>OY728166.1:1136790273-1139290273 GCA_963277665.1 Viscum album
TTTGGGGCAGGTTCCCAAACAAGGAAGTCACCATCAGGAGAAAAAGAATGATTATCAATGATCTTCATAATGTTATCAGGGAGATCGTGTCGATGAAATTGAAGAACATCTTTTATAGATTGATTAGTGTCCTTAGGAATTTGACTTGAAGGTAAAAATGTTATCAAGGGGTTATCATACCATTTGCCACACCAAAAATTTATGGAAGAATCAGCACCTACCATCCATCTAGATTTCTCCATGATCTTATGATATGAGTCCCTGATAAATGGCCAGATAGAAGAGTTAATTTAAGTAAGACTCCCTTTTAAATGCTTAGAGATAAATATGTGATACAAAAATTTAGTAGCTTTAGAAGAGGGATTAATAATATGCCAAGTGAGATGGGCCTGGAGAGCATCATTGAATAGCTTTAAATTTTTGATGCCAATTCCACCTTTATCAAGGGGTCTACAAAAAGAGTTCCAAGGTATAGTGACAAGCTTCCTTTCAAAAATACTTCCTATCCAAATGAAGTTTTTAATATAAGTGTTAATTTTCTAGAAGATGCCAACATGCCATTTATAAATCATAAGAGAGTAGACCATTTTAGAGACAATGGTTGATTTCCCCAAACAAATTCTCCCAGCCATGGAGAGGGATTTCCCTTTCCAATTAGAAAGTTGGTTTATAATCTGGTCAACAATATTAGCAAAATAGGTAGCTTTGGGTCTCCCCCAAAATATTGGAACGCCCAAATAGGTGAAAGGTAAGATACCTTCTTTAATTCCCATATAAGTGGTAATGTTAGATTTCCTTCCAACATGAAAATTCATTCCAAAAAAATGTACGATTTATTCCAAGAGATCACTTGATGAGAGACTTCCTCATAATGAGCACTAGATTTCTTGAGAACATGAATATTCTTTTGATCCCCTTTGAGGAACAAGATAATGTCATCAGCATATAAAAGGTGAGTAGGGGAATTAATCTTTCTAGCAACTTGTATAGGTTTAAGCTCACCTTGATCAACCAGATTATTGAGGAGTCTACTAAAGTAATCTTCCACAATTACAAAAAGAATAGCAGAAAGAGGATACATACATGCAAACATATATACATACATACATACATTTATCCATCCATCCATCCATGCATGCATACATAAATACATACATTCCAGATACATGCATTCATACTTCCATGCATACATACATACAAACATACATACATACATACATACATACATACACATATACAGACACACACACACACACATACATACATACAAACATTCATACATACATACATACATACATACATACATACATACATACATACATACATACATACATACCACATACATACATACATATATACATACATACATACATACAAACATACTTATATACATACATACATACATACATACATACATACATACATACATACATACATACATACATACATACATACATACATACATAGATACATACATAGATACATACATATATACATACATACATACATACATACATACATACATACATACATACATACAGAGAAACATACAGACACAAAGAGATACATACATACACACATAGATGCATACATACATACATACATAAATACATACATACATACATATGTACAAACATACATACATAAAAAAATAAATAGATAGATACACTGATACATACATACATACAAACATACATACATACCTACATACATACATACATACATACATACATACATACATACCTACCTACCTACGTACGTACGTACGTACGTACGTACATACATAATACATACAGACACACACACACACACACATACAAAGAAACAAAGAAACAAACAAAGAAACATATATACAGACACACACACACACATACACACATACAAACATGCAAACATACATACCCAAAAACATAAAAACATACATACATACATACATACATACATAAATAAATACATACATACATACATACATACATACAAACATACATACATACGTACGTACATATAGACGTATGTACCTACAGACATACGTACCTACACACATACGTACCTACATACATACATACATACTTACGTACCTGCATACCTACATACTTGCGTACCAACATACCCACATACCTGCATACCCGCCTACCTGCAAACCCACCTACATGTTTACCCACGTACCTACGTACCTATGTACCTGCATACTTACATACCTTTGTACCAACGTATGCCGATCTAATACCTCCCCATTCTAATTCCTCCCTATTCCGATCAAATACCTCCCAATTCTCGTCTAGTCCCCTACACAGTTTTATATGTTCACTTCCCTATTTCGAATTCATCCTCATTTTGGGTTAATCCCCCTCACCCAATAATCTCGATTGATGACCAACCATTCACTCCCACCAACTATTTGTTAAAAAAAATATTATAGTAGCACACATGGGTGTTGACTCTCCAATCGAGTACTCATTATCAGTATTTTTTATTTATCATTGATAAAAGTATGCTCATTATTAATATTCTTTTAGTACTGTTAAAATCCATTGCATTATTGTGCATGATTTGTAGTTGCGTTATATCATACATGCATGAAAGAATGGAATTTAATTCACATATTGTTAGTTGTTTATAGATATTCAAATGTATATTTGATAAATCTGTATTTGGTTCTACATGACTGAATAAAATTGTCTTTGGGAATTTCCAAACTTGCTCAGAGTAGTGTTGTGGGATTAAAAAAAATACACATTCATAAATCAAGTTGGGTTCCCCAAAACATGAATATATATATATAAATTATTAATATTATTATTATTATTTTAATAGTGTTATAAAAAATTGTTATATTTCTCCCATGGAGGTTCTTGAGCGGTAGGTTGTGCTTTTAGTCTCATGGAGGTTAGTGGTTCGTACTCACTAATTCTATGAGAAGATTTTAAATACACACCAGTGAAAAAACCTATCACACTTTCAAGGCCTAGAGTGTCATGTAGTTTTACCTAGTTAAACCATAGCGTGACAAATGATGCTCTATGGATTCCTTCACTATAAAAAATGTTCCATTAATGAGAACTAAAAGCAACCAATAATGGCATGTTGTCGCCACTCAGAGACCTCCATTTAGCAATCATAATATATAATTTACATTGTTTTTTAAAATACAATCAATATTCCTCCAAAATTAAATAATAAAAAAAACAAAACCATTATTTAGAAATTCAAAATAAATCTACACCATAAAAAATTTAATAATGTCATAACTAACCTTGTAAAATCATTTTCCAAGCACTAAACCCATGAAAACATAAATAAAACATAAATAAATTAACAGCAAAATGTATTATAAAAAAAGAAGAAAAAATAATAATAATTTAAATTTACAAGATGAATTAGAAAAACATTTATTATAATAAACAAACAATTTTTAGGCATTTTTCTTCTAATTACAACTTGTTTATAAAACTTTGTTAGTATAAAATCATTTTTAGGTATTCTACAAAAATTGAATGCTAGAATAACATTCCACCTATTTTGAAATTTTAAAAATAATTGAAAGGACAATGGCTCAAGATTTCATATCAATCTGTGAATGCATTTTAGGTTTTGTCCATTACACACATGTTTTAGAGTTTAAAAACTCTAAAAATATGTTTTCCATCATCCAGAGAAAAATAAAATTTTTATTGAATTGGGGTCAATTCCTACATTTCAAAACTCATTAAAAATTTATTTTTATATGATTTGATGAAAATATGTGGTCATTTTATTAATTTTTTGTCCCTTGATGCACATTTTAAAGACATCGCGATATTTTTAAAACTGTGTATTTAGTCATTTTGAGAATTCTCTACCTTAGATTAATGTGTCATCAATTTTACATGTATTAAATAATTTCAAAAAATATTCCCTATTATTTCACATCAATTTGAGTTTGTTTACTAGGTTTCACCAATCACATGCACATTTTATATATTAAGACTCTAAAAATATGTTTTTTGGTTATCTAAAGAAAACCAAAATTTAGATTGAAATGTATTAAATACATAGATTTAAAAATTAAATCAAAGATAATTATAATTTAATTTTAGAACAACATGAGGTCCTTTGCATAATTATGACCCACTTATACACATTTTTAATGATGTTGATATATTTAAAGACAAGTTATTTTGTCATTCCAAGAACACTACACATTATATTGATATGATGTCTTCTCACACGCATAAAAAATTGTTCAAATATAGTTTTTTATGATTTCACATTTATATGAGGTTATTTAATGGTGTTACCCTTACATAAATATTTTAGAGTTTTAATACACAAAAACTGTGTTTTCAATCATCTTGATCAAACCTAAATTTAGAGTGTCGTTTCATGAATTCATATATTCTAAAAAGAAATATATTGTAAGTTGGTTATGATATAATGGTAATCCAAGGTCATTTACTTGGTTCTGACCCTCTAACACACATTTTAATAACTTTAGTACCTTTTAGAATTTATTATTTAGATATTTTGAGTACATTTAATGTTGGATTGATCTTCTCTCCACTATTAATTGTTAAAAATAATTCACATAGAGTTTTATGATGTTTTCCCATCAATAAGATGTTTATTATAATATTATTGACCATTACATTCCTGTTTTATAGTTTTAAAATAATAAAAATGTTTTTATGGAAATCCTAATAAAACTGCGTATAATATTTATGTGAAATTAGTTTCCAAATATCAGAAATAAATCTGAAATTTATTTCCATTGATTTTATGATAATCCAAGGTATTTTTCTTGGTTTTGACCCCCAATTCATATTTTTTAATATATTTATATTTTTAAGACTACTTACATTGACATTATGATCACACTATATATCATATTGACATATCTTATATTCATACACCTAAAAATTAATTCAAATATTGTCTTTTAAATATATTACATCAATCTGAGGTCATTATTTATATTTTTGACTATTACACACATGTTTTAGAGTTTTAAAACAATAAAAACAATTTTTAGTCATCCTAAGACAACATCAACCTAGATTTATTTTCAGTCTGTTGTCACATTTGAAAAATCAATATACAATTTTTTCTTATGATTTAATTATAATCCAAGGATGTTTTCTTTGTTTTTAGCCCTTGAAACACGTTTTCAAATACTTTAACATCCTTTAAAAGTTAATATTTATTTATTCAAGGAACATCATATATCATATTGATATTGTTTCTATACATACACATAATAAAGTATTAAAATAAGATTTTTCTATGATTTTAAATCAATATGAGGTCCTTTTTTGTTTGGATTATTTTAATACATTTAATAATTTTCAATCACTAAAAATGAGTTTTCAGTCATCCATAGAGAACATCAACATGTATTAAAATTGATTTAGTTTATATATTTAAAAATTAAATCTATGATTTTTCCCATGATTTCATTGAAATCTGTGGTTGTTTAATTCATTTTGACACCCTAACACTATTTTTAAACACTTTAATATCTTTAAAAATATATTATTCACTCATTAAAATAAAACCTCATGTTTGATTTTAATTTCACCTACTCATGCATGTCACAAAAAATTATAAGGTAGTTTTCCTATAAATTCATTTCATCCCATGTTTGTTTTCATTGGTTTTGACTATTGCACATTCATTGTGATTTAAAATGCTATTTTTTTAGTGATAATGAGAAAACCGCAACAAATATTGATGTGTCTTGAGTTTGAACATTTCAGAAATAAATATATGGGTTTTCTGATGAATATATGGAAATTAGAGGCCTTTTATGGGTTATAACCCATTATTTCTTATTTTTAAACAATTTGGCATTCTATAAAACATATTATAGAGTCATTATAAACATACCACTTGTTATATTGATGCAATTTATACTCAAACATGGGAAAAATCAAATTCACTTTTCCTATAATTTTACATTAACCTAAGGTCGTTTCTGTTGTTTTTACTGTTACATGCATGTCTTAGGGTTTTAAAATACTAAAAATGTGTTTTTGATCATCCTATGAAAACCACAAATCTGATTGATGTGAAGTTAGTTACTATAATAGAAAAATAAATCTACGATAACTTTCTTATTATGTTATGAATGTCTAAGGTTGTTCTTATGATTTTGAAATCTTGATGCATGTTTTAAAGGAATAAATATCTTTTAAATATACTTATTTAGTTATTCTGATCAAAATATACAGAAAATTGATTTAATATTTTTTTACGCATGAAAATTAATTCAAATATAGTTTTCATATAATTTTTATCAATATGAGGTCATTTTTATGGTTTTAACACCTAGAACTACATTTTTAAAAACTATGATATCTATATAAACCTCTTATTCAATCATTATGAACACATCACAAGTCAGATTGATGTTCTATATACTCTAAATAGATATAAATATTTAAAATATATTTTTATTATGATTTCACTTCAATTTGAGGGTTTTATATTTTTTATCATTAGAAGAATGTTTTAGAATTTTAAAACATTGAAATTAATTTTTGGTCATCATGAGAAAACTGAAAATTTCAATGACATGAAGTATGTTCCTATATTTCAAAAATAAATATTCACTTGATATAAAAGGATTTAAAGGAAAATAAAAGGTATTTTTTTGAACTACTTAGAAATTTTTCTAAAGATGTTTATATCTTTTAAAACTACATTATAGTTCCCATATCAGTGTAAGAACACTAAGAGGGGGAGGGTGAATCATTGATCACTTTATTCTATGTATTATTCTCAAAACTCAACCTTTGAAACCTTTTAGTGTTATTGATCCACTCAAATTTTTCTCACAACCTCCTCTCATATAGAGTAAATATAAATATAGAGATCAACACAAGATATTTACAAGGTTCATCCAATGTGACCTATACCTTTCTATGTTGGTTATACACCCCAACATGGATTCTCTTCTAAATTAAAAAGTAATTGGTTATATAAAAAAATTAAAAATATCATTAATTGTTTATTACCACAGTTTAAAAATTATTTAGTGATTTGTAATAATCCCCAAACACAAGCATCCAACATATAGTTATACCCCCAGCCATAATCTCATTCTCTAGTATATATCCAGTGTAGAAATATCTTCTTTTTAATATGGCCTTCCACAACATTAAATTTGGATGAATATTTTCAATTTAAAACATATTCAATATCTTAAAAAACTCTCTAAAATTCATTTGTCTCAAAAATTATTCCTAATTATAAAATATCTGGATATACTCAATACTCACTTGCAATTGCATGTCCTACAATACTATGTATGGTATGTTGTGTCTCGTATTCCTCAATTTGATTTACCTATATCCATTTAACTATACCTATTATTCCTTCTTAAATTTTTTTTTGGTTCTCTGTAGTCTGGTCAACTCTGTTAGATACACCCTTGTCTAATATAATGTGTTTGGTACACCTCTATCTATTATGCATCTATTTGATTCACCTATTCTTCAATGAAGTAGATTAATGGTTTTTAACTCCATGTGAAATTAATATAAATTATCTCATGATAAATCATCCACATCTCTATTAACATAAATAGATCACAATGATTCTTTACCCATATATAAATTCATACTTTTTATATAAATCAAATAAGAAGTGTGGTCTTTAAATTTGAATTTCCTTCTCAATTTTCCCTTCAATTGATCATATTCAAAAACACTATATAAACTAGAGTAAATATTATTTTTCAAATTTTAATGAAATTTTAGTGTCAAAATACACTTAAAATATTCCTAAAATATTTTTTTTTAGATTTTAAAACATTGAATGTACAACTTAATATAATCACAATTTTTGAATTTAAAATGTATTTGTAAAGCTCATGTAACCTCTACCTGGTGTTCAAAATTCTCTATCTGATCCCATCTCTCTGGTGAAACCAAATTTTTCTATCTGGTATATATATATTTTCCTTATAAAATTATATTCAAATTTCATCATCTATTAATGTTCATTTGTTTATCTTTCCATTTACTCTATCTTATGTATTCATGAATGTTTATCTGGTAAAATCAACTTTCTATATATGGAACTTTGTTCACAGTTTCTCCATACGGTAGTCCAAGTTTTCACAATCTAAAATCTCTTATCATTTTACACTGTATGATCATATTCATCTAACCATTTAAGTCTGTTATGATTATAAAATTATCCATTTTTTTATTCTGTGTCTGATCATATCATTATAACATCAAATATAAAACATCATACATCAAAAAATCAATGTCTTCATAACCAAACATTATATAGATACAATTTATAATAATAAATTTATAAAACTCAAATTTATTACTTAAAATATGTAAACATAAACATTATAACTCCTCCTTTGTACAATAAAACATTATCTAGTGGTATATATAAATTCTCTCTTTAGTGAACTCAATATGGGGAAATACAATCGGTAGAATCTTTTAGTTAACCTTGGTATGATAAAATTTTATTTTTCTCAACATTATTATTTTGAAAAAACTATTCTATATTTTTTAAATTTAGGAAGAAATAATGATGCAAGAAACATTAAGGATCAATAAATCATTTTATGGATTACTAATACTAATATTAACTAAGGAAAAACATCTCTCAAACTTCCCCTATAAACATAAATTGAAAATAAATTCAACCAACACAATTTTGACAATCAATTTCCCCATTTTTGTATGTTTTAAATATCCACACACACTTTATAATTCAATATATGTTCTCAATTATTTCTCGCCCATATATGTGTGTATTTATTTCCCCTATTATTGAAAATAAAATGTGAAGGTAAATATAGGAGTCATCTCTACTCATATTCTTTCATATTACAATTCTTTCAAATTTCTCCTATAGAATAATATTATCTCATGATTATCTCAAAAATATATCCTTTAATTAGACAAAACTAATTACACATGGGAAGTACTAATGTATAAAACAAGAGTTTATAATCAAGGTCATCAATGTTATGGATAGATTTTTTTTCATAAAAAAGTCCTCAAGATGATTCCAATATCTTTATATAAAAGGATATTTGAGAATGTTTTTTTTGATAAAACCCAAAAAAAACTCAATGAAAACATAAAAAATTCAAGGGTATATAAAAAACTCCCCTAGTAACTTATATTTCTAAAACAATCATCACTCACCTTTGAATACCAGTTTGATACAACCATGGAATTTTTATTCATAACCCTAATTAATATTTTCTCCTCCTAAAGGGTAGGAGTAAATGTCATATCATGGGGATTTAAATGTTTCATGATGGATATATCTTATTTCTATAAAACAATAATATCACTCAGATATCTGCTCAACTTCTTCTCCTTCAATTCCATTCGCATTAGTTCAAATAAACAATAATAATGGAAATAAGGAAAAACCTAAAAGAACCGTATAAGTAAGATTCAAATTTAGTATATTCTATCAGTCTACAATTCATAGTATTCTTCTTAGACTAATTATTGGCTGAAAATTATTACTTATGAACAACCTACTAATATTTTTTAATGAGTTTATTTTCATATTTTAAGTCATTATATGATGTTTTCATATTATCTATGGTTTTTAACATATCTTCATTCCCTTGAGATTAAGATATCCTTTTTATTATTTTCTCTTAGTATGGTAAGATTTTTATACAGTCTTTATCACCATTACCATATTTATCACAACTATTACATTTCTTATGATTCTTTAAACCACTATCTATAGATAATGTTCCATAAACATTGTTCATATACTCTGTGGGATGCATCTTCCCTGTTTATTTGGAATGATTATGTACTTCCTCAATATTCATATCCTTGGATATTTGAACTATCTAAATAACTAACCACTATATTTTTAATTTCATAACTTTATTGAGTTCATTTCATGCCTTAATTGAAAATTTTCATTATTCACCCTCGTAACATTGTTTTTATCCTCATCCTTTTTTTCTAGAAGAGTTTATTTTTATATACATATACTAACACCAATTGATTCATACTTATTTTCTAGTAGATAAATATTTACCTTGTATGAGGAGTATTTTTACCTAAATAATCTACAATAGTAACAGTGTCCTATGAGCCTTGATTATTCATACTGATAGTATTTATGCTCGAAATTTTTTTTATCTCTTTACAAACTATAATTGTTTTTTTAAATGGAGAATATTCTAGATATAATCCAACATTTAATTGTAAAATATGATTTCTCACTAATGTTCTTGTTCTTAGTTGATTTATTATTATATTTTATAACCATGTATTTAATAATTGTTTATTAATATGAAGATTGTTTTGTGATATAATCAACCTACCTCTATAGAATCTTATTTTAACCATCTTGAGATGATAAACCTATAACCTCAATTACATTGGTGAAGTCTTCTATAATATTTTTTTGACTCACTTTGTGTTATAAAAAACATTGATTGTGTCGTGGGGAACTCTTCCTCTTTCTCATCTAATATTTATTCATGAAATTTTACCATCTTCTCAAATTCACCCATCTTCAATATATTCATCTTATTTTTCTCAACAAGTATTGTTTCTTCCTTGTTATGATCCTCCCTTCCTACGAGTTTTTCTTCATGATATTTTAGATTATTTTATAAATTAATCATTTTCACATTATATGATCTAATTTCATCAATGTGTGTCATTTAATTTTTGATATTATCTTCATTATCAAAAGTTATCTCCATTGTTTATTTCCTTAACATTTTCTTTACTTAATTGTCTTATATAATTTTCCCAAGTGATGCATCCAAATTATCTTCTAGAATCCATTCTAGTTATATGAAATTTTCTTCATAACCATTGGTACCTAATGAAGAAATTTTCTCTTTAACATGAGTTAACAAGGTGACTTCACCATTAGATTGATTTTGTATGATGAATCATACCACACATTTTTTCTTAACAATTTTTATTCTTGCTAGAAAAACTTTTCATATGTTTCTTCAACATCTTTTTATGGGGATTCTTACATTATTCATCTACATTTGAATTAAAATTATTCATATTTGGATATTTACTTTAAAAACTATAGATATTATTATCATTCTATTATTAAAGATATTGTATACCTTTTCCTTTCTAATTTCAATTTATGTATCTCTTAGAAAGAAGATGAATAATTTTATTGAAATCATTTTCATCTCCTTTATAATTTGAATCACTTGATTCTTATTCTATTTATAAATCTTTTAATATAACCTCTTATATATAATTAAAATATATTAAATCTTTATCCTTCTTATTAATGAATTCTATTTTTCTCATTTCATGTGATTCAATAATATTATAAATTTCATCCAAAGGTATATCCTCTCAATATTATTGAGCTATAATATTAGGTTCAAACAGCACAACATAAATATTCTTTGGTGGTAGTTTTTAGTAGCGGTTTACTAAACCATCACTAATTTTTTTATAAATGATTTAGAGGATCTTTATTAAAAACCACCACTAAACTATTTTTTTATAGTCCCGATGATTCTCCCCCCAACCCCTACGAGACCCCCCTTCTACGCAGCGACCTCGAACCCTACGAGACCCCCCTCCCCGTGACCCCCAAATACCTAGTTCATCTCCCCTCAATGCCCCTCATCACCTCACCGCCCCTCAGTGCACCTCACCACCCCTAAGAATGCCTCCCTACCCCTCAGCGTGCCCTACTGCCCCTCAGTGCGGCTCACCTCTCATCGCTACCGGCCCCTCGAAGCCCTAGCTTGCCTCCCCGCTGTAGGTCCTGACCCATGCCACTGCTTGACGCTTCACACAACCCCTCATCACGCCCCACAGGGTATAGGCATTATTTTTTAGAATTTTTTATGGGTTTTTGGACAATGATTTGAAAAGTTTTATTATCTTTTTCAATTCATTCCTATGATCTTCCACATATGTATTTTTTGTGGCTGAATCAGATGTTTTAGACTAGTGGATGAATGGTCATATGTTGTAATTTTTAGTAGAGAGGGTTGTTGGTCGGATTGGTTTTAAGTATATTTATGGTGTTTTTAAAAGGGTGGTGAGTGCTATAATTGTTGGTTTTTTTATTTGAATGGGGGTTGGTTTGAGTAATTATTTTGATAGGGTGGGTCTATTCTAGATAATAAGATTTAAAAATCCATATTAGATATGGTTAGGTTCTCTCAATTCTTATTTTTTTAGAATTTCCTTGGATGAAAGGTTACTGTACAACATTTCATGCCCTAAACATCAAGACAATGGTTAGTGAAATGGATAGAATCTGATCCTAAAATGTATACCTCATGAATTTTTTTTTCAAGGACTTTGTCACGACCCGTTCCCCAGGGCCCATGTTGTGACTAACCCCAAGATCGCCTCCCATAGGCATGGGACTGGCGATAAGAACCAAAGGCGTATACCCTAAAACTGGGAAGACATTGCCTTTATAACTTGTAAACACATGCAACAAAGCACACAACATGATACAAACGCAAGTCAACTATATAGAAAAAAGAGTGCTGAAAATAAAAAGGGGGTCGGAATACAAGCCTAAAAGTAATAGTATAAGTACAATTGAAAATACAATACAACTGAAGAAAAAGGAAAGGAATCTATTGGGTCGTCCTCCAAGTTCCTACCTGAAGGGTAGGTACAAATCACCCCACAACACTCCACGTCCACCTGAATCCTCTATGTACCGACACGTTGTATGGTCCACCTCCGAGCACCGTCTAGTCCTGGTATTTTCAGCCTCAGTAAATGTTAGCTGTCATCTGCATCCAATAAAACAAGGTGCGGGCATAGCCCATGGAGTGTTGAGTATAACGATAGTCAGTAGGGACCCCGAGACCCTCAAGGTCTCACAAAATCCACCAAGGATAAACCAAAAAGTGTGAAAACAACAGATAACCCTACTTATGTATATTCCCATACATATACCTAAGTTATCATGTAATCCATCTCAATCATGAAGGAACATACAGGTTCTGACTCAGATCACACCATGTACAACTTAGGTATGGTAGTAGAGATGATTACTCATAACTACTAAATCATCTTACTCTGTTAAGAGGCTCTATTTCTGACCTGCACAGGATCGCTATGAGCTGACCCACAAAGGATCACAAGGATCTGACCCACACAGGATCACTAGGATATGACCAACACAAGATTTCTTGGATCTGACCCACCTAGGATCGCAAGGAGCTGGCCTCGACAGGATCATTAGGAGTTGACCCCCACGGGATCGCTAGGAGTTGACCCACAGAGGATCGCTATTATCTTACCCACACAAGATTTCTAAAAGCTAACCTAGATAGGATCACTAGGAGCTGACCTACACAGGATCGCTAGGAGGTGACCCGCATAGGATCACTAGGAGCTGACCCACACAGGATCACTAGGAGCGCTCTTCTCGTCACAGCCAGCTACTGGGTTCCCGCACTAGGCTTTCTCAACTCCGGGAGAGTCTCCCCAAGCCAATGGTCGATACTACAACTATCATGAAGTCCCATGAAGAAGTATTTCAAAGTATTTCCACGTCATTGGGGTCTCAATTCAATAGAAGGTGTGTCAATTGGACACCCAGTTTGTAAGTTCTTAGCCTTTTAGTCTCAAGGGACCGGTTGGATTTGTGCTCAATCCAACCTGACTGTTTCCTAACTTTATCCAAATCTCTAGTGGGGTATACTCAAAGGGACCATTTCACTCCAATATTTATAACACCGCTGACGGTTATTCAAATGGACGTCTGGTGCCAATGTTATGTGAAAAAGAACGTAAATGGGTAATAGTGGATCCGGGTCTGGTCCGACTTGGTCTGGGATGACCCGGTTTGGGTCGACCCGGCCTGACCCACTGGGTCCAGCCCAGCCTGCTGGGCATCCCGGCCCATTGGGTTTGGCCCAGCAGGCTGGGAGGCCTGACCCATTGGGATCATCCTGGCCCGCTGGGTCCGTCCCGGCCTGCTGGGTCCGGCCCAGCCTGTGGTGGGCGGCCCAGCCCGATAGATGGTTCGGAAGGCCACAAGGGTCCGTGGAGGGCCAGGGGGTGCTACGAGGGTGGCCCAGCCCGGGGGTGCTGTGAGGGCGGCTCAACCAAGGGGTGTCACGAGGGCTCGTGGAATCTCGTCCCGGCTCGGGGTGGATTGATCGGAAGGGCGGACACCGCGGGGCGGCTCGGTGAGGTCGTCAGGGGGGCGGCAAGGCCACAGACGACGGTAGTGGCTCTGGTGGCGTGGCCATGGGCGGCGACTTGGCTGTAGAAGGCGGTAGTGGCTCAGGTGGCGTGGCCGCATGCGGTGGCTTGGTTGCGGATGACGGCAGCGACTCGGGTGGCGGGGCCGCTGGCGGCGGCTCGGCCGGGGATAGCGGTGGCAGCTCGGGCGGCGGGTCAGCTATGGGGTACAAAGGTGATGGGCGGTGGAGCCGCGGGACGGAGGGGCGTCGTGCCTTCACCGGCGGCCGGTTGAGCCGGCCTCTCTCTTCGTTCGTCATTTTGGTGTAATACACTTTCTTACATCGCGAAAAACACAAGAAGGAAGAACGGCGTAGGGGTCGGGCCATTTGTTTGGCCCACACCCTCAGCGTTAGAGCGGTAGCATGCTGCTCAACAAAAATCAAGAGTCAAGAATGAAAAAATATTCAATTTAAAATGAATCATGGATCAAATCGTTTTTGTTGATCCACATTCTCCATGCTTTATAATAACAATGAAATTAATTTATAGAATTCAAGAATTTAATAATATCCCTTACTTTATTTGATTCGTCAACGGAGATCGCGAGGGAGAAGACAACGTCATTGGGGAGGGGAAGATGGTCGTCGATTAAATAAGTCCCACATTCAAGGATATCCTGAGGAATAAAGTCGAAATTGAGGTCGGCGTTCTTCATTGGCATTCTTCATTGTAGAGATTTCTTCCAAGTTCTCCAACTCTCTCTCCTTTGCCAAGCCTTTTCCCAAATTCCACCAAAATGAAAAGGTAGCCCAAGATAATAGATTATGATATCTATTATTTAGTTTATTGGCAAAAATTCAAAATAGTTTAATTTATTAAATTGAGTTGGCATAATAAATGTTGGTGGAGTTGTAGAGGCTCTCAAACAATTAAAAGGAAGTTTGAGGGTTTCTCCATTAAAGGGGAGATCAAGTGGGTTTATACCTCGGCTGGTCCCCATTACCATAACCTATCATGGGAGGTTATTTTGGGTGTTCCCCACCATCATAACCTCTCATGGGAGGTTTAAGTCTAGTGGTCCCCACTTCTCATCATCCACGTGGAGTTTAAAATTAAAAATAAAAATAAAATCTACACAAATTTATCTTTATTTTATTCTTCCATGAAAAACCCAAATTCTATCTTTCACTCTTGACCCACTACAGTTGAGGTGAAGGTATCATTAAGTGAATACCAGTGCTGTGAGTTCAACGGTGTCCTCAGATTTCAATTCCAAACACCGGTTCAAAAGTTAGAAAAACCCTCTTCCACGTTTACTAGATGTACCCAAACAAAAGTTCAGAAATTCATTCTGGGCACTCTGGGACTCGCAATCACACTCCGTCTATTTTCGCGGACTCGTAAAATTCCCATTTAATAAAAAACATTACACAGAATTTTTGGGTCTTTATATTCTCCCCCCCTCAGGGCGTTGTATCCCCATAAGACACAACTCAAACTAGGAAAACAAGTGGGGGTACTGAGCACAAATCTGAGCCTCCTGCTCCCATGTGCTCTCCTAGGGGTTCTTATTATGCCAGAAAATGTGCACCAGAGGTATCGATTTTCCTTAAGGGACCTGCTCTTATCGATCCGCATTATCTACTAGAACCTTTGTAAATGTATCCTCATCGTCAACGTCCAACTCACCATGTTCGATGATGTGAGAAAGTTCATGCACGTATCTCTTCAGCTAGGATACATGGAAGACGTCGTGCACCCGGTGCAACTGAGGTGGAAGGGCTAAGTGGTAAGCCACCTCGTCAAATCTACTGAGGACCTGGAAGGGTCCGATGAATCTCAGAGATAACTTTCTGCCTCATCCAAATCCTTGTAAACCTAGTCGGGATGAGACCCATAGAAAGACGTGGTCACTATCCTCGAACTCCAGAGGTCTCCATCTCCAGTAAGGATACGACTTATTTCTGCACTGTGCAGTATTCATCCGCTCCTGGATGATCTTCACCTTCTTTTTGGTAGGTCGTTTCATCTCTGGTCCCACCAATGTTGACTCTCCTCGGTCTGTCCAGCACCAAGGTGATCTGCAAGGTCACCCGTACAATGTCTCAAAAGGTACCATCCGAATGGTGGAGTGATAGCTATTGTTGTATGAAAACTCCACCAAAGTCAAGTGATCCTCCCAGCTGTGACCGAAGTTGAGGACGTAAGCACACAGTATGTTCTTGAGAGTCTGAATGGTCCGCTCAGTCTGGCCATCCATCTGATGATGGAAGGCGGTGCTCAAATGAAGCTGCATCCTGAAAGCCTCCTTCAACCACTTCCATAGCCGATAAGTAAAATGTGTATCATGATCTGAGACAATCGTCGAGGGTACTCCATGTAGACGCACAATATCTTGCACATAGAGGCGTCCCGAGCTCTCTACTAAACCCTCCTCTCTGATCGGTAAGAAGTGGGCCGACTTGGTGAGTCGTTCGACGATCACCCAAATTGAGTCATGAAAACCGGATGTACATAGAGGTTATGTCACAAAGTCCATGGATATTCAATCCCACTTCCACTCTGGGACCTCTAAAGTATGAACCAAGAAAGCTGGTACGTGATGCTCCACCTTCACTTTCTGACAAGTGAGGCACAGAGAGATAAACTCTACTACTTCTTTCTTTATTCCCACCCACTAGTGCTATCTTCGAAGGTCCTGGTACATCTTCTCCACTCCTGGATGTACATCTAGAGGGGATGTATGGAAATCCCACATCACTTCCTCCCGAAGAGACACTGGTACCATGGTACGTCCTCTGAAGAGGATGACGTGATCCCCACCTTCAGAAAATTCATAAGGTTCCTATCCTATGGATATTTGAGAACATTGTGTCTCGTAGTCAGTGTCCCCATGTAGTGCCTCCCTAACTCGCTGAAGAAGTGGGGTAGTGACTGTAAGAGACTGAAGAAAAGTTGCTCCATCCTGATTCACAAAGGATATCTGTAAGGTGTCCAACAGCTCCATTTCCTCACCAAGAAGCTGTATACTAGATCTTTTGCTGAGTGAATCTGCTATAACATTCCCCTTCCTGGAAGTATAGTCTATCTTGAAGTCGTATTCTTTGAGGAACTTGAGCCAACGTTGTTGTCTCAGATTCTGGTCCTTCTGAGAGAAGATATACCTGAGACTCTTGTGATCCGAGTAGACTGTAAAGATTTCACCCATCAGATAGTGTAGCCACATCTTGAAGGAGAAGACCACTGCTGCTAACTCTAGGTTATGGGTAGTGTAGTTCTTCTCATGTTATCTTAGCTGTTGATAACCATATATAATAACTTCTCACTCCTGCATCAGGACACATCTAAGTCTGGTCCCTGATGTGTCGCAATAGACTACGTACCCTACGCCCTCCTCTGTAAGCCTCAAGATGGAGGGAACTAGTAAACTTCTGCCTCAGATCCTGAAAACTCTTATGGAATCTCTTCGACCACCCGAAGGGTTTCCCCTTCTTCATCAATACTGAAAGTGGTGCTTCAACTCTGGGGAAATCAGGCACAAATCTCTGGTAGTAACCGGCCAAACCCAGGAAACTCCGTACCTCTGTCACACTCCTGGGTGGCTCCCAAGCAAGTACCACCTCAATAATCGCTAGATACACTACCAATCCAACCTCTAATATGACATGTCCTATAAAGTGAACCTCTCGGATCCAGAACTGGCACTTCGAGAGCTTACCATAAAGATGGTTGTCTCAGAGTGTGTCTGGTACTACCAATAAATGATAGGCATGCTCCTCTTCAGTAGACGAGTAGATCATAATGTCCTCGATGAAGAATACTACAAAGAAATCAAGGTATGGATGAAATATCATGTTCATGAGTCCCATGAACACTGTTGGAGCATTGGTCACACTGAATTGCACAACCAAGAACACGTAGTGGCTATACCGACATCTGAAAACCATCTTATGCACATCTTTGTCTCACACTCTAAGCTGGTGATAGCCTGATATGAGGTCTATATTCAAGAACCACTGTACTCCATTCAGCTGATCAAAGAGTTCATCAATCCTCGGGAGTAAGTGCTTGTTCTTCACGGTCACCTGGTTTAGGCACCGATAATGAACACAAATCCTCAAGCTCCCATCCGCCTTCTTGGCAAACAAAATTGGGGCTGCCCAGGGAGAAACACTGGGTTGGATGAATCCATTCCCAAGAAAGTCCTCTAGTTATACCCACAGCGTGAAAAGCTCAGAGGGAGCCATCCGATATGTTGGTGTAGATATCAGTTCTGTCCCGGGGTACAAGTCAATGTAAAATTCAACCTCTCTGCAAGGAGGTAGACCCATAACATCATCAGGGAAAACATCCGTATACAGGTCCACCACTATAGGATAACTCGGACTCTCCACATCAATCGCTCTGAGGGTAAGGCTACCTTACTAATGTGTAATTGGTTGCACCCTCCTTCGGGTAAGTCCATCATGTGCTATAAAGTCTCCCTTCTCATCGGTGAAGGTAAACCTGGTCCCATCTGTATGAATATAACACACTTTGCACCTAATACAGTCAATCTGAGCATAGACTATAGACAACCAGTCCATACACAAGATAACGTTGTAAAGCCTTTATGCCGCTAGTTAGAGATCCCAGCAGAAGCTATCACCTGCTAGAGTAAGCTCAGACTACCACCACTAGTGCGTAATCATCGAATCTGATCCCGTAAGAGTCTCTAGCCATAAGGATTAAACCAATGGCTCTATCATAATCTCATATCTTTGAACGATGACAGTGGAAATAAAATAATGGATGGCACCTGTGTCCATAAGTATTGTATCTAAGGTGGTGTAGACATACATCGTATCATTTTCAGAGTTCCATGATCATAATCCTTGGCTACCTGAAGCTGATCTCTCCTATATCCACCTTCTCCTGACAGTCGGGGTGGACCTCCTGGTTGTGGTGGTAGTAACATCTCAAATCATCACCCACCACCAGCTACACGACCAACTCCTCTTCCATGTACGCCTACTCCTTGCGGACCTCCTCGGTCGAATATCTGTCTCTGTCTAGGTGGTGCTTCGACTGTCAGCTGATCATCTATACAGCAGGTCAGACAGTCACAATCCATGTGACCCTACCCACTGCATGTGAAACACTGCCCACTTCTGGCATGATTGGCTCCGCCTCGGGTGCCCCGCACAACCGATCCTGAGTCTTGTAGTCGTCTACCTATAGGTCTGGTCCTCTTGGACCTCTGCAATATCTGTATGCTGCCATCTGTATAATATTCCGCTACTTGATGACTAGTGGTGGATCTTGCTACTGGAGAGTGCTTAGCAAGGAAACTCTCCACTAGGAGAGCTCTCTCTAACACCCCTGCCGGCGTCGGGATGCTGAATGAGATCATCAATGCCCTGATCTCTCTCCTGAGTCCCTTCTCTAAGGTTCCAGCCCTGAAGAATGTGTCCCACACCATATCTGTGGAGTAGCATGTAAGGACATAACCTCACTGAGGACTGAGCTATAGTCATGCTACCCAACTACAGATGAAGCAGCTCTTGTATGCGCACTGTACGAAGAGTCGCTAGGACAAACTCTGCCTAAAACAGGCTCTCGAAGTCTGCCCAGAGAATTTTCACCTTATAGTGGACCTTGAGAATCAAGCTCTACCATCTGCCTGATGTTGCCTGTAGAATGTTGGAGGCAAGTATCACCATGAGATCGGAGGGTGTCCCTACTAGTCGGAAGACTCTCACCACAGCCTCTAGCCAAACTTCAGCCACCTATGGCTCCATCTCTACCCAGAACCTGGGTGGCCTCTCGCGCTAGAGCTCGTGCAAAGCACTCAAGGGGCGTGCACCATCTGTTGTTGGGGCTGGTGGCATCATTGGCCCAACGGGGAAAGGTACCGCTGGTGCCTCTACTGGTGCCTATACTAGAAAAGGGCACTTCACCGAGGCCTCATCGTTCGGTGGGCTATCTGTGCATACAACTCTCAGAACCCTAGTTATCTATCTGCGTAGAGTCATCCTAAAAATAAATAGGTGCGCCACAGTCAATAATTTATACCTGGTGATCTAAATTAAAAGATCACAAAGAAAACTTTTGAAAACACACACACACTCAATGTTTTCATGCACTGATTCGGAAATCAGAAGTCAGGGTCCTCGAGTATGGATACGTCGGTCTCCACACCAACACTGGATTACCTAAACTGATAACCGAACTAACTACATATAAAACTATTTCTATTAAAAACAATATCACAGTCCTATGTTCTATAGTAGAACCAACTCCTCTGATACCAATTTTTCACGACCCGCTCCCCAAGGCCCGTGCGGTGACTTCCCCAATCCCACCTTCCATAAGCCAGGGGCTGGTGACTTGCACCGAAATACTTATTACCTCAAGCTAAGAAGGCATTGCCTTTATATCTTGTAAACATAGTCAACCCAACCCATAGTAAGATACGAACACAAGTAAAATGTATAAAAAAAAGAGTGATGAAAGTAAAAGGGGCCAGAATACAAGCCCAACTGTAATGATACAAGTACAACTGAAATAAAATACAATTGAAGAAAGAGAAAAGAAGATACTGGGTCTTCCTATGTGGTTCCTATCTGAATGGTAGGTACAGATCACCTCCTCAGCACTGCACATCAACCTGTCTCCTCTGTGTACCGACACTCCGTATGGTCCACCTCCAAGCACCGTCCAGTCCTGGTATTCTCAGCCTCAATCAGCGTTGTCTGTCATCATAATCCAACACAACAAGGTGCGGGCATAGCCCAAGTAGGGGTGAGTATAATGATACTCAATAGGGACCCTGATACCTTCAAGGTATCACAAAAGCCACCAAGGATAAACCACAAAGTATGAAAACAACAGATAACCCTACTAAGGTATATGTCAATACATATACCTAAATTATTAAGTAATTCATCACAATAAAGAAGGAACACAAAGGTTCTCACTCACCTCACACCAGGTATAACTTAGGTATGATAATAGAGATTATTAGTTATAACTACAGAATCATCTTACTCTGTTAAGGGGCTCTGCTACTGACCTACACATAATTTCTAGGAGATGACCCACATAGGATCGCTAAGAGCTGACCCACACATGATCGCTAGGATCTGACCCACATAGGATCACTAGGAGATGACCTAGACATTATTTCTAAGAGCTTACCTCCACAAGATCGCTAGGATATGACCCACACAGGATCACTAGGAGCTGACCCGCACAGGATCGCTAGGAGCTGACCCCCACAGGATCATTAGGAGATGACCCACACATGATCGCTAGGAGTTGGCCCACACAGGATCGCTAGGATCTGACCCACATATGATCTCTTGGAGCTGAGCCACATAGGATCTCTAGGAGCTGACCCTCACATGATCGCTAGGAGCTGACCCACATAGGATCGCTAGGAGCACTCTTCTCGTCACAGCCAACTACTGGGTTCCCACACTAGGCCTGATCGTCTCTGGAAGAGTCTTCTCCCCAAGCCACTGGTCAATACTCAAACTTCCACAAATTCCAATGAATAAGTATCTCAAAGGGCTGCAATTTCATAGGGGTCTCAACGCAATAGACGGTGTGTCAATTAGACTCACGTTCTGTAAGTTATTAGCCTTTTAGTCTCGAGGGACTGGTTGGATTCGTGCTCGATCAAGCCCGACTATTTACCAACATTATCCAATTCTACAATGGGGTATACTCAAATGGACCGTTTCACTATATTATTTCTAGTGTTGCTGACGGTTTTTCAGAAGGACGTTTGGTGCCAATGTTATGGCCAAAAGAGCGTAAATGGGTTGTAGTGGGTCTAGGTCTGGTCCGACCTGGTCTGGGTCGACCCGACCCGCTGGGCAGCCTGAACCATTGGGTTTGGCCCGGACCGTTGGGTTTAGCCCAGCCCGCTAGGTCCATCCCAGCCTGTGCTGGGTGGCCCAGTGTGATGGACGGTCCGGCAGGTCGCCAGGGGCCATAGAGGGCCGGGGGGTGCTACGAGGGCGGCTCGGCCCAGGGGTGCTGCAAGGAAAGCTCGGTCGAGGGGTGCCGCAAGGGCGTGGGGTGGCTCGGCTCAACCTGGGATAGCTTGACTGGAAGAGAAGAGGCCGCGGGCGGTGCAGTGAGGCTACAGACAGTGGCGGTAGCTCGGGTGGCATGGCCACGGGCAGTGGCTCAGGTGCGGACAGCAGCGACAGCTCTGGTGGCGTGGCCATGGGCGGTAGCTGGGCTGTGGACAGCGGCGTTGTCTTTAGTGATGCGACCGTGGGTGGCGGCTCATCCGTGGATGGTTGTGGTGGCTCGGTCTGTGGCTCGGTCGTGGGGCGCGGAGTTTTTGGATGGTGGAGTCGTGGGGCGGCGGGGCGTCGTGCCTTCACCGGCGACCGGTTTAGCCAGCCTCCCTCTTTGTTCATCGTCATGGTGTAAGACACTTTCTTCAATCACAAAGAACACAAGAATGAAGAATGGAGGAGGGTTTGGGCCATGATTGTTTGGCCCACACCCTCCACATTACAGCGGTTGAAAGCGGATCAACAAAAATCAGGAGTCAAGAATGACAAACTATTCTATTTAATATGAATCATGGATCAACTTGTTTTGGTTGATCCATATTCACCATGCTTTCCAAGAATGGGGAAATTAATTGAGAGAAATCAATAATTAAATAATAACCCCCTACATCGTTTGATTCGTCGACGGAGATCGCGAGGGAGAAGAAAAAATTGTTGGGGAGGGGAAGACGATCGTCGATTGAAGACGTCCCACATTGGAGGATTTCCTGAGGAAGAAAGTTTAAGTCGAGGTCGGCATTCTTCATTGGCGTTCTTCATTGGAGATCTCTCTCCCAAGTTTTTCAATGGTCTCCCCTCTACCAAGTGTTTTCCGTAATTCCACCAAAATGAAAAGGTAGGCCAAGATAATATATTATGATAACTATTATTTAGTTTTTTGGCACAAATTAAAAATATCCAAATTAATTAAATTGAGCAGGCATAACAAATGTTGGAGAAGTTGTAGAGGCTCTCCCACATTTAAAAGTAAGTTCGAGGGTTTCTCCATTAAAGGGAATTTCAAGGGGGTTTATACCTCGGGTAGTCCCCACTACCATAACGTCTCATGGGAGGTTAGTTTGGGTAGTCACCGCCATCATAACCTCTCATGGGAGGTTTAGGTCTGTGTGTTGGGTTGAATTTATTTACAATGTATAAATGCAATGCCTTCCCAGTTTTAGGGAATACGACTTTCGATGCTATTCGCCAGACTCGATTCAGATCCTTCTATATCACAAAAATGTTTAACTCCTCAAGTTTAGTTTCAAGTAGATATGATTAATCAAAAGTTATCACCTCATGAATTCATCTAATGAGAGTACCTATGGTTACAAATTGATATTAGTTTGATTAATATTTTCAATGAACTGGTTGGAATATATGTGTGATTTTCCTTTCAAGGATCCTACTTATGAGGTGTCTAATGTTTTTTTATCATTTATAAATAGGTATTTTTATAAGAACACAATGAAATGGTTCTATTCAACAATTTGATGAGGATAACTGGTACACATCTTTTTTGAACATCTATCAATACTTATAGAGAGTCTCTCCATATGCCTGTCAGACATGATATATGAAATTTTTAATTTGTTTAATCATGGTAATGGGAATAGATATTTACATGAATCATCTATGAATATCTTCCCAAACATGTAATTGTACCAGTTTTAGGTTATATTTACCTATCTACTTAGATACTGAAAGGAAACATCATAGGTGAAACTATAATTTCTTTATAACAAAGTTCCACATTATGTTTCAACTCCCATTGATATTCCATGATCCACCCCAGATCTGAAACATTTAATCACACATAGGATAACATGTTTCTACCTATAAAACTTCACCATGATACCCCACATGTTCTAAAATTCTCATCCCTAGACTATACCCAAATATTTTAATCATAATTCTAGGACACTAATAACATAAAAAGTTGCCAAAATTATGAATATACACAATATTTTATACTACCCCTATTTACTATTTTTTGGGGGAGTGAATATTTTATATGAATTTCATTAGACAATGTATTTAATAGTTTCTCCCACTTTCTATAATTGATACAAAATTAAATGGAAATTGAAAATTTATATTTAATAGGTTCTCCCAATTTCTATAATACTTCCATTCACCTACCCTAGACATGAATCCTTTCACATGATGATTCCTGGCATGTTCTACATCTTGGTTCCCCATTTATTTTCTAAAGTTTTGAGTCATGTTTAATATAAGAGTTTGTTTCCATTTCATATTCCTAACTTCTATTCAATTAATATATGATTTATCAAGAACTTGCCTCATTGTTATAAATGTTATGACATCATCAATTTTTCTATCATTTTTGGTGTAGCACAACATACAAAAACTATATGGCTGGGGTCCATGTTATCCTCTTCTTTTATAGATATTTTTAATTTTCATGATTTGGTTTTCTAGTGGGTGGGTTTATTAGTTACCATATGTATTTATATAGGAAACCCTTATTTAACATATTTATATATTATTTAAACTTGTATATAAGAATATATTTCCCTATTTAGTAATAGTTATGTGTTTTAGTTTTTTTAATATTGTGTAGGCACATTGTAATATACATGGATAAAAGATGGATCACATTACCGAGGAACACACCCCAATATGTTAAATGTTTGGAGGAGTTTGTAAATTTTTAAATTTCTAATTGATCTGCGGAAGGGAGAAAAATATGGCTATGTCCTAAATGTAATTTTTGAATATGGATAAAGATAGATGATGTTTATGAAAATTTAATATTGAATCCATTCCCTGGTCAATATTTATGTTAGATTTAGTACAAAGAATCAAATGTTATAGAGAGGTTCAGCACTAATGAAAATCCAAAGAATGAGCTCCCAACTTCCTTGAAAATGGAAAATTAAATGCAAAACCTTATAAATGATGCATTCAGTACTGCAAGAAACCACCATCAACATCAAAACATATCATAACAACCAGACGAGGGTGCTATAAATAGCAACGTGACAAGTGATGTTTTTGATACTGTAGGAAAACTTGATCAAGATTATAAATTATCAATAGATCCTCCTCTTGATTATGTGGAGGCTAAAGTAAGAGAAAACAT
The DNA here is from genome assembly GCA_963277665.1 of Viscum album. Lineage (NCBI taxonomy): Eukaryota > Viridiplantae > Streptophyta > Magnoliopsida > Santalales > Viscaceae > Viscum > Viscum album. Next base: position 1,136,815,584 of record OY728166.1, read on the forward strand.
CACTAAGGAAAATATGTTTCATGATTTTGTTGACGATGGGAATCAAGAGTTGTATCGTGGATGTTTGAAATATTGAAAACATTATTTTATGTTGAATTTGTACCATATCAAATGTTTATGGGGAATTATCATTAAGGAAATGTATATGATATTGGAATTTTCTCATGATGCATTTCCTGAAGAAAAAATCCCCGAGTCTTTTTATGATATTAAAACGGTTGTTAACATGTTTGGTTTGAATTATAAAAAAATAAATGCATGTACCAATGATTTTATGCATTGTTGGCGAGAGGATTCAAGTAGACATGATTGAAAAAAAAAATTCTTCTAGATGGTAGTCAATGGGTGATGTTGGAAGTCTAAATCAACAAACTACCATGAGTAAGATGAAAAGAAACACACCTGCAAAGGTTTTTCATTACTTTCCTTTAAATCCTCAATTGAAAATTTTATCCAGGTCATCGAAATCTGTTGAACACATAAAGTGGAATTATATAGATAATAATAGTGATGGGTTAATGCGACATCCATGAGATTTACAATCAAGGAAGGCATTTGATTCATTACATTCATATTTCTTATCTAATCCTATGAATTTTTTATTGGGATTGTCTTACGATGGATTCAACCCATTTGGGACTTTGAGTAACAATTATAGCATTTGGCCAGTTGTTTTTTTCCCTTACGATATGCCTCTGTGGATGTGTATGTAAGAAATGTATTTTATCATTTCAATGATTATTCCTAGAAAACAAATTCCTGGAAATGATATTGATGTATACTTATAACCTTTAATTGAATAATTACAAGAGTTATGGAGAAATGGTTTTGAGACATTTGATGCTTCTTCTAAAACAATGTTCAAAATGCTTGCGGTTTTACAGTGGACCATTAGTGAGTTCCCTTGGCTTGGGAATTTATCTGGTTGGAACACTTACATAGGTTTGGATTGCCCAATTTTTAACTTTTATTTTTGAGCCAAAATGACTACCTCAACATAGAAAATGGTTCTTCTTGTCACATAGAAGATTTCTCAATGCGTCTCATAGATTTCGGCTGAACAAACCAAAATTTAATGGTTTCATTGATTATAGACCACCTCCAAAGTTGTTAACTCATTCTGAAATATTGAAACAAATTGGAAAGGTTGGAATAGAATTTGGGAAGGTTCATCATTTGAACGATAGTGGGAAATATGTTCAAAGTGCATCATCAAGTGAAATCAGAACGCAACAATGGAAGAAAAAAAGTATATTTTTCAAACATCCATATTGGGAATTTAATTTGTTGAGACATAATCTTGATGTAATGTATATTGAGAGTAATTTATGTGAAAATTTGATCTTCACATTTCTTAATGAGCATGTAAAGTAGACAGATCATCTCAATTCTCGAAAAGACTTATAAGTAATGAACATAAAACGTGATCTCTGGCTAGATGAGAATGAAAAGTGTGCTCTGAAATTTTTTTTATGAAAAATAGGGATAAAGATACATTCCTTCGAATTTTAAAGCATGTGAAAGTATTTTATGGGTATTCACTTAAAATTTTGAAGTGTTTTTACTGAATGAATCATAAGTTATGTGGATTGAAAAGTCAATATTCACATATTTTGTTACAACAGTTACTACCATTGGAATTTCGTACATTATTACCTAAAAAAGTAACTGCTATTGTACTCCAATTCTGTACATTTTTCAGACAACTATGTGATAAATCTCGACATCCATTTGATCTTGAAAACCTTCAGGAGAGGTTTATATTGACACTTTTTGCAATGGAGATGATCTTTCCTCCATCGTTTTTTACTGTCAAGTTGCATTTAACTGTCCATTTTGTTGAGGAAGCTAAATTAGGAGGCCCCGTTCATTATCAATGGATGTATCCAATTGAGAGGTGAATTATTTATATGCTTTTTAGTTATGTAAATATTTTTTGGCAGTAAATTAAATGTGTAATTATGTTTTTATCTTATTTCATAGATATCTTGGGAATTTTAAATCATACCTGAGAAATAAAGATCAATCAGAAGGCTCTATTGCTGAAGGATATTTGACAGAGGAGTGTGTTACCTTTTTTAAATACTTGGATGATATTAAGACAATATTTAATCAAGTTGGACATGTTGGCGACACATCGGCTCAATCTCAAATACAAGGAAAATCAAAAAAATTACTACTATTGGTGAATTTGTTGGGAGGACTTAAAATGTTACATTAACAAAAATGGAATTATTACAGGACCATAGATACGTGCTACTGAATAGTGAAATTTTAGATCCATTAATTGATGATTTTAGGATACAAACAAAGTGACGAATGAGAGGACAATCACAAAATTATAAAGATATAACGAAGGCTATTAATAAAGATCATGTAGAATGGTTTACATGATGTGTACGTTTATAAATATTTCAATAAATATGAGTATTAGGTTGACACATTTATTTTGTAACTCTAATAAATTATATTTATTTTTGTAAATTCATGAATACTGATACTCGAGAAGAGTTGTCTGAAAATTTTATGTTTCTTGCACAAATTCCTCAAAAACTAGTTAAAAATTTCAACACTTACCAGAATAATGGATTTAGATTTCATACAGTTGATCGAGAAGAGGGTTTGAAAACACAAACTACTAGTATATTTACAATTTCTAAAGTGGGATACTGTGGAATGATGATAGATATTATTGAATTAAACTACCACAAGCATTTTTCAGTTGTTTTATTCAAATGAAATTGGGTTGATATTATCAGAGGTGTTAAAAGAGATTCCATACAGTTTACTTAAATGAAATTCTCTTTCTTGATAGATGTTGGTGATCATGAACTACATGATCCTTATATTTTATCATCACAATAAAAAAATGTAATGTTATGTGAATGATGTTGTGGATGAAGGGTGGATTGTTGTTTCTAACATAAAACAAAGATATTTGTATGATATGGGTGATGAAGTGGAAGATTTGACCTCAGACATTGAATCCCATCAACAATAAGAAGCGGAATTATTTTTCCATCATGGTATTTAAAATATTAGTCTTACAAGGATGAATGACGTGGATGAAGTAACGGAGAAGGAAACCAATATGATTGAAAGAGAAAATTAATGTATGTACAGTTATGAATTCCTTTAGAAACCACTTATTTCATTTGTGAAAACATTAATTATCATTGTTATATATATTTTGTTTGTTAGTATTGTGCATCTATTATCATTTTTTTATGCATAATGTTTTTGAAATATATGTTCTTAACATAATTTTATTTGATTAAATGACAGGAATTCCAAGGAAGAAGAGATATAATGTTTCATCGACTACTACGACCGATGATGATCCATCTATCTCCCTCTCTATGACATCTGAGCCACCATACGCTTTCCCCTACACCATCTCCCCTTGTACCATCTCTCACACCCTCTATGAGTATCCCTTCAGAGGCCCATCCATCACCTCCCCCTTCAAGAGCCTCAACAGTGGGGGAGTAGAGCACCACTTCTAATTCTTCGTGGGGATATTAGATGGTGACTGTTATAGGTACAAATTTTAATATGAATAAATTTAATGAAATATTTTTATACTAACAATTTGTTCATTAAATATTGAAGTAATGAATGTTTGGAGGAAAATATTAAAAGTTTAGATGTATGTAATCTAACCAGAGAGATGATAGCTATCTCATTTAATTCACATAGGGTCCCTACAGATGACGTCATAGGATTACTTTGCCAGATTATAGACATGGTGGCCGTATAGCCCATTTCCCATCCTATTTCATATGATGATTAGAGTAAAATTCCTACAAGTTAGAAAAATGGAGTTTTTGATTCCCGAAATAATTTTAATTTTAATACATTATGGTGTAATTTAATGTCATATTATTAATATTTTCAAAATGAATTTTTGTGTACAGATGTTTTTTCATTATACGGTTGTTGATGTGATAGCACGAAAGTGGACATTGAAAATCATGGAAAAACTGAAAGGAATTAAATGGATATTGTGTAAAAATTTGAACGACACTTTGTTGAATACCCAACAGATGTATGACAAGCTACCAGATGGGGTACCCAAAGAGAGATGGAAAGTTTTTGTTGACAGACATCATGATGAGAAGTAGACGGTATTTAAATATATATTACAATATTTATATCATTTTACATTTATACCAGTATATGAACTGGATATGACATTGATTACATTACAATTAATTTGAATTTTATTTATTTCTATATTTTTCAAGAAATAATGCATCAATCTAGGCTAATAAAGTCACCCCTCACACTACAGGGTCAAAGAGTTTTTCTAGAAGTCAATTTTCTCTAGTAATCCGCTCATTAGATTAAATATTTATAAGAAAATATTATTTTTTAAATATATTAAATTGTTGATTTATGTTTGCATAATTTAGTGATAGATTTTAGGGCATGAAGAATCCTGAACAGAAGTGTGGTTGAAGGTTCACCAAAAATATGATGCACGTTTTGTTAATGAGGCTACCAAAGAAGTTGGGGTATGAACTCATTTTTCAATATAAGAACTTATAATCAGTTGTTACTATGTTAATATATATTTCTTGTAATATGAATTCTATTTAATTTATAGGTAAAAATTAATGAACTATGGGATTTCAATCCTATGTTGTCCTACTCAATCTCCTAGGATGACCTGGTTGCTAATGTCCTTGGGAAGGAGCATCCTGGTAGAGTGTGTGGGACGGGTTTGGGACCCGTACCATCTAAGGTCATTGGAAGACCATCGGGGACTGAAACTGTATCTACTCTTTGTTGTAGTCAGTCCATACCCTGAGATACTCATAGAGAGATTTGTTTCTCTACAAAACATAGTTAAAGACCAAGGGGCTTATATATCAACTTTGCAGAAAGCGTTGATTGATTTATATCGGAAGACGACCAGATCTGCTCCCGATGGTATGGAATCGACTGGTGGTGAGCAGGTAAATCAAAAAAAATCAAAATCATTTAATTTGAAAACATTTATTGGTTTTATGTTTAAATATAAATATACAAAAATATTTAATTTTCAATATAATTTTCTTACAGGTGGTAGTAGGAAGCAGAGATGGAGGTGGAGAGGGTAATGAGTTGTTCTTATCATTGGACCACGATTAGTTGTATTATTGATATGCTTGAAAAATATGGTAATGGTCGGTTTTTATATTATTCATGTGTGGCACATATTTTCCACCAAACATTTTCATTACCTAACATTTTCTTGATTTCTCATGATTAATTTTATGTATTTTATTGATTTTCGATGTTTCCTTTTATGTCTTGATTTTTCGAGTGTGGTATGCACCATATATGTCGATTATTTATTGTCATGAATCACTTTTTATGATTCATTTTTTCTAAATTTATAAGGTTTTTTACCCAAGGATGAACGATTAACCTTCTTGTTGATTTTCTTGGGAATATCCATTTTTTTAAATCCCTTAAACTCGTTTTTAGTGGATATACCTGCATTCTCCAAATTTTATATTATTATATTTTCGTGTTCTATAGTTGGAATGTGATCACTCCCACTTATGAGTTCCCCTTATTCCAAATATTTTTGACAAGAATTTACAAATATTAGTTGAACACTTTAGTGTCTTTATCCTGTTAAGGTAGAGAGACTATCCACTTCATTATAGTAGAATTTACAAATATATGTTGAAAACTTGAGTGTCTTTCACTACCAGAATTTGTATCTCCCCAAAAGATTCATCTGGTGGCTAAAGTCTATAGTAAAATCCTGAATCATTTTTTATATAGTTTGGATCATTCTTCCTGACTACTCATCGATATAAGAAAAAAAGGATATACACAACTTCAACTATCAACTCATAGACATCTATTATAATTCTCAAAACTATGAGGAAAAACAGGTTGGCCCTGGGTGAACATCCCACTTCATCTATCAACTCTAACACTCAGTGATAATTTTTGGACAAGTCAATCAATGGGAAACAAATCCTTCAAAGTCTCTTTCTATAAAGGGACACCAGAACATTCACATTTCATTATTGTAAACCATGGTTGGCCCTAGGTGAACATCCCACTTCAAAGCATTATATGACCTCATAAACTTATCTCTCATAGAATATATGACCATTACCATGATATGGACTATAAACACTCCATGTATATCAAAATTCAATCCTAAGATAGTTTCACATTCTTACAACCTATCACACATCATAACACATTCTAGAACAACATTCTAACTTGTATTTACATGTTTAACCAATGAAGACATTATCTCTAAGGATACCCACATTGCTTCCCCAAAACCATCAACTACACCCACCAACTAGTCTTACAGTGAAGATAATATCTTCTATTCAGCTAATGAAATTTGTTCTTTTATATCCTACATTTTCTAGACCAATGTATTTACCACTACATTTTCATATCTTGATTAATAATATTTATCGATGTTAAACATATACAAGTACTCAATGAAATTCATTTGATAAATATTATGTCCTTGTAGTGAGAAAATATTATATGCACTATAGGTGCCAAAGTACCCAAAAAATCTCTCTCTTAAGATGTTCTATCATGATAATTTCAATGCATGGACCACAACTAAAAACTGAAATACATGATTAGAGTATTTCATCTTGGGGGTTAAAAGTAGATGAAACCAAAAGTGACTAATTTTTCACCCGACATCATAACATATCCAAATCTAGAACCAGATGAATTAAATTTCACTACATGTCCAACATTAGGCTCAGGAAGGATTAGGATCAGAGATGATGATAACCACTTCTTAAACACTATAGAAACTTCCTCACACTAGTATGTACAATCAAATGAGAATCTTTTATTAGTAACTATGGTAATTGGTGATGATAGGTGAGAGGTCTCCAAAATTATTCTCCTTTAATTCCCATACAATCCAATAAAACATCATCTATCGATTAAATTACTTGGTTATGAAATATACACAAATACATCAAAATACTCAAGATCATATGATATCCCTTATTGTGAAACCACTATATCTAAAAGTGACACTTCCTGTACTAAGAATACATTTTATGTACCCAAATCATACTAAACCTGTTATTCATGTATCTATCATGTGATTGTCATGAAAATGTTGGTCTCATGGAATTCATTTCGATGTTTGATGTATGTGCATGTGAAATTGGAATGGTTTTTTTAGGGAACTGGTACTAGGGCTACAGAATCAGATATTGTTTTTGTAAATATAGCTTTAGAGGTAGTTTTATCCGCCATGAATAAATGTATTATATTTAGTGGTGATTTTATCCTCCACTATAATTTCAATATTTTTCTATCTGCAGTGGTTAAAACCACTACTACAGAAAATAATTTAGTGGTATTTTGAACCACCTCTAAAAAAATCATTTTCCCAAATAAAATCACCGCTAAAACCATAAACAATTGCTGCTAAATGAGTCCACTATGACGATTACCAAAAAACACTGCTAAATCAAGAAAACTGCTGCGTATTGTATGCCTACACACAATTTAGCCATGGTTTTTTAAAACCTCCAAATAAGTATATGGAAGGAATTTTAACTGCTACCATATCCAAAAATAACCGCCACGAAATGGTAATTTTCCTATAGTGAAACCTCTATAGAATGTTTCTCACTTGTTTTATAATGATGATTAAATCATAATAATTCTCACCCAAACCTCTAATGTGGATGAAAATCTCATCTACCCATTTAAAGTACTCATCAATATTTTCATCATTAATCATCATGATATTTACAACATGCTCCTATAGATTTTTAACTTAGCCTCTTAATATTTCACATTTAAATTATAACTACTCATAAAATTATCCAACATCACTTTAGAAGTTTGAAGCCACATAATTTTTTTTATAATCCTTCTCAGAGAGAGCCATAAAAATCTCGTTTTAAAAATTTCTTTCAACTTTAAAATTTATATTGTTAGAAATAATCATGGAAACTTCATTAAAGGTAGGAAATACCACTATTCTGTAATACATAAATGAAAGTACAATAAAAAAATTTATCCTAACATACTATTCCTAAAACTATGATATTAATTACTATCGAATATAAGAAAAAAAATATTCTTCACTAAATTTGTATTATCTATCCCCTGTATAAATATTGTTCACTCAGAGGAAACTTATCTCTAACAACAATTATATTTCCCAGATCAGTGTAAGATCACAAAGTGGAGGATTTGGTGTATCAATGATCACATTATTTTATGAATTATTCTCAATATTCAACCTCTAAAACACGATTTCTCAATAAATTTAGTGATATCTCACCACTTGACCTCTTAGTTTGTAAATATAAATATAGATAAGTAGAGAATATTTACAAGGTTCAACCAATCTGAACATCTCATTTCTATAATGGTAATACCCCGTACATAGATTATCAAATAAATTTAAGAATAATTGGTTATATCCTCCAATTAAAAACATGAGTAATTTTTTATACCCCTTATTTAATTTTTTTAATGATTGGTTATACCCCCAAAATCACAAGCCCCTATCATCTAGTTATACCCGTGACCAAAATCTACTTCTTCAGTGTAGATCTAGTGTAGAAATATATTATTCTTTAGATGGTATTACTACGTAAGAAATATGGATCACCTATACCTACATAAAACATTGTGAATATCTTAAATATATATCTTAAAAGTATATTGGCCTCAAAAATCCCTCTTTATCTTGAAATACATGAATATATTGAAACCTTAATAGAAATATTCCATCTTGTAATACCAGATCTGGTATGTTGTGTCCAATACTCTATAGTTCAATGTGCCTATTTCCATCACAGATATCCAGTATTCCACATAAAATCTAAATTTGATTATCCTTTTTCCAGTTTCATATGTAACACACACATATATCTAATACATTCCGTATAGTAAACCATTGTCTGATATGCCTCTGTCTGATGTAGCTATTATTTAACCAAGTGGATTTTTGGATAGAAACTCACACAAAACATATATTAATTCATCTCATGATCAATCAGTCAACTATATTTGGAACAAAATATCAAAATGATCCCTAACCCCTTTATATACTCGCAATTTTTTTAAAAATCAAGGAGGAATCATGAGATTCAAATTTGATTTTCCTGCTCAATTCTCCTTTAAATTGACAACCTTTTAAACCATATTATAAATCAGATTCAATATTATTTTCCAAATATGTCTCAAATTTCAATTTTAATGTACTTATAAAATAATCATCGAATATTGGATGGATTTATAATAATTCAAAGTATAACTTAGAATCAATACAATGTTTGAATTTATAAATATTTTGTAAATATTCTCAAATCTATATCAATGTAAAAACATCCCAATAAAATCCAATTTGTCGGATTAAGACACATTTTAATGTGTAGTGCGTAAATACATTCTTCATTCAATAGATTTCACATTTCTCTATCGGGGGATCATTAAATGTTTCTACATTTGGCATGATTTATCTAATAGATTCATGAAATTTCATTCTTTAAAATCAATTTTCTCCATCTAGAACATTGTAAAAACTTTATCCATACCACACTCCATATTTTCTCAATCTAGAACATCTTTAGATTTTCCTCTATCCCATCATATTGTTCTGATCATATCAATCTATTATTCTTATAAACATCCCAATATAATCATTCTTTATCTGATCATATCATTAAAAAATGAAAGATAAAACATCCTAAAGATTCAACTCCATTAATTCATAACTTAAAATTTTTAAAACATATCTTTTCAACTCGAACTTTTTAAATCTCTAACTTATAACTCTAACTTTATAAAAATAATATTCATTAATTGAAATTATCACAACATAACTTCATCAAGTTATTTTTATAAATTATGCTTTCGATAAATTCAATATGAATAACTATGTCTAGTAGATTAGATTCATTAACATCAGTTCGATACAATATATTTATTCTCAATATTATTACTTTGAATAAATATGTTAAAATAATGATATTATTGAACAAATCATGAAATACGAAACTTCAAGGATTAGTAATTTATTTTATAGCTTAATAATATTTCTATAAGCAAAGAAACAACTATTCTCTCAAACTTCCCTATGTAATTTTTCCAATAAACACATATTGATACATTGATATCCAATGCAGCCAACAACCTCTGGAAAACATACTTCATTTTCATTTCAAGCACACCAGTTTTAATAATGATGCAATGAATCCTCATACACTTCAAAAATATTAAAAAATAATTTTCCTATGATTTAACATTAATCAGAGTGTTTATATGATTTTGATCATTACACATATGTTTTAGACTTTTAAAAAACTAATAATGTGTTTTTGGTCATATAAAGTAAAATAAAACTCATTTTTGATGTTTAATTAGTTATTATATCTCAAAAAATAATTCTATGGTTTCATTTCTACGATTTCAGGTCAATCTGAGATTGTTTTCATAGTTTAAACCTCAAGTTTATGTTTTTAAGAATTTAATATCTTTTGAAACAACTAATTCTTTCATTATAATGACAACACATGTAGTAATATTGTAAAGTTTACATTTAAAAATTATAAATAATAAAAATATTATTTATTTATGAATATAATTCAAAATGAGTAAGTTTTCTATGATTTTTTTCATTATATGGGCGTTTTAGATTTTTATAACTCTAAAAATGCATTTTTGGTCATCCTGAGAAAACGAAAACATGTATTTATCTAGTGTCAGTTCCTATATTTCTCAAATAAATATACAGTTTCTTTCATAAGATTCCACAGAAATTGGATGTCATTTTATTTATTTCTACACCATGATACATTTTTCTAAAAACCTTGATATCTTTTTATACCTCTTATTATGTCATTCTGAGTACATTGCATATCGGATTAACATTCCATCTACACATAAATTTTAAAAATATTTAAAATATATTTTTCTTATGATTTAATGTCAACATAATGTATTTTTCTATGGTTTTTATAGTTACATACACATTTTAGAGCTTTAAAATGCTAAAAATATATTTTCATTCGTCCTGAGAAAACCTACATTTGGATAGACAAGAAGTTAGTTACTATATATAAAAAATCAATCTATAAATATTTTTAAATTATTTTAATGAAATTTGAGGTATTTTGAGTTTAGAATCATTGAGAAACTTCACAAACTGAAATTTTATCCTTTAGAAGAAAAAAATAGTTGGAGAAGGCTACTAGAAAGATTCTGTGAAACCTTAATGTACTAAAAAGGAATAATTTCAACATCCAAATCACCACACTATGTTTCAATACTGAATCCCATTCACTAAGAACCTTATACAAACATTACTTGAAATATAATAATTGAAATAAAGTGAATAACATAAGGGGTTTTATGTGGTTTGTAAATTCATCCCATGCCCATGGGGGAAGCATTGCAATATTTCATTATATCATAAGTACGTATTTGGAATCACAAAAACATAGAATAAATTTAGATCAATTACTCATAAAATCTCTCAAAAAATCAAAAATGTGGTCCCACCAACCTTTATATAGGATAGCACCTAGTCGACCAATTTCACCAACATCCTTCAATCATTGGTATCCAAATATTGTACTATGAAACTACTGATTCCATGTATCTTTCATCAACATGGCCTCCATTAATAATTAAAATAATAATTTTTTACTTACCTAAATTGATTCTAATAACTCTATTATATGAGTGGTTCAAACATATAAATAACCTTTTTCCAATGATCCTAATAAATATTGATCATTAGGTGAGTTAACCACCAACTGAGCATCCATTATAAAAAACATCATCTGAAAACCTCACTACCATTGTAATCAAAATATACACCACTAATATTACAAAAAAATGGTTTTTTGGAGTTCCTACTTCCAATAAGATAAATTTACATCTTTAAGAGTAATCATAATCTAAACAATATCCCAATTGAATATTATTTCAAGTATTACACAACATCATCCAACACATTAGAAAGCCTCAACATCTAAAATTTAGTTGCATGTGTTTCTCCCCATTATCCTTCCTATTCAACCAAGACCCGCTAATATAAAATGGTGCCTTAGAATTTCCTAAACTAAACAATTTTTTGAAGATATCATCTATGTTATGTCGACCAAATATATTATTTTACCATATAACTTTTCAAACATCAATTTTTTTATTATTTTAAGATTTACATAATGAACAGACTCCATCATATGTGTATATATTGTCTTCTACCATGGATGTGAATTTTTAGTGAACTCCACCAATTTCAAAACAAATAAACCACCACAATTGAGGGTTAGTATTAAAAAATATGAATATAAAACCATGGTCTAATGGATAGACCCAAAGCACCATTCCTAGTAATGATCTACCACATCCCAACTATAATAAATTAAGAAACATTAAGCCTAAATTTAGATGATGTGTTCCCAAAATTGGATTACTCCCCCAATAGAGTCTTTGGGTCTACCACTGAGAATAATGAACGTAATATATCAGAATGAGAATATGTGGAATGGGTGATAAGTGAAAGAAACTTTTATTAAAATAAGTTTCTCTAATACCGAGTAAAAAATAAATAAAATATAATACAAAAAATAATCTATGAGTAGATTAATTTTGAACAGGTTTCTATTATTATGACTTATTTTCTTCACAAAATTATTCACATTGATTTATAAGCTTAAACAATTATAAAAATATCCTCTCATGTAGCGTAAAAACTCACATTCGAATGGAACATTTTTTTCTTCTCTTCCATCTCAATGATCTAGGAGGATATCATATATCAAACCCTTACTACTCTCAACTTCTAAATTTCCTTATTTATTCATTCTCTTCGGTATGATATCATGTAATACTTTTTTCCTTAATATTAAAATTGTTGTGTGCATAATGGACATGTGACTTCTTCTATGCTCTCCCATGGAATATGATTCTTCATTTCTTCCATAAAAAAAGATCATCATTTTAGTGGTAACATCTTCATAATTGTTTCGCTAGTAATGATCTACGATTATGAAGAGGTGTATGAGGCTTCTCCCATGCAAACATAAACAACTCTTGGACTGGTCTAATATTTACTCTATAAAAAAGTGATGGATGATTGTTACATAGACCTAGATTCAAACTCATACTAGATGTAAATAATGGTTACATGAGGCTATATAGGACTTTTTTGATGATTTCATATGGGAAAAATGATCCCTATATGGTCTCTAATTGGTCACACGCATGATGACATGGTGTGCAATGCCTTGGTTTGAAGTGTCAATGAATCCCACAAAGCCTACATCTGATTTTAGATAATCTGATTTGTATAATGTGATGGAACATCCATGAAGGATAATTGAATAGATCAACTCTTAGGTCCAAGTAAATGGATTGACTACATTTCAGACAAGTGATTGCATGGTAAGTTTAACTTGTGTTTAATTAAAATGTTTTTTTGGTTGATAGAGAACTATATTGAATTTATAATCATGGACGATTAGCTATTTTTTACCTTAGATCATACCATAGTTTCTTGAAAACCTCAAAGTCAAATTCATGGCATGGAATTCATAGTTAATTGAAGAATATGCTAATTTTAAGTAGTGATCTTGTGGAAATTCAAGAATTTCTAGTTTAATAAATAACTTTCAAATTTATTAATATCAAAATTATACACCAAAACAATCATAAAAATGCTAATATTAAATAAAGGCATTATTATAATAATTCCAAAAATAAAATAAAGCAGTTAAAATTCAATATTAAATCCATTTTAACAATAAATCATAAAATACACATATAATAAAAATAGGTTAAAACTACCCTTTAAATGATAAATTGGTTGAGTAAGAATAATTGAAATGATAAGTGAAATGTATGAAATTATTATCTTTATCAATTTGACCAAACATAAATATTACTGTCCGGGAAATCAACTTTTACCATGGTCAGAAAACATTTCCAAAGACATAAATGGGACTACACTTCAATTCAAACCCAGAAATAATTATCACTACACATAAATAGACCACAATTATCTATTTTCTTTACTAATCATAAAAATATTTTCAATATTTTATTAAGACTCATATTCATGTTCTTTTTACCTCTATGGAAACATATCTCTCTTCCCTTAAGAATTTTATATTAGAGGTCATGTAATTATTAAGAAGATGTGTTACATCTATAAGCTTGATTTCCTCTTATAATATCCACTTCATAGAATCAAAAAATAAATTTAATCATGAGTACTTTACTTGTGTTGTTATGAGGCTCATGTATTTGTAAGTTTTAAATATACATTAGTTTAGAATGAATATAGAGGCTTCTCTCTAAAGTGAAGTAAAATAAATGAAGAAATTTAAACTCCTAAAAGGTTCCTAAATCACCCCCTCCTTAATAACATTTGAACTCCAAATTCCTCTTGATATTGTAAGGTAGTCTCCACCTTGTAATTTTCAATATATTTATTAAATTTCTCCCCCCCCCTTTGTGGCATTGTTTCAACCAGTATTAAAATTTATATTTCTCTCCAAAATCATATTTTTGATGGAAATAGAGGTTTATTTTTATCGTCAAGTAGTGGTGAACACCAAATATAACATGAATAAAATTTCTAGACGTCCTTGTATATGTGAAATGTAATTTTAATCCAAAAATAGTAGCATAAAATAATGAACAATTGCTCACAAAACAATCTAGAATATTTTTCAAAGTAGAATACATTCATTTAGTTAACTTCTAGAGAAGGTAAGGATTTTGGGATTTTAAATTTTCTTCCTAACAAGGTATTTCATGTATACTATAGACTTAAACTATCATATATAATGGAAAACATGAAAATATAAAACTATTTACAAAATTAGTCTCTTAAAAATGATTCCTTGATCATTTTTAACACATTTCATGAAATCTGGGAAATTCGAATTAGAGGAATAAAATAAGATCAAAATCTAATAGCTTTCCTCCAGACTATCAATTAAAATAGAAATGGAAAAATATGTAAAAAAGGCTAAGAAACCTATAGAGATTGGGAAAAAAGGTTTCATTATGGAAAACACTAGTGAAAATTAATTTCACATTTGATAAAAATCATTAAATGAGAAAATAAAACATAATGAAACATAAATTCCATTATTGAAATCCATGTAAAATTTTAGAAATTAAAATCATGTATTTTTTAAGAAACATAAAGATAGTATCAATCTACCAATGTTTTCAATGAACCCCAAAGTTCCTAAACTGAAATAAATATAAAAATAGAAATAAAAAAATGAAGGCCTTAAAAAGGTAAGTACCACTCCCCCAAACATATCTAACACATCCCCTTAATGTTCAAGAATGAGAAAAAATGATTATATGTGACTGAAACAAATGTAAATGATAAATAAAACCCAGTTTATAGGTAGTAATTGTTTTGAGTTAATATCATAAATTCTAATCACTATAAATCTAGAAGAAACAACAATAAAGCATAGGAAAAATTATTAAAATACTAATTATTGAAAAAAATTGAAATAAAATAAGGATATATCTTTTTTTATCTCCCAAGTGAAATTTGAGTTATATCTACCCATGGAATGGAAATTCCAATAGTTATTTGAAGTCTAATAGTGGGTGGATCTTCATTGTTATGAAGTAGTAATAGTTATTCCTTCTATATTTCATTCATTCACCATATATTTAAAGGATTACATAGATAGAGTACATTAGTTTTATTTACATATAAATTAAGTATAGATTTAATGGATGGGACTGGAGAAAATATAGTCCCACTTCTTCATTGGATACTACTAATACAACCTCATCCTCTTATTTCATTAATTTCTCATGATATAAAACATCTATAGAATTAATAAATGGGAATTTAGTGAAATATTTTATTTAAATTAAATTAAAACATGGAAATTTTATATATAAAAAATTACCCTTCCAATTGTATAGATTTCTATTTTATTTGTCCTTGAAAATATACTAGGAGCTCCTCACGTAATCCTTCTACTAAATGTTCAATTGGATAAGGAAGCTCCATGTACTCCCCATCAGGTAAATTTTTATTTTATTATTCATCTTACAATTGAAAAAATTATTAAATTTAATCTAAAAAATTTAATCCAATGGACTGAATTAAAAATTAATTTTCAATAAATTTAAAAGAAATTGAGTACGGGAATGGTTTTTTCCCCTAATCTAGTTCAAAATCTAGTTATTATTAATTGATCATGGCCCCATGGAGTAAAGTTAAATCAGATGTAAGTAATTTGTTAGTCTCCTAATTCTTCCCATTAAATTCTACTACTTGGTTGGTTTCTTCATAAAAGTACATAGAGAGGTATAAAAGAATTTATTCTTCTTATTCCAATATTGGATGATTATGTTTCAGGTTAACTTATAAAAAGCGATTCAAGGATACCTTCATAAATGTTGATCCCCCACAAGCTTATCATACATTAGTTAGTATTCAGGAATCCCTTCTAAAGTGGCTGAGAATGTCTTAATGATAGATATTTTTTAAGCAGTTCCTTCTCTTCCTCATCGGGTTCCTAAACCAAAAATATTTTTGGGGAAATCTCTTCAACCAGCAGTTATATTTCACATTCTGGTTACTCAAACTACTAAGCCTGATTTTAACATACATATTCTTCAATTTTTCTCTATAGGGATTATTTGTATTCTATATGTCCTTGAACCTATGAATTTTATTTATTACAAAATTATTTTTATTATGGTTTCATCTATGAGTAACCAGTCAATGAAAAATAATTTAAATTTAAATACATCATCGAAAATTATTTTTTAGTTTTTCATATGAATATAAGAAAAAATTATTTTAAAAAAATGATGAAAAATATTAATTAAAATACAACTTTGAAACTTATAGAAAATAGGCCCATAAGAATGCTAAAAATGACCTTTATTAGTGATAGAGAAGCGCTGCAAATCAGAGTGAGATTAAAATCCCTATTCTTTTATCAGTTCTTGTAGAAACACTTATAAAGGATTATTTTAGTAGTTCTCGTAAAAGTACTGATAAATGGGATACTATAGAATGATGTAATAGTATGATACAACACCAAAACACCATGAAATCAGAAAAATCAAGTACGAGTAAAGAATTTAAATGAAATAAAATTTAAAACACAAATACCAGAAAAAAACACTAAATTATATACATTTCAAACATTGGATTATTGATCTAGATAATTAAAAATTATTAAATTAATTCAATAACAGTAGTCTTCCTTTGTCTTTTGATCCTAACCCCTGCTCAAGAAAATAAAAAACCTATCTAAGAAAACAACTGTTATGTTAATAATAAGATAATGAAATAAACTAACAAATAGTGTGAGTTTTAAAATAAATTTAAGTCATACCAGGAACATTGTGAATCAGATTGTGTTGCGGTTGATTCTTGTACATCACACCATATCTTTTTCATGTTCTATAATTATCTTAGTGAAAATTTAAAAAATAAGTATAATATAAAAATGATGTGGAAATTAATTAAGTAATAGAAGATATAATCATCTAAAACAATCTGGATCGTTTTCTTGGTTTTGGTGATGTGATGCACATTTTAAACTAAAATGAAACTTTCATATTGAAAAGATAACCTTAGATTCATACAAGTCACACCATGAATTTAATTTAGGTGAGGATTATTATTACACATCTCAAATTACGTATGAATTATTTTACTAAAGTATCAAAACAATCTCAATGTGTTTTATCGGTTATGAGTATGTTGTTTGTCTTTTTTACTAAAATGTATTTTAAAACTAGAAACATGCACTTTGACTCATACAAGTCACATATTGTGTTGGTTTTACATGATACCAATTCCTATATGTCAAAAAATGACTTATTAATGTTTTTACTTAATTATCATGACAATATGAGTGTGTTTTTTTAGTTTTTAGTGAGTGTCACTTTTTGGGATAAAATATATATTTTAAACAGATCAGAGACACATTGAGTAATACCGGGCACATCGTATTTCAATTTGAGTTGTGTATAGTTAATAAAAATCAAAAAATGGCTTATAAATTATTTTAATAAAGTATCAAAATAATATGAATGTTTTCTCGGTTTGGGTAGGTCAGTTGTCCTTTTTACTAAAATTGACGTTAATTTTAAATGAAAAAGATGCACTAGGAGTCATACCGGTCACACCTTGCATCAGATTGAGGTAATTATGATTCATACTTATCAAAAATTACTTTGGGATCATTTTACTAAAGTATAAAACCAATATAAATGTGTTTTCTTGGTTTTGAGTAGACCAGTTGTTTTTTTACTAAAATTGATGTCCATTTTAAATAAAAAGATGAACATATAGTTATATCATTCACACCGTACATTGGATTGAGGTACTAATAATTCATAAAACTACCAAATGGATTAGGGATAATTTTAGTAAATTATAAAAAATACTAATGCATTTAATTGGTTTTGGCTACATCACTTGTCTTTTTTCTAAAATGTAATTTTAAATTGGAAACATGGACTTTGAATCCTACTGATCACATCAAGTATTGAGTTGACATATTATTACAATATATTACAAATGACTTATGAATTGATGTACTAAAATATCATGAAAATATGATCGTGTTTTCTTGGTTTTAGGTGTGTGAAATTTCTTGAACTAAACTATCAATTATAAATTAATAACAGACACACTGAGTCATACCAGGCACATCACATATCAGATTGAGATATGAATGATTCCTACATGTCACAAATTAATTATGGTTTATTTTCTTAAATTAGATAAACAATATAAATGCATTTACTATATTTTGAGTAGGTCAGTTTCCTTTTTTACTAAAATTGATGTCAATTTTAAATAAAAATATTCACTTGGAGTTGTATTGGTCACACCATACATCAGATTATGGTTTGGATGATTTATACCCATCTCAAATGATATATGAATCATTTTACTAAATTATCTAAAGAATATTAATTTATTTTCTTTATTTTTAGTAGATTAGTAGTCATTTTTACTAAAATTGATGTAAATGTTAAATTAAAAGGCACACTTGAAGTCATATCGGTCACACCATGCACCAGATTGAGGTGTGGCTTATTTTGACATGTCTGAAATGACTTATAGATAATTTTACTGAAGTATCAAAAAAATATGAGTGTATTTCCTTGATTTTGAGTACATCACTTGTTTTTTTAGTAAAATGTAATTTTAAATTGGAAACACACACTTTAAATCATACCGGTCAAATCATGTATCATTTTGTTGTGAGAAAAATTCCTACCCATTACAAATGACTTATTAATAAATATACTAAATTGTTAATAAAATCCACACATGTTTTGTCTATTTCTAGTGATTGACATTTTTTTAATGAAATTGTCAATTTTAAACTAATAAAGTACACATTAATTCATAGTAGTCACATCGTGAATTTAATTGATGTAAGGATGATTCCTACACATCCCAAATGACTTACGGATCATTAAACTAATGTATAAAAACAATCAGAATGTGGTGTCACAGATTTGATTATGTCAGTTTTCTTTTTTACTAAAACTAATGTTAAATTTAAAGAAAAAAAGCACTTGGATTCATAGTGGTAACACCATGTGTTGGATTGAGGTGATAATAATTCTTACATGTCCCAAAGTCTCAAAATAAACCTAAGTGCCAATGTTACGATGTTTCCATTGGTATTCTATGTTGAATTACTAACACTACATATTTACTCTATGTTCTTAAATGAATTTTTTTCTCTTTATTGACTATCAAAAGAGAATAGAAAGATCATTAGACAATTATATCATGATAACTCACCACAATAGGCACATGGGGTTATTATAGCCTTCAGGATTTCAACAATGAAAAATGTTTTTCAGCTAACAAAATCGAATGAAATTTCAGTTTTGGTAGTTTGAAAAATAAAGACAATAAAAATAGAAAATGTGGTAACATTGGTAGAAAGAATAATTATATCTCTTTTGTGGCTTATTTCAGATATTTAAAATAAAAATATGACTTTAAAAAAGATCTATGAAAATATTTAATATTTATTAGATAAAAATGATAAGGAAATTAACATAAAAATAGAATATAAAATGTTGAAAAAATTAATTAAAAAATTTGTAGGTATTCACCTCTTCCTGATGGTTGTATGAATTTTGGATGCATTTTTTGTTTTCATTATCTTAGTTGTAGGATCATTGGTCAATCCCTCACAATCATTAGAATCATTGAACAAAACACCCTAACTCGAACATAAGAATCCACTTGTACAAGAAAAAATTATTAAATGAGTAATATTAATAAGAAATAAATTCAACAAAAAATATGAAATAATACATTAATTATATAGATAATGATTTTACTATGAAAATCATGTTGAACACAGGGACATACCATTGAAAAATCATGCACGGTGACAAAAAAATGAGAATAGATCTCATCAAACAATCAATCTACAAGTGAGGAGGTAGAGGATAAAATAATATACATTGGACTGAATCTTTTAATCATCTAAGAGAAATTAAAGATATCATATTGGGTTCAAAAATTATTTTTTTTTAACAAATAAATAAAGACACAAAAGATATTCATTATCAATGGTGAAAGTTATAGATAATTTTAATAAGGGAAAATCATTATTTTATTGTTTCAAATAATTTTAGTATTCTTTGTATAAAATGGGTAATTGAATTTAAGAAAAGAATTACTTTACTATAGTTTGTGTTATCCTATATATTCATCCAAATCTGATAATTATAGATAATTTTCATCCTCATTAGCTCATCTACCATGCAGTTATCATTAATTTTTTTTGTCACTCATCCTCAATATCTTTTGGACATGCACATATGTCGCATGAAATACTCAAAGAAGTAGTCATCCATATGATGAATACTGTTGAGAGTAGTATAAGAAAAATAAAATAGATAGGGGATGAGTCCCAAGAAAAAATTGGAATAATAATTTTTTTGGAGATGAAACTGATGACGATGATAGTTGTAATACATTATGTTCTCTTAAAGGGGTAATGCCTCCCATTTTTTGAGAATTTCATGGATGGTAATAAGACATTAATAAGGGTGGAAGAAAAAAAAATTAAAAAATTAATTGTTTTAGATGGATTAAAGTAAAACGCACATAGTTTTTATTAAATGTGTGATGTAATAAATGAAGTGATTTTTAAGAATTATAAATGAGAGAGTTATCATTTCAAAGATGGGTATATTTTTATAAAGATATAGAAAACTATTTGAACCATTTTTTTATTTGGGTTTGGTAAAAATTTATTGTAATTGTATTTAAAAGAGGATATTGATTTATGGTAGTGAAAAATTGATCATATTAGATAATGATACAATTAAATAATGAGTTAAAAAGGGTGGGTTGAGATGCTTTTATAATGAAAAGATAAAATTTATAGATGTTTTTTACTAATTAGAATTATTTGATTATTGATAATTAAAATAACTAAGAAACATAGAAGGATATTAATGTTGATTTGAGAAGATAGAGGGGACCATATGGGACTAAGGTGGACTCAAAATAATACCTTGATGGTGAGTAAAATGAAGAGGGATTATCAACAGTAATAAATACAACCAAGGATGAAATCAATGAATAAAATTTCATTGGTGACTAGGCAGTTTTGGTGAAAACTCAGAGTAAGCATATAAAAAAACCTCATTTTTTTCCCAAGTAGATCCTAGATCATTTGGGGAGGATAAAAAGGATGATAATTGGATCAAATATATGCATGAGGAGCTTTATCCTAGTAAGAGCAATATGAAATGGGGAAATGTTCCAAGGGTAGAAGATAGAAATGTTATCAGAACCATGTGGGTTTTCATTAACAAACTCATTGACTATAGAAAATTGTCTCTAAACAAAGAATGGATTTTGTAAAAGAGGAAATCCTAAATTGAAGTAATTTATATTTATGATTAATTTACTCTCATATCCTGGATGGGAACTATTTGGTTTTTTGACAATTTTAGTGAAAATTTAGTTAAAAGTATACCAAATTGATGTAAAATATATGTTACTCAATGGTGTTCTTAAGTGGGGAGTATACATTAAGATATCTGATGGGTTTATAATGAGTGAAACCGAGAAAAAGGTGTTTCATCTAAATAATTACTTGCATATGTTAAAGAAATCCATGAGGACCTAGTATTTAAGGTTGGATCAGTACATAAGAAAGCTTGGTTTTTTGAATGGTAGAGTTGATCACAACCTCTTCATAAAGAAGGAGAATGCTCAATGGATCTTGGTACTTATATTGGTCAATGAAATAATATTTTATGATTGGAAAAATCATAATTCAATTTTTTATGGATCATATGAGTTATGATATCGATATTTCAATGATTGCTGAAACATTTTCCTTGGTTTATTGGAGAATCAAGGAAATCATAGAACACTGAAGCCTTGGAATAGTTGGAGCCTTTATTCAATCCTATATTTGAGATTGGATTTGATAATAAGGAGTGATGGTAGTAGGTGGATTCTTTAGAGAGATTTTGATATCCCAAACTGGTTCAAGATGGTAAGGGTTTCTAAAATAGATCGGGATGCTTTTATCAATGCTTCAAAAAAATCATTGATAAAGATACCCTTTATCAATTCTAAGTTAATAAAAATTCATAAAATGAATCTTTATCAGCAGTTTTTTAGTGCTGATAATGATAGAGATTTATCAACCATAAAAAAAGTGCTGATAAAATAAATCTTTATCAGCGCTAATATTTTGGCATTGATAAAGATCCATTTTATCCGTGACCTTTTACCACTAATAAGAATCAATCTTTATCAGGACTAAAAAATTATTGATAGATACTTATAATATATATATTTCTTTAAAAAATAATAATTTTAAAAAAATTATAATTATTATATATAATTATAATACTTATAATAATAATTTTTATAGAATAATAATTTTATAATTATTTTAATATATAATTCGTTATTTATAATTATATAAATACCATTAAAAAATAATATTTATATCATTATATAAATTTATATAACTATATATATATATATTTAATAAATATATATAAATATAAATATAGTAAATATATTCATTATTTAAATAAATATATTATGATTATATATATAATTAAATATATATTATTATTTATTTATAATTATATAAATACTTTAAAAAAGTATTATTTATTTATCATTATAATTGAAAAAAAATACTAAATATAAATTGATAAATATATTTATTTATAAATATTATTTACAAATTTATTTTTTACATTATTAATGAATATTTAATCTTATGTGTATGCATGTGAAAAATGAGTAAAATTGAATAATTAAAAATAAGTATACTAATAATATTGAAAAATTGGATAATTTTGATTAATTAAATATAAATCATTAAAAAAGGATATGCATTGAAATAAAGAAGAATACATATTTAAAATATTAAAACATTATAAATAAATAAATATAAAATAAATAATAGAAATATATTAAATTCCTTAAAAAATATTTGTGTGTGTGCGTATGTATAAAAGAATGAATTAATTACATATATTTGAAATTTATATAATATCTTTTATCTAAGTTGTATAGGAAAACTAATCAACATTCAAATGTGTATATTACTTGATGCAACTAGTTAATATTTTTAATTCATATTAAATCTTAATTACAAACCATTATTCATTAAATATTTTTCTATTTAATGTAAATCATAAATATTTGGTATTATATAAATAATATATATATATTTAATATATACTATTTACTAACATTATAAATAATTATTTAATAAATAAAATGTTTAACATTTTTCTCAATTTACTTATTTTAAATTTTTATTTGTTTAATTATCGATTTACTTATATGTATATATTTAATATATACTATTTATAATTTATATATAGTATTATAAAAATATTCATATTTATCAATAATTATTTTATTAATAATTTTCAATTATTTTTTAATAAAAATAATTTTTATTTTATATTTACTTAATGATTTCACTTTATTTAGACCTTTATCGGTGCTAAAAAAGTGCTGATAAAGGATTCCTTTATGGGAACTAAAAAAATGTGTTGATTAAGGTTACCCTTTATTAGTACTAAAAATAAACCACTAATAAAGGGAAACCATTTTTAGCACTAAAACAATTAAAATGATAAATGGTTCTTTTTATCTGTACTAAAATAAATGAAATGATAAAGGGTGAATTTTATCATCATCAGAGGAAAATTGTTGATAAATGGTACCCTTTATGGGTGCTTATTTTAGCAATGATAAAGGGAATATTTATCACCTCTATTTTTTTCAAGAACTGATAAAGGCTTAAGTTGTTAAAGGATGGTTTTGTAGTAGTGGATCCAAAACAATAGCACCAATTTTTGACTACTCTTATCATGTGTATGTTAAAAGAAACTATTTTTTTCCAAGTACAGCATAGTGGCTGACCTGGGCTATCTCACATGAGGATTTGTTGTAGTAAATAACTCACTACCCATATTCACATACTATATCATTGGTGCTTTGTATTTTATAAAAGAAAGGAAATGTGAAGGGTTGTTAATATAGAAAGATAAATTAAAACTAAACATGAAAATTACAATAGGATGAAGTTAGAAAGAAAACAAGAATATAGATTCTTACAAAAGAATCACCCAGTTTTAACCTTAATTGTCTTTTTTTCTAGTTTCATATTTACAAAATGAAAACACCCCATCATATGTGTGCACATGCGCTTCTTATATGGTTGTGAATATGTTGTTAACTCCATCAATTGCACTACAAATCCTCCTCCAATATTGAGGGAGAATATTTCCCAAATAATAGGCTAAACATTAGGTGGTAAGTGGAGACACAAGGATTACTTACCCACTAAAATAACCCTTAGGATTACTCTATTAAATTAGAAAAAATTAAGGGTAAATGTATAATGACTTGGGTTTGTTTACAGATTATACACTCGATAGAGTCCTCAAGTTACTCACTCATTATCATGAGTGTAAGATAACATATTGAGAAGAGGGATAATGAGAGAGAAGAAGAGTATTTTTTTTACAAAAATATATACTAAAAATATCAAAATACAAATAAAAAAATAATGTATAAAAAATAATCTATGAGAACAAGAACTTCATCTGGGTTACTAGCGTTGTATATAATTCCATTATAGCAATTATATGATTCTATATATGGGAAATAAGTCCCCCAAAAATTCCCTCACAAGCCATGCATAAAAAACATGTTCAATTGGATCATATTTATTATTATCTAGCTTGTCCTGAAGATCTTGGTGGATCTCATCTTCCATACACATAATATCCATGTGATTAAAATTTCCTTATACTTCATCCTCCTTGGCATGACATTACACAATAATTTCCTCCTTGAATATTCAAATTAGTATGTTCATAGAACAAACTTGACTTATTCCTTGTGATCTTATGGTGTATCTATATCTTCTTATCTTTTGATTTTATTAAACTTCATTGATGATGTGAAAACCCTCTTACCAATGTAGTGTATGAATTTTTGGAATGGGTTTAATATCTATAATCTTGATATCATCATTTGAACTAATGTTCTAGAACTTGTCAAATATCAAGTCGCCTTTTCTAAAACAGTTGATCACTATTGTTACCATTGAATCCCAAGAATCTGGAAAAGATGAAAAAAATCCAAATATCAACTAAAAATGTTAAATTCATAGACTAAATATTTATTATGATCAAATTGAAATCATTCAAATTATACATTGTAGATCTACCTTCCAATGTCAACGTAGTGAAAAAAAATTCGCATCAAACACACATTATTTAGTAAAATGGGATTCTTGAACATATTTTCAAGAATAATAATTAACTTTTTTGTATGAATCTTCTCTCAGATTTTAAGCACCACATTTCAAGATAATGATATCCTCACTATAATTAAGGTCTTCTTATCTGGCTTTAACAGTTATCCCTTCTCCATTACCTCTAATTTAGCACCATTCAATGGATCTTCCAAACCTTTCTGGATGAGATAGTCCTCTATCTAAACCCTTTAAATACTAAAATCTATTCAATTGAATATACTGATCAAAGACTTTTTTTATTTAAACACTTCCACATTTTAAAACAACAGCTCCCACACTATTACAGATCGTGTGATATTTATCGTTTACCATTATTAACTCTAGTTAAAAGTATCGATAAAGGAGGGCCTTTATCATTTCTAGTTAAAAGCACTAATAAAGGGGGTTTCTATTACTAATAAAAAATAATTGATAAAGGACCCACTTTATCGATGTTATTTTTAGCTATAATAATGGGTGACCATTATCTGTGCTAAAATAGCATTGAAAAAATGCCTATTTCATTAAAAAACTATATCATTAAAAATAATATATTTCTCTATAAATATATTTATATTGAAATAAATATGATATATTTTATTAAATATGATTTATATAAGACTAAATATATATTTACACTTAATAATTAATTTATTTAATGAAACATTTCATATATAATAATTAAAAAAAATTATATGGTATTAAAAATCATATTTAATATAGAAATATGTCTAAAATGATATATATATATATATATATATATCATAAATATGACTTATATAATACTAAATGTTTATTTATAAATCATATTTAATATAGAAATATATTTATATTATTATGCCATATATTTAGTGAAAAATGATTTATAAGTTAATGAAAAGGTATATTAATTAAAAATATTGACTAATTAAAATGAATATTCATTAAATAATTTTTTTATCAATGTATTTTTTTCTCAAATTATATATATATAATAAATATTTATATATTGATTAAACAAATTAAATAAATATGTTATAGCTAATATTTCATATAATAATTACACACATACATTCACAAAATTAATTCAATTATATAAGTGAAAACATACTTATGAAACAAAATTTCAATATTATGATTTTTGTTTTTTATTTATTAATATTTAATATCTATTATATTATATTTTTAATTTTAAATTTCAATCATTTTTTATATTAAAATTTAATATATAAGATTTATTATATGTTAATATATTTCTAAAAAACTTATTTATTAATTATTATTTATTTCATAAGTAATTTTTTAATATTTACATAATTTATTTATATTTAACTTTTTTTTATTTAAATATTCATTTTTTATATTTGTTAACATTTATTGAATATCATTTAATTTTTTTAATAAAGTTTTTATTTCCCAAATTAATATATGCATTAATTTTCATTTTAAGATATTTTCTTTTTTCATTTTTAAAAAAGTTATATAATTAATAACTATTATTTAGTTTTTTAATATTTTTTCAATCTATTCCTACTTGAGTGAGGATATATATTTGACCATCCTCCCCTACAACTGGTTCTTTCACCTTATGATTAAAAAATGATAGTTTTGATTGAGGGTGTCACATCTTTGTGAAGAAGAAAAATCATGTCAATAAAAAACAAAAAATTTATTGGAAATCATTTCTAATACATTTAAATCCACCTATATCTATATATTTAGTACAACATCAATTAAACCATTCATATACATTTACTAAACCAACATATAACATGTTTAATTCTATCATAATGTTTTTACTATATTTTTAAAATTATTTTAAAAGGTATATACTCATTCCCCAATTGACATTGCATTTCTATTCTACTATTCACTAATTTCATTCATTTAGGGGATAGGTTGAATTGGCAGAAACTAAAAAAATGCTTTGGTGAAGAACCTATAAATAAATAATTATTTTAGATGTTTCTTATATAGAATAATCATGGAGGGTTATATTATACAGATTCAGGAATAGCAAGTAACATGTTTAAATCTTCTCATGCATGTGAGAGAATAGACTTCAAGGCTACATAAGAGATAATTTAAAAAGGGATATAGTTCATGGATTATTATAGCAAAAAATTTGAATAAATACTTCCAAATTCTAAGGAAGGTAATTCAATTATCCAATACTCATCATTTTTTATTTCATGTCTTTTCATCTTTTGATGAGTTAGTAAAAGTTTTATGGGCCTTGTTATAATCATGTTGACCACCACTGTGAATAAGAAATATGAATTCATTTATTTTTATGTTTTTTTCAATAATATAGATGACAATGATAGTTACTATAAATAATAATAAAGATAAGTCACCCATATCTTAATCCAATTCTCCAAGAATAAATAAGGAATTAATTATCAAGGAATTTTAACTAGGGTTTGAAGTTAAAAATTTTGAGAGGATGATTAATTTATACAAAGTAATTTTCATTAAAACACATGTTTCATTTTAAAAAAAATAAGAAATGAGCTCAGATTGTTTTTAAAATTTATGTAAATGAACCATAATTCATTTTAATGGTTATAAATTGACCACACATTAAAATGACATATGATTTATTCAGTATTAATACATCTGTATGTTTACAGTACAAAATTTTTATTTTAATTTAAAACTCCTATCACATTTTCAAAACTAAGTAAACAAAATCATATTGTTTTAAAAAATTAGATAAATTATCCGTAATTAATTTATGATATATAGATATATATTTCAAATCAATCTGATATATGATGTGGATGATATGACTCAAAGTGAATTTCCCCCTTAAAAGTATCAATTTTGTCTAAAAAACACATCACATAGCCAAAAAATGAGAAAATAATCATGGATTGTATTGATATTTTTTGAAAAAGATCTATAATTCATTTGTGTCATATAGGAATTCACAGCATATCAATGTGACACATGATGTGACCACTATGACTCAATATTAATGCTTTCATATTAAAAGTTTTATTTCGGTTTAAAACACACTTTGCAAAGACAAAATTGAGTAAATGGGTTCATATCATCTTCTTACTTTAGGAAACCAATCCATAATTCATATGTGACATTTAAATTGACCGCACAATAATCTGACAAAAAATTCAACTGATATGACTTAAAGTGTGTGATTTCAATATAAAAGTCTCATTTTAGTTTAAAACTCATATCTCATATCCACAACTAATATAATGGTTTCATATTGTTTTTAAACCTTTAGTAAATGACCCATTATTCATTTGTGAAATATAAGAATATAAAACATGTCAATCTTACACATGATGTGGCTGGTATGATTGAATGTTCTTTTTTCACATTTAAAATACCATTTTACTCTAAAAAACATCATATATGAAAAGCTAAGTAAACAAGATCATATGATTTCGAAAATTCTGAATAAGAACACATTATTTATTTTTGAACTGTAAGAATTGTTCAAACTTCAATCTGACGTAATATGTGACTGAATTATTGTAAAATCAATGATTACTTATATTACTGAATGGTAACATAAATATTTATTTAAGGTACTGAGGAGTAAAAAATTAATGAAGTTATAAAACGATAACCTAGAAATTTCTTGAGTTTATGAAACGTGACTATTTATTATGTTGCTAAAGGGTAAATTGAATATTTATTATGCCACTTATGTGTAACCCCATATTTTCATAGGCTACTAATTGTTAACATAAATATTTATTAATATTTAAGTTGGTAACTATAAGATTTATGAATTTTCTTGAAGTGTAACCTTATGATTTATTAAGTTACTAAATGGAAAAATGAAATTTTCTTTTGTTACTGATGGGTCACATGAATATTTCTTAAGTTAAAGAAGGGTAACTTGAAATTTTCATAAGTTAAAAAAGTTTAATTTGATGATTTATTAAGTTACTAAAGGGTAATTAGATGATTTATAAGTCTCTGAAGGGTAAACAAAATATTTATTAATCTACCAAAGTTTAACTTGAAATTTTATTAACTTATTGATGGGTAACATGAATATTTATCTAGTTGCTAAAGGGAAACTCGATGTTTTCGTAAGTTACTGAAGGGTATCATGTTTTTTTTGTAAATTATGGGGGTCTTGAGTATTTCATTTTTAACTAAAGGGTATCTAAATTTTTTCATAATTTTATTAAGGGTAACATGATGATTTATTTTGTTACTAAAGGGTAACATGAAATTTTCTTAAGTTACTAAAGGGTAACTTGAATATTTTGTAAGTTACTATATGTTAACTCAAGATTTTATTAAGTTATTGAAGTGTAACAATAATTGATATTCTATGTAAGAAGTTATATCAAAGCTGCAAAATAAAACAATTATACATTATAATGAAAATTCAAATCAATTTCAAAAAAAATGCAGTACCCAAGCTCATGTTTTCAATATAAAAGTTTCATTTTAGTCTAAAACATACATCAAATTTTCAAAACCAACTAAATGATCTCAGATTTCATTCAATATTTAGGATAAAGATCCATAATTCATTTACGATGTATATCAACCGACCACACATCAATATGACACACGATGTGGTCGATATAATAATAAGTACATATGTTCACATTAATAGTTTCAATTAAAATTAGAAAACATGTCATACATTCAAAACTAAGAAAAAATATTAGATTTTCTTGATAATTTTAGAAAATTATATAAAATTTTTCTTTTTTATGTAGTAATCAACCACACAAAAATTTGACATAATATGTGGCTATTTTAACAAAATGTTCATGTTTTCACATTAAAAGCATCATTTTAGTTTAATAGAGAATTTATAAAGCCAAAAAATGAGAAACAAATCTTGGATTTTTTATATTTTAGGGCAGTGATCACTAGTTCATATATGATGTTTTTGAATTAACATCATTTCAATATGACTCCTGATGTGACTAGTATCAATTAAAGTGTGTGTTTTAAATATAAAGGTTTCATTTTAGATTAAAACATATGTCCTAAAGAAAAAACAAAGGAAAAGGGATCGTATTATTTTCAAACCTTATCAAAATGATCCACAACTCATTTGTGATGTGTATAAATAATCCACATGTCAAATCAACACGTGATATGCCTAGTATGGGTCAAAGAACATGTTTTTAAGTGTCGTTTTATATAGAAATACATGTCAATTAGAAAAAACTATGTAAATGAGATTAGAGTTTCTTGAAAATTTTGGGAAGTGGTCAATAATTCATTTCTGGAATGTAGGAATCAACATAACATCCTTCCAACACATAATGTGTCCAATATGACTCCATACACATGTTTGGAATATAAAAGTCTAAATTTAGTTTAAAATACGTGTTACAGTTTATAAATAGATAAAAAAGATTTGATTGTTTTCAAACATTAGGATATCAATATTTAATTTATATTTGAGGTGTATGAATCATCCACATTTCAATATGACACACGATGTGGTCGGTTTGACTCAAAGAGTCTATTTTCAATATAAAAGTGTCATTTTAGATTAAAATTTTCAATCACGAATCCAAAACTGAGAAAAATCATATTTCTTTTTAAAAATTAGAAACAATATTCAGAATTCACTTGAGATATATAGGAACTATGTATATGTCAACCTGACAAATGATGTGGTTGGAATGACTCAATGTGCATCTAATTTTAGTTTAAAATGTGTTTCCCATATAAAAATCCAATAAAATAATCTTGAATTATTTCCAATCATTAATACACTGATATATAATTTAATTTTGACATGTAGGAATATACCACATATAAATTTTTCACATTGTGTGGATGGTATTGCTGAAATTGTGTGTTTTCAATACAAAAGTATCATTTTAGTTTAAAACAAAATTCACATTTCCAAAACTTATAAAATGATCTTAGATTGTTTTCAAATGACAAGAAAAAAATACAAAAATTTATCTTTGATGTATATGAAATTAACTCATGTAAATCAGACACATAATGTTCTCAGTATGTCTCTAAGTGTGTTTTTTCAATATAAACACAACAAAAACCAAGGAAACCTATTCAAATTGTTTTAGAAATTATTAAAAGGATTCATAATTAATTTGTGATGTGTAAGAATCAATCAAATATTAATAAAACACATAATGGGGTCTGGATGACTAAAGTTTCATGTTTTCAACATAATTGTTTCATTTTTGTTTAAAACATATGTCACATAGCCGAAACGAAGACAACAACCTCAAATTGTTTTCAAATATTTGACAAAAAATCAATAATCCGTTTTTGATTTATAGGAATCGACTTTATGTCAATACAACACATGATATGGTCGATATGACTCAAAGTAAATGTTTTGAATATAAAAGTGTCATTTTAGTTTAAAACACAAGTCACATTTCCAAAACCGATTAAGAAATATTTGATTATTTTCAAACCTCAAAAAATGACCATATTTTCTTTTTGACATATAGGAATTGAACACACACAAAATTGGCATACAATATTTACGGTATGACTCAATATGAATTTTTTCAATATAAAGGTTCCATTTTAGTTTAAAAAATGTGTCACATTTACAAAACGAAGTAAAAATTATTATATTGTTTTGAAAATTTGGGACAATGACCCATAATTCATTTGTGACATGTAGAAATTCACTGCACATCCACCTGACACATGATGTTCCTGGTACAATATAATGTGTGGGTTTTCAATAAAAGAGACATTTTATTATAATGAAATAATTATTAACAATTATTTATGTTTTTAGGATAATTAATAATTGTCAATATCATTAATATATTCAGAAATTCAAAATTTATTTTTTATAGTTTATTAATTAACAATGTAATTAATAATTCATAATATAAAAACTAATTTATACTATAATTAACAATTAATGATTAATAATTAATATAAAACTGAAAAATATTAATTAATAATATAATTAATAGTATAAATGATAATATTATTAACATATATAATAATTAAAAATATAATCTTTCACATGTTCATTATATAACATTAAAATTAGAATTTGTTTTTCTATATACAATTACTAAAATAAAAATTGGGTTTATTACTAGGGAAAGCATTTGTATGAAGGTTAATCATTGGAGAAATCCTGTTATAAGAGTTTGGATTTCTTATTTTGGTTTTCAATTTATTTGATTACTCATAAATATCACATCAATGTAATTATTTAGTATATAAATTTAGAATTTAAATGATGTTATAATATAGTATTTGTATTTTTATCTAGTTTATTATAATATTTGTGTTCCAATTTGATTATATTTTTATTAAATGGTTCTATTATTGGGATATTATATGGATTCATGTTATAAATTAGCCACCATTACCTTTATCAGTGCTAAGAAAGTGAGGATAAAGGACCCCTTTATCAGCCTTAAAATAAAGTACTGATAAAGGTCCCCATTATTAGCGTATTATTTTAAAGCTGATTAACAAGGTCTATGTTAGTGAATTTTATCACTAAAAAATTCCAATATTTTCTAAGGTTTATCAACATGTTAGGTCTTTTTTACACTAAAAAAGAACATTTCTAGAATTGATATCAGTTAGATCTATAGTATTTCCACTAAATCGTAAAAATATTGAGCAAGAAGGAATGTTACTAAAGATGATTTTTGAGTAATACACTAAACCACCAGGAAAGAATCTTACTTTGATAATAATTTTTGATAGTACCATAAAAAAGGCACACTATATTTTCAACCATTAGAAGACCATAATGGAAAAAGAAAGTCGCCAAAATGAATCCTTCAAACATTAGTGTATAAGAACCTAAAAAATATGTTTTACCTAAATCTCCACATTAGGTTTTACTATTCAATACTTTTAAATCACAACATCATAAAAATATATAAATCAAGAAAAAAATGAATGAATGTATAGAAAATAAGTTGTTTTACATGGTTTGGACTTTCATCTGGAATCCAAGTAGAGAATTCTAAAAATATTTCATTATATCAGAAGTATAAAATTATAATCATTGTGACTTAGAAGCCACATAGATCACTAAATCATATGATAACTCGACACATAATGTTTTTTTCCACCCTATTTATATATGATCACACCTCTTTATCCAGTTTCTTCGACTTCCAATAATCATGGGGATCATTTTTTCACTTGGAAAATGAAAAAACCCTAATGGTTTTCATAACCTAACCACCAATCACTGGTTAAAGAAAATTGATCCTAGTCATCACCACTTTGCAAAAAATGCATGTTGTTAGTGATTAAAATGTATACAAATCCTTTAATCTTGTGGTCATAAAAATAGTTGAACATCTTGAAATTTGACCTCTAACTGAGCATCCATCATAAAAACACATCATCCAATAATATCACTACCGTTATTGAAAAATATTATCACATATTTTATAAGACTGAAGGGTTATCTATGATTCTTCCTTGTAGTAAACTGACTCCATCACTTGAAGTTACTTCGTAATACAATAATTTTTCATAGGTTTTACCCACTAACTCACATTTTTAATGACTTTGATATCTTTTAAAACAGAATATATAACCATTATGGGTATACCATATGTCATATTGATATTTATTCTACTTGTAGATATAAAAAAAAATTCAAATAAGTTATCCTATGATTTAATGTGACTCTAAAGAAATTTTTTATGGTTTTAACTATTACATGCATGTTTTAGAGTTTTAAAATATTGAAAATAAATTTTTATTCTTCATAAGAAAAACTGAACTAATATTATTGTGGTGTCAATTATTATACTTCAAAAACAAATCTATGATTTATTTTCTATGATTTTACTACAATATGAGGTTTTTTTACTTTTTTTTAGACCCCTCATGAACATTTTTAAAGGCTTTGGTATCTTTTAAAACTGCATATTGAGTCATTTTGAGCACACCGCTGGCTAAACTGACACATTGTCTGATTATACACAAGAAAAAAAATTGAAAGATAATTTTATTATGATTTCTTGTCAATTAAATGGGGTTTACATTGAATATGACTATTACTTTCATGTTTTATCTTTTTAAAACACTAAAAATGTGTTTTATGTCATCTTAATAAAACCATAACCCAAATTGGCATAAATCCATCGCGTAAATTTAAAAAAATGCATGTATTTTATTTCCTATAATTTTATGAAAATACAAGGCCATTTTCTTTAATTTTAACCCCTAAACCATATTTTATATAAATTTCATATAATTTAAAACTTCTTATTCAGTAATTCCAAGTACAATGCACATCAAAGAGACATTTATTTTTTTATAGACATTAAAAATAATTTAATGATCATTTCCCTATGATTTCATGTTAATCCAATATTTTCCAAGATTTTGAATATTAGATATAGTTTTTTGGGTTTTTAAACACACAAAAATTGTTTTAGGTCATCCTAAGAAAAAAGACATGTATTAATAATGTTTTAGTTAAAAAATTTAAAAAATTAATCTATTATCATATTACTATGATTTAACAATAATAAAAGTCTTTTTTTAAACTACCAACACACATTTTTAAGAACTTTCATGTCTTCATAAAGCTCTAATTAAATATTCCAAGAACAATACACATCAGGTTGATGTGATTTCTATTTAAAAATTTCATAAATAATTCAATGATCATTTTACCATGATTTAACACCAATTTAAGTCCATTTTCTAGTTTCTTGTCATTACATGATATTCTTAGAGTTTAAAAGCTACTAAAAATGTGTTTTATGTCATCCCTTGAAAATGAAAAATGTGATTGAAATGACATAACATGATGCTATTAAAAAAATTATTTTTTTTCATTAGCCTATTAATTTACAACAATCTATGTTCATTCTCTTGGTTTGGATATTTAGATGCATGTTTTTAAAGAAAATATCTTTAAATCTACTTTTTCAATCATTTTGACGAAATTTCACATTAGATTGACATGTCACCTACTTGTATATCTCAAATATAATTCAATGATATTTTTTCATGGATTTTATGGGAATTCGTTGTCTTTTTATAGTTTACATGTTTTAAACACTCATTTTAGTGTTTTAAAACACTAAAACTACTTGAGGCACAAAACATTAATGAATTTGAATGTCATAAACTTTATCTCTTAAAGTATTATCCACTATACCAATTCCATTTTTTTACTTTGGAATTTTAATTAAATACACATTACGAAAAAATCAGTTACAAATATAGAATTAATTTTATTATAACAAAAATATTAAGAGTTAATATTAATGTAAATAAGTTAACAAAAATGTAAATATGTACTTTTCATAATAACAGAATTAAAATCTTTAATAATATTACATATTTCATATATAGTGTACTATATATCTCAAAAATAGATTACAAATTGAATTAGTATTTCATTTAGAAGTGTATATAATAACTGTGTATTGTAGACACTCATTAGACATTAATATCACATAATGCATGAAGTTGAAGTTTGTACATAGTGAATGAAATATAATTTTAAATAGTGTATGAAATTTGGAGATATTTTATACAATAATAGTGTATAAAATAGAAATTTTCATATAGCATATGAAAAAAGGTTTTTATATTTCGTGCAATAATAGTATATTTCAAACAGTCACTAGATATTACTAATTCATATAACCATCAATTATATTACATATAATCAAATTAAGAATATGAAATTTTTATATTTAGTAAATTTATATATCATATAACTATTTGTGCATATAGAATACTAAATAAATACACCTTTTAATTTTTAATATATTTATATTATATATTTAGTGCACATATAATGAATATTTCAACCTTGATATCATGCGCATCACACATGAAATATATGCATTTAATTTATATCCCTTATAAATAGATACATATTATAAAAATAAATTATATAGTATAACTGAATTTTAGGATGAATTATAAAATTATAATAATGATATAGGGAAGAACACACTAGTTGTCCTAGAAGTGATGGAAAGATGATACAGAGGGAGGTGAATAATCATTTTAAAATGTTATCATTTTAAAAAATACAAGTCATAAAATATATAAGACCAGTATTCCTTAATCCATGTAATTGAAAATGTAAATGAGAAAAAAAGTGTATCCATACAAAGTATATCCTTCATCCATTATGTCGACCCTTATTTTTATGACCTCGATTGACCTTACATAATCTGTAAAATTCTTGGGTATCTATGAGCCATTAATGATGGTTGTGCCAACCATAAATATCCAAATGGAATATAGTACCCATCATGGAATTCCCTAGTACCATGTAGCACATGGAATCTATGCATTTATCCTGATATTCATATGGAATCTATGAACTCATCTAAGCATTACATTCATTTCCTTATATTTATATCACATGGAATCTTGGTGATCAACATGAAATTACAATATATTCTTAGAAATCATCTTAGAATTCATAGTATTTCCCATCATTAATCATAAAAAAAATCAAGGTGCCCATCCTGGCATTACTAGTGAAATATGATTGCTCATCCGATCATTCGTAACCATAGAGTATCACACAAGGTCGAGGATGTCCACCTAGAATTAAAATGTAATATTAAATTACATGGATTTCATGCACTCTTCCTAGAATTTACAAACATTTAGCTTCATACAAAATCCAGGTTCCCATTCAATCATTTCCATGTAGCATATGTCATATGGAATATATGGATATCATCTTAGAATTACCGATCCTCAAACATCAAAATTATGGTTTTTTAATTTTCATTATATCATATAAATTATCCTAATATTTTGAAATCCATCGACATAAATCATATATCATTATACATTTTCTCGGATTTACTAAATTCATTATGATCCATAAGAATCAGACCATATTTTAATACCCAATACCGATTTCAAAATATAATTCACCATTAAAAACATTTTAATAATACATGAAATCCACTAAAAATTACATATACTTTGTAATACATAAATTACGTAATTCCTTTTGACCCGATGATTTACCTAACCCACATTCTAAAAAATTCACATAATTTTTGGAAAACTATTTCGTGTTTGAAATTTCATTTCAAGAACATTAACGATTATAAAATCCATTTCACACCCATTAATTTAAAACCTGGTCACCCGATTAAGGTTAAAAAATTTATATACCAACACTATATAACTAATTTAAAATTATGAAGATATAATGTTAAAATAATCTAAAAAAAGATGAAATTCTCATATAAGGGATTCCACTTGGATTTGACATTCAATTGGGTATATAGAATTTTATGATAGAGTGTTTCAATAATAGAAGGCACAATTAAATGATTTTATTTAAATTTTTTCAATGCACAATAAGGTCGATATAACTATATTATTCTTATAAAATTCTATTAGACAAATATCGTCCGCAGGTTCAATGGAAATTTGATGAAAATGGAAAACTAGAAAAAATATTTGAAAGATAGTATATTATCCAAAACTAAATGAACACCACTTTCAATAAAAATATAATAATAATTTTGGTAAGAGGAGTGTTACTCTTACATTTTTCAACACATCACAATTTAAGATTCTTGATTTGGACAACATACTGTTGAAAAGAACTTAATAGGAGAGGAGAGGAGAGGGAGGCATGTACAAGATGGATATTGTTCATTTTGGGGGAAAACTCCCACATAATAGGAGGATGGGGTAGCCCATGTATAAATAAAGAGGATAAACTTCATTACAAAAATCCCAATGGTCTATTAGTCAGCAGCTAAACCACCACTAGTTAGCCAGTGTCTTCAGAAACCCTTACTAGGATACTAAACACACCATGAGCTGGTCGGTGGCTCTATAGTAGCAAGCTAGCAGAACAAAAAAACATATTTCAAGTGTTGGCTCCTCTCGAGTCCTCCAAATGCCTCTAATACCACCAAAAACCATTTTTTAACAAATAAAAATAAAAAATTTAGGTGTTACAACTCTCATGATTTGGTTCTAAGTGCTAAATGAATATTTGACCCTTCCATTTTTCAGAAAATCCAAAATTTCCATCGAGACTCAACATCCATCCATAGAACCAAACCCTAAAACATCTAACCATAACACTTATCACCCCAAATAAGTATTGATCATTATAAAACAACATTCCTTAAACAAAGATGTATGTTATCATTCACTCCATGGCCCCATTCTATCTCATATTGTGCAGCATTATTCTAAATCACATCTCAAAATAGAAAACACTGGGCCACAAGATTTTGAACTGATGCTCTTACAATAATCAAACATTGATATGATTCCCCACAGTTTTCATCAATCTTTGTAGACTCCAATTTCATCATCCCATTAAATTCTGTGGCATATGGTGATCCCTAAGATAATATTTTTCTCACATGAATGATTCTAATCCATGATGCCCTCAACCACTTGGCATGGTTTTGATTGAAAAATTCCTTTAAATATGAGATATTTTGACTCGATGCTAGTATGGACTCCAATATTTCTTCCCCTAAACCAAAATATAAGTTCCTCAACAATCCAAGAAAAACCTAAACATTCTATATTTTCCTATAAAATCCTTCTCCAACCCCATAAAGTCATCATCACATCCAAAATGGACCCCAACTACGGTTTATTATAAAACACATCCAAATTTCCATGATAGAACATGGAAAACCTCGGATGGATAACCTGACTCAAAATCTTTTTTCCCCTAATTTGTTATATTACTACCTGATTCTGATGCCAACCTTCGATGGAATCCCAAAACTGCCTGTTCATGTACATCATAGTACAAACCTAAATTTGGATTCCATTTTATCATTAAAAACCTAGATGAAAAGACTCAAAAACACTCAGATTTGGTTGTAAATGTACCTTTATATTTCTAGATCATGATTCATTGATCACTAGAGTCCTATTTTGTCCATCCTAATGCATCGAGGTCGAACCCCAACCTTCTATACAGATTCCACAATCAATGCACCAATCATACAAAATAGTTCCAATTCCCTCAACATGGAACCAATATTCCACCATGCTTAATGAATCATAGATTACATCTTTTTATCCTAAACCCAAAATATCCTTTCTAACTCTGATTTTGCACATGTAAATAACTTATGAAAATCCAAGAAGGCTCTAAATTACATCAAAATTAGATTTCTACTATCCTTCTATGTAGCCACAAATTTCTAAATAATGATAATTCAATCTAATATCATTTCTCACATGAGGGTCACATGCACCCAATTATATGATGCTCCCACCACTAGAGTGTCCTTTTAATAGTTCCACTAGGTTCAAACCCTGATATTAGGAATAATACCCTATATGAAACCAAACATTTTGGTTAGGCATAGAAAAATTCACTCATACCCAAGTACCACCTCATATTTCAAATCAATCCTATGTACATTCAAAAACTCATTAAATAAGTGGGTCATTCCCTCTAATGGATTATAGTGGAATTCCCAGAATATTAAATCACAAAATACAACATCTAAATCACTAAACCCAACATGTCCTTCCATGTGAACATGTGTCTCTCTCCTCTTGAGTTATGCCCACTATCCTATTAAAATTGTACCGAGATTGATCTATTTCATCTACTATATCATAGTACTCTGATCCAAACTATTTTCACCCTCTAATATGCGGGTCAATTTTAATTTCAACCAACCCTTAGAAAATGAAGCCCACAATTCCTCCTTAAGTTCATTAGACCTCAACTCACACATCACCACTTAAAGATCCAAAACCTGATAGAAAAAAAAACTCACCAATGTGTAATACCTTGATCCCTTAAATTCAAATGGGTTTACACCCCCACACTACATGATCTTGTATCTCGAATCATTATCACATGAGTCACGTCTCATCTAAGGCATGTTCATACATCTAAATTAGTGATCATGATAAAAGTAAGGTCATATTTACATAATCGGGTGTACCCTCAATACTCCACTATAAAATGCATCTTAAGTTTCACCAAATTCAAATACACGAATGCCTTACAATGATCATCATTATAATATTTCAAGCATGCACCCCTGTCGCCCTAATCTTCTAGAAGCACACACAAACATGAAAAGGCTTGAAACTTGATGGATCAGGATACATGTCACTAATTTTGATATTGAGAATCATCACCATAGGTGTCTTCACATCTTAAAACATCCAAGGAATCTCCATTTCTATGTCATAAACCCATTCAATATAAACATGAATTCTTCAAATAAATAAAAAATCCATTCATATCCTAATAGAAAATGGGTTCTCACACTTTTCAGTCTTTGACTTCATCAAAACCCATGGGTCGCACACCATATAGTGAGAAACTCTCTGAACCTAACTCATATTCACATGAGTAAGAAATCATTATTCTTAGTATCCCACACCTTTCTAGGAAACATATCATTCCCCTGTAATATAACTTATACTAACCATATACATCCTAGATTCCCTTTAAGAAAAACTTGACACCCCACATGTGTCACGACTATGTGCATGAACACCATTCAACCTGGGTGATATTTACTAATCCCAAGGCAATTGCCTATTCTACCACCACATACCAATCCCAAGGCACTTCCCTATTCTACCACCAATTAGGGGATAGAAATCACTCTTTTATAAATACCACATGATACCTAGCATTTCAAACATCCAACAAAGGGTTTTATCATCTATAATGTCACTACATACCATATAAACTTCCTACAAATTCAATAAATACTATATCACCACCAAGACCCCCAACCCTGATATGATCTATCACACCAGGGTTATGAAAAACTATTGCACCCACAAGAGCCCCAATGAACCCTACACCAGTCCTGGAATACTCATATGGCCTATAAGTCCACACAATCTATAATAAATTTCATCATTCTCCAAATATTTTTCATTATCCTTTAATCCATAGAGCTCACACTTAAATATGATCTACATTCATTAAATTTCTTTTTATTTTTTTTATTTTTTTCATCCAAAGGATTATAATTATTCATTTCATGATTTATCATAAATACTATAGATTCCACTGAAGGATTAAATAAAATTTCATTCACATTATATTATGTAAAACACCTTATAGTATTCTTACAAGCTCCTTAAGTAAGTCCATAATCAATCTATTTATATCTTACTATAT
This sequence comes from Viscum album, assembly GCA_963277665.1. Classification (NCBI taxonomy): domain Eukaryota; kingdom Viridiplantae; phylum Streptophyta; class Magnoliopsida; order Santalales; family Viscaceae; genus Viscum; species Viscum album. The sequence goes on from OY728166.1 coordinate 1,136,857,488, forward strand.
ATCAAAAATCATTATGAGAATTGGTCAATTAAAATTCAACTTCAATCATTTTTGAATATCACCATATATGATGGTAATGAAACTTTAAACACCATACCCTTAATACTAGTAAATTATATAACATGGTACAATATAAAAGAAACTAATACAATTATGAATATTTTAACACATAACAATATAATCACAATTAGCATTAAATTAATATCTAAATCACATGTGAATGGAATTATTCCTATCATGTGAATCCCTATGTTCCTAAAACGATTAATTAACACAACTAAACCTATTTCAATACTAGGTAGAGAGTATAAATCCCATCAACCAATAACATGAAACACCATGTATCTCTTTCAGGGTGAAAATAAAATATAATAGTGACAAGATAAATCTATGTACAAAAAGTACCATATGTGGAATCTTGGGGTTTCCCTATGACTGGGTTCATCACTCTGATGAATGAGATCACTACCAAGATCAAAAACATCCTAGTCTCATATCTTACATTCTGAAATAGTAATGAAAAATAAAAATGATTTGATATCACATTGTACTGCCCTAACCTAGAAGCCACTAAATCACAACTCTTATACAGTGTGACACAAGACCTCATGTGTGCCGCCCTGTAATTCAGAGGCTACTAACTAGTGAAGAGGGAATACAAGGTTCTTTTGAGGATATTATACACTCGTGTTATAGTATATATATTATTGTAAATAAAATAAATAGATATAATAAGAATAATAAAAAATTTATATAATATTTGACATGTTTCAAAAAATACTGTTATATAAAAATGATATAATAATGGGTATTCCATAAATGTCAAGGATTCCCCATGGGGGTCATTTATAAGGAAAAAAATACACAAAATAAAATTAAACAAGAAACTCCTCCCAAAATATATTTGATTCATACCTGGTCTTATCATCCAAATTGAAATACGAATATTACACTAACTATCATTAACATTGAGCCTTTCCCTATACATTTAACATGCGAACAAACAGTGATATCAGCTCAGGTAACCAAGTTCCATGTAGGCTCGATAAGGGTGTGAGTAAAAATCATAAATCCACCATCATTTGTGCCCTTTAATATAACTAGGTCTGTGGATATATGGTGGTAGATGCACATAATGCAATTGCAGGTGTGGTCATCATGCATCCTTAATTGGTGAAGGTAGTGAAAGATAGTGTAACAGATGAGCACCCACCTTACGAGGCTAAGAAATTTGATTTGGTAAAAAGACAATTTTCTCACATTAAAGAGGATTCTATGGAGTGAATGGTCAAGAAAGGAAACACTTCTCGCATTACTACTATAATAGAAGTGATTCTTGGTAGATCAAAAATTTGTAAACACTCCATAATTGCTAGGCTTGTTCTTCCTACTAGAGGAATGCCTTGGATGATTATTTATTTGGATTGTAAAATGACCTCTGTGAATGTTTTTTCTAGCTAGAGGTGTATTCAACTAGGTCAGGGTTATTTTTTATATCACTTTTCCATCAAAGGATCTAAAGTGAAGGGCATGGGGGATTGGCTCATTCGCCTTAAGGCTAGGTATGTTATTATTTTGGGAGTGGGATTTTCGGTTTAATACATTCACCATAAAAAACACTAATCATCAAGTCTAGATTAAGGCTATTGAACATAATTATATATTTTGGAATCCTATAAATATTATTTGATATCAAATCTACTAGGGGGATCCTAATAAAGATGGATAGGAATACTAAGAATGTCAGATTTGGTCACTATGCTGGAGTTTTGGTCGAGGTTGACATGAGCACTAGCTTAATTTATAATTTTGTCTTATCAGCACTGGATGATGACATTCCATTAAAAGTGGAATATGAATTACATAATGATTTTTTTCAGGAGTGTCAAATGATTGGTTATGGTACAGACAAATTCCACAAGTCTATGGTTTGCTCATTTTGTTCCTCCAAAGGGAACCCTGAGGGTTATTATAGAATGAAATTGAGGATGCAGTCAACACAGAATAAGGTGTACATGATTGGTGTTTCAAAACCCATTCTGGATAAAGTAAATGTATGAATTATAGATGGTGTAGTGAAGGATCTGACATAGGAGAATTATAGGTCATGGGAGATGTCACCAAAGATTCAAACAGACGAGGGAGAAATTGTGACAAGAATGAAAAAATCTGCATAGGCAATTGTGGGGAAAAAAAATCTGGGTGATGAGATCTTTTTAAGGATTCATGAGAAAATCAGTAAATTGAGAGAAAATCAGGGGATCTATGGAAGGTGGGATGACATCAAGGATGACTCCCTAAAAAATCCTCATAGATTCAGGTATTTTCCAATGGTAAATTTGTTGTTGTAGATGATGATGGTTTTCAACTTGTTCCTCATAGGAGAGGGAGATAGGGGAAAGACTATTCCAACCACAATCCAACTCTGGTCAATAGGTCACATGGAATAACAACCCTTCTCTTTATTACACACATTTACATGATTTATAACATAAAATTTCACTTAAAAATACTTTTTAGATCGAGTGGTCTCGTTTTTTGGGGGCTCAAGAACTTTAAAAAACAACATAGAACATAAAACACAACATCATTATTGAAAACTTATTTTACATGACCACAACATTCCTCGTACTTAGCATTGCATGAGATAACCTGAGAACATGCATAAGAAAAGGGTGGTCTATAAAGACCAGTAAGGGAGTAAACAAGTCATAACATGAAAAATATATTACATGTTAGGCAATAGGGATATCAATGGAGAATAAGATAAACAATAACGTAATGGAATGATAAAGAATGATCACTATAACATGGAAATGTGGCATCAACATTTAACATGATATTAGCATAATACAAGGATAATTTCACATGGAGAATAGTAAACCCTCATTTACCTTGAATTATAATGAGTAAAAACACATTTGACTTTATGTACCATGATACTAATCTTTACCCAATTCATTGGATCACTATTAGGGCACACCCTTCTAAATCATTTCATTTCATGCATCAGTGTTCTACATGGATCACACAACATGGTATCATTCTACATTGTCATTTATTTCAAGACAAAGGAATGTGTAACACATACATAGAAATATATAATCAATATGTAAATATGCATAAATATGTATACCCTTGATCTATAAATGGTTATGGAATTTACTATACAATGACTTTGGCTTGGAAAATCATGGTGTAATTTCAACAGCATAACGACATGACATAAGAATTCATAAAAAATGGTTGATGAGAGATAAAGGGTTATATCATAATATTTACATGAAATTGATAGTAAAGGGGGAATATAGATACATTTACCGACATATAAAAATTAATTTATGTTCATAATGTAAAATAATTGCTTGATTGTAAATGAGGAGAGAGAAATCCATTACGGAATTTCGGCAGGGTGAAAAGTGTTATTGGGAGGCATTAATGAGAGAGAAATGGGTCTATTATCATTAAAAAATAATGTGGGATTTATAGGGGAGGTGTGAAATCATATCCCAACATTTCTAAGTGAATATAAAATGGCAAAACAACATAATAAAATTTGGACAAAAATGAGAAAGGAAGAAATACCTTATTTGGAATTGTGATCCAAAGGCTTGGGAGAGGATTAGGGAAGGATTCATGGGATCTTGGGGTATCTTGGTAGGATACTAGATAGATGAGGGAAGATTAGGGATGTGATCCAAGGTTTTTGAGTGAAGAGAAGTGGGATCTTGGGTGGGTTTATAAAGGAAAAGAGATGGAATTATTTATTATTTAGGTTATGGACACAACACATTAAACTAATCAAACCCAAAAGACAACCCATGGTTTTTACTCATGGTTATTACAAAGGGAAGTGGAATACATTATTTTATAATTACAATGTCCGAACATCTTAAAATATTAGGCATGCTTATGTGGAGGTGAGTCACACTCTCAAAGAAATCATTATAAAGTCTTAGAGGGACCACTAAGGCACCATAAATTAATAAAAAAATATAAAATCACATTATTTTAAATCTAAAATATATATTGGCTGAATAAAATTTTCATATTATTTTATTACATCACTATTGGGTTATTATGATGTCATAAAATATGTTATATATTTAAATGGTATTTAATTTTTACCAAAAAATTTGAATGTCTTAGAAAATTATGAAAAACTCACCATTGTATAATTTGGATGTCCGAATTCCAAAAATAATATTCATTTTATCTAAATAATTTTCTATAAAATTGAGTTTTTAATTTTAAAATAAAAACTGGAATTTATCGGAAATTCATGGGTTTGGACAAAAACAGCTTTCAAACCTTAATAAAAATTACAATTTTATTCATAAAAATTATATGATCATTTATATTTATTAAAAATTAATTTAGTTATAATATTTTATTAAATATTAGCTAATTAAATAATCCATTAATTCATCAAAAATTGTTTTCTTAATTGAATATTAACTAAAAAAATATTATTTGTTCTTTAAAAAATATTTAAAAAGCAACAATAAAATGAATGTATATTATTTATTCTATAAAAAAACAATGCACATAATCATAATTCTAGGGTATTTTTACGTAACCCCTTATAACACCCTCATATGACCTAAGGGTAAGGTGTGCGATTGTGACAGACTCTTGGGGTTGCTCGGATTACATCGCTCGAGTGGTAATATCTATTAGCTTCCACTTATCCAATAGGTGGTTAATTCATGCTTAACGGGTTGAATCTCGATGTGGGCTTGTTCAAGAGAAAAGCCCAGTGATTCCACCACCTTTTTGAGATCTGACGAATGGGCTTCATATGGATCTATTCGGATGGATGAGGCCATCACTTCCTTTGTATGAGAATATTGGATTTATTAAATCCATATATTTATACTAATCACATGGTCACTATTCAACGACTATACTATCAATAGTAAAAATTTGTAAAAAGGTATTTTGAAATCAAAAAACATAAAACCAAGGCAGTGAATATTTTATATAATGATTTTACATAATAAGACATTTAATTAGATCAAGATGAATTCTCACTAATAAAATTTTGGGTCGTTACAATATTCCCCACTTAATAAATTTCTCCCTAAAAATTTTCTTTTCACACACTAGAATAAATGAGGGTAACTATGCTTCTCCCCTTTCCCCTATTCCCAAGTTTCTTCTCCAATATTTTGGTTTCGCCACAACATCATGATAAGGGTAATTATCTTATTTCATAGAAAATTTTCCCTATGATCAAAGTTCTCCACCCTCTTATCTTTATAGGAGAGGTCATTATCCAATGGTACCACCTCTGGATTGAGTACATGCAATGGGTCGGGTATATACTTCCTCAAGAGTGAAAAATGGAATACATCATGTACTTGAGATAGGTTCGGTGGGAGTGATAGTTGATAGACCATTACTCCAATGCGATCAAGGATCTCAAAATGGTCGATGTACCTTGGAATAAGCTTTCCTTTCTTCCCAAATCCCATTACTATCTTCCATGATGATATATAGAGGAATACCATATCTCTGACATTAAACACTAGGTCTAGTTGAGGATTATCATCATAGCTCTTTTTTTGACTCTGAGAATCTTTAATGTGTTGCTGGATGGTTTTAACCTTCTCCACCATTTTTGGTCTTAGGAGTTTTTTCTACCCATCTTCATCCCAACATGTTGTTGTTATGCACCTCTTCCCATAGAGGGCTTCATAAGGAGTGATTTGGATGCCTGATTGGAAAGTGTTATTATATGAGAACTCAACCAGAGGAAGATGTTGATCCCATCCTCCTTTTATGTCCATTGAGCATGCTATCAACATGTCCTCGATTTTTGGGATTTTCTGCTCAGATTGGCCCGCAGTTTGAGGTTGATAAGTCATACTGATGTTCGGATCTTTATTCAAAGAATTTTGAAGACTCTTCCAGAATATAGAGCTGAATCTAGGATCCTGGTCAAATACAATATATTGTGGTACTCCATGAATGATTACCACTTCTTAGATATATATCCATCCTAGTATATCCAACGAGAAATACTCTCGAATTTTAATGAAGTGTGCAGTCTTTGTAAGATGATCCACAACAACCCAGATAGAATTTTTTCCTTTGGATGTCTTACGAAGTCTGGTGACAGATCCCATGGTTATGTTCTCCCTTTTCCATTTTGGTATGGATAATGGGTGCATCATCCCCTTGGAATTATGCCTCTCATCCTTAACATGTGGACATACCAGGCACATTGATGTATACTGAGTGATCTACTACTTCATGGAATCCCACTAAGTAAAATCTCAGAGATCCTGATATATCTTTTTGTTTCCTGGGTGAATGGAGAAATTATAACTATGTTCATCATCCAAAAGTTATTTCTTTAACTCTAGATTTTATAGGACACATAGTCTCGACCCAAATCTCACAATTACTTCTTCATTAACAATGAACTATAAGGATTTACATTTTTTGATAGTTTCCACATTCTACATAATTCCTACATAATTCCTTTCAGCATCCTTCAACCATTCTAAAAGAGAGAGTTGAGAAAATAATTGTTAAAGGATTGATGGTGTTCCTGTATTTAGGATTCACATGTCCAACTTTATCAAATCTAAGAATATTGGATCCTTTTAAATTCTCCAAAATGATAGAATCATTGGGTCCTTTCTACTGAGAGTATCTGCCACCTTTTTCTCTTTCCCTGGATAGTAGTGAATTGAGCAGTCATAGTATTTTATCAACTCTAACCATATTCATTGGAATGTATTCTTCTCTTTCTGTGTAAATATATAATTGAGGATTTTTATCCGTATATATTTTACACATCTCCCTAAAGATAAAATGTCACAAAAATTATAAAGTGGAGATTACTGAAGCCAACAACAGATCATGTTTTGGATATTTTTTTCATGAACTTGAAATTAACTTGAATCATAGGCAATGAGTTTTCAATTTTTCATCAACACACAACCTAGACCCTTATTTGAAGTATCACTAAATATCACAAAAAGTTCCCCACTTGTGGGTAATGTGAGAATGGGTGCTGTGATAAGCCTGTTTTTCTACTCATTGAAGCTATCTTCACATTCATAAATCCTAGGAAACTTTACTCCCTTTCATGTAAGATTGGTAAGAGGGTTGAAAAATCGAGAAACATTTCACACAAATCAGTGAAAATATCTCACTAACCCAAGGAAGCTTGGGATATCCGTCACTCATGTTGGCCTTGACTATCCCTCAATTTTAGCTGTTTTAGAGGGATCCACTGATATCCTTTTTCTTATGATGATATGACCCAAGAATGAGACCTCCTTTAACCAGAACTAACACTTGATATACTTTGAATAGATCTTATCCTTTTGTCATGACTCTAGTATGGTGCCTAGATGCTCCTCATGATCCTACATGGTTTTAAAGTATATTAGAAGATATTTTATAAAGACTAGCACACATTTTTCAAGGTAATACCTATGGAATCTATTCATCATTTCCCTGAATACTGCTGGAGAATTAGTGAGTTTTAAAGGAATTACAATGAATTTATAGTGCTCATACCTTGTATAAAAAGTAGTCTTAGGGATATCCATCTTCGTTACCCTTACATAGAAATATATTGACCATAGATACACCTTAGAGAAGTAGTATGCTCCAAGTAGATGATTGAACAAGTCATCGATTTGTGGAAGAGGACACTTGTTATTTATCTTGGTTTTATTGATCTCATGATAATCAATACAAAGGCGCATTGACCCATTCATTTTCTTGATGAAGAGAACGGGTGCACCCCATGGTGAAGAACATGGGCGTATAAACCCTTTATCCATATTCTCCTCTAGTTGTTTCTTCAGCACCTCAAGATCCCCAAAATCCATCCTATACAAAGACTTGGATATTGACATCTCTTATAGGAGGAAGACTAGGAAATTACCCAGGAAGCACTTCAGAAAATTCCCTCACAATAGGCATGCCATCAAGGATGGTTGCTTCCTTGTACTCAATAATCTGATCCAGATACACATGCTCATAGGGTATTAGTATCCCCACATGAGAAGATGCTGCTAAAAAAGATCCATCCTCCACCTTGCACTTGTATAGAATCATGGGTCAATTTTCCATATGGAGAGTGATTTCCCTCTCACGGAAATTTATGTTAGATCTATATATGGAATGTCAATTGATGCCATGAATTACATAAAATTCCATGAGAATTAGTATAAAAAGGATCAACAAGAAATTAAATCCACAAATTATGACATGGGAGGTGTTATATTCATGGGATTCAACGATTTCCCCATTTTATGTTCTCAAATAAATCTTTACATCTGTGATTTGTGGTGGTGTTGGGTTTGTTCTACTGAACATTCTGTATATAAAAGAATGTCTAGAACCAGAATAGAATAGTATGTTAGCTATTAATGAATGAATAACTAGCGTATCTATCACCACTTCATTTTTAGGGTTCACTTCTACAGTAGTGTTGGAAAAATATCTCCCTTTATTCCTTGGAGGTTGTTGGTTTCCTGCAAAAACCCTTTTCCTAGGGAACTGGTTTAAAAATTTCCCTAGTTCTTTGCAGTTGAAGCAATGAACAATGCATTGAGGGTTGAACAAAGCATTTCTATCCTCCATCATAGTAGTGGGGTTTTCTTGTCAGAAGTTAATGTCTAGGTTCCCTTCACTTCAACACCTAAATCATTTTCTCGTCCCCATCAGGCAATTTCCTAGGTGCTTCTTTCTACACCTTTGGAAAAGTCATGTATCGCTATTACTATTTGTAGGCTAGGTTTTATCCCATAAAAGAAGCAGTCATTCTTGAATTTGTGGGTGACGATAAAGACATAGACATATCATGTAATCCTTGTGATTTTTTCCTTGTATGATTCAATTGATTTTTCATATTTTTGTTTTAGGGAAAGGAAATGCCTTTATATCTTAAGTTGGAGGGTATGAGGAAAATATTTATCTGAAAACATTTTCTGGAAATCCTTACATTACAATGCCTCGATATCCTTATCTGGAATTGTATTTTTGATCAATGTCCGCCATTGATCAGCTTCACCCTCCATAAGAAAAGTAGCCAGAAGAACCCTCTATTTTTATAACATTAAAGAATGGAGAAGTTATTTTCAATAAATTTGATGCTTTTTTGGTGAATTATGGATCAGATGATCTATTAAAAGTAGGAGGCCTTTATCTTTTGAAGCTCTCTGTTACGACATGTTATTACTTGGGGGGGTGAACATTCATCTTGACCCATATTTATATTCAAAACATGATTTAACTAAGAGTGTATCGTAACAAATTTTTCAATTCCCTCTCCAATCAGATTGGGCATCTCATTAAAAAATTCATCACATTGATCTTTGCATTGGTTGTTAGCTCTAGTCCTACAATTACCATCCATTGGCTAGAATAAAAGAAAAGTTAGTGGTAATCTATAATGGGTAATCCAATGGAAAAAAGGTATAACAAATAAATTACATTTATTTCCATAACTTATGAATTTATAGGCTTCAATCAAATTTATCCATGATCTACTTCCCAACATATATTCTTCAAGGAATTTTTTTTATTCTCTTAATAATGGTTCATACTAAGCTTATGAATTTACCAAATCATATCCCCTGGGAGTGTCGTAACCGAGATTTCAGCAATGCCCATTGGCGTTCACCATTTCCCATTCGAGTCTAGCTCAAAGCGGTGTTTTCTGGTTTTTCCCATAGATACATCTTTGCCAGATCCGCATCTACCTGCTCGTATCCAGACATTGATGTATTTTCTTGATAAAACACTTACTCAATAATCAAAAAAAAATTAGGGATGTTTTAGTATACATAGTCTTATCTCTAAGTCTTTCACTAGGTATTTCTAATCCTAAACCCAAAAAAAAACTAAACTTATCATCTGATACCAACTATAACAACCCTTCTCTTTATTAGACTCATTAACAAGATTTATTACATAAACCTGAACTTTATAAAAATATAAGGATTGAGAGGCCTAGTGTATTTCAGTCTTAGAAGCATTACACAACAACATAGAACATAGAACACAACATGATTATTGAAATATTATTTTATATGACCAAAACATTCCTCCATACATAGCATTGAATGGGATAACCTGAGGACATGCATAATAAAAGGGTGAGCTATAAAGACCAGTAAGGAAGTAAAAAAGGAATAACTTGAATAATATAGTACATGTTAGGATATAGGCATATCAATGGAGCATAAGATAAACAAGAACATAAAGGAATGATATAGTAAGATCATCATAACATGGAAATGGGGCATCAACATTTAACATGATATTAGCATGAGTCAAGGATCATTGAACATGTATCAGGAGTAAACCCTCATTTCAATTGAATTATAATGAGTAAACCCTCATTTCACTTGAAGTATCATGACACTAATAATTACCAAATTCATTGGAGTACTGTCAGGGTGCATCCTTCTTAATCATTTTAATTTCATGCATATGTGTGACACATGGATTATACTACATGGAATCATTAAAAATCATCATTTATTCCACCATAAGGGAATGATGAACACATAAATAAATATATATAATCAATAAGTAAATGTTTATAATGGTGAATATCCTTTATAAATAAATGTTCATGGTAGTCATTACATAATGACTTTGGCATAGAAAATCGTGGTGCAATTTCCGTAGTATAACGACGTGACATAAGAATTCATAAAAAATGGTTGATGAAAGAGAAAGGGGTATATAATTTTATGTACATGAAATAGACAGTAAGGTTTTCATATAGATTCATTTCCCAACATATATAAAGTAATTTAGTTTCATAATTTAAATGAATTTCTTGATTGTAAATGAGGGAGAAATCCCTTACGGAATATTGACATGGTAACATGTGTGCATAAGAGGAATTAATGAGAGAGAAAGTTGTATAACATCATTCATACATAAGTAGGTCAGTATATGGGAGGTCATAAATCGCACTCCAAAATTTTTAATTGAAAATAAAAGGGCATAGAATGAAATTTTGATAAAATTTAGAAAGGAAGAAATCCCTTACACAGAAGTGTGATTCAAAGGCTTGGGAGAGTCTTGAGAGAGGATTCATGAGAGCTTAGGGAACCTTGGGAGGATACTAGAGAGAGGAGGGTAGAGTATGGACGTTCTCATGGGTTTTGAGTGAAGAGATGTGGGATCTTGGGTGGGGTTATATAGAAAAAGATACGGAATTATTTATTATTTAGGTTTTAGACACCACAATTAAACTAATCAAAACCACAAACCAAAACATGGTTTCTGCCCATGGTTTTTTCCAATGAGGAGTGGAAAAAATTATTTTATAAGTCCAACAGTTGAATTTATTAAAATATTTGGATTTCTTATGTGGAGGTGAGTCACGCACTCAAGGAAATCATTTTAAAAGTTAAAATGTTTTATAAGTCTTAGAGAGTCCACTAAGGCACCATAAAATTAATCAAAAAAATATAAAATCACATTATTTTAATGATAAAACATATATTGGCCGAAAATAATTTTCATAGTATTTTATTAAATCAATATTGGTTCCTTATGATGTAAAACATTCATTATATATTTAAACGGTATTTAATTGTTACAAAAAAATCTGATTGTCTAAGAAAATTATGAAAAATTTTCCATTTGATAATTTTGAAATCCTGATTCCAAAAAAAATATTAATTTTATCTAAATAATTTTCTAAATATGTGAATTTTTATTTTAAAATAAAAAACAACATTTATAAAAAATTCATGGTTTTTTGACAAAATCATCTTTCAAACATTAATAAAAATTACAATCGTATTCATAAAAATTATATGATCATTTATATTTAATAAAATATAATTTATTAATAATATATTTTTTTAAACATTATTTAATTCATGAATCCCTTAATTCATAAAAATATATTTATTAACTGAATATTAACTAAAAAACATTATTTGTGCTTTAAAAACTATTTACAATGTAAAAATAAAATGAATGTATATTCTTTATGCTATAAAAACTTAATGCACGTAATCATAGATCTAGGGTCTTATTACATAACAGCTTATAAAACCCACATAAGACCAAGGGTAAGGATATTGATGGTGACAAACACTTGAGGTTGCTGGGATAACATCACCCGGGTGGTAATCTCTATTAACATCAACTTCTCCCGTAGGAAGTTCCATTAAATCGTAACGTGTGGAAGCTTAGCTTGGGCTTGGTCAAGAGAGAAGCATAGTGATGCTAAATCCATTCTGAGCATCGAAAAATATTCTTTATATGGGGAAATTCTACTGGATTATGTCATCACTTCCTTTGTCTGATTATACTGGATTTGTTAAAGCCCTATATTTATATCAATCATGTGGTCACTGTTCAACGACTATATTATCAATAATAAAAATTCTTAATAGTATTTTGAAATCCAAAAACATAAAACCAAAGAAGTGTATATTTTATATAACAATTTTACATAATAATACATTTAATCAGATCAAGATGAATTTTCATTCATAAATGTTTGGGTTGTTACACATGGTCCCTTAAACCACTCCGACTAGTATGATTATTATGATGATTTATTTTAGTATGATTATGACTTTTGATTTTTAGATTATATTGGAATGAGGGGATTATTATTGTATGACCCCTTCCATATACTTATAGTAACTGTTTTTTATTTTTAATATGATGGATTTTCCCAAATCCTCTTATTAAATAAAAAGTAATTAAAACTACCAATTCTCAGGTCCACGGTGACACCTAACAATGGATACCTCATGTTGATCATTAGGTATGTGTACTCAATCAACATTATCTTATTTTTAATATTACAGAGTGTCTCTAAGAATATCTTGATGAATATTCTAGCCATAAATGTACACAAGGAATCCATTTTTCCATCTCGGCATTCCCAAGTACCTTGTATAACATGGAATCCGTGAATTCATCCATGTATTTCATTGGAATATAATAACCCATCTCATAATTCTAAAAATTTACCAATATCATATATCATACTAAATACAAATACTAAATCTATAATTCCTATGGAGTCTTAGAACTTATCTCAGCATTCCCATCATTTCCCATCATTAGTCACTTTGTGGAATTCAGGCACTCATCACTGCATTCTCAATGGAATTCGAATGATCATCCCTGCATTCTTTTCCATCGAGTATCACATGAGGTCTAGGAAAACCACCTAGAGTTACTGAGTTGTTTTTAATTATATGGAATACAGGTGGTCAACCCATCATTCCCACCCATTTAGTTTCATATGAAATATTTGTTCTCATCCAAAAATTCCGAAGAATCATATGGTATATTGAATCTGAGGAGCTCATCCTGAAATTCCAGATCACTAGACATCAAAATCAGGACTTATGATTTTCATTATATAACCCAATTTATTATTCCACTAAGAATTGAATCAACTTAAAATCATATATCATATATCATTATCTTAGATTTACCAAATCCATTATGATCCATAATCATAAAATAACATTTTAATACACATTTCTAATTATAATATATAATTCACCATTTTAGGAAAATAATATATTGATAAAACATGAATTCCTTAGTCTATAAAAGACATAAATTACTAAATTTTCATTAAACCATGGATTTACAAAACTAACCTTCCAACCCCTTCACATCATTTAATATAAAACTATTCTAAAATTTTTATGTTCATTTCGAGATCATTCAATATTGTGAAATTTATTTCACTATCATTGATTTCAATCTCAGTTATTCTATTTGGGATAACAAACAGAGATACCAAAAATATCTCACCACATTGATATTAGGGTGATATGATGATCAATTAATCTAACTAAGGGTCAAAAAACCATTTGGGTCATTCTACTTAGAATAACATTTAATTTTTGAATATGGTATTTTAAACTAGTTTGTTTGATTAAGAGAAGGAATAATTAAATGATTTGATTGAAATTTGATCAATGTATGGTATGGATGATATGACCACTTGAAACATCACTTTAAAAAAATCAAAGATACTGGGATGATACTTGGTACTACCAACCTCAATATTTAATAATTCCACTCATCCAATATTTTTGGTTAGATTGGCCTAAATCAGGAGAAAACAAAAAATCAGAAAAAATCCCTAAAATTATGGTATATTATCCAAAACTAAAGAAACAAAACTTTTCATACAAATAAATGAATAATATCATGAATATTCATGTTATAATTAAATATAACTAATCATAACAATTGATTATTCCTTATTTATTCATTGGATGAGTAAAATCAACCAAAGAGTAGTGGAAAGGGAAAGAGGCACATAAAAGTTGTCTACAAGCCATTTTGAGGTCCAAAATTCCACATAAGAGGATGAAGGGGTGAACCTGGTTGAAATGAATTTAATTCCCCTCATTTAAAATAGGTCATGGGACTACCTTATTATCATTGGTCCCTAACTAGTTTTTTGGTATGTTCAGTAGCCCTTACTGAGCTACTGAACACACCATCTATTATAATGTGGCACTGTAGTCGCCTTGATAAAGGCCCCAACTCATCTCGAGCCCTATGGATTTCTATATGACCACCAAAAACCCCTTATCCACATAAAAATATACTGTTTTGAAATTTTATAACCTTGGTATTTAGTTTATATCACTGATGGAAAATCCCACCCCTCCACTAATATGAGAAGTCAAAATTTCATTTAAGACCGATCACCCATCCATACACACATGCCTTACAATAAAGTTATTTAAGAGTAATTATAAGATTCTATGTAAATGTAATTATAAATTTCAAATATATATATATATATATATAAACATTAAAAACTAGTGACCTATACAAAGGTAATGATTCAACTCTCATATGATAAATACTGGTTATAACATACATCTGTAAGGGTAAAATGCACTTGTCAAAAAACATAAAAACATATGATTAAAAAATAATAGATAAAAAAATTTAATTATAAAACTAACAAATAATAAATATTAAAAAAGAAATTAATTTTAGGTATTAGTAAATAAAAAAAAATCATACTATAAAAATCCCCAACATTAATAATCTCCCCTTTTTTGAAATTAAAAAACTGAACTATTAATACCAAAAATTTTCCTCCTTTTATAAATTTATCTATTAAGTCCACACAAAAGCATTTTAAAACAAAAAATTTACATATTAAAATATCTTCCTCACATTAAAAAACAATATAAAAAAGAAACATCCCTTCACTCAATGCATATATAATATAATATTTAAAAACTAGATCAGTTATAAACTGTATTCGACAATTTTTATTAATTGGAATAATGATACCATAAGTCTTCACGAAACTAAATTATAATATATTTATTTAAATTTTAATGTAATAATAATATTTAAATGATGTTAGAAAGAAAAATAAAATTGAATGATAAAATATTCAATAGTTTAAATTGAAATGCAACCAAAAATAATTCATGGGATCAAAATTGATAGAAGATAATTCAAAAAATATATACTTCAAAAATATTCATTCAAACCAATTTCTAAAAAATAAAATAGTTTAAAATATATTAATAAAAAAGAAATATTTTCATTCTAAAAATAAATTATATGTTTTAAAAACAAAAAATTTAAGGACTTTTAAAAACAAAAAACTCATAGGAAAAAATCCCCATAAATTAATTCTTTTTGAAACAAAATATAAAAATATTAAATATACTATTAGATGAAACATAAATAAACAAACAAAATAATTAAATATATTTCAATAACTGAAAAAATATGATTAAAAATAATTTTAAAAAATCTACTCCCTAGAATCGAAGCATACTTTCTAAATGATATTGAAGGAAATTAGGAAAATCTATTTAATGAATAAAAAACATAATTGATTAGAATTTTATAGTAAAATAAAAAATGTAAATCTAGGGTATGATTCTGGTTTAAATGTTTTTAAAGATAATCCTAACATAATATATAATTAATAAAAAAATTATCTTGATGATGTACAAGCAAGAAAACATACATTAATATATAGACCATTTTAGGCCCTCTTTAATTTGAGTAACTTCTTTTAGGATAACACTAACACAATAGTAAGTAATTTTAAAATTTAAAATATATGTTTATATATAATAATTTTTATAGTCTTGTGATTGGAAATAATTTATACATAAATCTAAAGTGTAATTTCTAAATAGACCACATTTAAAACTGGTAACAAATGATATTGCAATTGTTTTCTTTGAAAATTTTATTGTGGTAAATTTTTGGAAATCAAAAAATCATCTGAACTCTGGCTTTTAATAGTAATTTGTTTAAAAAATATTCTTTTAAATATAAAACTCCAACTATTAATTTTCCATTCCTTTGAATAGTTTCAAAATAATAATTTATTTTAATGAAAATAGATGACATATTTATTTAAAAAATATATATTTTATTTTTTCTAGACATAAATTATTATCTTACATTAACTTTTTTTCATCATAATATTTAAGAATAGTACCCTTAAAATTCTCATTTTACAATACTAGTTTTTTATTTTCATTCACATTTAAATATTATTTTTGAAAGATTCCCTATTTTCTCATGAAATCTTTACATATTTCACTTAGATCTTTGTTGGTGGGTTTTTTAGAATCAGAATCAAAATTAGAAGAGGAATATAATTGGGATTATGAATATAGGTTCTTTTAATTAGTAGGTTCTATGCAAGGATCATATTTAGAATCTTTACTAACCTTTCTAGTTTTGTTTTTATAGTTACATGAAAAATTATAATTAGGAGGTGAATATGTTACCTTATAATATTTTTAATATATTATAGGTTTGAAGTCTTCTTCTCACAACTAAAATTTTCAATCGATTCTGATTCCTATGTACAACTCCATCATGTATGGTAGGCACTTTTTTGTTCCATCATGTATTTTATATATCTACCTTATTACTTCAATTTTAGACAATATACATTGATGTTTTCATTGTTTATATAATTATATATTTTTATTTAAAAATTAGGATTGCATTTTCTTTTGGGGTTTTTATTATACTTATTCTTCATTCCTTTGTTTTAACATTGTTTCATCTTAAAAATATGTTTTATGTATTTATTATATATATTCAAATCCTCAACAATTTCTAAACTAGATGAACTTGATCATTCACTTGAAAATTTAGATGAAAAATGTTTTTATGATTTAAAATCTTGTCACTTTTTTTATAATTTTTTATTTTTATTTTTATTCTTCTTCAATTCATATTTATTTAAAGTTCCAATGATTTTATTCATTGTATACTCAGTAAAAAAAATTATTTCCTTTGTCAAAACCTTCTTGGAGTTGTACTTTTCAGGTAGTGTTGGATGCATTATCTTAATTAGAACTTCAGTCTTCATTATTTACCAAAGAGAAACCGTTCAGTTTATAATCTTGATAAATATATGATAAATATTTTTGATGTTTTCATGATCAAACAATCTATATTCTTAGAAATCTACCCATTTCAATTCAAAAATAAATTTTCTATGACTCATTAATTACTTGATAAGTTAATTTTAATGTGAACCAAAAGTCAAATGAAATTTTACATGATGAAATATGGCTATAAATATTTATACTCAAAAACAATAGATAAAATTCATAATCTTATAGTTTAAATCTAATTTTGTAGCCTCATTACCGGTTAAACTATATAAGTCAACATTATTTAATTTTTAAGTTCTGGACATAATTTTAAAATATTAAATACATATATTATTTAAAAATAAATCCATTCAATCCTACCAATATCAATTTTCACTTCCACTGATGTGAGGTGGCATGATAAGATTTGAAATTTAAACTTTATGACCTACAGTTACTAACACTACTAAAAAATATGCCTTTAATAGTATTGGTCTTTATGAGTGATATTTGTAGCACTGATAAAGGGACCCTTTATATGCGCTATATTTTTAGCAATCATAAATGGACTATTTATCAGCACTTTATTTTTATCACTAATAAAAGGTACCCTTTATCAGTGATTTATTTTTATCAACCATAATGGGATCCTTTATCATTGTTTTTTTATTGGTGATAAAGGTACACAAAAATGGAAGAATGAGATAAATTGAAAAAAACGAGTTTATTAAAAAAATATTAAAAATTTTGTTACAAAAATAATTAATGATAAAAATGAATAAAGTGATTATAAAGTATAAAAATTATAAAAACTAATAAAAACTATAAATAAAATATATAGATATATATAAATTTGAAATTAAACAAATTAAAATTAAAATAATTAAATTGATAAATATATTAAACATTCTATTAAATAAATAATTATTGACAATGTTAATAAATAGTATATATTAAATATATAAATATATATAAAGGTTTATAAATATAATTTATATAATAAAAAATATTTATTCATTATATTGAATATTAATATATTTTGTGGATAATGTTTTATAATTAAAATTTAATATGAATTAAAAATAATGACTAACTGTATTGAGTAATGAAAATAATTGAATGTCGTTTGATTTTTTAATTAAACATAGATCAAAAGTGTGTTATATTGATTTCACATACATATATTTAATTAATTAATTTTTATATATAACACACACACAAATATTTACAAAATTAATGAAATCTTATACAGAAACACACACACTAAATATTTATGTAATTTATTCAAATTTTAATATTCATTTTAGAATTTCATTATAACATGAAACATTTATTTTTTTTTAACTGGAATTGTTTCTATATATTTTTAATATTTTTAATGTTATCTATTGTTTATTCATTTTTATTATGTTTTAGTTTTTTATTTTTATTTATTTTGGGAATTTAATCAATTTATATTATATATATATATATTAATTTACTATGTTTTAATATTTTAAATATGTATTCCTATTTATTTCAATATATATCCATATTTTTTAAAAAACTTTATATTTTATTAATTAAACTTATTCTATTTTACAATATTATTAAAGTGTACTAATTTTTAAGTATCTAATTTCACTCATTTTTAACATCCACACACTTAAGATTTAATATTACTTAATAATGATAAAAATATATATGTAAAAAAATATTTATAAATAAATATATTTATAAATGTATATTTACTATATTTATAGAGTTATAACTATCAATGAATAAATATTTTTTTTTGAAATTCATATAATTTTAAATAAATCATTATATATATTTGAAAAATTATAAAATTGTAATAAATTAATTTTAATAATAAATATATTCACTATAATTATATATATATTTCTGTTAATATATTAAATATATATATTTATATAAATATACTAAATTATATAAATATTTTTTAGAAAAGTATTTATATAATTATATATTTAAATAATTATAAATTATAATAAATACTTTTAAATAATTTATTTAATATATATTTTTATCAAATATATATATATATATAGTTATATAAATATATTTACAAAATTTTGTATTTATAATTATAATTATAAATACTTTATCAACGCTAAAGTAAATAAGAAGTGATAAAAGGAACCATTATATATGATTTTTTAGTGTTCATAAAGAAAAGTATTTTATAATTCTAAAAAACGATGATAAATATTCTTTTTATGAGAACATATTATCTTTGCACTGATAAAAGGAATCTTTATCAGCGTTGTTTTGGAAGTAATTATAAAAGTGTTCTGATATGTTTTAAGAATCTTAACCATTGTGAACTACTTTGTTAAAACTAAAGCTCTTCCTGGAAGTCGCTTGTTGCTAGCGCTCCTCGTTATCAAATCCAGGCTTGAATCTTGGCTAGAATCAAAGATCCAACTATTCCAAGGTCCTAATCCAAGAATCAAACAATTCAAGGGTTGAACGAAACCAAGGAACCCATGAAATTCTGGTTTTTTGATTTCTCTACTTTTTCTCAGTTATCTACTGAACCTTTTCATCCTACATCATGGTACCCCAACAACTCTAGTTTCACTATACTATAATAAAACATACAAAAATTCAAAAAAATTAGATATATTCTAGTATCATCTCCTCGATACCATTTAGCTCTCCTTGGGATAACATTAGTATTGTGCAACTTAAAAGATATCAAACCAAATGTTGGTTCGTGTTGTTGTGAGGTATAATAGTCTCCAAATAACTATATTCCATGTCATCTACCATTGTAAAATTTCCTACTTCTGAAAAATTCATCAATATACCAGTCGATGTTATCATTGGTTTGGAATATTCCATTTAAAATCACTTGAGAACCATTTTTAATATTTTTATTGACAAATTAATGTTCTATGATTTTCTTGATTCCCCTATAAACCAATGAAAATGTTTAACTCACCAATCATAGACATATCAATATCGAACCTCAAATGATCCACAAAAAAGTTGCATTGCACTTTTTCCATTATCCAAATATTATGTATTTGACATATATGAGTAGAAACATCCTTTGATCATTATTTTTATTGATGTAGAGGTTGTGGGAAACTATGCCTATATAAAAACAATGATTTATTAGGTATTGATCTAATCTTAAATTCTAGGTCCTCACAGATTTCGTTATCTTATAAAAATAATTCTTTACCTAGTATATATTTTTCTCATTTTTATCCATAATAATTCCATCTTGTTTCTCTAAGTATACTCCCCCTTAATAAATCCATTTAAGAACATAGATTTTACATCCATTTGGTATACTTTTATATACATTTTCAATTAAATAGACAATAAAATCCAAATAGTTTCAAATTGTGCTATGGGAGTAAATTTATTATAAATATTAAAACCTTTTATCTAGTAATTCCCCTTGAACGCTATCCATTATTTATCTTGATCCACTTTTCCATAATCAATGAGTTTATTACAGAACATCCACTTTGTTCTGATATCATTTCTATCTTCCAGCCTTGAACCAATTTCCCATGTCATATTGTTCTTATTCAGATCATGCTACTCATGTATATATTTGATTCATTAATCGTCACTGTCAGCCTCTCGAAATTATTTATGCTCTACATGGGAGAAATGAGGTTTTTTATAGATTTCAACTCCTCCATATTTTTCCCCAAACTATCTGACCACCAATGAAATTTTATTCATTTATTTCATCCTTTATTTTATTTAATGCAGTTGAGAATCCTTCTTTATTTTCCTAACCATCAATGCCTTATTTTGAGTCTACCTCATCCCCCTATGACCTCTATTCTACTCAATTAATCATTAATTTCCTATGATGTATCTTCATTATTTTAATTATTAACAAGCTCCTCATTCTAATGAGTAAACAATATCTATAAATTCTATATCTTCATTATAAAAACATCTCTACCCACCTTTTTTAGGTTAGTATTTAGTTGTCTAATTACTTAATATGATCATTGTTTTTTGATATTATTATATAGTATATACTGTATTAACATAGTCTAAATTAAATTTTAGACTACTCATACTGAAAATTTCGTATGCACATGACGACGGTACCAAAAGAAACTATAATAATGGAAACACTTTGGGAAGATGCAAAGGTAATGTTAGGATATACTTTAACTATTTTACCAAAAAATGATATAATAGAACGTTGATTTAATTTTTCTTATTCATTAAATAGTTCATTGATTTTAGAATATTTCAATCCATAATTCATGCCTTTATTCCCCAAAACATCCACATACCTCTTCTACCTTAGAAACGTTTCACCCATGGAGTTTTTCATTTATCACTTTATTTCACATTCCCTCCACTTCCTCTATAGGAATAGAAATGATTTTTCCTATGTTCAATCAAATATATAATCTTGATGTTTTCATATTAAAATCATTTTCTATAGAATTAATATATTGTTTCATTTTTATGTTTAATTTATTTCTTTTTAAAATTACTCATAAAAGAAATTTTTTCTTATACAGTTGGATTATTTTATTCAAGTTTGGGTGGTCTGTCCATATTTCATGAATCACTACACCAAAAATTCTATATACATATTCTCCCTCAAAATATTTTCACCCATGTAGTATTGGAATTTATCAAATTTCTTCATGTTCCCTCCAGTGCTCAATCCCAAAGGTAATCCAGAAGTTCTCATGGTAAACTCATTATCCATAGAATTAATTTATTTTTTCATATTTATGTTTAATTTATTTATTTTTAGTATTACACACAGACAAATTATATTCTTATATAGGTGGATTATTTTTTTCAAGACTATAACTGAGATAACTATAATAAAGAAATGTATCAATAATTCATACAACCATCATGAAAAGGTTAATTCCTACTATTTAATTAATTCAATTTTTCCTCATTGTATCTAATCATTGTAAGTTAATTACATTATAATTTTTACCTAATACTTATTTATATTTTTTCACATACCTTTTGAGATGTCATATTATTCTTTTAACTATCTTTAATAACACCAAAAATGGGATAAAATATTCTTTTCTTCCAATGTTTACACACTTTAAATTTTATTTCTTTGTCAAACTTCCAACACTACATATTGAGTTGGTGTTATTAGATGAAAAACCATTCTAGTTTTTTAAATCCAGTGGATTGTAAGAAGATCATGATCCCATTGTAGTTACTTTATATGATATATTGGGCCTATGAGCTTCTTCTGCTCTTCTAGATATCGATAATGAGAAAGGTTTTTTTGGTTAAGAACATCATGTCAATATGTATTGTTGAAATTTTGACAAATATAGTCCATTGAAAAAAATGATAACATAATAATTTTGGATTTTTTGATACTTTGGGATGTATATGAATTATACACACCTCAATCCAACACATGGTGTGACTGGAATGACTCCATGTTCTTTTTTTATTTAAAATTGACTTGAATTTTAGTAAAAAATACAACTAACATACCCAAAACCCAAAAAACAAATTATGATTGTTTTTATACATTATTAAAATTATAAATATGTCATTTTGGATGTGTAATAATCAGCCACACCTCAAAATGATACATGATGTGCCTCGTATGAGTCAAAGTGTCTGTAATCAGTTAAAAATTGATATTATAGTTCAAAAAGGGTCACTCAATGGAAACTGAGAAAACATGTGTGAATTTTATTAATAATTTACTAAATTAATTTATAAATCATTTTTGATGTGTAGTAATTAGTCTCATATAAAACTGATTCCCAATGTGACTAGTATGAGTCAAAGTAAATATATTTAGTTTAAAATGACAATTAAGTAAAAAATACATGTGACATAATCAAAAATGAAACAACTCATTTAGATTTTTTTAATACTTTAAGAAATATATCCATAAGTCATTTTCGATGTATATGAATAATCCATACTTCAATCTAATTCACGGTGTGACCGAAAGGTCTCTAAGTATGTATTTTTATTTAAAATAAACAAGAATTTTAGTAACAAGGGAAACTGACCTACTCAGAACAAAAAAAACCTTCATAATTTTTTGATAATTTAGGGAAAATATATATAAGTTATTTTGGATGTGTAGGAATCATATGCACTTCAATCTGACACATAGTATGACATTTATGAATCCAATTGCATCTTTTTATTTAAAATTTACATTGATTTTAGTAAATAATAAAATTGACATTCTCAAAATTGAGTAAACACATTAGGATTGTTTTTATACATCATAAAATGGTCAATAAGTAAATTTTTATGTGTAGGAATTAGTCACACATGAATCTGATACACTATGTCCTTGGTATGAATCAGAGTTCCTATTATGAGTTTAAAATTGGCGTTTTAGTTAAAAAAGATTTACCCTCTAAAAACTGATAAAATGTGATGATATTATCTTGATAATTTATGAAAATTATTCGTAAAATATTTTTGACATGTAGGAATTATTTTCATGTTAAAATAACACATGATGTGATTGTTATGACTCAAGATGTTTGTTTCCAATTTATAATAACATTTTATTAAAAAAACAAGTGACGGACTCAAAATAAAGAAAACACATTCATATTGTTTTAGCACTTTAATAAAATGATCCATAAGTCATTTGAGATGTGTAGGAATAATACAACCTTTAATATGAAACATAGTGTGACCAGTATGACTCAATTTGATCATTTTTATTTAAAATGGATATTAATTTTTGTAAAAAAGAAACATACATACTCAAAACCAAGAAAATGATTTTTAGATTGTTTTTATACACTAAGAAAATGATCTATAAGTAATTGTTTACATGTTGGAATTATATGCACCTTAATATGATACACGATGTGGCCATAATCACTCTAAGTGTCCATTATGAGTTTAAAATTGACATTTTAGTTCAAAATTTGACACCCACTAAAAACCAAGAAAAAAATCTCATATTATCTTGATAATTTAGTAAATATATTCATAATTAATTTATAACATGTAAGAATTAGTCTCACATAAAAACTACACATGATGTGATCAATATGACTCAATGTCCAGGTTTTGAGTTTAAAATGAAATTATAGTAGAAAAGAAAAATTACATACTCAAAATTGAGAAAATGAATTCAAATTGTGTATATATTTTATGCAAATGATCTATAAGTCATTTGGGATGTGTAGTAATTATAAAAAATCAATGCAATGCATATTGTGACTAGTATGACTCCTAGTGTGTCTTTATAATATATACGTTTCCTTTTTTTGTTTAAAATGAGAATCACGGAAAAAAATCAAGAAACCAAGCCCAAATTGTTTTCTCGTCATTTTATTTACAATTAAGTAATTCATTTCTAGATCATTTTTATTTTATAATTATTTAATTATATTTCATAGAGATAATTTATGAAGAAGAAAAAGAAATGGTGTGACATTCAATAATCAATCAGAAGACAATATTTTACACAATGTTCCTGGTATGAATCAAGGTTTAGATTAAAATTAACACTTTTTTTAATTTATTTTTTTATATCATTTCTAACATAAGAGTTATTTTCTTATACATGTGCATTTTTTTCTCGATCAGGGGTTTGGATAAAAAAAGGAACATCTTTTTTTTTAATGTATGTACTAATTTTTACTTATATAATTTTACAAAAAAATGTTTGAAGTGCCTATAATATTTTGCTTTTTCCTTTTATTTGCTTTTAATTTTTTTCATATATATTTTGAATTGATAATTTATTTTGATGATTTATTGTGGTTTTTGGTGTTGTGGTGTGCTGTTACAACACAATACACTGGTGTTGCATTGTTATGTTACAACACACTACATCATTCCCCTTTATCACCACTTTTATAAGTGCTGATAAAGAGGTTATTTATTCGTTCTTGTAGAAGCACTGATAAAGGTATAATTTATCGGTTCTAAGTTAAAGTGATCACAAATATTGTCAATTATCAGTGCTTCTAAAAGCATTGATAAATGACCCATTTATCAACACTTTTTTAGCACTAATAAAAGATTAGGGATTTTAATCTTGGCCTAGTATTTATTAATACTCAATCACTGATAAAAGCCATTTTTAGCATTGTTAAAGGCCTATTTTTTACCATTGTGAGTATATATTTCCATTACCATTTTAAGGAAAAATATAAAAGTTATCTTAAAATAATTAATAATAGTAATAAATAACCAGATATTA
Organism: Viscum album; assembly: GCA_963277665.1. Classification (NCBI taxonomy): domain Eukaryota; kingdom Viridiplantae; phylum Streptophyta; class Magnoliopsida; order Santalales; family Viscaceae; genus Viscum; species Viscum album. Next base: position 1,136,883,045 of record OY728166.1, read on the forward strand.
AAAGGTAAATCAATAATAGAAAATATCTTTATAAGATCTTGAATATGATAGTAGTTATTGGTCTCAAATGGGATTGAAGGATGCTCTATTATTTAGATGAATAAACCCTTTAATATTTAAACCACAATCCAAATTTTTTGTATTTTAAAAGAAACTTTTAATGGGAAATCATGAACCCAGTACAAATCCAACAAGATGCCATCAGACAAACAAAACACTATATCCCACAAATCCCACCCATACTGAAGACCAAACATCTACAAGTTACAAAAAATTAAAATTTCAACATTCAGAAAACATCTAGTCAAGGTCAAAGAACTAGTCTACAACCCATTTTCACCTAAGTTGATCACAACTGCAAATTTCTGTCCACAAAACATCGTCATCACCAGAGAACAATGCACCACACTAAGAAGACCTCAAACCAGGGGAAATCAACAACTAGAAGAAACTGAACATATCAAACCTTTGAAAAAAAGCCTCATAAATCATCCATGCTAATGTGAAATTCTCCATCAACCCCAAGAAACAAAAAACTTCTGGTGACCTCACGATCCTCAAGAACCGTCCAACAAACCGTGAAATAGAAACACTTCACGAAGACTAGTGAGCTATTGAGGAAACCTGCATCGGATAAGATCCTAACCAAATAGATCCCCAGTCATCGCACCACCTTCTCCTCGGTCAACCTTCCCACACCACCACCTCTACCATTTTCCATCACCATAGCCACACAAAACTGATGCTCCTCGCTTGAACCACTGGGAACCCATCACCACAACGCACCACATACCCAAAGCCTCCATTAGACCATCACACCCGACTGACCTAAAAGGGGGATGTGGTCCTGAAGTTTAGAGAGGGACGAGCAGAGAAACTTCCACAACAATCCACCGAGATCAAGCACCATCCCTTAAAACTTCAACAAAAAGAGAAACCATCACCTACAAGATGCCCTAAAAAATATGAAATGCAATTCAAAATCAACAAGAAAAAGGAGGGACACCAACCAAACCTTTAATAGGATCAATTCCAATGTAGAATTTAAAGGTGTAGTCCAAAGGTCATGATGTTACTTTTGAAGTGGTATGAATGACCATTATTTATTTTTATAGGTTGAATTAGAATCTTGTGAACATGAATTTTGGTTAGGTGGGAAAAGACCAGCACCTTTTGATTGAATATATAACCATGTGAACTTTACAATGCAGAAAATTTAAAGAAAAAAAGTTAAAGGTGGGAACAATTTAATGAGTCATAGAAGATGTTGTTTTAGTAAAAGGTCTATTTTTAAAAATTCATGTTTTCTGATATAAAATGAAGACCCGAGTATACCATAAAAACCTCAACACTTTTTCAATAGCGGTGAATGAAAGGTAAAGCTCAAGAACATTCATACCACTTCGAATGATTCTCTAGATTTTATTTTACATTGTTAAATTATGGTCATATATTGAACCACTTTCTTTGTACTATATTTATGGAAGTCTTATCCGATGGGTAAATAATTTATTTAAAAAATATCTAGAGATAATAATTGATAATAATCATTTAGAAGTTTCCTAAAACGCATCACAACACCCATACATCATTTAAGATAAAAAATGAAAATATATCCATTTACATGTTCATTGAAATATCACTTATAACAATAATAATATCATCCATATTTATTAAAACGATAAAAACATACAAATAACAAAAAATATGAATTATATAAGTTATTTATATTTTACAGTGAGATAAAAAAAGTAAAAAAACATATATAAACAAATCTTAAATAAAAATATTAAATTGAACAAGAAATAGTGTACCAAAAAACCGTTAAACAAACTATAACTCAAAATAGTTGATGTGTATCATGATCCATATGATAATAATATAAAATATTTTCCATGTTTCTCACTTCAAATAATAATTTAAAACATTATTGGGAAAGAACAAGAATACATCCAAGAAAATAGTGCAAATTATCTGTATAAAATATATAAAAAATCAATTTTAAATACATAAATAATGGTAAAATGAATATTTCATAAGCTAATTCATTGTAAAAAATGGATTCTATATATTTTATAAGGTAAAAATTAAATTACATATATTTTCAAATGTTAATAAAGATTTATATTTTCTTTGAAAATGTAACTGTGAACTCTATTCACTATGTCAAGGTAAGGATAAAGATACATCCTGGTAAAAAAACTTCATTTGGTCGTATAATGTTAATAATCATACTCTATAAAGATAATATCAAACATATTTTTATTTCTTAAAGGTATATGTACACTTTATATAGGAAAAATACTAAAACCAGTGTTATGAAAAGGTATGATATAATGCTATGTAAGGGTAATAAGTAGATTATACGTAATAAATAATATATAAAGCCTACATAAAGGTAAACATTAAAAACTAGTGACCAACATAATGTTAAAGATACAATTATTTATATTTCATAAAGGTCATAAAATATATATGGAAGGTTAAATTTCACTTATGAAAAATCATAAAAACATAAGATTCAAAAAATTAAAATATGACCATTATAAACATAAAACTCAAAAGGAACAAAGATAATTTTTTAATTTAATATGATGTATTTTAATATTTAAAACAATAATAAAAATAAATTTCCTGCTAAAAAACTTTCCAACAGAAACATATACAGGTAAACTGACGCTAAGAACATTAAAGGCCCATGGATCTGGAAGAATTACCCATAATTTCTTTTAATAAAAAAAATCGTTCAGCATATAAATTTAATATTAATAGGGAAAATCATTCAACATTAAGGATAACCAATAATTAATTTTTTTTAAAAACATTATTCAAAATTTTAATTAAATATTAATATGTTAACTGATGATGCATGTAAATACCTTTAAGATGGTAGTCTTTGTGCATGGTGAATTATAATTATCATGTATTTGGGAGACAATATTATGCTTATATTGATCAAACTACTCATTTTCTGGATCAAATTTCTCCACCCCATATTTTCTAAAGAACTAAAAGTAGTAATTAAATTTTTATATAAAGAACCCCAATATTGTAGTTATTGGAAAAAGATTAAATTTAAAAGATATCATATAAATATATTGACAAGGTTAGGGATATATTTATTATCATGGAATTGTTTTATATTTTTGTAATAAAAGTAATAATATAAGAATTCCCTAGAAACAATAACACCCAAAATTTTCTTATAACCAACTATTTTAACACATATCATCAACATTTCCACCTCATTTATTTTCACATTTCATTCTCATGATGTACATGGAAATAAAATAATAATAACTTTTTAGTCCACGAAGACAATATATCAACAAATAATGAAAATATAGGACAATAATTCACTAATTTGGTCATCTTTAATGCCGAATAATATAAAAAATACCATTAATTTATTTTCTTAATATCATTAAATATATATATTATTTGTTTAAGATTTTTTTAAATGTATCCTAATTTTTTGGGTATATAATTAAGGGACCAAGAATTTTAAGTTTAAAATATAACAAATTACTTAATTTTTTATGTTATATAGAAAATCACACGTATTGAGGTTCATATAAATGAATTTCATCAAATAATGAACAAAACTCCAATCAAAAATCTTGGAAGGATAGATCTATGTCCTTAATAGAAACAAATAAAAACTTTACAACTAAAAAATAACTTTTTTACTTGATTTAGTGTCCAAAATAATACATCTAGGTAAAAATAGGAACCCAATACTAGTATGAAAGTTCAAATCCATTAGTTTGATAAATCAAAAATTTTGAGAAATAAAATGATAAAGAATACCCTAATAATTCATAATAATAATAATCAATATTATGAAGTGGAATGATAATTTGAGAAATTTATATGAAATTCCTAACATAGGTGTAGTAATCATGGATAAGGCATGTTGAAAGAAGAACCAACATAAAGGAGATAATCGATGGCGAGGCATTAAATGGATACAAATGGTAGAATTGTTGGATAATGTCCAATATGAGTGAAAAATCAATTTAAATTGTAGGAGGAGTAGTGATTAAAAATAAGGTGATTGGGACAACAAAAGTCAGGGATTATGAGTGACAAAGGAATGGGTTAGAAGGAGTGAAAATAATGTGAGAATATTATTAAAAAAGATAAATTGTAAGTGAATGCATGTAACGAGGGGATGGGGATAATGTAAAAAAAATTATAATAAAATTTAGGATTGATATTTAAAATAGTTTTACCCATAAAACGTTATAATATTGTAAAATAATAAATATAAATGGACATTTCAAAATATTTGGATTTTAAATGGGTATTATTTGAGTTATTGTTCATTTTTTTGTGTACCTATTACTTGATTATGTTTACTTAAATAAGAAAAAAAACAATACCTTTATTCCCCAAAAAACCAAAAAAAGAAACATCAAAGAAGAAATATAAGAAAATTTAACAATTTCTGGTTCAATATTCTCTCAAAACCCATGATTCTTATAACAATCATCAACCAAGATAATTAATAGTATCTTTTTCCTATATGGCATGAAGGTACCTGATGCCTTTAGACTCCTCCAAATAAGGCAAAATACTATTTGGGCATTAACATAATTCCCCATAAACTTTTTGAACAAGTGTTAAATGACTCTATTCTATTTACCAAATCCTAAAAAAAATTATATATTTTTAAATATATATGTTTTTATGTTTAATTTTTTTGTTTACGTATTTATTATTTTTTATTTATAAATATAAAAATTAAACAAATTTTTTAGTAGAATTTAACTAATATTAAATATCGTATATTATAGTAATTAAAGTGTAAGATCTCATCATTTTCTAGGTGTGCACCTATTTGTATTTTAGGATAATAATATTTAAATCTCACTGAATAGTTTTAATCTAGGTAGTTGATACCTATTCTTAGCCTAAAACAAGGTTTTGGAGGTGTTCAAAAGCTTAGAGAATCCGTAATAGTGGGGGATGGTGGTTTCTAGTGGTTGTTTAAATGTTTGGGGAAATCTAAAGACCGCCAGCTAGCTTGTGAAATCCACTGATTATCTGGTAGGTTTTCTAATAGTGTGTTATAGCTAATGGGGTCCCACAGATCAATATATGGGATCTGGGTGCAAAGGGACCCCTACATGAGACCCATCAGGAACTTGGTGGGAAGCCTCTAGCTAGCTGGTGAGGTTACAATCCATGCAGGCTTATTAGAGGACACCAATAATAGATTGTTCACATCGGGTTGGGCATGTATTAGAGGGAAAAACAAATACAATTTACCCATAAAACTTCTTTTAAATACTATTTAACCTCTAATTGGACCATAACTTGAGAGTTTATATTTTTTTGTACAACATGGTTATCGAGGGTCCTCCAACACCTTTACATCATTATTCGATCCATTATTCAATATGACAATCCAAAATCGATAATTCACACAAGTTTTTACTAAAATCCTACAGTTTCCTCCTTGAATAACCTGATTATAGTCATAACGTGGTGTTTCAATCAATAAACAAAGGAGATCATGGTGCTTCATGAAAATATGATGCTTGATCTTGGTTTCTCCACTTCATTGTTCTTGAGGTGGATGGTCTAGAAAAAATCCCTAATGTTTATTTCACATTTATAGTATGTAAAATATGTTTGATCAGGTCGGAATTCCATGTTCATGAACATGAAAAATCAGAAAAACTTTATTTTTATTAAATCAACTTTTGTAGACTTTCCAAGGATCCTATTTGGTCAACTATTGTCAAGACCGAGACTTGTAGCCACCCGAGAGGTGTTCCAACCATTGAAATAGATTGAAACTTGGTTTTATTTAACTCAAAGCACTTCTTAAATGAGAATTGATGATGGATTAGATTAATAATATAAATTGTATTTTCTTCTAGATTTATGTGAACTGGTTGATATGAATGAGTTATTTGAAAGGTTTTAAATTGAATATGATTCCCTTATGTATGATAATATGAGATAATATATTTTAAATAAGTTTTAAATAGTAATTGGTAATATTTAATGTGTTGACAATAATTGTTACAATTATTTTGATAATTAGTAACATGAATTAATGAAATTTAATGTTGACAGTTTTTATTTTGGATAAATAACAAAATATGGCATATGACCACATGTTTAGCATGATTAATGATTTATAATTCTTTGAATCTTGTTTCATTCTTTTTTATTTGTAAAATCAACCTTAGCAAGGGAATTCACATAAGTTTTTATATCCTATTTGAAGGTAAGTATAACTAGCATGGGAATTATCATTGGGCCCTAGGATACTTTTTTCCTTTGTATAATATTACTCCATGGGAAGGCATAAGTTGATCTAACATGGGAATTATCATAGTAGACATTATGATATAGTTACTTTTCCCTCTATCATAATCATATTCCTAGGGGACATTTATGTGGCTCAAGGAATTCATATATAAAATAATATTTATTGGTTATGTGATCCCTAAGGAAGATAACGTCAATTATTTTACATGATATTGGATATTCATCATAGGCAGAAGAATCTTCTAATGGTATGGGTGATCCATCATTGGTAAGAGGATCCAAAATATGGCAGAGGTGTCCAACATCGTTCTTAAGTAGGGTTGATAGGAATCTATTGTCAACCTAGATCTCATGGGTTATCAAGTTTATTTTATTTTTAGAATTTATTTATTTGTTAATTATATAGTTTATTATAATATATTAGTCACAATTTATATAGGATGCATTGTTTAGACAATGTGAGTGTTGAACAACTGAGTTGTACTCACACCATTTCCCGATATTCATTTGTACCTAGGAATAATTAATTTATGTTGGCATAGAAATGGTTAAGGGGAATTTTACTTGATTGATTGCTTGATGGACGGTATCAGATTATAGATATTGGTCCGATCATGGGTTTTGGGACTAGGGTTTTGGTTTCATTATATACAAGTTAGTTTTAGCTATTTTCCATGTATAAATTTCTGCATAACAATTTATTTATATACTATAGGGGTAGACATGGTTATTATTATAATTTCTATTTTTTTGTTTAACCCTTATTCTGCTCAAATTTGATGGTTAATTATTTTTTATATTTTTATATTTTTTTCATCTCTATACTTGAGAGTATAGTCTCTCCACTATATTCGTGACAACCTTGCTACTATTAGATAGCATCTGGAATATAAGGAGGTGTTCTTGAGGTCACATAACTACTAGAAGTATTCATATAAGATAGTACCAGGTTGGGGAGATTATGGAGTGATATCAAAGCACATGTATTTCCTATTAATTTACTATTTTGGGAATGATATAAATTAGACTTGGATTTTCCAAGAAATGAAAATGAGCTTGTGCATGGTAGTATGGAACCCCTATATGGGTAAAACTAGGTTCCAAAGGATGGGATTTCCACTCTTGATGTTAAATTTTTATAGTTGCGGTGTTATTTCACATTGGATGATGAAATTTTCAGGCAAGGTTGCTAACTTATTGCGATTTCCCTCATGGGATGGTACAACACAAGGTTAGAATTCATGCATCATGGAAGGAATGTAGGGGAACATATTGATTTTCATTGTTCCTTATAGGGCTATATTTATCACATTTAAAATATCTACCTATTTAAAATGTGAAAACTAATATCTTGTTATATCTGATAATAAAATATATGAATTATGACATGCTAATACACTTATTAACATGAGTTTAGATTAACATTATAGTAGTGGTTTTTTTGTTGTTGTCTTGATCTTATGAGGTTTATATTGTCATGTATCCTATAATATAAAGTGTATTTCAAAATTTATAGAGTAGTTACTTTTACACCATCTTTGGGTTAATAATTAGGAGAATGGAAATCAAAAAAAACCTTATGAATCTGAGAAAAATATTCTTGTGGCTATGGGGAACCATATGGATGGTCAACTCCATGATAGTTTCCTAATGGTTATATGATCCATAGAAAGAAAATACCCAAACCATGCCTTTGGTGTCTGATCATATCTAAGAGTTGTAGTTATAGTATCCTCCCATGTTCACTTGGGAGGGAGTCCCCTATGTAGTTGAGTTATAGATTGAGTTTTTTTAATGAAATTTAAGCATATTGAGACACCCACTTATAGGAGGCTGAATCATGAACCCTATATGCAATGTGGACTATCTAAGTGATGGTGGGACGTTGTCGAGTAAGCCGAGAAGCAAGGGGAGAAAACCTGGAAGGAATTTGAGGAAACTTTAATGAGACACTTCAATATAGAGATGTTGAGGGATGGTAGGTATTAAGAGTACATGAATTTGAAATAAGGGATATTGTTAGTGATATAATACACTATATGTTTCATTGACTTACAATTTTTTTCTCCATTCTTAATAGCTGATGACTTTTCCATAGATAAGTGCTTACTATACATGATTCATTAAGATATCAAGTCAAAGGTTAGCATCCTTTGACTGATCAATTTTTTTGATGTAATGAACTAATTTTTCATCATAAAAGGGAACCCAAAGGAGTCTCAAAGCAGTGGGAAGATAATCATATAGGATGATTTAGGATCACTTATTTAGGAAGTAAGAAGAACTACTATAATAGATACCATTGGGAAAGTAGTAGGAAGATCGGCTAGGGTAGTGGACAACTGCATTAGGGATGATTAGGGGAAGTGTTTTCAGTGTGGTAGGGCTTGCCATAGATGCCTCCAGTTTCATTTCTCTATAGTATAATGTCATTATTGTAGTAGTATGGGCCATCTGTATATATTTTTTAGGATCCCAAAGTAGTTGAGTGGTGGAAGTGGATTTGGACATTCACCAGAGTTTAGGAAGGACTCATCTACTCCTGAATAGATGAGTATGTAGAGTTATATTGGATGCTTAGTCAAATGTATGGGATATAGTACCCTAAAACCGGAGAGACAACACCAGCTTGAGTGTGGGAACATGGGAGTTGTACTAGATCCCTTATTAAAGGGTCAAGTCAAATGAATTTTATATATACTACTCCTAAAAGTCTAGATTGAGTACCTTCCAATGTCATATGTACAATTATTGTGTCATCTAGACTTTCCAATGTTCTTTGATACATGAGACTCACATTACTTCATACCATCCCAATTTTAAAATGGTTTAGGTTTGGATATGAAAATATTATATGGGGTTATATCCATTGGAATGACGTTAGTAGTGTGGTCAGAGGGTATCTGACATTAGAAAGAGTGTTCTCTTGAAAATGGTAGCTATAGTTTCCTATGGGATCTATTTGTGTAGTAAATGGTGGGGTTTAATCGAAAAATGGATGTGGATTGAGTATTTCTATATTAGGCACAAATAATATTTTACTATAGGAAAGTGAAATTCCTATTATAAGAATAGGGAAACTATATCCATCAGGGAGAGAGGGAGCTTCAGGCTACTCATGCATGACTAATTCAGCGCAGATTAGATTATCAAATAAACCAGATATCTAGTCTTTTTATTGATAATGGTGGGAGAAATATAGTATTTATACTCTATTAGTGGAAATATTTTGAGATATTTGTCCAGAGGAGTCCTCTTACTTACCACTAAATAGGGAGTTCATGATCCCTATTAAGTTGGTGTTGAGAGCTAACCTAGTTTCTACCTTACTTTATAGGATAGAACCAATGAAGATGTGTGAGTTAAGTTTATAGTTGTAAGATATAGAATATAAAGGATTTATATGACCTAGAACTTCACTGGGGGATTCTCCCATGTTTTTTGGAATAAAAGGTTATGAGTCTTTGCAGTTTTTTGTGGATTATCAAATATTAATCTAAATGACTCTCTAGAAACTACACCCCCTTCCACGTTTCAATGGTCTATTTGATCATATGAGAGGTGCATGAATTTTCCATAAGATTAACTCAATTTCTAGGTACTACTAGTTCGGGGTGAGACCATCATAAACAACTAAAACTAATTTTTAGATGCAGTTATAACCTATTCATGTTTTGGGGGATTCCATTTAGTTTGATAAATGAAATTATAGTATTCATGGACTTAATGAATTAGATATACTAATAGTTTCAGTATTATATTGTGGTGGTATTAATAAATGACATATTGGCATACTACTATCTGTAGATGATAATTCCAAACTTCATGAAATCATCCTATGTACACTAAGGTAGCATAAAATATATCCCAAGTAACATAGATGTCAATTACGAATCGACAAGGTGAACATATTGGGTCATGTTATATCAGAATATGGAGTGTCATTGGACATTGAGAAAGTTACAATCATGGTATGTTGGAAATTTCCAAATAAAATCTTAATGATTCAAATATTTATTAGTATATAAGTTCATTATCATAATTTCATCATGATATTATCCTATTAGGAAGTGTCAATGTCTAGGATGAACAAGAAAGTGTTGAACTTTTTTATTAGATGCTTATAAGGAGTCTTTTCAATAGTTAAAGAGAGTGTTTAACATAGCATTGATCCTCACCTTACTTGGTCTTGGTAAGAAACATAATATATACAATAAAGCATTTGATGTTAGACTTGGAGTGGGTTTGATGTAGGATGATCGAGTGGTTGCTTATGGATTCTAATAGTTGATGTTGTATGAGAAGAATTATCCAAATAATGATCTAGAGTTTTCTATAGTAGTAAAAACCATGATATACTGGTGGAATTATCTATAGGGGATTTGATTCTAGTATAAATGGACCATAATGTTTTTAAGTACAAATTTTCAAAGTGGGACTTGAAAATTTAGTAGATGATGGGGTTTGAGTATTTGTAGTCTTTTTAATTTGAGTCAGCATTCACACAAGGAAATGGACACATCATTGTTTATTAAATGAGTATGATTATTTATACAAATGTAGGTCAGGAGTATGGTGATGAGTGCTGGATGTTGGTGCTCTTTTTAGACATGCATTTGTAGATTATAGAGTATCAGGGGAGAGTGAATCAATCTTCGACATCTATTATTTTCATTCTTTTAGACTAGATCAATGCATAGTATTTGTATACTATGGAATTATTATCTATGGGGGGAAACATACATCATGGGTAGATAACTTTAGAATGGTTTCTTAAATGTTTTTTTGTTTTTATTATTCATTGATGTATCTAGGTTCTGATAGAATTTTATGAGGAAAAGATGAGGTAATTCCAAGCCTTTAAATGGTAAATAAATCATGTTCTTACAAATATATATTATGAAACATTAAATAAATACTACTTTTTTGGGATGAATAAGTATGAAACAATCTATGTGATGATTTTTTTCACCCATGAAATAGTGAAAGTTGAGAACTGGAGGCCTATAGGGTTTTTGAAGCCATTTCCCATTCCATAATGGAAGTGGGATAATGTCACTATGGACTTTGTGATAGGAATAACCAATAGGCCTTGAAATATTAATGTATTTTGGGTGATTATGGATTGATTGGTAAAGGTAGTTCACTTATTTCCCATCAGGGATACCCTCATCATTGATGATTTGGGTAGTCTCAATGTATGGGATATAATCTGATTTCATGGTGTTATGGGTAGTATGGTTTCATAAAGAGATCCATATTTCAAGTCATGGTTTTGGATGGGCTCTGAGAATTCTATAAGATCATAGGTTATTCAAATTATTGAATATTAATCTCAAACATATGGAAAATATTTGCAGATGATTCAAATTCTGGTGGATATGTTGTGAGCCCGTGTTTCTTTTTATTTTACTGGTTCTTGGGAGAATAATATTGAAATCATGGAGTTCGATCATGAAAATATATTCTTGGAATTGATTAGAGTGGATAATTTCATGTATTTTTATAACAATCCATAATAATATACCTTATTCTATATAATTTCTAGTGATTCAGCATTGGTTATACCTTCTCCTATGCATGGGACATCTGAGTAGGTCTAGTTGACTAGGAAGTAGTTGGTGACCAAGTAGGGATTGAAAAAATAATACACTGATAATCAGAGAAGACCTTTGGAGTTTAAGGTTTTACATCTTCTTTTTTCTTTAGGTGTCACCCATTCTGGGGTAACACCATATACAGAAATAGGGGAATCTAATACTTAGTTTTTTCTGTCCATTTAAGATAGTGATAAGTGTAAGTCTAGTGGCATTGTTTTCGGCCCTTCCACCATGATTAAATTCCATTAATGATGTGTTTTTAAAGTAGTATATATAGATAAATAACCATTAACCTCATAATTTTATTGATGTTAATGATGTTAATCTTGATTATGATTCATCCCTTGATAAGAATCCAATTTATATCATGGACTATAATGAGAAGAATCTATGAGGGAAGATCATGATTCTATTTTCAGTGTAGTAGCTGCATGGGATTACAAAATAGGAGACCTGTGATAGGGATTATGATATATGAAAACAATGTCCAAACTTGTTCATAGATACCCTATAGTTATTATTGTTAGTAAAACTAGGGGATGAGCTATTTTATGGAAGAGAGATTACAAGATCCCAACTTTTTCCCTGTGTGTTCCTCTATAAGTTTTTGGTTAAACCAATTTATGTCTTGTTTAACCATTTAATTCTTGGTATTTTAGCCCCATTATAGGACTAAAAAATGGTTACAGTTGTGTTATGAGTCTTGATGAAGGAATACTAGATTTTAATGGAAGTGGATGGTGGTGGTGTAAATTTTTAGGGAAAATTGCTGACCACCGGTTAGCCAATGAGTTTTCTAGTAGATTGGAATAGCCATTGGAGTCCCAAAAATAATTCTATGGGTTGTAGGCTGTATGGTTTTCCAATAGAAACCCCACCTACCACCCAATGGGAACCCACTAACCAATTGGTGGGTTCCAAATCCAAGAAATATTGCTGGAGGACATTTCTGGATAGTTGGGGGCTCCCACGATCCAACTGATGGCATTGAGTTTGGCTGGGATTAGAGGGGGCCAGAAACCTAAAATATTCTATAGAAAATATTTTAATAATTGTTTCACCACTAATCTGACCCTAACTAAATATTTCTTAATTTTTAAAGTTATCCATGGTCCTCAAGGGTTCTCAAATGACACTCCTTTTTTCTTCAATCTGATGATCCCAAATCAGTAAGTCTCACTCCTCTTTGATGAAATACTATTGTTTCCTCCTTGAATATTAATCTTCTATTCTTGAATATGCATGTCAATCTCTATACATATGATATTTTGGTATTTCCCATAAATAAAAGGCTTGATCAAGGTTTTCCCTCCTGTCCATTCTTGAGGTGGGTGGCTTAGAACAACTCCTTATCTTCTGTTTCATTATTCTCGTATGTGAAATAAGTATGACTATGTCAGCCTACATTGCGTATAAGCTAACCTAATTAGAAAACATTGTTTCAATTATAATCATAATTTTTAGACATCACATCGATCTTATTGGCTCCATTAGCATTGACATTGGGACTTGAGGCCTCTTGAGAGGTGGGACAAAATTTAACATTGATTGGAACATTGTTTGATTGAACCTAAATTCTTTGTTAAATTGGAATTGATGATGAGTTGGCTTAATAGCATGAGTTGGAATTGCTTATAGATTTATGTGAATAGCATAATAAGAATCATTTAGTTGAGAGGGGATAAATGGAATGTCATTGGTTGGGGTTTGATAATTTGATATAATATGGTTTAAATGGTTTGTAAATAGTAATTGGGCATATTTGACATGTGAAATGGAATTGTTATAATTATTATGATAATTGGAAAATTGGAATAATGGAATTAAATATTGATAATTAGTAGTTTGGATAAATTAACTTATATGGATTATGATTAATTTTTTATCTTGTTAAATGATATTTAATTCTTTTACACTTGTTTCATTTTTTATGAATTGTAAAGTTGTCATTATCATGATAATTCACATTAGGCATGTTGTCCTGTTAACACGTAAGTGTCTATAACATGGGAATTCGTACTGGGCCATGTGCCTCATTTACCCTAGGTATGGTCACTACTACAGAACCTATCATAAACAACACATCTATTATCAATGAAAGATGGAAGGAATTGATAAACATACCCATTATTTTCTCTTTTATTAGCGCTTAAAAAGTCATGATTTTGTCAAAAACTAAAAAATGCAGTGAAAAGGTATATTTATAAAAATATATATATCATTAAAAATCAAATATTAACATGTTTATATATTTTTATTAATAAAACTATAATAAATTTATTAAATATGACAAATATATGACTAAATATACATTTTCAATTGATATATAAGACATTTAATTAAAAAAATAAATATAATTGTTTTATATATTATTAAAAATCCTATTTCATATAGAAATATATATATAATTTTATTGGATATTATTTATATAAAACTAATGTATCATAAATCATATTCATATGACATATATTTACAGAAAAAAATTGTTTATAATTTAATTAAAAAATAATTCTAGTATACATTTAATAAAATTTTTAACCAATGTCATTTTTTTTAAATTTTACATATATATCAAATAATAAATTTTTAATTTTTAATTTAAAAATTACTCAATATATTACACTTAATGTGTCATTCAATATTTTAACTTGTAAATATATAAAATTAATTCAATTTTATAAGGAAAAACACACACAAATAGTAAATTTTTAATATTATGATCTTATATTTTTATTTATTAATATTTAAAATATAATATATTATGTTTTTAATTATTAAATTATATTTAATTTTTTTATTTATATTTAATATATACTATTTAATATTTTTTTAATTAATATATATATATATATATTTAATATATTCATATTCAAATTTATCTGTTTTATATTTTTTCTAATTTTATTTATTTTTAATATTTATTTATATTTATTGATAACATTTAATATGTTTCCAATATAGATGAAGATTAAATATTTAATATTTTTATTGAGTTTCATTTAAACATATACTTATATTTTTTTAAAAAAAAATTGTATGATTAATAAAGATAAAAAAATTCATAATTTTTATATATACTCTTCTCTTAATTATATTTCAATAATTTTTAACATTCATTCATTTGATATTTTTTATTCATTAAAAAGGTGATGATTTTTTTTACTTTTTTATAATTTATTCATTTTAAATATTTATTTTTTTAATATTTTTGTAATTGGATCAATGTTAATGTTTTTTATACACAATACTTTTAGAGGGACTCCCCCTTCAAGTTATTTATTACTTTTATTTTTAATTTATTTATTTTAAATATTTATTCATTTAATATGTTTGTAATTTATTCATTTTTAATGTTTTTATACTTTATTATTCATTAGTATATTTAATATTTTTAATATATATATATATAATATTTCTTTATAGATGATTTATATAATAAAAAATATGTATTTACATTAAAAAAGTCATATATTTTGTGAAAAGTGGTTGGTTTTTAAAAATTAATTTTAATTAGTAATATTTATTAATTAGTATGTGTAATGGATATTTAATAAAATGACATTTGTTTTTTTTAGTTTAACATATATCAAACTTGTAATACATTAATTTCACACAGAGATATACAAAATTAATTCAATTTTATATAGAAATAGACACACAATTTTTTTTTTAAATATATTCATTTTAAAACATTAATTTTTGAATTTTATTTATCAATAAAATAAATTTATATTATATTATTTTTTTAATTAGTAAATTTTATTCATTTTTTATAATTTTGTTCAATTTATACTATTTAATACTATTTAATGTTTTTAAAAATTTATTCATTTTTTAGATTATTTATTCAATTATAATCTAAAATATTTTCATGATCTTTGTAATTTATCTATTTAAAATTTTTATTTGTTTAATATTTTTTTTAATTTTATAAATTTTTAATATTTCATTAAATGATTTTATTCATTAATATTTTCTGTTATAAATATGAATTTAATTCATTTTAATAAAATTTATTCATTTTCATTTTAATATATATATATATATATATAAATTTTTTTGACAATATATATATAAATAATAACTGTTTTTAATTTTTAATTTTTTTACAATATGTTGATTTTTTAATTATTATGTTTAAACATTTTTTTTACATTCATTCATATAATAATATTTATTATTATTTTTTCAGAAATAATAATTATTATTATTTTCTTTTTTCTTATTTATTAATTTAAAATATTAATTATTTTAATATTGTTTCTAATTTATTAATTTTTAATGTTTTTATACATAATTATTAATTAATATATTTAATTTTTTTAATATGGTTGTATTATAAATATTTAATGTGAATTCATCTTCATTTGTGATTTTTTAAACTAATTTTTATATTTAATAAAACATATTTAATTATTTTTATAATATATTTGAAGTATACTAATTTGTAGTAGTTAAATTTATATTATTTATTACATTCACACGTTTATGAATATTTATTCATTAATAATTTAATTAAATTTTTACTTTTTTATAATTTATTCAATTTTAATATATATTCTATTAGTAATTTGAAGTTTCTTTTAAATGGTTTTTATTAGCGCTTTCCAAAAATAATTGATTAAGAGATATATTATTAGGGATTTCTATTTTATCACTCAAAAAACCTAACTTTATGAGAACATGTTGGAATGAGCTGATAAAACCTTTCTGTTCTTTGAAATAGAACCCTAATAGAGAACCTCATTTTTTATGTTGTTCAAGCTCTCATGGAGTTGAACCTTCATCACCACTATGACTTGAACTTATAAGATTAATCTACACTCATAAAACCCATGGTATGTTATTTTTTTGTACTCCTTTTTATCTAATATTGTATTGTTTAGGTGTTATAAATTAATCTAAAGGGTTTTGGTTTTTTTATGATCTGTGGAAGTCATAGAGCATCAAGACCCACTAATCTGTAGCACCTCATTATCCCCACCATAATGTTAAGCACTCCATCTCTTATAAAAAACATGTTTCTAGGAAACAATTTTAGTTTTATTTAAAATATAATGGCCAATATTTGATGTAGCATATAGATTAACCTGCAAAAATCTAGTGCCCAATAAGCCCTACCTTTCTCACATGATTTGTAAATTTTAAACATCAATATCATTCTTTTTAGATTAAACAATGTTTCAGAAAGATAAAATTTAATAAATATACATAAAATATCTTTAAATTTTCATAATACAAAATCATTTGTATTACTGTTAGTTGAATGAACATCAGAAAAATTATTATATTCCCTCAACAAATACATTTGAGAACTATAAAATCAAGACTTCCAACTGAAACATTAAAATTTCCCCAAGAGAAAAATCCATCTCTTCAAAGAAATTTTTAACTTATTTTAATGTTTCTAATATAATAAAACTGAATTATCCATAGAACCTCCATTAAAATTAATTTTTCTTGACTATATTAAATTTTGAAGTAATCAAATAGAAATATGGATTACAAGTTGTTTAGAATTTATTTAAAACTACATTATATCTCATTCAAATTTTCTTTCTAATCAGTACATATATATCCTTAATCAATTTATGAAATATGAAAACATCTTAAAATATAATTTTTAATTTTATGTTTCATTTTACATCTATCATGAATTCATAAAATAATATCTATCCTACTATAGTGTGTGATATTTCCTCATATAGTTTCCCAATATAGTAGATATTGTATTAATTCTACATGATGGACTCAAATTTTGATGAACTAAATATTTATACTTTATTTTGTGTTAGAGTGAAAATGTTATGTTAATATAATTTGTTAATTTAGTGCATATAACAATTTTCCGAAATACATGTGATGTAGATGATTTATATATTATTAGTAAATCTAACACATCTATTAAACTAATTCTATATGCTTGGAGAAGATTTAATTATTTTTCTATTTGATACACCCAAAATCAGTATCCATCATCCTAGATTATTTATGTATACATATCCATATATGATATAGTGTACTGTATCTATATTCTTTATAAGATTTAAATTATCTAACATTGAAAATATAATGTTGATAATTAATAAAATTCTCCAAAATTGACATTTTAGTCAAATTATTCTACTAAACTAAAAAAATACAAAATCTCCTCCATTCCAAGAATAATATTTATTTTTTCAATCTTAGTTTCATCTATTGTATTGATGAATATTCCATTAAATTGATCTTTGGTGGGAAAAAATAAAAAGTGATGTCCCCATTATTTACATGGTCCTATATGAAATGATATCTTATATCAACGTTTATTGTCCTTGAAGGATGAATTAGATTATAATAAATTTATAGAGAATAAGTGTTTATACACATTAATGAGTTGTTATCACGTATTCAACTTCCAAAAAGGATAATGAAAATGAGTTCAATTTGTTTAAAATTGAAGCAATAATTATTTTTTAAATAACTAGGTAAATACCATTTACACTTTTTATTCAATCTTGCATCAAAACATTTAAATCTCAAAAACTCAAAAACTCAATAGTCTTCCTCATAAATTAGAATAAATTGAAATTAACTATTCCTTTCATATAGTTAATAGTCACCTTAAGCTCTATAAAATTAATTTCCTTATGATTTATCAATAATATTCCTAACATGAAAACATTGTACATAACACTAGATCATCTTATAGTTATATAAAGCTAATCATCATTCAATCCTCTAAATTTGTTTAGTCAATTTTATGATGTAATTCAAAATGGTGATTGTATTGGAAAATGAGTGTGAAAAATTGGGACTTTAAGAATGAAAAATAAATATAAGAGAGTGACATATTGATAGAAAGGAATAATTTATATTTTGAGGAAATTAAGAACAATATTAAGAGTAGTGACCTTAAACATGTTTAATATATTAAAACATTCCCCCAATAGAGGGATGAATTTCTAATACATTGTTTATAAATAAATGTATACATAAATTATATGAATATCTTTTATCTATACAATGAATATTATTTAACCATATATTATAATTGAGAATCCAAAATGGATGGATGAAAATCATATAACAAAGGAGTATGAATATTGAGTTAAATATATTTTCATGTTTGTAATAGAGCATGCATATGGCCCTTCTCAAATATGTTGATAGTCTCTTTATTTTTGTAATTTATGATGACTTTATCTACAAGTTTTGGGATAAAATTTGATCTATAATGGAATATATTATAGAAATAAATTTTGGATTATACATGGGGAAAAATTTAATGTGCATAATGACTAGGATGATACTACCATTTATGGATTAGTTGTTATGAATACCAGTGTAAATGTTGATATGGATCATATAGCAGAAATGAAAATGACCATTGAACATGACCTTCATGATTGTCAATTGATTTTTGAGATGTTATAAAACTTTTAAGAGAACATTTTATACTATTTGTACTAGATATAAAAAATTCACAGTTATATTGAAGATATATAATTTTAAATCTAGAAAAAGATGTAGAGAAATAATTTTTATAGAACTACATGGTCTCTGGAATGATATACTACCATAAAAAAAATTACCTTAATTGTCTAAAATATGTTTCAATGTGAAGTTTTCATTTAATGGGTATTATATCTGAAAAAATACTTACTTGTCGAAATTAGTTTTCTTCAATAACAAAGAATAACTCAGAAAATTCCTTATATCTAGTGTGAATCAAGACAAGAAAGACGAAGAAGGTACTTTGAAATATGTATGGTATTTCATATAACTCCATGGTTTAGATGACTATATATATGTTTGTAAATTTATATATAATTGACATGGAATACAAACATGTGAATTTAATATGGGAAACTAAATCACTGAGTATACTCTCCACATTGGAAGAAAATTTATTATGAGTATCTTGGATGTGAAAACAAGCCGAGAAACCTCTATCTAGATTTATCTCTAGATGGAATAAATCATATTGGTGTATAAAGTAGTTCTCATAGTACATGGTTGGTTATGTTGGAACATTATGAAATCCCATTATGGTTAGGCATGAAAAACAAATACATTATGTTCTTTATGCTAATATCATGAAAAAAACCTGGTAATGATATTGATGTCTATATGGATCCATTGATTGAATTTCCAAAATTTATGTGGGATATAATTGTTGTATTGTATGATAGAGATAGAATTAAAGAGTTCACATTGAGGGATATATTTTATAGGATGATAAATTAATTTACTTCTTATATTAATTTTTTATGCTAAATCATCAAAGGAATATTGTGGTCTCCCATTATAAATAGGGAACACACTAAGGTAGGACGAAATTTTAATTGAAGATTTTATTTTCAAGGAATCGTAAAATTTTTAACTCAAATACATAAATATAGATCATGGATGAAGTTATTCAATATAAATATAGAATAAGTTACAACATCGTCTCCACTAATAGGTGATCAACTATTTGATAAAGTGAAAGATATTGACAAATATTTTGTTAAACCTCTTTGAAAACCCATTTGAAACGTGGTTATAAAATGAGATCAATTTTTGTTGAATTTTAATTTTGTAATCGTTTATAAGAAATAAATTTTATTGATGACATGCACATAGAAAATAATTTTTGGGATAATTTTATTAGAACATTAAAAAATATAATATAAAAAGAAAAATATGGAATTAAGACTAGGTTGGAAATGAATGACAAAAGGATGAGGGTATAATTGACACTAGTGAAGGGTTAAAGGTGATATTTTCTTTAACTTGTAGGTGAAAGTATATTTAGACATGAAAATTTTCAATGTTGTATCTTCTTTAAAAGAATCAATGTTCTATATTCATATTAATCAAATATCAATAATGTTGTTTCAGTGGGTAATTTGAATTTTAAATTTTTAAACAGAAATTATTTTCAAGGTTTGATGTATGATTTAATTCATGAAGAATTATGTTTTGTTCCACCTAAAAATTTAAAATATACATTGACCCAAATTCATGAATTTTTCAAATCCATTTACAGTGACGTTATAGACCTGGTTAAATTTCATATCACAAATATGGAAATTACAATCATATTATATTAATAGGACATGTCTTTCTCCCCATCATTCATTGATTTTATGGTCCACCAGATAGTTTAATTTGTTAGATAGATTCAACCATGTGTCCTATACATATAATGTACCCCATTGGATGGTAAATAAATATTTTAAAAGTGAGCATCAAGAATCGAGGTTGACTAAAAGTTAATAGTGAAGAACAATATATTGTGGAAGCAGCTATTGAATATATATGCTGATTACATATCACATGTATATAGTATTGGTCTGAAAAAATATAATTAGAGTGGGAACCATTTGGGTGAATGTATTTATGTAAGATATATTTTTACAATTACTGTTATAGAGATTAATCTCACCTTTACATTTTACATAACTGTGTAGAGGTTTCTCTGCACATTGAATCCCACAATAAACTTCATAAACCTTGGAATCCATAGTGTTCTAAAGAATATATATCAAATACCCATAATCAATAGTATATATGAGGATTTTGTGATTATATTTATATGAATTTATCTATAAATATTAATTCAATTAAAAAAATTATTTTGATTTCTAGCTAGGGAACTAAATATAAATGTTATGTATTAGAATGGTTTTGTAATTAATCATTTTGAAATCTATATAAAGGATCTAGATCAGTGTATAACAATGAAAAATAATATAGTTATTATTATAGCAAAATATATGCACATATCTGGTGCCAAGGATTGAAATCCAATATATGTCAATATTTCATATTTGAGCATCATTGAATAGATATAAGATTTGGATTATAAAATATTTTAGGTTCTTATTTTCCATTATAAATGGGTTCTCTACTAAATTACAGTGAAATTCAATGAATTGGTATTTTTTAAGGGGAGTTTAAGTGTTGAATGGAATAAGGAAAAACCATTAATAATGGCATCATAAGCAGTAAAGGTATTTTATTTCATATATCCATAAAACAAAAAATTTTCAATTATTCTTTTGGTGACTAAAAAAACTACAAGGTCATGTGAAAATTCAATTGAGGATAACCCTTTAATTGGGACATCACAATCATTTCATGGAGGTAACAATATAGAAAATGTATTATACATTAGAGGAGAATAAAATGAAGGGATTTGTATACTCTATAGAGGATACAAATTACTTCAACATTTAAATAATTAGAAGGAAACCCAATGATATGGTTAAATTTTCTTTAAAATAATATTATTTTCTTCATAATATTTGGTTTTCTATATTACATTTATAAATTCTAAATTTATTTTTTGACAACTTATGGAGATAACGACTTCTCTAAATGATAATGTTACAAATACCAAGGAATTATGAATTATTGATGCTAAAACTATATAAATAATAGTGGATTAATGACACGTTGATGAAAAAAATCATGAAAAATGTTACAAAACATTTTTAAATAAAATTATCAAGTAAATAAGTAAATGTATTAGATTTTTTGTTGGATGGAATAAATGTGGAAATAGGTTTTACCCAAAAAAATCAATTATCATTAGTTACATTATTATTACACTGAGAATACAAGTTCCAATTGATATAAATATTCCATGTCATGTCATGATTGCATTGATGGTGACCATTTGGAAAGATTTGAGGGTAATATTAATATATACATTATCTATTTTACTAAAAAATTATATATTGGAATTTTGATTTAATTTTCATTATACATTGATGATTTCATTTATTTTAGATGAATATATTAGGAAATTTGACTTAATAGTCACTCAAAAATATTAAAGAGGATTCTGGACACTTCTTACAAAGAATAATATCAGGGATGTTGAGGTTAAAGTGAACCCCACCCACCCGTTATGTATGAACACATTATAAACTATGAAACATGGAATGATTTAATTATTCATAACAATGGGGAATCATTTAAGGTGAATGTTAGTTGATAATATTTTATTTAACTTTATTTTTTATCTACTTTAATTCAAAATTATTAATTTATTAAATAAAAAAGGAGTGATCAAATATAAAATGTGTAGAAAAACCAAAGTAATCTAACCATAAAAAAAGGATGGGGTGCACTTCACTTGAAATTAAAATGGTTTTTTAAAATATAATGTAACGAAATTATATAATAAAAAAATCATGATATTATTTGTTTATATATAGATTGATGAATCAAAATCCAAATCCAATTTTATGCCACATCTTGGGATATGAAAGAAGGATCATGTAAATAAATAGGAAAACTAGTAGAAGAAAACACACAAGAAGTATAGGAACCAGGTCTTAGTATGACATAATAGTAAATTTTTATTATTTATAAGAGTATTATAAAACAATATAAATTTATGACTGTATATTTTTTATAAGTTTTAGGAATAAGAATAAACATTGGATATACCTATAGAAGAAATACATTCATAATATGTGAAGAAACCATAATATTATGGTTGTGTTGGGGGGAATGTTTTGGAAAGTCGCATTAGAATAATTTTGAGAAGAACATTCTATAAAGAGATTAATCCGAGATGATGAAAGGAATGAAGAAAATTTTATGTGCCTTAAAATATTTGATTACCGAGTCTAGTTTGGCATAAAAATATATGTAAAAAGATTAAATCCAACTACTAATATAACAATGATTAGTTCATGAAGAGACACATAACCCTACTATCTTGGATGCTATCCATTACCCTAAACTATCTCCCTTACCTGAAGTAATCGAAACTTTCACAACTATTTCTCCTAAATGTGAATAAAAAACATCTAATAACTCTATATTACAAAAATTCTACATGTGAAATTTTATTTGATTTATATATATCAACATCCATGTATAACCTTCTTGTGAGGGGTGTGGTGGAAAATATCCCAGGAGAAATGATACCCAAGAAACAACTCCCAAAATATAATCCGAGATTGGGTATATAAGTATATATTGAGTTAAGAACTAAGTTTCTTGTTCCACATGTTGATTTTAATGTTACCCCAATTGATAATACTTTAGTAACATTAATAGGATGTACATTTAATCATATAAAGATACTTTTGGTATATATTTTCTTTATTTTTAAATGAAAACCCATTAATAGTTTATGATAAATTGTATTAAAGGATGTATGATCATACAGATGGAAAAAAAAGAAAGGTCGCCAGAAGGTTAAATCAAGACAATCTATTGGATCATGCAAGAAAACAAAAGGATTCTCTGAGAGTAACTTCACTGCCACCTGTTCTACTACCGTGTATATTAACATTACATGTTCATGTGTATAAAACATTAATATAGGAAAATATGTCCTCTATTTAATTTGAATACAAAATATATGGGGAGGATATTACATATATATTTTTCCTCAAGAGTATAAATGAAAATACCAAGTTAAAATTGATGGGATTCTAAATCATGAATACATACATGAGATAGATTTTAAATTTTTTTGTCCAAATATTAATCTACTATGTTCATTATAGTGAATAAGTATTCATATTGTCTACATGCATTTATATTTCATCTATATAATGGGGAAACCTATGGAGTAATATTTGGTCTCATTATTCCCTATATCATTTATATGGAAAAAATTTCTTTTTAAGTGAAATAAATTTAATAGAATAAAACATGACATAACCCAGAGGTTTAAAATAAAATAAAATATGACACACTCTACTTAATGCGTACAATATAGGGAAAACTCTAAAATCTAATCATATAAAATATATTTTCTTAATTTTTTTCATTACTGATTTGTATTTATTTAATTAGGAAGCATTGTATTCTATTAACAATCAATTGAGATTCCCAAAAGTTTATATTTTTGTTTAAAATAATGTATTTCAAAAAATTGACCACACTTGATGTCCATTATAAATTTGTAATGCACTACAACCAATATTTTTTGGATAAACATAAAATTATAAATTTTAGTTTGTGTATTAAATTTTTTTATTATTATTGGTAGATCTATAAATATCACCTAAATCATCATGTTTGGTAAATTAGGGAACATAAAAATCATATATATTTATTTAAATAAATGTAACATAAGTTTTATATAGAAATATTTAAATATAGAAACATATTTATAAAAAAACTAATTGTTTTGGAAAATGTTTCTGTAGTTTATGAAATAAAATAATGTCAATGATTGTGGAAACTATGTTCAGAAATTTATAAAGAATATTATATACCATTAGTAAACTAGAATCCATGAATATTTAATTTTAAAAGGTAATTCCAATTTCATTAAAAATATTTTTTAATCATTTTTTTCTATATTTTCCCAGTACTGTCATGAATATAAGTTACCTTCTTAAAAAAAAGTAAATTTGTTTATATTTGAGTGTGTAGAGTATATATTGTGAGAATATATTCTGACATCTCTTAGAGTTGATTAATCATCATGTCTACAATCAAGTATAGACTATGACTTTAGAGATATAATCGGGATGTGAACCACTAATATCATAAGGCTTTAGATAATACTTTTCTAATAATAAAATTTGACTATTCATAATTTTCCTTCATTAAACGGTTAGGATGAGTGGGTATAAACTACAAAATACTTTTATAATGAACCAATAATGCATGAAATATTTGAGCTATTTTTCAATGATATTTGGCTTCAAGGATGCAACCAAGATAATAGTGACAGTGAAATGGGTCCATGATCATTCAAACCAAAAATCTGAAGACATATTACCAACTTCTAGAGAAGTTACTTTCATTCTCCATGTATTATCATATATATATATTTATTTATTTATTTATGATCTTGTAAAAATGGTTTGGTTCCTATTAAAATCACTTCCACCTCCATGAAAATGATGAAATGTGTATTCCTCTACATTCACATTTTACTCATTGATTATCATGGTAATGAATGATACTATAAATAATAATATAGATGAATCTTGTATATCTTAATCCAATGCTCAAAGAAGAAATGGGGAATTAACTAGGAATGAAGTTGAAAATATTGAGAATTTGTTCGATCTCTACAATGTAAATTAGTTTATAAACATGTGTCATATTATCAAAATCGAGCAAGAAGGACCATATTATTTTCAATTTTTTTTAAATAATCCATAATTAATTTTATAAGTGTTGGAATTGGCCACATGTTAATCTAATAGATGATATGGATGATATGACTATAGTTGAATGTTTTGAATATAAAAGTGTCATTTTACTATAAAACTAACATCGCATTGTCAAAAACTAGAAAACAAGTTTTGATTGTCATGATAATTTAGGAAAATGGCCTATAATTAATTTTTGGTTTATTGGAATCAATTACACATAAATATGATACATGATGTATCCAGTATAACTCAAATTTCATATTTTCACATTAAAAGTTTCCTTGTAGTTTTAAACATTTTTAATCTATCCAAACTATGAAAATGAGATCAATGTGTTTTCAAAATTTAATAAAAAGATTAATAATTCATTTGGGATATTTAGGAATCAATTTCATGTCAATCCAACACATAATGTGTCTTGTATGACTCAAACTGTGTGTCTTCAATATAAACGTGTCATTTTTTTGGAACATTTATCACAAATCCAAAACCAATATAGCAATATCATATTGTTTCCAAACATTAGTAAAATGACCCAAAATTCATTTAAATCATACAGAAAATAACTACACATTAATATGATACACGATGTGGATAGTATGACTCCTAGTGCGTGTTTTAAATATAAATTTTTGATTTATTGTAAAACATTAATCACATATCAAAAACTAAGAAAGAAGTCTCATATTATCTTGAATCTTTATTAAAATTAGTCATAATTAATTTTGGGCATGTAATAATTGACAACATGTTAATCCGACATATGATGTGGTCGGTATGACTCCAAATATTTGTTTTAAATATTAAAGATTAATTTTATTGTAAAACACATGTAATATAAGAAAAACTATGTAAATAAGATTTCAATGTATTGAATCTTTAGTAAAATTATCCATAAGCAATTTTCCCATGTGGGAATCAACTGCACATCTGTCCAAAACACAATGCATCAAGTATTACATACAATTTTTTTTTCAATATAAATATGTCATTTCTGTTTAAAACACAGATTACATTTGTAAAACTGAGAAAATAAGAACTAATTATATTGATAATTTTGGAAAATGATACATAATAGATTTTTGGAATGTTGTAATTTATAATACATCAATCCAACACAAGATGTTTCTATGATGAATCAAAGTAAGTGTTTTAAATATAAAAATGTCTTTTTAGTGTAAAATGCACATCATATAGCCAAAAATGAGTAAACGAGCTTGTATTGTCTTTAATAATTTGTAAAATAATCAATAATTAGTCTTTGAAATGTAGGAATCTACCACACATAAATCCAAAACATTATGTGGCTAGTGTTTTTGGAAGGTCATGTTTTCAGTATAAAAGAGGCATTTTAGAGTAAAACATAGATCATATTGTAAAAATTGATCAAACTGGCTCTTTTTTTTTCAAAAGTTGGGATAATGATACATAAATCATTCTTTTTCATGTAGTAATCAATAACACTTTAATAAAATACACAATGCTTCTGGTATGACTCAAAGTGTATGTTTTCAATATAAAAGTGTCAGTTCAGTTTAGAACCCACATCAAATATCCAAAACCCAATATACAATCTTATATTTTTTAAAACATTAAAGAAATTTTCCAAAATTCATTTGAAATATGTATGAATCAATCCCACATAAAACTAACACATGATGTTTTCAGTATTAATCAATTTATGTGTTTTAAATATAAAAGTTTCATTTTAGTTTAAAACATACATTACATAGGAAAACAAATTAATTTAGCTGGGATTTCTTTGAAATTTTAGTAAAATAATCCATAATTCAATAGTTATTTTTAGGTGTCAACTATACATTAATCTAACCGTAGATGTGGCTGGTATGACTCTAAGATATTTTTTTCAATTTATAAGTTCCATTTAGTGTAAAAGGTGAATCACATAGACAAAACTAAGAAAATTAGCTCATATTATTTTCAAATATTAGTGAAGTTTTCTGTAATTCATTTTTGGTGTATAGGAACAAACCATAAATCAATCCAATACACTATGTAGTTGATATGACCCCAATAGTATGTTTTTATTATAAAAGTTTCATTTTTATTGTAAAATGTGCATCAGATAGTAAAAAATATGTAAAAAAATATTTAATTATCTTGGATCTTTATAAAAACAATTCATAATTAATTTATTCCATGTAGGAATAAACTAAATGTGAATACATCATTTGATGTGACTGATATGACTCCAAGAACATGTTTTCCATAAAAAAGTTTTATTTTAGTTTAACTAACATGTAATGTGATGAAAAGTATATAAAAATATTATAGTGTCTTGATACTTTTGGAAAATGATCATTAATTAATTTTTGGCATGTAGGAATTGACCACAGATCAATCCAACACAAGATTTGGCATGCATGACTCAAAGTGCGTGTTTTCAATTTTTTTGTAATTTTAGTGTGAAACCCTTGTCACATTTACAAATTTAAGAAATCCATTCTTCATTGTATTGAATTAATTTTTTTGTATTATTTTTGGATATCATATGCAATATTTTAAAGATGAGGTATTGAGAATACATTTGATTTTGAAGCTCAGTATGCCCAAAATAATTTTTTCAAATGTATTAAATATATTAAATAACATGTGTGAATATTTTTCCTAAAAAAGTTTAGTAACACCCAAACAGGGGCTTGGATCAGAAATTTGTGGGCACCATTGTGTTTATAACATGGGTTTTACCTGATGTGTGACATAACCTTCCTAGTATGAGGTGTTTGTGAAAAATCCATCATAGGCACAAAATTAACAAAATAAATAAATTAAATGGGTATAGTTTTTTTATTTGAGTAACAACCATCTGTTCATTAAATATATAATTATGGGATTAGTCTCAGGGTTATCTGCTAAAATCCTAGATCCCTAGACAACTATTAGACATAATTCTTGATGAATGATTATGGATTGAGAAAAAATTGAGGATCGGTGCACCAATAGAGTTCATGGATCTCGTCAATGAAGGAAACACTAAACCGTTATTTTCCAACCATTGATCCAAACCCTAGGTAAGATGTTTAATTTTTGAGATTTCCTTCTCAATATTTTATCCCAGTCAAATGTGGATCAAATCCACAAACAGAATTGATAAGCACATCGAAGAAAGAATAATATGGTTGATTTTTTTGATTATTTAATTTATTTCACCATTATTTTACTTTTTTTATGATAACAGATTGAGGAATATTGAACAAATGCTGATATTCGTTCCTCACATCTTTTGGATTACGGTTTCAACCCCCATTTCTTCATGAATTCATCGAATATATTTTTTTGGCATATGGTTTGATGATTACCTATTATTTTATTATTATAAGATTGTTCTTCAACACAACAGATTAATACCGCAAGTATGTCTTGTAATGGATGTCATGATTTGAGGATCAATGATGAAGGTGGATGTTTTTTAGAGGGATGAGATCATTTTGGACAATGGGTTCTATTTTTTTCAGGTCTAGATGTGTGATAGCGGTGGATCAGATTGATGGATCATTTTTTGATTAGATTAAGGGTCTTCCACTGGTGGTTGGGAAATGAAAAGGTTGGGTGACCTCTGATCCATAGTTTTCAGCAAGGGAGATGACCCTAGTAATGTTCATTTTTATATAGAAGAATATCCTGATGGATTTAGAGAAACCCACGATACGCAACATATATTTCTGGATTACATTCCATATGGGACCCATGGATTCAGTACTATGGTTTCAAAATAAATTTAATATCACATGCAGTGTGACTAGGTCATTCCATGTGACCCTTCTATAGTGGATCAGTATGTGCCTCCTCGGATACAGAAGTGTGTCTTGGAGTACATATGCTTTGACACTCTGTTTACTTAGTGACTCATGTACTCATACATGATCATGACAATATATACGTGATCAAGTCCATAAGACATAGGTAGGGTGTCAGATGACCTCAATGCACTATTTGTTTCACTCACACACTATAAATGTTGATCTTTATGTGATGTATGAGGTGTTACAACAAGAGAATACATGGGGATATCTGTACATGTCATTTACCCTTAGTACATTCCATGTCCCTCCTTTAAGGGTGTACGTAGACCTTCATTTCTTTAGTCCAGACCGGTGTCATTTGAGTAGTTCTTCATTATTCCAATCATGTGAGGGTATAGTACATAATTACATCAACATCTTAGTATTGTGTTCCCCTCTAGAGGATGAATCCCAGATAGAGTTCGTGTCATCCCTCTGTGATATTGGAGTGACATCCTCAATCATCTTTACACCCTTGGAAGGATTATTGCAACCTACATGACCTACATGAGTATGGTGTTGATCCTCCATCTATAATACCATATAAGTAGTGTTTGTGGTATCATTGGTATACAATACCCTATATAGAGGGATGATCCTTATTGGTTTCTTAGGGTCACCTAACGGTTCTGTATGTGACCCCCTATCTGAGTATCAAGGTCTTCTGAGACCAATGATCTTTCATGGGTTGGGGATAATGAACATGACCTCTTGAATGACTTCCTCCATTAACTAAATGGATCATGGTGTAAATTTTCAAAGAATAATGATTTATTGAAGTTGAATAGTATAACTGTAGTCGGTTGTGATTGTTTCGTGGTGCAGTTCCCTTCCTGAGTATATTTGGGTTTTTTTGTTATACATTAATTGTTAAATCCATTTATTGAGCTGAAAATTCATGATTCTTAATATTTAGTGTTTTTAGGTTGTCCTACTAGGTATTGTTATAATCACCCCTACATGGTCTCTTACCAAATGTGTCATATCTTAGGCAGACAATAACTCTTTTGATTGTGTCATAGGAGGA
This sequence comes from Viscum album, assembly GCA_963277665.1. Taxonomy (NCBI): domain Eukaryota; kingdom Viridiplantae; phylum Streptophyta; class Magnoliopsida; order Santalales; family Viscaceae; genus Viscum; species Viscum album. Next base: position 1,136,913,874 of record OY728166.1, read on the forward strand.
CTCAGAACTAGTGGATCATAGGTTGCGCTAGAAAAATCGATGTGTTTTCTGGGTGCTTACATTTGATAGCAGTCATATACCTTAGAGTATTTTGTACACTTTATAGTTTTTGGTTGGGATTTTATTTAGCCCCTTTTCCATTTTCAATACTTTACTATTGTAATATGGTTATGGGATTATAGAGTTAGGCTTTCATTGGTTTTAGTTGATTTACATTTCAGTATTATTTGGGCTTGGAGATGTGTGTGTGTAAATGTACTTTATGAAAATGTATCCTATTTGTGGAATATTCCTAATCAGTGCAGGTCCCCTTCCCCTGGACTATTGGAGGCATGGTAATGGTAGTCAAGGGTTTGACCCTGATGGTTTGATTCAAAACAGAGTGGTATCAGAGTAGTCAGTTCTACCTTAGGACCAGAGCCTGTGAGATCATTTTCATTATAATTTAATTATTTTGAAATAGATTGTAAAATATTAATAGAAAACATGATACAACTAGAAAAAAAATCATGGAGGCCTAAAATAGTTAAGCCTAAGTGCATCCCCTCCTACCAGGTTCATCCCCTTAGTAGGCGATGAAGTCATCCTAGGGATTCAAGTGATGGTGTCTCCTTGGACTTTTGTTGATTCCAAAAAATCTGCAACCTTCTTACCTTCCAGAAAAATGTTCATGACATGAATATGATTTTTGATGAAGCCCATACATATTCTATTGATATAATATATTTCCCAAGTTCTGGTACCTATTCCAAGAAGTGAATCATGAAGAATATTGGAATCCATTTCCACCACCACTAGGATAATTTTCGTTTGTCTACAAGGACATTAGTATGGCTCAAATCAACTACAGGAGAGGCGGAATTTCCCCTATGACGATTAGGGAATTCTAGATTGATATTGTCAAAGTCATCGTATAGATGAATGAGTGACTATCAATGGACCGCCCTGGTAGAGTTAGAGGCCATAAGAGGGTGTTCCATGGGGTGGAAGATGTTGCAGAGGTGCCTAAAGAGAAAGGGGAGGTGGTCATAGGTTTGACTTATTACCACCACCACCCCATGGGTTCACACCAGGCTCAAGGAGTTAGTGGTCAGGGATGAGGCATGCTGAAGAATATGGATGCCTATGACACCAATCCTCCAGGGATTATACAAGTTACAATCTATGTCTTTTATACCATAGATATAATATTGATAGAAACAGTTTTGATTCATTCATTTTTTACCCATCTATGGTTTTATAATTAGAGGTTGAATTTGAGACTTTGGCTAGACCCTTTATGTTAGAGACTCTGATAGGAGGTGACTCAATTATTTCCCACTTACGCCGAAAGTTCAACCTGATGCTTGGATGTGAGGGGTTTTTATGGTATCTCTTTGTAGTAATTATGATGAAATATGAAATCATCTTAGGTATGGAATGGTTATCCAAAATTCACTCCCATATTGACTATTTTAGAAAAAGGATACAGTGTGTCCACACTCATGGAATAATATTTTCTTTTTTGGGTGAAAAAACCTTGGTAGAGTATGATGGGATCAAGCACAAGATAGTGTGGTCAATTAGTCACCAGTTGGCTGGCATGTCTCTGGGATCAGTGGATGCTATGGGATACCATTTCCCTATAGCGGTGTTGGAATATGATGACGTATAACCTAAGTAAATGCCACGATTATCTCCCCAATGATAGCTAGAATAATTCATGGAATTATACCCATTGATGGATTTGATATTTATTCGAGCATATTAGATGCATCTCCCAAAGTTTCATGAGATGAGGTTGTATTTGGAGGTCCTACAAGAGAAGGGATTTGTGAGACACATTATTTCCCCAAGGGCATACCCAATGTTGTTCGTTAAGAAGGTGCATGAGAGCTTGAGTTTATGTGAAAATTATCAGAATTTTAATCAAGTGATTGGGAATAATAAATATCCACTACTAAGGATTGAATACCTCTTAGATCATTAGATAGGGGCGTGATGGTTCTCAAATATTGACCTCAGATTAGGAAATAACCAGCTATGAGTACGCGATAAAGACATACTGAAGACAAAATTCAGATGTATCTATGGACACAATTAGTACTTGATAATGCCTTATGGTGTAAGGAATCCCCCATTGGTGTTCATGGGAAACAAGAATTGAATCTTATAACCCGTATTAGACTGGTTCATAGTGGTCTTCATTGAAGACATCGTTGTGTACAAGGTGTTTGAGGAGCATGACATACATTTGTGGATGGTTCAGGAAACACTAAAAGTGCACTAGATTTATGGGAAGATCATGAAGTGTTAGTTTTATATATGAGAGGTACACTAATTGGGGAACATTATCTAAGAGTGTGGAGTATGAGTTAAACCATCATAGGTTGAGGTTGTTCTTGTTTGGGAGCCACACAAGGGTGTTATCGAGGTGTAGAGTTTCCTTGGTTTGGAAGGGTACAATCCAAGGTTTGTACCCAATTTATCTCGTGTGACTTCATTCTTGATAGCTTTGACCTAGAAGGAGTATCCTTTCATATAGATGGAAAGGTTTCCTCCGTGCTTTCAAGAGCTAAGTTATAGGTTTATTATCACTCCAATCGTGAGATTTACAAAGGAGGGTTTCGAGTACGTAGTATTTTGTGATGCATCATGGAATTAAATTAGTTTAATTATTGATGTAGAGGAAGGTAGTGAGTGCCTATGGTTCATGTCATTTGATACCACATGATAAGAACTATGTGACCATGGTCTTCTATTTTCAGTGGTAGTATTAGCAATAAAGATATGGTAACACTACCTGATGTGTGAGTGATTTATCATTTTCTATGATCAAAAGAGTCTTAGTTTTATATTATCTCAAAAAGATCTTAACTTGAGACATATAATATGGATAGAGTTCTTCTATGACTATAAATTCAAAATTTCCTATACCCTTGGAAAGGGGACTTTGTTGGTAGATGATCTAAATATGATATCTTGTTCCCAGTTTTGGGGCAAGGTGTCAGAATAGTTGTCATCATTGCAATTTTACTTTTCGAACAAGTAAGGTGACCAGTTGATGGTTGTTACCCATATTCCTTTACAATTTTTTAGGTTTTGTCATCATATAAATATTGACTAGGATACATTACAAACTCAGGTATTAATTGGTTGTGATCTTTATGGATATTATGAAGGTTTGAGGACACTATAATTTTCAGAGGGAGGACAATGGCACCTTTGATGTTTTAGAAGTAGGTAATGTAGGAGGATCATACATCACCTTTGGAAGTACAAAAAGATGTGGAAAAAATGTACTAGGACCTTTGATGTCATTTTATTGTCTATTAATGAAGAAGGGAGTTGTAATTGTTATCTCTCGATGCCTCACTTTTCAACATGTGAAAGATGAGCCCTAGGTTCTAGTGAGATTAGATCAACCCCCTGAGGTGCTAGAGTGTAAGTGGGATGGTATATACATGGAAATTGTGATGTGGTTACCATGTAAATCTAGTGGAAATTGTTCTTTTTGGGTGATAATACAATGAATCACCATGTCATCCTACTTCCTATCCATTTGAGAGAAAAGTTCAATAGAGATGTTGTAATCCACTACATGAAAGAGATAATTCGACTATATGGAGTTCTGTATAGGACCGTTTTAGCTCGTGGAACATGCTTCAAATCATGATTATAAAGAGGATTTTAAGAGGCCTTTGGTATTCAGTTATTCTTTGTCATGTTGTTCCACCCCCAGACTAAAGGCCCGACTGAGAAGACCATTCAGGTCTAGGAGAAAATGATATGGTCTTACATGTTGGACTTTATGAATATTTTGAAGGATCATATTTTTTGGGAGAGTTTGTGTACAAAGACATCTACCATTCCACCATTGGTATGACACTATTTGAGGCATTTTAAGGGAAACACTGTAGGTTACCAATTTGTTGGAATGATCTAGGCGAGTCATCACTCATGGGCCTAAAGTTGTTGATAAATACTATAGAAAAGGTTCAAATCATCTAGGAGCTTATGTGGACCGCACATAGTCATTATAAGTCTTATAAATACTCATTATGAAGACCTATAGAGTTTGAGGAGGGATATCATGTGTTCGTGAGGGTCTCACTGTGACACAGATATCAAAGATTTGTCAAAGAAGAAAAGATTTATTTGATATTCATTGGTCCATTCTAAATAATAGGTAGAGTTGGTGAGGTGGAAAACTACGTAGATCTATCATTGTAGTTGGACCAAGTACACGAAATATTCCACGTGTCATTGCTATGTAGATACAGGCATGAATCATCCCATGTGATTAACTAAGGTGATTTGGAAATTAAGGATGGATATACAATTGTGGAGTGCTCTTTGGAGAATGGGGATTGGAAAAAGAGGGTCCTTCATTGGTGATTGATTCCCCTAGTGTGTGTACGGTGGATTCATGAGAACCTTTTGGAGAGCACATGGGAGTAGGTGACAAAGATTAGATCCTAGTTACCTCATCACTTTGAGTATGATTTTCTCTTTTTGGTAGAAGAAACTCTATTCTAAGGAGAACGAAATGACATATATTTTCCATGCATTATTTTTTGATATTATATGGAATATTTTTGAGACCAGGCACTGAGATGATGTGTAATTATAATTCCTTGTGTGCCCAGAATAAATGTTTGAAATATATTAAATATATTAAATATATCAAATAACACATGCACATGATTTTTAGTAGAAGTGAAATAACTATCGAATGTGAGGATGGATCAAAAATATAGGGGAACCATTTACCTCAGAAATTAGGTTGTACCCTAGGCATGGAATAAAAAATTTCATCAAGAGGTGTTTGTGAAAAATCCATCGTGAGAACAAAATTCATAAAATAAATAAATTATATTTGATTAATTTATTTTATTAAATGTAGCTACATACTCTTCTTTAAATATAAAGACATGAGAATACTCTTAGGGTTGGGTACTTAATCCTAGGATACCTAGATGAATGTTAGAGTGTACTCTTGGTTAACGATGATGTATCAAGACTAGATATAGAATCTTTATGCAAATAGAGTTTGTGGATCTCATCAATTATGGAAACATTGAATTTTTATTTGTCAATTATTAATCTGAACTAAAGGTATGATATTTTGTTTTGAGTTTTCCAAAGTTTTCATCTATCTTGGTCTAACGTAAATAAATTCAAGGAACATAATTGATATACTCCTCAATGGTAGATTATATCAGTGGAATTATTTTTATTAATTTATTATATTTCCTTTTTTTCCTTTTATCTAAGACATGAGATAATGTTTTATTGAAAAAAGGTAGAGATTAATTCCCCATGTCTAGTGGCATATGGTTTTCTCCTCTGTTTCTTCACACATTCATCCCAGGTATTCCTTTTGTCTCATGGTTAAATGATTACCTGTTATTTGATCATTTCATGACCATTATTTAGCAAAATTGATCAATAACAGAGGTAAGGATTATGATAGAGGTTGTAACTTGAGGATCAAAATGATGGTGGATGATTATAGTAGGGAAGAGATTGGTTTGGGACATGGTTTACATTATTCCATGTTTTGGTAAGGGATGGTTGTGGATCGACCCGATGGGTTGTTTTTAGAGCATATCAAGGGCTAGAAATCAGTGAGAGAGAAAAAAACAAGGTTGGGAAACCTCTGATCCATAAGTTCTAAAAAGGGTTGCGATATCCATGACTTGTAGAAGGATATGAAATATTATGTCCTAGGATCTAGAAAATCCCATGATGCACGACATTTATTATAGGATTACTCACTGTTTAGGACCCACGTCTATGGTGCTAGGGTTTCATAGTGAGTAAAATATCACACACCGTGTGACTAGGTCACATGTTGTGTGACCATTCCATGGAGGCTTAGTGTGTAACTAGAGTGTAGATGGGCATAACCTGAAGTAAATAGGCTTAGACACACTGTACACTCAGGCATGTCCTGCACTCATACATAGAAATGACTAGAGATACATGGTCACAACCAAACATAATGGGCAATGTGTTGAGAGTCATTTACATGCCATGTGGTTCACTCACATGACATTTATATTGAGGTTTACATGTTTTGTGAGGTGTTACCACATGGGGAGACCTAGGGATAGCTGGACAAACTGTGTTCCAATTGTACTTGTCATGTAGCACCTTTAAAGGTGTTTGTAACCCTTTGTTTTTATAGTCTAAACAAATTTTAGTTGAGAGGTTTTCCCCTCAGTACATTCCATTAATGGTATAGTGTGATATTATATCTATATCTCAGGATTGTGATCCCGTCTAGAGGATTAATAATAGATGGAGTTCACTACGACCATATGTGAGAATAGAGTGAGAACCTCTATATTCATTACACCCTTGGTGGGGTTTGTGGAATGGTCCTGACCTCCTTGATAATGGTATTGATCCTACATATGGAGGTTCTTGTCATTAGGGTTCATTTTTTGTTGGAATGCAATCCCCAACATAGTAGTTTGATCCAAATTGGGGTCATCCCCAGTAGTTCTGGGCATGGCCCCCTGTTTGAGTATTAGCGTCTTCTATGACTAGTGAGATTGCTTTGGAGGGTCCCAATGATCCTGGTCTATGGAATGAGTATCCCTGATGATGGTATGGTATATGGAGTGGATTCTACCATAACAAACATTTCATCAAGCTTAATCCTATGACTGACAGTTGGTTGTGAACTTCTTGTGGAGTAGTGTTCTTCTTGATTATATCTTGGTTATTTATATTATATATATTGTTATATCCTTCTATTTAGATTAATATTATTTATAATTTGTGTTTATTGTTTTCAGGGTGTCCTGTGAGGTCTTTTTATACTCCCGGCTATTTGGGATCTTCCCACATGTGTCCTTTCTAATGGAGATGACCACCCTTTTGACGGTATCCTAGGATGACATGGAGATCATGGAGTGTATCTTTAGATAGAAAACTCGTGGTATTTTATGAGAGTATAAATATGATCATTGTTCTCTCCCTTGGATAAGGTTGGACTCGGTATAGTTTTTGGTTAGGATTGTATTTGACCCATTTCCATTTTTAGTATTTTACTGTCATAATCTGTTTGTAGGATTATAGATTTATGAATTCATTGGTTTCTGTTGTTTTATATATCATCATTGTGTGAACTTTGATATGTTTGTGTGTGTGTGTGCATGTAATTTAGACTAATTCCTCCCATTGGTGGGATATGCCTACTTGGTGCTGGTCACCAGCCCTTGGCCTATTGGTGGTGGGATTGGGGTAGTCCTGGGTAAGAACCTTCTGAGTCAGTTCATGACACATATTGTATAATAACATTAGGGAAAAAGTCCATAATTCATTATCGGTATATTGTAATCAATCACATGTAAATCCAATACATGTTGTTTCCAGTATAACTCAATGTGGGTGTTTTCAAATAAAAATATCATTTTAGTTTAAAAATCATTTTACATTGTAAAAATAAATAAAATAATATCATATTGGTTTCAAATATTAGGTCACCAATCAAAAATTAATTTATGAAGTGTAAGAATTTACCACATGTCAATCCGACACACGATGTGATCGGTATGAATCAATGTGCGTGTTTTCCAAACAAAATAGTTTAAAATGAACATCACATAGACACAACTATAGAAAAAAGCATGGATTATTTTCAAACATTATTAAATCCACAATTCATTTGAAATAAGTAATAATTAACTACAAGACAATTTGACACACGATGTCGATGGTATTTATCAATGTGAATATTTTCAATATAAAAAGTGTTGTTTTAGTTTAAAACAAGCATCATATAGTCTAAAAAAATTTCTTTGATTATTTTCATGCATTGAAAAATACATAAATCATTTTTGATGATCAGGAATAAACTGAACATTAATCTGACACACAGTGTAGCCAATATGACCCAAAGTGAATGTTTTCCACAAAAAGGTTATCATTTAGTGTAAAACATGCGACGCATAGTCAAAACATATAAAATGAGTGTGGGGAATGAATCCCTCAATGTAACATCAAATAATATTTTGGTTGATTATGATTGTTAAAAAAGAGGGTTTCCATGGTTAGTTGTGGCATTCTAGAGATATTTTTGAAAATATTTGCGGAACAATAACCATGAAAAAATAATGTATGATCTAGAGGCGGTACAAAAATAATAGATAAAATTTGGTTCCATCTTCCAGTGTTTACTAATTTTTTGGGCCTCAAAATTAAAAAATAAAGAAAAATTCCTTTGGAAAAGGAAGTTTCATGCAATACTAACTAGGGTTTGGAATGTTTTGTGCAAGATAGGTTTTGGGACCAGAACATCAAAATATGGAAACGACATGAAGTGAATGAATGATCTGGAATGTGCGTGAAATATGAGGTTGTGTGAAATTTGTTTTTTCAACCAATGAGACATAAAGATGGGTTTTGTGTGGTCAAATAGGTTCTTCCATGATTCATCAAATATTCCAAAAAGGGGTCAGCAATGCTTATAAATAAGAGGTGACCCCCCCCCCTCATTCAAAGAAGATCAACACTTCAACAGAACATGGGCTCTGGATCATGTAAGAATTATGTTAAAATGGAGTTGTGCGAAACAATTGTAGATTTTCACATGATAAGGATGTTGTACATAGGATTTGAGTTACACAAAAGCTAAGTAAATTGTGCATAAGATTGGTGTTATTCATTAGAAGGTGATTGCGTGTAAGAAGAGGTTTTTCGTACAAGGAATAAATCTTCTGCGCAAGGAACATTAAGAGTTGTACAAATGATTTGAGGTTGCCCGGTAATATTGTGGTAAAGATTTATTCATCTATGGATGAATGTGGAACTACAATAGAGCATATCACTATAGTTGTGGATGATGGTTTTCATTAAAATTAAGGGAACTATAAGTCCATAAAATGTGAGTGGATCCTTTCCAAGAGTAGTGAGAAAATGAAGAGGAAGATGGTGATCCTTCTCATTGGCAGTGATCTAGAGGAAGAGACATAGGTTATGAGCTTTTGGAATGTAGTTAGAAGACCCTAAACCATGTAAAGACAGTGAGACTAGGCATAGAAGTGATCTATCCAGAACCATCATTATTGGTAGTGAGCCTCAGGGAATTTGGTATAATTGGAAAATTGCTGTTGTATGCTCTATGGATGTATCCCAATGAGGGTGAACCAAGAAAAAATTGTAGTGTCCTATGAATGATTTAATTTTTGATCATATATTTATATGGGAGAAAGAGGGAAGTCAGTTTTTTTAATGAAGAAACAATATTAAAAGGTGTAGTACTTTTAATATTCTATACCCTCATTCACCCCTCTCAAGGAATATAACATAGTGGACCTAACAATGAGATTATATTATTTTAAAACATTATAATATAGATTAATATTCATGTAGGGATCAACCAAAATTGAATCTAACACATGATGTGTTTGTTATTACTCAAAGATTATGTTTTCTATATAAAAGTTACAGTTTGTTTAAAACACATGACATGTAGACAAAATTGATTAAACAATATTGACTGTATTTATAACTTTCAAAAATGATCCAACAAACGTTTTGGTGTATAAGAAATTACAACAGATCAATCCAACTTACGATGTGGCCGATATGACTTCGATTTCATGTTTTCAGTATAAAAATGTCATTTTAGTTTAATGATATAATTATTGAAAACTATATAAGTTATAATGAAAATTAATAATTAATAATATCATTAATATATCTAGTAATTAAAAATAATATATATATATATATATTAGTAACTAAAAATATAATTAATAGTTCAAAATATAATTATTAATTAACTGTATAATTAATAATTAATAATTAATATAAAATCCAAAACACTATTATTAACAATATATTTAATTGTATAATAGATAATATCATTAATATATATAGTAATTTAAAATATAATTTATCACAATTATATTATATGACATTAAAATTAAATTTTTTTAATTTTTTATTCACTTCGACTAAAATAATCATTAAATTTATTACAAGGAAATATTTTGTATGGGGGTTGATCATTGGAGAAAACCTAATATTAGAGTTATTATTTTTTATATTGTTGATGTTTTTTGATTAATTTTAAATATCACATCAATGTAAATATACTATATGTAAATTTTTAAATTAAATTATAATGCAATGTAATATTTTTATTCAAATCTAGATTTTTTTAATTAATAGTCCCATTTGTTTTTTATATTTTTTGATGTTATAATGCTATTAAATATTTTCAATAGCTACATATCCTTTATTATTGATAAATAAAAATCACTATTAAATTACCCTTTATTAGTTATTTTATAACACCGATAAAGGTCTAGCACTTTTAATGGAACTATGAATATTAGTTATTTTTTATATTAAAATAGAATATTTCTAGATATGAGGTGGTATGATTCTATAAAAGTGGGTATTGGGACATGTTAGAACGTAGGATGATATAAAGTGGGAATTAACATATAGTTTATTATGATATGGATACTTTTTTCCAAGGCATGGTTTTGCGCCCTAGGTACATGTAAGTGACTCTAGCATGAGAATTCACATAGGAACCAATATTTCATGGTTAGTTTATTCTAGTGCATGAGATGATCAATTACTTGGAAATATATTGGAGATTCATCATATGAAGGAGAATCATTGAATGGTATGGGTGGTCTGTTCTTTATAGGAGGATCATCCATGTGATAGATACATCCGACATTGTTCTGAAGCAGGTTTGGCTAACCCTGAGTGTCAACCTGGAGCTCAAGGGTCAATAGGTTTATTTGATTTTTAACATTAATTTTTGAATTAATTCCCCTATTCATCATACTATTTCATTCATTGTTTATATAAGATAGATTGTTTCTACACCGTGGGTATTGGCATATTGATTTATTCTCACTACCTATTCGGGTACTATTTGTAACTTAGATAGATTTTATGGATATAGGTATAGACTAGGGAAAGAGGCCCTATACTTGATTGATTTTTTCTTGAAGAGATTGGAGCATAGAGACATGACCGATAAGGTGTTCAAGACTACGGTTTTAGAGTATTTATTATCATGTATCTTTTAGCTATCTTCTTTATACGTCTATTAGTACATAATTTGGATAAACATATTGTATGTATTTATAGGGTTATTATTATTCAGATTATTTTGGTTTTACTATTATTCTGATCAAGTTTCTTGATTAATTATTTATCTGATTTCTATTGTTATTTCAACTTTGTTCTATATAGTGTAGTCTCCCCACTATATTGGGCACACCCTCGATAATAGTTGGCACCCTCCTACATACAAGATGTTCCACTTTAGGTCTTGTAACAACTAGAATAAATTATTTAATGGATTACCGGGCTAGGGGCATTACAAAAATAATATGGAATTATGACTAAAACCCTCACTAAGGATCCAATTTATAAGGGGGGATTCTCTGAAAATCCTAATGGATTTCCAACATGGTATTTAACTTCCCCTTTTCCTTTACAGAATTAATAATACATTATAATTTATAATTAGTAATTAATTAATAATAAATATTAATAACAAATTTGTTACTAATAAATAATTATTATTATTATTAAATAAAAATTAACTATAAACATTAGTCTTAATCATTAAAAACTAACTAATTCATATTAATAATATTAATAAATATATTAATAAATATGCAATTAATTGTTAATCGATAATAGTTATTAACTAATTACTAGTTAAATAATTTTTGTTTACTTATTGAAAATAGTAATTAGTAATTAACTTATCAATTATCAAATAATTAATAAATATTAATAATAACTATTAAAAATTTTATAATAAATGTTTAGAAATATTATTTATTTACTAAAATATTATAGAAATGATTAAATTAATAAATTACTAATTATTAAGTAAGTATAATTAAATTATTATTAATTAATCAACTAATTATTTGTAATTAATATTAATTAATAATAAATATTAATTAAATAATTTTATTTAATATGTAATAATACTATTTTCTTGTAAATACTAATTATTAATTCATATTAATTACTAATTAATATTTAAATTTTTTATTTAGTAACTAATTAATAATAGTAATATAATTATAAGTTAATATTAAACTTGAAATTAAACAATATTTAATTACATAGAAATAATATTAATTCTAAATTAACTAATTAATAATAAATAAATTTAAAAATAGTAATTGATAATATTAACAATTAGTAATAAATATTTAGTAGGAAACAACATTATCATTGATTCTTTCTCTTATTCAATGAAAATTTACAAGAACTGTGTAGTCACATTTTTTTCATATCTTCTCATTTTGGATAAATATTAAGGGAGAAAACTGCGCATTAAGGGTCAAGAGAAAAAATGGCATGGTGGTGGATGATGTATCTAACTTGATCTTCTTGGTCAAATACTGTAGAGCCCATGATAAATTTTTCTCATTTTTATCAACATTAGCCAAAACGGGTTCAAAAATATAAGACTATATCAGTGTTTTTTAGTGCTGATAAGGGAACCCATTAATCAATGTTTTTAGCACTGATAAGGGGTGGCCTTTATAAGTGCTAAAAATTATTGGAAAAAGTTATATTTTAAAAAAAATATCATTAAAAGTAACATATCAATATATAAATATTTTTATATAGATACAACTACAATATATAATTTTAAATATGATTTATATAGAAATAAATATACAATCATACTTGATATATAAGATATTTAACTAAAAATGGAATGTGAAATAAATGTGAAGTATTATTAAAACTCTTATATCATAAAGAAATTTATATTAATATTTATCTATATTTATTAAATATTATTTATATAATAAAAATTAAGGTATTATAAATCATTTTTATGCCATATATTTAGCAAAAAAAATTATAATTTAATTAAAAAATAGACTAATTAATATAAATAATCATTTAATAACATTTTATTTTATCAATTTCATTTATTTCATTAATTTAAAATATATATCAAATAGTAAATGTGTAATTGTTAATTAAAATAATTGAATAAATATGTTACACTTAATATGTCATATATCAATTTCACGCACATATATATGAAATTCATTCAATTTTATAGAGATAGAGATATACATAAATAATAAAGTGATAATATTATAAGTTTAGTTTTTTATTTATTAATATTAAAAATTAAAAATATTATTTATTTAAATATTCAATTTTATTCAATTTTTTATATTTATATTTAATATATACTATTTATTACATTTATATTTATTCATTTTTATTTTTTATTTTTTTAATATCTTTGAAATTTTATTCATTTTTAATAACTATTTATATTTATTGACTAACATATAATATGTTTTTTGTACAATAGTAATTTACAAAATAAATAAGTGTATTCCTTTTCATTGAAACATATATATATTTTTCTTTAATTAATATAATTAGTAACTCTAAATATATTTTTAATATTATTTCTATATATTTTTATTTTTATTAAATTTCTCTCATTTTTTACATTTATTCATTTATTATTATTTATTCATTATTAATTATGAGTGTTTTTTTAAATTTTTATTACATATTTTCATTTTAATTATTTATCCATTAAATAATTTTTAAATTTATTGTAATTTTTAATCTTCTATGCAAAATTATTCCTTAATATATTTATTATTTTTAATATATAAATACATCGATATATATATATATATCAATTTATACAGTATTTCATTAAATAAGATTTATTTAATAAAAAATATGCATTTACATTAAATAAGTTGTGTATTTAGTAAAAAAAATTATAATTAAAAATTATTATAAATTAGTAATATTGACTATTAGTATCAAAAAATGAAAATTAAATGATAATTGATTTTTTTCAATTAAATGTATATTAAACCTGTGTTACATAAGTTTCACACACATATATATGTAATTAATGAAATTGTACATAAAAATAAACACACATAGTATTTCTGAAATTTATTTAATTTTTTATATTAATTGTATAATTTTATTTATTAAAATAACAAATTTAATATATATTAAATTTTTAATAGGTAAATTTTATTCATATTTTATATTTATATTCATTATATACTATTTATTTGTTTTTAATATTTATAAAATATTTTCTTTTTTAACATCATTTATTTATTGACAATCTAAATTATTTTTGATATTGTAATAATTTATACATTTTCAATTTTTCTTTATTTAATAATTTTTTAATTTTATCCATTTCTAATATATATGAATACATGTTTATTCATTAAAATTTAATTCTATTAATATTTTTTTAGTTTACCTAATTAATATGTATTCATTTTTAATTCAACATATATTCATTTTTAATTTTTTAATAATCTATATAATTAATAACAGTTATTCAATTTTTTTAATATTCTTCCAATATATTGATTTTTTAATTATTCAATTTCATTCTTATTAACATTTATTTATTTAATATAATATAGTTTTATATAATTAATAATAATGTTATTTATTTTTTACTTTTCTTTTTTAAATTATTCATTTTTAATATTCATTTGTTTAATATTTTTGAAATTTTTCCTTTTTTAATATTTTTATATACATTTATTCATTAACATTAAATGTTTTTAATATTCGTGTAATTTAAATATTTAATAATATTATATCTTCATTTTTAAAATTCAAATTATTTATATAATTAATAAAAAATATACAATTTTTTTTAATATTTTTGAAGTCTATACATTTTTAGTTATTAAATTTCAATCATTTATAACATTCATACATTTAATATTATTTAATCATTAATAATTTAATTACTGGTTACTTTTTTTTATAATTTATTACTTTTTAATTTTTATTTGATTAATAGTTTTTAATTTTTTTATTGTTTTAGTCAAATCATTCTAAAAATAGATGATAGAGATAGTCTTTATCAGTGCCAAAATAGAAGGAGTAGAACAATCATATCTTTATCAGCATTGACTCTTAGGATCGATAAGGAAAGGTTTTATTAGTGCTAGAAAGCAATGACAAAGTGGAATTATTATCAGTGCTAAGAGGTAGCAATGATAAATATAGGTTTCATCATCATTTTCATTAGAATTGTTAAAACCTATCATTATCACTGCTTTTTGGAAACCACTGATAAAAGCTTTATATTATTTTAAATAAAACCCTAACTAAGAACCCCATGACTTGCATCATTCATGATCTTGCATAACTGAACCTTCACCATCGCTCCCCCTCAAAAATCTCTAACAAATAAACACTCTCAAATCCCACGGTATATGATTCTTTCTTTTTATTTTTAGTCGATCATGCACTGTTTTTGTGTTTCTTAATTTTTTCAATGGGTATGTGTTAGTCATTTTATCCCCAACACTAGAAGAGGATCAAGACCTACTGATCTGCAAGACTTTATGCTCCCCACCATCATGCCATGATTTCAATCAACTGTAAAAAGTTCTTCCTAGGGAATCATTTTAGTATTCATTCAACTATAATGAAAAATATGTGAAGTATAATATAGATAAATATTCAATAAACCAGGGCCTAGTTATCCATGGTTTTCTTTCTTTTCCAATTTTCATTTCCCCGGAAGTAAAATCTGAATTTTAATTCTTTACATTGATGATTAGACTTCAAGTTTGGATCATAATATAGAGTGATTTCATATTGAAATATGATAATTGAATTTAGTTTCCTATTTTATCGAATATTAAGTGGAACTTCAGTACATCTAGATAATAATAATCTATCATTATCATTAATCTTTTTGTTACTTGGAAGGAAACTTAATACCAATAAAATGACAACAATAACATATTTTAATAAGTTTCTTCTATTATGTATTGTACAAACACATATTTATCATGAGAAAGAAGACCCACATTCAGTATTAGAAATCCTTTTTGGTTATATCATATCCAATTAAATTTTATTTAATTTCTAAAAATTATAAATAATTATTTTATTGCAGATAAAGAAAGATCTTGGATGACACGCGGTTCCCCTTTGGATATGAATAAATATTAAAAATTATTTGATGACATTTCATCTGATAATTAAACCTAAGTGAAGCCAAGACAACTAGATACAGATCTTAGATGCGTCTTTTTTGAAAAAAACTGATGTTGTGCCTAAAAATGATGAGAAACATAATTGAGAGGTTTCTACGTAATATCTGGGATTTCCCAGATATGATATTTTTTATTAATTGATGAGGTAATTTTATGATATTTTTGACCCCATATTCTACAATTTTACTTTTAAAATTTTTATTAATAAATTGGTTAGGGCCATTTAGATCTATCCTTGTGTTGTTTTAAAAAAACCCTCATAGGCATAATCCATTTTAAAATTAATACAATGATATTTTTATATTATATATGATACAATTTGTAAACAAGAATTAATTGTTAAAAATTCATTCTATGTTCTAATTCAAGACATGAAATTTTAAAAAATGCATCTCTTATAATATTAGTCTATAATATTCATATGATTGATTAAATTTATTTTTAAATTGAATGTCTTCATAGGTTTTAAAACAATCTTTAGTTGATTTGTATCATTGATGTAAAATAATAAATTAATTTTCTTGGTTTGTTTTTTAAATAATATCCTAAATATAATTGATTAAATTCCCTCGACAAAAACATTTGTGAACTACCAAATCATGAATTTCCAACTGAAGCATTTAGAATTTATTCTAGAGAAATCTCTATATCTTCAAAGATTATTTGAACTTATTTTAATTTTTCTAATATACTCTATATGATTTCTTCCTAAAACTATAATTAATGTCATTTTTTTGACACTTATAACATTTAAAGTAATCAAATTGAAATATGTTTAACCAAGTAGTATAAATTTTATTTAAAACATTGTTATATCTTGATAAAAAAACATATTCTATCTTTGTAAATAATCTCAAAATAGAGCATGCATATAGTAAAATTATGATACTTACTTTACATATCAATGTATGTATATTATATATATACTTTATATGTATTTATTTATTTTATGTACACAAAGAGTGTCATTAAACCTTACAGTTTTCATATTATTAAAAAATGTATGGATGCTTACCATATAAAAAGAGTATTAGGATTGAGTTAATGAGTTCATCATGTTTGCAATAGAGCATTTATATGACCCTTCTCAAACCATTTTATTGTGTTCATATTTTTTTATCCAAGATAAATTCAACTTGTAGATTTGAAAGAACACTTTCTTCCATATGGAATTGACTAGAGCTACAAATGTTTGACTAATAGTGATGAAAAACTTAATGTACATTATTACTAGGAGTATACCACCATTTAGGGATCATTTGATATGAATAACAGTGAAAATGATGATAGTTAACATATGTAAGAAATTGAAATGGAAATGTAATATGACCTTTATGATTTCTCAATATTGTTTGAGAAGTTAAAAAAATATTCTAAGAGATCATTGCATATCAGTTGTACTAAATATACAACATTTCCATCTATATTGAGGTTATATATTTTAAAATTTGGTAGTGGATGGAGTTAGAACCGTTTTATATAACTACTTGGTCTCATAAACGATGTGTTTCTAGAATAAAATGACCTCCTTTTTTAAGCATATTATTCCTAGAAAATTCTACATTAAATTGATATGATCTCAAAAATTATTCATGATGGTTCAAATGATTATATATAGTTTTTCATGAACCATGAATCACTTATAAAATTCCCTATGCGTGGATAGAATCGGTAAAATAAATATTAATCAATTACATTGAAATATATATTAGACATTCATATCAATATATGGTTTAGATGACTATATGGATGTTATAAAACCACTAGATAATTAACATGACATGCAGATATATTAGTTGAAGATATGAAACTACATCACCTAGTGGACTCTCCAATGTAGAAAAAAATTATTAGGATTATTTTGAATTTGGAAATGAGCAATGAAATCATTTTCTTTCATTAACTAGAGATAAAATAAACCCATTTGGTATACAAAGTAGTACTCATAGTATATTTCTAGTTATTTTGGTATAATATAACTTACCTATATGGTTATGCATTAACCATAAATATAGTATATTTTCAATGATTATATCATGAAACAACAACCCAGTAATGACATCGATTCCTCTTTGGCTCCATTTTCTGTTGTTATGAAATTGATGTGGGATAAAAGTGTTACATTTTATGATTTTGATTGAAGTGAATATTTCCTAGTGATATCCATGTTGTATGTGATGATAAATGAATTTTCAATGTAATGAAATTTGTTAGGCTATATCATTAAAGATTGTTGTAGTGTCACATTTTTTAAGAATGTACATACTTAGGTCGATTGAAACATTTATCAAAGACCGCGTGTTTAGGAAATTACAAATGTCTTCCCCCAATGACATAAATACAAATCCGTAATGAAATTATTCGATGTAAATATAGAATAAGGAATGACACAATATCCACTAACAATCGATCAACTATTCAAGAATGTAAAATATTTTGAAATTAAATTATGTAAACATTTTCAGAAAATCCATACATAATTAGTATGGAAAACAAGATATATTTTCATTTAATTAATGATATAGAATTTTTTGTACATCAGAAAATTTCTTGATATTATTAGTGTAGAAAAAAATTTATTTGATAGTGTTTTTTTAATATTATTTAATTTATCATTGAAAATGTAAGATAGAATGAAGGCTACATTGGATATGATAGAACTGGAGATAAGGGAAGAGTTAGGATCAGTCTAATTTTCTTCCTATAATATATTACACTCTCTCTAGACAAAAGAAACATTTCAAATTTTTTAACTATCTTAATTGTTTCAATGATCCATAGGGACATTGATTAAATATCAATAATTTTGATTCAATGACTAACTTGAAGTTAAAATGTCTGAAAATTTATTTTTATGTTTTGATGATGGATTTAATACCTGTAGATTTACATTGAATTTTTTCTAAAAATTTATGACATACATTGAACCAACATTGATTCTTTTTTCAATTCCCCCATGTAGTAAAGTTATAAACTCAACAAAATTTATAATCATGAACATGGGAATTGTATTCACACTATATGAATTTGAGATTTCCTTCCCACCACCATTATTTGATATAATGGTACACCAAATGGTTCATCCAGTTAGAAAGATTAAACTATGTGGTCATGTACATCATAGATATATATTCACCATTAATTGGTATATTCTAATTTCAAATGGGTACATCAAGAATCAAAGTCCGCCAAAAAAATTTATTATAGAGAGACATATTGTTTAAAAATATGTTGAATTATATAAAGATTAGATATAAAATGTTGATATAATTAGTCTCCCAGTATCTCATGATAGTATAGTCCTTCTGGGAAAAGTGATTTACACAAGATATTTTTTTACAATTAACATTATAGAGCTACAGTAAGATCACCTTTATATTATATATAATAGTGAAAAGGTTTCTCACTATGTTGAAGCCCTTAATGTACTCCTTAGAAATTTGAATCCATCATGAAATAAGGGATGGATATGAAATACCCATAATCAAGTGTTTATTGGATGGTTTTGGGATTATATTTATAAGGATTTATCTACAAATCCAAATTCAATTTCCAAATGCTTTGATGGATAACCATAGGACCACATGTAAATTTTATATCATACACTTGGTTTATAATTAATGGTTATAAATTCTATACAATTGTACAAGATGAATATAGTATGATGAAAAATAGTAGAGTTACACTTATTCAAGAAGTGTTTCATGCATAAGGTTCAAAGGATAGAAATTCAATTTATGCAAACATGTCATATTTCAACATCATTGAATAGATATACGTGTTAGATTATAAAACATTTAATGTTATTATTTTCCATTATAAATGGGTTAAAGACAAGACTATAGTTAATGGTGATGTATTTGTTTTCATGAATTTAAATTTCAGTGTGGAAGGGTTTAAGGATAAACCACTCATAATGGAAAAAAATTAAATTATTTTATTCCTCGTATCCAGCAAAAAATAATTGGTCGATTATTATATTGGGGACTCAAACAATTGTAGGGTCATGTGAAAATTGAATTGAGGATGGCCTAATCTTGGGAAGATCACAATAATTTCATTGAGGTACCAATATAGAAAATGTATTTGACAATAGAAGGAACCACAAAGAGGGGATTTGGATACATTATAGAGGACCCAAATACATTGAGAAATTAAATAAAAAATAGAACTCAATGATTAGGTTAATGTTTTTTTTAATATTCTAAGATTTTCCTTATAATAATATATGTTATCTATTCCATTTATGTAATCTAAATTTTATTTTTGATTAGTCATATAGATATCGGCTTCTCTAAATGATAATATTACTAATCATGAGGAAGAACACATGATTGATACTGAAATTATAAAATTAATAAATGATACAAAATATGTTGATGAAAAAATAAGTAAGTTGTAACATCAGTATGTTTATTAAAATAATAGAGTCATGAAGAAAAGGCATTAAATTTTAGGTTGGATGGAATCAACATGAGAAAACAATTGACCCCAATAATCTAATTTTCATTATATATATTAAGGTCACAACGACAATGCATGTTCAAGTTGATATATATATATATATATATATATGGGCCAATGTCCTCCTAGAATTATAGGAAACAATTTGGGAAGATATTAGGGTAATGTTATGGTATAGTTTCTCTATTTTACTGAAAAATTATATCATGGAACATTTATTTAGTTTTTGTTATCCATTGCAGTTTTTTTACTTTAGATGAATTCTATAAGAAATATGGATTAATTATTTATTTTTCAATATTTTCTTGTAACTTCAAGGGAAAAAATATAATAACTCAAAGAATATGAATATTTGTTTAGAGATGAGTAGGAATAGTAAATGGTGTTAGAATTTTTGTCGACATCAATTTTAGGTGATGACCAATTATGTCTATGATCTTGTAAAAACTAAAATAAAATGGAACTATTCACTAATATCCATCCATTCAGGGTTATGATGAGTTGGAAGAAGCTTCAAAATGATTTTTTGAAAAACTTGTAATGTAAGATACATTGGGGATATTTCTCAAGAAGAATGGAAGTCAAGACTCTAGCTGTGATAATGGTGAGAGGGAAATGGGTCAATGGCCATTATAACGACAAATATAAAGAAATATTACCACCTATTTTGGAAGGTACTTCCATGAACTTATAACAATCTTATTCATTTTGTTTATTGAAGTCTTTTGATGATTTTTCTAAAAATAATGGGCCCTATTAAAATAACTTCTATACTCCTAGACTCATTAATTCTCAAATTTGAATTTAGGAATTAACTAGGGAGGAAGTTGAACTAGGGCTCTATTTTGAATATTTTGAGACATAGTTTTATCACTAGAAGTAAAGTTAGTTTAAAACACATATCATATTTTCAAAACTGAGAAAATGATATTATAGTGTTTCCAAAATTTGGGAAAGTGATAGATAATTAATTTGAGATGTGTAGGAATCTACCATAAATAAATTCAATTTGAGGTGTTGTTGGTATGACTCTAAATGAGTGATTTTAAAATAAAAATTTTATTTTAAATTAAAACAGGTGGAAAAGTTCCAAAAATAAGAAAATGAGATTTGATTATCTTGATAATATAAGAAATCAATCATTAATTAATTTTGGGAATGTAGGAATTGACCAAAAATAAATATAACACATGATGTGGTATATATGAATAAAATTGAATCTTTTAAAAATAAAAGTTTCATTTTAGTTTATAACTTGTGTCTCATTTTAATAACCCAGAAAAAATGATCAGACTGTTTCCAAATTTCAGACAATGATCCATAGTCTATTTTTGATATATTTGAATATACCACAAATAATTTCGACACAAGATATGTATGGTATGAATAAAAATGTATCATTTCAATATAAAAGAGTAATTTTTGTTTAAATAGTGCACCACATATCCAAATATGAGAAAACAATCTTGGATTGTTTTCAATGTTTTGGAAAACGATCCATAATTTATTTGAGATGTGTAAGAATCAACCACACATTAATCTAACATATTAATATTTTTATTGATGAAGATATCAATTTAATACATTTTATAATATGGATCAAAGATTATACTACAACCATAGTGTTATTTTATAGATAATTATCACCACTCTAGTTTTTAAAAGTAATTTGAGCTTAATTGAAAAAATGGACCAATTATGAATTATAAGCTATTTCAATTTTTTTATTTAAGACATAAAATTTTCCACATCGATTGAAATAATGAAATACCATTTTTATGATTCCATACATACTGAGATTCATTTCATCCCACAAGATCCAAATCTCAATCCAATATCTTGAGGCCCCAAACTAGATCACAGTTCCGGCCTAGAAATCTGTTCACATACCTATTAAATTTTGAATATGGGATTATATCTGAAAAATGGATTGCCCAGATGAGATGAAATTCAACATGGATAAATGGAATATGCCAAGGAATATGTTCATCAACTTTTTCCATTCCTTTTTCATCCTATTTTAAATCCATAAATGCGTTGGATTTTTTATCATTGAAATTTTAATAGCCACCTGGATAGAATAATACAATGAATTAAATCTATAATAAATCCTTATTTACATGGCCAATTGAGGTGGAATGTCATATATACACGTTAAATAAATAGGTGAAAAACTTTCAATAAGGTTAATTTTCCAAATTTGGTGATTTATTTACTCTACCTAGGGTAAACCTATGGAAGAATAAATTAGATGTGATTTTTTCACTCTTCTACTAATAAAAACATATCTCATGTACCTTTCAAGGGGATGGAACATTGGTTGAAAACCTTAGTTTACCATTTTAGTAGATTTGTAATATTTATTTTTCTATAACCATATTATAATTTTAATATAATAATCCTATTATTCATATCATATTCTCCTATTTGTATTCTTTTATGTTATCTCTCATCATGTTCCCTTCTTAACTCCACTAAAAATGAAGGAATTTCCACAAAATTTGTTCGAGGGAGGAAACTATGGTTTGATTGAGTTTATGGTGATTCTAATATTTATCTTTACTCAATTATTGTAAATTTTATGATGGTTAAATTGATTTCAGTGAGTGATCTCCCTATTTTCTATGTCATTTAAATTCTTCTTCTCATTTATCAATCATTATTCCCGTCACTATTTGTGTCATGCATATGGTGGACAATTGAATGGGTAGTGATGGTTCGTAAAGAGGTATCCTACCTAAAATTCATAAGAGGATTCACCTAAATCTATAGGTCTCAGTATAGTGAAATCACAATTAAAATGAGAATGTGAGGTGTGACGGGTCTTGATCACCTCATTGGATTGAATATTGGGAACCTTTTGAGAAAAATTATTTCAATCCCTATGAAATACCAAGAAAATTTTCATTCATTATTTCTATATAACTCATTATATTTAATTTCATATATATATATATATATAATTATTTTTGAAATCCCTAATTTATATTTTTTTGTAGTATTATATTAGTTAGAGTATAATACATACAATAGGAAGACAACATGTGTGAGTGGACACCTTGATATCAAACATGGATTATTCCAAAATGATAAATTACTAGGAATAAATTATAATTTAATAGAATACTGGTTCAAAAAAATCTAATTTTTTTAATTTTAACTATTTTTTATTGAGGGTATGAGCTTCCACACAATATTTTTCAAAAAAATTGTAAATGTAAAAAAATGATTTATTTCATATCTTTCAATTGATAAGAAAAGATAAATTTTTATTGTGATATTTAGAATTCTTGGTTTGATGTTGAGTATAGAATATAACCCTATTTAATTATTCAAATTTAAGAGTATTTCCATATGTTGGAAGAATCATGAAATCTAGTAGCATCGCCGACCATTGTAGTTTAAGATATAAAAGGTTTATAGTGGGAATTAAAACAATAAAAAGAAAACGAGGAAGAATAGGTAAAGATTGTTCCTCATACATTTTATGTTTAATAACATGATATGGCCTTAATGATGAAACATAAGATACATTTGAGCTCTCTCAGCCATTACTTAAGGTGGATGAAAAATATTTCATTCCAGTTGATACAATTGTGGGAGACAAACGTGATTTTGAAGAACATTGGTTAAAATTTTTTAAATCCTAAAAAGAAAGTGATCCAAACATATATTAGAAATAATAATAATAACCTCTAAAACTATCCCTATATATAGTATATAAAAACTATGAGATAGCTGAATTTTAAAATTATTGGGGCATATTTACTACCTTCTTTCGTCCACAACAAATCTAGGACAACTAGAACTAAGAAAAGAAGTGGATTTAGAGGATGAGATAATTTAGGAAGATAATATTTTCTACAATTATTTTAGTCAGTGTTTAATTGAATAAAAATTGAGTATTACCTTACATTGTTTTAAATTTTTATATCTAGTAAATAATTGGATTCCCCTAGTTTTTTGAAGATGATGAAATTTCTTGTTTTTAGGTGAAAATAGAGGATATAATCGAGCTGTAAAATGGTTAATAAGATGATGATATAATAAAACAATAAATTATTTCGGAATCAATTACCAACCCCAAAACAGAATATAAAACACAACCAATTATACTATATTCACCAATAGTGAACACTACTCCTCTAACTAAACTAAATAGGGTTCACACATATATAATTTCCCACCTATTCAACTCAAATTATCTCTTTAATCTATTCTAGGATTCAGGGTTATTTTTGTTTCTTTTTTTCTTTTTAACTCCATGAATCCACTTATTGATATTGGTATAAATCATATATATTGGTTCAAGAGTAAGAAACCACACACCCCCCCCTTATATTGGGTTTAATAATCTAAAATTTACTGGTTTGGGGTATTTAAAACCTAGCATCAATATAGGGGGTCCAAACTAGGTTCAAGCCACATTTACTTTTATCTTTGTTTTTTGATTATTTTATTTTGTTGTATTTTTTTATTATTTATAGTTTTATTTTTTTTAGATATAATTTTAACTAAAACCTGAAAAATTAAATATAAATTTAGGTTGTATATTTCATTTTCCTTGTTTTTCTATACTTATTTTTATTTTGTTGAAATGAAACGAGGATTAGTTTTGTGTAGGTTTTGGGGTAGCTTATACCTTCTTAGTTTTTTCGTATGTTTTTCATTTTATTTTTTAGTTTTAAGAACATTGATATTAAATTAATATTCATATCATTTTTCACACATTAATTGATTTTTAATGGATATCCTTGGCTTTTTAAATAATGGAATTTTAATGATTGTTGATGTGAGAACCCTTTCCTTGAATTTGATTTAAAATCCTTTTTATGAGTTAGATTTTTTTTGAAATACATGATCATGAAACACTGAATCAATATATTTTTAAATTCATGTGTGGTATTCTGGACCATTTTGGCATACTCTTTATAATACCCAGGCTTTCATTAGAGAAAGATAGAATATAGGCAAGAAGCAGAACATATGATTTTTATCTTTCAATGATTGGAAGTTCATGGAATATTTTTGACATGATTGATATGTTTTATTGTCTAGTTTAATTTCAAAATGAGTCCTAACCTTCACATATATTCTTTTCATCCCCTAGATTTTATGATTTTCCTTATATGTTTTAGCCACATTAGATGATAATTTTCCCCTACTTACCTTCAATATTAGTATTTTTTCATTATTATTTGATGTTTGAGTGTCGGGGAAGGTCCATTTATGTGTATTATCTTGATACTATTTAATTTATGGGTGGTGTGATTTTTTTTTCAAATTTGGGTAGTGATTACAAGGGTACTGGGAAAGAGTCATCATTTCATTTAATTTTTTATATTATCAGGTACTAATTTTAAAAAATATTGAAAAAAGAAAAAAATATATAATGAATTAAAATTATGATAATATTTAGTAGTTCATTATGATTAAAATTTTTAATCATGTATATATCAAAAATTAAGGGCATGAATGTTTATTCATAAATTATATTCGTTTTATAGCTCATCCTCCAAGAATATAATTAAAAAATGTAAATGAAAAACGAAAAAGAAAAAAAGGATAAAAGGAAAAATGGTAATAATTTAGATGAGATCGCTCATTTTATTCATCCCATGACTCATGTACCATTTCCTTAAAAGTGTATGGTGTTGGGTTTCACATTTACAAGGGGAATTAAGTGAGGAATTTCCTATGTATTCACTTAAATATTCATACATTGTACTTAAGAGTTAAAACTCATATTTTAAGCATTAAAATTTTAAATGATTTTACTCACCAACGCTAAGAAATATTAATCACCTAGAAAAGTCCTAATGATTGAAAATATTTTCATGTATCTTGCTATAGAGAAATTATAATTATCAGCATATAATGGGGATACCTAAAAATTCTAAGAATGAGAATTACTAATGCTTTAATTCTTCCTGATAAAAGAGTGAAAAATTTCAATGCGAGGTAGGTAGTGACTAGGACATGAATAGATTTTTGAAGTTGGATGAATTAAAATGTTAAAGATGAAAATTAAGGAGAATTTTTTTTCATAGAGAAGTTTTTATGGAATTCCATTTCAGTGAATATCATAGATATTTTCTCACTTTTCATTCTTATGGATTTTGATTTGGATATTTAATGATTTCTTGAGAGTATTATGATTAAGTGTGGGGGTGTGATGAATAAATATTTTCTTACATTTTATACTGTGTTTGAATTATTTTAATCCCATAAATTTTATTTTAGAGGAAATTTTCACATTTCTATATTTTGTTAGTAATTTTAATTTAATTTCTAAAATGGGATAATTTAGGATTTTAAACTGTGTTATTTTTACTTAGTTCTTTAGCCATAAATTTTTATACACTGATTAAAATTGTGACATTCATTTTTTTTGGATCCCACACATCTTGGAATCAATTTTATTCAATTTTATCTAATGCTCAATACATCATCTTGATAGGAAAAACTAGCTCAGAATTTGTGCCTCAAAATTTGGGCACATATCTGGTGAACTATGATGACAGGTCTATATCTCTAAAAGAAACATCCCACATTATATAAAATTTGACTTGTTTCTATATAAGAGTCTATGCGAAATGTTCATTGACTATAGAGTTTTCATATTTTTTATTAAAGGCCATAAATTCATGGGATGTTGGAGTATTAGAATATGAATAGCCCCCTGAACAGGATAATTTTTTATAGAAATCAACTATAAATACTTTATTATAGAGAAATTAAGGTGAAATATTGTGGATATATTAGAATATATAGTACGAAAAATCTCAACAAGGAAACATTATAAAATATTATCATTCATTTGGTCTACACGGAATGAGCTCTTGGAAGTCATTATTAGTGCCGAAATTTTCACCCATCTCCCAAAAAATATATATCTTCTCTCCATTTCAAGGGGTTGAAACTTTGGTCAGAAAACATAGTTAATCATTTTAGTATATTTTTATTACTTATTTTTCTATAATAGAATTATTCTTTTAATATATTAGTCTTTTTCTTCATATATCATTCTCCCATTTGATTTCTTTTATGCATTCTCTCATATTTTTTCATTTTTAACTATACTAAAAATAGATAACTGACCTCAATGTTTATTTGAGGGAAATAATGGTGGCTTTATTGAGTTTTATGTTATTTAATTCATTAAATTTATTGAATTCTTGAAATTTTTGAAATGTTTTAAAAATTACAGTGAGTGGTTTCAATGTTTTTTATATCATCAAAAGTATTCTTCTTATTTATCAATCATTCAACCCTTCACTTTTTGAGTAATTAATATGGAAAAGCATGACATGGGTAGTGGTGGTAAGAGAAGTGGTATCCTAGCTAAAATTTTGAAGAGGATTTATTTTTATACAAAGGTCTTAGTATGAGTTAATATCCATTTAAAAATGAAGGTAAGGTGTGAAAGGTCCTCATCACCTCATTGGATTGAATATTAAGAACCTTTTGAGAATAATTATTTCAATCACCATGAACTCACAAGATTATTTTACTTATTTATTTTAGTCAAACTCATTATATTGAATTTGACATATATATATATATATATCATATAAATATTAAAATCCAACATTTATATTAATTTAGTTTTATTTTATTAGTTAGATTATAATGGTTAAAATACGAAAATATTTCACGTGAGTGGTCTCCTTGATATTGAACATATGGCACACCCATGTGGTAAATTTTTAGGGAAAATATGAATTTTATTTTATTTTTATTCGTGAAAAAACCACTACAATCAATTCTCTATCATTGGAAAGGAGGCCAAGAGTTGGCAGATGATGTTTTTAAAAAAATTATAAATTTAAAAAAAAAATATTGTATATCTTTAATTTCATAGACAAGATCTATTTTTATAGTGACGTTTCATTTTTTTAACTGATGTTGAGTATTTCAAGGAAGAATAAATAATTTTTATAATTCAATCTAACGTGAATATTTTTTATGAATCAAGAAAAACTAGTACCATAATAGACCCATATTGTTTTGAAAATGTTTGTTTGTTGGTGAGGAATGAAACATAAACAAAAATGTGATGAAGAATTGGTAAATCTGGTTCCATAATAATTTTATGTTAAATAACCATATGATCCCTTAAATATTATTTTTTAATATTAATTTGACCCCTCTGATCCATTATTTTTGGAGGATCAAAAATATTTTTTTCTAACTGATACAATTGTCGAAGATCAACAAGATTTTGAATAACAATGGTTAGATTTTATTGAATTCAAAAAATGAAAATTATACTCATATATTTTACAAATAACAATAATAAACACTCTATATATATCTATCTATAGAATAATAAAATAATAAGATAATAGAATTTGAATAAAATTTTGATCATATTGACTATGTGTCTCCAACCAAAAAAAAATATACTCCAACCAACCCTAAGAAATGAAGAGAAATTAAAAGATGACAAAATTAATGGGGTAATCCTCTATTGGATAATTTAAATTTTTTTTTCTTTTATTTTTGAATAATGGATTATTTACATTCATTTTTTAAATTTTATTGATTAGTTTAATAGTTGGATTCCCTTAGAGTGATGAAGATGAAGAGATGAATTATATTGTAGAGAAAATGAGGATCTAGTCAAGATGTACACTCGTGCATATGAAGATGTCAAAAAAAAACAAGAAATAATTATGGAATAATGTTTTGTACCAAATAGAAGATAAGAAACATCCTATTATAATATCATTAGCACTAGTGTCCACAACTACTGCAGTTGAACTAAACATAGAGAAACCCTAAATTCTATTCCCTCCTCTCTACACCTCAAATTATATCCTTAATCTCTCCTGGGGATGGGGATATACATTTTTTTATTTGGGGTTCGTAAATAATAAAATCTACCCATGGATATTTGTATAAATAATATTTTATAGTTCATTATCAATAAAAAACATCCACCTTTAGACTGTAGTTATCAATTACATGTTATTTCCTAGGGGTAGTAAAACCCTAGTAGAGACATGGGGTGTCAAGACCATGTTTTATCCACTTACATTCAATTTTATTTACTTATTTTTATTATGTTATGTTATTTTCATGATTTATAGGTTTAATTTGTAGTATATAGGATCTTTACATAATGAATTTTCAACAAAATCATGTGATTTTATATCATTCCATTCCATTAATTTTCTATCGTTATTTTTATTTTATTGAGTTGAAATTAGGGGTAGTTAAATCTATGTGTTGGGGGAGTTTCAATCAAATAAGTTTCTATTGTGTTTTTTTCTTTATATATTTAAATTTTAGGAACAATGAACATAAATGACTATTCTTATCATTTTCACACTTCAATTGATTTTGATATGGGTTCCCCGATTTTTAATAAATAGATTTTAAAAGGTTGTGGATATGATATATTTTTAATTAACATTGATTTTAAATAATTTGTATGAGTTCGAATTATTTTTAAAATCAATGTCCACTAGTCATTCAATCAAAATATTTTTCTTGGCCTATGATGTATTGTTATTCCACTTTTACAAATTCTTCATAATATCGAATCTTTCTTGAGAGAAACATGGATTTTTTATGAGAACTAGAATGTGTGATTTTTATATTTCAATGATTTATAGTTCATGTAATGTTTTTGTCATGATTATGGAATTTTATGTTTAGGCTCATTTTATCTTAAGACCTACCATTTACATATACCCTTTTTAGACCATAGATTCCATGAACTTCCTTACAAGTTTAAGAAATATTATAAGATAATTATTTTTACCTGCCTGTATTATTAGTATTTTGTTTATGGATATTTCATGTTTTTATGTGGTAAAAGATCCTTTTTTGTTTTTTATTTGGTATGTGTTTCATTTTTTGGTGGTTTGAGGTTTTTTTCATTATTTTGGGTAGTTTATTTAGAGAGAATTGGGGATGATTCATCATTTAAGTGTTCTTTATTTTTATCTTCTAGTTCTCATTCCAAAAAATAATAAAAAATTAACATAAAAATTTTGGATTCACTTGAATTATTCATTATGATTAAATTTTTGAATCATTAAACCCTAGAAAATAAAGGGGATGAATTTTCATTCATTAATTGTATTCAATTTTCATTTCATCCAATATGAAAAAATGAAAAAAAATGAAAAAGAAAAAGGAAAAATAAAGAAAGAGGCAGTGGGGGGATTTAAATGATATAATTCATTATAACCACCAATGTAATCATTTTTTATATAGGAAAAATGTGTTGGTGTTTTGTTTTAAATTTTCATGGTGACTTGGGTGAGGAATATTCTATGTTGTTAGTTGAATATTCATTCATTATACATAATAGTTAAATATCATCTTTACAACCTTTAATTTTTTTAATTATTTTATTCCCACACCATTATTCATAGAAATGTCATGGAAGAATACCTAAATATTGAAAAAAATTCAAGTATCATGATATGGAGAGATGATAATTATCACAATACTATAGAGATACATTAATTTTCCATGTATGAGAATAAATCAATTTTTAATTTTTCTTAAGAGAAGTGTAAAATAAAAATTCAATGTGAGGTTGGTTCTGATTAGGACATGGATGGAATTTAGAATTTTAATGAATTAAAATGTGAGGTATGAAAATAAAAAGTATTTTTTTCATAGAGGAGACACTGTGGAATTTAAATTTTGAAAATATCATGGATGTTTTCTCATTTTTCATTCTAATGTGGATTTGGATTTGGATATTTGATGATTTACAGGGATTTGAATGGTCAAGTGTGGGGGAGTGATGAAGATAAAATTTCATACATTTTATGATACTATTTAGTGATTTTAATCCTACTGTAGTGTTATTTTAAGGGTGTTGAGAAAGCGTTTTTTTCAACAATACATAATGTTTTTATTTAAAGAGGGAGATTATTGAGAACAATACTCCATCTCTTTATGATGATTTTGATGCTCACAAATAACCTTAATTGTTTTCTAATTATTTTATTTTTTAAGTATATTTCTAGAATTTAATATTTATTTTTTATTTCAGGAATAAATATTTATGTCCTTGAACAAATAGATTTAATTGTTAAAGTATTCACATTATTGTGTTCTGGAAATTCGGGAATTGCTTAAGTGTGTTCTGGAATCATTTTTCATACCCTACCTATGGAAACATAGCGCAAAGAGAGGAACCTGTTATTTACTTTTCAAGTTATCATAAAAGTATGGTTAATCAACCACACGTTATCGGCAAATTATGAATAGGAACCCTGCGTTAGGAAAGAACCCTACATTTTAGATATTAGAAAAGTATGGAAGGATAACCATATGTAAGTGTTAAACGTTAATTTTGTTTCTCAAAATTATGGTTCATCAACCGTACTTTTTTAAACAACCTTACATTTCTTAGAAATGTATGGATCATGTACCTTTTGTCTGGAAGCTTATAAAAGTATGGATCATTTATCATACATTTGAAAGTTGAAGAGAAAAGTATGGATGGTCAACCCTACGTTTGTGATCAACCATACATTATTAACCTTACTTTTGAAGGCTACCTCATCAACCTTACGTTTATAATCTACGTCATGCATACTGTAAAACTCAACCTTATGTTTAGCGTCAGAGGCTTTAAAGATGATATTATTATTCAACGATCTTCAAGAGGATTATCATGCTGATTTTAAGGCATATTAAAAACTGATTTTAAAGCGCGTCGTTGAAGATTTGAAAGTCATTTAAGGATAAAATTAAAATGATCTTTTCATGGAGAACTATAAGGAGAGTTATGACTACTCTATAAATTCAAATGTTTGAATTATGTGAGAAAAAAGGTGAAGATTGTGGATCTGATTTTTGAAGAGGAAGTGTTCGTTATATCTGTATTTTGTTTTGGTATGTGTAAGTACAAATTGAGGATTGTGATTAAAAAAAGGATCAGATACATCTATCAATATACGAGATCTGTTGTATGATTTTATAGAAAGAAAAAAAATAGTCAATCTTGATCTACATTTCTGTTGATTATGTAGAGTGATAAAATCTATGTTTGTTAAAGAAGAAGATACATGAAAAAATATTCACTTATTTGACATTGAAGATAAATTGTGAATCTGTTGCTGATGAAGTTGTGATTTACATTTCTATATCTACTGCAATGGGATCGACTCAAAACTACTCTTTCTTGAAGACCATTATTTCTAAAGATGATGATCCATTTACTGTCAATTGCATTCTGTTGCAATTGTGAAGAACAATCAGGGGAGTATTTTCAAAGAACAAATAATTTTTATCTTGAGTGACCAGCTTATCATTGTAGGCTGAGTAGGTTCTGAGATTAAACCAAAAGGTTTTGTTTTACCTTAGATTGTAAAGGTGTCAACTGCCTGCACTCATTTGTTGAAAGTTCTATTGAGATGAGGACCAGATAGTGAAAATCACCAAGATCATGGAGTATAGCATTGGTGGAGTGGAGTAGGGGACTTCTATTCCCCGAACCACTATATATCATGTGTCCTTGCATTTCATATTTCTGATGCATCAATCTATCTAATTAAAGATAAAGGACAGAACACGATCTCACAAAGATTTTTTAAAAGACACAATTCACCCCCCCCCCCTATTGTGTATATTTGATTTAATCTCGATCCAATAATTGGTATCATAGGGTTTGGTTTTTGATAAAGCTATAACAAGATAAAAGCGATTAAGTATTATACACATAGAAAGAAGACTGATACAAGAGAAGGAATGTCTATGGTATGAGCATTGTACTTCAATGTAGAGAACTATGGATGCTGGAAGCCGTGAATGATTATCTATCTGAAAAACCTTAGATACAGTATATATTCTAAGATACTGACTCGATATGAAATACCTAAAAAACTTGATACATGGAGTGCATCTATGTAAGCAGAATATGATATGAACTCAAAGGAAATGAATGCAATTATATGTGGTCTATGACCTGATGAATTTAACAGAGTATCTCAATGCCCAACAGAATATGAGATGTGAAAAACTATTACTGTTGCTTATGAAGGTACAAAAAATATCAGGTAAATGAGATATTCTATTTCTAAGTTTAAATTTGATACATTCAGAATGGTTTATGGTGAAAGAATTACTCAAATTAATAGAAAGTTGACATAGATTTCTAATAATATAACAGATTTGGGAGACCCAATCAAATAAGCAGATTAAGCTTTAAAAGTACTAAGAGTACTACCTATTAAATGGAATGGAATCTTTAATACAATCAGACAATCAACACCTATCAAAGACTTGACCATGAGAGTACTGATTGGAACACTAATAATGTATGAAGCTGAGATGAAAGATGAAGCAAATGATCAGAAAGTGTTTATCAAGAGAGATGAAACTACTTTTAAAGTGTCATCACAAAGAAAAAAAGATAAAGAAAAGTGTAAAACTGAAATCAGAAATATCTGATTTATCAAATTCTGATGTGGAACTAGCTCATCTAGCTAGAAAATTCACTAAATGTTATTGAAAGAAGAAGATCTTTAGAAAATCCTTCAAAAAAGATGATAAGGAAGTTAGATGTTATGAGTTCAAGAAAATGGGGCACATTAGACCTGACTATCCATAGTTAATGGAAGACAAGAAGAATAATTTCATCAAAAGGAATGATTATGAGCATAAGGACAAGAAAGCAATAAAAGCTACCTAGAGTGTATCGGAAGACTCCAGTATCACTTTTGAATTAGATTCAGAGAAGGATGAAGTAAATCTGAAAGCCAACATGTGTTTTATGGTAGAAACAGATGAGGTACAATCTTACTACTCTTCTACCTCTAGTTCTGAATCTAGTTACTCTAATAAAAAACATGCATCCTACTACAATATGCTTTAAGAAAAATAAGATTCTATATTTAAGAAACATAATTCTTTAAAAAACTTTCACAAGGCTGTTTCATATGAAAGAGATACATTTCTAAAGAAATTTAAGGTGTTAAATGATAAGTATAATTCAATTAACATTTACTATACATATCATGAAGATAAAATAAAAACACTACAAACAGAAGTAGAAACATAAAAAAGTGCAGCCCTTATTTTTTTCAAAGGAGAAAATGCATAAATGAAAATCTTGGAAAAAATATTATTAAGAATGAAAGATTTGGAATTGGTAGTAAAGTTGAAAAACCTAAGATGTAAAAGAATTATTTTGTTCCAAGCTCAAAAAGATTAAATTGTAATTACTCTAGAATAAGGGGACATATTTCTAAAAACTATTTCTTAAGACAACCCCAAATAAGTTGTATTAATAAAGATTTTGTTTCAAATAATTTATTTGATTTTATTGATTTTAGAAAAAAAATCATGTCTGGATTCCCAGATCTTTGTTGGCTAACACAACTGGACCCAATAATATATGGGTACCAAAGCAACTTTTTTAAATGCCATTGCAGGAAGCAGGTCATAGAAGCAGAAAGGACATATGGTATATAGACAGTGGATTCTCAAGGAATATGAGTGAAAACTCTTTGAATTTCTCTACACTCACTCAAAAAGATGGTGGAATTGTCACTTTTGGTGACAATGTCAAAGGGAAAATCATTGGTATTGGAATAGTTGGAGATCCAGAAGTCGTATCAATCTACAAATTACATTATGTTCAAGGATTGAAACACAATCTGATAAGTATCTCTCAACTCTCTAATGATGGTTATACAGTTGATTTTTCTAATAATTTTTGTACTATTTTTAAAAATAAACACCTTAAATTTAGAGCACCAAAAACTGATAATGTATACACCCTAGATTTAAATTCCTTGTGTAAAAAAAGTAAACTGCTTAACTGCAAAAATGAATGAATCTTGGATCTGGAATAGGAGACTTGGACATTGTAATGTTTTCATTTTACTTAAATTATCTAAGAAACAATTAATTTCTAATTTTCCTAGTCTCATATTTGAAAGTGACAGATTCTGTGATGCATGTCAACTTGGCAAGCAACACAAATCATCCTTCAAATATGTTAACAAATTTGCTGCAAATAAACCTCTAGAACATATCCATATGGATTTTTTTGGACCTTCAAGGTTAGAATGCTTGGATGGTAAATTATATGTATATGTTTTAGTTGATGATTATTCTAGATTTAAATGTATTTTCTTTTTGAAATTTAAAAATGAAGATTTTACTTTCATTAAAAGTTTCTGTAAATAAACTCAAAATGAAAAAGGTTTAAATATAATTTCATTAAGAAGTGATCGTGGTGGAGAATTTGAGAATCAGGAATTTAATTCCTTTTTCTCAAACATGGGTATTAAACATAATTTCTCTACACCAGGAACACCTCAACAGAATGGAATTGTTGAAAGAAGAAATAAGACTATTCAGGAAATTTCTAGGACTATGCTAAATGAATACAGTCTTCCTACCTATTTTTGGTTAAAAGATATAAGCACAGCTTGCTATTTAATGAATAGAGTTTTAATTAGACCAATTTTGAAAAAGACACCCTATGAACATTGGAATAATAGAAAACCTGAAGAAAATTGCTTTAATGTTTTTGGATGCAAGGTTTACACCTTGAAC
Organism: Viscum album; assembly: GCA_963277665.1. Taxonomy (NCBI): domain Eukaryota; kingdom Viridiplantae; phylum Streptophyta; class Magnoliopsida; order Santalales; family Viscaceae; genus Viscum; species Viscum album. The sequence goes on from OY728166.1 coordinate 1,136,949,918, forward strand.
ACCAAGGACAGTCTTCGTGTGTTTGATCCAAAATCTGATAAAGGCATTTTATTAGGATATTCAGCTACCTCCAAAGCTTATAGAGTCTATAATAAGAATTCAAGGATTGTTGAAGAATTAGTTGATGTGAAATTTTATGAATTTGGTCCCTTTGATAAAAGGATAGATGAAATGGATGAATCTGACTCTAATGATAACATGAGACTTGAGAAATTGAAAAATGATTTTGAAAATGATATAAATGAAATTAAGTCCATTTCAGAAGAACATGATACTGAAGAACCTATAAGTGTATTACCTAGACAGACTAGAACCCTAAATAATCACCCTTTAGAAATTATAATAGGTGACTTAGACACAGGAATATAAACTAAGAGAAATATAGGAAATCTTGTAGAATTCTCTGCCTTTTTATCCCAAATAGTACCTAAAACTATAGAAGAAGCTTTATATGATGAAATATGGATTATAGTAATGCAAGAATAATTAAACCAGATCAAGAGAAATGAAGTCTGAAAATTAGTTGAAAGACCACATAATTATCCAGTGATAGGAACAAAATGGTCTTTAGGAGTAAACAAGATGAAAAAGGAATAATAACTAGAAATAAAGCAAGACTTGTAGAAAAAGGATATAATCAGGAAGAAGGAATAGACTATGATGACACATTTTCACCAGTATCTAGGTTATAAGATATTAGAATCCTCTTAGCCGGTGCATCTCATATGAATTTTAAATTATTTCACATGGATTTATGTCGCCCTTTTTAAATGGTAATTTAATGGAAGAAGTTTATGTTGAGAAACCTCCTGGTTTTGAAAATTCACAAAAACAAGATTCTGTTTTTAAACTTACTAAAGATCATTATGTCCATAAACAAGCACCTAGAGCTTGGTATGAAAGATTAAGCTCTTATCTTTTGAAAAATGATATTACTATTGGAATGCAAGATCTAGCACTATTTAAGAAAACTATAAATTCTAATATTTTATTGGTTCAAATTTATGTTGATGATGTAATTTTTGGATCAAATAACAAATCCCTTTGTCATGAGTTTTCAAATATAATGCAAAAATAATTTGAAATGAGTATTATGGGAGAATTAAATTTATTTTTAGAACTTCAAATTTATCAAAAAGATTTTGTAAATGTTTTGAGTCAATATAAATACATTACTGATTTACATAAGAAATTTATACTTGAAAATAGCAATAAATATACAAATCCTATGAGTACTAATATAAAACTTGATTTGGATGAAACTAGAATGTCAGTTGACAAAAAGTTATATAGAGGTATGATTGGTAGTTTATTATATGTTACTACTAGTAGGCTAGATATAATGCATTCAGTATGTCTTTGTGCTAGATTTCAATCAAATCCAAAAGAATCCCATTTAACTACTGTTAAAATAATATTTAGATATTTAAAAGGAAACGTTTTTTAATCTCCACTTTATCCCAAAACTTCTGATTTTAATTTAGTTTCATATTCATATGCAGACATTGGGAGTTGTAGATTTGTAAGGAAAAGCACTTTAGGTACTTGTCACTTTTTAGGGAAATCCTTAGTACCATGGTCAAGTAAGAAACAACATTTAGTTTCCCTGTCAATAGCTGGGGAAGAATATGTTTCTGCTGGCAGTTTTTGTGCACATGTGTTGTGGATTAAGAACACTCTTATGGATTTTGGACTAAATTTTAATAATACACCTATTTTATGTCATAATACTAGTGTTGTAAATATTTCAAAAAATCCTATTAATCATTCTAGGACTAAGCATATTGATAGAAGACATCATTTTCTAAGAGATCATGTTCTGAAAAAGGATATATCTTTGGAATTTGTAAGTATTGAAAGTCAATTAGCAGATATTTTTACTAAACCACTTCCCACTGCAAGGTTTGATTTTATTAAGAGGGAGTTAGGTTTATTTATTTTTTAAATATTTTTTTAAACTTGTTATTTATATTTATATACGCCGCGGACATTTTTTTTTTTTAAATATATGTAATGATTATTGAAAACATGGTAATCAAGGTTGTCAGAACCTTTTGAATTCCGAACCATTTCATTTCCATCAAAACCCTTTCAAACCCTCAAAACCACACCACTGCTTTTTAACCCTAATTTTCGAACCTCTAAAACCCTAACCTTAAAACCTTCATACATTTTTTCAAAAATGGAAAAACTAAGCGAGATGATGAGGCAGAGACTAGAAATGTCAAGAAACAACGCTCAGAAGGAAGGAAAATCCTACAGGGAAAGGTAATTGATTTAGAATGTCTATTTGAGATGAACATGTTGTTAAAACAGGCTCTTTCATTTCAGAATCTCGAATAGACCTTCAATAGTGTGAATACGGAATTCTTGTATGAAATACATCTTTGATATTTCTTTAAATATTTTCACTTTAGATTGGGAGAGGATTATGACAGTATGATGGCTAAGATAGAGAATAGATATTTTTCAATCTCTTCAGTTGAGATTAGCCGAATACTGAACTTCCCTCATGAGGGAGTGTTTCATTTTGATTTGAAAAGTATAAGAGATTATGTGCATAAATCTGAAGACATTTTTTCCTTTCTTTTTGGATCTACTAACATAAGTAAAATGTTTGTTAAGGATTTGGAACTTGATCAGAAGATCCTTGTGAAATTTGTACAAACTAGGATAACACCCAAAATGTCAGAGACAGAGAAGATATAGTATCCTAATATGTACATAATTTATCTTCTACTTAGTGATTTAAAATCAAATTTTCCCAGGTACATGGTGAGGTACCTGAGTTATTGTTGTCTGGGTGAAGCTATAATGAATTTCTATCCTTTTGGTAGATTCAACTCAAAATTCTTGTTCAAGAAATACATGGTGAGACCAGTTGATGTTATAATTCATTTTCACCATATTAATGTTTTTAATGATGGTACTATAAGAAAAAGTGGTTATTTCTAGAGTTCATTAAAAGGATAAATCCAACTAGTAGGAGCTGATGAAGAAGTAGAAGAAGAGAGAGCTCAGGCTTAGCCTGAAAAATCAAAGGAAAATCAAGCTACACAGAGAATTATCTCTGTTTCCAGAAGAATAAGTTTTGAAGTTGATATTGTGTCAGAGGTAGCAAGTCAAGAATGACTTAAAGTAAAATAGAAGAAGAGATGCTACTTCTCATGAAGATAAAGTTTCAAATGTTTTAACCTCACAAGATTTATTGAGTTACAGATTTGTATCAGAAGATACTTTTGAACAATCAATGGAATTTTTTGTTTAGAGGTCAGACCCAGTGGAAGAAACTCAAATTCAATATGGAATTCAAGTAGAAGCTGAAGGAGAGACTCAGGAATAGGATTTTACTATTAATAAAATTGAACCTGACAGAATTGAATTTCAAATAATAGAACCAAAATCAGAAATTGAAATTGAAAAAGAGGCAGTGCTAGGAGTATATGTGGCCAGTACTCAATTAGATTAAGAAGAACTTATTCTATAAAATCAACTAGAAGATATGATTTCTAATGTACAGGATGAAAACCCATTATATGTACACACATAAGTTCTTTAAGATGATTTTTCTGTGGAAGATTCTGGAAAAGGCTCAGCGGAAAAATCTATGGACCAACCATTTAGAGACGATAAGGAGAAAGACGATGCTGAATCCTTAATCTTAGTGTTAGTACATCACTTTCATGATGAAAAGGATAATCAAGAATAAAGTATCCCTGAATCATAAAATGAATAAGTTGAATAAATATATGAGGAGTTTCAAAGAGTAATGAACAAAAGTGCTGCTCTGAGGAGAGCATTATAAATAGAAACATTAAAATTCCAGAGGCTAAAGAATAGTACAGTTTCAAAGAAAGAAGTTGAAATTTTTTAAGAAGGATATGTTGAATGTGGTTGAAAAATTAATGTCTGAAATGGTTATGAAGTCATATTTTTCAGATCTCAAATCTTTTATAGAGACAAAGTTGGCATCTATCAGGATTGATGAGGCCAGTGGTTCAGACACTTCAACTGATTTGATCAAAAGATTTAAGGCAATAACCACTGTCTTAGATGATATGAATGACAAGTTGCATGATTTTCAAGGAAATAGTGCTCCTCTTTTAGTGATTCTTGATAATAAAAAGTTTTTAATTGAACAATTAACCTCAAATGAACCAGGAATCAGATCTATCTTGGATAATTTAACCAAGAAGTTATATTTGTTTTTGGAGAAGGAAGAAAGACAACATGAGTTTTTTTGAGTAAACATAATTGAAGACATTCATATGACTCAAAATAATAGGGATCTTATTGTTATGCTTGGTGATGGAATGATGAAAAGACTAAGGGAATAACTATTAAAATCAAGGAAGTAGTTCAAACCAGATAGACCCTATCTAAACCCTAACCAACCCTTGATTCCTGTATTTATCAATTTTTTACTTTTCAATATTTTGAATGACAATCTGTTTAATTATATATTTTTGTGTTTGTTTGTTTTACTATCTTGGATTATATTTTCCAGTAATCCAGATTCACTAATTGATAAATAGTTAGATATAGCATTTACTTTAGTTTGGTGATACATTAACATGTGCTATATTCTATATTCTATTATTCTTTTTTGATATCACAAAACGGGGGAGAAATTTTGATAAACATAACATTTTATTTTAATTTTCTTAGTTTGGATAATTTTCTTTTCTTTTAAAAAAGGGGGAGAAATTTTTTTTATAGATAACACAATGTTTATTTATTTTTTGAAACAATCTTGTTAAAATTAAATATTGCTTTATCTAATAAAAATTCTAAACTATATGTAATTAATTTTGGAAATTAATTTAATTTATTATTTTATGAGTTTTGTGATCATCAAAAAGGGGGAGATTGTTGATAAAGTGTTTTTTTTTCAACAATACATAATGTTTTTATTTAAAGAGGGAGATTGTTGAGAACAATACTATCTCTTTATGATGATTTTGATGTGCACAAATACCCTTAATTGTTTTTTAATGATTTTATTTTTTAATTATATTTCATGAATTTATTATTTATTATTTATTTCTAGAATAAATATTTAAGTTCTTGAACAAACAGATTTCATTGTTGAAGTATTCACATTAGCATGTTCTGGAAATTCGGGAATTGTTTAAGCATGTTCTGGACTCACTGTTCATACCCTACGTGTGGAAACATAGCGTAAAGAAAGGAATCCTATGTTTACTTTACAAGTTATCAGAAAAGTATGGTTAATCAACCATACATTATCAGTAAAGTATGAAAAGGAAACCTACGTTAGGAAAGAACCCTACATTTGTGATATTAGAAAAGTATGGATGGAGAACTGTACAAAAGTGTTAAATGTTAATTCTGTTTCTCGAAAGTATGGTTCATCAACCTTACTTTTTTAAACAACCTTATGTTTCTTAGAAAAGTATGGATCATGTACCTTTTGTCTGGAAGCTTATAAAAGTATAGATCATTTATCATACATTTGAAAGTTGAAGATAAAAGTATGGATGGAAAACCCTACATTTGTGATCAACCATATGTTATCAACCATACGTTTGAAGGCTACGTCATCAACCATATGTTTATAATCTACGTCATGCATATTGTACAACTCAACCTTACATTTGGCGTTAGAGAGTTTAAAGTTGATATTATTATTCAAAGATATGCAAGCAGATTATCAGGATGATTTTAAAGCAGATTTAAAGTTGGTTTTAAAACACTTCATTGACGAGTTCAGAGTCATTTAAGGATCAAATTAAAAGGATTTTTCATGGATAATTACAAGGAGAGTTACGACTACTCTGTAAATTCAAATGTTTGAATTACATGAGTAAAAAGGCGAAGATTGTGGATCTGATTTTTGCAGATGAAGTATTTGTTATATCTATATATTTTTTGGTATGTGTAAGTACAAATGGAAGATTGTGATTTTAAAAAAAGAGCAGATACATCTATCAATATACGATATCTGTTGTATGGTTTTTGAGAAAGAAAAAAAGAGTCAATCTTGATTAACATTTCTGTTGATTACGAAGAGTGATAAAAGCTCGGTTTATTAAAGAAGAAGATACATGACAAAAGATTCACTTATTCAAAAATGAAGATCAATTGTAAATTTTCTACTGCTGAAGTTTAAATTTATATTTCTATATCTACTACAACGGGATCAACTCAGAACAACTCTTTCTGGAAGATCATTCTTTCTGAAGACGATGTTCCATTTACTATCAATTGCATTCTGTTGTAATTGTGATGAACAATCGGGAGAGTATTTTCAAAGAACAGATAATTTTTATCTTGAGTGACCATATTCTCATTGTATGCTAAATAGGTTAAGTGATTGAACCAGAAGGCTGTGTTTTGCCTTAGATTGTAAAGGTGTCAACTGCCTGCACTCCTTTGTTCAAATGTCTATTGAAATAAGGACCAGATAGTGAAAATCGCCAAACTCATGGAGTAGAGAATTGGTAGAGTGAACTAGGGGCCTTCTGTTCCCCGAACCACTATATATCATGTGTCCCTGCATTTCATATTTCCGCTGCATCAATCTATCTGATTAAAGATAAAAGATAGAACACGATCTCACGAATATTTTTAAAAAGACACAATTCACCCCCCTCTTGTGTATATTTGATTTAATCTTGGTCCAATAATGGGAAATTTTCACATTTATTTGTTTTTTTTGTAATTTAAACTTAATTGAAAAAATGGAAAAATATTAGATTTTAATCTATTTTCATTTTCTTATGTATTTAGGCCATAAATTTTTATAAACTAGTTAAAATTGAGGAATTTAATATATTAGAAATACATACATATTGGGATTCATTTCAATCATCAAGAACCACAACTCAATCTGAAATTCTAAGGCCCAATAATAGCTCACAATCTGGGTCTCAAAATACGTGAACAAATATGAAAAATTTTAAATATTGTCTTATATCTCAAAAATTGATGAATAAAATGAGATTAAATTAGACATGGAACTAGAGAATATTATAGGGAATAATTTCATTAATTGTTTCAATGAATGATTCTACCTCCATCGTGACCATAAATTATAGGTATGTTATACTAATGGAATTCGAATAGTTAGTTGGAAAAAATAACTTTCTGGCGTAAATAGTCTATAATTTCTTCATTATATGTCCCAGTGAGGTGATATTTTTCAGTTAATGATAAATAAATTCATGTAGAAATTTAAAGAAGGGACATCTTCCAAATTCATTCATTTAATTTTTTTACTAGGTTATATCTTCTCGAGGATAAAATTGGATCCCAAAGTTTCAACTGTATCCCTATAAAGATTTATCTCCTATACATTTCAAGGGGTCGGAACATTGGCTGGAAAACATAGTTGATTATTTTTATTATATTTTTTGTATATTTTTTCATGTAATAATATTATTATTTTAAAATATTAGTCTTATTCTTATTCATATCTTAATCTCCCATTTGTTTTCTTTAATGTATTCTTCAACCATGTTCCCTTATCAAAAACACTAAATATGGAGAAATAACATTGAAATTTGTTTGAGGAAGGTAATGGTAGTTTTATTGAGTTTATTGTACAATAAATTTTTTCTTTTTTAAATGATGATAATTTCAAATATTTTTATATTGATTATAGTGACCAGTCACCCTATTATCTCTATCATATAAATTATTCTTCTCAGTTATAAATCATCATTCACTTCACTATTAGTGATAATCATAGTGTGTAGCATGGGATGGGTAGTGATGGTTGATAGATATGTCTCATAAATAATTTTATGTATAGGATTTCCCTATGAAGAGGTATTATAATGGATTAATAATAATTAAAACTTAAGGGATAGGTGTGATAGCTACTGATCAACCTGTTGGACATAATATTGGGAGCCTATTGAGAATAATGATTTCAATCACTATGTCCTTCCAGGAACATTTAATTTATTCATTTTTTATAACTCATTCCATTTCACTGAATTTATATGTATATTTATTTATATCATATTCATTTAAAATACCTGTATTTATATAATTTTAGTAGCATTATTTTAGTTAGATTAAAATAGTAAAAATAAGAAGACAATGCGTGTGAGTAGGGTCCTAGAGATCGACCCTAGTTTGTGCCACTATGGTAATTCAAATAAAAAATAAGAATTTAATTGAATTTTGGATTGATAAAAACTGCTTCCATTAGTTAGTGTGAATCTAAAATCATGTTTTCAATATAAAATTTCTAATTTAGTGTAAAAAAAATTTCACATTTCTCAAACTGAGTAAAAAAATTATATTATCTTGTAAATTTTGGAAATTGATCCATATTTCATTTGTAGAATGTACGAATTGAATTCCTATCAATATCTCACAAAATATGGTTGGTATGTGTAGTGTCCCGCCACATATTCCTCTTTACGGTGCCTCTAGAAGGTAGTCTGCAAGACCTCAAGTGTGCCTCCTTAAACCACATAGGATTCTGACTAGAAGATAGGGCATAGGGTTTGTCTATGGGGAGACTATGCCCTTATTGATCATAGCAGAGAAAAAATATATATGTAATAAGAAATAGTAGTAGAAAACACTCTATTAACAAACCAGTAACCTTCCATTGCAGAAGATGTATTGAAAAATAGATAGAATTGAAACAATAACAATTAAACAACAGAAATAAATAAATAATTGGTGGAATAAAAAAAATAGTTAGATACAATTATATGATGATCATTGTAATGTAGCTATACATAATTATGAATGAGAGTTAGGAAATATAATTATATACCATATGATAAAAAAATATACAAAAAGGAAAAAATTGCGACTACTAGCATCTCGAGTATATGATTGGTCCTCTACCCTCAAACTCCAACCCAAAGAATTATGATCAAATATTATAAGTTGGATGCTCCCCTTTAACTATCCCTAAAACCATGAAGTCTACTAAGGTACTAGAGGTAGAATGAGTTGGGTTTGAGATAAAATCCTAGTATTCCAGCACAAACTATTTCCATCTCTTTACATCTAATGAAATATAACATGAATCGTGAGACATAATTAATAAATTTAAGATAGAAATAAATAAATGAGTATATTGAACATGGTTCCACTTGGGACACCAATCTAATTTAACTACTTCAACTTAAGTCGGTGTGTATGAACCAAGACATCATGCACAATTAAAGTGAGTGGTATGATATATAAGGACTTGGACATTCCCCAAGCATGTGATTTGGATTGGAGGTCAAATCCTCGATGTTCGATTTTATAAGGTTCAATTCTTATATATAAACATTCACATACTTTTATTCAATTATTCACATTATAAATTTAATGAGAGTCACCCTGATCCCATCCATAGAAATTTTAAGATAATTCAACGTATCTTTCTAGGGGATTAGTATAAGCCCAAATTATACGAGAGTCTATCCATGCTTTCCCAATAATGAGATCCATGTGACACTCCAGGCATGGTGATATGACATTAGAGATAACCTATGAGTCCATCCATGGAATCACACGTAGGGACCTGATTATCTCTCATGAAATGGTACAACTATCATACCACTAAGACAATCCACGGGGTCTGACCAACGGAACCGATTCCACACATCGAAGGGTATAAAGAAAGCACATGGTGAGAATATCCCTAACATATCCAGTTTCACCCTCAATATGTTTACAATGAATTAATAAATTCTATATGTAAGGCATATATATCCCATCCATGTGGTCCTGAAGTCAGAACCCCTTGTATCATCCTCGACACTCGAAGAGGATATAACTTGGTAATAAAAGACATACATTTAAATAAAATTTGCATTGAAAACATGATTTATCATGTTGGACAAGGAATTTAGTCAGTATAATAACTTAGGTCCCAAGGTATAAGGCCTAGTTCATGACTCATCAATCCATTCAATTCCAATTATCAATTCAAGGCATCAATTATAGGGTAAACACACCTCTTGTTGTGTGTCATATTTTAAAATATGGAAGATAGGACATTAAGAATCTATCCCAAAAAATGGGAGTCTTAGGTAAATATGATCACCCTATGAGGTTAATCTCTACTATATAGGATCATAATACTCATGAAAACCCAATTGGATTAATTTAAATAATGTTATAGAGGTGTCTCCAAAATGTTCTGAAATACGGCACAATGGGTCAAGTTATAAAATGCATCAAAACATAGGAAGAGAACCTAGGCCACCTAACTTTTCCCTACTATGCTTCCCTCATCCAACATCAACCTTTTTCTAAATCTAGGATAAGTGTTATCAAAGAAATCATCAAATTCCCTGAAAATGAGGAAAATGATATTTCACTAAAATAGATCAATAGAGGAGAAGAGAAACATGAAATATAAAAAAGAGGATTAAATATACTACCTCTAGATTTCTAATATATCCAACAGTAATATATTTGGATGAGAAATGATCGAGATATCTTATTCCCTAGATCATGAATGAGGAGGGATTCATGTGGGAGGATAGGATCTGGTTCACTGGTAAAAAGAGAGGAGGAATAAGGGTTTTAGAATTAAAAATAGTTCAGGGGTAAAATCATAAACTCACACACATAGGAAAGAGAACATGATTTGGCCACACATTTGGCCCAACCATGTTCCAATCATGTGGAAGGACACTATCATGGTGGCCTGCAATTCCACATAGCTGTGCAGTTAGGGTCACATGATTTCATTCAAAATATGTGTCTACAGTACCCTAGTACCTCAAACCACAATGTGATAGAAACCATCAGGTATGGTCAGTATAGTTTCTACTAACCATGTACCCTAGTCTACTTCTTAAAAATTTGGGGATCCAGGATCCAAACAAGCTCCAATCACCCCTAAGACCTCCAGGACTTCTTTAGGTGTCATTAAAAGGTACAAAAAAATGAAATTAAACCAAAAACTAATGGACTATACCTTTGAGAAATGGTTGAACTTTATAACCTCCCCCCTTAAGAAGAATCATCCCTGAGTTGTCATTATGAGGGTGGTAAAATGTCATCTGAGAAAATTTACAGCCACTACACACAAAAATTGTTTTCCTACTCCCAAGTGACATCCAAATAACATCCATGATATCGTATCACCTGGACTAGTGGAACTAAACTACCTTTAGAACCCTTCATGTGTCGATCAATGATATGTATCAGATTCTCCTTGAAGGATGCATCCTCCTCCAACTCAATAACATCAGGTTAAAATGAATGATACTGGTCAGGATGATACAATCTAACCTGACATACATGGAAGACATTCTTAATGGAACACTTCCAATGAGGTAACTAGAAATGATAGGCTAATGGTTTGAATTTCTTCACTATATTGAAGGGATATAAATTTCAAGGTGATAACTTACCCTATATCCGGATTCTTCTATAACCCAATCTAGGAAATATTTTTAGAAAGACCTGATCTTCAACCTTGAACTCTAGAGGTTCAAGGTGACTATCAATATAAGACTTCTTCCAGAACAGAGCTACAACTATATGCTTCTGAATTAATCGGACTTGATTTGAAGTCTCATGAAAGAGATGATGATCCAATAGAGTTGAATCACTTGCCTCAAGCTAGTATAAAGTTGAATGACATGGTATATTATAAAGGGAACCATAAATATCCATTTGGTTCATTTCATGAAATCTCTTATTATCGGAAAACTCAACAAGATGGATATGTTTCCCACATAAACCTAAAAAATAAAGCATACATGCCCGAAGCATATCCTTTAACACACGTATCATCCACATGGACTACCTATCGGTCTGAGGGAGACATATTTTACTCAAGAGAACCTATGAATATAGTGCCTTTTGAAACCCTTTCAAGAACCATGATGTAAACCGGGCATCAAGGACTGGTACAATAGAACATGGAACACTATGAATTTGCACTATCTTTGGTATGTAATGCCTTCCTAGCTCATCAATATAGTGAGACTCCTAGATCATATGGAAGAGTTAAAAAAATTCAACCTTTTTATGACCTACCATACCACATCGCTACCTCAAGAGGATATCGACAATCTTCCCATGAAATCCATTGTATATTCATTTTATTTCCACTCAAGAATTGAGAGATTTTATAGTATTCTAGCTGGCCTTTTGGGATCTGTCATCACATACTGACATGTAGAATACCTCATGATGAAACATATTAGATACTTTTTTTGACTAACCACCAGTACTGATGACACATGTCTCAGCTAAAATTTGTGAGACTAGGGTGAACTGTAGAAACAGAGGCATGAGATTCCCTCATTAGCTCCCCAGTATTTCATAAGGAACCCAAACATGCCCACCAAAGAGAAGGATCACATTATCATTAACAACCCAACCAGGAGGTGGGTTCTCACCTATGACATTCTCCCTCAAGATGAACCCTCAGAATAAGATAATTTCTTCATCTAGAGAAAGTCCATATGGGAGGATGCTACCACTAAATCTTGTTTAATTTCCTGTGTTCCTCCTAAAACATCTGAAGCATCTCAGAATAAACACCTATCAACTTCAACTTTCCACTTTCCTCCATGAAGGCTTATTTCTGAGTCTTCCAGCTCAAGCCATTAGCTATGATGTTACCCTTCTCAGATTTATAGGTAACCTCAAAATCAAAGGACTGTAGATAATCTACCAACTTGTGCTACCTTAAATTGATGTCTCGCTACGTGGATATGTATTTTAGACTCTTGTGATCTGGGTAAATGAATAATAACTCACCCAATTGGTAGTTAATACAACAACATAAGGTATAATACAATGTTTCTGGATTGAGGTTGTGTATACTGTAATTTCTCTCCTGAGGCTATAGATAGAGGGACCCATATACCATGACCCAATCTTCTTGAATCAGCAATGCCCCAACCAAATTCTTGATGCATCATAGGAAACAATATAACTTATTCCCATATTAGGAAGAATGGAGATCAACACTTAATTCATTATTCTATTTAACTCTTAAAAATATATCTCATAAGCCTTAGTCCAATCGAACTTCACACCCATCTTGGTTAAGTCTATTGTAGTTTCTTATATGTGTGAGAAATTCTAGATGAATATATTTTAATACCTATCCATTCATAATAAACTATGTATTTCAAAAAAAATTGGAATGTTCCCCTGAATCCATAGTTCTCACCTTCTCTGGGTCAATAGATATTCTATCACATGAAATGATATGAACCAATATGTTAACCTTACTAATCCAAAAGTTTAATTTACAGATCTTTGTGTATAGATGATCCTATCTCAGAGTATTCAACATGATCTCAAGATGTTTGTAATGGTCCTGTATAGTGTGATAATACACTGAGATCTCATTTATAGAGACCATAATAAATAAATCAACATAATAGTGAAAAAAATAATTAATCTGATCCATAAAGACTGTTGACACCTTATTCAGACCGAATAGTATAACTAGATACTTATACAAGATATTATAACTCCAAAACTCTGTATGTGGGGTGTTTTATGGCCTCACACACAAATTATGTTATCCCAAACACAAATAAATCTATTATAAAACATTCACTCATTGAAGCTGGTCAAATAGGTTATCCATACTAGGAAGTGGTTACCAGTTATTCACTTTAAGTTGGTTTTTTGCAGAGGTAATTCAAACACAATCTAATGGTACCATCCACATTCATTATGAACAGGATAGGTGAACCACATGGAAATGTAATGGTTCATACAAATCCTTTATAAATTATATCTACAATCCCCTAATTGAGTTCCTTGACTTTGTTGGTTCCATATTATATGGATTAATGTACGTTGGTTCCACACATGGAATAATATTTCTAGTGAAATCGAACAATATCCTAGGTGGTAAGACAAATAAAATATCAGGTATGGTGTCCGTGATGTAATAAACAATAGAGTAAATTCCACAATATCCATTCCTTGATCACTCTTAATGATAATGACCATATTGGATGTCACTCCATCGATCCTAGTATGCTTGAGTTCATCTTGACTAGCCTGGATATCCCATTCTCCCTAAAGGATATACATGATTCCCTCAGGTGATGTGAATGATACATGATGGTGATAAAAATACAATTGGTCTTGATAAGGCACAATCCAGTCTATAATAAGGATAACATGGAATCCCCTCATTCCACAGATGAGGAAAATCCATTGAAAACGGTTTCCACCTTTCTTAAGGAGGAACACCTTGGACTGGTGTACACCCTCTTCACAAACTGCTAACAGGGTGTCAAGAGTCATCACACCACTAAAATACTCTATCACTCGGCCAATAATTCCCATAGTTGTAGTAGATAGAATATAGTGTGATCAGCATGTATCAAAACGAGATAAAACTAAAGTTGAGGATACCAGAATAATAACTCATGCAGTAGAAGGCCCTATAATCTACTTCTATGGAATAGTATACACTTCATAAATATGACGCAAACCACAAACTTGATATACTACCTGTGTAACGAACCAAGAATTGGAATAATATTTTGTGTCCTAAAAATTTATCTCTTACCATGTCATAATAAATAAACAATATAAATGCATAAATGAAATGTGACCATTGGGTGTTGACTGCTATATGATCATTGTTCAATATGAATGTTGGAAACAATAATAATTTTTAACATTACAATTGTTGTTTAAAATATAAATATTAATGAATAATTAATTCAAAAAGAAGAGTTGATGGCCTAATCTAGTTGACTTGGGACATATTAAGTCCATCTATCAGAGATTGGGAAGGAGGTAGAATCAGTAGTCTTTGCTCAAAACAAATCCTGAGCCAAGTTTCAACATGTTAATCTTGAATATGATTGCATTCAGGCAAATTTCTAGATGATAGAAATCACCACTCAGGCAATTCTATCTGATCCTCCCCAATATCACCATTGAAAACCTTAATCTAAGGTTCTATACATGTGTTATAAGGGGCTATGTAATGAATTATTACTTACTTTGTGTAATCCTTTTGTATAAATAAAATTTTTATTTCTTATTATGGTATCTTTTTTGACTTTTAAATTTCAAAATAAATATAGGATGAATTTATAGAAGTTTTATATTATTTATGAAAATTGAAAAAAGAGATATTATTTTCAAATATTTTTTATGCTTTATGTAATTTATAATGTGAAATGATTTTCCAAAAAGGGACATATACAATTATGATTGTGAAGAAATTTAGAGACTAATAAGATAAACTTAATTTTTGATGAATAGAAACTTATGAATAATAATATTTTAATTATGAATAAAAATGTTACCAAAGGAATAATATCCTCACATAATTAAGTATAAATATAATTTTGGCACCTTGAATGGTAATGTGATATAATAGTATAAGTAAATAACTTTTTTAGAAATCATTAGTTTAGTATTAGTATTTTTTTCAGGTAGATAGGGATTTTACATAAAAATTTAATTTATCATTTTTTTTATAATAATTTTCATCAAATAGAGTTCATTTTTGAATTTAGAACATAGATTTTAGGTTTGGGTGATTTTATGAGATTTTTATAACATGTTTTGTTTTTTGGTGAATAATAAAAATAGAATTTTTGAGTTTTTAGTGTGTCTTTTGAAATCATAATGATGTAATATGTAATTTAAAATTATGTTTGACTAATTTGGAATAATATATTATATTAGGTGTCCCAGAAGGCCAAAACCATTTTCAAGTCCATGGTTTTGAAAATACCACCGATGTGGTATCCCTTGGAAATGAATAAAATATTCCCACACTTTTTCTATAAATACCAAACCATTCCTTCATTATTTTCATTCAAAATTCCCCCCTCAACTAAGGTATGGTATTTTTACATCCCATGGAGTCCTCTCAAGTTTCCATCAAGTCCCCAAGGTCCCAACCATCGAGTTATTGAAGTCACTCTTTGAGGTAATGAGACAATTCACCCTTCTCTTTGAGTTGAGACTTCTTTTATTTTATGTATTTTAAATTTCCATTTAATTATGTCAGGGTATGTTATTATATTTAATTATTTATTTCCATTTTATTTCCAAGTGTTGAGATAACCTTTTCAATCTAAACAACTCATTTTTTTTAATTTTTATGTGATGCTGTTAGGCAGTTGAAATTTCGTAAAGGAATTCTCAAACATTATTTTCCTTTCAAGTTCACTTTTAACTGATATGTCATTCATGTTTCCTTAAAATGTTCTTAATTACAATAAATTATGTCCATATAATATATTATGAGTCTTTTTTTAATGGTTTACCCCTTTCATATCACTTTTTATTATTTTATAGAACCATGTTACATAGTCGTTATATTGTAGAAATTTTTCCTGACAATCTCCCTCTTTTTATCAAGAAATTCTTTTAATTTCCCTATATGAGTACTCAAACATATTTGATTCATAGGGTTATTTACCATGACATAGAAATTATTTATTTTATTCTTTAATTTTCATACAGAAATCCATAATTCTCTTTCTGTGGGTTATAAATGAAATAACGATCATGGCTTTAATCGTTTTTTAAAACACCATGATGTTGATGTAAAACCCATTTATTTTATTATCTATAGGTTATATATGAAAAGATTGATTATGATCTATGTGTCTCAAATTAAAATAAATACATATTAAAGGTTCTATATGATAGCACACCAATTCATTGGGTATTGAAATTAATCTCAACAGATGACACATTTTACGATACCTTGGTGAATTACCTCGGTAATGTCTATGACACATTGTGGATGGACCTTGGTGATATGCTTATGAATTTATAAATTAAATATTTTTGCCACATTTTCAGGTTATGATTAATGTTACTTTTTTATGATATGCCTCCCTTTCCATTTCCCAAGTCTTTATATATTTCATCAGGTTCTTATTGATATCAAGTAAACAGATTCCCTTGTTTACCCTTACTAGGCCTTCTGCTCACCATTTCCTTTGATGCATTTCCTCAGGTTATTAGATGAAGTAATTGTACATAGGATAAAAATTTCATGAATACTTCCAAGAGTATTAAAATAATGATTTAAAATTTCATGTATTATGACCTTTTTTCCAAGAAACTAGAATTTAAGCATCCTATGTTAGTAAAATATAATGAAAATCATGTAATAAAAAGGTTGGATTCCATAGATGGTATTAAAGGATAGTCTACTTATTTATTGAAATTAGGATATGAAAACCTTGGGAAGAACCCTATAAAAAGTTTAAATATTAGAAAACATCCTCGTATGTTGGTGAAAATATTAATTAAGTGGTTTCCAAAAAAAATAAACCCATGTCTAGATACAAATAAGTGGATGTGGCTTTGGCACATATGTATCAATGGGTAAAACCCGAAAACACCACTTTGAGCTTGATTGGAATGAGAACTATTTCATAACAATTAGCCCTGCTGAAATCCTAGTTTGGAACACCTAAGTGATATGTTTGGTCAATAAAAATATTTTTATGAATCATTATAAAGTATTTATAGAGTAATGTAATTGTTTTTAAGAATAATATGTTAATACCTGATGTTTTTAGACATAAATATCCTTATAGTTAAAAGATTTTTAAATGAAATAATATTCTCACTAAGGTTTTATTATTTTTGAAAAATGAAGGAAATAGGAGGAATCATTCAAATGGTGATAGAAATGGAACATGTGCTGACGACCCTCCGATGGAAGCTGAAATGGAAACATTCAGAAGAATGATGAACCAACAGACTCAAGTTATGGGAAATCACATGATTCATGCCAGGAGACCACTTTCACCAAGAAGGGAAAGAAATTATATTAAATAATTTATGATTCCAAAACCACAATCTTTCATTGGATCTACCAACCCATTGATTATTGAACAGTGGACCAGCTCTATTGAAATGATCTTTTCTGGGCTCCGCTATTCATAACAAGAGAAGGTAACTATGGTTGTTTACCACTTAGAGGGAGAAGCTAATCAGTGTTGTGAACTGATTAAAAACATAAGGCCAAGAGTGAAGTTTGAATCTATGGAGTGGGAAGAGTTCAGTGGTATATTCTTCAAAAAGTATTTGCATCATTTGATGGGAACAAAAATGGAGAATGAGTTTCTTGAGCTGAAGCTGAAGGAAAATGAATATGTTGGATTCTATATGATTAGATTCACATGACATTCATGTAACACCTCATTTTTTCCATGGAACCTAATTTGAAGGTAGATATATTATTTGGTGGACTAATACCTAATTTTCTGAATAATCTAGCCAACCGATACTATGATATCTATGAGAAGATAACGCAAAATTCTATGAAAGTCAAACTAGAGTTCGGTGAGACACTGTGGTATCCTAAGTCCATTGAAAATAAGAGATAAATGGAGCCAATCATAGGTAGGATCATTGATCAGGGATGTAACGCCCCGACCCCAGCTACCTAGAGTCGGTGCATTACTTCGTAACATTGGCATGATCACAAAAGATCAAGTCTCGAAAGACCGATTAGTTTAGTAGCCTTGGAAACACTAGATACATTCATAAGTCTTTCATTACATCGAAAAGTAAACAAACTACAATAACATGGTGTTCATAGTCCACAATCATATCCCTTTCTGACTACCCCTGTAGGTCATTCATAAAATACTTCTTCACATCCTGGAAAAATATTAAAACATTGAAAGGGGTGAGCTCAGATGCTCAGTAAGGTTAACAATATAGCGGAAGCTTTCATAAATAAACATAAAATTTAAGGCAATGTATAACTAAAACAAAAGCCTTTTAAACTTGAACTTCAACATAATATGGAAAAAGTAAAATGAGATAATGCCATTTACTTCTTCACATGGATATTCTACTGGTCGAATAATCACATGCAATATCAATAACCACTTTCATAATGATGGAATGCATAATTCCATACTATCATAACCACGTAGTCAAGGCCTCGTGCCAAGACCACAAATATGATTTTGTCAAGGCCTTGTGCCAAGACACTAGTTTGTCTCATGAGACCTGCCGATGCATCGAGGAGCTATAGCGGGCTCCACCCGTCACTTATTAAGTCCAATGAATTCCTCATATGAATAGGTTTAAACATATCATAAACCATAACATAATCGTATCACATAAAACATGCATAAAGGAAACATAAAATTTCCATATTTCAATCACAAGATATCAATACAACACATTGATATAATAAAAACGCTTTCAAAACCATTTTCAATACCAAAATAAAAGAAAGTTAAAACTTTGTATTTATTTTTCATTAAAAAAATGATGGCTTGTAGAGGAAGCCGAAACTCAAACAATGGTCACGGCGGCGGAGAAGTCGTTGTCGCCGCATAGGTACGGAAAGAAAAACATTCCCTTTTTGTCGTTTAGTAAAACTCTTCGTATAAAAAATATTCCTTTTGAATAAACATAAAAGTCAAAGGGGTTTATACACCGTATAAAAGAAAGTTGTGTATAAAGCCAAATATGCCTCAATGAAAGGAGATTGAGACGAAGTCCTTAAAAAGATCATTTTTAAATAAAATATATCTATTATGTGTATTCACTATATTTACACATAAAGAAAGTATAAATACAATATACGACATAATAATATCATGACATAATTTGAAAGTAGGAGATTAACCCAAAGAATAGAAATTGGGTTAAGAAGTTCCCTTACCTTGTGTCCGACTTGACTCAACCGTTCTTTAACCTCCTGAATAATAAACTAGAGTTAATATCTACTTTATTAAGAACCATTTTAAATTTCATTATACTTTTTATATCACTTATTACAATGTTATGAACATTATGTAATTATTTAAGTTAATAACGGTCGTTTTGTCGATCTTTGGTAACTTGAGTCAACAATAAACTTCTTATAATTACAAGTTGTTCATGTGGTAGAATATCCATTATATCCAGAATTATATTCATGATTTAGATGTCATATATATCTTATATATCCAGTATATACATTCATTTATAATATTACGTAACATTTAGAGGTAAGAAATGAAATGCACCGTTCATGGAGACGGTAAGCCGTACGTACGCATGAACGCTACTTTCATTTCAATTTCATATTTAATGGAACTAAATCATAATGATATAAATGTATAATATAATTCCAGTATAATATAGTGTATAATACCATTTTCTTCATCCTTTATACATCCCACATATGGCATTAACGATTCAAATCACTTTGAGGGGGCGGTAGTCCGCACTTCCTAAAATGAAATTATTTCGTTTTACCCATAATGGAAAACATAAAGTATTCCATAAATGAGAAATACAGAAGCATAATTAAAACATAAACATATTATATATCATATATAAAAATAGTGACATCTTAATGGCCACCTTTGAAGGTGTTATATGAGTGTTGAACAATCATCGTTTCGTGAGGCAGAAATTCGCCATCCACAGAAACCGTATGTTCTTTAACCATTAGATGTAGGTGTGTGTAAGTGTAGCTCGAATACTTCTTATAACAACATCCTAGTATATTGAGGATACTGGTGTTCTTACAAAAGAAATGAATAAAAAGAGTTTAGGGGGTTGGAGAAGAAAAATAAAACAAAACAACATTAGAAAAGACATTACCTCAAAATCGGGTAACTCTTTTTGATTTGAGCCAAAGGCTTCCTTGGGAAGAGTTATGACCAAAGTAAGGCTTCTAGGAGTAAGAGGGGGAAGTTGGGCGAGTATTTGGGCAGAGGTTGGCCGAGCCAAATGGCTTTAAAGTGTAAATGAGGTGGGAGAGGTGGGGGCCTTTTATAAGTGGAGAGGAGGGGCACTTTTGGAAAGATTGAAATGTTACATTATTTCACAACGCTTTTCGGATTCTAAAGGTCCCACACTTATATAATTCGAGGCTAAGGTGATAAGGTTTCGAAATATCCTCATCCAATAGGCATTGGACAAGTGTAAGCCTTGGATTTTGCATTATCTTCTCATTTTATTTAAATCGTTAAATAATGAGGTCATCGCTGCATCATAATGATGTCATAAATAATTTAATTTATTTAATGTCTAAAAATTATAAAAAAACTAATATGATGTATGAAATCTTTTTAGCTTTCTAATTCATATTTATAGTCAAAAGTTGGACTTGTGTAACCCCACTTAAAAACTGTTTTAGTAAAACAACTCATGTTTGTGTCATTTTAATTTTAACATTAAATAAATATATATTAATGTCATTTTCCAACCAAAGTGGCTCCATGGGGTCCCCAAGTTGACCCATGGGTTTTATTGGTCGGCCATGACTCATCAAATAGGAGTAGAACAAGTTTCATGCTCATCTCATATTATTAAAACATTATTTGTACCTTAAACTACACTAATTACCTCTAATCGCGATTAAGAACTTAAAAGTTACTATTCACCAAAAATTTATTTTAATCTCATTGAACCACATTTTACTTCTTAATGACAACCATGTATGTAGGATTTTTGAAAATCAAATCATAGAAGTGGTAATATTTTATTTAAACGAAAAATCAGTTATTTAACTACCACTTAGTGGTTTCACTATTCATCAAAAATTGAACTTTTTCAGAACAAGGCCAAAATTTCACCCTAAGCTATAATTGATATTCCGAATTCAAAAATGATTTCTATTTTACAAAATTCCAAACATATAAGTTTCATTAATTAATTTTATAATTAATTCCCGCTGTTACGACAAATAGCGTGTTTTTAAGAAACAATTTATATCAGAAGATTGGCAATTGTTTATGTCCAATTTCAATGTTAAATTAACTCTAATGACCACCATTGGATAAAATAGTAAAAATATATTCTAATTATACCTTAAAACCACTAAATAGTATAATTTATCACAATAAATTATTTTGATTAAAAAAGTTGTTTTAAAGTATTTTTCACTATTCATAAAAATTAGAAGTTCTCAGAAAAATACCAAAAATTCAACATAGGCTAATTTCGATATTCCGAATCCAAAAATGGAGTCCATTTTGATAAATAAAATTTATAAAATTTCAAAAATTAGGTATTACTATTCACAACGGCTAGTTTCATTAGTTGTGGTGTGTGTTAGAGCTCGAAGTTGCGTACAACACAAGCTATTGCATTATTGAATGAGAAGCGTATCGTGGAAGCTCGAGGTGTTACATTCTCCCCTCCTTCAATAAATTGCGTCCTCGCAATTTGAAATTTTTCTTTGAAAACAAAAGGTTGAAAATATAAAATACCTTTGTGGAAAACCCACATCGGAAATAAGGTTAATAAATATATAACATTAAAAGAAAGCAAGATAAGTACAAAGGTCACCCGATATAGCCCATTCTAGGATTCTATGAAAATACGGATATGGAGGAGAAACAAACCATCAAGGTCTGATGGAGAGTTATAGAAAACAGGATTAGGAGAAAGTTTAACCACAAGAAAATCACAAACTTGTGATTGGTTAAACGGTCATTGAATCCCCAGTTGGAAAAGTTAACCGACAACATTTTTGTTTTAAGTTACCTTTTATAATGTTGAGGAATTTATTTAGGAGATTTACTAAGAACGTAAGGGAATATACATACTTGTTATGTATACTTTCATTCGTTAATAAATTTTTACCACAAACCCAACTTTTACTCCAAATGGTAACAGAACTCAAAAATATTCTATTTATCCTAATTGTATAAGGTTCCAAATGATAACACATACCATTTAGATTAGTAAAATTATTTTGTAATAACCAGGGACTTCCTGTAGGCTAGTGGTAGGAAATAAAGGCATGTCGCACTATGATTGTGGGTTCGATTCCTGCAGCTTGGTCTGACGCGACGGGTTATGCCCCACCCTGCAGGTTGTCCTTTTCCTAAAACTATAGTATCATAATATTCCAAAAATAATCTTCATAAATTTATTAACCTTAAACAATACTATCAAAAGATCAACTTAATCCACTCCAGCCTTTATAGTTATCCAAAATACCTCTGTCCAGACTTTCTCTAAAAGGTCTCTAAATTCCAAAATCAATTGTAACATCAGATTCCCCAAACAAAGAAAAGTTTCTCTTATTGTCACATACTAACAATATGATTACCTTAATCATATCAAAACCTTACTGAAATCAAAAAGTACTGCAGTACAATCTTTATATATATCACATTATTCTTATAACCAGAATATAATCCTTGAGTCCAAAAGCACCAATACATTAATTATTCTGTTTCAACTGTAGTCACAGCATAAGATTGGCCTTGATCCCTTGGCCTTTTCTGAGGTAAGTTTCCTTGACGCTTAGGACATTCATTTGCATAATGACCCATTTCTCTACAATTGTAGCATTCAACTTTGATAGCCTCTTTCTTTCCCTTGCAATCACGTGCCTGGTGACCTTTTTCCCCACATTTATAACAAACTCCCATTCCTTTTAGGCAAGTACCAGGGTGATTCTTCCCACAATTATCACATAATGGAGAATCCTTCTTTCCCTTTTTTCCTTTATCTGTCTCTTGTTCCACCGTTCTCTTCTTCTCTTGCTTTACTTTGTTTTCATAAGACTTAGAGAATTCCTTTTCTGTCTTGATAGCACATGAGACAATATCTTCGTATGTTGAGAAGGATTGTGATACTAAATCTCGATGGAGAAATGGTTTTAACCCATCAAAGAAACGATCAATCTTACTCCTTGGGTTACGTATATAATCGGAAGCATGCCTCGCTAACCTTGTAAAGTTAGCCTCATACTTTGCGACATTCTCATCCTCCTTCTGCCTCAGACTCAGAAATTGCCTTTCCATATCTGCTCGATGGTCACGAGGAAAGTATTTTTCTAAGAAAAGCTCTTTGAACTCCCTCCATTCCATATTCGATACGTCATCATCTTCCTTTTTGTTTTGAATCAGCGACCACCACTGATCGACATCTCCAGTGAGGCGGTAAACTGCCATGACAACCTTCTCCCTTTCACTACTCCCCAAGGCATGGAATATTTTCTCTAAAGAATTTTTCCATTGCTCAGCTACTATAGGATTTGTACTCCCATTAAATGTTGGTGGTTGTTGCCTCATGAAGCGGTCTAACATTGATCCTCCACATTGTGGATCAGGGTGATCCACACGAGTAAGGTTATTATTCATAAATTGAGTGAGTTGTCCCGGTATGGTAATAAGTTGATCAGCACCAGTTGTATCTCCAGATCCACAATAATTATCTTGAGCAGGAGGGCAATCCCTACACGGAGTGCGTGAATTGATACGGTTTCCATTCCTTCCACTATGCGCCATTTCTAAACAATGGCATAAACTAGATTAGTTTATGAATCAAAATACATAATTCCATACTTGTAAAATACTTAACATAAATTGAACTATTTATGGATATAATCCATAATCATAAAAAGAAATGTTTTCTTTGAGGAAGTATATACTCATAACCCTTCATAGTGGTTTGTGAGAATTATCCTAAGCATATCCCCCGGGAGTGTCGTAACCAAGAGTGCAGCAAGGCCCGTTGTCGTGCACCAGTTCTCGTTCGAGTCTAGCTCAAAGCGGTGTTTTCGGGTTTTACCCCTAGGTACATCTGTGCCAGAGCCGCCTCTACTTGCTCGTATCCAGACAGGGATGTATTTCTCAGAAAACTCATAACATCTCTATAATACCAAAATTCTAGGAAGTTCTTCCATACTAATCCTCAAAGTCTATCTTCGGGCTATGTGCTCTAATCAGAGTTTATCTAAATCTAGTATCCAAGGTTAGTACTAAACTGCCTCTGATACCAACTGTAACGCCCCGACCCCAGCTACCCAGAGTCGGTGCATTACTTCGTAACATTGGCATGATCACAAAAGATCATGTCTCGAAAGACCGATTAGTTTAGTAGCCTTGGAAATACTAGATACATTCATAAGTCTTTCATTACATCAAAAAGTAAACAAACTACAATAACATGGTGTTCATAGTCCACAATCATATCCCTTTCTGACTACCCCTGTAGGTCATTCATAAAATACTTCTTCACATCCTGGAAAAATATTAAAACATTGAAAGGGGTGAGCTCAGATGCTCAGTAAGGTTAACAATATAGCGGAAGCTTTCATAAATAAACATAAAATTTAAGGCAATGTATAACTAAAACAAAAGCCTTTTAAACTTGAACTTCATCATAATATGGCAAAAGTAAAATGAGATAATTCCATTTACTTCTTCACATGGATATTCTACTGGTCGAATAATCACATGCAATATCAATAACCACTTTCATAATGATGGAATGCATAATGCTAGACTATCATAACCACGTAGTCAAGGCCTCGTGCCAAGACCACAAATATGATTTTGTCAAGGCCTTGTTCCAAGACACTAGTTTGTCTCATGAGACCTGCCGATGCATCGAGGAGCTATAGCGGGCTCCACCCGTCACTTATTAAGTCCAATGCATTCCTCATATGAATAGGTTTAAACATATCATAAACCATAACATAATCGTATCACATAAAACATGCATAAAGGAAACATAACATTTCCATATTTCAATCACAAGATATCAATACAACACATTGATATAATAAAAACGCTTTCAAAACCATTTTCAATACCAAAATAAAAGAAAGTTAAAACTTTGTATTTATTTTTCATTAAAAAAAATGATGGCTTGTAGAGGAAGCCGAAACTCAAACAATGGTCACGGCGGCGGAGAAGTCGTTGTCGCCGCATAGGTACGGAAATAAAAACATTCCCTTTTTGTAGTTTAGTAAAACGCTTTGTATAAAAAAGATTCCTTTTGAATAAACATAAAAGTCAAAGGGGTTTATACACCGTATAAAAGAAAGTTGTGTATAAAGCCAAATATGCCTCAATGAAAGGAGATTGAGACGAAGTCCTTAAAAAGATCATTTTTAAATAAAATATATCTATTATGTGTATTCACTATATTTACACATAAAGAAAGTATAAATACAATATACGACATAATAATATCATGACATAATTTGAAAGTAGGAGATTAACCCAAAGAATAGAAATTGGGTTAAGAAGTTCTCTTACCTTGTGTCCGACTTGACTCAACTGTTCTTTAACCTCCTGAATAATAAACTAGAGTTAATATCTACCTTATTAAGAACCATTTTAAATTTCATTATCCTTTTTATATCACTTATTACAATGTTATGAACATTATGTAATTATTTAAGTTAATAACGGTCGTTTTTTCGATCTTTGGTAACTTGAGTCAACAATAAACTTCTTATAATTACAAGTTGTTCATGTGGTAGAATATCCATTATATCCAGAATTATATTCATGATTTAGATGTCATATATATCTTATATATCCAGTATATACATTCATTTATAATATTACGTAACATTTAGAGGTAAGAAATGAAATGCACCGTTCATGGAGACGGTAAGTCGTACGTACGCATGAACGCTACTTTCATTTTAATTTCATATTTAATGGAACGAAATCATAATGATATAAATGTATAATATAATTCCAGTATAATATAGTGTATAATACCATTTTCTTCATCCTTTATACATCCCACATATGGCATTAACGATTGAAATCACTTTGAGGGGGCGGTAGTCCGCACTTCCTAAAATGAAATTATCGCGTATTACCCATAATGGAAATCATAAAGTATGCCATAAATGAGAAATACAAAAGCATAAGTAAAACATAAACATATTATATATCATATATAAAAATAGTGACATCTTAATGGCCACCTTTGAAGGTGTTATATGAGTGTTGAACAATCATCGTTTCGTGAGGCAGAAATTCGCCATCCACAGAAACCGTATGTTCTTTAACCATTATATGTAGGTGTGTGTAAGTGTAGCTCGAATACTTCTTATAACAACATCCTAGTATATTGAGGATACTTTTTTTGTTACAAAAGAAATTAATAAAAAAAATTTAGGGGGTTGGAGAAGAAAAATAAAACAAAACAACATTAGAAAAGACATTACCTCAAAATCGGGTAACTCTTTTTGATTTGAGCCAAAGGCTTCCTTGGGAAGAGTTCTGACCAAAGTAAGGCTTCTAGGAGTAATAGGGGGAAGTTGGGAGAGTATTTGGGCAGAGTTTGGCCGAGCCAAATGGCTTGAAAGTGTAAATGAGGTGGGAGAGGTGGGGGCCTTTTATAAGTGGAGAGGAGGGGCACTTTTGGAAAGATTGAAATGTTACATTATTTCACAATGATTTTCGGATTCTAAAGGTCCCACACTTATATAATTCGAGGATAAGGTGATAAGGTTTCGAAATCTCCTCATCCAATAGGCTTTGGACAAGTTTAAGCCTTGGATTTGGCATTATCTTCTCATTTTATTTAAATCGTTAAATAATGAGGTCATCGCTGCATCATAATGATGTCATAAATAATTTAATTTATTTAATGTCTAAAAATTATAAAAAAAATACTATGATGTAGGAAATATTTTTATCTTTCTAATTAATATTTATAGTCAAAATTTGGACTTGTGTAACCCCAATTAAAAACTGTTTTAGTAAAACAACTCATGTTTGTGTCAATTTAATTTTAACATTAAATAAATATATATTAATGTCATTTTCCAACTAAAGTGGCTCCATGGGGTCCCCAAGTTGACCCATGGGTTGTCTTGGTCGTCCATGACTCATCCAATAGGAGTAGGACAAGTTTCATGCTCATCTCATATTATTAAAACATTATTTGTACCTTAAACTACACTAATTACCTCTAATCGCGATTAAGAACTTAAAAGTTACTATTCACCAAAAATTTATTTTAATATCACTGAACCACATTTTACTTATTAATGACAACCATGTATGTCGGATTTTTGAAAATCAAATCACAGAAGTGGTAATATTTTATTTAAACAAAAAATCAGTTATTTAACTACCACTTAGTGGTTTCACTATTCATCAAAAATTGAACTTTTTCAGAACAAGGCCAAAATTTCACCCTAAGCTATAATTGATATTCCGAATTCAAAAATGATTTCTATTTTACAAAATTCCAAACATATAAGTTTCATTAATTAATTTTATAATTAATTCCCGCTGTTACGAAAAATAGCGTGTTTTTAAGAAACAATTTATATCAAAAGATTGGCAATTGTTTATGTCCAATTTCAATGTTAAATTAATTCTAATGACCACCATTGGATAAAATAGTAAAAATATATTCTAATTATACCTTAAAACCACTAAATAGTATAATTTATCACAATAAATTATTTTGATTAAAAAAGTTGTTTTAAAGTATTTTTCACTATTCATAAAAATTAGAAGTTCTCAGAAAAATACCAAAAATTCAACATAGGCTAATTTCGATATTCCGAATCCAAAAATGAAGTCCATTTTGATAAATAAAATTTATAAAATTTCAAAAATTAGGTATTACTATTCACAACGGCTAGTTTCATTAGTTATGGTGTGTGTTAGAGCTCGAGGTTGCGTACAACACACGCTATTGCATTATTGAATGAGAAGCGTATCGTGGAAGCTCGGGGTGTTACAAGGGAATAGGAGGAAAGCAAGTGAA
The DNA here is from genome assembly GCA_963277665.1 of Viscum album. NCBI lineage: Eukaryota > Viridiplantae > Streptophyta > Magnoliopsida > Santalales > Viscaceae > Viscum > Viscum album. Next base: position 1,136,978,340 of record OY728166.1, read on the forward strand.
ACATACCACATGTAATTATTGTGGGAAGAAGCATTCGGGGAACTTCCAAGTTGGGAGTGGTAAGTACTAAAAGTTTTGAAGGGATGGACATATCGCACAAAGGTTTTGTTGTGAGGTGAAGTCTCAACTGACCAAAAACAATGAAAAAGGGAAGATAGTGAATTACATATAGGAAGTATAATTCTATAAGTGTAGAAAACTTGGGAACTTTTTCAATCAATATCCAAATTTGATGGTAATGGAGGGGAATCAGCATTAGCCTTTTAAAATTACTAGGGAGAAAGGTTGTTCATTTTCTATAATGACAACTGATGTTGAAGCTCTAAATTATGTAGTGGTAGGTACTCTTTTTGTTCTATCAAATTTGGAAAGTAAATTGTTTGATTCTGGAACCACACATTCTTTTACTTCCTCTATGTTTGTGAATAATTTAGAATCAACCCCTGAATTTCTAAATGTATAGTTTTCAGTCAAGAATCATGGGTGGATTATCCATGGATCATCAATGTTTAGAAAATCTAGTATTTAATTTAGTGAGGAAATATTATCACAAATCTATTAGTCAGTCCCTTGTTGGAATTCTAAATTTTACTAGGGATGGACTTACTCTCAGATAATAATGCTAAGATTAGATTCATAATCAAGGAAATATCTATATTATTGAACAGAAAACCTATAGTTATCTTCTAAGGAGAGATTTATCGACCAGAACATTGTCTATAATCACCTCATATAGCATTTTATATGTAGTTGATCAGTGAAGAAGAATAAGTAAATGAGAGTATAAGGATAGAAAATGTCCGCATAATCTAGGAAAACATTGATGTATTTCCCAAGGAGTTACCTGGGCCTCCCCGGAAATAAAGTTAGAGTACTTCATTGAACACATTCATAGATCTAATTCAATTTCAAAGACCTCACATTGGATGGAAAATGTGGAGATGGAGGAATTAAATAAAGCAATCCATGATCTTTAGGATGAGGGTTTTAACCGAATAAGTCTGTCTTCATGGGGAGAACATGTTCTCTTTGTGAAGAAGAAATATGGATCAATGAAAATATGCATTTATTATTGATAACTGAATGGAATCATGGTGAAGAAAAAATACCATCTTCCATGAATTGATGACTTATTTAACCAAATTTGTGGGGATCAAATCTTCTTCAAGATTGATAATTGAACAGGTTGTCTTCAATTGAGGGTGAATAAATAAGATATTAAAAAAACATCCTTCAGATCAAGATATGGGCATTATGAGTTTGTTGTTATGACCTTGGTATTGAGTAATTCTCTGACTATATTTATGTATTTGATGAATATAGTATTTAAGGACTACCAAGATAACTTTATGGTAGTTTTTATTGATGATATTCTGTTATATTCCAAAAGTCATGAGGATCATGAGGATTATATGAGGCTTATTTTTTAAAATATATGGTAGGAGATGATTTTAGGAATGTTCAGAAAATGTAAATTTTGGTTACAAAACGTTTCTTTCATGGGGAACATTGTTACCAATGAAGGAATCAAAGTTTAACCTGTAATGAAAATGGTTGTAGATGATTGGATGCAACCTACAACAAAAACCGATATTAATAGTTTACTTGGATTAGTGAGATATTATAAGAGGGTTGTGAAAAAAATTTCATGACATTCTAATACACTAACCATGTATACTCAAAAATTGGTTAAACTCATATGGAAAGGGGAGTTTGAGGAATGTTTCCATGATCAAAAGAAGATATTGGTTATTTCATCCATGTTAACTCTAACCTCAAGCTGAGAAGGATTTTTTATTTTTAGCGATTCATCACTAAGAGGGCACGAGTGTGTCCTCTTAAAAAATGACAAGGTTATTACTTATGCATCTCGATAATTTAAGACTCATGAGAAAAACTGTCCTACACATGATCTGGAGCTGGATATAGTTGTTTTTTCTCTAAATATATGGAGGCATGATATTTTTGGGGAGAAGTATGATATATACACAGATCAAAAAAACTTGAAGTATATTTTCATACAAAAGGAATTGAACATGAGATATAGGTGATGGTTGGAACTTTTTAAAGACTATTATTTTTCAATTCATTATCATCCCAGAAGAGAAAAAAATTCATTGATGCATTAAGTAGGAAACAACCTATTTTATTATCCATGATGAGGATTCAAAGAGATCCCTTGATCTGTGATCTAGTGAAAAACGACATTGGAATTGTATGCGAATGGACATCATAAGCCCTATACCAAATTATTTCTCAACCATCATTACTAGAGAAGATCAAGAAGTATCAAAAAGAAGATGCTTTAAAATAGAATAAGTTTGATTCTTTCAAGGTTGGGATGTTTAATAAGTTCAATATTGATCAAGAAGTTTTACTGAAATTTCTTACAAGACCATGAGTTCCATCTATTCCAGAAATATAGAAGGAGCTCATGGATGAAGCTCACCGCTCCAATTTATCTATACATCCTAGAAGCATGAAAATGTATAGGGACCTTAATGATCATTATTGGTTGGATAATATGAAAAAGGAGATCGTTGATTATACTACTAGGTGACTGTAAGTCATCAAGTGAAGGCATAGTGACAAATTCTTAAAATGGTATTACAACCAAAACCCATACCAGCATGGAAGTGGGACAATATCACTATGGTCTTTTCCACTAGTCTCCTGAGAACTTCTAAAGAAAACAATGTGATATGTATTATAGTTGACTCTTTCACCAAAACTTCCCATTTTATCTCCATTAGGGAAGACTTCTCTCCTGATCAACTTACCAGTATTTATGTGAAGGGAGTGGTAAGGCTGCATGTAGTTCTACTTTCTATTATATCTGATCATGATGCAAGGTTCACATCAAAATTTTGTATAAGTATTCAACATGGTCTGAGTACCAATTTGAATTCAAGTATGTCTTCTCACACCCAAACTGATGGAAATTTTGAAAGTAATATTCAAATACTTGAGGACATGTCGAGAACAAACTCAATGGAATATAAGGGTGGATGGAATCAACATCTCTCCTTAGTAAAGTGCACTTACAACAACAGCTTGCACATGAGTATTCAAACAACACCCTATAAAGCTATATATGAGAAGTGGTGTATAACTCTTAGTTGTTTCGATGAAGCTAGTGAGAGAAAGCTTCTTGGGAATGTTCTTATACAAGAGATGATAGAGACAATTTATTTCTTCTAGCAACAAATTGAGGCTGCTCAGAGTCAGAGAAAAAGCTATGTCGACAACCATCTAAGGGACTTGGATTTTGATGTTGGTGACAAAGTCTTTCTTATAATATCACCTTTAAAAGGAGTAATAAGGTTTGGGAATAATTTAAAGCTTAGCCCTAGGTAAATTGGCCACTATGAAATCCATTATTGTGTAAGAGCAAAGACCTATCAGCTTTCACTTCCTCCAAATCTTTCACAACTTTGTGATTTTTTCCACGTATCCTTCTTGAGTAAGTACATACATAACCCTTCACATGTAATAAATCCAGAGGTGGTACAACTTGAACATGAAATCTCTTATAAGGAGCAACCTGTGTAGATCTTGGATCATAGAGACAAGGTTCTACACAAGAACAATACCCGCCTTTTTTTAGTGTTGTGGAGGAACAAAAAATATAAAGAATCCACGTGGGATCTAGAGGAGTCTATGAGGCAGAATTACCCACACCTTTTCTCTTCTGAGGGTACGAGTTGAAATTTCGTGGATGAAATTTATTAAGGGGGGATGAATGCAATGACCTGAAGTTTTGAATAATATTTTTTTCCCTGAAAATGTATGTATTACTATTTCATAATTAATATTATTAGGATCATATTCATTGAAGAGATCCTTTTCTCTTTGGCTCCTGATCATCACCCATGCCCTAGGTGGCAATGAACATCGCCAAAACCCCTCCCCTTTCAACAGGGAGGGTTCTCCATTCAACCCCAGAGCATAGAGTTTCATTCACCACATTCTCTAACCACAATTTCTTACTAGTGTTTCATGGTGTGGCGCTTTTCCCTAAAGTCTCGAACCTCCGAGAAGGTTTCCCTCAACTGGCACTATCGATTTCAGAGTTTACTGAAGCTTTGTATATTTTTAATCAAACTCTGGTTGCTCTGTTCATTTCTCGGTGGCCATCGGTGGACCCTATCGATCGTTTTACCTTTGAATCATGGGATCTTCATGAACGGTCGACAATTGGTCTGCCTGATAAGCACCATATTATGATCCGCTTTTCATCCCAGGAAGATATGATCTCTTCGTGGTCTGGAGCTCCTCGTTCCTAAAATGTTCTCAGCTTCCACCTGGTCAAATGGTCCTTTGACCTCCATTTGAAGCGAGATTCCCCATCTACTGCTCTGTGGGTAGGTTTTCCCAATCTTCCTATCCCTTTTCAAAACCCCTCTATAATTTGAATGATATGTAATTTAGTCAGCCGATATCTTTGCTTGGACTCAATAACCAGCTCCATTTTTCACCCTATCTCCCCCAAATTTGTGTGGAAGTGGACACTTTATAACCCTCAATTGAATGGGTATAGATCTCGGTAGGCGAGGAATTTCGATGGAAACAACCTGTAGTGTTTGATTCTTGGAATCTTTTCTTCTCAAAGTTTTCTCACATGGGGTATCTGGATCATTCATGACAGTGAGGTAGTAAAGGCCCCATCAGGAGTATGGATCTTGGTGATGCTTCCATCCCGCTATCTAGTGGGGCATCCTCTAATCAAGGTTTACCCTTAAATTCGGATAATATTGGAAAATTGAAGGGCGAAATTTGACTAGGTCCGAGCAGATCTCCTCTAATCCAATGCTTCTGTGCGTTGGGGATCCGGCAGTCTAGAATCCTTAGAATTCCACACTTCCTGTACCTAAAGTCTCAGACATTTTTGACAAATTAAACATGATCTGGGAGCTACTGTCCCTTCAGAGTCTGTGGTTGCAGTGTCTCTTTGTGATGATGAACAATTTATGCAACCATCTTTGTCCAGTCTATCCCAAGAAGTTGCGGGGATTGGGGATGCTTGCGATGCTTTTCCCATATGTAAGGATTCACTAGGTATAGTATTGGAGTATCCAATCTCTCAATTATAGTATATGGGGAGCGGATTCGAGCAGCCTGGTGGTTTGGAAAAATTATTGCAGGTCTTGAATGTCAAACAATCCTACGCTGTGAAGGTGAAGTATTGAGGAATGACCTCTAACCCCAAAACTCGTTTTTCTATGTTTTGAGAAACAGAGTGCCATGTTTATGGGGATGTCTATGAAGAGGATACCACACAAGAGGATTTTACGTCTTCCTCAGACTCCCCTACTGAGTCCAAGGAAGGTAATATAGTGGAGAACTACCTTAGATCCTCCACAAGGAAAGGTAAAATCTCTATCACTGACCCGGAAGATTTTATTAAGTGCACCCAGAATCCATGTCGTAGGAAAGACTATTCAGATATTCCAAAACCACCAGTCAATAGATCCTCAAGAAGAAGCAAGGAAATTATGAAGGTTCCCAAAATCTCTAGAAATCTCTCTCTGGGTATAGACAAATATTTCGATAAGCATCTAGTGCCCGAAGAAAATGATTCTGCGGATACTGCTAGCCTCCATTATGGAATAAAATTGATGGAATGTGAGGAGTGGGAAAACATAATTAATGGTAATGAAGAATTCTTAGATAATTATATGGAGGTCAATTCTTTGCAAGAGGAGTTTGAGAGGTTGGATGAGAGTAGAATAATGTTTACTCTATCCTCTGAGTAGGAATCTTGGATCAACAAACAACCTGGTATCTTGGCTCGTGGATTTAATGGAAAGAAGATATCAGTGGAGGAGCTCATTCATTCTTTGGACAAGATGAAAATATATTTTGAAGACCTCCTCAAAGATGAACCAGACTGGTGGGATACTACTCCTCAATGGAGTCTTCTTAGAGGTAAGGGATTTAAAAGACTTAAATTTCAATTTTGAAGATTTATCCATTTCTTATGAGATTGGTTGATGTTTTTGTAGTTTATGGTTTCCCACTTTTTCCTCAAAATTGATTCCTAATAAAAAAATATATGATGATGACTATTTCATAATTAATAAAAATATATATAATTATAAATGAATAGTGATAATTGGGTTTTGACCATTATATGACCATCGGTCAATATGAATGTTGGAAACAATAATAATTTTTAATGTTATAATTTTTGTTTAAAATTTAAATAATAATGGATAGTTAATGTTGAAAGAAGAGTCAGTGGCCTCATCCAGTAGACTCAGGATGTACGAAGCCCATCTGTCGGAGCTTGGGAAGGAGGTATCAACATTGGGCTTTTCTATGAACCAAGCCCAAGTTGAGTTTCAACATGTTAGGCTTGAAAAAAATTCTTTCAAGTGAAGTTCAAGCTGATGGAAATCATCATTCGGGCAATGTTGTCCTAGCCTCTCCAAGATTTTATCACCATTTCACACCTTACTCTTATGTCTTATGCATGTATTATAAGGTGCTATGTAATGAGGCCTTAGTTACTTTGTGTAATCATTTTTTATAAACAAAATTTTTATTTCTTATTATAGTAAAATTATTGAATGTTAAATGTAAAAATATATAGAGGATTAATTTTTAAAATATTTATATTATTGACGAATATTAAAAAAATAGAGCATTTTAAAATATTTTTGTTACTTAAAGTAAGAAATAATATGAAATTATTTTCAAAAATTGGACATATACAATTGTGATTAGTAAAAACTTTAATGTCTAATAAGACCAACTTAATTTTTTTTAATAATAAATTAGGAGTGGTAATTCTACCCTTATGAATCGTAATGTTACTAATAGAATAGTAACATCACTTATGTAAGTATAAATATAATTTATGCTCCTTGAATTGGAATGTGATGTAATAGTGTAACTAAATAACTGTTTTAGAAATTATTAGATAAGTATTAGTATTTTTTTCTGAGTAAATAGTAATTTTAATTAAAAATTTAATTTATCATATATATATAAATATTTTCATAAAATGGAGTTCATTTTTGAATTATGAACATCCATATTCGTTTAGGGTGAATTTATGAGATTTTTATAAAATATTTGGTTTTTCAGTGAATTATAAAAATATAGTTATTGAGTTTTCATTGTGTTTTATGACATCATAACGATGTAATATGTAATTTAAAGTGATGTTACACTCATTTGGATTAAAATATTATTGTAGGATCGAAATAATAAATGTAGATGCTCAATTACAAGATGGGTGGGATGAATTGTTTAAATTCATTTGGAACCATTAAATTTGGTATAAAACAATTGTTTTTATCCTTAAGGAAAAATATTTTCGACAAGGTTAAACAAGATAAATTCACAAGACCTCTTAGTTTTACAAACATGCTAGATTCTAGAAATATGGTTCTGGAAATGAAACTTAAAAAAAGTTTACAAGAAAAATATTCTACCTTAAAGAGTATAGAGTCGTATTAATCAGAGTATACAAAATTATAGGGAAATATAAGACAGTTATGCTTTCCTTATTAATCAAAATGCAGTAGAAAATAAACTTTAAACAAAACAAGTAAAAATTTTGAAATCTTTTAACCCAAAGAGTATGGTATCCGTCAAAGTTGGATAAAGGTCCATTGATTTATACTTTCCAGAAAGTTTGTCTTACCCACACTAGGGTAAGACCTCGATAGGAATATCAGAATATGTCTTGATAACCTTGCAAGCCCTCAACTTCAAGGTAGTCGAAACCCTTATCTTCTTAACCAAGGAAGTCCTCGATCTTTAAGGTAGTCGGCACCTCTACGTTCCTATCCCCGGAAGCCCTAGATTGTACACAACAACAATAAGAGTTTCCTAAAGGAAGATACACTAGATGTTTAGTATGCACAAGGCATAAGAGTATCTCTCTCTAGAAATCACTTCAACAGCATGAAATCTCTAGAGTTATAGATCAGTTGTCATGTATCGTGCTCGTTCTAATGAGCTCCTATTTATAGGAACATATCTAATGGTCGGATCCCTTATCCAACTATCATATTTTTCCATGAAACTTGGAGGTACATGTACACGTGTCACTCAAACAACGGTTAGTTAGAAATAAATTGTACGACATCGTTTCGTAACTAAAATAAGGGTAAGTAAAATAATGGTTTCTTAACAAAATCCTTTTTTCAGAGTCTAAGGAAAAATAAGGTTCAGAGTCTAAGAAAACAAGCATTAGGAGTCTATATTACATGAATATTCAGATTCTGTTTTTCAAGGAATTTGGAATTAGAATTCTATAGACTTCAGAGTCTAAATTCCAATGAATTCGGAATATGAATTCTAAAGAATTCGGAGTCTGAATTTAGAGAATTCAGATTCTGAATTATGAGAAATTCGGAGTCTGAATTCAGAGAATTAAGAGTTTGAATTTCAGAGAATCCAGAGTCCAAATTTTAAGGAATTTGGTGTCTGGATTTCATAGTATTCAGAGTCTGAATTTCAGAGAATTCAGATTCAGAATTCATAGTTATTCAGAGTCTGAATTTCAGATAATTCGAAGTCTGAATTCAGAGGAATTCGGAGTCTGAATTCAGAGGAATTCAGAGTCTGAATTTAGAGGAATTCAGAGTTTGAATTCAGATGATTCGAAACCTAAATTTGGATCCTGAAAACAGAATACTCTATATCTTATTATTTATAGGATACCAAGGTTTTAGATATGAAACTTAATTTTACACTTAGAAATAAAATGAGTTAGATTTAGAGAAATTATAAAATGAACAATGAAAACAAAGGTAAGGATAAAATTTCCTTGGGGAAGGGAAATTTTCCTTGTTAAGATAAATTTTAGGGGAAATAAAATTTGCTTTGAGATAGTGTGTTTGTGATTTTCAAAACATAAAGGAATGGAAAAGACATAAGGAAACCTGATTGAATCAACAATCTCCCCCTTTTTGGAATGCACTAACATCTTTACTAAAATGAATATAAGGGATTTAGAATTTTTATTAACTTGTAAATAAAAACATATCTACCTTTACTTATATATCAAAATGATTATGACTAACTCCCCCTTAGGATTTGGATTCCCTAACGATCATATTCTTGATTTCCTAAATGATATTTTACATTATCTTGCATACAAAAATCTTCATTGATAAGAACTCTCCATTAGATGAACTCCCCCCTTAGGGAAATATCTTCATTGCTTAGTATCCTTTTTATCATTATTTTCTTCCCCCTTTTGATTTTAAAGAAGGAAAATAAGTAATTTAAAAATTTTCTACCTAAAATATTAGTACAAAACAACCAAAATATATGGAGTACACTGAATATTTCATTAAGATTGAAAAAATTTGTACAATGGGGAAATAAAACAAAAGATCAAAATGTAATGAAATTACCATTCTTTCTCATTTGGAATCTGCTTCTTCAAAATGGTTTTTAGCTTCTTGAGATCCTTGTGATCTTCTTATATAATCTTGAGTAGCTGATCTTGATCTTCACCTTTATTCTCTAAGGATTTAATTTTTTCTTCCTGAGCCTTATGACATTCTACTTGGGCTTTCAACACTTCTTCTTGCTTAAGAAGATTCTCTTCAATCTCAATTTTGAGATCCCTTTCCCTCTTCCAATTCATGGCTACAAAATTAATAATTCCATTTAGATTCTTAACTTCTTGCTTCTGAGAATTCTGTTCGAGACTTAGCTTCTCCTCAAAGTTCTTAGTAAGATCACTAAGCTTGCTATCTTTGGTGTCAAAGTCATCCTTTAAATTTACATGAAATTCATCGAAGATTCTCATTTCTTTTATTTTCTTCTTTGAATAGCTTGTAATCTTCTTACAATATCTTTTATGATCCTCATAACTAATGAGAAAAGATTTGAAATCTGCCTCGAGACTGACACATTTATCCATCGCCATGGAGACAGAATCTGATTTCTGATTAATTGTATGTTAAAGAATCTGGCATCTTGATTCTATACTAGGGAATAAAGGAATAGTTCCAACAAGGTTCAAAGACTGTACCACAAAATAATTTCCAAGGGAGGATGATTCTGTATGAGAATGTTTAGTTGGTGAGGATTCATTTTGTAACTCGTCATATTTCATCTTTGAAAAAATTCCAACAACTTTATTTTTTACCATAGGTTTCTTAGGTGTAGCAAGGAACACCTAGTTTTCATTATCAACATTCTGAATGATCTCTTCAGCCTTGGGAAATTCATGTCCACTATCTGATAGCTTAACAATATTATCTTCATCAAATTCTACTTTCTCGACATCAACTACTTGATATTCTAGATGAATGAAATCATGATTGCTACATTCATCATCTCTTGGATTATTCACTTCTTCTTGAACCTTATCTTCATTCACTAGAGTAGAAACTTTTGAAGATTCGGCTTCGGATGTTCGGATTGAGAGATTCTCAGAAGGACTCTACTTCTCATGATAATCTCTTTCTTTCCTTATCATATCCTCGGTGTCACTAGTGCCTTATTCTTCTTATTCTTCTTCCACTTCTTCTTCTGGAACTATTTTTTCTTCTTGATCTCGTTCAGGAATTACCAAATTATTTCCTAGAGTATCTAGTAGTGATACCTATAGAAATAATTCTGGTACTAGAATTTCCTCCGAGGATTTTTTAGTATCCTTAAGAAGAGATTGGATGATTTCAGCTTCTGACAATTTCTTCCTCTTCATCTTTTCTTTATCTTGCTTCTCAAGATTCTCAACAGACTTTTCCTTCAAATTTTTTTCCTTAGTATGATCCAAGCCAAAAATAGGCCCCCCTTCCTTATTTTTTTTCTTTTTATCTCTCCACATAGCCACTACTTCATCAGGATTGGTCTTTTTCTTCTTTGGCTTCGGTGGTGCAGGTTAAGTTTCCTTAGCCACGTGAGTTTTTCCTTTTTCTTCCAGTTCCTTCTCCTTTCTCTTCCTTGTACCCTTTTTGGAAGCCACGTGAGTTTTTCCTTTTTTTTCCAGTTCCTTCTCCTTTCTCTTCCTTCTACCCTTTTTGGAAGTCTCAGTCACTTCCTATTTCATTGAAAGAGCTTGGATTTCAACTTCCGAAAAATCATAAAATTCTCCTGAATCACTATAAAAACATATCTTCATTATTCTTAGAGTGTCATCACTCAGAAACATTACTTTGAAATTCCATGGCTTAGAACTAAAAGGAACTTTGAATGACTGAAGGCAAAGAACTATTATCTTTGAAAGAATAACTGGATATATGATAATCTAAGACTTCAGATTTCCATTATTTATATTCTCAATCACAACCAAGATGTACTTGACTGGGTTAATATTCCTCAGGTTCACTAAGAAGTCTATAATATAGATATCACTTTTCTTCCGGGTATCCTTATCCCCTTTTCTTGGAATGAAAAAACCTTGGACCCATAACTCAAGAATCCAAAGATTTGTAGATGAATGAACAATTTTCAGAGTCTTCACTTCTTTTATGCCAATACACTCTATAGATTTTTCCTTATCAAAAGATCCTATTACATCAAGTACCTTGTGTGAGCAGAACTATGATTCAACTTCATATAGAATCCCAACTAGATTTGTATCCATATTGTAAGAACGAGAGTAGTTCCTTCCATAACTCTTGAAAGAAAATTTATCTCTCCCTTCTTCAATGAAAAAACTAACTGTTTCATAGAATTCCACCAACAACTCTGGATACACAAGATCTTATGCCTTTTTTTTAGAAATACAAACACTCTCCCAGTCATTCCTCATGATGTTCTTTGAAATGATATATTCATACTTAGTGCAAAACTTTGGATCAACTAACCTCTCTTGATATATCTGCCAATAAGATGTTTACTTAACAATAGACATTTCTTTCTAAGGAGAAGCTTCAATAGACATTCAGAATTTAGGAAACTTTTGAAAATTCATAAGAGCCTTAAGTAGAGAAATATAGATTCAGCAAGCTAGAGCTTGAAAAATTGATGTGGGATAACCATTGAGGGGGATTTATATAGGCGATTGAGGTGACAGTTCAACTTCCATGGTTGATCTAATGGTTGGAAAACATCTGCTAATATCTGACGGTTTAAATGATAGCCAACGAAGTATTTTGATCGATTTGGATCATTGAGGTTTTTAAAAAAACATTCGGATTTAAGGAAAGGTAAATCTGAAAAATTTAAAACTAAATGAAAATATCATCAAGTAAGAAGATGATTATGATATTTTAAGAAAGTAAACTTACCTTTATGATTTCTTGGAATATTTTTTTAATGAGGAAAATTTTTCTTGAAGAACTTTAAATTCCAAAAAAATACAAAAAAAATTTACTACGGAAAATTGTAGACTATGAAAAATTTTAGAGTATGAAAAACTTTAAACTACGAAACAATTTAGATTATAAAAAAATTTAGATTTTAAAAAATTTTAGAATTCAAAAAATTTTAAATTATGAGAAAATTTAGATTTCGAAAAATTTTAGATTTTGAAAAAATTTAGATTATGAAAAAATTTAGATTTTGAAAAAATTTAGACTACGAAAAATTTTAGGTTATGAAAAAATTTAGATTATGAACAAATTTAGATTTTAAAATATTTTATGCTACAAAAAATTTTAGATTATGAAAAATTTTAGATTACGAAATATTTTAGCTAACAAGAAAATATACTCCCCCTAGGAAAATGATATTTCTTACTATAAAAATACTTATTTTAACAGAAAGTTAATATGGAAGATTACATTACGGTTATCATTCCTAACTTCTGTTTAATATATTCAAATCTATCGGAGGGTAATGATTTTGTAAAAATATCATTAACTTGATCTTGCATTCTGATAAATTAAATAATGATATCTTCTTTTAGTGTGTGATCCCTAAGAAAGTGATGCCTAATATCTATGTGTTTTGCATGAGAGTGATGTGCAAGGTTTTTTCTTAGGGAAATGGTACTAGTATTATCAAAAAAAATTGTTTTGGTAAAACTCATGAAATAGTATGTGAGTGTGTGCTGCATCCACAACACTTGTGAACAACAACTTACAGCCGCTGCATATTTAGCTTTAGCAGTGGAAAGTGATAATAAGTGTTTCTTTTTGCATGGCTATGAAACTAATGAATCTCAGAAGAAATGAAAAGTTTCATATTTACTTTTCCTATCCATTATACATCCACCAAAGTCATCATCCAAAAATATTTTAAAAAAATCATTTCCAGAAGTATAAAAGAGTCCTAAATCCATGGTTCCCTTTAAGTAGAAAAAAATTAATTTCACTGCCTTTAAATGAGTTTTTTTAGGATTGGATTGATATCTTGCACATAAGTATACTGTAAACATTAAGTCTGGTCGATTATATTTCAAGTGTAGTAAGCTTCCTATCATACCTCTAAATGTTGTTTGATCAACTAGTTTCCCAGCTTCATCATGATCAAGTGAAATTGAGGTGTCGATGGGAGTACTTATACTCTTAGTGTTTTCATAACCATACTTTTTAATAAGATTTTAATATACTTATGTCGAGATATATATGTTCCTTATGGTTTTTGATAAATTTGGAAACCTAGGAAAAATGTTAACTCACCCATCATATTAATTTTAAACTCAGTTTTCATGAGATCCTCAAACGAATCAGTTAAAGATTGCTGAGTTGAACCAAATATAATGTCATCCACATAAATTTAAACAATAAAAACATTTTTCTAATCGTTTTTTATAAAAAGGTTTGGATCAACATTTCCCTTAACATAATTATTTTGATGTAAAAATCATGTAAGTCTATCATACCAGTCTCTAGGATCTTGTTTAAGTCTATAAAAATCTTTGGTAAGTTTGAAAACATGTTCAGGATGTTTTATGTCTTCAAAATTAGGAGGTTATTCAACAAAACTTCCTCTTGAACATAACCATTAAGGAAATAACATTTAACATCCATTTGAAAGAGATTGAAATTAATGAATGCTGAAAAGGCAATTAAAATATGAATAGATTCAAGTCTAGCTACTAGAGAATAGGTTTCTTCATAGTCTATTACTTCTTGTTGATTATAGCATTTAGCAACCAATCTATCTTTATTTATAATTATGATTCCATTTTTATCATACTTATTTTTGATGACCCATTTTACTCTATCAACAGATGTTTCCTTAGGTCTTTTAACCATGGTTTGGACTCTATTCTATTAGAATTAATTTAGCTCATCTTACATGGCTTTAATCCAATAATCATCACCTAAAGCTTCATCAGTGTTTTTTGGTTCAAATTGGGAAAGTAATGCTAGATGTTCAACTTCATTCCTTAAGGAACTTTTATTCCTTACCTGTTGATTTACATCACCAATGATACTATCACTGGGATGATTCTTCAAAAAAAACTAATTTGGGTTTTGTAAAACCTGTTCATCAACATAGGGTAAAAAATATTTTGGGGTAAATTCTTCAGAAATATTTTCATGAACATTTTCCTTATCAGAAGGATTTTCTATTTAGGGTTGATAATCAATTTTTTAAAACACATCTGAGGATGTAGGTTGGGGTTGTTTAAAAAAAAGGATCAATTTCATCAAATTTGGCATGTACTATTTCTTCAAAAGTATATGTATTTTTATTGAAAACCTTGTAAGCCTTAGAAGTTGTGGAGTAGCCTAAGAAAGTTATTTCATCGGATTTGGGTGCGGATTTATGTAAATTATCTTTAGTATTCTGAATGATTACTTTGAAACCAAATACATTTATGTAGGAATGTCTAGGTTTTCTACCATTCTACAATTCATAGGGTGTTTTATTAAGAAAATGTCTAATAAAAACTCAATTTATAGTATAACAAGCAGTAATTACATCTTCAACCCAAAAATGTTTAGCTATTGAATATTCACTCAACATGGTTCAAGTTATCTCTTGAACAATTATTTTGGTTCTTTCAACAACACCATTTTTCTAAGGAGTTCTTGGTGCTGAGAAGTTATGAGTAATGCCTTTTCTACTAAAAAATGTTTCAAAATTTGAATGTTGAAATTCTTATCCATGATCACTATGAATAGTTATCAATGGAATATTTTTCTCATTTTTAACTTGGGCTCTAAATGTTTTAAAATAAGAAAATGCTTCAGATTTATTTTCTAGAAAATAAACCCATGTAAATCTAGTGTAATAATCAAATAAGACAAATATATTATATTTTCCTCCAATTCTTTCAGTTTTTGTTGGACCCAAAAAATGCATATGCACCAATTATAATGCATCTACTGTTGAGACTTCATCGATTGATTTAAAACTTGATTTATGTTACTTTATATATTAACAAGGATCACAAACTTTTGAAGAATAAAATATAAGCTCTGTTAGATCCTTAACAAGTATTTTCTTAGAGAGATTGAATAAATTTCTAAGGTTACAGTGTTATAACCTTATATTTCATAACCCAGAATGATTGTGCATTGCACTAAGGCAAGGTAGATCTTGGATCCTAAGGTGTTCTATGTTTAGTGTGTATACATTCTCTTTCCTATGGGAATAAAGAATAAAATCTTCCTTATAATCGTATACTAAGCAGTTATTATTCCTAAGATTCACGAGGTAACCTTAATCAAACAACTGAATTATGCTAATGAGGTTGTGCTTAAGACCCTTAACAAGTAAAACATTTGAAATCAAATTTTTTTCAAGAAGAACAATATTACCTATTTAAATAATTTCTCCCTGAGCATTATCCCCAAAAGTTATTTTTCCTCCTTTCGTCTTGATAATATTTTAAAAGAAGTTTTTGTTACTAGTCATATTCCGGGAACATCCACTATCCATGTACCATGTATTGCTGTTGGTACTTTCTTTATTTTCCTGAAAATAAGAATGTTAGACATTCAGAACCCAAACTTTCTTGGATCTGGAAATTTCAGAAAGAAAAAAATTAGGTATCCACATTTTCATAGAAAAATTATATTTATGAAAACCTAAAACCTAAGTATTATTTAAAGAATAATTTTTCACCCAATGTCCACCACTCTGACATTTATTTCAGAATGGAGCACTTACAAAATAGTTATTACTAAAAACAGGTTTTGAATGAGTATAACCAAAACTGAAACTATTCTTTATAGGTCAAATTTGCTAATACATTTTATCAATGTTTTCCTTACCTAAGGTAAAGTTTGACAATCACTTCCTCAAAGAAAATATTTCTGACTTTAGTTTAATGACCATTTTTTTATCTTCAAAATTAATAGTTTGAGAACTAGTGTTAGTCTCAAAAATATTTTTCATAGAAATAAATTTTTATAGATCTTTAGAATGTTTATTGTTTACAAAATTAAAATCCTCATGGTTTTTGGAAATAAAATCAAATTAAAATTTTTTCTTATAAATATCTTTAGAAATATCTGATACTTCCTTATTAAGAATAGAAATTCTAGAATTTTTCTTCTCAAGTTTTTTCTTGAGTTTATAATTTTCATTCTGAAGAAGTTTAGAAATCCTGGAAACTTATTTTTAAGTAGGTAAAGTATTATCTTTATTAGAAGAATATTCTTCATCTGAAGATTCATAATATTTATCATCACTATAATTTTCATTCAAAGATAAATTTTTGATAGATTCAACATTGTGTACCTTATCCATTAGAAAATGATTTTTGATAGGTAGTCAGGCTAGAAAACAAATATTCTTCTGACCATAAGATTTATATTCTGAGGATTCATCAGAAGAGTCACCACCACTAGAACTCCAGCTGTTATTGTCTTTCAAAACATTCTTATACTTATCCTTGTATTACTTCTTTCTATTCCTCTTAGAATACTTTTCCTTCCAATCCTTTTTCTTAAGAATAGGATAGTCAGGCCTTATATGCCCTGCTCTTTTCCTTTTATAACCAGTGACTTCCAAGTCATTCTTTTCTTTTCTCTTATTTATTATTAAATCCATATTGTAAGTCTTCCTTCCCAACTATCTTGTTCATCCTTCGAGCAGGATTAGCTAGTTCAATATCAGAATGTTCAATTTCACTAGATGTAGATAAAACAGTGACTTCCTTAGACTTAGATCTAGTAACCCTTTTAGGAGTCTTTAGTTTAGTTGTAGTAAATGTTACACTTCCATTTCCATTCTTCTTCTAATTCATATCGGCATCTCTTTTCATTATTGTCGCATGTTGAAGAAGTGTTCCAAAAAACTCATCAAGAGTGATTTGAGACACCTTTCTACTCTCATCAATAACTATTCCTTTGGATTCCCATTCATTAGGCATGATATCTATAATCTTTTCAACAAGTTCCTCATCATCAATACCTTTCTCACCCATAGATTGTAAACTGTTAAAAATATTCATAATCCTTTGTTACACTTTTCATACTGGTTCTCCATAAGGAAATAGAAATCCATGATATTATGCTCTAAGCATATCTCTTCTAGTTTCTATAACTTTAGATGTTCCAAAATGAGTAACATCCAATTTTTTCCTGATACAATTAGCAGCTTCACAAGAAGAAATATGACTATATATATTCCTTTTCATAGAACACATCAAAGTATTTCATACCTTTTAATTTAGTTGATATTTTGACTTTTCTTGATTAGTAAAAGTTCTGACTTCCTTTTCAAGAATATTGTAGT
This sequence comes from Viscum album, assembly GCA_963277665.1. Classification (NCBI taxonomy): domain Eukaryota; kingdom Viridiplantae; phylum Streptophyta; class Magnoliopsida; order Santalales; family Viscaceae; genus Viscum; species Viscum album. The sequence goes on from OY728166.1 coordinate 1,136,995,902, forward strand.
CTCTAGTAAGCATAAAAAAGTTTTCCTCTCTCGTATTGATAACAAAAGACTTCATACGATCCCTCAAATATTCATAATCATTTCCATCAAAAATAGGTGGTCTGGTAGGCTTTAGATTGTCAATCGAACCAACATTTATTCCTTTCATCTTAAGAAAATTTCTTTCCACTAAAACATGTTAATAATAAATGTTTATAAACAAGGATAAAAATTCATATGCAAGAAAAATATATAGAACAATGAAAAGTGAGAAAGAAAACTTATATGTGAAAATAAGTATTTTAGAGACCATCTCTGATACCAATTGTAGGATTGAAATAAAAAATGTAAGGGCTCAATTACAATAGGGGTAAATTTTATACTTTAAATATTCCTTTCAAACCATTAAAGTTGGTATAAAACTTTATTTTTTAATCTTAATGAAAACTATGTTCAACAAGGTTAAACAAGATAAATTCAAAAGACCTCTTAGTTCTAAAAACATGCTAGGTTTCGAAAATATTGTTCCATAAATGAAACATAAGAAAAGTTTACAAGAAAAATATTATACCATAAAGCATATATAATCTTATTAATCAGTGTATACAAAATTACAGGGAAGTAAAAGATAATTATTCTTTCTTTATTAATAAAAATGTAGTGGAAAGTAAACATGCAACAAAACAAGTAACTAGTGTGAAATCTATTAACCCAAAGAGTAGGGTATCCAACAACCTTGGATAAAGGTCCCTTGATTTATACTTTCAATAAAGTTTGTCTTACCCACACCTGGGTAAGACCTTGATAGGAATATCAAAATCTGTCTTTCTAACCCCACAAGCCCTCAACTTCATGGTAGTCAGCACCTCTGTCTTCCAAAGCAAGTAAGTCCTTGAACATTAAGGTAGTCGGCACGTCTGACTTCCTATCCCCGGAAGCCCTCAATTGTACACAACAACAATCAGAGTCACATGAAGCAAGATAAACAAGATATTCAGTACGCACAAGGAATGAGAGTATCTATCTCTAGAAATCACATCAACAACATGGAATCTCAAGAGTGATAGATCTGTCATCATGTATCGAGCTTGTTCAAATGAGCTCAAATCTATAGGCACTTCTCTAAGGGTCGACTCCCTCCTCCACCGGTCATATTTTTCCATGAATCATGGAGGTACATGTACATGTGTCACTCAAAAAATGGTTAGTTAGAAAAAGATTGTACGACAATGGTTCATAACTAAAACAAGGGTAAGCAAAAAAATGGTTGCATAACCAAATACATTTTTCAGATTCTAAGAAAAATATGGTTCGGAGTCTATGAAAATAAGCATTCAGAGTCTATATTACATGAATATTGGGAATATTTTTTTCAAGTAATTAGAAATCATAATTCTATAGACTTTAGAGTCTGAATTACAATGTATTTGGATTCTAAATTCTAAGGAATTCGGAGTTTTAATTAAGAGAATTTTGTGTCTGAATTTCAGATAATTCAGAGTCTGAATTTCAGAGAATATGATGTCTAAATTTTAGAGAATTCAAAGTCTAAATATCAGATAATTTGGAGTCTGAATTCAGAGGAATTTGGAGTATGAATTTCCAAGAAATTAGAGTTTTAATTTTAGAGAATTTGGAGTCTGAATTCAGAGGAATTCAGAGTCTGAATTCAAAGGAATTCATAGTTTGAATTTAAAGGAATTCAGCATCCGAATTCAGAGAATTTAGAACTTGAATTCAGAACCTGAAATCAGAATACACTATATATAATTATTTATAGGATTCCAAGGATTTATCTTTGAAACCAAATTTTAAAAATATAAATAAAATGAGTTATATTTAGAGAAATTATAACATGAACAATGAAAACAAAGGTAAAGAGAAAATTGGATTGGGGAAGGATCATTTTCTATATTAAGATAAATTTTAGGGGAAATAAAATTTTCTTTGAGACTGAGTGTTTGTTATTTTCAAAAACTAAAGAAATCGAAAAGTCATAAGGAATCCTTATTGACTCAACAATTATATGAGGTGTACCATGTTGTAAAGACCTAGAATTTTACATTTACTTTTTTGAAATTATATGGAAATATTATGAGTCTTCAAAAATTGAAAACATGTGATTCTGAGGAGCTGAGTTCCCGAAATGAATTTTCGAGAATTATTTAAGGCACGTTCAATAAACGTATCGAGAGATAATTCCTAACTTTTGAACTGATTCTCAGAATTGAAATCTGAGGGAACCGTTGAACTAGCAGCCCTAATATTTGCTTAAAAGAGCCATGAATTTGACCTCAGTAGGTCGAAGGGAAGATATGGTTTTGCGGGTTTTTTTGTGGAGGATTAAAATAAAACACATGTTTATTTTTATTAAACTCCTTCCATCCATTTAAATTCATTGGAGGTGGAGACCACAAGAGGGTGGTTGGGAATTTAATATTGGGCATTCAATTTCAGGTTACACAAAGTGTGTAACCATGAAACCCACCATTTAATGTAATCTCATTAATGACATGTTAATGAAACCATTAACATAAGTTGATGAGGAAGGATTCTCTCCTTCCTCTTGTTCATTCATTGGAAAAGATTTGAATTGGGAGGAGATAACTTTGGGGATCCATTGGAGAACCTTTAGAAGAACCAATCCACTAAGGAAAGAAAGGGGGTCCACATTCATGCAACCACTAAATATTGTTACGGAATGACGAACGGCGACCCTTCATCTTCAACCATGAGCGTTCTCCAAGGATTTGAGGCAGGGCTTGTCCATGATTGATCTTCATTAATTTACATTGATTCAATATTTTTGAGATGCATGCTATCAGCCTAAAGCGGAGGGTGCGGTCCAAAAGAACATGATACGATCCCTCCACTACTTCATTGTTTGATGTGTTATTCACGACCGAAACTTTGGGTTGAGTAGAACACGACCATGATGGACTTGATGCGCTGTAGACGCCCAGAGATAAACATTGATGGCTTCGAAATGAAGAATGGGGCACCATATCTCATCTGGTGACATACAGAAGCCCGTCGGCATGATGGAACTGGAAACCGGCGCCGACGACTGGCATTGATAGGGTGCAAGGTGGCGATCGACACATCAGCCGGCTGCAACGATGGTAGTGGCACAATCGTTCCGCCGAAGGAGGTCACGGCCCATCGGCCGCAATAGAGGAGGGTGGCAGCTGGCACACCGGCTGGTCGGGTGGATGCTGGGGAGGCGCATGTCTGCGCCGCTAGTATTAGAGGTCGCGACTGCTAAGCTGCTGTGACACACCTAGAGGGAACCTGACACCCGACCAACCACGATTGAAGCACCAGTGTCGTCACATGGCTGGAAGACGTTTTGACCGGCACACCATCTGGCCGTGTTACGCCAAATAGGACCCGCATTGGCAGTTCCCGCGTGCCAGCAAGAGGTACCACATGGCACCGACAAGTAGGCCAAAACCACACGGTCCAATAGGACCGTTCGGGAATCCCGGGGGTGCCTCCCCCTGGAGGCGGCTAGGGAAGGCCCCTCCACGGCAGACCACACGCAGCCACGGGCCGAGCCCTGCAGGCTGCCCCCTTTGTGGGTCGGGCCGGACCGCGGCCCAGAGCGTCAGGCCCACCGTGGTCCCACCCGTCTGGGCCAGACCTGGACCGGGTCGGACTGGACTCAGGCCCCTCTGGACCCAAATACGCCTTTTTCCATATCATGAGAAACAGGCATCCATTTGATGAACCGTCTTTGGATCCAAAATCCTTGGATCGAGACGGTCCTTTTTTATACTTTACATGGGTTTTGGATAAATTTAGAGTATGGTCGGGTTGGATCGAACCCGAATCCAACGATCCCTCGGAACAAAAACACTAATAATTTACAGATTGGGTGTTCGATTGACATTTCATCAGTCGCGTTGGGTCTCTTATGATGTGATGGTCCTTTGGGATACTTTTTAATGGGACTTCTTGGAAGTTGAAGTGTTACCTTGGATTGAGGATCGGATCCTCCAAGAATCAAGTGTGATTAGTGCGGAAACCCTATGGCTGGTTGTACTTGAAAAATCTTCGGATCCTATGTGGGTTAGTATCTACCTATCCTGCATGGGTCATCTACTGATCCTATGTGGGTCATCTTTATATCTTGTGTGGGACACCTTTGCATCCTATGTGGGTCAGCAAATACGGATCCTGTGTGGGTCATCCTCAGATCCTATGTGGGTCATCCTTGATCTTGTGTTGGTCAACAACAAAGCTTCTCAACAAAGTAAGATGATCTAGAAATACAGCCAATCATCTATACTTTCGTACTTAAGTTACACATGATGTGAGCTGATTCTTTACCTTTGTGGTATTCTTCTGTGTGGTGCTACCTATGTGGTATTCTTTTTTTCATGGAACAATTGTGATTTTGGCTAAAGAGTTGGGCTATGTGTTCCTCTTGATTAGGTTGGGTTACTTGATAAATTAGGTATATGTATGGGCATATACCTAAGTAGGGTTGATTGTTGTGTCATGATTTGTAATTGTGATATTACTTTGTGGATTATCCTTTATGGATTCTATTAGACCGTCCCTACTATGTATTGTAATACTCACCCCTGCATGGGATATGCCCTCACCTTGTTGTGTCTTGTGCAGATGATAGACATCGTTGATTGAGGGTGAGGGTGCCGGGACTGAAGGTTTCTCGGAGGTGGACCATTAGACCAGACGAACCACAGAGTTGACCGTTTGAGAGCTATACCTACCCATCATGTAGGATCCTTGGCGGGAGTTCACAGGATTTGTTTTTAGTTTTACTTGTACTTTCCAGTTTGGCTAGTATTCAGACCCCTTTACTTATTGTACTCACCATATTTAAAATATAGTTTAGTTTTTTCTTGTATCTTGCTATGTGATTTGATTATGTGAGTTTTCAGGTTAAAAGGAAATGCCTTCCCAGTTCTAGGGATATGGATTTCTAGTGCTAGTCTCCTTCCCCTAACACATGGATGGCAGGCCTGGGGTAGTCACAACATGGACCCTAGGGGACATGTCGTGAAAAATTGGTATCATAGGAGTCGTTTCTACCGAAGAACTTAGACTCTGATCTTTTAATCGGAAAAAGTGTTAAGTGTTATGAGTGTGGCTATCAGTTTAGGGAATCTAGTTTTGGTGCAGTGGCTGAAGTATCCATAAACCTGGACCCTGGATTCTGATTTCCGACTCAGTGCACGAAAACACTATTTGCGTGTGTCTTTTTAAAGAGTTTTCTTTTCGGTATCTTTGAGTCATATCACCAGGTATAACTTATTGAACATGGCACCCCAGTTTTTTTAGGATGCCTCCACACAGACAACCAGCCAGGGTTCCAGGAAGAGAATGTGATGACATCCCACTGAGCGACGAGGCTTCGGTGTAGGGCCCCCCTATCGGCAGTTGTACCATCGGGTGGTGTACCAGCAGCACCACTACCTACTGGGAAGCTGATTCCACCAGCCCCAATAGTAGAGGGTGCACGCCAATTGAGCGCATTGCATGTGTTACTACTCCAGAGGCCACCAAGGTTCCAAGGCAAGACAGATCCACAGGCAGCTGAAGACTTTATAGAGGTTGTGGTCAATGTTTTCCAACTGGTAGAGACACCAGTTGATCTTGTGGTCATCCTTGTAGCCAGTCTTATTCAGGTAGTAGTGGGGAGATGGCGGAGCTTGATTCTCCAGGATCACGATGTGGTGACTCTCATCTGGGAAGACTTCAAGGGCCTTTTCAGGGTAGGTTTTGTTCCAAAAAACTTACACTTAGTGCGTATGCATGAGATTCTCCACTTGTAGCTGGGTTTCATGACCGTGGCTCAGTATTCAGCGAGTTTCACCAACCTCTTGCGCTACTCCACTAATATGGTGACAGACCCTTTATTTAGGGCCCAGACCTTCGAGCTGGGGATCAGACAGGATATCCAAGAGTTGACAACATCTCTCAGCATCCCAACACAGGCTAGAGTGTTACAACGAGCACACTTGGGGGAGAGCTTCCTTGATGAGAATTCACCGGCAATGAGACCTATGACAACCCTAATTTTTTATTTCACACATAAACATGATTTATTACATAAACTTCACTTGATACAACATAAAATATCGAGAGGTATAGTGTCTTTGGGGATTATAATCATTACATAACAACTTACAATGTGAAATAAAACATATTTATTGAAAAAAATTTATACATGACAACTACATTTCCTCGTACTTAGCATTGAATAGGATAACCTGAGGACATGCATAAGAAAAAGGTGATCCATAAAGCCTAGTAAGGGAATAAACATGGAATAACATGAGGAAGAAAATACATGTTAGACAATAGGCATATCAATAGAGAACAAGAGAAACCTGAACATAAAGGCATGATAAAGCATGATAATCATAACATGGAAATTTGGCAACAACACTTAACATGTATATTGCATGAGCCAAGGCTTATTGCACATGGAGCATGAGTAAACCCTCATTGCACATGAAGCGCGAGTAAACCCTAATTTCATTTAAATTATAATTAGTCAACACACATTACACATGACGTATCATGATATTATACTTCACCCAATGCATTGGAGGACTATCAGGGCACACCTTTCATAAACATTTCATTTCATGCAAAAGTGTGCCAGAAGGATCATAAAACACGGATTCATTAAATATCATCATTTATTTCAGGATAAAGGAATTTTGAATTCATATACAAAACTCTATAATCAATAAGTAAATGTGCATAATGTTGAATACCCTTGATAGACATGGGTATGGTATTCACTACACAATGATATTGGCTTGGAAAAATGTGGTGCAATTTCGGTAGCATAACGACGTGAAATAAGGATTCAGAAAAATGGTTGATGAGAGAAAAAGGGGTGTCTCATTATATGTACATGAAATGGACAGTAAGGGGGTCATATAGATACATGTTCCTACAATTTTAATGGAATTAAGATTCATGATACAAAATAATTTCTTGAATGTAAATGAGGAGAGAGAAATTCCTTTTGAAATTTTGGCATAGTAACAGGTGTACATGGGGGGAATTTTATGATAGAGAAATGGGTTTTTGAAACACACAGCTGATTTTCACCTATCGACCATTCAATTTTCTGGTGCTCTGCTAATGTGTATAACAGCACTCGGGTCGAATCCTCGGCGATGATACTTTTTAATAGTCGTTTGTTTTTAGTTGATTGTATTTTGATTGGGGGGTTTGTTTACAGAGCTTATGAAATAATTTATGGATGATGTTTGATTTAAAAAATTTATAAATATTGGGGTGAGTTCATTATTGGGTATTTATGTTTATGACATCCTTGAGCTTTTCTTTATATTGCATTAAATTAATACCCACTTCACAATATGATTTTGATCGGAATTCGCAAGTGTTAAAGCTTTAATCCAAGCCGTAACTTAACTTAGGTTTATAATCATTACCATTAATTGTTTATGGTAGTGTATTTTTGGTTCCAATAATCCATGTAATCCACATATTAAACAAAACATTTCATTAATCCATGACATATAAAGTTCAACATACACAATATTAACTCAAAGAATACTCATCGAGCAAAGGATCTCAATCACATAATATCCCCAAATTATAACTCACCCAAATGGTAGATTTACTCAGCCATTTAATGATTAGTAATCTTGTTATAATGATTATGATGATATATTAAGAAGATAAGGAAAAGAAAGGGATAAGAAAAGAGTGGTGTGTCGAACACACACACAAACAATAATGAGAATTAAGAACAGAATTTCAATTGAATGAGGAAGCAAAATAAGGGAAGGGGATTCAACTGTATTTAAACTATTTTAAGAATATTAATATTAAACTACATAATTTGGATGATAATAAGAGATATTGAAGAAGAAACTTTCATTAAAACAGAATTACAAAAGAAAGGACTTACAAAATTAAAACAATGAAGAACATAAAAGTAAATGAAAACAAAGAGAGGATGAAAGGTCTATCAAGTGAAAACATGAGTATGGAAGGTCATAAAAATCCTTTGTAAAGGGTTTGTTCGTTCCAATATGATCTCTTCTCTTCTGAAATGCCAACCCCTTGAAGGAGAGGAGGGGGATGCATTTATATCCCAAGGAAGTGGACTGTTTTCATTCCCAATATGTCCCTCCACTTACATCACCAAGTTGGCTATCCTGACATCTGAATCATGAGATATATCCTTCTTAAAAGTTGTAGATAATAAATTTAGAAGAACTATCTCAAAATTTGGAGTCATTTGGACCGATGTAGCCAAAGTTATGGTTGGTTGATTAAACAAATTTAATTTGTCCATTTCAATCCAATCTTTTTTATGTCCAAAATGTGAAAGGGTTTTTGAATATGAAGATGCCTTCAAAACCGAATGATGTCTTCAAAAATTTCAGCCGTATATATCTCTGATTTCACACTGAAAATCTCAGCTCAAAATGATTTATATATCAGGATCCATGTTTCCAACACTGTACTCATTTTAATTTCCGGCCAAAAATGTGGGCTGAGTTTCAAAAGCATTAGTTGGGCCCCTTGTGTTTAGATTTGGGACTTGTAATTTTTATCCAATAATCCTTTAACTATACCCCAAACTTTAGAGGAGAATACAAAAAATGGACTTTTTGATTGAGCCCAGCAGTTAAATCTTCACGGCTGGTCCAGTTTATTCACAGATTCTGTAGGCCTCGTTGTGTGGTCCATATGGGCCTTAAAATGGAAGAATTAGCCCATGATCCCTTCTAATGAAATGTGGTATATTGAATTAGGAATCCTACAAAATAAGAACCACACAATATGGATCATTAGGGTGATAGGTATAAATATAATAGTAAACTGACTCAATTGGACTACTAAAAATGCTCAAAAAATATACTTAGTATTAAAATATTAATATTTCACACACATTATGCACATTTCATATAAAATCAGTACAGGGAGTATATAATAAGTTGTGAAAATATTAATAACATCAGTTTACATCATTAAAACATAAATAGGGATGTATGGGGGAGGTTAGAACCCATACCCCAATATTTATAATTGAAATTAAAATGGCATAACAACATAAATAAAATAGGACAAAAATGTGAAAGGAGGAAAACCCTTTATTGTAAGTGTGCTTCCAAAGGTTTGGGAGAGGCTTGAGAGAGGATTATTGAGAGATTGGGGCACCTTGGGAGGATTCTAGAGAGGTCAGGGGAGGGGGTGGATGAACTCCAAAGGCTTTGAGTGAAGAGGAAATTGGAGCTTGGACGGGTTTATATAGGAAAGGAGAAGGAATTCTTTATTATTTGGGTTTGGGACACCTCACATTAAACTAATCAAAACCACAAAGAAGAAAATGGTTTTTGCCCATGTTTTTTTCCAAAGGGGAGTGGAAAACAATATTTTATATGTTCAATGGCCAAACCTCTTAAAATAATAGGGTTTCTTATGTGGAGGTGACTCACACTCTCGAGAATTTTTTTTTAAAAAGATAAAATGTTTTATAACTCATGAAGGGTCTATTAAGGCATCACAAAATTAATCAAAAAAATCTAAAATAACATTATTTTAAGGATAAAACATATATTGGCCGAACATATCATTTATAGTACTTTATTACAACACTATTGGGTTATTATGATGTCATAAAACACATTATATAATTAAACAGTATTAAATTTTTACCCAAAAAATTCGACTGTCTCAGAAAATTATGAAAAATTCACTGTTGGATAATTTTGACATCCTTGTTCAAAAAATAATATTCATTTTATCCAAATAATTTTATAAATATATGAATTTTCACATTTATAATAAAAACTGTCATTTATCAAAAAATCATGTGTTTTGACAAAAATAGCTTTGAAACCTTAATAAAAATTACAATCGCATTAATAAAATTATACGATCATTTATATTTAATAAAAAGTAATTTAATAATAATAATAATAATTTATTAAATTATTTAATACAAAATTCTATTAATTAATCAAAATATATTTCTTAGTTTAATATTAACTAAAAATAGTATTTGCGCTTCAAAAACTATTTACAAAGTAACAATAATAAAATGAAAGTATATTATTTATTACATAAAAAAACAATGTACATAATCATAGTGATAGGGTCTTGTTACATAACCCCTTAAAACACACGCATAAGACCTTAGGGTAAGGTGTTTGATGGTGACAGGCTCTTAGGGTGGCTTGGATAACATTGATCGGGTGGTAATCTCTATCAACTTCCACTTCTCTCGTAGGCAGTTCCGCTCAAGATTAAAGTATTCAAGATTAGCTTGGGCTTGGTCAAGAGAAAATCCCAATGAAGCTACCTCCCTTATGAGCTCCGATAAATGGGCTTCGTATGGGGAAAGTCTACTGGATGAGACCATCGATTCCTTTGTCTGAGTAAATTGGATTTGTTAAAGCCCTATATTTATACTAATCATGTGTTAACTGTTCAATGACTATATTCGCAACGGTCACAATTCTTAATGGTATTTTAAAATCCAAAGACATAAAACCAAATATGTTCACAATTTATATATCCATTTTATGTAATGAGACATTTAATTAGATCAAGATGAATTTCCATTAATGTAACTTTGGGTCGTTACAATCTTACCCCATTAAGAAATTTTTCCCTAAAACTTTTCTTTTACCACACTAAAACAGATGTGGGTAACTCTAACTCATCACTTCTTCTAATTCCCATGTCTCTTCTTCAAACTTTTGGTTTCGCCACAGCAGCTTGATGAGGGGAATTATCTTATTTCATAGAACTTTTTCTCTATGATCTAAGATCTTCACTGGTTTCTCCTTGCAAGAAAAATCATCCTCTAGTTGTACTAACTCTAAAGAGAGTACATGTGAAGGTTCTAGTGTATAATTCCTTAAGAGGGATATGTGAAAGACATCATGTACTTTGTACATGGTAGGTTGAAGTGCTAGTCGATAGTCCAGAGCCCCAACACGGTCAAGAATCTTGAAGGGGCCGATGTACCTAGGACTTAACGTCCCTTTCTATCCAAACCTCATAACCTTATTCCATGGAGATATGCATAGAAATACCATGTCTCCAACTTTAAACACAAGGTCTCATTTTAAGTTATCTATAAAACTCTTTTGTCGACTCTGGGTTGCCTTGATATGTTGTTGAATGGTTTTCAACTTGTCTACCATTTCTTCGACCATTTCTGGTCCTAGCAGTTTACGCTCACTGACTTCATCCTAACACACTGGTGTCCAACACATTTTCCCATAAAGGGCTTCATATGGTGCCATTTAGATGATCGAGTAGAAACTATTATTATAGTATAATTCAACTAGAGGAAGATGTTGATCCCATCCTCATTTAAAGTCCATTGAGCACACTCTCAACATGTCCTCAAGTGTTTGGATAGTCCGCTCAGATTGGCCATCAGTTTGAGGATGATAGGCTGTACTGAAGTTCAATTCAGTATATATAGCATGTTGATGACTCTTCCAAATCATAGAGGTGAATCTTGGAACTCGATCGGAAAAAATAGATAGTGGTACTCCATGTAGCCTTACCACTTCCCTGATATATATCATTTCAAGTTGGTCCAATGAAAAATCTTCTCGAATAGCAATGAATTATGCAGCCTTTGTAAGATGATCAACAGCAACCCAAATTTCATTGTTTCATTTTGATGTCTTCGGAAGTCTGGTGACAATGTCCATGGTGATGGTCTCCCATTTCCATTCTAGTATGGGAAATGGTTACATCATCCCCTTAGACTTCTGCCTCTCTGGCTTCACTTGCTGACACACCAGGCACTTTGTTGTATATTCATTGATCTCCTTTTTCATGTTATCCCACCAATAATGCTCTCGAAGATCTCTATACATCATTGTGTTTCCTAAGATAATAGAGAAATTTGAACCATGTGCATCATCCAAAATTTCCTTCTTCATCTCTGAACTTGATAGAACACGTAGCCTTTTCCAAAATCTCATAATTCATTCTTCATTAACATTGAACTCTGAGTATTTACCTCTTATGATAGCTTCCACTTTCTTCTGAATTCTCACATCATCCTTTTGAGCATCCTTTAACCTTTCCAAAAGAGATGTTTGATCAATCATTTGTGAAAGGATTGGCGATGTTCACTTATTTATGATTCCCATGTCCATATTAATCTAATCTAAGAAGATTGGATCCTTCTCAATTCTCATCATTGATAGAATCACTAGGTCCTTTATACATAGAGAATCTTCCCCCTTGTTCACTTTCCAAGGGTGGTAATGGATTGAGTAGTCATAGTCGTTGATCAGCTCTAACCATCTTCATTGGCACATGTTCAACTCTTTCTGTGTGAATATATACTTGAGGATTTTGTGGTCCGTATATATTTCACACTTCTCCCCAAATAGATAATGCCACCAAATTTTCAATACAAAGATCACTGCAGCCAACTCGAGGTCATGTGTTGGATATTTATGTTCATGAACTGTCAATTTCCTTCAAGCATAGGAAATTACTTTTTCATTTTGCATCAACACACACCCCATTCCCTTCTTCGAAGCATCACCAAATACCACAAAAATTTATCCACTTGTGGGTAATGTGGGCAGGGGGAATGATAAGCCTCCTTTTCAGCTCCATTAATCCTTCCTCTCATTCACCACTCCATGAAAACATTACTCTATTCCGAGTTATCTTGGTAAGAGGGTTAGACAATCATGTTAAATTTCTCACAAATCATCGATAATATCCTGTTAACCCCAAGAAGATACGGATATTCGTTACCGAGGTTGGCCTCAGCCATCCCTATATTGCAGCTGTCTTAGAGGGATCCACAGATATCCTATTTCATGTGATGATATGGCCCAAGAATGAGACCTCATTCAACTAGAACACACACTTACTGTACTTTTTATAGAGCTTCTCCTTTCGCAAGGTCTCTAGTATAGTTCATAGATTCTCCTGATAATCCTCCTTGGTTTTGAAGTATATTAGAATATCATCTATAAAGACTAACACAAATTTTTCATGGTAATCTCTAAAGACTCTATTCATCAAGTCTATTAAGATTTCTAGATCATTGGTGAGTCCGAAAGGCATTACTGTGAATTCATAGAGCCCATATCTTGTACGAAAATCAGTCTGGGGGATATCTTCATTCTTCAACCTTACTTGATAATATCCTGATAGGAAATCCACCTTGGAGAAGTATTGTTCTCTACGTAGTTGATCTAATAAGTCATCAATTCATGGGAGAGGATACTTGAACTTTATCGTGATTTTTTAAGCTCATGATAATCGATGCAAAGGCACATTGAATCATCCTTCTTCTGGACGAAGAGGACTGGTGCACCCCATGGTGAAGCACATGGGCGTATAAACCCTTTATATATATTCTCTTCTAGTTGTTTATTTAGATCCTAAAGCTTCACAAAAACAATTCTATATGGAGTCTTGGATATTGGAAACACCCCAGGTATAAGATCAATTGAGAATTCAAAATCTCTTCTAAGTGGAAGACCAGGAAATTCCATAGGAAACACTTTAGTGAATTCCCTCACAATAAGCATGTATTCAAGTATGGTTACCTTATTAGACTCAATAAAATGTGCATGATACATGTGCTCATAGGGCAGTAATATCCATGCTTGATATGATGGAGCTAAATAAGATTCATCTTCCTCCTTGCACTTCTAAAGAATTTGGGGTCGATTCTCCACATGGAGAGTGATTTTCCTCTCATAGAAATTTATGTTGGATCTATATAAGAAAACCCAATCCATGCTAATAATTGCATCAAATTACACCAGAGGTAGTATGACGATGTTCGCCGGGAAGTTCAATCCACAGATTATGATAGGGGAGGAGTTATATTCATGGGATGCAATGATTGCCCCATTTTCCGTACTCACTGACATCTTTACTTCCATGATTTGTGTTTATGCTGGGATTGTTCTACTAAACTTTTAGTATATAAAAGAATGTGTATAACCTGAATAAAAAATTACATTCACTATTATTGAATGAATAAATAGCGTACCTATCACCACTTTGTTGTCGGGGTTCACTTTAGCAGTAGTGATGCCAAAAGCTCACCCTTGTTGCCTTGGAGGTTATTGGTTGCCTTTGAAAACCCTTGTCTTAGAGAACTGATTTCCAAGATTCCCTAGTTCATTGTAGTTTTATCAATGAAAAATGTGTTGAGGTTCGAATGGAGCATTCATATCATCTGTTGCAGTCGCATGTTTTTCTTGCCGATAGTTAATAGCCAGGTTCCCTTCTCTTCCACACCTAAAGCATTTCCTCGTACACTTCTGGAAATTTCTAGGGTGATTCTTTTCACACCATTGGCAAGTGGGGTGTTGGATTTTCTTAGCACTGCTGTATTTATCCATCGAATAGTCAGCATTGAAGTCCACCTTATGCTTCTTATCCCCATTATACCACTGAAATTCCCTGATCTCTATTTCGACCTTGAGGGCACATCGGAAAATTTCCTCATAGTTGTCGATGTCATGGATCGCTAGTGCTTTCCGCAAGCTAGGTTTTATCCCACCAAAGAAGTGGTCAACCTTGAATTCAAAGGTAAAAACAAATCTGAAAGCATATCATGCAAGACTTGTGAAATTTTCTTTATACTCTCCAACAGATTCTTCATCTTTTTTCTTGAGGTCAAGGAAGTCCCTTTACATCTTAAGCTAGAGGGTGCGCAGAAAATATTTATCAAAAAACATTTTCTGGAAATCCTTCCATTCTAATGCCTCTATCTCCTTCTCAGGATTCATATTTTTGATCAGCGTCCACCATTGATCTGCTTCACCCTCCATATGATAAGTAGCCAGGAGAACCTTCCCTTGTTCAGAACATTGAATAATGGAGAAGATCTTTTCAATGGAGTTGATCCATTGTTCGGAAATTGATGGATCAAATGATCCATTAAAAGTAGGAGGCCCTTCTCTCATAAAGCTCTCGATAGTGAATTTTTCTTTATTTGGGGTGTTGAACGTTCTAGTTGACCCATGTTTCTATTCAAATCTTGAGTTAACTGAAAGAGAAGCGTGAAAAAGTTCATGATTCCCACTCCCATCGGATTGGGAATCTCATTAGAATAGTCGTTACATTGATCATCACATTGGTTGTTAGCCCGTGTCCTCCTATTATCGGCCATTGAATGGAATAAAAGGAATATTAAGGGTAAAACATAAAAGGGTAATCCAAAGACAAAAATCATATGACTTATAAATAGCCTTTATTTCCTTAACTTATGAATCTATTGGCTTCAGTCTATGTTATCCATGATCTACATTTTAACATATATTCTTAGGGAATTTTTTAAGTCCCTTAATAATGCTTAGTACTATGCTTGTTAATTTACCAAAGAATATACCTAGAGAGTTTCTTAACCAAGAGTGAAGCAAGGCCCATTGTCATGCACCAATTCCTGTTCGAGTCTAGCTTAAAGCATTGTTTTCGGGTTTTACCCATAGGATACATCTGTACTAGAGCTGCCTCTACCAGCTCATATCTATACATGGATGTATTTTCTTGATAAACCACTTACTCAATACTCACCAAAACTTAGGGATGTTTTATTATACTTAGTCTTTTCTCTAAGGCTTTACTAGGTTTTTCTAATCCTTATCCCAAAAATAACTAAACCTATCCTCTGATACCAACTATGAAAACCCTTCTTTTTATTTCACACATAAACATGATTTGTTACATAAACATCACTAGATACAACAAATAAGATCAAGAGGTCTTGTGTCTTTGAGGATTAGGATCATTACATAAAATATTAAAATCTGAAATGAAACATATTTATTGAAAACTTCATTTACATGACCACTACATTTCCTCGTACTTAGCATTGCATAGGATAACCTGAGGACATGCATAAGAAAATGGAGATCTATAAAGACCATTAAGGGAATAAACATGGAATAACATGAGGAAAACAATACATTTTAGACAATAGGAATATAAATATATCACAATAGAAACATGAACATAAAGTCATGATAAATCATGATAATCATAACATGGAAATGTTGCAACAACACTTAGCATTGAATTATCATGAGCGAAGGCTCATTGCACATGGAGCATGAGTAAACCCTAATTGCACATGAAGCACAAGTAAACCCTCATTTTACATAAATTAGCATGAGTAAACACTCATTTCACTTCACATATCATGATACTATACATTACCGAATGCATTTGAGTGCTATCAGGGCGCAACCTTCTTAAACATTTCATTTCTTGCATAAGTGTGCCAGCTGGATAATAAAACATGGATTCATTAAACATCATCATTTATTCCACAATAAAGGAATGTGGAATTAATAAATGAAAATCTATAATCAATAAGTAAATTTGTATAAAGGTGAATAACCTTTATGGAGACATGGGTATGGTATTCACTATACAATGATATTGGCTTGAAAAAATGCAGTGCAATTTCGGGAGCATAACGGCGTGACATAAGGATTCAAAAAAATAGTTGATGAGAGAGAAAGGGGTGTCTCATTGTATGTACATGAAATGGAGAGTATGGGGGTCATATAGATACATGTCCCAACAATTTAAATGGAATTTAGATTCATGGTACAAAATAATTTCTTGAATGTAAATGAGGGGAGAGAAATTCTTTTCAGAATTTCATCATAGTAATAGGTGTACATGAGAGGAACTCCCATCATTAAAACATAAAGAGGGAAGTATGGGGGAGGTTTGAAACCATGCCCCAACATTTATAATGGAAATTAAAATTGCATAACAACTTAAAGAACAAAAATGAGAAGGAGGAAAACCCTTACTTGGAAGTGTGCTTCCAAAAGATTGGGGGAGGATTGGGAGAGGCTTCTTGGGAGATTGGGGTGCCTTGGGAGGATTCTAGAGAGAGGAGGTCAAGATATGGATGAACTCAAAAGGATTTTAGTGAATATGAAGTGGGAGCATGTGTGGGTTTATATAGGAAAATAGAAGGAATTCTTTATTATTTGGGTTTGACACCTCTCACATTAAACTAATGAAAACCACAAACCAGCCCATGGTTTTTACCCATGGTTTTTTGAAAAGGGAAGTGAAGAAAAATATTTTATAATGACAATGTCAGAGCTTCGTAAAATAATAGGGTTGCTTATGTGGAGGTGAGTCACACTCTTGAGGAAAACAATTTAGAAAGATAAAATGTTTTATAAGTCATGGAGGGTCCACTAAGGCATCACAAAATTAATCAAACAAATATAAAATCCCATTATTTTTATGGATAAAACATATATTGTCCGAACATATCTTTTACAGTATTTTATTACATCACTATTAGGTCATTATGATGTCATAAAACACATTATATAATTAAACGATACTTAATTTTTACCCAAAATTTTGATTGTATTAGAAAATTATAAAAAATCACCATTGGATAATTTTGACCTCCTGATTCCAAAAATAATATTCATTTTATCTAAATAATTTTCTGAATATGTGAATTTTATCTTTTAAAATAAAAAATTACATTTATCGAAAAATCATGGGTTTTGACAAAAACAGCTTTGAGACTTTAATAAAAATTACAATTGCATTCCTAAAATTATAAAATCATTTATATTTAATAAAAATTAATTTAATAATAATAATAATGGTTTATTAAATTATTTAATTCAAAAATCCATTAATTCATCAAAATAGATTTCTTAGTTGAATATTAACTAAAAAAATACTATTTGTGCTTCGAAAACTATTTACAAAGTAACAATAACAAAATGAATGTATATTATTTATTATATACAAAAATAATGTACATATTCCAAGTGATATGGTCTTGTTACCTAACCCATTAAAACTCCCGCATAAGACCTTAGGGTAAGGTGTTCAATGTTGATAGACTCTTGTGGTGGCTCAGATAACATTTCTCGGGTGGTAATCTCTATCAACTTCCACTTCTCTCGTAGGCAGTTCCACTCAAGCTTAACGTATTACATATCATATTGGGCTTGGTAAATAGAAAATACCGTTGATGCCACCTTCTTTCTGAGCTCCAAAAAATGGGCTTCGTATGGGGAATGTCTACTTGATGTGGTCATCACTTCCTTTATCTGAGTAAATTGGATTTGTTAAAGCCCTGTATTTATATTAATCATGTGATCACTGTTCAACAACTATATTATCAACGGTCACAATTTTTAATGGTATTTTAAAATCCAAAGACATAAAACCAAATAAGTTCACATTTTATATATCCATTTTACTTAATGTGACATTTAATTAGATCAAGAGGAATTTCCATTAATGAAACTTTGGGTCCTTATAAGACCCACCACCAAACGTCACGTAGCAGAGTCATCTGCAAATGGAAGAAAACAGATGACAAAGAGTTCTAAGAGTACTAGACCTATAGGTGGATGACCAAAGGATATATGGTCTTTTCTACAGGGATCTCAAGATAGAGTAGGACAGGCGAGGATCAGGCAGTGTTACTCATGCGGTGGGAAGGGTCACATGGCAGTGTTACTCATATAGACAACCATAAGTCAGTCGAAGGACCGCCTGGGAAGAAGAAAGGATTCGATCGAGGAGGTCCTCAGAAATTAGGTGGTCATTTCAGAGGAGCTATCCGTGCAGTAGGCGGTGGGCAGCGATTCAATGTTCTACCGCCGCCACCTCCAGGTGGACAACCCCGACCACAGGGAGCAGGTTGACAGGGATGAGCTTAGCTCCAGGCAGTTGAGGCCTATGACCATGGTGCTCCTGAGATGATTCTAGGTATGATCTGTGTTTACTCCACCTTAAATGAATAACTTATAGACACATGTTCTCGACACTCTTTTATTTCCGCAACACTCTTTCGGAGCTCCGAGATTCCAGTGGATCCATTGGCTCGATCCTTATGGCTAGAGACTCCTACGGGGGAGGATTCGACGATTACATACTGATGTTGGCAGTGTGAGATTACTCTAGGAGATGAGAGATTCAGCTATGATCTTCTATTAGCGGTGTTGAGGCCTTACAACGTCATCTTGGGTATGGATCGGTTATCTATAGTCCTTGCTCAGATCGACTGAATTAGGCGCAAAGTGTTGTTTATCCATGAGGATAGGACTGGTTTTTCCTTCTTCGGGGAGAAGGGAACCTTTGCATCACATGATTGACATACCCAAAGGAGGGTGCAGCCAATCACACATCAGTTGGCTAGCCTTACCCTCTGAGCGGTTGATGTTGAGAGTCTGAGCTATCATGTAGTGGTGGACTAGTACGCTGATGTTTTCCCTAATGATCTTGCAGGTCTACCACATTATAGAGAGGTGGAATTTTATATCAACATATACCCTGGGAAAACACTGATATCTACACCAGCATATCAGATGTATCCTATAGAGCATTGAGAGCTACGAGTATAGCTAGAGTACTTTTAGAGTAATGGGTTAATTAGGCCTAGTGTTTCTCCTTGGGTAGCCCCGATTTTGTTCACCAAGAAGGTGGATGGGAGTTTGAGACTCTGTGTGGGATATCGGTGCCTGGATCAGGTGACTATGAAGAACAAGTACCCACTAATGAGGATTGACAATCTTTTTGATCATCTGAAGGGAGAACGGTGGTTTTCAAAGATAGACCCCAGATCAGGCTATCACTGGCTCAGGGTACGAGACAAGGATGTAAATAACATGGCCTTCAGATGCCAGGATGACCACTATGAGTTCATGGTTATGCCATTCTACATGACCAAATCCCCAGCAGTGTTCATGGGACTAATGAACAGAATATTCTAGTCATACCTCGATCGCTTTTTGGTAGTCTTCATCGAAGACATCCTGGTATTCTTAGCTATAGAGGAGGAGCATGCCTATCATCTTCATATAGTTCTAGACACACTTCAACAGAACCATATTTATGGTAATCTCTTGAAGTTCCAGTAATGGGTCTGAGAGGTTCACTTCTTTGGACATGTCATCTCGGAGGCTGGATTTGTGGTGGATCCAATGAAGATTGAGTCTCTTCTTGCTTGGGAGCCACCCTGGAGTGTGATAGAGGTGCGAAGTTTCCTAGGTCTGGCCGGTTACTACTAGAGGTTTGTGCATGACATTCCCATAGTTGTGTCACCCTTATCAGCATTAACGAAGTAGGGGAAACCCTTAATATGGTCGAAGTGATGCCAGAAAAGTTTCTAGGAGCTGAGGTAGAGAATGATGAGTGCCCCCATATTGAGGCTACTGGTGTAGGGAGTTGGGTACATAGTCTATTTCAACACATCAAGGACTGGGCTCGGATGTGTCCAGATGCAGGAGAGAGAAGTGATCGTGTATGGTTCTCGATAGCTGAGACAACATGAGTGGAACTATGATACCCATGACCTAGAGTTAGAACCAGTGGTCTTCTCTTTGAAAATTTGGCGACATTACTTGATGGGAAAATGTTTTACAGTCTACTCTCATCACAAGAGTATCAGGTATATATTCTCTCAGAAGGACCTGAAACTAAGATAGTGGCGTGGTCTTGAGTTTCTCTAGGACTATGAATTTGAAATAGTCTATACTCATGGGAAGAGGAATGTTGTAGTAGATACACTCAGCAGGTGATCTAGTATTCAGTTTCCAAGTGAGGTGATAGAGCAGCTAGCCGCTTTGCGGATATCGTATATGGATCAAGATGGAGAAGCTTATCTTTAGTCTATGAATGTTTCTCCGACAAGTCCCGTTTTCCAGTAGGGGGTGCCATGTGGCACCGCGGGGTTGGTCACAACTGAATGGTTCAACTGGAACATTCGTGAATCATGGGGGTCACCTCTCCCAGGTGGCAGCTAGGGTGGGCCCCACCATGGCATACCGCACCCACCAGCGGGCTGAGCCTTGTAGGTCGTGCCTAGCGGGCTGGGCCCACCATGATCCTGTCCATCCAGGCCAGACCCGGACCGGGGCTGGTTGGGTCGGGTCAGTTTGGACCCAGGCCTATCTAGACCCAGAGACGCCTTTTTGGCCATATCATGAGAACTAGACATCTGTTTGATGAACCGTATACATCTCCAGAATCCTTCGACTGAGACAATCGTTTTGGTATATTCCTCTTGAGTTTTGGATAAAGTTGGAGTATGGCTAGGTCAGATCGAACTCGAATCCAAATGGGGAATTAAAATGAAAACACTAATAAAATATATATAGGGCGTCCGATTGACATAATGTCCACTACGTTGGGTCCCTTATGACGAGACGGTCCTTTGGGATACTTCTTCATGGGAATTCATGGCGGTTTAAGTGAGAAATATGGATTGAGTAGAGGATCCTCTCGGAATCAACTGTGCTTAGTACGGAAACACCATGTCTGGTTGTACTTGAAGAATCTTTGGGTCCTGTGTGGGTCAAAATATATCGATCCTATGTGGGACATCTACAAATCCTATGTGGTTCTTCTTTAGATCCTGTGTGGGTCCCCTTCAGATCCTGTGTGGGTCAGCATCAACGGATCATGTGTAGGTTATCTTCAGAACCTGTGTGGGTCATCCTCAATCTTGTGTGGGTCAACAATATAGGTTCTCGATGAATTAAAATGGTCTATAAATACCTTTAATCATATATACTTACATACATAAGTTATACCTGGTGTGAGATGAGTCTTTTCCTTTGTGGTATTCTTCTGTGTGGTGCTACCAACGTGGTATTCTTTCCTTTATGGAACAATTGTACTTTTGGATAAACTGTTGGGCTATTTGTTTCTCTTGAATGAGTTGGGTAACTTGATAACTTAGGTATATGTATAAGAATATACCTAAGTAGGGTTGATTGTTTCTTCTTTCTTAGTGATTGTGATCTTGCTTTGTGTATTATCCTCATTGGATTTTGAGAGACCTTCGGGGGTCTCGAGGCCCCTACTGAGTATTTTTATACTCACCACTGCATAGGATATGCCCGCACCTTGCTGGGACTTGTGTAGAATATGGAAAACATTGATTGAGGATGAGGGTTCTAGGGTGGTAGGCTTCTCAGTGGTGGACCATTAGATGAGACGGACCACAAATATGATAGTTCGAGAGTTGTACCTACCCTTCTGGTGGGATCCTTGGTGGGAGATCACAGGAGTATATTTTAGTTTTACATGTACTTTCTAGTTGGGATTGTATTCTAGACCCTTTACTTATTGTACTCACCCTATTTACTATATAGTTTACTTTGTGATTGTATCTTGTTGTGTGCTTGGATTAGGTGAGTTTGTAGGTCAAAATGAAATGCCTTCCTGATTTTTGGGATATGCCTTTCCGGTGCTAGTCGCCAGCCCCTGGCCTATGGAAGGCAGGCTTGGGGTAGTCACAGAACAATCCTCAGGGGACGGTTCATGACACATGTGGCCAAAACCAGGGGAATATACCATGGTCAATCTCATGGTTTTTCAAAAAACACTGATGAGGTGTCCCTTGGAAATTAATAAAATATTCCATCACTTTTTCTATAAATTCAAACCCATTAATTCATTATTTTATTTCTAAATACCCCTTTCAATGAATCATTGGTCTTTTTACCTCATAAGGAGTCATCCCAAGGTTCCATCAAGCCCCCAAGGTCCCAACCATTGTGTTTTTTATGTTACTCTTCAAGGTAAGGGAACCTTTAACCCTCCCCTTTTAGTTGAGACTTCTTTTATGTTATATTTTTTAAATTTACATTTTATTATGTTGGGTTATGTTCTTATATATCCTTATTTCTGTCTATTTTATTTCCATGTGATGATAGATCATTTTCTCTCTCATCAACTCATTTTCTGACTTTTAAAGTGACGTCATTAGGTTGCCAAATTTTCTTAAGGGAACTCTCAATCTTCCCTTTTCCACTCATGTTCTATTTTATGTGTTATTTCTTTCATGTTTCAATCCCATGTTCATATTTCTATTATATATTATCCCTCTACTATATTATGAGACTTTTATTAATGGGTGACCCATGTCCCTTCTATTTTTAATGTCCTCTAAAATCATATTTCATTGTCGTTATGCTGCAGAAATTTCACCTCAAAATCTCTCTCTTTTTCCCAAGAAATTATTTTATTTTCCCTATATAAGTACACAAACATCTTTAATTTCCAAGGGTATTTACCATGAAATTAAAATGATTTATTTTAGTCTAGAATTTTTATAAATAAATCCTTCATTTACTTTCATTGTTTTATAAATGTCATAACGATAATGTTTTTAATAATTTTTTAAAACACCGTGATTTTTATATAAAACCCAATTCTTTTATTCTATATGGGTTATTTATGAAATTTTAGGTTATTATATATGTGTCTCACATAAAAATAAATACATATTAAGGGTGATCTATGATAGCACTTCAATGCATTGGGTAAAGAAATTAATCTATAGAGATAATAAGTTTTATGATACCTTGGTGAATAACCATGGTAAATTTTATGAAACCATGGGGATGGACCTTGGTAATATGATTATGCATGTCTAAATTAAATGTCATTAACACATTTTCATTTTATGACTCATGATATTTTTATTATGATATGACTCTCTTATCATTTTCCAATTCATTATGTATTTCATTAATTTCTTATTGATATCAAGTAAACAGATTCCCTTGTTTACCCATACTAGGCCTTCTTCTCACCCTTTCCTTTAATGTTTTTTCTCATGTTATAATATTTAGTAATTTTACTTAGGATTAAAATTTCAATAATCCTTTCAATAGTATTAAAATATATTTTTATTCTTTCTTGTATTATATGCCTTTTTTTCAAGATAATAGATTTTAAAGATCCTCTGTTTATAAAATGTAATGAAAAGTTATGTTATAAAATGGTATGATGCTATAACTTGAGTATCCTGAGCAGGTCCACTATGATGGCACTGAAACTATTAGGCATGAATTCCTTGACCACACCCAGCTACTCATCCCAAATGACCTATAGAAGAAAAACTTCCTATCTAACTTGGATTTTCTAATCCTATACCTTAGAGTGTTACTAGCATATAACCCTATTGATTGGACATAGGAGAAAAGGATCAGAAAAAATGTTGGAGGTGACCCATCCTACCATAACCTTGACATTAAATCAGGTTCCATATTCAATGGTTAATTTTATTGCATGACATAGACACTAGGGACACACCACATTACTTTTGGTGAGGCAACCTGGCTAGTACCACCCCCATTTATTCCCTATAAATGCTTCTTCCTTCAATAGGATAAACCCCTGCACTCTTTAGAATCTAAATAACCCTAGACCACATTAATAGATCCCCTTAAATTGTGATCAGTGAAGATGACATGGTTCACTATTTCTGAAATGGTGGTCAGCCAAAATATGTTCACCTATGATCAGATGGTGCTTGTAAGACCATTATCAAATCATCTTGTAGTCATCAAATCATCACCTAACAAGGTCGGTGTGAAATTCTGTAATTTATTAAAGCAACATGAGTATTCCATCACTGACTTATCTCCTTGATAAAGGTGTGTGAACTCTCGAGCACAGTTTGTTATCAAGGACTATAGAATGAAGTAGTCAAATAACTCTAACTATAAGTCCACTCAACCCATACTTTGATGTTCACTAGCCTGAGTAAGAATTTTCTATCAATGATTGGTAGAGTCACATAACATGTAGGTAGCTAATTTTATCCTTTTCTCTACAGGAATGTCTAAGTGATTGAAGATATACAACATGAAATCTATCCTTGAATCAGTAGATGGAGGTCTTATATCCCCCGGGAAGGTACGAGGATGCTGCTATTTGAACACCCTATTGAACTCTTCCATAGTAGGGGTAGATCAGGGAGCACCTTGAACATAATGCGTGGAAAAAATATATATCACAAAACTAAACCTAGAAACCTAGTGGAAGATTTATAGGAGATTCCTCGGGTGGCACTATATGAGGTGTTATTAGAGGCTTAAGTACCACCACATATGGAGCATTCCCATCACCTCTTTCCTTGAATACATCACAAGTATTTCACATCAGAATAGATCTATATTTTTTAAGTGCATGCCTCAGATAGTATTTATAACAAATAGGAAAGGCAATAAAGAAAGGAATATGAACATGGCCATCCTATAACATGATATAATCCATCTCCTAGAGCTAGTTCTAGTTGGTCAGAAAAGGTTATATAAGGATCATAAAAGACACAACATACTGCCCACTACTAAGGTCAGGTTAGGATCTTGTTCTCATATCATAGATATAAGGGGTCCATTTCATTTTAAAGATAATATTCAATTTGATTCATTTATGAATTTAAATATATTTAAATGGTTGGAATAGATAGATCACCATTTCAAATTTATAAGTTACCATACATCTTAAAATTTTAAAATTGGAATCCACTTAATCATAATGATAACACATTCCACCCATGCGATCGATGGTCAATGGGTCAACGTGTCATAACCGAATAATTAAGGTGTCTGCATTTACCTATGAAGTAAAAAAATATTAGGTTAAGGTAGAAACATTATGTGTCAATTATATTTTCTTATTCTTACAAGGAATAAAAAAATAATCCACTACATCAAGTAGTTCAATACATTAAACACACACATAAAAGTAGATATGGAATGGAATAATGCATTACATTTTAATCCTATGTTACCTAATATGATGCATAATTTTAATATTCCCTCATATCAATGGGCCAAGGATAAAAATTCATTATTATGAAATAAATATTATGTAAAACACAAAACAAGGGAATCACCCAATGGTGAAATCCATGTAACTATAACAGTGTAAGAAACAACAATATTTACCCATCCTAGATTATTTGGGTTTTCCCTTGTACATGAGTTAACTACTCATAGGAACATGATCATTACCAAATTACAATATAATAATCTCATATATAGTTCCCAAAAAGTAATACCAAAGGAAACCCTACTAGTAACACATTATAGTGTACCGTCCTAGATGCCACTTAATGGTCCCCTGATATGGTGGTCCCATAACCCATAAAATGTAGGATCAAAACCTCCCTCTAATTCAACTTTGAATATTCCCACATGGATTTCACTTAATGGTGCCCTGAGACGGTGGGCCATAAAACATCGTTCACACCTCCTAAAATGCCATAGTATTCCACTTATAGTGAGGTTATGTTGTGTGTTTGTTAGGAGACTATTCCCTCATTGATTAGAGTGGAGAAAAATATATATAATGAATAAGAAATATCATAAGATGACACTATATGACTAGATTGGTAACCCTACATATAAGTAGATATATCAAAAAAAATAAGCAAACCAATAATAATTAAAAAATAATGATAAATAAATAACTGGTGGAAGCTAAATAATAAGTATATTCAATAATATGATGATTATGGTAATGTAGCTATACAAAATTATTCATGGGAGTCAGGGAATATAAGTATATAACACATGCTAACAAAATATAAAAAATGCTAAAAACTACCACTATCGGCATCATGATAATAGGCTTGTTCCTCTACCCCCATCTCTAATGTTCCATACCTTTTAGAAAAGTAGGTACATTACATTAGGAATCTAGGTGTCTATTTTCTATATAAAAGTGTTATTTTAGTGTAAAAAACAGGTTACATAGTCAGGTTTATTTTTAAATATATTTTATTATTATAAAAAAATAGGAAAGAAATTAATAACTCATTTTGGTGTATAAGAATTGATTTCACATCTATCCAACGCATGATGTGTCCTATATAACATAAAGTGTATGTTTTAATTATTAAATAATCTTTTAAGATTAAAACACATGATTCATTATGGAAATGAGAAAATGTGCAAGAATTGTTTTCAAAATTTATTACATCAATACATAATCTAAATTCAACGATTTTATGGCTAGTATGACACAAATTGTGATAATTTAATACAGAAGGTTTATTTTTGTTTTTAATGCATGTAACATAGATAAACCCAATAAGAAAACTTGGATTGTTTTCAAATGTTAGTAAAATGATTGATAATTCATTTGACTTTTTTAAATAATTATTTCCCCTTAATCTGACACATGATGTGCTCCAAATGACTTGAAGTTCATTTTTTAAATATAAAAGTGTCATTATAGTGTAAAACATGTGTACTCAAATCCTAGGTTTTCAATATATATTGCCATTATAGTTTAAATTTCATGTAATGAAAAAAATATATAAACCAATATCTGAATGTATTGAATATTTATTTAAGTGATACATAATTTATCTTTAGTGTATTGGAATAAACCAAACATCAATCCAAAGTATGATGTGACGAGTAAGACTTTGTATGGGAGTTTTCAATATAATTGTGTCATTTTAGTTTAAAACACGTGTCAAATTATGAAAACTAAGAAACTAATATTTGATTGTATTTGAAATTTTGGAAAATAGTCCACACATCATTTGTAACATTTAGAAATTAGCCTCACATCTACTTAAAATATGATGTGGCTGATATTACTCAAAGTGCGTGTTTTTAATATTTATGTGTCAATTTATTTTTAAACACATGTCATATAGAAAAAATGATAAAATATATTGGATTATTTTAAAACATTTGAAAATGATCAATATTTCATTTTACATGTGTAGGAATTGACCACATGTCAATTAGATACAAAATATGGTCAGAATGAATCAAAGAGTGATCTTTCCAAATAAAATTCTCAATTTAGTTTAAAAATAATGTCATATAGAAAAAACAAATAAAAAAACCTCAGATTGTTTTCAAACAATAAGAAATTATTGATAATTAATTTTTAATTACTATGAATTATCTAGATATTAATCCCACGCTCGGTGTGGATGGTATGACTCCATGTGTGGGATTTCAATATAAAAGTGTATTTTAGTGTAAATCACACATCCCATATGAAATACTCAAAAAATTATCTCTGATTGTTTCAAACATTATTAAAATGATTGATAATTCATATTTAGTGTGTATGAAATGACCGCACTTCAGTCCAATATAGGATGTGGCCAGTATAACCCCAAATATCTGTTTTTAATATTAAAGAGTCATTTTAGTGTAAAAAATATGTCACATAGTCAAATATAAGTGAACATGTTTTGAATTGTCTCAAAGGTATAAGAAAATAAAACCACAATTCATTTGTGGGGTGTATGAATCAAAATCCCATCAATCCAACATATGATATGGCTGGTATGACCCAATGTTTTTGTTTTCAATTTAAAAGTTTTATTTTATTTTAAAACAAATGTCTCGTATCCAAAATTTAGTAAACAAGATTGAATTTCCTTGATTCTTTTAGACAATAATATTTAATTCATTTTTGGTGTATAGGAATCAACCGCACATCAATCCAACACACGATGGGGCTAGTATGAGTCAATGTGTATGTTTTCAATATAAAAATGACATTTCAGTTTAATGGTATAATTATAAATAAATATTAAAGTAATTAAGATTATTAATAACTAATAATTTAATTAATTTATTAATTAAATAGCAATATAATTTATATAGATTATTAATTAATAATGAAATTAATAATTCATACGATAAATATTAATTAATATTAAAATTAACAATTAACAATTAATATAAAATTTATAACATAAGCATTAAAAATATAATTCATAGTAAAACTAATATTCTCTTTAATATATAGAATAATTAATATTATAATTTATCATATGTGGATTATATTACATTAAAATTATAATTGTTTTATTTTTCTATTTACTATTAGTAAAATCTACAGTGGTATTATTATAGAGAAATACATCATTATGGAGGATGATCCTTATAGAAAGTCTGTTATAAGAGTTATGATTTTGTATATTGGTTGTAATTGTCTTGATTAATTGTAAATATCACATCAATGTAAATATTTTATTTATTTAAATTTATAATTTAAATAGTATTGCACTTTTATATTTGTAGTTAAATTATGTATATTTGTATTCTTATAATGTTCTCTAATTTGAATCATTATTATAGGGTTACTGTAAGGATGTGACTCTGTAACAGTTGCATGCCTTTATATGTGCTAAATATGTTCCGATAAAGGTCCCCCTTATTTTCCTTTTCTTTTAACATAGTTAAAGGTCCCCTTTACCAGCGCTAAACCAAAAGTGCTAATTAAGGGAACCATTATCGACACTTTGGTAGTGATAATAAAATCCAATCACATTTAATGGATCTCATATTGGTAGTGCGTTTTTTCAATAACATAGCCTATTTATTATGTTGTTATAGCCTGATTGTTTAATAGTGGCCATGATGGTGTAATTATTTGAATGGTACCATCATGAGGGGGACTTGGATGATATGTCACCCTCAATTAAGACTATCTAGTTCCTTTGTAGGGCCACAAAGTTCTAGAACACATGTGTTAATAGCCTCTCTTCATCCACTAGTGACCGCACAAAATCAAAAGAGACGATTCAAGACGAACAAGCTATAATGGTGCTTATCTAGATATCCACCCTCTATAGTATGAAAAATAAAGAAACTTATGTAAATTTTTATGTTTTCATTTTTAAATTTTCATATATTTTTTTTATAACGATTGAGGCTATGTCTCTTTTATTCTTTGTATGAGAATTTAGGAAACCCAAGAGAGTGCAGGTATACAAAGCATAGTGCTCAAGGTAAACAACAAGCTACCTATCTTTTTCCTTAATATCTCAGTTAGAATCTTCTCCTCTTATGAGATTAATTTTCATATTATTTATTATTCAATTTATATTTTTTTAATATTAATTCATTGAAAATTTATATTTTATTGTTATCATGTTCAAATGTTTCTCTTGATATTCATTTTTGCACTATTTTGCTCAGTTTCTACATGAGCCTTTTATTATGGGCCATTGGTTACCTCTTTTGATTCTCTCCTATCATACCTATTCATAAATACTCTATTAGATCTCTCCTCTCATTGATTACCATGACACACATTTGATCCAATCCATCATCTTACCCAAGGGTTCGATGCTTCATTCTATCAGTGGTTTGACCCCCTTTTATGTGGATTCTTCTGGTTAGATGGTCCACTTCAAGGAAGTTTTTGTTAGGTTACAATAACAAAAAGGTACATAAGAGGGTGGTAAATTCTATCTTTTTTATAATCCTTGAAGATTATCACTTTTAACAATAATTGTGATTTATGAAGACATGTAGAGTTCTTTTCTATAAGTTATTTAAATAGAAGATATACAATAAAGAATAAAAAAAATTTATAGTGGTTTGGGGGCCCAAAGATCCCATTGTCCACTCCAACAATGCTCTCCCTACAACCTTGGGGATTTTCAAAAGACAATGTCCTCTTTTTATAAGACCATTAAAACTGAGTTCAGGTAGTTTATAGCTTTAAAATATGGATAAATAAATCCTTTTTGTTTTTTTAAAGGAAATAATTTCTCTATTTCTTAGTTTAAGAAGCTGATACTCCTCCATGAATGAGTCTGAGAATTCTACACTCCAATTAATCAAAAGAGTTCAGTTTTATTTTTATGATAGGTTCTAGATCAAAGTTGCAACTAAAAATGAAAGAATACAAATATTCTTCTTCAAAGATCAATGTCATCAAGTAAGAATAACTTTCAAGAGATCCTATTTTCAATTGATCTTCAATAAATATAGGAATTAACAAACAAAAATAGTTACACAACATTAATAGGCTGAAATATATATGTATCTTCAATGTGTAGCCTCTTTAGTAGTAAAAAGGTTTCTTGATCTTTTCAGTAGTTCTATATTCAAAAGATATTCAAAAAATATATAGTTTTATATCTCGTATATCAAAATAGAATACTCTATCAATATATATATAACACACGACATTCTATAGGTTCAGATGATCTAATAATGTCACCCTGTTGATCGTAATCCTTAAAATTTAAATCATTTAATATATTCAAAACACCCCTTAGAAATAGGAATGATTTCTTCCCTTGAGTAAGATCTTTTTAATTGGTTGTAAAATATATTTTATTCGATATTTATTTCCATTGAGACTATTATATAAATCTGGGATAATATCTTGGATTTAAAACTACATTTTTGAATAGTCAAATGTAGGCTTCCTTCATGTGATGAAAAAACACCAAAATTTGGGTTGGAAAACAAATAGTTGAATACAAAACTAGGGTTTATGTACCATATGATTATTTCCTCAAATGTAGGTTTGATTCCTAATGTAGGGTTTATGTGCCATAATTTATATTTTTTACATATGTAAGGTTTCATCCAATCATAGGGTTCCAAAACCATACTTTTAAAACAACATAGGTTATATGATCCATTTGTGCTATTTAAAACATTGGGTTCATTCATTATGAATTGCTTACAAACATATTGAATGAACAGTGTTTTCAAAACAAGCTAAAACACATTCTAAATACTTTATCAAATATTCTTCATAGATAAAATAATTAAATATAATTCAAGAATAAATATTCCAACAAATATTAATTTCGTGAAATTCAGTTCCACTGATTACATTAATAAAACAGGTGAAGCATTTTTGTGAATCAAAATAAATAAGATTTATAGTGTATTTTTTAGATAATACATGCCGAAAAATATCCACCATTTTATGATAAAAAACCCATAACATAATTTATAGAAAATATACAAATTGTAAACACTAAGGAAAATAATATTTTTAATAGTACATTAGTTATTTGAAAATTAATTTTTCAGGGTATTATTTTTGGTGAATTTGTAAGATTGTTGGGTTTACACAATTTCCTCCGCCTTTATATGATATCAAAAAGAATGTATTTGAAAATTGGGTAAAAATATATTTAATGTAGCACTAAACTATAAATGAATGTTATATTCTATATAATATAAAGAGACATGTTTTCTGGAAAAGTTATCAACCAACTGCCTTATCAAAATTCTTGATTCCTGACCCTATTTTAAACTATCAATAAGATTTAATTTTAAAAAGTCACTCAGGTTTTCCTCGGTCTACATAAATTTGGTAAGCTTATCACTAAACTGATTGTGAAACAATCTGATTCATGGTTCACATGAGGTCAGATTTTTTATAAGATCTCTTTGATTATATAACAACACATTCCTAGGTTCACTGTTACATTGATGTGAATAAATCCATTCACTCATATTATAAACTAATGAAGTAATTTATTGAAATATTTTGAATAAATCTAGAGAATTTGGTGGTGTAGAAGTAGAAGCTCTAAATTAACTGACACTTCCCTTTATGGATTCAAACTCACTTCCTAAATACCATTTTAAATCATTAAACTAGGTCTTCTAGATAGATTCTAATTTCAATATAATAAATTGATCTATGACATCTCTTTGAAAAGAATCAGAATATTTTCAGGAAACAATATTATCTCTTGGATTGGTTAGCTATGCCTGTACAACATCAAATTATTCTCTAGAAAAAAAATTGATGTTTTAAAAATTCTAAAGATTTTATTGTTGATTCCAACTCATGATTTAATACTTTTTATCCTCCTTTATTCTGTTAAACATGATTACTAGATTTTCTATCTTATTATTCCTAGAATCATATGTGTCTTTTTCTTGAAGTCTGAATTGAGGAGTTGTATCCACTAAAACTATGATTTATTTGGAGTTTTCTCACTACTAAAAAATAAATATTTTCAAGAACTTATGTCAATTATTTAGATACAAATTTTGTTCTATTCATAGTTTTTTTCAAGATAAGATATAATATAAATTTTAAAAACATTAATGGTTTTATCTAATAAGGGTGGAACTTGATCATCCCCTTCAAAAGTTAGATTTTATTGATCTATTATAAGTGAACTTTTATTGTCTTGTAGTTTAATTTTATGTTGTTTTTCCTTAGGAGGTATTTTTACACCAAAAAATAGTTATTGGGTTTCTTTTCTAGAAGTTTCAACTTGTGGGTTATCATGTGGAGGTTCTTCTCTTTTCCTAGGACTTAGGACAAGTACTTATATAACTATTTATTCATTTTCTACCTCATATTGATTATCATTATCATATCTGTGTATCCTTTTTTTCGATTGAAAATAAATTCCAATTTATGATTCTAAAACTTCTTCATGAAAAGTCAAACTGATCCAACTGATTTTTTTCTCCCCCTGAGCAATAGGACCAGATTTATGTTGGTTATCCACACCAACAAGTAGTAGTATTCCTTTTGTTATGATCTAAAAGAAACCTAATTTTATTATGGTTCCATCATTTATAATGTTAGTGTGATGAAATTTTTAATGAACATCTAGATGGAGGATCTCATTCTTTCTATACAAAAAAAGATAAATAATTTGACCATACAGATATAAGGACATTCGTGCCTCTGATTGATATTAGTGATTCAGATACCTAATCATATATTTATGGAAATTAAACTTAATGTCACTGATGAAAAATAACATGACATATATGTCAGGATAAATAATATTTTCTAATTATACAAACCTACAGAGGATTTCAGAATTAATAAACTTGACCAGTTCCTTTTGGTCAACCTCATGATCCTTAACCATCATTTTCTAAATTTTGATTATACTAAAGATAAAGGACATTATATCTTCAGAATTATGATCTTGATTTACAATTGATTAAAGATAAAAATGGAACACTTATTCATGAGGGAAATTTAAGATCTTTTCTATTTATATCAAGGAGATTACAAGATAATTTTCATCAACCCTAGAGTTAATGATATCCTCTGTTTCTCCAATACAAAACTGAAAATTCTTGTAGAATTTTTTTCAGTTCTAGTGAAAAATAATTATATATTATCATCATTAAATAGTGATTCAAAACCTTAAAAATAGATGTATTTCTTTAAGAAGATATTTTTTAGTACAACCAATCAATATTGACAACTTTTACCTCATGTATATTTTAGAAGGGGACTCACCGATGATTCGTTCTTATTGGTTCCATATCATATGCTCTCTTATTCATTGACATTTATGAGAAACTAAAGGTAAAAGGGTTTCGTATTCTAGGGTGTCAAAGGAAGATGAGAGCAATGAAAGGTCAATATTTTCAAAATTGAAGGGTGGTAAGAGAAACATAGAGAGTAAGGGTTTTTATGACATTTTTGGGTGAACCTTTTTTATTTTCTTGAGAAAATTAATTATCTTATTAATTATTTATTTTTATTTTGTAATAACACACTTTTCAGACATGAAATATTTTTTCATGAATAAATAAACAAATATATAAAAATAATAAATATATAAATTAATAAAAATAAATTATTTACACAATTATTTAAAATTAAATATTCTTAACTCCCCCTAAAAAATCAAAATATTATGTGGGATGTGGTTTATAAAAAATATATGCAAGTTGATATTCTGTATTTAAAAATTAAAAATATATATCCTTTTTAAGAACATGACCTCCTAGAAAATGATGTCTTATGTCTACATTCTTGGTTCTTGAACGACTTATATGATTTTTGGAAAAAATAATTACTTTGGTGTTATCACATAAAATAGGTATTTTATTAAAATTAATTCAAAATCCATATAATATGTGTTTCATCCACAAAAAATGTACATAGAAACTACCGAAAAATATATATTTGGTCTCAGCTGTTGATAAAGCACTTGAATGTTGTTTCTTACTCGACCGTAACACTAATTTTTTTTATAAAAATTTATAGTTTTACAATGTTCTTTTTCTATGTTATCCAAATCCTCCAAATTTAGTATCTGAATATAAAATTAAATTAATATCAATGGGGTTTTAGTATAGTGGAGATTAAAAAATAATTACATATAGTTATCTAAAAATCCTCTTAACAGTAGTTAGATGGGATTTTTTTGGGTTTGACTTAAATCTAGAACACTAACATATATAAAACATTATGTTGGGTCTATTATCAGTAAGATATAGTAAACTTCTAATATACCTCTACATAACTTTTGGTCTAATGGTTTTCTAGCATTATACAAATCAAATTTTAGATTGGTACACATATGATTCATGTAAGTATTACTATTTTAAAGCCCAAAATTTTTCAATAAATCAATAATATATTTAATTTAATTTAAAAAAATTCCATAATCTTTTTGATAAATTTGGAATCTAAAATGAAATTCAATTATCTGATCATACCCTTTTCAAATTCTCTTTCGCATATGATTTGAAAAATCATAATGAAGATTTTTATTTTTTTATCCAAAAATCACTTCATCCACACAGACTTTAACAAATCATATAATAAAGAAAATTCTTTTCCTAAAAATTGTTGGATATTATAATCCCATAGAAAATCCATTTTCCAATAAAATTGAGGATAATCATTCATTACAAGATATATGTGTCTTTTTTAAGTCTATAAAGTTCTTTGTTAAGTTTAGAAATTGAATATGTTTATGAGGTATTTCAAAACATGGTTGTTGTTTAATATTAACTTCCTCTATAAAATATTCATGTAAAAAGGATGATTTTACATCAATCTGATATAATTTAAAATTCATATGAGATGAATAAGCTAGATTTTTTTCAAATTTCCTCTAGTCTAGAAACATTTGAAAATGATTCATCATAATATATTCATTCTTCATAGTTATAACCTTTTCCATCTAAACTAGCTTTGTTTGTAGTAATGAACCATTGACCATCCTATTTATTTCTAAACACCAATTTGGTTCCCATAACTGGATAATTGGTTTTTCTATCTAATAACTTCCAAAAAATATCTCTACTGAATTGATTAGTCTCTTATTAAAAAACTAATAACCAAAATTCATAATTTAAGGCTTATCCTATAGGCTTAGGTTCTAATTGTGACAGAAAGGTATAAAATTCAAATAAGATTCCAATATTTCTTCTAGTTTTTACTCTTATTTCTATATTTCCTATAATATTTTTTGAAGGCTTATCCCATAAAGTTATATACTTTCTAGGTAATACACATTCATGTTATTCTATCTCATGATCTTCTAGACTGAACTGAATTTCATCTATTTTATTTTCATAATGAGTGTAGGTGTTTCAGATAGTATATAATCAAAAGAGTCAACAATTTCAAAATTTTGATGTTTCCTTTTCTAAAAAGGGTTTATTTCATAAAACTTCTCTTGAACCATTTAATTAACAATCATTGAATTTTTATTATACACTTTATTGGCGTTAGAAATAGTATAATATCTTAGAAATATTCCTTAATCATCCTTTATGTCAAATTTACCAAGGACTTATTTAGTAATCATGATCTACACATTGCATCAAAAAAACATTTAAGTACATTACTTTAGGTTTTCGGTTATTACTGAGTTCATAGGGTGTCTTTTTATTAATTGGTCATATTAATAAATTATTCATAATATTGCAACATGTGTTTATAGATTATGACTATAAATTGGTTGGATGTATTCATTCAACATAGTCCTTTCCCTTTCATAAATATTTATATTTATTCTTTCAACAATTCCATTTTTTCGACGTGTTCATGGTATAGAGAAGGTATGTTTAATAATTAGTTTTGAGAATAAGTAATTAAATTATTGATTTTATAATTCTCCACCATGATCACTTATTAATTAAATTTTTTTAATTTTTTTTTGTTTTGAAAATTTTTACAAAATATTTCAAAAATATAGAATATTTTACTTTTGAGTTTTTGAAAATAAACCCTATGAAATCATTATAAATCATCAACTAAAACATAAACATATAATTTTCTTACCAAACATTCTACCATTAACATTCCAAACAAATCCATGGGGATAATCTATATTGGTTTAGATATAGAAACTTTTTTAATTGATTTAAAAGATTATTTGTGTTGTTTTCCAACTTGACATGCATAAAAAGTATATCACTATTATATTTAGGATTAATTAAATCAAAAACTAATTGTTTCATAGATAATTTATGTGAAGAAAATATATTTCAATGTCCAAGTATCCTATTTCAGATCCATGTATAATTTGTATCAATAGTTAAACAATTCACTTTATGTTCAAAAAAGGAATTTAGATCCATAGTATATCTATTTTCAGTTCAATGATCTATACATTTATGAAGTTTATTATTGAAAAATGAGAAATAATTTTTAGAGAAATCAGCATAATTTTCATCATCACATTGGTGAGAAATATATATTATGTTGTTCTTTAACCCTTGTACATACAATAATTTGTTGATTGAGATTAACTTTTGATCTCCAATTGATCCAACTACAACAGTCATTCTTATTGCATTGTCTCCCAAGGTTAGTAGACCTACATCCATTTTTCCATGTGTATGGAAGTTTGAATAGTCTCCACTAATATGTATTGAGGAACCACTCCCCATATGACATAGAGTTTTTTTGCTGTGGTATTTTTCCACATTTTCTTCCTTACCCATAAAGAACATGTTTTATTTTAGATTTTTTTGGATATTTTTTAGAATCAAATTTGGAAGAGCTACTGTAATATTTAAACACACTCCTTGTATATTTAATAGGACTTTCCTATTTTTCTCCCATAATCAGTTTTCATTTGATTCTTCTTCTCCAACTTTTTTCTCCCTTAATTTTTATGTGGATAATGAGGTATGATATGACTGATTTTCTATTATTTATAGAATCATAATTATTTGAATCATTTATCATATTTTTTAAAGGATTTTCTGATGAATCTTTTATTTTTATAAAATTTTCTAAATTTCTGGGATAATTGAGCCATTTCCATGTTAGAATCTGAGTAATTTGAATCTTATATGATTTTAACATCTTCTATTGAATTTTTCCATGCTTCTAGGATGAAAACTTAAGGGAAGTATTTTTAATTTTCACTATCTCATGATCTTCATATTAATATTACATTTATTTAAGGTACATCATTAGAGTTATGATCACTTCATTCATAGTCAAAATTTTGACTAGGGATGAATTTTGAATTTCTGTAGATATTACATTCCATTTTGAGGGTAATAATCTTAGTACTTTTAGTGCTTGATCAGGTTGCATAATTGAATCACCCAAGGCAGTAATATTTTCAACAATTTATATCAATTTCCTATTCATTCTAGTGATGTTTTTACTATCATATATTCTAAAGGTGTCAAACATTAGTTTTGTAATAGCATACCTCATTTGTATGATACTATTTTTTCCTTCATATGAAAGTTAAATTGTCTACCACATTTCATAAATTGTAGTAAATTGTAATACTCAATTGGATTCATTAGCACAAATTCCACAGATGATATCATTATTTTATTTTGAGTTGATATCATACATATATTCTCTTCACTAGATAAGTTTATCTTATCATAATACATTCAAAACTATGTGTAGGTAGTTGACATCTTTAAAATAAGGCTATGTAATGCCTTCTATATTTTTATAGGGAACAGATTTCTCCACAACATAGTCTGAGAAGATGATACTCCACCATGACTGAGTCTGAGATATTGAGACTCCAATAAATCAAAATTCATTGATTTGATTTTTATAAAATTTTATATATCCTAGTTTCAAAAGAAACAGACATAATACTGATATTATTTTTAAAAGATAAATGTTTTCATGTATGAAAAACTTCAAAGAGATCCTAGTTGAAATGATATTCAATAAAAGTTTCAATATACAAACAACAGAAGAGAGACAATGTACAAGCAACAGAAGTTAGACAACAGTTAAAAAATAGTAGAAGGTTAGTATATATATATATATATATATCTTCAATATTTATCCTCTTCAGTAGTGATAGGGATGCTCAAACTATTTAGTAGTTTTTTATTCAAAATATATTCAAAAAACAAGAAGTTGTATATCTAATATATCAAGATATAATACTCTAGACAAATATATAGTACACATTGATTTATTTTAGTTGATAAGATCCAATAATGTCTCTTAAAATATCCCAATAATTGAAACATAAATCCTTCAAGAATGTCGTAACAGCCAATAAGAAGTAGGATTGATTTACTCTGTTGAATAAAATATTTTCAATTGGGAATAAAATAGGATGAATCGATCTTTATTTCCATTGATACTATTTTTTAAATTATGAATAATATCATATATTTCAAACTCCATTATTGAATAGTCAGACGTAGGGTTCATTCATGTGATGAAATAACATGAAAAATAGGGTTGAAATTGTATGGTAAAATTCAAAAGTAGGGTTTATGTACCATAAATTTGTTTCCTCAAATGTAGTGTATGTTCTAAATATAGGGTTGATGTACCATACTTTCCCTTTTTCCATATGTAATGTTCCATCCAAATTTAGTGTTCTCGAACCATACTTTCCCAACAATGAAGGGTATATAAACCGTACATAATGTTTCAAATGTAGGGTACATTATTTATGTTAGGCATACAAGTTTAGGGTCTAAACAATTTTCTAGAATCTTCTAAACATGTTTTTAATTCATTATAAAATATTCCCCATGGATTAATTAGTTGAATATAATTCCAAAAAAATAAATATTTTAACAAATATTAATTTTATAACATTCACTTAATAAAGTTTTATTAATAGAAAAACATATATATTTGTGAGAATCAAAATCCATGAGATTTATAGAGTATTTTTTAGAGAATACATGCCCAAAACATTTTCTATCATGGGAATTAATCACCCCTACTATATCCATCCTACAAAAATCTCTTCATTTACTTCCTAATTTTTTATCTCTCTTTTATTTTGGATAAATACTAGAACTTACCACTGATCCTTATTTGTTTGAGAACAACACATGACCCCTCTTCCTCCTCGACTTCCTCTCATATATTATTTATGTTGAATTTTTTATGATGTTTCTTTGATAATAATATGTATAGAAATTAAAATGATCTAGAATCCCCAAAAGAAGAATGAATCCTTGAATATAGAGGTTGTGCACTAATATGTACCCTCTATTCATCAAGATGACATTCTTTCCAATAAAATTAGGAGACCAGGAGTTAAGAAGAGTTACCCTATCTGGTAAATAGGTATTTCAGTTATTTTCTTTTTAGTGTTGTTGATATATTTTCTGATTATATATGTTTTCTTTTTACTCTTTTTTTGAATTTTTCATGTATCTTTTATCATTATAGAATAGTAAATATGTGTGTGGGTGGTGTTATTTTCGTGAAAATAGGTCCAAAACTGATAGAATCTAGTTAAATATCTTGTACAGTTTGACCAGTTTCTTTCACTTCCATATGAATATGTTCTTTCATTCAAAAATGGTTCATGTTTTCATTCTTCTTTCCAAACCCACCATAACTTTCCACTCTTCTCTTCTATTTTTATTCCAAACCATTGAAACCATAATATTCATTTCAAAATCAAATACATAACTGAATATATGTATATATCTATTGATCTTGGATATTTTGTAGGGTCATACATCTCAACATTGTCGACAAACAATTGGTATCAAAACCTTCAGATAAACATTCCTTCAACTAAGTAGGAAATAAAATTATTTGATGGTGATGATGTTTTTAATTTGTGGGGGACTAAAACAATAAAATAAAAATTTAAATTCATTATTTTTTTTGAAACTGGTTCAAAAACCAGCCACAAATTATGTTTTTTAAATTTTTAATTATTTGAATTTATTTATAGGGAATGTTTTGAAAAACTAAAATTCATTAGCGGTTGTTTCTTAAAAAACCACTAAAAATAGTGTGGTAATGTTAAATAATTAAATAATAATAATAATTAACTATAATTATTTATTATTTATAATAATTCATTATTTATTTTTTAAAATATTATTTAATTTTTAAACAATTATTATTAAATATTTGTAATTATTAGATGTTAATTATTTGAGACTTATATTAATTATAGGATAAGTTTAAAATCAAAATTTAGCATTGAATAACCTTATCATCGGATCAGGGATTCATTTTTAGCTCCACAACATGTGAAATTGAAGATGAACAAATTAACTATAATAAAATTAGATTATTATTTAGTGATGATAAATATAATAAAATTTATCAATTTTTTAGGGAAGATGAAAATAAAACATAAAATTCAATTAAACATAACATTAGATCCAGGTGTTCATTTTGGATCTACCACATATCAAATAATTTTTGACTTCATTTATTCCATGCCTAGTGAGAAGGTGGGGGGTTAGCATTTTTTAGGATAACAAATGTATGAAAGGACTCCAAAATGAGTTTTTAGTTGGGACACCATAGTTATTTAACATTTTATTGAATTTCATTCTCATTTATGGGGGTATTCATTTCTTTCTATACCATCCGTGAATTTATTTTGTGTATTTATATTCCTCTTTATTTTATAGTATTTGAATTATTGTGTTTTTTACTCATTTGGTGATTTATTATTGTAGTTTGGTTTGTATTAGAGAATGACTTTCTAGGGTTTGGTCCAGTGCCCCCAAATATACAATGGATTACGGTTCTACTTATTCATGTGGAATTACTAGTTCCACATGAAGTGTGATACCCCAACCATGGTGATATGAGTATGTTTTCATGAACCCACATTTCCATTTCAAAATCCTTGAATTTTGTGTATGCTATGGAATATTAAGGGTAGATATCTATGATATGATAGTAGGACCAAATAATGTTGTCACCCTTTACTTCCCCAAATATATGTGGAGGGTGATGTGTTCAGAAGGACATTATATTTTGGTTCGATTACAATCAGAGAAGAGTTCTGCCATAAACAATGTGTGGTTTTCAAGACATAGATTGTATTTTTCAGAGTGTAAGAAATTGTGTCAATTAGTAACAGTTTATAGGATTGAGAGGAAGAACATCCCTTATTAGTTGGATGAAGATGCTAGAGGTAGTGGTAAAGGACTGGTTCCTGGTTCTGATGAGGGTTTGGTGGATAAGTTGGGTGTTCCTACAGATGAATGTAAGGCTGAATTTGTTCATAGTGGATCACATGAGGGTTACCTGATGGTGGTAGAAATTTTTAAATGCTTGAGGATTGATTTTGAATATCCCAAGTCTGTTGTGACTATTCCTTAGAATTTAGTGGGTACTGGGGAGGTGAGTGTTGCTAGTTCTTTGGTTCATATCCCATGCAATTCATTTATGGGATCCTATGCATGGGATTTGAGTCAAAAAGTGGATATAAACTAGATTTGGGGGAACATTTGACAAGAGAATAGGACATAGGGGATGTATGATTTGGGAGAATACTATTCAAGGGTATGAGGAGTGGGTGGAGGCTAATAAGATA
This sequence comes from Viscum album, assembly GCA_963277665.1. Taxonomy (NCBI): domain Eukaryota; kingdom Viridiplantae; phylum Streptophyta; class Magnoliopsida; order Santalales; family Viscaceae; genus Viscum; species Viscum album. Next base: position 1,137,037,957 of record OY728166.1, read on the forward strand.
TCCCAACCAAGAAGGACCACGTCATTCTTGAACTGGTGCAACAACTTCGAAGGCCTGAGAGAAGAAGTTCAGAATGAGAGCTCCAACTTCATAGGGGTATAGTAAAGGGGTAGAATTATGGACAAGAAATAGATGATAGTAATATTTAAGGTATCAGAAGAGGTATTCATATCCCAAGGAGAAGAAGGGGAAGAGAGAAATCAAGGATCTCAGGAGTCGGATTGTAAGAATGGTTAAGAGATCAAAGGGGCCTAAAGATTACTCATACCTACTTAAAAGAATAGATATAAGCTCAAACCAGAAAATTAGGTCCAAGGATATGGAATGTGATCATTCTGAGAAAGAGTAGGTGAATGGGAACAACTTGAACCTAATGAATAATATTGAAATAGCCAAATGTGGTGGCTCAATGGAATAAGCCACTGAGGAGATGGGTGGAATAATGGAAACTCAGTCTTGTGGAGACTCTGTTATAATTGAGGATGACCCAATGGTTCCTCAGGGGCCATCTGAAAACAATGCATCAAATGTCAATGCACAAATGGATCTTATGAATTTCACACAGTAGTACGCAACTGAGGTGGTAGTGGAAAATATTTGGAAACTTCTCATACACTCATAGGAAGAAATGCTGGAGGAGGCATTGATTATTCATGCTTCGAATGAGGATGTAGACATTATTGAAGATATAAAAATTTATGTGGACACAAATAAAAAACATAGATATTAAATTAACAAGAAATATCTAAATTTGAAAAGTGGATTCAAAGAAAATATATATATAAGTGGGGGAATTAATCTAAGTCTAGGACAAGGTGGCCTATATCTTTAAATAAATTATCAATGATGAACTAGATAAAAAGGTAACTGATCTCATCTAAAAATTATATAGGTAGATGACTTCTAATAGGTTCAAGTTTCAATTCAATAATTTTGTAATCTCCTCTTATGTTTGATGCTTCTCTGGTTAGAACCTGCATGATTTCTATCTTTTTCCACAAAATATCTTTTTAATAAAAATTAAATTTTAAGTCAGTCATTTATTATTTATTATTAAGTAATTAATAATTTATATTATTTATATTATTTATTAATTATATATTGAATAATTATTTATTAATAATTTATTATTAAAATACTATTAAAAATTATTTAATTAATTTTTATTCAATATAAATTTAATATATATTAAATATTATATATTTATTATATAGTATGTGTTTAGTATCAATTTATTATTGATTTTGAATTTATTATTAACGTTTTATTCACTATTTATCATTTATTCATTATCTATTTATCATTTATTTAATACTTATTTATTATATATTGATTTATTAATTAATATTAATTCATTATTCATTATTTATTATTTATAAATCACTTTTCTATTATTTATTTTTTATTAATTACTAATTATTTATTTCATATTTCATTGTTTCGTATTACTTGTTTTTATTATTTATTTATTTATTATTATTTAATATTGTTATTTATGTATACATTTTTATATGTATTTATCGATATATATATATATATATATATATATTAGTATAGTAATTTTTTTTACTCACCAGTTGATTAGTTTGCTGGAGTGGTAAATTCTTTAGAGAATAATGAAGAGGTAAGAAGTTCAAATCCATCGAAACAAATATATATGCTTAATTTCTATGTGGAATGCATGGAATATGCATTCATAGGAGGATATAATTAATAATAATAAAATTATAAAATTTTTAAGAAATAAATTAATTTGAAAAAATTTAAAAATAAATGAAGAATAATAACCTAATGCTAAACATTTCACAATGTTTTTTGAAAACTAGTAGGAAATTTATAGCAACACTGATTTTAATGGGGGGTTTCAAAACCACTATGAAATGATTTAATATCAGTTTAAACCATCGCTAGAAACCAAAAAATACTATTACTAAATACTATTTTACCTATTGTGAAATGAGGGACATGCATGTACAACATGGGTTAATTAATGCCTTACATGGATCAGAGAAACCAATTATGACCCAATATGTTAATGGAAAATATTATATTATATATCCATATTTCCCTATTAACATTCATTTCAAGGACCATAGTTCTTTATGACATTATTTAGGTGAAAATGTTCATAGAGAATTAGTATATAAAACTAATGCTGCTAGAGATTGTCTTAAATCAGAGAATCTTTCATGAATGCATCTCTAGTTTCTAGAGTTTATAAGAAACATCACATGTTTACCTTTAAAATGAAATATGGGGTTTTTATTAGAGCACATTTTGATGAGTTTAATAAGATAATTCTTGAGCTATCCAAATTTTTTGTTAGTGTAGATGATGAGGATCAATTAATGTTCCTCTTGATTTCAATTGATAATTACTTCAACACATTGGTTGAAATTATGATGTATGGTCAAGACTCATTAACTATTTAAGAATTCAAATCATCCATAATTTCTAATGAATTTTAATCTACACCTTGGGTAAAGGGTGAGGTTTAGATTCTATTTAGAAGTTATAGACTATAGAAAAAGGGTAATAAGAGATATTATTATAAGGAAAAAAATAACCCTATGAATCCCAAACCATGGACTTTGTATAAGGTAAGAATGTTATTTGCAAAAACTATGGTTATCCCATGCATATATGACCCAAGTGTAAAAAAACATAACAAAACTATTAGACCAAATAAATATATACATTTCCCATTTAGTGGACTCAAGTTAGGATAATACTGATGTTTTAACCGTTTAGAAGCATGGACTCACATATGAGTGGGTCTTGGATTATTTTTTCTCATTTAATATGCATCCTTCTAGGGAGTCTTTACTTTATTTGTTAGATTTAGTATAGGGAGATTTTTTTTATGTAACAATTGGAGGTTAAAATTTATACTAATAGGTTATGTTTTAAAATAACTAGATGAACACTCTATCACTACTGTATATGTGGAAAGTAGGGTCGAACCCATAGGGAAAGAAATTATGACCACTATTCTTCTAATAACCTTCAAGAACTCCACTGTTGTCTGCAGTGGAGTAGATACTCTAATATTTACTTTTTATATTTTTTATATTTAAGAAGAAGAGTGATAGAACATTTCAAAACTTGTATCTAAACTAAATTGTAACTAGTGACAACTAACAACATAAAGAAAAAGAGATATAGAATGTTGGTAAATGAACAATCTTGTAATCGCTCGGGGAAAAATCTCCATTCTACTAGTTAAAAATCATTCAAGATCACATAAAAAATTTTGCAAAGTTCCACCCTAAAAAGAATGACTCACCTCCCTCACTAAGAGTTGAGTCACACAAGACAACTAATTTAAGAGTTCACCACTCCAAAAATTAATCAACTGTGAACCATTTTAAAAATTACCACAAGACGAACTCACCAGAAGTTCAGAAGTCCTTTTTAATATATTATCTTTTGAAAAGTGTTTCCACAATCAATCTCACCCACTGACTGTGAAATTTTGAGATTTAATTCTAGTGGTACACGAATCTGAACAAATTCAGTGTTGATCTCGCCAATCATTACTGAATTCATTGAAATGATAAAGTGAAAAAGAATAATAACAGATAACTAGTGTAACTTCAATTAATCCCTTTAAAGACCCGTAAATTTCAAGGAAATTTTTTTTCTTAATTTTCTTTGGAATTTTTCAAGAGCGCAGTTTCTGACGGAACCTGATTCCGAGGCCCGGTGTGCCCGGAATCATTTTCTGAAGTTTGGCTTGGGTACGTCCAGTGAACGAACGAGCGGGTTTTTCTAACTTTTGAACTGATGCTCGGAATCAAATTCTGAGGGCACCGATGGAATCGCAGTGCCGGTATTTTCTTAGAAACGCCATTTCCGGAGTTGCGTTTGCTTGGGTGTGGTTTTTAGTTTTTGGGGTTAAGTTAAGAAATAAAATAAAGTGGTGCGACAACTTTATTTTATTTCACTTAAGCCTCTTAAAGCCACTTAAGCTGAGTTGAAGCGGATAGGGTGGAACCCAAAATATCCTACCCACTTGGTAGGATATTTGTGAGGTGGGGCCCGCACGAGCCCTACCGTTTCTTTTCCTCTAAGTAACGCATCCGCGAAAACCCCTCTTAAATGAAAGTCAACTGGTGAGTTTTCTTAAATTCTTAACGCCCCTATTAATTGGGCAGTTAAGTCGTTACCATTAATTCATTGAATTAATGGTTCGTTTCTTAACTTGTTTTTCAAATTGTTGGCATGGAATAAAATAAGACCAACACACATTTTGCTTATGGTGCCTTGTTGAGAGGATTGACAGAAACTCTAAGCTCTTCATCCTCCTTCGCGAAGAACGCGAAGAACGCGAAGAACGCGAAGAACACGAAGAACGCGAAGAACGCGAAGAACGCGAAAAACACCGAACCCTCAGAGATCGACGACGCGACGCTGTGTACCGCGACACCGATGATTCTCCTTTCGCGAAGTTCTTCCGTGACGTTTCTTCCCCGCAAAAATCTCTGATCATCAACTGCTTGAGATCGTCGACGCGACGCCGCGTTCCGCGACGACGCGATGCCCTTCCGTGACGCGACGATCCTCTTCTTCCGCGATGGTCAATTCCGCAAAGAACTCTCATTCGACGACTACGACGAGGTAGGGGTTTGTTTTATTTAAATATTTGTGATTTATACCCGCGGCATTGATTAAATAATTGTTGTGAGACTTTTAAAACCGCTAACACGGTGGGTGCGGACTAACGAACAAGTCTGAACCCACCGCCCCTTTCGTTCTTGATGTGCGAAATGGCGGACGTCGACAAAGCAGCCCGCACGGGCGACGTGGGGTCCTCGCAGTGAAGAACGGACCCCGGGAGGACCTTTGGCGAAGACGGCGTAATTTTCCGACCACCGGAACTCGTCTGGTGGTCTGCGGAGCAAACCACCGGCGCGCCACGCTGGCACGGTGGCGGAAGGCAGCGGCGCCCGGCGCGCCGCAGTGGAGACCCGCCGCGGCTGAAGCCGCGGCGGCGGGATTGGCGAAGGAGCACGGGCCGCGGCCGGCTGCCTCGTCCGCTGGCAAGGGTGGCCCCACGCGGGGTCGCGGCTTTTTCACGCGGGGGCAGCACGCCCCCCGCCCGCGGCTGGACCGTAACAGCCGAGCCGACCCGCTGGCCAACCGGCCAGCCGGGACGCGCCCCGGCCGGGCCGGTCCGGGTCGCGCCCATCCGGGTCGAACCCGGGTCGGGTCGGACCCGAGGGGGTTGGGCTGGGTCGGTCCGGGCCCAGTCCCCCCATTTTCGGACCTTTTCGGTCTTTTGCCCATATTTTGAGCTACGGGCCTCCGATCAACGTACCGTCAGCGGCGATGCGATCCTTGGACCGAGACGGTTGTTTTGAAATATTTCACTCAAGGCTTCAGAGTACTTTGGGTTCGGCCGGGTTGGTTCGTATATGAAACCAACCAGGCCCTCGGAGCGGAAACGCTCATAACTTGAGCTCCGAACATTCGATTGACGTGTCGTCGACTTTGTTGGATTCCTCTAAGTGATACGGAGCTTTTGGATTACTCCTCTCGAGTTTTGGATGTCGTCGGAGTGTGTTCGAGTTGGTTCGCTCACGAAACCAACCGGGGCCCTGGAACGAAAAAGTCAATAACTCACAGACCGGGAATCTGATTGAAGCGCCGTCTGTCTCGTTGATTTCCTCTTGATGAGACGGAACTTTTGGCATACCTCGCTTGAGTTTTGGATGCAGTTGGATAGAGGCCTGGTTGGATAGTACCCGAAATCCAACCGGGCCCCTCGAACGGAAAAACTGATAACTCACTGACCAGACGTCTGTTTGACGCGCCGTTTGCGACGTTGAGTTCCTGTTGACGATACGGAACTTTTGGATATATCAACTCTGGACTATGTGTCATTTGATGTATCAGCTACTCGGCTCGTGGGGCGGACCCTCCCGAACGAGCTTGCTGTGTGCGGGAACCCTAGAGCTGGCTGCGTCTGTGACGACAATGAAGACAGTATGGGAATCCTCCGTGGGTTCGGTAGTGACCACTACGGTACTTTTGGGATACATCAACTCCAGACTATGTGTCAGTTGATGCATCGACCTCTTGTCTCATGGAGTGGACCCTCCCGGAACGAGCATGCTGTGTGCGGAAACCCTAGAGCCGGTTGAGACTTGACGACTGCTGATCGAATGACTCGGTGTGTTACGGATAGCCCAGTGGGAAGCGCTTGGTTGTAGCAGCAGACCCACGACGGAGGAGCGCTTGGTTGTAGCGGCCGACCGGTGGTACTCAACAGAAGGAGTACCCCTAGAGGCTATGAGGGGGAGCGCTTGGTTGTAATGGCAGACCCATGGTGGGAAGTGCTTGGTTGTAGCAGCAGGCCCACAGTACTCGATAGGTAGAGTACTACAGCAGTCCAAGGTTAGAGGGAAGCGCTTGGTTGTAGCAGCATAACCACTGTACTTGATGGAGAAGGATTTTTCCAATAGCTATGGTTTCAACTTCATGATCGATCCTGTGTGGGTCATTACGGGGGTTAGTACATACCGATCCTTTGTGGGTCCGATGGCTTAGATGAATCAGTGGCTACATCTGATCATCTCTATCATCTTACGAAGTAGTATTCCTGTGTGAGCTGAATCCTGTTTTTCTTTCCTATGTGGATTGTGTTGTGCTATCCTGTGTGGATTTACGTTTTTCATTCCTATGTGGATTGTGTTGTGCTATCTTGTGTGGATTTATGTTTTTCTTTCCTATGTGGATTGTGTTGTGTTATCCTGTGTGGATTTACGTTTTGCTTTCCTGTGTGGACTGGGTTGTACTTGGGCTCGGATGTTGGAGCCGAACTTGGAATTGATGACATAGTTATATGTATGGGAATATACCTAAGTAGTGTCGGATGTTACTTCGTGATTGTATCTTATCCTTTGTGGATTCTAGGAGACCTTCGAGGGTCCCGGGGTCCCTACTGAGTATCTTATACTCACCCCTGCACGGGCTATGCTCGTACTACATTGTGTTGGTTGTAGACGACGGACAACGCTAATCGTGGTTGAGGCTTGCGGAGCAGGACGGTACCTGGAGGTGTACCACTGGGCGGGATGTACTCGGAGCGGTCGGCTGGACCCGAGGAGCAGTAGAGGCTATCTGTACCCACCCTTCAGGTGGGATTTCCAGTGGACAGCTCGACGTTGCGGCTTTACTTTTCAGTTGTTGTTTTCCTTTCCAGTTGTACTTTACTTTCAGTTTGGGTTTGTATACTGGCCCACTTACTTTTCCGCACTTATTGTTGTACCAGTTTTTACTTAGTGTTTACTTCTGCCTGCTTGCTCTATGGTGTTTGTGGTTTATTTTACAAGGCAATGCCTTCCCTTTTTACCGGGATTTATGCCTTAGTGCTAGTCGCCAGCCCCTGGCCTATGGAAGGCGGGCTTGGGGTAGTCACGGCACGGGCCCCGAGGACGGGTCGTGACAAATTGGTATCAGAGGAGTTCGGTTCTACTGCAGAACTCCGGATTTTGATCTTTTTCTATGTGAAGCAATAGTGTTGAGAGTATTGAGTGTGGTTATCAGTCCAGGGAGTCCAGTGTTGGTGCGGCGGCCGACGTATCCGTACACCAGGACCCTGACTTCTGATTTCCAACTTAATGCACGAAAACATTGATTGCATGTGTGTTTCAAGTTTTCTTTGTGATTACCTTGTGTCAGCTCACTAGGTATATTGTTCTGACTGTGGCGCACCTGTTTCTTTTTCAGGATGGCCCCATGACGGCAGCCAGCTAGGGTTCCGAGAGTTGAGCGTGACGACAGCCCACCGAGCGACGAGGCCTCGGTACAGGGCCCTTTGACAGCTGAGGCACCGGCGGTACCTCTACCCGCCGAGCCACCGATGCTTCCATCCCCATCCACTGACGATGCACGTCGCCTTAGTGCACTACACGAGTTCCAGCGCTAGTGACCGCCCAGGTTCCGCGGGGAGACGGACCCCCAGGAAGCCGAGGATTGGCTGGAGGCAGTTGTACGAGTTTTTCGTTTGGTAGGGACACCAGTTGACCTTATGGTGGTCCTTTCAGCGAGCCTCCTGCATGCAGCAGCAGGCAGATGGTGGAGCTTGATTCTCCAGGTGCACGACGAGGCATCACTCCTTTGGACGGACTTTGAGAGCCTTTTTCACTCAGAGTTCATCCCAGCCACCCTCCGAGCGATGCGCATCTAGTAGCTACTACAGCTGCGGCAGGGCAGCATGACAGTAGCCCAGTACACGGTGAGTTTTACCGATCTCTCGTGCTATTCCACGGACATGGTACGGGACCCATTCTTCAAGGCCCGAACCTTCGAGCAGGGGATCAGACGAGAGATCAGATCTTTAGTTGTTTTTCACAGCATTCCGACACAGACAGGGGTGTTGGAGCGAGCCCTCTTAGTGGAGAGTTTCCTTGCTGAGCAGTCTCCAGCAGCAGGACCCACCACTAGCCAGCATGTGGCAGAGTCTTCTACAGCAGGCAGTAGACAGATGGCGCAGGGGTCCAAGAGGACTAGACCTACCGGTGGTCGACCGCGTGACACAGGATCGTTTGTGAGAGGCACCCGGGGTGGACAACGACTTACCATGAGCGGACAGTGTTACTCATGCGGCGGGGTTGGTCACATGGATCGTGACTGCCCGACCCGCCTTGCCGAGGAGCAGCAGACGGTTGAGGGGCCACCCAGGCAGAGGAAGAGGGTCGACCGTGGCGGTCTGCAGGGGGCAGGCGGGCGAGGCATAGGAGCTGGCCGTGTAGCTGGAGGTAGACAACGCTTCGAGGTGTTGCCACCACCACCACCAGGAGGTCCACCCCGACCGTAGGGAGCTGGTGGACATGGGAGAGCTCAGTTTCAGGCAGCTGAGGCCTACGATCGTGGAGCTCCGGGAGCAGATGGACAGGAGTTGGACTAGCTCCAGACCTGGAGACTTTTTTTTATGCTACTTCTAGCGTTGTTGATGTTTGTTTGTAGATGTTTTGTGTCTTTTCACTTTGAGATGCAGTAATAAAAGACACCTTTATTTTGGCGTTTACCTTCCTGTCCTCTCTTTGTGTTGTTACTAAGAGGTTCCGGTTTAAAAAAACAGTTGACTTGACCCTCACTTTGAGATACCTGCTGGAGGAGACCCAGTGACCACACACTGATGCCGACAGTGTGACTCAACCCTTCGAGGTGAGAGTAACGGTTGGATCTATTGGAAGTAGCGTCGAGGCCTTACGACATCATCCTTGGTATGGGATTGTATCATCCATGACGGGATTGACCGTATTAGGCGAAGAACGTGGTTCATCCAGGGGATGAGACCGGATTTCTCTTCTCGGCAAAGAAGAAATCTCAGCAGCTCGAGTAGGACCAGAAAGGTCCAAGTCATCCAAGAGCGGATGAGGACAGCTCAGAGCCGGAAAAAGTCTTGTGCTGACAGGAGGCGGATACCACTAGAGTTCGAGGATGGCGACCATGTTTCCTTACAGGTTACACCTCGACGTGAGTTATGGAGATTTGGCTGAGGCGGAAAGTTGTATCCACGCTTCATCGGACCATTCCAGGTCCTCAGCAGGATTGGTGAGGTGGCTTACCGCCTGGCTCTACCACCTCAGTTGCACCGGGTGCACGACATCTTTCACGTATCTCAGCTGAGTAGATACGTGCACGACCCGACACATATCATTGACCATGGGGAGCTGGGCGTTGATGATGGGGCGACTTTTACGGAGGTCCCAGTGGAGATCGAGGATCGACGGGAGCGGGTCCTACGTGGACAGTTGATTTCTCTTGTGCTCATCAGATGGAAGCACGGGAACCTCCAGGAGAGCACTTGGGAGCGGGAGGCTCAGATGCGTGCTCAGTAACCACTTTTGTTTCCCTAGTTTATGATGTATCTTTACGGGGACATAAATCCCTGAGGTGGGAGTGATGTAAAGACCCGTAAATTTCAGGGAAATTTTTTTTCTTAATTTTCTTTGGAATTTTGAAAGAGCTCAGTTTCTGACGGCACCTGATTCTGAGGCCCTGTGTGCCCGGAATCATTTTCCGAAGTTTGGCTCGGGTACGTTCAGTGAACGAACGAGCGGGTTTTTCTAACTTTTGAACTGGTGCTCGGAATCGAATTCCGAGGGCACCGATGGAATCACAACGCTGATATTTTCTTAGAAACGCCTTTTTCGGAGTTGCGTTTGCACGGGTGTGGTTTTTAGTTTTTGGGGTTAAGTTAAGAAATAAAATAAAGTGGTGCGACAACTTTATTTTATTTCACTTAAGTCACTTAAAGCCACTTAAGCTGAGTTGAAGCGAATATGGTGGAACCCAAAATATCCTACCCACTTGGTAGGATATTTGTGAGGTGGGGCCCGCACGAGCCCCACCGTTTCTTTTCCTCTAAGTAACGCACCCGCGAAAACCCCTCTTAAATGAAAGTCAACCGGTGAGTTTTCCTAAATTCTTAATGCCCCTATAAATTGGGCAGTTAAGTCGTTACCATTAATTCATCGAATTAATGGTTCGTTTCTTAACTTGTTTTTGAAATTGTTGGCATGGAATAAAATAAGACCAACACATGTTTTGCTTGTGGTGCTTTGTTGAGAGGATTGACATAAACTCTAAGCTCTTCATCTTCCTTCGCGAAGAATGCGAAGAACGCGAAGAACGCGAATAACGTCGAACCCTCGGAGATCGACGACGCGACGTCGTGTACTGCGACACCGACGATTCTCCTTCCACGACGTTCTTCCGCAACATTTCTTCCCCGCAACAATCTCCGATCATCAACTTCTTGAGATCGTCGACGTGACGCCCCGTTCCGCGACGATGCGACGCCCATCCGCGACGCGAAGATCCTCTTCTTCCACGAAGAACTTGCGTTCGACGACTACAACGAGGTAGGGGTTTGTTTTATTTAAATCTTTGTGATTTATACCCGCGGCGTTGATTAAATAATTGTTGTGAGACTTTTAAAACCGCTAACACGGTGGGTGTAGACTAACGAACAAGTCTGAACCCACCGCCCCTTTCGTTCTTGATGTGCGAAATGGCGGATGTCGACAAAGCAGGCCGCACGGGCGACGCAGGGTCCTCGCAGTGAAGAACGGGCCCCGGGAGGACCTTTGGCGAAGACAACGTAATTTTCCAACCACCGGAACTCGTCTGGTGGTCCGCAGAGCAAACCGCCGACGCGTCGCCGTGGAGACCCGCTGCGGCTGAAGCGGCGGCGGTGGGCCGGCCGTCCCGTGACCACGCGGGACCGGCGGAGGAGCACGGGACGCGGCCGGCTGGCGCGTCCGCTGGCAAGGGCAGCCCCACGCGGGGTCGCGGCTTCCTCACGCGGGGGCAGTGCGCCCCCCGCCCGCGGCTCGGCCGTAACAGCCGAGCCGACCCGCTGGCCAACCGGCCAGTCGGGTCGTGCCCAGGCCGGGTCGGGTCGACCCGGGGGGTTGGGCCGGGTCGGTCCGGGCCCAGTCCCCCCGTTTTCGGACCTTTTCGGTCTTTTGCCCGTATCTTGAGCTACGAGCCTCCGATCGATGTACCGTCAGCGGCGATGCGATCCTTGGACCGAGACGGTTGTTTTGACATATTGCACTCAAGGTTTCGAAGTACTTTGGGTTCGGCCAGGTTGGTTCGTACACGAAACCAACCGGGCCCTCGGAGCGGAAACGCTCATAACTTGAGCTCCGGACGTCCGATTGACGTACCGTCGACTTTGTTGGATTCCTCTAAGTGAGACAAAAGTTTTGGCTTACTCCGCTCGAGTTTTGGATGTCATCGGAGTGTGGTCGGGTTGGTTTGCTCACGAAACCAACCAGACCCCTGGAACGAAAAAGCCAATAACTTACAGATCGGGCGTCTGATTGACGCGTCGTCTGTCTCGTTGATTTCCTCTTGATGAGACGAAACTTTTGGCATACCTCGCTTGAGTTTTGGATGCAGTTGGATAGAGGCCGGGTTGGATAGTACCCGAAATCCAACCGGACCCCTGGAACGGAAAAGCTGATAACTCACAGACCAGATGTATGTTTGACACGCCGTCTGCGACGTTGAGTTCCTGTTGACGATAAGGAACTTCTGGATATATCAACTCTGGACTATGTGTCAGTTGATGTATCAGCCACTCGGCTCGTGGAGCGGACCCTCCCGAACGAGCTTGCTGTGTGCGGGAACCCTAGAGCTGGCTGCGTCTGCGACGACAATGAAGAAAGTACGGGAATCCTCCATGGGTTCGGTAGTGACCACTACGGTACTTTTGGGATACATCAACTCCGGACTATGTGTTAGTTGATGCATCGACCTCTTGGCTCGTGGAGTTGACCCTCCCGGAACGAGCATGCTGTGTGCGGAAACCCTAGAGCCAGTTGAGACTTGATGACTACTGATCGAACGACTCGGTGTGTTACGGATAGCCCAGTGGGAAGCGCTTGGTTGTAGCAGCAGACCCACAACGGAGGAGCGCTTGGTTGTAACGGTTGACTCGTGGTACTCAACAGAAGGAGTACCCCTAGAGGCTATGAGGGGGAGCGCTTGGTTGTAGCGGCAGACCCATGGTGGGAAACACTTGGTTGTAGCAGCAGGCCCACAGTACTCGATAGGTAGAGTACTACAGTAGTCCAAGGTTAGAGGGAAGCGCTTGGTTGTAGCGGCATAACCACTGTACTTGATGGAGAAGGAGTTTCCCAATAGCTATGGTTTCAACTTCATGATCGATCCTGTGTGGGTCATTGCGGGGGTTAGTACCTACCGATCCTTTGTGGGTCCGACGGCTTAGATGAATCAGTGGCTACATCTGATCATCTCTATCGTCTTACGAAGTAGTACTCCTGTGTGAGTTGAATCCTGTTTTTCTTTCCTATGTGGATTGTGTTGTGCTATCCTGTATGGATTTACGTTTTGCTTTCCTATGTGGATTGTGTTGTGCTATCCTGTGTGGATTTACGTTTTGCTTTCCTATGTCGATTGTGTTGTGCTATCCTGTGTGGATTTACGTTTTGCTTTCCTGTGTGGACTGGGTTGTACTTGGGCTCGGATGTTGGAGCCGAACTTGAAATTGATGACTTAGGTATATGTATTAGCATATACCTAAGTAGTGTCGGATGTTACTTCATGATTGTATCTTATCATTTGTGAATTCTGGGAGACCTTCGGGGGTCTCGGGGTCCCTACTGAGTAGCTTATATTCACCCCTGCACGGGCTATGCCCGCACTACGTTGTGTTGGTTGCAGACGACGGACAACGCTGATCGTGGTTGAGGCTTGCGGAGCAGGACGGTACCTGGAGGTAGACCACTGGGCGGGACGTACTTGGAGCGGTCGGCTGGACCCGAGGAGCAGTGGAGACTATCTGTACCCACCCTTCAGGTGGGATTTCCGGTGGACAGCTCGACGTTGCGGCTTTACTTTTCAGTTGCTGTTTTCCCTTTCCAGTTGTACTTTACTTTCAGTTTGGGTTTGTTTACTAGCTCACTTACATTTCTGCACTTTCTGTTGTACCAGTTTTTACTTAGTGTTTACTTCTGCCTGCTTGCTCTGTGGGGTTTGTGGTTTACTTTACAAGGCAATGCCTTCCCTTTTTACCGGGATTTACGCCTTGGTGCTAGTCGTCAGCCCCTGGCCTATGGAAGGCGGGCTTGAGGTAGTCACGGCACGGGCCCCGAGGACGGATCGTGACAATCCCCGAAATATATTATTTAGCCTAATATCTTTCTTATTATCATTACAGCGACTAAAAACATACTAGACTGAGTACAGAAAACTAGATTCAAACTTGAAGATAAACTATCGAAATGATGCTCTGCTCCTGAACTCCTCCTGCTCCAGGAAGTGGTTCCAGAGTCTCCCTCACTACTCCTGATGAGAGGTAAGCTCTCGGATCTCCAATGATGATCTTGTGGAATCAATCAATATCTCTGTTAATCTGCTTCTTGCACTATCTTAAGTACCCACTATCTTTTGTAGCTTGTCACCGCTCGGTTTTCACAGACTTTTAGTTTTCTTCACGTATGCATCGCACACGTGTGTTTTTTCCGCGACGGGCACATCGCGTTAGTTTCGCCATCGTAACTAACTCCCATTGAGTTAGTTGTATGCACCTGAACGTTTTTAAGGCCTTGGTGTAAACCTGGAAGGTATAGAACATCAAAACAAAGTTAAAATTATTAAACATGATAGTAAAATAATATACAACAATAGTTAAATTACTTAAAAATATTTAGCTAGATAATTTATTTATCTAATATAAAACACAATTTATTAATTATTAATTATTATTATCAAGTAATTAAGTAATTAATTTATTATGTTTATTAATGTAAATTTTAGTTGCAAATAAAGATAACTAATAGATCACTAAATAATTAAAATAAGTTACTTTAATTAAATTTATAAGTTGTTAAAATTTAAGTTCTAAACATTATATTGGATAATTAAGTCGATATTTATTTCTTTAACTAATTAATAATGTTAATATAGTTATTAAATAAATTATTATCTTGAACATTATATTGTTAACTTATTAAATAGTTTGTTTAATTTTAGTTTTATTTATAAATTATTTTTGGTATTTTATTTAATATATTTTGTTAAAAGTTACTTATTTAATATGAAATATTAAACAATAGTTTATTTAAACTAAAATTAGAAGAATAATTAATTTAGTTTAATAATGTTTAAAGTAAATTAGATTTATAATTCTGTTTTATTAATTATCTCATAACTATTATTTATTTAACATTTTAATTTGGTTATCTTTTAAATGTTTTAGACTTTTTTATGTTAGTTTTATTTTACTTTATTACTAGTATTATTTTTTTAATAACTCTCTTTTCCCCCCCAATACGGCGCAACCCTAGGAAAAAGGAGAGGATTATTCGGTCCGTGCACCGGTTCATATCTACTCGCAGCAAGTGGCGACTTCAGCAAACCTTGACAACTCCATCAGGAGCAAGCGTCAGCTTTGGATCTACAGTCAATGGCTCAATCGGGTCGGCTTCACCAGAGGAGCAGTAAAGGGTCTAAAGTCTGAGCTCCCCCCTCAGACTGGTGCGAACAGTGGTTTACGGATCTTCAGGTGCATCTCCTACTTCAACATAATTCTTGATCCTCGGACAGCTCGATTCCACTTCTGCAACTCAATTCCTCATCCGCGACTAAATTTCAGCGGATATCCTCGACTTCGACGGTCCAGATCCGAGGTTCGGTTCTCCGGGTTTTGTTGCATAGAACTATGAATTGATGTCGAAAATCAAGCCGAAACAATATTAATTGATAACACATAAATTAAAAACTGAATAATTGATAAATTAAATTGACAAATGACTTAAATTAAAATTACTATATAAATTAATTAAATGGTAGGCATTAAATGAAAAAGGGTATCATCGGTGACCCAATAAGTCATCGATGACACTTGTCTACCTCACCGATAGACTAAAAACACAATATAATGACTTAATAATTTAACTGCATACATAAGATTAAATAATTAAAGTGTTAAAACATTAAATTAATTAATTAAACAACTATTTGAATTCATAAAATTAAAATCACACTATTTTATTAAATTAAAACTAAAACTCATTACTTAATTAAATAGCAGGTGAATTAAAACATATTATTTTAATAATGTTAAATTATTTTAATGAAACTAGGTTAAATGATAAATTATTAAAATAAAGTCTAAGTTAATTAGATAGAAATACAATGTTAAAATAATTGTCTATAAAAATAATAATTTATTAAAAATTCAAGCAGATTTTAATTAACCAAACTAATTAAGAATTGATTAAATTAGAAAAGTAAAGTAAGAACAAAATTATTATTTTAATGACTAAAAAAACATAATTAATTTTAAAAAATGATTAATTAAAAAAATTAATTTTAAAAATACAAAAGTACAATTATTTTGTATAAATTGCTTAAATAATTAATTAAATCATTAAATATTAAGTAAAAAGATGTGGCAAAACTATGCAAAAATAAAGCCACATCAAATTCATCCATATATAATCATTGTTTGTCCTCAAACAATTCCATGTTTTATTATCATTGAAAAACAATAAGAGTATTTATGATTTTGCTGAAATTGTAACATGTTCAGTACATAAGAAAAGAGGACAGAATATGAAAACAGGCTTTTGAAGAGGTATTTTCAGATCATGTCTTGCCTAAAATGAGTACTCAAAGTGTAATCAAGATAGAAATGATCCATCCATCAAAGAAAGTGTCATGCATCATACACAAACCTGCTTAGTGATCGTTTCAATCCAAACTCAAGTTCTAATCTCAGGAGTGACAATAGGTAAAATTTATGTGGAATTAAAAACACAAAAAATGGAACTCTGTACTTTGACTTTTCACCTAGGTTCCAAGAATAAATAATTTTTTTTGAATCGCCTCAATGAAACAACCCAAACAACTACCATATAAACCAATTGACCCCTTCTTCATCTGATTTTCACCATTCCCCTCACCTAAATGAACTCATTTTTGATGCTAGACACTTTATTTAATTTTTTTCCCAAGCCATGTATCATGTGCTATGCACTGTGCAATAAAGTTATTCAAAGTGAATAGAGGGATTTTTGTAAACATAAATGCACCCAACATCTAGGGTCTCCAAGACTCATTGTGGGATCCCAGATGCCCAGAGTACTACAATTCCAAAAGGTTTATATCAAAAATCATTTAAATTGGATCAATAAGGTGATTGCTTTAATAAATAAAAGGGAATTAGTTCCCTAGAATCAAGATCAAAAGTCCAGTTCCAATGATTAAGATCATAACTCCACTAACATGTTACCCAAATCACACTAAAATATAGTCTATAAACCAAGATCTCAATTAAATCACTAAAAAAATCAATCAACAATCATCCAACCACAATAATTTCATATTCAGAGCAGTTCTTAACTACCAATCAAAGCACTGTTCTTAGGAAACACTCAATTGAGTACTGTGTAAATCCTAATATTGTTCAAGATTTTTTTTGAAAAATTTTTGGACATTATTTTACAAAAAATCGAAGTGAAATGGGAATTGATGGGCCTTCAATTACGCATAGTTACGCGTAGTTAAGAATTGACCCATTCCCCCATACATAAAAAACCCAACTTTGCCCCCAAAGTTGACTTCTAAAGTGGAGAAGAACAATTAATTAGTTATGGTTCAAAAAAGATTTCAATTTACTAGAGATATGACATGTATAAAGGGTCACTATGAAGTTCAAAAATATTGTTCACCACAAATAATAACTTAACTGTAGGTTCATATCTAGGGACATGAATTTAAACTAAATCTAGTGAAAAATATCTTCCAGTAAAGTAAAAAATTGCATGTAACTTGGAAGTGCACAGTGAAAAGGGTGTGAGCATTTTAAAAGATTGAGTTCAATAATGTGTTCGATAGAGCATAAAAAATGAATTATAAAACACCCCAGTCTAAGTAGGTTCAATAAAAAAAATTTCCATCCTGCATGTTCCTTCCCCCACACTTAGTTCCAAGAAGTGGGAAGATTTTAATAACAATGAAATTCAGTTTTCAGTAGTGAAGTACATGCAGATTTTTTATTTACCTAGTGACATACTACAAAATTTCACCTGAAACAAAACTAAGAGAAAAAGAACAAGAAGTAACAAGAATTTCACAAAACAGAGCACAGAAGCAACACATTATTAAAGGTTAAAAAGAAACAAAGTAAAGACAAAAAGGACCATGGGTTGCCTCCCATGCATCACTATGTTTTAAAGTCTTTAGCCAAACTTTATTTAAAATTAGTTTTCTAGTACAGTGAAGGCAGCCAAGCCCTTTGGTTGTCCCTCAAAATAAGGTTTCACTACCTACCCATTAACTAACATTGTTTTTTTCTCTTCACCTACAAATTCAACAACTTCATTCTTTAGTTCTCTTACAATAGTAAAAGGTCCAGACCATTTGGACTTTATCTTTCTAGGATAGAGTTTATGTCTAGAATTAAAGAGAAGGACCTTCTGTCCATGTTTAAACTCTTTAGTTTGTATAATAGAATCATGAAATATTTATTTCCTCTCTTTATAAATCCATGAACTATCATAACTATCTCTCCTAATATCATCAAGCTCACTCAACTCAAGTAATATCCTCTCACTAGCACTATTAAAGTCAATGTTCACAGCCTTAACTGCCCAATAAGACTTGTGTTGAAACTCTACAGGTAAATGACAACATTTCCCAAACAACATCCTGTAAGTAGACATACCTATTAGGGTATTGAAAGCAGTTCTATATGCCCATAAAGCATCATCCAATTTAAGAGACCAGTCTTTCCTAGAGTTTGACATGGTCTTCTCAAGTATTTGTTTTAGTTCCCTATTTGAAATTTGCACTTGTCCACTGGACTGTGGATGATAAGGAGTAAAGGTTTTTAAACACAACCATATTTCCCCATCAAAGATTTAAAATTTTAGTTCTTAAAAGGTGTTCCATTATCAGTTATAAAAGCTTTGGGAACTCCAAATCTTGTAACGATAGTTATCTTGACAAACTTAATTACAGAATTGGCTTGATTGTTGGGCAGTGACACTGCCTTAACCCATTTTGACACATAATCTAGAACAACACGAATATACTAATTCCCATGAGATGATGGAAATGAACCCCTAAAATCTAAACCCCAAAAATAAAAAATTTAAACTTCTAGAATTTCTTTTTGTGGTAACTCTTGCTTCCTACCCACATTTCCAAATCTTTGGCACCTATCTCAGCCAACCACAAAGCTCGTAACATCCTTAAAAAGAGTAGGCCAATAGAAAACAGATTGTAGGACCTTCTGAGAAGTTCTTTCACCACCATGGTGACCTCCCCAAGGTGAGGAGTGACAACTCTCTATGAAAGGAATCATTTCTTCCTCGGACACACACCTTCTAAGAATACCATCAACACATCTCCTAAACAGTAGAGGACCATCCCAGAGATAATATTTAAATTCATAAATTAATTTCTTTCATTGGTTATTAGACATATTCTTGGGAAAGATACCCGCTCCAATAAGTTCGAAAAATCTATAAACCAAGAAGATTACCTGATTGACACAATAAGAAGCTTCTCATCATGAAAGGAAGAGTTTATCTCCCTAGTATCTTAAGATAAAGATTATGTAAGAGGAATCCTAGATAGGTGGTCATCAACTAAATTTTCAGCTCCCTGCTTATCCCTAATCTATAAATCAATCTATTTTAAAAACAAAATCCATCTAATAATCCCGGGTTTAGTTTCTTTATTAGAAATAAAGTACTTTAAAGTAGAATGATCAGTGAAAAGAATAAATTTTGAGCCTGAAAAGTACCGTCTAAACACTTCTAGAGAAAACATAACATCTAGAAATTTTTTCAGTAGTGGAATAATTATTTTAGGCCTCATATAGCAATCTGCTAGCATTATACACCACATGTAACTTCCTATATTTCCTCTTTCCATGGACACCACCTACAACCATATCACTAGCATCACACATAACTTCAAAAGGTAACTTCAAATCACGTGTAGTGATAATAGGTGATGTAGTGAGTTTTTCTTTAAGCAGATTAAATGATTTCACACAATTTTCATCAAAATTGAAAGGTGCATCCTTAACCGGTAATGAACACAAGGTCTTAGTTATTTTATAAAAATATTTTATGAATCTCCAGTAAAAACCCACATGCCCTAATAAACTTCTTACACCATTAACATTTTCCAGAGGTGGTAATTTTTGAATAACATAAATCTTAGCAATATCAACATCCAAAACTCTCTTTGAATCTTTATGACCAAGCACTATACCTTATGTGACCATGAATTGACACTTATACCAATTAAGAACAAGGTTGGTTTCAATGCATCTTTCTAAAACAAATTCAAGATTTCCAAGACAAGTATCAGAAGTACTACCCACAATGGAGAAATCATCCATGAAAATCTTAATGATTATCTCAATCATATCGAAAAAGATTGCCATCATACACCTTTTAAGGTGGATGGAGCTCCACACAACCCAAAGGGAATCTTCTTGTAGGAAAATGTTCCAAAGGGGAATGTGAAAGTGGTATTTTCCTAATTCTATGGATCAATAAGAATCTAGTTTTAACCAGAATACCCATCCAGGAAATAAAAAAAATTCATTTCTAGAAAGACTTTCAAGCATTTGATCCTAGAAGGGAATTGGAAAATGGTCTCTCTTAGTGGTTGAATTAAGCTTCCTATAATCTATACATACTCTCCATTTTGTGGATTTCAAAAAATGGACTTCTTTATTCTATTCATTTTTAACCATAGTGAAACCTCCCTTCTTGGGGATAACCTGGACAGGGCTGACCCAATAACTATCAGAAATGGGATATATCATTCCAGTGTCCAGCAGTTTAATCACTTCCTCTATCAAAACTTCTTTCATGTTTGGATTAAATTTTCTGTGACACTCTACCCTAGGCTTATGGTCAGACTCTATAGATATTTTATGCATGAAGAATGAGGGTCTAATACCCTTTATATCAGATATTGTCCAGACTAGGGAATATTTAAACTTATTTAAAACATTCAACAATATTTCATCTTGATTTTCATTTAGTTCAGAGGAAATTATTACAGGAAAAGTGGAATTCTCACCCATAAAATGAATATTTAAGATAAGAAGGGATTGGTTTTAGTTGAAGAGTGGGTGAAACTACACTAGATGGAAGAATCTTAGGCCTAAGAGGTATAAGATCTTCAACATATCTCTTGTGGGGAGTATTGAATTATGAAAGATTTTAAATTTCATGTCCATTTTCAGAGTTTATAGTGCTACTTTCCAAAGTGGGAAGTATACTTTCCAAGTTTTCTATATCAGAATTTATCAAGTTAATCAAATAAGAATCATCTAGTTGTTTTAAAAATTTTCCCTCAATATCATCAAAGTGTTCATAAAGGTTGGTGGTAACAGAAACACCCTCAAATTCACTAAAAAATTTCCTTTGATAAAAAACATAAGATTCTTCTACAGAAGAAACCAAACAGTTGTCCAGTTTTGGAAAATTTCCTAGATTTGGTGTTCTAGAATAATTTTCAATTTCTAAGATAGATTTAACATGAATTTCAGCTTCTAAATTATTTTCTTTAAAAAAGGTTTGTTTTTCAGATTTCTCAATGTTTTCTAGTTTATATTTATAAGAACTTTCATCTTCAAGAACTCAATTTTTGAACAGTTTGCAGAATAATTTTTTCCTTAAATATTCATAAAAACATTGAACTCTTCTTGTTGTTCTTCAATTGGAAAATAAGCTGACCCTTAGAAAGATCGATAACAGCACCACCTATGGCCAAGAAGGGCCTCCCCAAGATGATGGGAACCTCTTGATCACACTCCATACCTAAGAATAAATTGTCTGTAGGCAAAAAATATCTTCCCTACCCCAACTACCAAATCATCTACCTGAACCACTTGATAAGTGAAAGATATATTATCCAACTACAATATGACTGTGGTGGGTTGAAGGTCACCCAACCTCTACTGTTGAAACAGTTAGTATGGGTGCATATTAATACTAGCACCTAAATCACACAAACAGTTCAACTGATTATAGTTTACTATGGTAAAAGGTATAAGAACACTACTTGGGTCTTTCATTTTAGGTGGGATTTTCTTTTGGAGTACAACACTGCACTCTTCAGTGAGGCTAGAAGTAGAAAATTCTTCCAGGGACTTTTTGTTAGAAACAATTTTTAAGAGATTTTAGAAAAGATAGAATTTTAATTACGGATTGAATGAATGGAATTTTTACTTGACGTTTTTAAAGGAGACCAAGGAACTAAATAAGTTCACCCCCTGGTGTTACTTTGTGGTTTCAGCTTCTCAGGGAAAGGGATGGGTGGGGAAAATTTTTCATAATAGTAGGCATATCCCTCACATCTTCCACAACTATTTCTTTTCCTTTATTCTATTGTTTGTTTGATGAAGTTTCTACTTGATTTTGATATTACAAATTCAAATTTTGATCATTTTCATGACTTTCCAATAAATTTACAGCATGTGTGTAAAGCAGATTTTTATTTTCATATTGAATCATATTTTCTTTTTGGTTATTTTAAAGGTCTTTTTTAGAAATAGTTTGAGTATTAATCCCACTTCTAGTGACAACATCCATGGTGTTCTCTCTAGGGTTATGTTCAATGGTATTGTGAATTCTTCCTTTTTCACTAGATAAAAAATCCCTAAAACGTTGTCCTAGTTGTGTTTCTATGCTCTATATCCTCACATCAGTTTTCATTTTATCTAACTCATATTGATTTTAATTTTTAGTAAGCTGAGTAATATATCTTCCCTTTTGAGTGTTAATTTTGATCAATATTATATCAATCTTAGAAGACATTTTATTATCATTGTTTCCTTGTATATTTGAAGACTCACCACTTTTTTGATTTTGAATGTTCGATCTTGGTTGATTAGAGTAATTAGGGAAGTGGATTGTTTAATTAGGCCATGATCTTTTGAAGATAAATTTGGGTGGTTCCTATAGCCTTGGTTGTAATTATTTGAAAAAAAGGATTTTCATTAGGAGGAATTATAGGACCATAGTTAACAATGTTTGAGTTTTCCTATTATTGTGCTGGCATATCAAAATTAGGACAAATGTTCTCATTATGACCAAACATACCATACTAGAGACACTGTTCCCTTAAATATTGGTTGGTGTTTTGACAACCATGTTGGATAACAGTTTGTTTTGAGTTCTGATTCATTAAAGATTGCAATTGGTTGGTGATTTTAGCAAGTTCAACTTGAGTTTCATTCATTGAATTGGTGCTTGAATTAACATTTCTATTAACTATTTTCCTTCATGAATTTTTTTTTGTAGTGAATTCAGAGAAAGATTATTAAATTTTTTTCTAAGGTATTCCTCAATCTTATCATTATAATTAACCCCAACAGCTTGATCAACAAGGTTCTCTTGAGAGGATGAAAACCCTACATAAAAGGTGTCTATGAGAAGGTGAGATGGGAGTTGATGATGGGGACACTCCATAAGCAGATCCCTAAATCGATCCAAAGATTCATGAAATGATTCTCCCTCCTCTTGATAAAAACTAGTTATCTTTTTTCTAAGTTCAGCTGTTAATATTTGAGGATATAATTTCATTATGAAATAATTATACACGTGATCCCAGTTTTTGAAAATGTTCTCATGTAGGCTCAGAAATAAATCCTAGAATTCTCTTTAAGGAAAAAGGGAAAGACTCTCATTCTAAGTCCATTCTTTATGAGTCCTAATATAGGTATTTGCTACACAGTGTTGTTGATGTATCCAATGAAGGAAAGGGAGTCCTCATTAGAGAGCCCATTAAATGCAGGCAACTACGAAATGTGTGACTATTTTAGCTCATAACTTCGGGCCCTAGGAGATAACATAATAGATGTTGGATTTCTTAAAACTTGAGGGGGTTGGAATTCCCTCATCATAGGAATTTCATTTTCATATAAGAGTTCTAGATGATTTTGGTAGTTGTTAGGTGCAGGAACTCTATCATCTATGTTTTGTATTTCAATTTTGTTCTTCTTTCTTAGAGAAGTTAAGTGTTTATCTAATTCAAGATTCAGAGGCTGTAATCTAACACCAGAAGTTCTTATGCTCATGCAAACAATAGTAGACAGTACTCAATAGTAAAAATTCAGCAAGATAAGTAACATTTTTTTGTAGTTTTCAAAATTTTCAAAAAAAATAGGTTTTTTATATAAATTTTTATTAGTTTTTTAGGATGCAATGGCTCGTGCCTTCCCCAGAAATGGTGCCAAAAACATGACCCAAACTGTCATTGAAGTCGGTCAATGTTTAAAATTTATAATCCTACTAACTACTGTATATGTGGAAAGTAGGGTCGAACCCACAGGGAAGGTAATTCTGACCACTATTCTTTTAAAAACCTTCAAGAACACCACTGTTGTCTGCAGTGGAGTGGATACTCTAATTTTTACTTTTTATATTTTTTTATTTAAGTAGAAGAGTGATAGAACATTTCTAAACTTGTATCTAAACTAAATTGAAACTAGAGACAACTGAGAACACAAAGAAAAAGAGATATAGAATTTTGGTAAATGAATAATCGTGTAATCTCTCGGGGAAAAATCACCATTCTACTGGTTTAAAAGCATTCCAAAAAACTAAAAAAATATTGAAATATTCCACCATAAAATGAACGACTCACCTCCCTCGCCAGGAGTTGAGACACACAAGCCAACCAATTTAAGAGTTCTCCACTCCAAAATTAATCAACTGTGAACCGTTTGAAAAATGACCATAAGAAAAACTCACTGTATGTATTGAAGTATTTTGAATCTATTATATTTTGAAAAGTATTTCCACAATCAATCTCACAAACTGACTACGAAATTTGAAGATTTAATTATAGTGGTACAAGTAAATGAACAAATTCAGTGTTGATCTCACCGATCAATAATGAATTCATCGAAATGATAAAGTGAAAAATAAAAATAAAAGATGACCAGTGGAACTTCGATTCATCCTAGAACTATATGATTTATCCTACTATCATTCTCATTATCATTATAGTGACTAAAAACATACTAGACAGAGTACAGAAAAATATATTCAAGATGGAAGATAAACTCCTAAAATGCTGCTATGCTCCTAAACTCCTCCAGCTCTAAGAAGTGGATCCAGATTCACCCTCACTACTCCTGATGAGAGGGAAGCTCTCGGATCACCAATGATGCTCTTGTCGAATCAGTCAATCTCTCCATTTATCTGCTTCTTGATCTGTCTCAATACCCACTGTCTTCTACCACTTGCCACCACTCAGTTTTCACCGACCTTAAGTGTTCTTCATGTATGCACTGCACACGTGCGTTTTTCTGCAATTAACACGTCACACTAGTTTTTCCTTCTTAAATAACTCCCGCTGAGTTAGTTGTATGCTCCAAGACGTTGTAAGGCCTTGGTGTGAACCTGAAAGGTATAAAACTTTAAAAAAAAAAGTTAAAACTGTTAAACATGATAGTGAAAGAATAGACAATAATAGTTAAATTACTTAAAAATATTGAGATAGATAATTTATTTATTTAATCTAAAACTTAATTTAATAATTCTTAATTATTATCATCAAGTAATTAATTAATTAATTTATTATGTTTATTAATGCTAATTTTAGTTACAATTAAATATAACTAAAAGATCATTAAATAATTAAATTAAGTTACTTTATTTAAATTTATAAGTTGTTAAAATTTAATTTCTAAACATTATATTAGATAATTAAGTAGATATTTTTTAATTAATTGATAATGTTAAAATAGTTATTAAATAAATTATTATCTTGAACATTAAATTGTTAACTTATGAAATATTATGTTTTATTCTAGTTTTATTTATAAATTATTTTTGGTATTTTATTTAATATATTTTATTTAAAGTTACTTATTTAATATGCAACATTAAACAAAAATTTATTTAAAAAAAATTAAAATATTAATTAATTTTGTTTAATAAAGTTTAAAGATAAATAGATTTATAATTTTGTTTTATTAATTATCTCATAACTATTATTTATTTAACATTTTAATTTGGATATCTTTTAAATGTTTTAGTTTTTTTATGTTAGTTTTATTTTAATTTATTACTAGTATTATTTTTTAATAACTCTCTTTCCCCCTCCCCCAATACCGTGCAACCCTAGGGAAAGGGGGAGGATTCTTCGGCACTACAACTAGCCACGATGGCTCGTGGACGGATCCTCCCCTACCTTGGCGATCTTCAACCACGGTCGACAATGGCTCTGTACTGGCCCCAGGTGGGACACAACCCTCCACACACCGGTTCAGATCTACTTGCAGCAAGTGGCAACATTAGAAAACCCTCACCACTCCATCAGCAGCAAGCATCAGCTTTGGATCCGCTATCAACGGCTCAAGCTCCTCCTTGATGTGGCAGAATTGGGTTGTGGACTTCTCTAGTGGTATGGAACAACAGACAGTAGTTCGGTCTCCTCTTCACACACGGTGCAGTTCAACTTGGTATCCTCAATCGGGTTGGCTTTACTAGAGGAGCGGCAATGGGTCTAAAGTCCGAGATCCCCCCTCGTACCAGTGCGAACAATGGTTTATAGATCTTTAGGTACATCTGCTACATCAACATAATTCTTGAACCTCTGAGAGCTCGATTCCACATCTGCAACTCAATTCCTCACCTGCGACTAAATTTCAGTGGATATCCTCGCCTCTGATGGTCTAGATCCGAGGTTCTGTTGGGCGCCTTCCTATTTGGTGCACTGGGTAACACCTCCCCAAATGGTGCCCACACAGTTTCTGTTTTAATGGGGTGTTTTTAATGCGGGCCAAGACCACATGAATTTGTTCACACGGTGACACTCTTTTGACGCGACAACATTTTTTGATGCTGATTATTTTCCTATATAAGGAGGCAGAGGCAAGGAATTTCAATATCACCGGCAACAAAAACACTGAGAGCAAATACCATTTGGTGATCGCCTTTGTTCGATGATCATCTTTCTTGCTCTCTGCCTTTTGATCCACACTTTTATTCTTGAGTATTACTTTTGAGATCCCTTCCATTTTTGGGAGTCTCTACCATGTAACTATTGATTTTAGTGGATCCCTCTTTCTGGAATAGGTCCCGTGGTTTTTCCCTTTCGTGTTTTCCACGTAAAAATTTCCAGTGTCAAATTTATTTTATGCACATTTAATTTTATCACTGCGCATCCACTTCTATTTGCGGGGAAAGATTCAATTTCTGATGTGCGTTCGCTTTTTCTTTTGTTTGCACGTTCATCGTTTTCCTATCTTTCCCGACATCTGGTATCAAAGGGTTTGGTTCTTTTTCATATTTATTATAGAGGCCAATTACAGTTGTATGATTTTGCTGAATGGTACCAACTACCATATGTGGCGACTTAAAATTAAGGATCTATTTTTTGTCAAGAGAATGCATCTTCCAGTGTTTAATACCCAGAAGACAGAGAGGATGTCAGAAGAAGAATGGGCGTTCGAGCATGAGATGGTTTGCGGCTTCATTCACCAATGGGTTGAAGACAACGTGATTAACCCCATTGTCAACATCTATCACACCAGAACTTTGTGGGAGAAGCTTGAGATGACCCATGCTTCAAAGATGGGAAACAATAAACTATTTCTTCTCTAACAAATGATGAACTTGAGGTACAGAGAAGGTACATATATTTCTGATTATTTAAGTGAATATCAAGGATGCTTTAATCAGTTGTCTGGCATGGGTATCAATTTTGAATATGAGGTTTTAGCCTTTTTGTTGCATAACACTTTACCCGATTCATGGAAAAATTTACGTGTTACTCTAACCGGTTCTTCTCCTAATGGTGCTGTGACATTTAGTTTTGTCAAGTATTCTATTTTAAATGAAGAGTTCAGGAGATGCACTCTGGATAAATCTTTTCCTGAGCTTTTGGTCACAGAGAACAGGGGGAGAAGCCAGGACTGGGGGTAGAGTAGTCGAGATAAGAGCAGAGGTAGAAGAAAATCTAGACCGAAGTAGTGATATTTAGAATGTCATCATTGTGGTAAGAAGGGTCATGTTAAAAAGTTTTGTTATCAGCTGAAAAGAGAGAACATATTGAAGGAAAATCCACAGAAGAAACATGGTGATGGAGATGATCATGTCACTTCTGCTACTGGAGGTGATCTTGTTATTGTTTATGACTCCATTAACATTGCTTCTGATGATTCTTGTTTGGTTGTTTATAGTGGTGCCTGTTTTCACGTGACATCGAAGAAGGAGTTCTTTACCTATTACAGCCCAGGTAATTTTGGGATTTCTAATATGGTAAATGATGGTCATGCTGACATTTTAGGCATTGGTACTATTTTTTTAAAGACCAGTATAGGAAGTAAGCTGATTTTGAAGAATGTCCGACATGCACCAGAGGTTTGTTTGAATATTATCTCTACCAGCGTTCTTGATGATGAAGGGTTCATCTGTACTTTTGGTGATTTCCAATGGAAGATTTCAAAGGGCTATTTGATTGTGGCTCAATGGAAGAAGCAATCGGGTTTTTACTGGACTAGAGCTTCTATTTCTTGTGATACTCCTTGCATTGTTGAGTGCAGTGTTTCATCCAATTTGTGGCATCAGAGGCTCAATCACATCAGTGAGAAAGGTCTTGGTTGTTTGGCCAAGAGAAATCTTCTTCTAGATTTGAAGAGTGTCAAATTGGACATGTGTGATCATTGCATGACTGCAAAACAGAGAAGAGTGAGTTTCAGCAGTCATCCTCCACACAGGAAGTCACAAGTACTTGAGTTAGTACATTCTGACATTTGTGGTCCTTTAAA
The DNA here is from genome assembly GCA_963277665.1 of Viscum album. NCBI lineage: Eukaryota > Viridiplantae > Streptophyta > Magnoliopsida > Santalales > Viscaceae > Viscum > Viscum album. The sequence continues at coordinate 1,137,066,266 of OY728166.1, forward strand.
ATCGAGGACCTTTAGTGGCGGTCTTTATTTAGTGACATTTATTGATGACTACTCACGAAGGATCTGGGTTTATGTCTTGAAAGACAAAAGTAAGGTGCTCAGTGTTTTTAAGCAATTTCATGTTTCTGCTGAGAGAGAATCGGGCAAGAAATTGAAATGTATTCGCATTGACAATTGGGGAGAGTATTGTTGTCCATTTGATCAGTATTGCTGGTAGGAAGGTATTCAACATCAGAAGACGCCACCCAAGACACCTCAACTGAATAGTGTAGATGAGATGATGAACAAGACTTTGCTAGAAAGAGTTCGTTGTTTTCTTTCGGAAGCAAAATTGCCTGGAAATTTTTGGGGTGAGGCATTACTTATTGCTTCTTATATTATCAATTTATCACCTATAGTTTCTTTGAAGAAAGACACTCCCGACAAATTTTGGTATGGAAAAGAGATCAGGTATGATCACTTGCGTGTCTTTAGTTGCAAGGATTTTGTTCATGTGCCTAGAGATGGGAGATCCAACCTGGATGGTAAGACATGATAGTGTATTTTTATTGGCTATGGACACGATGAGTTTGGGTACAGGTTCTACGATCCTATTTCGAAGAAACTTTTCAGAAGTCATGATGAAGTGTTTAAGGAGGATCAGACTATTGCAGACATTGATAAGGGAGAAAAATATGCTTCTCCAACTTCTGATGGGTTTGTCTGTCTTGAGCCAGGTTCTGATTCACATTTACCTCATATTGTTGATTCTGATGATCATGTTGATGTAAAAAATGATGCTCAAGGTGAATAGGTTGGAGTTGAAGTTTCTAATGCACCTTTTGTTTCTGATGATCCGGTTCCAGGGGTTATTAATGAACCCGAAGTTCCACTCCAGAGGTCATCTCGACATCGCACTGTTTCTACTCGATATTCACATGATGCGTATGTGCTTCTCCCTGAAGAGGGAGAACCAAAATGTTTTGATGAGGCAATGGAGAGTGAACAGAATGATAGATGGGTTGCAGAAATGGATGACGAGATGACATCATTGCACGACAACCACACTTTTGAGAAGGTGATGTTACCGACAGGAAAGAGAGCTTTGCAAAATTGGTGGATTTATTGGATTAATAATGAAGAATCCTGTTCTGTTCGATGATACAATGCGAGGTTAGTTGTCAAAGGATTCCATCAGAAGAAAGGTATTGATTTTGATAATATTTTATCACCTGTTTTCAAAATGTCTTCCATTTGGGTTGTTCATGGTTTGGCTGCTAGTTTGGATCTGAAGATTGAGCAGATGGATGTGAAGACAGCTTTCCTCCATAGAGATTTAGAGGAGGATATTTATATGGAGCAACCAGAGGGTTTTGTTGAAACTGTTAAAGAAAATAATGTCTGCATGTTGAAGAAGTGCTTTTATGGTTTGAAGAAATCTCTGAGGCAGTGGTATAAGAAGTTTGAATCTGTCATTTCTCATCAGGGTTTCAAGAAGACATCTTCTGATCATTTTGTTTTTGTTCAGAAATTTACTGATGATGATTTTATTATACTGTTGCTTTTTGTTGATGATATGATCATTATTGGCCATGATACTTCTAGAATTGACAGATTAAAGAATGATCTTTGTCAGTATTTTGCGATGAAATAATTGGGGCCATCACGAAAGATTCTTGGCATGACGATCTCCCGTGACAGGAAGGCCAAGAAGTTATGGTTATCTCATGAGAGATACATTGATAAGGTTCTTTAGATATTTTCTATGGATAGAGTGAAAGTGGTTAGTACTCCTCTTTCTTTACATTTTAAGCTCAGTACCAGTCAGTCACCTTCTACTAATGAAGAGAGAGAGGAGATGTAGCACATAACTTATTCATCTGTTGTTGGTTGTTTGATGTATGCAATGGTATGTACTAGACCTGATATAGCTCATGCAGTTGGTGTGGTTAGTCATTTTTTATCAAATCCAGGTAGAGAGAATTGGAGAGCAGTGAAGTACATTTTTCATTATCTTCATGGTACTTCTGATATGAGATTGTGTTTTGGCAAAGGGTAACCTATGCTTTGTGGCTTTACAGATTCAGATATGGCAGGAGATATCGATTCGAAGAAGTCTACTTCAGCCTATTTGATCACTTTTTCATGGTGAGCTATATCTTGGCAGTCTAGATTGCAGAAATGTGTTGATTTATCTACCACAGAGTTTGAGTTTATTGCAGCTACTAAGGCGTGCAAAGAATTGTTGTGGATGAAAATGTTTATTTGAGAGATCAATTTAAATCAGGACAGGTGTGTTTTATTTTTTGATAGTTAGAGTGCTATTTGTTTGGGAAAGAATTCTACTTTTCATGGCAGGTTGAAACATATCGATGTTCGATATCATTGGATTCACAACATCCTTGATTCAAGATAGTTAGAACTTGAGAAGATCCACACTAATGACAACAGGTAAGACATGTTGACCAAGAGTTTACCCAGAGGAAAATTCGAGACATGACGACAGATTGCAGGGTTGGCGGTGATCCCCACTTGAGTCGGAGGGGGAGATTGTTGGGCTCCTTCTTGGTTGGTGCACTGGGTAATGCCTCCTCAAATGGTTCCCACACGATTTATGTTTTAATGGGGTGTTTTTAATGCAGGCCAAGACCGCGTGAATTAATTAACACGGTGACACTCTTTTGACGTGACAATATTTTTTGACACTGATTCTTTTCCTATATAAGGAGGTAGAGCAAGGCATTTCAATATCACTGGCAGCAACAACACCGAGAGAAAATCCCATTTGGTGATCACCTTTCTTCGACGATCATCTTTCTTTCTCTCCGCCTTTTGATCCACACTTTTATTCTTGGGTATTAATTTTGAGATCCCTTCCATTTTTGGGAGTCTCTACTGTGTACCTCTTGATTTTAGTGGATCCCTCTTTTTGGACTAGGTCCCATGGTTTTTCCCTTTCGGGTTTTCCATGTAAAATTTTCCGTTGTCAAATTTATTTTCTGCACATTTAATTTTGTCGCTACAGATCCTCTTCTATTTGGGGGGAAAGATTCAATTTCCACTACGCATTCACTTTTCTATTGTTTGTGCGTTCTCCGTTTTCCCATCTTTCCCAACAGGTTCAGTTCTACTGGTTTTGTTGCTTAGAACTATGAATTGATGTTGAAAATCAAGATGAAACTATATTTTGAGTTAAAATATGGTTTAGATTTTGTTTGGAATGGTAGTGTGTTGTGGTGTGAATTTGGTTGAAAGAAATGGTGATTTTTATTGAGAAATAGTGAGAAGGATGAACGATATGATGTAGTGATCGATGTAGATAATCGGCTGCGAGGGAGGAAGAAGGAAGCACCGACTTGAGGAGACAAAAACCTATGATAAGTGATAACCGATGGGCTGTGGATGGAAATTATAGGGGAGGAAAAGGCTTGAAAAGAATATGTTTAATGGTGAGGTGAAATAGATAAAGCAGGGGAGAAGGGAATGCCAACGGTGAGAAGTAGGGGAAACGAGAGTGAGATGCAGTTGTGAAATGGTGAAGTGAAGGGGAACGGTGAGGAATGATTCACCGTTGGATGAATAAAAACAGGGAAGCATTGTGCAGGGTTCACTGAGAGAATGAAAAAAAATAAAATAAAAGGGTCACTGATACACTACCAAAGATCACCGTTGAGAGAAAAGTTACAAAAAGAGTAAAATAAAGAGGTCATAGTTGCAATAAAAAATTAGCTCACTGTTGGTTGAAAGGTCACCGATAGCAAACATGAGGTTACCGATAAATATAAAAAAGGGTCACCAGTACAAAAAAAGGTCACCGATAGAAATAAAAATTAAGATTACCGGTGTAGTTATAAGTTACCAATAGAATGAAAAGATACCGATATGTATATAACAAAAATAATGGTTGCCAATACTTGAAATTAAAAAGGGGTCACAGGTGAAAAAAGGTCACTGATGCATAAATTATTCGCAATGGAAACATTAATAAAAACTAACAGTTAGACAAAATAATTAAAGCTACAAACATTAAACATAAAATTACAACTTAAGTAAATTAAAATTAAAAACTGGATCAAAGACTAAACAACATAATTGAAAAATTATATTATTAAACTTAAAACATAAAAATTAAAATTTAATTGATAACACTTAAATTAAAAATTGAATAATTGATAAACTAAATTGAAAAAAGAGATAAATTAAAATTACTATTTAAATTAATTACAGGGTAGGCAGTAAATGAAAATAGGGTAGCATTAGTGACCCAGTAGGTCACCTATGGAACTTGTAAACCTCACCGGTAGACTAAAAACAATAGACAATGACTTAATAATTTAAATGCGTACTTATGATTAAATAATTAATATTTTAAGACATTAAATTAATTAATTAAATAACTATTTTAATATATAAAATTAATAGCAAACTATTTTATTTAATTAAAACTAAAACTCTTTACTTAATTAAATACCAAGAAAATTAAAACATATTATTTTAATAAAGTTAATATATTTTAATGAAACTATGTTAAATGATAAATTATTAAAATAAATTATAAGTTAATTAGATATAAATACAATGTTAAAATAATTGTTTTTAAAAATATTAATTTATAAAAAATTCAAATAGATTTTAATTAACCAAACAAATTAAGAAATAATTAAATTAGAAAAGTAAAGTAAGAATAAAATAATTATTTTAAAGACTAAAAATTTATAATTAATTATAAAAATTGATTAATTAACAAAATTAATTATAAAAATACAAAAGTACAATTATTTAGTATAAAGTGCTTAAATAATTAATTAAATCATTAAAAATTAAGTAAAAATATGTGGCACAACTATGAAAAAATAGAGCCACAAGAGTGATTAACCTCCTTATAAACCTGATTTTCTTATGAATTCTCGATCAAAATGGAACTACTTTTAGTTCTTAATCAGGTTTCCTAAAAATATATAAAGTCTATTGAAATATCTTTATGGGTTCCCTTGTTAATCAGATATATTTTTTGACTGAGAAGATCCATTATAGAAAATTGGGTAGTCTATAAGTGACCAACACTGATAATACATTATTTTGAAATAATAGATTCGGGTGTGTGAGATCCAAAGTCCTTGAGGAACTCAATAAAAAGGGGATGATAACCAAAATCACAATAAGTAATATTCCTTTTGGTGGTTATTTTTTAATGGGTAAAGATACGAGATTCAGTTTTAAAAGGTCTATTTTTATGTCAATTTCCCCTTAAAATTAGTTCACTCAGATTTATAGGGGCTAGCTCAGTCTACCTAAAATGGAGTAGTTCTTATTTTTTCAACTTTATATAAGAAATATCCATTGAAAATTTATTTAAATTTAAAAGAATATTCTAAAAAATATTTTAAAACATGGAAAATCCTAGTTGAAAACCCAATCGGATTGAAAAAAAATAATGAGATCTGATAATGAATTTTAATACCTCTTTACTAAATTTATTTTGTTCATTAATACAAAGGGAATTGCAAGAATCCCATTTTTAGGGACACCCCCAATAGAATTTACTTTCAACATTGATGAATTGATCTATTGTTTGGAAATTATGATGCATTATAGCATGCCTAGGTCTAACTAGGTCATTGTGGGTTGAGGATGCCACTACGAAAGTGTACCTTATTAATAGGTTTCCATATTCCTCTAATCAATTTGATGTTTCAGAGTAAACATGGAATAATAAACCACATTTTTAAAAATACATAAGTGTTTTTGGATTCACTTGATATTCTATTTATAATGTTGTTAATGTGGAGCCTTGTATTCATAAATTTTTGTTTTTTAGGATACCTTAAAGGGTTTAAGGGTTATAGATTATTCATTGAAAAAATTGAAAACTAAACATGTATAATCAGTAGAGGGTGGTGTTTCATAAATCATGTTCTCCTAAGCCTATATTTGTCACACATGATTATGCTGATGCATCCACTGATGAGGCTACCAATGCTCGACCATTAATCTTGTTTGAGGATACTTCTCAGGATCGTCCACTGGATCCTCAACCTATGACCTAAACTGGATCTATTTCTAATTTAGATTAATATTCATAAAATTATTGTTCTAATAACAATATTAATTTCTAGTTGACCCAAGATAGAGCAAGTATGGTCATAATAAATCATCCTTCCTTTAATAAATATTATATGGATTCATTTACCATTCATATAGTCTAATATATTATAGATGATGACCCTAAATCATAATATAAATTTATTAATGAAAAATATTCAATGTAGTTTATCTCTTCCATGGATAGAGAAATGAAATCCTTAAATAAAAATCACCCATTTTATATCATTGATAATGCTTCCAACACTAATGTAATTGAATGTAAGTGAATTTATAAATGAAATGAGGAAAACACAACTAACAAAATTTAGATTAAGGCTCTATTAGTAGAATAAGTTTTCATTTAAAGAAAAGGAGTTGAATATGATGAAATAATTATGTCGGTTGTTATATTATATATGGCTACAAATTTCCTATTATATATATTACATTTTTCAAATTGAATAACAAGAAATTAAAATATCATTCCTTCAAGATGACCTTAATTATAAATTTTAAATGAATTTTGTTAATGGTTATTCAAAAGAAATTAAAACTAACCATGTTTTCCTTTAAAATAAATCATTATGTGGTTTACAGTTAGCTTCTATGAAATTGTATTGAAAATTTGTATATATTATGCTTAATAACCATTTTACTAGGAGTCAATATGATGGTTGTGTTTATTTGATGATATTAATAAATAATATTGTTTACATTTTTCTATATGTAGATAATATTTTGAATATGTAAAATAATTTTAAACTGATTAATTCTATCAAGAAATAATTAAAAGGGGTTTTTTGAAATTAATGAGTTAGGGGAAGAAAAAAATCCAAGGTATAAATATTATTAAGGATAGATACAATATAATTTTTTATCCATCTTAATATTCTGATGATTTTAATTTTGTTTTTATGTTTGTTTCATCAATAAATCCTATAAATGTTCTATTTTCACACCACACTAGAATTGTTTAACACAAGAACCTACTTCCATTTTTGATGTCGAGTACATGTGAAAAATCTCATTTGAAATCATTCTTATAAGTATTATGGACTCCACGAAATACTATAGAACTTACAATAAATTTGAAATCAAAACTCTTATCATAATTATAGCTAACCCCAGGAATCTACATTGACAGGACCTAAAGTGACTTCTTTGGTACATATCACAGACATCAACCATGTCTTCATAATATGGAGAGAATGTTGATACTGCTGAATTATTTATTAGATATGTAGATGATTTTTATGTATGAAATGTTGATACAAAAATTACATTAACAAGATATTTCTTCATCATTTGCGGGGCTCTATATATTTTAAATTTAATATGAAATCTATGTTTTCTCTTTAAACCATAAAAGTTCAGTATATTTCCATGACTATGACTATCAAGGAAGATTTATGGATTAATGGTTCAGATTTGGAACATAACCATCATAACTATGTTATTAAATTTTATAGTTATATCCAATATAATTTACATTCACCCAATGATTTAGTATTCCATATAAATTCCATGTACATAGGAAATAGTTTACAGTTTATTAATGAAATTATTTCTTCTGGAATTGTATGTTTCATCAAGATAAAAACTGATGATGATCTATCTTACATTTTTATTAATGTCATGGTACTTTGAAAATTGAAATATTTTTTAGGAAGTATTGATTTGGATCCCATTAAACGGACATAGGTTTAGTAATATCACAAATATGAAATGAAAATGGTTGATATTTTTTAAGTTGAGTGTTTTCATTTTGAAACCTACTTATTCATTATTATTCAATTTATATGATTTATTAAGAATGAATGAAAAATATGTCAGTTTATTATTTTATTATTATTATGGTAAAATGTTTCTCATAGGACAACACTATGTTTTGGATTAATGGGTTTCTATGTGTTCCTTTTATTGTGGGTCCCTATGCATGGATTACCTAGTTTATACCAAAGCTCCCTCCCTCTTGGATATCATCATCATCGATCATCCATAAGATCTATCATAGTTATAAATTACCTTACCTCCACTTTGATCTGGGACATCCACATTACCAATATTTGGGTGCTAGTTTCACTTAGTGCTGCAACATCCTCATGTATGGTTACTTCAGGTTGGAAGGTCTATCATAAGGTATTGCACCTCTTAAAATAATTAATCACCTCTACCAGTAATGAACATAAAAATTTTCTTTGGTTAATTATGTTGGATTTGATGACCTTGAACCAAATTTAGTGTACATTATAATAAACTGAATACATTTTTTATTATTAATATATTCCTTATCACATAATGATTTTTCTTATACATGACATAGTATGTGATAATTTCATAAGAGTATTTGTTTCACTAAAACATCATAGAAGTTCCCTGCTATTTTGAGAACACAAAAGTGACACAATAGTATTCTTTAATATTTGTTCTATAGTCATATAAAATAATTTTTGGGACCTAGATAATTCAACCTAATAAGGGTAGAGACTAATAGGACATTGATGCACCTTCTTATAGTGTACACCCTTGGTATTATATAGTGTAGGATATTATGAGAACAATACCTGCTAGTAGGAATTTATTATTTGTCTGTGTCATTGGATGTTACTATCTTTCAATGTTTGTATTGATATATATACATTAATAATATTATTAATGAGTGTTATAAGTCATGTACTTTGATGTATTGGTGTAAACCACGACGACATATGTGTGCAAAGAGGTAGGGTATGTTGGGTGCATCACGAGTAATATTTCATTGATTAATAATGTTAGAAATGATTTTTCCCATATTTTATTTAATAAAAGTTGATATATGAGGCCATTTAGATGGAAATTACATATCCCAAATAAATACACGGACATGGTGTTCTATAGGAAAGTACAATTTTTGGAAAGTCAAAGAAAGAGACATCGAGAAAGTATGTTGATGGAACCATCATACAACATGATTGATTTGAGATATCTTGATAAAATAATTATAGTACATAGTAACCATCCTTATGAGGTATTATTTCATTTAATAAATAACTTCTTACTCTATGGGTGCCTTGGAATATTGTTAGATTCTAGCATTTTTCTTTAGGCTACTTTTCCTAATACAAATAAGAAAGAGGCCTAGAGGGTTACATAATATGTGTATCCAGAGTCTCATTTAAATTTTATATTATTATTTATTATTTAATAAGTTCAAATATATTCTTTTACAAGTTATTTGAGAGAATATTTTGTCAGTAGAATATTTAATAAATATTCATTTTACATTTAGTGAATAAAATATTCATTTATTTATTAGTGAATAATAAAGCGATATTTTTTTATTAAATAAACAATTATTATTCAAGGACCGATAAATATTATGGATGAATTAATGACTGATTTTAATAGTCCAATGAGATATTATATATATTAAATATTATTTGAATCAGTAATATTTAATTTTAATTCATGATTTTAGTGCATGTGAAGAATCAAAAAGAATATTATTAAAGACATGGGGTTCTTTGGGAATAAAATAAATAATAAACTAAACATGGGTAATTATTTATTTCTAAACTTATCATTATATAAAACCAATTATATTAGTTTTCCTAGAGAGAAAATTAATTTAGTTGTGTATAATAAAATCTAGAGAATCCTCTTTAAGACTTAGATAACCCCCTTCTACAAGAATGCTCCCAATAATAGAGAGTGATATTACTCCACCTTAAACTCTTGAGTGTGGAGGGATCAAGGAGAATAATTTGGAAGTGATTATCATGGAGACAAAATACAAATAGAAAAATTGATAAGATCTATCGTACTGACACCCAAAGATTTTTATAGTGACATTTTGTGATTTCTGTACCATGTTTGGCTCCCCACTAGAGGGAATATAATATTTATTTCTAAAGCACAATGATGATGAAACATATGTCCTATTATATATCCATCAATGAATATAGAAATTCACATAAGGTAATCCATTAATTTCATAAATTAATTGATTTAATTAATTATTAATAATATGTGATGATCATACTCTTGGGTTTTAGAGTTTATCCATTGTCAATGTTAATTCATAAAATTCCATTGATCATGGTGTTCATCATCTTGTAAATCTCAAATTAATCACAGATCATGAAAAAAGTTAAGAATAAAATATCCAAAATGTATTCTATGCCCAAAACCTACTAATGGTATCAGATCAGGTCTCATAATTATTTATAATCATTTAATGATCGTCAATTGATTTATGCATTTTTATATTCTTTTTCATTTCTAGTAAAATAATTATATAATAAAAATGTGAAGATATACATTTTTCATATTTATTTCTTTTATATATAATCAAATCAATTAATTTTATGAATTTAATAAATTCAAATATCTCACCAGGTGGTCTCACCGAATCTGACCGGATAACAAAAGAGTACACATCGTGTTACTTGGAGGTACACATCAGGTACTAGTGTTTAATTCACCAATAATTAATTGGGAATTAATTAATTTAGTGTACATATATTACACTCAGTTAATATAATTATACATTATGTGTTGAATGGCCTATCATGGCACACAGTTAGCTGGAGTACACACCGTGTAACATCCAACATGACATGTAGTCCTTTAGTAATTTATGGGAATATATCTTCTTACACAACCTATATGACTACTTTACGTGTAACTCAAAGACCACACAACATGTAACCGATGTACAAGTAGTGTACTCCACAGTTATCTATGTCACGGTTACATTCCATGTACCTTGGAACATTCCATAGGTAGACTCTTAGAATAATACATGTCGTGTATATTAAATGTACACACAATATACTTCTGCAAAATTATTTAGAAATAAAATCAATTTACTCTACTATGAAAACCATATAAATATATACATTCATGTGGCCATTAAGTAGATAGGACATTCCATGTGATGAGTTTTATATATATAAATGTTTAATTAATTTCTATATAATGATGAGATCTACATATCATGTATAAATAATATTACAGTTGTTACCCTACGTGAATTAAATCATTACATTCTGTGTAATAATAAAAAATGAAGGCAAACTGAGTAATCATTAAGTTGATAGTACAAGTCATGATATTTTGTGATAAGTTGTGTATTCCACATGTCTCAAGATTAAATAGTATACAAGAATAATACATGTTGGGTAGTTTGGGTAGGTACTCCCCGTGTTTTCTCTAAGGAAAATTTTTAAAAAATTAATTTTAAAAAATTTTATCATATTCTTTTGAAAATCATAATGGATGAAAATATCATGGAAATTTGGATTAGAATTAAGATAAAATAATTGATAAATTAAAAAATATAATTAAGCAATTCACAAACAACTTCTATTTAATATGAACCATTAGAATTTAATTATAATGATAATAAGTGTGCAATTAATTTCATTCATGTGTATGATCTTGATCATAGACCAAACCATTATATGAAATTGTTTTCATTTAATTTATTATTAAATTAAAATATTGGCTAGTTTATCATCTCTCATATCATTAATTATGTAAGGGCCTACATACCCATAGTCACTTTTTTATAATCTCCTGAAAAAATAATTTGGTTCACCTCACATGATTATGAGTAAAAGAATATGTAATTGATGGAGTCACCAAGATAAGGAATGTTATAAAGGTATGAAGACAAGGAAAGAACAATCAAATAGATACATAGAGGTGTAACGATGGAATGATACAACAAGAACCATAAATAGTTCATGGTGTTTTCCCTTAGGTCTATGGATAATTTATCATCCTCTAGATAAATTAAATATTAGTAAAAACAAATGATCATACATTTTTATTATTTTTTATTTCATGTTTCCTGGTCATTTCATTATGGATGTTTTGACATGATCACATGAATTAATTAATTAATAATCATACATGATAGAACTAAAAGAAATTGTCTTATGTGTAAATAATAACTATGACATGATTAATCACTTAAATAAAAAATATAATATTAAAAATCATTTAATAAATATTATAATTGAATGTTTATTCATAAAAATAAAATACCTCAGTTATATATATATATATATATTCGTTATAACATTCCATTCCTTCAGTAAAAATCAAACCATGGTTCAAAGTGCATGACCATATAAATTTAAGGTGCATACAATTATCAGGAAATTATGACATGATGTTTTGGGTTGAATTAACTTAGTTCACATCAAGTTCTGACTGTAAAAGAAAGTCATCGTATAATTTAGAGGAAAAAGGTGAGGAAATAAAATTTAAGGATTTAAGGATTGTGGATTCCATATATACAATCAAGGAACACTGAGTTAATGTAGTTTGAATTTTTAATCCCTACCTAAAACCCTTCATATTTTATGACCAACCAATTTAGGGGTGATGAGGATGGGAATATATACCCTTTACACTATAATTTCCAAGCAATAAGATCTTTCAAATCCAATGGTGAGGGAAATTGTGATTCATTAAAATAGTGGGATATTAATAAATATAATTTTCATTTATCTATAATCATTTTTTGAGATAATGTTCTAAAACACCCGTCAAATTATATTTATAAATAGTAAAATAAATGAATTCAAACATTTCATTGTGATCCATACATGAGAAAGATAACCTTATCACCGAAACAAATATTCAATAATGGAAAACTTACTTATGCAGTATCCTACACCGTGAAAGGATATTTTAGGTTGTAGAAGAACCTATTCCTGATGTTTCTAGTAATTATGCTATTGATGAAGAGTTATCTCTATATGACAAACAATTAAAATATGCTTCAAAAGTTTAATGTTTCATGCTATATTCAATGAAAATGAGATTTTGAAGCAACATCAGGACATGGATACATATAGCATGTTGTTCCACCATCAGAATCTCTATCAAGAGAAGTTCATACTAGAGAGATATGAGATCTCCAATTCTCAATTTAAAACTATTATTAGAGGTTCGATTCCAGACGAGACTTATATAGTCAAGCTTATTGACTACATTGAACGATTAGATATATTGGGGATTAAATTACCAGATGAGTTGTGGACAGTTATCATACATTATATCATACCCAATTCCTTATCCAATTTTAATATTTTTTATAATACAAGAAATAATGAGAATATTCATTTAGAACTCCATACCTTAATTCACCAATTAGATAAAGATACAAGGAAAGAAAAACATGAATTCCTTATGATGAATATGAAAAGGAAGAACAATGTGAAGGATCCCAAACACAAAAAAGTCTAAATATATAGAGAACTTTCATTCCACGAATAATATGATATATAGGAATGGAAACTAAAATTAAGAAGTATGTTTTCATGTGATAATAAAAGCCACTATAACTATAATTCTACCTAGAAGAATAGGGGAACTAAAGGTACAATCATTATCAAGTGTAATCTTTCAATATCCACACATTGGGTTTTAGATACAACTTGTGGTGTTCAAATCTATATACAAATATAGGAACTTGGTATATTATGAATAATTTCTAGATGGGAAGTATATTTTTGAGATGCCAAAGGTGAAAGGATAGATGATCTATCCATTTTGGACTATCACATCTCATTTCCCACATGAATGATATTCGTTTTTAGGGATTATTATTTTTTACAAATTTTTATTAAGAATTTAATTTCTGTACCATGCTAGATATAGATGTTTCTATTTTAATGTTTTTTAAGTAAATTTTATTTCTTTAATAAATACCACATATTTTATGGTATGGTGTATTAAAATAACTGAATTTAATGGTTAAATTATTTAACCCATGTATTAGAAATAGATAAAAAATCATGCTCACAAGAATCATATAACATACAAGTATGGAATAATCATATTGACCACATAAAAGACTTGTTTTTAAAAAATAAATGTAAATATGGTTATATAGACTCTCTTGATCTAAAACCACTTGAAATATTTCATGCTTGTTTAAAAGGAGAAATGAGAAAACCACCATTAAGTGGTTAGGGTGAAAGGGCCACATATATTATAGGATTGGTGCATATTGATGTGTGTGGACCATTTCTAGTAGAATATTTTGGTGGGTATTCTTACTTCATAAAAATAATTTTTTTGAAGAAAGGTGATTCCTTGGACAAGAACGACCAATGAACAAATATTAATAAAAGAATGTTTAGAGGAATCTAATATATGTGATCATATTACAATCTTTTTCATCAAAGGAAATAAGATTAGTAGGGAGGTCTACAAATAAGGAAATGTCTTAATCATCACTGATGTTGCCCAGACCATCTACAATTGTTTTTTATTCTCAATAAACATGTTTGATGATAAAGTTAATTTCGAAAAGTGAATTATTTCATTCCATCCATCACATAGTAATCGACCATGAGAGATGTGTTAATCCATTCCATATCACTTGGATGATGGTCATCGATTCACATTAAATCCATAGGATGTTTCACACAAAGAGCTTGGAAAAAGAAATTGCATATATCAAACAAAGCATCTTAGGTTCAATGGAAGTGTAAATTCCACAATTAGACATGAAACATACAAGAATCTGACCAAGGTGATTTTGAAAGAAAACACCACACCCTGAAGGGCCCAAGATTCCATTGGGGGATCCATCAAGATTTATTTGGATCCATCTAGGGAAAGGGTGTCTCCAAAACACCTCCAGAGTGCGATGCAGTTGACAAAAATTGTCATTAATCTGTAGACTCTTTAAGATTCCAAAATTGTTCCTGGAGTTTGGCAATGTACATTTTGAAAAAAAGAAGCTTCATGTATGTCAATAAGGATACACATTCAACCTTCATTAAGATTGAGTGAATAATTTTTATGAGTAAAATAATTTTGATCACACCAGATCACATGGTGGAGCTCAGAAACTATAGCAAGGAAAATGATTTTGATTGTTTAAGGGCCTTCCATTTCTTCACATTTCATTGTTTTGTTTTGACAGAGTCAATAATCAACCATCTTCAACTAAAAATTTAAGGAATATAGTTCAATAGAGAAGAGGAAATATCAAAAGAAAGAAAGATATGGTTAGTATCTTCTCTATGTTGATTACAGATCTTATACTTAGAAAAAAGATGGATTCCAAAATATTGGAGGAAAATATCAGTGGGGAATCTGTTAAGAGAGAGACGCCAGATGAGATTAAATATTGAAGTTTTAATCCAAGGTTTGTTAAAATGTGTTAGGTAGTTGTAATCATTCTCATAATTACAACAATATTGTGTGTACAAATTTTTTGAGTTAAGAATACCGTTGTGAGCTAGTTCCCAAATTAAGAAATCATCAGTGTAAGTGAAAGAATATTTTTAAATGGAATTTACAATAGTATCAGGAAGGTGATCATGATGAGAGTTTAAAATATCTCTAATAGTGTTGTTGATATTTTCAGGAGTTTGATCAGAAGATATCATTTAAATTAATGGTGTTCCAGTCCAATTGTCCAACCAGAATTTCATGGAAGAGTCTATGGAGATATCCATATGGAATTATTCATAATATTGGTGAAGGGGTTTTTTTATGGCAGGCCAAATGTAAGAACTAATGTAATTCGAATTGCCCGCTTTCTGTTTGTCAAGAAATATATTTTTGAGAAAGGTAATAGCATCTGAAGTATTACGAAGAAGGGTCCAAGTGATCCTGACTTGAAGGAATTAATTAAATAATTTTAAATTATTTATACCAATACAACCATTCTCAAGGGGATTAGAACAGGTTGACTAGGGACTAATCACAATTTTTCTTTCCAGAGTACTACTAGTCAAGATGAAATTCTTAACAGCGATTTTCATCTTTTTAATAATACCAACATGTCATTTTTATACCATCACAGAGTAAACCATCTTGAAGAAAAAAGTATATTTAACAAGGAATGTTCTAACTACTATGGAGAGTGCTTTAACTTTCCATGAAGAAGTATGGTTTAGAATTCGGTCAACATTATTCACAATGTGATAGGACTTGGGCCTGCCCCAAAATATAAGAACACCAAGATAAGTGAAAGGGAGTGTACCTTCTTTCAGACTGAGGTCACTGATAAAGTTCCTTTTCCTACTGGGAGGGAAGTTCTTCCCAAAGAAAATGAAGGATTTTTTCAACTAATGGTTTGGCCAGAAACCTCTTCATAGTGTGATAGATTTGTTTTGAGGTTAATAATGTTCCTTTTATCACCTTGAATAATGATAGTGATGTCATCAGAATAAAGAAGGTGAGTAAGAGCATTCACATTTCTAGAGACATGGATGGTTTAAAGCTTATTCTTGACCACCATACGGTTGATTAGACGACTTAGATAGTTCTATGCTATCATGAAGAGGATAAAAGAAATGGGATCACCTTGTCTTAATTCATTGGTTGATTTAAAGTATCCCTTGGGAGATCCAATGAACAAATGAAGATAGAAGCCGAGTTAAAAAGAGTTCCGATTGCAGTGATGAAAGAGGCACTGAATCTAAAACCTTACAGGACCATGAAGATAATCCTCTAGTCTATACTGTCAAAGGCTTTTCTCATGTCATGTTTAATAGTTATGTGTCCGCCTATGTTTTTTTGTTGAAGTTATTGACACACTAATAGGCAAGACAAATACAGTCTTGAATGGATCTACCCTTTACAAAGCCCAATTGGTTTCTGGAAACAATTATGTCTATGATTGTTGAATGTTTGTTAGCAATGATTTTTTGATGATTTTATAAAGAGAATTGATAAGATCAATGTGTATAAATAGGTAAATCTCAAATACATTATCCACTTTAGGGATCAAGGTGAGAAACTGTGCATTGATATCATGAGGAAGAACCGCATTAGAAATAAAATATTTTACCAGTTTACAAACATTAATATGAATCATATCCCAAAAACATTAAATGAAACCATTATTGAAGCCATCAGGACCTAGAGCCTTATCAGGATTGAGACTAAAGAAAATTTCTTTGATTTCATGGTCCATAGGAGTGTTGGGGAGGAAGGTGTTGTCCTCATTAGTGATCACTAAAGGAATGTATTCGGGAAGGTGGTGTTTGTTAATATCAGGACCATTGAATATGGATTCATAGTAGGAGATGATATGGTGAGACATGTCCTCTTCATTGTCAATAATGTTGTCTCTAACATTTAGAAAGGTTATAGACCTACATGCCTTGCTGATTCTTTAGATAGAGTTATATAATTTTTTATTTCTGTCACCTTCATTTATCGATTTAAAATTAAATTCTTGTTTTCTCATATTTTCTTTAAATGCGAGTAATGAGTTTAGTTAGATCGCAATGCTTAGTTCTTGAGTAGGATCCATGTTGAGGTCAGAGGTGGTGTTATTTTTTTGAATATCATTGATTTCATTCTCAAAAAACATGATGTCATTATTAACTTTTTTTCTTTAGATATGCACTAATATTTTAGAGTCTTTTTGAGATTTTTTAATTTGATGATACAAGTAAAGACATCATTGTTATGAGACATTGAGGAAAAAAAGTTTTGGATGATATGGGGGAACTGGTAATCAGAGAACCACACATTGTTAAATCTGAAAGGAAGTATGGGTTTCATGCCTTTGGTGGAGACATTGACCAGGATGGGGTGATGATCAAATTTAAGCCTGTGAAGAGTGGTGCTGGAGATAGTGTCCCAGTTATCTAAAGTAGGGACATTCGTGAAGGATCTATCCAGTTTGGAGGAAACCACTTTGTTATAATGTCCCATGTACCATGTGTATTTCGAACCAGTGAGGTCAATTTCAATTATATTATTGTATTTGATCGAGGATTTAAATTTTCTTATGGAAAAAGAGTTCTGATACGGTACAATTTTCTCTCTTGAGTTAAGAATGGAATTAAAGTCACTAATAAGAAACTAGGGGCTATTAATGCTAGTTCTTAGATACGAGAGATGATTCCAAAGAGTAATTCTATCTTGATATTTATTTTTATCATAAAAAATGGAGCATAAAGTATGTGTGAATTCAATATTAATGGTGAAATTAAGAATCTATTCAGAGATATTGAAAACACTAATATTTTGTAATGAAGAGTGAGAAGAAATCCATAACGAATCATAATTGAGATTATTATTGATAGCACCAGTAAACACATAATTATGTTGACATAAATATGGGTATTTAGAGGAAAAAGTAATTTTTGGTTCATCAATAGAAAATAACATAGGACTCTGGGTATTAACAATTTTTTTTAAAAAAACGAACATGTAAAAGTTGTCGATACCATGACAATTCCAATTGAGTATCTTCATTTAAACCTAAATTTTGAGTTAGAACACCCCTATTTCTTTTTTCCAGAACCTTTGTTTCTAGTATAACATATAACCTCTTGAGTGTTAGTGGTTTGTTCTTGTTCATTAGTAGATGTGATAGGGTTCATCATTGGATATTTGTTTGTTGGATCATTAATAGTTGAGTCTGTAGAATTCATAGAAAACAACAATAATGGGTTTATTAATTGTTTAGAAATCATGTTTCTAGACTTCTGAGAGTATTCAATAATAACTATAAGTGGATAAATAGGAGTTACTAGAGAATTTGAAGGAGCTGCGGTCTGCTGTTTGATAGTGTCTAGTTCTAAAGGATGACACTGCATCTGCACTAATGTATCATTGTTTTCCAACATAATATTAGTGTCCTGTACCAAGGGTGTATTACCACGATTAAGAGATTTAGTTTTTGTTTGTGTCGTGGTTTGAACAGCCTTAGGTATGAGGGTCAGGTTCTTATGGACAACTAGATGGCTAAGAGAATTTATGAGTGCTGTGGGAGAAGAAACTAGTTCATTCCCTTTAGTTTTGGTTTCATTATTCATTTCTAGAATAGTATCATTGTTATCTATGATAGAGGTACTATTCTTATCAAAAACATATTTCATATAAGGTTGAATTAATGAAACATTAATGGCTAGGTCTAGTTACCCCCCTAGAATTCTCCATTAGTTTATGTTGGTTAGTGGAACCTCTGAGATCTTTCATTTAAGGATACTATACCATGTGTGTACTCAATGGTTTGATAGCTTCCAATTTATTGAAAATATTTTTAGTTACCTTAGTATTAATATATTCTGCATTATCCTGCATAGTCTTCAGGTTAGACAATGAATTCCTAGATTTTATAGCATGGTCAGATGAAACCATTGTTTTGGAACCATTAATAGTAGTTAAATTAACATGGAGAAGAGAGTTTGAGACATTTGTTTTACTATTTAATTGATTCTTAGCACCTAAAGTATCATTTTAATCTAAGAGGGAGGGGTCCTGGTATTTTATAGTACCCTGATTTAAAGTGTACACATCCATAGTTTTAGCATAATTGGCCCCAGGGAAATAAAAAATATGAGGGGATGTAGTGCATGCATTGCATGTAATTGAGATCTGATCAGCTGGACATGTATTAGTTTGTCCCATCAGGGATAACCTAATAGTGTCTAAGACTAGGATTTCAATTTATTCTAAGAGGCCTTGATATTTAATTGATTTGTTATCCTATTCATCAATATTAGACCAACTAGTACCTGAGTTCTCCCATATGTGTGCCAAACTGTTTGATTTTTTCACCCACATTTCAGATTTCATTTTGGGGGTTCTAGTATATTCATAAAGGGAAATTTATCTTTCCAATTTCTCCTTATATCCTTCCAATCATTTCCAATTGGTTGAATTACTTGTTTTCTAATCACCCTATAGTGTTATATTTTATGCCCAATGATCTTGCAATTATCACTAAATGGGGGTTTCATCTCATATTAAATTCTAATTTTGGATTTGTAGTCATTATCATTGATATTAATTGTATTGGGAAACGTTGAATCAAGGTTTTTTTCCACCATAACTCAAGAAAGGAGTCCTAATTCGTCATTTAAGGTTCAGTGATCTATTTTTAGTGGAGATTCTATGAAGGAAACTATATGGATCAGGATTTTTGGGGGCCAAAATAACCAATTAAGTACATGCAATTTGATCCAGACTGGTTTCATTGTGTTCCTATAAGTATGCGGTTTGAAATTAGAGTCCCAGTCAGATAGTCTAAGAAAACCCAGTTTTAGATTATGGTTTCCTTTATTCCAAACTATGTCTATATCCTCTTTCATTTTCAAGAGAAAGTAAAAATATTCTTTGCTTATTGGGATTAGTTTCCAATTATAAGAATGCCAGTAGTTTGCAATACAGGTATGTAATTTAGATAAATTCCAAGGGTAGTTACCTTTGAGGTAGGAGATGCGGACTATGACATACAATTTGCACATTCACGTGCGTTTTTGAAGAGAATATGGGTCCTCTTCCTCCAAGAACCCACCATCATCAAGCCTCCTAGAAAGGGGAGGCTTCATCATGACTTCTTTACTTAGATCTGTACTCTTCAGAGCGTCCAGGAATGAGATCCCCTAGGATATAATGGGGAAGAAATTAATGTGAAAGATATCTTCAAGGGCATCATCATTATGTTTTTCCACTATAGGAACATGAACATGGGGCACCAAATTCGTCTGAGGAGTCACAAAGTGATTGGAATGATATCTCCCAAGAGTAAAGAAATCCTTTATGCTCTTTGGAAAGAAGGTAAAGAATCCTTGATCATATCGAGGTGGTGAATATATTTTCTAAGAGTTTATTGACATTATATGGATGTTTGGGATTCTATGTCAACTAACTCAACCTTACACATTAGAGAAGAATGGTGTTAGTGAAATGATGAACCATACATTGTTAGACATGGTATGGTTTATTATGAGTGATGAAAGTTTTATATTATCCTTTTGGGGATAAAAATTAAAAATTACTATATATACATTAAACCAAGCACCAAATATATTTAAAAAATAAATTCCATTCATGTCATGGAGTGTAAAGAAGATCTTTTTTTAGCATAAAGGTGTATGGGGTTTTGAGGTGATTTTATTTCCATTTTTTTCAACAAACTATAACCTATGGGAAAAAATATTATCTTTATAGGTTATCCAAATGAAACAAAGTGCTACAACCAATACAACCCCTCAAATAGAAATGTTACTATTACTAGCCAAGCCATATTTTGTGAGACGGATAATATCATCCAAATGTATAGGGGATAAATAGTAACTTTAACGAAGTTTATACTAAATATACACATGATTTGGAAAAAGAACATGTTCCATAGGTCCCCATTAAATAAGAAATTAGCGAATCACAAGTAATAAGTATGAGAAATAGAGAGGTAATATTACCATAGAAATTATCTTTTCTTGTTACTAAATTTTTTAAATAATTATTGGTTGACAATGATGAACCTATCTCCTTTAAAGATACAGTAAAAATCTATAATGTTTTAGGATGCCTAGAAGCCATGAATTTAGAAATAGATTCCTTGTATCATTACCATGTTTGGTTTCTGGTCGATGCACAATTTGATTTAATGACTATAGAGTGAAAATTAAAATTTAAGAGAAAACAATACATGGAAGGTGATATATATACCTTAGAAGCATTTATAGTGGATTAAGTGATTAACCAACCTCACATAATTTACTATGATGACACATTTTTGATAGATGATATTTTTAAATCCATTATAATTACACATTCTATAGTAGATTACCATGTCTATAAAATTTGTAAGATGGATTTAAAAAAACTTTATTTAATGATAACCATTAGAAATATGTATTCAGGACACAACCTGAAGGTTTGTTTTTCCATGTGATGCTAAAAATATTATCAAGATGTTGAGATCCATTTATGGATTGTAGTAAGTATCCAAGCCATGGAACATTTGATTTGATGAAGCTATAGAATAATTTTTTTCATTAATAATGAATGAGAAACATGTGTTTCCAATATGTTTAGTTGCAATGTGTTCTTTATCCTTGTAGTATAAGATGATTACATATTACTTATTGGAAACAACATACCAGTCTTACAGTCTGTTAAGTACTGGTTGAACTGGTATTTCTCCATGAAGGGATTACATGAATAATACTATATTATAGGGATAGAGATCAATTATAATAGATCCTAGAGGCTTATTTGAAAATCTCTTGGAAGCTATATTGACCAGATACTAAAGATATTTTTTGTGGAGCAATCCAAGAGGGGATTGGTTCCAATGTCACATGGTATACATCTTTCTAAGAAAAGGTGTCATTAAAAACAACAAGAGAATTATAGAATGAGTAATTTCCCACATTCCTTAGTGATAGGAAAAATCGTGTATTCCATGTTATGTACTATAATTGATGTTTCATATGCATTGAGCATAGTGGAATGATATCAAGAATATGAAGGAGAACAACATTGGTCTACTGTTATGTGTATCCTCAAGTATCTAATAAGAACTAAGGATATGTTCCTAGTGTTAAATTATGAATTTGAATGCTTTTGAAGTATAATTACATTCTATTTTTATCATTTAATACAATGTCGGTCATTATAATTAATTTCACATTTCAATTTGACAGAAACACATGTCAATCTTTTGATAGTTTTTACTTTTTTAAAAACCCGCTTTTTGGTTTTGAAAATAGGAATTAATTTTAAATTAATAAATGAAACTTCTATTTTTTGAATTTTGTAAAATGGACTTATTTTTTGAATTTGGAATACCAAAATTAGATTAAGGTAAAATTTTGGTATTTTTCTGAAAACTTTCAATTTTTGACGAATAGTGAAAAACACTGAGTTATTGTTTAAAACAAACATTTTATTTAAATAATTATTTAATTTATTTAAATTTATTTTAGGTAAAAATAGATACATAATACATATATAAGTTCAATTTAATCCATTGGAGTCATATTATAATGAGTTTAGATATATAAAAGGTTTATTGAACTTTTTACCGTCCTTTACCCACCTCCTAGGAGCATTTGCAAATTTGTATAAAATTTAGTTTTACCACTTTTGTGAGTTGAATTTAAAAAATCTGAGATACATGGTTGATATTAGTAAGTAAAATTTGGTTCAATAAGATGAAAATAATTTTTGGTGAACAGTAAATTTTGACTTTTATTTAACACGATTAAAAGTAAATAGGTTAATTAAGGGTAAAAATGATATTGTAATTACCCTATCACATATTGTAATTCAATTGGATATTTATAATTAGACCAAAAAAACATAGGAATAAAATATGATCCTCTTTGGTCCACTTGGGTTAGATTAGAACATTTATTATTATTTTATTTAAAGAAGAGTTAAATGAGTTAAATTCAATGTTTAATAACTAAAATATTTTTAATATAGTGTTACACACAATATAAATTCAACTATAAATTTTAATTATAAAGATAAAATGATTATATATATAATTTTATTTTATTTATAATTTTTAGACATGAAATAATTTATTTTATTTATGAAATAATGATGATATAGTAATTACCTTATTAATGAAAGATTAAAATAATAAATATTATAAATATTCAAATAAATTTAATTTTAGACTTTTGATGAATTCCACTAATTTTTATAGGTTAATATGAAATTTTAGGGTTTATTAAATAAATTTTATTCAATTTAATCATGCAGTTATGATTTTAACAAAAAACAAATACTAAATAATGTCAAAATCGGCATAAATGTGGTTTTAAAACAAATACTATATTATTGGTTGATACAAATTCCTAAAAATCGAAGGTTCTACCAAAGAGATTAAATAATAGTATATATGTCATTAATGAACCACTTTAGGTTCTCTTGAAATTTTAGAGTAAGTTTATTAACCATATAGTGTAAGAATACAGGAAGACACAATAAAAGTTAAACTATTTAACTAAGATTTAAATATACAAGATAAGGTTAAAATGGTAACCTAAACTTTTTTAAAACATATTGATTTAGATTTCATAGACCCATACCCACCTTAGATTAGAAATAAATCATTTTTGAGCCATTAGAAACCGAAAATGATTTTATTATAAAATAATATGTCTAAGTTTTCCTAAAGTGACCCTCACCTCTCTTATAAAAGGGTACCTCCCCTTCTATAAATTTTACACCTCCAAATCCATTTGGCTCGGCCAAACCCTACACAAATATCCTCCCGACATCACTTTCTTCATCTTAGAGGGATTCCTTTGGTCATAAAAACAACCTAAGGATCCCTTTTGATCAAATCAAAAGGTAGAATCTGAAAAAGAGGTAAATATTTCATCAACTCTTTCACGTTCTTTTCTTCTTACACTTTTTCTTTCTTTGTTGTTTCCATTATAAAATAATTAATCTAGTATATCAAATATACTGTGATGTTATTATAAAAATGTAACAACCATATTCATTTTTCTATCCAACACATGAATGACAATGTCACCATACGTGCTTAAGTACGACTTACCGTCACCACATTGTGGCGTAGTTTGTTATTCAAACACTTCATTATTTAGATGGGTATAATAATGAATAGAACTAAAGAATATAATAAATATAACATGTTAATGATTCTATATATATGATATAACATCCTATTATATACAATTTCACCATCTATATAATGACATTGTCACTCATGCGCACGTACGGATTACCGTCTCCATGATGCAATGATATTCATTCCCACGTTCACCATTCAACTATGATTATAAAAATATATATTATTAATAAGTATGTAATATATGACATAATAATTCTACTGGATATATATATATATACATACATATATATATATTTACGTATGTACTTACATATATCATATTCACATACTTTCGTTCAATACGATATGAACACGAAAACAGCATTTATGCGTACGTACGACCTACCGTCTCCATAAACGCTTCCTTCAATTTCATATAACTATCTATTACAAATATTTATATTCAAAATATATATGATATATAAATCATTTTTTATATTATTTATGTATTTAAATCATGATCTAAATGATATAATCAAGAATAACAAGTTAAAACATGTACGATAAAGGAAGCGATTATTACCTGAAATGTTAATTTAACATGAAAATAATTATTAAATGGGTGGTATAAAGTCATAAATTAATCATTTAAGATATAATAAACATGAATATGGTTCTGGTATAATTTAATAACACACTATGGTCATTATACGGGAGGTTAAATGTACCCTTGACCAAAGGAAATTGCAAGGTAAGGGTTAATTTCACAATCTCTTTATTATCCGAGGTTGTTTTTACGTAAGTATCTACTGGGAAATATTTATTATCCATGTACACGTTTCATAAAAAAGATTTCAAAGTTATTCTCTTTAAGGGACTTTTTTTATACTAAAACATCATTTTAAATGTTTTAAATATTTATTATTCTAAATCATTCTCATTAATGTCCATGTTTTCAAAATGGGTTTTAAGGATTTATTTATATGGGAAAGAATGTTTTTAAATGTTAATTCCTTTCAAAAGTTTCAAAGTGATTTGGAACACTTTGATTCAATAATTTCTTTAAATTTCTTCCTTTCTAAATTGTGTGACTTTTAAATATTTTTATGAAAAAGGGATATTTCTCACAAAGGGTTTTACAAATAACTTTCATCTATATCAAAATATTTTCATGGATTTTAAACTTGTTTGAAGTTGATATATTATGATAAAAATATTCCATATTATATTGAAGGTTTTGTGATATGTTTTACTGTGGATGTGTTATTTTTAGACCATTCATGGTTTATGGATAATGTATTTACATTTTGTATGCTAGTTTTAATACGATTGTTTGTGTTATGTTTAAACCTTTTCATATAAGGAATGCATTGATTTAGTAAGTGACGGGTGGATCTAGATATAGATCCTCGAGGTATCGATAGGTCTCATGAGAAAAACTAGTGTATTGGCACAAGGCCTTTACAAAATCTAATTTTTAGTCTTGGGATAAGGCCTTGACAATGTGGTTATGAAGTCTGGCATTATGAATTCCATCATTATGAAAGTGGATATTGATATTTCATGTGATTATTCAACTAGTAGAATATCCATGTGAATAAGTAAATGACATTATTTGATTTTAACTTTTCTATATTATGCTAAATTTTATGTTTAAAAGGATTTTTTTTAGTCTTATACATTTCCTTAAAGGTTTATGCTTATTTATGAAAGTTTCCACTATATTGTTATCTTTATTGAGAATCTGATCACACCCCTTTCTAAGTTTTATTTTTCCCAAGATAGAAGAAGTATTTTATGGTTGACCTAAAGGGATAGGCTAAGGGATATGAATTTCTTCAAAAGGGGACAATGTTGTTGTTGTTGTTAGTCATTTTATAATGTAATGTAACGTTCATGTATGTAATCTATTTTCCAAGACTGCAAAACTGGTCTGTTCATCAGGACTTGATTCCTTGTAATCATGCTAATGTATTAAAATAATGCACCGAATCTGGGCTTCCATGGTTGGGGTGTTACAGTTGGTATCATAGGATTTTTAGCAACAACCTTATAAATAGATTTATATAAAATCTTATTATTGAACATTAGCCTAAGATAGAATTTGTGGATTAGTATTGAAGAACTTCCTAGAATTTTAAAACTGTAGAGATTTTGTGAGTTTTCCAAGGAAAACATCCCTGTTTGGATATGAGTAGTTAGAGGCGACTCTAGCACAGATGTACCTATGGGTAAAACCCGAACACATCTCTTTGAGCTATACTCTAATGGGAACTAGTGGACGACAACAAGCCTTTCTACACTCTTGGTTACGACACTTCTAGGGGAAATGCTTAGGATAATTCAAATTTTCATTACAAACCATTATTATGGATTTAGGAGTAAATAAATTCTCAATGAAAACATTTTTGTGATTATAGATTATATCCATAAACTTTTCAATTTACATTAGGTATTTTACATGTTTGGAATTATGAATTGTGATTGTTAAACTGATCTAGTGTAATCCATTGTTTAGAAATGGCGCCCAGTATAAGGAATGAGAACCCCAACAATATGTATGATCCAAAAAGTAAGAAGGATCATATATTTCATGGTATTAATGAAAAATTTTGAAGGTAAATAGCCTCCCATGTATTCTCAACATATGAAGAAATAGTATCATGTGTTAATAAGATAAGTAAACAATTCTATGAGTCACATGGATTTGAAGGGAAGCATGTGAAGAAAAGGATGGTAGAAAGAATGATGGATAAAGGGAAGAAGGGAAAGAAGTATTTTCCCCTATGTTATAAATGTGGAAGGAATCGACTTGGTAAATTCTTGAAGGGAATGGGAGTTTGTTATAAGTGTGGAGAAAAAGGACACCACGTATGTGATTGTAAGGGTAAGAAAAATGTTTCAAATTTACAATGCTTTATCTGCAATGAGTTGAGAAAATATGAAAATCAATGACAAAATCATCATAATCTTCCCCAAATGATGCTATTGGATAATAATCAAGTTGTCATACTACCACAGATGAAGAGGAATGACTAGTGTTATTATGTTGTTATTAAATAATTGTTTCATTTGAGTGTTGTATCGTTATGTACTGGTTATATGAATTATGTGAATAAATAAGGACTATATTGCAGTACTATTTCACTGAGAATTTGAGATTATATGATTCTATGAATGGTGACTCAATAACAAGTCAATTTTATTTGGAAAATACATGGTTTAAGAAAAGATAAACCTTAATATGGTCTGGATATTGAGGTAGTAATTTTGGAATAATATATCATTGATTTGGATAAATGTTATTAGATATTATTGACTACATTGAAACTAATTAATGATTTGTATATTCCATCATTATTGGAGTTTACTACATTTTTGGATAGAGGGAGTATATCCAGTATTATATAAGGAATGAGGGAGCATGAATGGAATCAATAAGGTTTTATGGTAATTCAGGGTGTCACAGTGTTTTAATAGAATATATGAATAAGGGTTTCACATGTTGTTACGTGGAAAAAAGTATTTTCATTGTGTTTAACTACCTTATAAATTTTGGACTATGAGTTTGGATAGATGTATTTTGGATAATTATAATGGTTGGAATCAATTAAGTTTGACATTGGATACTATTGATAATGTTAAATCATTTCCTGAGATTATTTTTTGGATTTTCATAAAAAGGACAACCCGGAGGTCGGACGACAAGCCGCCACGTCCAGAAAATCCATGAGACATGAACCCAAAACTGAAGGTTGACAAGGGTGGATCACCTACCACGGGCATACATGATTCCCTAGTTTGTACAATGCAGTATTTTTAAAATATTCTGACAAATGAATTATAAATTCATTATTTTTGGAACCCTATACGATTAGGATAAATATAATAATTTTGAATTCAATTATCTTTTGGAGTGAAATTTGAGTTTGTGGTAGGAATTAGTTGAAGTATGATACCCTAGTTGTCTAGTATATATATATTTTCCATTTAATTCTATGAATAAATTAATTCTTAAAATTTAGGTATGAGATCTTAATACCAAAAATGTATTATCTTAATACCTTCTGTTTTGTTGAACCAATGATATTTTAAATCATCATAGATTGATGGATTTGAGCCCCTAAATTTTAGAATTGTTTCTGATTTATGACCTCAATCACTCCCTATAAATATTTATGTTTTTCCACTAATTATGTGTCTCTAATTTCCACCAACGTTCTCCTAATTGAGATCAAAATTTGGTGGTGACTTTTCATTTCCCTTTCCCTCTTATTAAAATTAAATTTTATTAACCCAATTTTCTATGCGGGTTTTCCAAAAAGGTATTTTCTATTTTTAGTTTTTTATTTTTGAATAAAAATTTCAAATTGAGTTGAAAAGATTTATTGAAGGAGGGGATAATGTAACATCCCATGATTTCAAAGTACATTATCTCTTAAATGTAATTCAATAACTTGTGCAACATGCAACACTGAGTTTGAGCGCACCACAACTAACCCAATTAGCTGTTCGAAAAGCGGTTATGAATAGTGTTAAATGAATATTGAATTTTATATACTCTATAAAATTTTAGAATCAACATTATGTATTTCTTAGACATAATATGAGAAAAAATTCATTTTTTTGAGATTAAATAAGTATGTTTCAAAAATGCAATTTTACCGCCTTTTAATAGGTGAACCCTTATTAAATACAAAATTTAACACTTTTATATATTCAATTTGAAAAAATAAACTTCTTATTTCTAATTGGGACATAAAAATTTAGTTTTCATAAATTTTTGGTGATTTTCTGATAACTTTCATATTTGGGTGAATAGTGAAAATACTAAATTTTAACTGAAAACAAAATTTTTAATCGATATAATTTATAGTGTTAAATTATGAATTTTAATGGTTTTTAAATATAATAAGATTATATTTTTATCATTTAATACAATTAAGGTCATTATATTAAATTTTAAATTTAAATTTGACATAAACACATGTCAATCTTTTGACAATTTTTACTTTTTTAAAAACCCACATTTTTTTACAATGAGAATTAATTTTAAATTAATAAACATAAAATTTATGTTTTTAATTTGGTAAAATGTACTTAATTTTTGAATTTTTAATATCAAAATTATCTTAGGAAAATTTTTGGTATTTTTTTGAAAACTTTCAATTTTTGATAAATAGTGAAAAACACTAAGTTATTGTTTAAAACCTAATTTTTATTTAAATAATTATTTATTTTATTTAAATTTATTTTAGTTAAAAATATATACATAATACCTATATAATTTCAATTTAATTAATTGGAGTCATTTTATAATGAGTTTAGATATATACAAAATTTTATTGAACTTTTTACCGTCTTTTACTCACCTCCTAGGAGCATTTCGAAATTTTCGTAAAATTTAGTTTTAATGCTTCTGTAAGTAGAATTTCAAAAATCCAAGAGAAAAGGTTGATATAAATAAATAAAATATGGTTCAATAAGATGAGAATAATTTCTTTTGAATAGTAACTTTTGAATTATATTTACAACAGTTAAAAGTAAATAGGGTAATTAAGGATAAAAATGATATCGTAATATCCCTAACACATGTCCTAATTCTATTAGATAAATATAATTAGACCAAAAACACCCTTAGGAGTAAAATATGATCCTATCTGGTCTACATTTATTATATTAGAACATTTATTATAATTTTTTTTAAAGAAGAGTTAAAAGAGTTAAATTCAATTTATAATAACTAAACCATTTTTATTATAGGGTTACACACAATATAAATTAGACTATAAATATTCATTATAAAGATAAAAATATTTCATACATAATGGTATTTTATTTATAATTTTTATACATTAAATAATTAAACTTATTTATGACACACTGATTATGTAGTAATTACCTTATTAAAGAATGACTAAAATAATTGATATTATAAATATACAAATAAATGTAATTTGAGACTTTTGATGAATTACAATAATTTTATATGTTAATATGACATGATAGCGTTTATTAAATAATTTTTATTCGAAGTAATCATGTTGTTATAATTTTTACAAAAAACATATACTAAATAATGTCAAAATTGACATAAATGTGTTTTTAAAACTAATACTATATTATTGGTTGATATAATATTCCTAAAAATATAAGGATAAAAAAAGGGAATATATAATATTATATATGACATTAATTAACCCCTTAAGGTTCTTTTGGAATTTTAGGGTATGTTTATTAACCATATAGTGTAAGAATACAAGAAGACATGGTAAATGTTAAACTATACAATTAAGAGTTAAATATAAAAGATAAGGTTAAAACGGTAACCTAAACTTGTCTAAAACCTATTGGTTGAGAGGTTTTAGACCCATCAAAACCTTATCTTCGAAATAAATCATTTTTGAGCTATTACAAACTGAAAATGATTTTATTATAAATGAATATTTCTAGGTTTTCTTAAAGTGACCCTCACCTCTCTTATAAAAGGGTACCTCCCCTTCTCTAAATTTTACATCTCCAAAGCAATTTGGATCAGCCAACCGCTACCCAAATATCCTCCCAACATTACTCCCTTAATCCTAGAGTACTTACTTTTTCAGAAAGCAAAACTTAGGAGCCCTTTTGATCAAATAAAAAGGAAGAACCCGAAAAATAGATAAATATTTCATCACATCTTTCAAGTTCTTTTCTTCTTTCAGTTCCTCTTTATTTGTTGCTTCCATTATAAAATACTAAATACAGTATCTGATATATACTGTGATATTATTATAAAAATGGTACAACCATATTCATTATTCTATCAATAACATGAATGACAAAGTCCCCATATGTGCGTACATACGGCTTACTGTCTCCACTTCGTGGTGTAGTTTGTTATTCAACCACTTCATTATTTGGATGGGTATAATAATGAATATAACCAATTTAAATAACAAATATAACATGTTAATTATTATTTATATATGATATACCATCCAATTACATATGAGTTCACCATCTATATAATGATATTGTTGCTCGTGCGTATGTACGGATTACCATCTCCATGATGCGATGAGATTCATTCCCACATTCACCATTCAACGAGGATTATAAATATATATATTATTAATAAGTATGTAAAATATGAAATAATAATGCTATTGTATATATATATATATATGTATGTATTCATTTACTTACATATATATTATTCACTTACTTCCGTTCAATACGATATGAAAACGGAAGCAATGTTTATGAGTACGTAGGACCTACCATCTCCATAAACGGTTCCTCCCATTTAATATACCTATGAATTATAAATATTTATATTCTAAAATATATGATATATAAATCAATTTTTATATTCTGGAAGTATTTAAATCATTATATAAATGATATAATCAAGAATAACAAGTTGAAACACGTATGATAAAGAAATCTATTATTACACAAAATGATAATTTAACATGAAAATAATTATTAAATGGGTAATATAAAGTCATAAATTAATCATGTATGATATAATAAATATGTATATGGTTCTGGTATAATTTAATAACATAATATATTCATTATAAAAGAGGTTAAATGTACCCTATACTTAAGAAAAGTGCATGGTAAGGGTTAATTTCACAATCACTTTATTATCTGAGGTTGTTTTTACGTAAGTATCTACTGGGACATATTTATTATCCATGTCAAGAGTTTTCAAAGGGATTATGTTTAAGGGAATTTTTACTAAAATATCATTTTAAATGTTTTAAATATTTATTCTTCTAAATCATTCTCATTAATGTCCATGTTTCAAAAATGGTTTTAAGGATTTATTTATATTGACATGAATGTTTTTAAAATGTCAATTCCTTTCAAAAGTTTTAAAGTGGTATAGGAAAATTTGATCAAAATATTTCTTTAAATATCTTCCTTACTAAATTGTGTGAATTTTAAATGTTTTTATGAAAAAGGGACATTTCTCACAAAGAGATTTAAGCATCATTTTAATCTATATCAACATCCTTTGATGGATTTTAAACTTGTTTGAAGTTGATTTATTATGATAGAAACCTTCTATATTGTATTGAAGGTTTTGTGATATGTTTGACTGTGGATGTGTTATTTTTAGACCATTCATGTTTTATAGATAAATTATTGACATTTTTTATGCAAGTTTTAATACGAATTTTTAGGTTATGTTTAAACCTTTTCATATGATGAATGAATTGGACTTAGTAAGTGACGGGTGAATCCCACTATAGCTTCTCAATGTATCAGTAGGTATCATAAGACAAACTAGTGTCTTGGAACAAGGCCTTGACAAAATCTGATTGGTAGTCTTGGCACAAGGCCTTGACTATGTGGTTATGAAGTCTGGAATTATGCATTCCATCATTTTGAAAGTGGCTATTGATATTTCATGTGATTATTCGACTTGTAGAATATCAATGTGAATAATTAAATAGAATAATTTGATTTTATCTTTTCCATATTATGATAAATATAAATTTTAAAAGGATTATGTTTTAGTCTTATACATTTCCTTAAAGGTTTATACTTATTTATGAAAGTTTCCGCTATATTGTTATCCTTACAGAGCATCTGAGTCCACCCATTTCAATGTTTTATTTTTCCTTGGATTTAAAAAATATTTTATGGTTGACCTACAAGGATAGGCTAAGGGATATGAATGTGGTCAAAATGGGACAATGTTGTTGTTGTTGTTAGTTATTTTTTAATGTAATGTAACATTCATATATGTAATATATTTTCCAAGACTGCTAAACTGATCGGTTCATCAGGACTTGATTCCTTGTAATCATGAAAATGTATTAAAATAATGCACTAACTCCGGGCTTTTGGGGTCTAGGCGTTACAGAGGTTATATTTTATATAGTTTTAAAACATACCAAAATGATCTAAATTCATAGTAGGGATATGTTTTTTTATCAAATAAGGATTTTTGAGATGAAATTATTCAAAGAAGATAGTTGTTACTAATTCTATAGTAGGGTCCGATTAAATAGTATCGTTTTTTTGAATCCATGGATTCTAATTGGATATGAAACAATTTATAATAGCTTTACGTGGTACATATATGTTATGACCACATCATAATTTATAGGGATAACACTGTTGTGGTTTCTCTTACAAATGAGCCCAGGTCACACCAACATACAATGCACATACTCTAGAAGTATCATCTATTGATGTATTTTTATTAAAGGGATAATGTTTCATTAAATAGAGTTACCATAGTAGAGAACATGGTATAACCATTTAATAAAGGCATATCTTAATAGAAGAATGAGAATCATGTATTAGCTAATAGACTGATGGATGTTAGCAATTGGCTGTAGTGAGGGTGGGATTCTGTGGGAGTTGGTTCCCTAGAACCAAAATCTATATATTATATGATAAATTTTATTAATTATTTTTAATATTAATGAATTCTTTATCACATCATGATTTTTATTCTACATGACATAGTTTGTTATAATGTCCTAATAGTAGTTGTCTCACTAAAAAGGTTAGAACAATTCCATTATATGACGAGAACCCAGAAGTTCCAAAATAGAATTCTTTAATATATGTTCTATATAGAGAGGAAATAATTTTAGGGGAAACATGATATAGGATATCATGGGTGGATAATAATAGTAATTTGGGGGACCTTCTCATACTGTATACCCTTGATAATACCTAGTGTATGATATTATTATAACAAGAGATACTAGTAGGAAAGTCACATTTATATGTGCCATTAAATGTTCCTATCTGCAGAGGTGTGTATTGATCCTTATACTTTAAGATTAATATTAATGAATGTTATAAGTTGTCTAATTTTATATATTGATGAAAACCATGATGACATATGTTTTTAGTGAGGTACGTTATATTTCATGCATCATGAGTAATATTTCATTAATGAATAATGTGAGAAATAATTTTTGCCTTATGTTTTATAACAGAAGTTGACATCTCATTCCCTTTGATGTAAATTATATATCCTAAATAAATCCATGTCCACAGTGTTTCATAGGAATGTTTGATTTTTGGAAAGTTAAGGAAAGAGAAATCGAGCACATAGGTTAATGGAACCGACAAGTAGCTTACTTGATTAAAGATATCATGATAAAAGGATTATATTTAACATTATGCATCCATATGAGGTACTACGTTATTGAAACATTAATTTTTTTTCTATGGGTTCCTTGGCATATTTCTAGACACTAAAATTAGATTTTAGGATACCTCTCCTAATAGCACTAAGAAAGAGGACAAGAGGGCCCCTCACTAAGTGTATCTAGAATCTCAATTAAATAATATGTTATTATTTATCATTTAAAAAGTTAAATAAATATCATTCCCACATGTGGTTTCATAGCCATTAATGTTCACCTGATCACATATTTTCTATCATGAATTATTTGAGAGAATATTATTTGAGTAGAATATTTAGTAAATATTTATTTTTTATTTAGTGAATATAATATTTTATTAGTTATTGAAAAAAATAGAGTGATATTTATTTATTAAATAATTAATCATTATTCAAGTTTTGATAAATATTTTGGTGGAATGGTGGAACATGTTTAATAGTCCACTAAGAAATAATATATATTGAATATTATTTGAATATCTAATATTTAATTTTAATTCACATGTATTGTGCATGCCAATAAATAATAATAATTTTATTATTATTTTCAGGGGGTTCTTTGGGGATTATGTAAATAACAAAGGGAACTCGTGTAATAATTTATTTCTAACCCAAGAGGTATATAAACCCAATTATATTATTTTTCCAATATATCCAATTAATGTTTTTGTGTAAAAAATGAAATCCATAGAATCCTCTCACATCCCAAGAGAGTTCTATTATCCATGAATTCTCCCAAAAACATAGAGATATCTTCATCTATATTATATTATCATGTCTAGAGAGATCATGGATAATTATTTTTATGTGAATGTATGGGTGATAAAATATGAATGATGAAAGTGATAGGATTTATAGTGATATCACCTAAAGATTCCTGTAGTGTTGTTCAATGATTCATTGTCCTTGTGTGGTTCACTGATAGACGGAATATAACCATGATTCCTTTATTTCAACAATGGTATTTCACATATCCATTGTTAGATCCATCAATGAATAATGAATTTTAGGTGAGGTAATTATTTAATCTCATAAATCTATTATAAATAATATGTGGTGATCCTAAATTTTGGTTCTATAATTTATCCACTCTCAATATTCATTGATTTAATTTCATTGATGATGGAGTTCTTAATCATGTAAATCTCTAATTAATAGTAGATATTGATGAAAAGAAATTTTGGTACAACCCATCTGATGCCTTTTCTATGCTCAAAAAATACAATTCTTCCCTTTTTTCCTCCCATTTTCTTTGGTAAAACCCTAGATCATACCAACAATATTGCTTTGTTTGAGATCAAATATTTGTCTATTTCCACCTCAGATCCCTCTCCACTTATATTTATAGTGGAGGGTTAACAATGTAACTTTGCGAACAAGATTTGTGGAAGTTACAGTGATCCCAAATCCTCAAGAGAAAACTAGTCCCTCAGATCCAGAGTTTTCACACTTGTCTATGCCTTATGTTATTCAATATGGAATTATGTATAGTAGTATAAAGATTTTAGGATCATGAGAGATACACCCTCTCTGTCTTTTAAATATTTCCATTGTTTTTATAGTTAGTTTTTAATATAGGTATTTTGGTTCCTCTTATTTTCCTATTGCCCATTCTTCTACACTATTTATTTTATTGTTTTGATTTTGATCATAAAAATGTGTCTATGGGTGGTGTTCCTACCTTTTAAACAAGTCCAAAACAGAAAAAAAGAAATTAAATATATTTTCAACATTTACTAATTTCTTTCATTTACTTTGGAATATTTCATTTGATTCAGACATGGTTCTTTTTTCTATTCCAGATTATGAACTCATCTTAATTCACTGGTCTCTACTTATTCTTGTAATCAAACCCATTGTAACCAAAATAGTCATGTTAAATTAAAATAATTTATTGAATTCAATTATATATACAATTATCTTTCCCATTTCAATAGGGGTTTATGTAGACATTGTTTACCATACACCATGATCACATGAGTTAGGAACAACAATAAGTATCTATTCCAATACAAAGCATCTGACCTACTGCGGTCCCATGAACAATTACTTAGTTTTGATTCCATGATATAAAATTAAAAAAATAGAATACATCATAACATAGACTAGTGATCCCATAACAATCCATGAAACCATCCTTGATGGGTTTTAAAACATTGCTACATCACTGGTGAGATCATGTGAATGGAGTTGAACACCTCCACACAAATCATGAAAAAAAACCACACCATCATCATGTAATAATTCACCACGGTCGACTCGAATCATATTCAAAAAATAAACCTCAATAGTAGACCAATAAGGTTAGTGTATATGGTGATGTGGTTTTCCCCACTCGTAGCCAAGAATCAAGAACCAAAGTTCCAGGTGGATGATTTGGTATAGGAAATTTGATTAATTATTAGACAGTGATTCGATATTTAACATTATTCATGACAGTAAAGAACTACATGAATGGATATTATAATATCCTTGAGATTTATCACTAAATAAAGAAAACAACTGGATATAGTAAATTGAAGGAGTAAAATGACTAGAGAAACTATCGGAAGATAGAATCTATATAGATCTGGTGGAAGTGATGAAATATATTATGTAGATATCTAAATATGAATTCATAAATGAACTCATTCCACTCACACACATGGAATTATATAACATATTTTATGAAATAAGATAGAAAAAAAGAAAGTAAATATAAAATTCTTACAACACTAGATTCTCAAACTAAAACCTAGAGGACGCATGAATGGTTCATGGGCTACCAATGTTTTCCTCCATGCTAGGCCTCCCCACAAATTTTTTTGAAGATATCCACCATTATAGGTCAAATACCTAGACCGAGTTTGGTAATTATGATTGAAAAAAAATTAGTGGACCATAGTAACCTCATATGGAATCTCATCAACAAAATTCCCTTGATATTCCATAATTCTAGAAATTAATGGTTCTATTATGCTATCTTATTTCCAAAAAATAAAGAATGTGGAATGAAAACAAAAACCCTAATGAAATCCCAACACCCATCAAAGCATAGAAACAAAACATTCAATTCTTGGAGATAATGTTTCATTGATTCATGTGGATGGTGTTGGATTACGAACACAAGAATTTAAAAAATAGAAATGGTCATTCGAATTCAAGAAGAAAAAAATTAGAGAGGGGGGAGGGGCGGTGTATAAGAACAAAATTTCTACCAGAATAAAACATGGATCACCTTGTAATTGTGATAACCACAAACCAAAAATGGGAAAACAAAATCACACACACGGTTAGTTATATGATCAATATTAGTCAATAACCCCAGATGCACGAAATAAATGAAAGATTGGATCCAACTATGGGTATGGAAGACCAAAAAATATTTAAATTTTAAAAAATTAAAATATAAACTGGTTTTTTTCATGGTAGATAATAAGAACATAATACATGCATATCCCAAAATACAATTAGTAACCAAAATAACTAATTTAATAAAAAAATGCAATTTGATTGAAAATGAAAACCTATATGCCAACAAATAAAAAAATACACCTTTAAAAAAAATAATTAAAAATGATATTGTTCTCACAACCAAGATGATTTAATTAGAACTATATTCATATGAATTAAGAAATACTTGATCTTGGAAAATTGAATAGCCTTTGAAAATCTATTTGGTTGATTATCCTAATTATGTATCTTTGTGACATATACCATCCCAATTTATATGAAATCCCAAATAAAATGATTCCTAATGTCTATGTGGTTTGATCTTCAATGGAAAACATGCTACTTATAAAGATAAATTATAGTATGACTATCACAAAAAAAAATACTACGAGAAGATGTGTAAAATTCATTAACCGTGCCTTTGAGAAAAATTTCATCTTTAATTTACTCAATCAAAGATATGTATTTAGTCTCAGTGGTGGATGGGGGAACTAAAGACTACATATTACATGTCAATGAAGCTGGACCACAAGAGGATAGGAATACATAACCGATAATAGAATTTTGAGTCTTTATGTTTGAAAAATAGTCAGAATAAACAAATCTAATAATATATTGACTATTAGAGTGATTTTATTCAAAAAAAAAAACACATATCCGAAGAAATATATGCATGCCCAAGTATCTATTTTAGTGCATGCCAATGGGGCCTCTTGGACATCCCAAATACATAAAAAATCTAAAAATATAAAATTCTATATCTAGAATAGGTATAATGTTAACATACATTAGGCTACCTATTATGTTTTTAAAAGTGGGTTTATTCATAAATTCAATCTAAACATCTTATATATGAGACATGGATAAGGAAAAATTGTCTTTTTGACCCAATGAAACTTTACCAAGTTTCAAACTATCCAGTATATAACTCTTTAAAACATTTTGAAGAGAAGTAGATTGGTGTAGATAAAATACACTATCATTTATGTCCCTAATAATTTTCTTACTA
This sequence comes from Viscum album, assembly GCA_963277665.1. Taxonomy (NCBI): domain Eukaryota; kingdom Viridiplantae; phylum Streptophyta; class Magnoliopsida; order Santalales; family Viscaceae; genus Viscum; species Viscum album. Next base: position 1,137,105,218 of record OY728166.1, read on the forward strand.
ATGATTTTTTTTCCATTCCATTAATATTTCATTTCAAATCATTACAAAATTATATATTTTTATATTATAAATTCAATGGATTAATTTTCATATATATAAATAATATCATCAACATATATAATAAAATAAATAAAAATTTAGTTGACTAATTTTAAAAAAACTCATACAGCATACATAATTTTATAAAAATCATTTTACAACAAAGAAGAATAAAATTATTTATACCACTATCTAGATAATTTCTTAAGACTATACAAAATTTTTATTAAAAGTAAAAACTCATTGGTTTTGAATTCAATTGATTATCCTTTAGTTTTTTTGATATAATTTTGTACATCAAATTTACCTTGTATTAAGGAAGTATTAAAAACCAATTACTCTATATGAATTTAATTTTCGGGAGAAAAATATAACAATAATCTAATGGTTGATTTTTTTAACAAAATGTGAAAATATTTTAACATAATCTATTAATTATCTTTGACAGAATCCTTTTTTTAGAAAGTAAAACATTGAATTTAATTTTCTTTGAAAATTATTTGTCCTTTTTCTTCATAAATATCCACATACAACCTATGAATTTATCCTTTTTATGTTAATTAATCATTATACAAGTTTTATTATTAAGAAGTGAGTCTATTTAATCTCTCATAGTATTAAGAAGCTTCTTAAATTCATTATATATAATATATTAATTAAGAATTTAGGGTTCATCACTCATTATAAAAAAATACCACATCAAAGGAAAAAAAGGAGAAATATCATCTAGAATAAAATGGGATGTAGGCCTAATGGATCTTTTAGTACTATAATGTATGAAATTATATTCCCTTAGGTCACAATATCTCTAAACCTCATACTCATATTTATAAACATTGACATGATTTGGTTCAATGTGAGATGATTGGGGTGTATTGGTGGGGTAACATCAAGTCCAGGATGCAATTATGGTCCTATTATATCCTCAACTCCGATTGGATTAGATAGACCAGCTAGGGTGGTTTCAAATGACTTATGTTTATTAGTATAAAGCTCACTAAATACAACATCACACCAAATAATTAACTTATTAAAACCAAGATTATCTACTGAGAATCTATAACATTTTACTCCATGTGGGTATCCTATAAAAACATAGATAACATCCATAGGCTCAATATTATCAACTCCGATATGAGAATAATTAATAAAACCAACAAATATAAGCTTTAATAGTCTTAGTGGGGAACTAATTCTCATATCATTAGGGTTTTAAAGACAATAACACTAGAGGGGAATTTATTTAATAGATGCGAATCAATTAAAATAACTTCTTCCAAAAAGGTCTTAGAAAGACCAGAATATGATGGAATGACTATAACTCTATATACAATAGTCATATTCATACTCTCAATCAGACCATTCTATTATAAAATATCTATAATAAATCTATATTAATGTATCCCTTCATAATTACAGTAGTACGTGATATATTTGGATAAATAATCAAGAATATTATGTATCCAAAATGTTTTCATGAAATTTTGGTTTCAAATTCACTACAAAATATTCAAATGATGACATTTGAAAAGGTTTAGATATGTTATTCAGTATGGAAATCCAAAAATGCCTTGAATTCTAGTTAATAAATTTCACAATCGGATGCCCCCAATTTGGGAAACACTCTATAAATCGGAATTCACATATTCTAGAGGGTCCCGAACTCAATATGTAGAGCTTTTAAAATAGAAATGTTTTAAATTTTAAAAAACATAGTCTTTACAAATGTGAAGACTATATGGGTCACACCATTCAGAAATTGTTTTATTTTATGTTAATTTAATCCTTTGGAACTAAAATATTCAAAGAATTTAGGCAATAACATTATGGTATCTAGAATTAGAGAAAGGTGGCATTATGTTCTCTCATGTGTGTCTTATAATCTAAGAAATATAGTCTATTGATGAATGTTCATTTCATAATAATGATAGGTCCCATGGATATCCTATAACTTCTAGAATTTTATCGAATGGTATATCACTAAGAGGATAATACCCATATGTAAACGAGGTTACACTTTAACATAGGTACCCACTTAACATCCTAGAAAGACTTCACTATCTCAATATGTAATTCTAGAGAGACTATACCTCTACCCACATGATGTGGGTTTTATTTCTTTATTTTTCCCCAATATTTTTTTTTGTGTATTTATTATTAAAAAAATGTTTATAGATGAAATTTTTTCAATTGATGTTAATTCAGGATAAAATTATTAAAAATCTAAATTTAATTTTAAAATATTATTTTTAATGGTTTTTTTATTTGGATAATTTGTAGTTAAATAAAAAAATTTGTGTATATCATCATTTTTTATAATTTTTGTATGTATTGACATTTTTTTATTATATCATTCATTTTTTTATTTCCAAATAATAATTTTAAATATTGATTTTCATTGATTTATTGGTTTATTTATAATTTAAATTATATTTCAGATAAATAAGTTTTAGTCTTTTTAAATATTATTATTTATAATAGGTTTATTATTAATCTTAATCAATTTTTATCATAATTAATTAATTTTCTTGTGTTATTATTTTATCTTAATTTAATGTCTATGAATACTATGTAATTTTTATTATTATCTAAATTCATTATTTATATAACATAGTTTATATTTTTATTATTATAATTTTAATTATATTATATTATTCAATTATTTTTTACATTGTTTATTTTTTTTCTAAGAAATGTACCTGAATGGTTAGTGTGCAGATCATTACTTGTGACCACACAAAAGAAGGGAAGTGATCAATATACCGACTATGGAAACCTACGTTGATGAGATTTAATATATAATGCTTCTCAGTAGAACCTACTATGCTTTGTGTGGCCAAAAGATTTTTCATAAGACAACCACTTTTGAAAATGAGGGCTTGTAGTTCTGCATTCCTATATAACAAGAAGCCATCATGAATGACACTACCTACCCTGACAATATCTTCGCACCATGGGAAAACCTGAACTAAGCTCTCTACCACCAATGGATAAACTCAAATCTCAAACCATAGTAACATATTTGAGTTGGTTGATCGCAAATCTAAGATTAAAGATTACCCAAAAAAACCTGGCGGGTCATGCTTAGAGGATTAATGACACACTAAAATATCAAATCCTGTACAACTTACCATGAAAGTTTGAAGCACCATAACCCCCACATGGTGAGTTCTCCTACTGAACCTGAACCATTAACCCCCATCACACTAATGAACCCCAATCCTCTATTGACCACTGATGATGAATGATGAATGCTGAATCGATTTAATAAATGAGCTTCACCAAATTTAAGGACGATTCCACCATGGTCGAGGATAAGTCAATCTTTGAAGGAGATGACAGAATGTCATCACTGTTGATGAAGAATCCACAATGAACACTACTGATGTCGAAGTTCGATTCTTATACCATTGAATAGGAAGAAAACCTAAATAACAATTAGTTTTCAATTTTAGATTTTTGAACCATTTCTATTAGATGAGTCGAGTCCCACTAGGGAAGAACAGTCCTGAAAGACAACCATTAAAGGATGTCAATGTCGAAGGATCTGTGAAGTAGGAAGAAAAGATAGCTCATGAATGATGAATCCATGACATATATGTATAAAAATGATAATAATAAAATACATATATTTATATACTAAATTATATTTATTTATATATATTTATTTAACAAGAATAATTTTATAATAAATGTATTTATGTATATATATATATATATATTCTCATATGTCTACTTATGATGGTCGAGCACAAAAAAAATTACAAATTATTAATGTCTATATTTCTATAACCATGTGCACTAATTTTTAGAAGTGGTTATGGGAATTTCATAAAAAATTTGAGGGGAAGTGATATTTTTTATGGAGGCCATGTCAACTCACTTGGATGTTACTTAGAGTTGGTGATGGGAATATCAAGGCATAAAATATAGAATTCACTATATGCCATTTGTCTTGTCACTATTTTTTGTTTTTTTTCTTGAATAATAGGATAACTAATCTATAATTTGTATCCCCAGATATGCGAATCAACAAATTTTCCTTGAAAAATGATATAATTTCTTTAATTCTAGATTCATAGAAAATAATTCAAATTTTTATTTCACATTCCCTTCCTCTCCAGTTTTTTTAGAGTGTAATTATATTTATTATTTTTAAATAAATCAATGATTTTCGTTATTCTTCCTCTATAATATGATCTAAAAATCCCATAAATTGATGGAAAAACTATGGACTAGTTATTGGATGTTATGTTTAGATGTATCATGAAGATTGAATTTGTTGTTCTATCACCAAAATCTACTATGCTCTTGGGAAATTGAGAACATGAACATAAGAGTGATGATAACATGATCATTCACTAAAAGTGTTTTCTACTTTCATATTCTCTCTCATCATCCCATATTATATTATTTATTTTATAAAACGTGTTTGAGAGGTCATGTGTCATGAAGATCTTGTGACAATCATCTTTTCATGGAAGTCATTATGTGAGATTGTGGTTCCTCCATGTGAATCATTTCATATTTGAAAATTTCTCATGTAAATTAATACATTCAAAGAATGTTATTTCATGATTTTAGGAGATACCCATGTTTATGTAGAGACACTAAGCATAAATTGAGTAGGGTTTAGTTATGGAAGAATATTCTTATAGTTCAATGATATGCTATGGAAGAACCAATCGTTTTGGAATGGGTTTTCCTTATTACTGACATAATTTTTCTTCTAAATATTTTTCTTGTTATCTTTTTCATGATTTGGTGTTAATCTAATGTTAAAGGTCTCGGTTTCTAACCATTGTGATTTTTATCATAGTATCAACACATTGTCATTTCCTTATTTCAATATAATAAAGAATATGAAATGTTTTTTTTTGTAAATACTGATAGGAAATTCAACCATAAGTAATTGTGAGAGACCCAAATGTTAGAAACTATGCTCTATATATGGTATATTAATATATATTTGACCATCCCCATGAAAAAGGAATACCATAAAATTTTGGTGCTATTTCAATGTAAGTAAAATTTTTCTTAGTGGTTTTCCACCTGTCATTTATTTAAAAAAAATAAATAATAGTGATTGAATTAAAACATATTGGACCATCTGTTACTCTTAGATTACTCTCTGGTGTAAGAGATTAAAAATAACTAGATTTATTATATAACTAGATACAATGAGATATGTTCAATGAAAATTATTTACAAGAAATCACATCTTTTGAGAGGTTATTGTATCTCTTTGAAACTTCCTATTCAATTCATGAGGATCATAAGAGTAAAAAATAACTCTAAAAAATAAAAGTCTATAAAAATTTGGATCCACTAAATTATATTCATGAAAAGACCTATGATTCTATGATAGAGTTTTAGGATTAATATTTGGATAATTATTTGTAGGGATGAAATGAGACAAGAGATGAAAAACATGAAGAATATGGAGAAAATTAGAAAAGGAAATATTCTTATAAATTTTATGATAAATTAAAATGAACTTACATAACTAATGAATTTTCATTGACTCAATATATTAACATAGTAGAAGACATAATATACACTTTTCTAAAAGAACTATATAAGAGGGGATCAGTTTTGATGAGAGGATGGATTGGGCCGACTACCTCACTTATGACTCAGGCACACTCCCAGGAGGGAAATCTATTGTTGGGGAAGAGTAATCTAAACAAATCTATATATATTTTCACTTAATTGAAAAAGAATTTATTTTATATGTTTCTAATTTTTTTAGCTGTTAACTGTTATTTTATTTCACCTAGTGTAGGTTATGGTGAGTCATCTAATCTTCATTCTTTCTCAATGAGTCTTGAGAAAGATACCACTATCGAGGAACTGTTGGAACTCCCAATTTTTATTGATAATTTAATTTCAGAAGATTCTAAAGTGGATAAGATTTTATGGATGTGTACACATATTTTAATGAGGATGATGAATATTTTTCTATGGTCAGTGAGGGAACACTATTTGGAACTAATCTGGAAGGCACGTCTCAAAGAATATTCAAATTATCTCAACTTGTGAAAACCACCTTTAAAAGTTAATAATAATGAAAGTACTGATATATCATTTCCCCTTAAACAATATATAAAAATTATAAATAAAAGGGGGGATACGTAAAATATATTTTTCAAGCTGTACTCCATAAAATTCAAGACACTAAATTTGGAACGAAATAAATCTGGACGTCCTTAGACAAGAAGACACAACTGCCATAAGATTGAGGTATACCCAATGTCCATACAACTATTTATAGTCAAAATAAAGCACCCCTTGATGTGTTATCCCAATTTTATTCTATTTATTTTTAAATTTTATTTTCATAATTTTTTTATTTAATGGATTTTTCTTGTATAATAATTATTAAGAAGTAATTCCTTGTGGAACCCAATTGAAGACAACATGTGATTCACACCAACAATAATAGGATTAAAATATACTGATTTACACTTTTTTTCATTATGAATTTAACTTAAAATTATAAACTCATATGGTCATTTATTTAAACTTTTAGTTTCTAGAATAATGCAACAAATGAACCCATATAACAAAAATTATGGGAGGGTTCATTTTGTTGAACAAATAAATTAGTAAGCATCCACACTAGTGATTATTTATTTTCAATTTTGGAATTTTAATACCTTTTTATGATGTATAAAACTAGGATTTATGTATGGAAAACCAACCTTGTTTTAATTTTGAAAAAATATGAATATTATTTTCTTGATGGGTGCTTAGATCACTATTATATAGAAAGATGAAAGTAATTTAGAGCTACATTTAAAAATAAGGATAAAACCCACAAAAGGAACTGAGATTCAAAATGTTGTTTTCAGACACCTAATTATTTACTAGGATTTTATTTTATTCAATTTTAGGAATCTTTTTTTATTACAATTAAAAAATGAACTTAAAGAAATATTTTATATGCCCAATAATCTATTAGTATCAAATAGGTATCATTTGTATAGGTTTTTTTGTATAATTATTTTATATGGATTTTGTTTTAAAATTACCTACCATCAATTGGAAAAATACATTTTATATGTTGAATAACCAATCTATTTATAATTTTATTTAAATTTTCTATTACCATGAATTCAACAATTGGGACATTTTTGATAATTTATTATAGGGGATGAGTCTTTAATGCGAAAAACTGCATTTCACTATTTTCTAATAAAAAACCATCAATTTGTTTGGAAATTTACTCCCTTTCATGAATCAATTTAGGTTATTTTTAAATAAAAAATAAATAAATTAGTATACCAAAAGTTCATTACATCATAGCAAGTAGATAATTTCATTCTTAAGTGAGGGATTTCACTAATTTTAAGGTTGTTAGAATGAAGTGATTTTTGAGTGATATTGTACACTATTCATATAGAGATACTATTTTAAAATAAGGAAAGTTAAGAGTGAAAGGTCATATTCTTTTTGAATTAGAATTATAACTTGGGGAAACTTATTTTTAATGTGAACCTAGTAACATAGCATTAGGGAGATAGAAAAACTTAGGGAGATTTCTCAATTGAGATTAATTTGAATCCTTTGAATCTGGAGAAAAATGGGCAATTGAGATTCTATGATAAGTCTCTAAGACAAGGGTACTCAGTTAGTTTCTATAAATAAATCCATTTTAAATCTCTCTAATGGGTTTTCACAGTGCTATACAAAAAAATAATAGCATAAAAAATCAAAATAAAGGGTCCTGTTATAAATGAGTTCTTTGTGTTGAAGGGAATATTGAACCCAAATTAAAAAAGGGAAAATTGATTTATAAGAAAATATTATGGACTATATCAAGGATTTATATATTTGAAAACTGGTTGGGAAAAATAAGAGAGGGAGAAAAAATGTTATTTCCACATGTTATAGATTTAACTCCACTTGAATCTCACTAGTCTTCACTCCTTGAAATAGAATTTGACTAGTTTTCAAGTAGGAAAGTGTAAGGAATTCACATATGTGTCATTCTAATTGTTATTAATAGAGTAATATGTAATTTATATTTAATGTTATTGCAAATTATACCTTAGGAGTGGCGGTCATTTACTTCTCATTCACTATAAATAAATCAAATACATTTAATTGACCAAGAGTGCAATTGATTATCTCAGAGGTGATTTTTATGTGTTTTTATTTCATTCTTTATTCAACATCATTTTTTAATTTATTGTGTTTTATGAACATAATATTTATAGATGATTAATTTCAATTGTTCAAAATTATGTATTAAATTATTGATACTCTGAATTTAATGTCAAAATATTAATTTCATTGGTTATTTTTGTTATGTGGTAAATTTGTTGTCAATTAAATAAATTTTTGTACCCCATCAGTTTTAATAATAATTGTATGTATAGACCTTATTTTATTCATTCAATAATTTTTTGTATTCAAAAATAATTATATTGAATTTTGGTTTACATTAATATTTTATTTTCTTTTAAAATGCAATTATATTCAAAATTATTCAAGTTTTTCATTTATCTATTTTCTTGTTTAATAGGTTTATTCTAACCTTTAATTAATTGATTTTTCCAATAATTAAATTTATCTTCTTATTATTTTATCCTCATTTAGTTTTAATAATTACTATATAAAATTATACTCTTTCTATATTATTTATTTAAATATTTTATTTTTTATTTTTATTTATTTAATATTTTTCAAGTAATTATTGGGAATTTGTTTTTTCAAGGAAAAGTATATACATGATCAGTATATTGAGCATTCCAAGTGACTGGATTTAAGAAAGGACATGGTTAGTAAACTGACCTTTCCAGCTGATCAAAAAGGGTTTTAACCTACAGTTTCTATTAGTAAAACCTATCAAGAAATTGTATATCCATATAACTATGCATATGCCTACCATGTTTGAAAATGAGTATGTATCATCTAATAACCATGAATCCATACTGAATGCCCCTATATACCATCCAAAGATTTCCATGTCACGGAAATACCATGAAAGAGCTCTCTACCACTGATGGATGAAAACAAATCTCAAACCAGAGTCATGCATCAAGGATGGTTTATCATAAATCTGAAATTGAAGAACAAACCACTTCAGAAATCGAGTGTCGTCGTTAAAGTAAAATTGTGCCTCCTTAAAACCAAATACACCACCAATCTTTGTTAAAGGTTGTAGTATCACAACCCCTTCTGGGCGAGTGATCCATATGAACCTGAACAACATCCACTTCCGCACTTATGAACCTCGATCATCTTCTCCCCATTGATAAAAAAACAAGACCTACAAATTATTTTGATGAAGGTACCTAACTAGGCCCGAGGATGATGATACCATGAACAGACCACTACAGTTGAGGATTACTCGATCTCCAAATGTGGGGTATGAATATAGAAACTAAGGATAGAGATGACGCTATGACTGCTTCCAAAAATGATGGTGGATTTCTACACTATTGAAGAATAATAGACATGAACTAACCTTTACTCACCCATTGAATATTTTGAATCCATGTCTCTCAGATGAGCTGATTCCTACTAGTGAAGAACCGTCATCGAAGCCATCTATCGAAGGATGTTGATGCCTAAGGATCCACAAAGAATGAAGGCATGGTACCCTATGTATAGTTATGCCAATATATATAATAATATTGGTAATAATAAAAATTATATATATGTAAATATTTTTAGGTATATATATATTTATATAATACAAATTATAATATAATAAAACTACATGATATGTCAGACATCACCTAGTGATGTTTGAGACCAAAAAATTAAAAAACGATTAACCTCCAATTTTCTGTTATCATGATAAATGACCATAAGAAGTGATCATGGGTATTTCATGACATATTCAAGGGGATTCAATGTTGTTTATGGAGGTTGGGTGCACTCAATTTCATGTCAAATGGAGTTAGCGAAAATCATATCAAGGCACACCATGTATAATTAACTACCAATCAATTTATTATCACTATAATATCTATTTTTGTTTCATGAATAAGAGGATAAATCATAACCTATAATTTTTATCCCTATACATAAGAATAAACCTATATTTTTAAAACAATATTATATTTTTGTAATTCCTGATTGAAGGGATGCACTTAAAATTTTTAATTTCTTGGTCTCTTCTTCTCTAGTTGTTCTAAGAGTGTAATTATATTTCTGTTTTGTAAATACATAAAATATTTTGTTTCTTCACCCTCTATGTTGTGATATGGAACCTATATAAATGGGGAGATTACCAGTGGACTAGTTTTGGGATGTAAAGTTCATATTCTTCTGGGTGATCAAATTTTTAGTTTGATCATAGACATCCACTATTCTGTGTGAAAATTGAGAAAGCGAATAGGGGAGTTGCGATGAAGTACTCATTAAAATGAAAAATTTAATATATTTTCATTCTCCATTGTTCTTTCCATCCTTTAAAATTCATTTGAAATATTTTCATAAATGGTTCATGTGTTTTTAAAATATTAAATTGATTATCCTTTCGTGGAATACATTTTGTGCAATTGTGGATCATCAACATGTATCATTTAATATTTGGAGATATATTATTTAAAGTAATAAATTCCATGCATGGACATTAAATATTGTATGTGATAAAGGTGTTTAATTATAGACATTGATCATATGTTGAGTAAGGTGGAGTGATGGAGGTATATTCTTGTAGATCAACTATAGGCAGTGGAATAAATGATCATTTTGGCATTGGCTTTCTTTCCTTTTAACTACTATTTTCTTCCATATCCAATTCTTATTCTCTATCTCTGAATTTATCTAATCCACTTTTTTATCCCACTGTTCATCAACTTTGTGATTTTTATCATATTTTCAACATGTTTTTATTTCCATTTTTTGAAATAATAAAAAACATAAAAAAAATATTGGGAAGACCATGAGGATATTCAACACTTATTCCTTTAGATAAACCTTGAGGGTTTACACTATGATATCTATTGGTTATATAAATGTATCTTTTATCTTTCTCATGATAAAGAACTATGGTCACCATATTTTGGGGTTTTTTTACTTCTTAGGTAAACCTCAAAACTCTCTATCACACATAAATCAGTGAAGTAATCATGTTTGGGACACATATAAAAGGAATATAATGGATTGATGACTTCTTTAGTATTCATGGAATTAGAAAAAATATTAAAAACATCAAAAATATCAATGTATTATTCATCTAACAATGAGTGGTCATTTTTATCAGTGTTATTATTTTAATAGTTCAATTGGGGAAAATTCTTTCTAATGTGACAAGGATGTTTGAAAAGAAATAATTTAATATTCATACCCGTAGACTGGGTTCAACTACAGAACTTGATCTTATCACTTTCATGAACAACCTTATTTAAGATGAGGGATGAGATAACAAGATACCGAGGCCTTCCATCCTCAAGATGAAGGAGAGATAATGACCCATGAGTCCCACCAACAATAGGCCCTGGGGTGGAGACCATCATCAAGGGTATATAAATCTCAAAATATTTGAAGGCATTAACCTTTTCATAGTAACCAAGATTTGGAGATAAGATATACCAACCTCAATCAAATCCAAGATGGATATATATAAAGATACCAAAATTCTTCCCACATGCATGATTAAAGTATAACTAGTGAAAATAAAAAGATAACTCCACGGTAAGTACCAAAATAAAACAATGTAGTGAAACAACAACCATCCCTATCGTCTAAGCTAGTAAGGTCCAACATGGTCTGCATAATATCCTTGGAAACCAAAAATAGTTTATGTACGTGGGTGATCATACAAATATACTCAGTATGGAAAAACCAAATTAACTCATTCATAAGTGGGTGAAGCATACTAATTCCACTGTGAGAAAACAAAAAAAACTCAAAAGCACCTAACAAAGTATATTATCTACCCCATCCTCACTAAGGAACTCCCACTAAATAACGCAAGTCAAGTAATGTAATATAATAGAACATTGATATTTGGGTACCCCTCATGACTTCCCACTAGTAAACTTCTCTACCCTAATGGTGAACACCATGATTCAACCATGCTCTTTCAGACACCCCACTTTCACAACCTTCTTTCACACACCTAGGCCATAAACACATCAAATCCGACCCACAAACACCTAGGCCACAACCTCTACATGTCTCGCTCGAAAACACTTGGGCCTCGTCCTAAAGACACCTAGGAAACACACCACTTCTCACACATCCAATACCATAACTCGAGTACTAATCCTTAAGCCATTATATGATGCTTGATGAATATTGGGTGAAAAATTCCAAGAAATGGGAGCAGGGTAATGTCAGTAACTAGCCATCTATCCTCCCACCAGGATGATGGGAAATACACCCCCCCCATAATAATGGCGGTGTTCGACATATAGTGCTCAACACAGGTGGGGGGCATATAAAATACATAAGGAAATAAAAATTTATATATATAGGTAACAAAACCTCATCCCATCCTATGAAATTCAAAACATAAAACTTGTCCCCACAAAACCACCCTTGTTGCTACCCCAACATGTAGGTACCGCCACTAAAGACAGTCACCTGAACATCTCTTAACTATAGGACCCAATTCGATATAAACCCCAAGTGAATAATTTAACCAATTATCATATGTATTATCAAATCATTCATATATTTATTCCATCTTTACCTAGGAAACTAATAAGAGAAACATGTACAACCATTATCGGAAGGCTGAAAGCCACTAAACACACCCTGTAACAAAGCACACAATAGACATCCCACTTTTTTCTTCCTCCCCATTTTACACCCATTCGTACTTAGACATTACTAACATCATTATTCAAATTTACCCCACCAAATTATTCCCCTCACAATCAAATCCAGCAACCCATCTAGACAAAAGCACCACACTTAGAACACCTATAAACACGAAATCAAGAAACCACCAAAACATGCATCGCCGCTGCCTAACCATTTCCTAGAAGTAGCACCACTACATAATAAATCCATCCATTACATAATAAATAAATCCCTCAAACTAACATACCATCACCCCGACAGTACCATCGTCTACACATATTCACCCCTATCAAACTGGATGAATTCAAATTTTCCAACTATTATTTAAATTCCTCTTTGATAAGAAGGGGTGATCACAAAAGGGGTTTTGTCATAGGGAATCCATTATATTTAACTAGGTTTACATGATTAATTATATTGATAGTCACAAAAATTATTCATAAGAAAGTAAAAAAAGTTATAAATCATCACCCATGTGATGGAAAAGACTACCAACAACCCTGATTTTCAGAAACCACACTGCCACAACAGATCACATCATCAAAAAAATATAACAAATTAAATAGGTGATCAACATCAACATCTCTCCCATCCCCAATTTATTACTTCTCATTATATTTGTTCAATTTGGATTCATCCATTATCATGAGTAGGAATCATTATATCCACCCACTTGATATACAATTAAAAGGGTGACGAAGGAAAATCCATACTTGGAACAACAAGGGACCAATGAATATTCCTTACCCCAAAAAAGAGGGGGCACAAGTTGTAGGAAAACTCTAATGAAAATTGGACAGGGGGCCACGACATAGGTTCCCATCTCAATTGGACAGGCTCCCCCCTTATTTCTTTATTGTCTCCAGGTCACTCCCCCTTGAACATCAATGATACCATAAAGAACATTATGCACTCTCAAAATGAATTTATTCCAGATGAAATCAAGAACATTGTTGACTCCTACTCCTTCTTGCAAAATGATGATTTTATTATATGGGAGCCTGCGCATAATGGCATCCTAGACTCTAAGAGTTATTACAACTTCCTTTTCAACAATGATAAGAACTTTATTGACTGGTTCAAAAACTTTAACAAAGCATGGATAAAACCCTCGAGATTCACCTTGGTGTGGCGTATTGCACATGGTAGGATTCCCGTCGACTCCTGTTTATAGGCTTTCAGGGTCAACCTTTTCTCTAAATGTTTTATGTGTAATCAGCATAAGGAGGATATCAATCATCTATTTCTATCTTGTGATACGGCTTCTGCTCTATGGAACCATGTATTTGATATATTTGACTGCATATGGTTGTTTGGTACATCTCTAATTTCGCAGATTCAGAGCTGCATGGAAACCTTAGATTCTAAGAAAATCAGAAATCTATTTATGGAAGCTATTGCAGAGATTATTCATGTGATCTGGTATGGTAGGAATGACTATATATTTCGCAAAAACTTATTTAATATCAATGTAGTTAAAATGCGAATTCTCATTGCTATTCGAGAGGCGGCCTCGATTCAGAATGATCACTGCTCTAACTCTGTTAGAGATCTTGGGATCTTGAGGCGCATTGGAGTTGATGGGAAATTTCCTCACCCCAAATTTACGATGGAAGTTTTTTGGAAACCTTCGCTTATGGGGTGGATTAAAATAAATGTGGAAGGGGCCTCCAAAGGAAATCCAAGACCAGCGGGTTGTGGTGGAATCTTCAGAAATCATTTGGACCAGATCCTTGGATGCTTCTACGGCTCATGTGGATTTTCCTCCTCCTTAGAAGCTGAGATGTGGAGTGTTATCCATGCTATCTCATTTACTAAAGCCCGTAGTTGAAGCAACATCTGGATTGAGAGTGATTCATCTACCATTGTTCAAGCTATTTGGAAGGGTACAGTTCACCTAGCTTGGAAGCTCACTTCCCGCTAGATTGACTGCCTTCAGTCTCTCTCCTCCATCAGCTTTATTGCAACACAAACTTATAGAGAAGCCAACAGGATTGCTGATGCTCTGAAAAACATGGGTGTAGCCCATGATATTACGTGGAGTGATGATCTCCATGCTGAGTTGATCCCACTTTATATTCGTGATGTAAGCAAATCTCCATCCTTTCGTCTGGTGTAATCCCTCCTTTTTTAATAAAAGACCTCTGGTTTACTTTAAAATAAACCACTATTATATCCAAGAACACACCAAACAATGGATTTTCACTTTGTAATTGACTATAGGGGTTTGAGTAATAAATCAGATACCTCTCAAACTATTATCTTCCCCAAGAATCAAAAAATAAACCTAGAAGGAGGATCGGTCTGAACAACCACCCCATAAGATACCTATTAAGGATTAACCATGTTTCATTGTTTGAAATCTGGAGTGAAAATATTGACATAGAAGAACACATACTCAACATATGCTACCCCAAACAACCACAGAACGCTAAAAGTCAAACTGTCTAGACACATGGATCAGGGGATTCCTTCCTCTATGCCAAGATACTATCAACTTTGGGTAGTACTGACTGAACCACATGGGTTTAATAGCATCAAAATTAATGTGTATTTATTAGGGATTAGTTCACCCCTTCCTAGGTGTCAGGAAACTTATCACATTAGATAATAAGAATAAACACATCTAATAGAAAACAAGGTTATGTATCACATCAAAACAAGTCACATAATCAAAAACTCAAAAAAACTCTATGTACTGGGCAGAAATATATGCTTCTCACTCCCAAGAACTCTCCTCCTTATCACTATTCTTCCACAACACACAAACCAAGGGAATGGTCCACCCATGAAGCACCCTCTCTGGATGATCATGGATCTCCACTGGACACTCCATGAACGTTGTGTCGTCCTCAATATCCAACTCTCCCCAATCAATGAAATCAGAGTCATCATGCAGATAGTGAAGAATATGTAAGACATGAAAGATGTCGTGGATCCTCCCCAAATTTGGTGGAAATTCCAACTGATATGCCACCTGACCAACTCATCCTAAATCCTAGAAAGGTCTAATGAAACTCAGTTAAAACTTACTCCCTCTTCTAAACCTCTGATTCCCTTATCGAGGGGAAACCATCAAGAATACACAGTCCCCAACCATGAACTACAAGGGCCTTCTCCTATGATCAGATTATGAATTATTCCATTCCAATTCTTCATTTTACCTCTCACAGACAAGATGCACCTTCTCTTTCATACTCAGCACCACGTCTGGACCAGGAACAACTACCTCTCCAACTACCATCCAGCACAAGGGTGAATGAAATAGTCTTACATATAATGTTTCGAATATAGCCATGCCAATGTAACAATGATAGTTATTATGGTAAGTGAACTCTACCAAGGGAAAATGCCTCACCCATGACCCACTAAGGTTCAGTACACGTGCTCGCAACATGTCCTCCAAAGTCTGGATGGTCCTATCTGTTTGTCCATTAGTCTAAGGGTGGAAAATAGTGTTGAGGCATAAATGAGTGCCAAAGGAATGTTTCAATACCCTCTAAAACCATGATGTAAAATTTTAATCTCAATCTGGGACAACAGATCTATGAACTCCATTAATCCACACCACTCATCCACATACCTATGTGCTATGGCACCCACCATGCTCGACTCATTGATCGCTTTAAAGTGATCCAAATTCATCAATCGATCCTCTACTACCCTGATTGCATCACATCCTCCCTGATCCCTAGGTAATACTATGATGAAATGCATAGAGATGTTATCTTACTTCCACTCGGGGACATATAAGGGATGTAACAGACCTCGGGGAACATAGTTCCTAACCATCACTTACTGGAACACCAAGCACATTTGCACAAACTACATCAATTCCCGCTTCATACCAATCAATAGAACTATTCCCTCAATACCTAATATGTCTTGGAAACTCCTAGGTGTACTTATAGGGGTGATCTATGGATCTCATAGAGAAATCCATCACACATCGCCACTAGGATGAACAACTTCCCATTGAACAACATCTGATTCTGACCATCCTCTGACCAATCATCCGGAGAATTTCCCAGCTCAATGTGACCTCACATAACTTATTCATCTGAGTCTCCCAATTGAGACTCCTCCACATGCTACCTTGGAAATGAATTCACCATTACTTGAAACAGACATTCTCTACCACCGTCTATTCCTGCATCTATGTGAAAGGAAACCAACTACTATATTGATCTAAAAGAATCCGTTGATTCCAAAACTACTTTCTTCTATGACTTCCAGCTCAAAAAATCAACCACAATATTCCCCTTTCCTAAGGTTTAGAATATCTCAAAATCAAAATCCTAGAGAAATTCCATACACCCTTATTTTCAGAAGGTTAGATCTTGCTGGGAAAAGATATACCTCAATCTATTGTGATATGTGAAGACCATTATAATGTCTCATATTTTCCATGTATTATTTTTAAATATCATATGGAATTATTTAAAAGACTATAACTTTAAACGGAATGTGATTCCGAGGCCCATAGTGCACGAAATAAATGTTTGAAATAAATTAAAATTTAAACAGCATGCGTGAACGGTTTTCCTAAAAAAGCGGAATATCATTTAAATGGGTTCCTGGATCAGAAATATGAGGGAACTGTCGCGTTAGGAGTAGTGACTTTACCTTAGGTGGGGCCTAACATTGACCAGTGCGGGTTGTCTGTAAAAGTTAGTTTTTGGGCGTTTTAAAAGGTAGCACATTATAAGAAAGAAAATAAATTAATAATTTATTTTAAAATGATTCTTTTTTTACAAAGTGACTTAATCCTCCCCTATAAATTCATGCTTATGGGAAGTTTTCTAGGTTAGCTTCATAACCCTAGGAATTGAGAGAGAGAGAGAATCTTGGAGCTTTGGAGGAGGAGGACCTGTTGGCGGATGATGACGACACAAAAAATTGACACCTCTGGGATTCAAAGAATCCCGTAGACAAATGCGATGCAATGATTGTTCTTAAACCGGATCAAGGTAGGGGTTGTTATTTCAAATATTATTTTCCCATTTTTGGATTCATTGAAAAACATGGTTTAACTATGAACATGTTGATCCACGGATCGTGCGTTCTTGTGGGAGGGTGTTATTTTCAGAGGATTGATTCAATAATTTTAATTGTGATAATTGTTGAATTATCGTTTTGATTTTCCCTATTTAATACTTATAACAGAATCATATCAACAAAATGAAAAATGATGGTGGAGGTTCGTTCCTCATTTTGGTTTATTGGTTTTCTTCCCCTTTTCTTTGCATTCTTCATGCGGTGATGAACAACAGATCATTGAGTATCCGTTTTGAAATGCAATGATCTCAAATTAAAGATCTGACATCACGACGAGCTAACAGAGGTGAGACAACGCTAGCAAACGATGAATTGGACCAGATTGGGAGGGGCCGTTCTTCATGTCGGTGGATCATTACATGTTTTCAGGACCGATCGGAGGCCTGAAAATAACTAAATCAGCTTCGTGCTGTCGGGGCGACCAAAACCTGTGAGTTTCATGGTGATCGGATGGCCAGATCAATTGCAGGGGTAGATCAGAAGGCACGGTGGCATAAGTCTGTGATTCTTGAAACTTTTAGAATACACGACATGTATCCCGAAGATCACACCATGTGGACTGGCTCAGTGGTGGGTAGGGTTTTGGGCGTGAGATATGTATCACACGATGTGTGACCCCGGTCACATGGCGTGTTGGACCTTCCCCAAATCTCGGTGTGTATTCTTGAAAATACACGTCCACGAGATGGACTACATGGCTTCAGAACACAGCGTGTAAATATTACATGGCATGGTAGAGGCAACTACATGGGACTCAGTGTGTATCCATGGGATACATAGACACGGGATGGAGTACATGACCATGTACTTCACCACATAGCTAGGCGAGGCCAGTAATGTGGGTCACCCCATTTACCGATTACATGGGTCGAAATACAGGGGTTGAGGCCATGTACGAGCACATGGCTAGTGTACACGGAGCCAACCTCAGTTTCTCGGGCACAACATGTAATCCATACCACACACCATGTACTTACTTTTTCTACATGAACAACCTTACAAAATGGGCCGTTTTACACGTGCAGTACCCAGGGTCTGGATACACGAAGTGTGACATTTCTGCATGCCTTGTACTTTTTGGAAAATTTCTTGGTCTTTTTGTCCATTGTATCTTGGGCATGTTTCATTTG
Organism: Viscum album; assembly: GCA_963277665.1. Lineage (NCBI taxonomy): Eukaryota > Viridiplantae > Streptophyta > Magnoliopsida > Santalales > Viscaceae > Viscum > Viscum album. The sequence goes on from OY728166.1 coordinate 1,137,124,216, forward strand.
GGATAGTACCCCTACTTCTTATTCCCTTGAAGGTCAAGAATCATTTCCTTCTACAGAAGTATGATCCTTTCAATAGGAAATTCTGTGATAGAGTCAGGAATCCCTTTGAGAGGCTCAGAGTGAGATCCTCTATCCATTCTTGACCCTAGGTAAAGTTAGGCATCGACGTGACCAACTCCACCGGGCATCAATACTCTACTAAGCAGGTGAATCTGGATGAGTTGCGGTATCCTCCATGTCCCTGAATGTGATTCTCATCTGTGAATCGTGATCTTTCCCACTTAGGAGTGTGTCTCCCATAATGATTGTATCTATCTATCATGATATTTCCCACTCATGAGTGTGTCTCCAGTAATGAGTGTATCTATCTATCATGACCTTTCCCAATCATGAGTGTGTCCTCTCATAATGAGTGTATCTATCTCTCATGGATTTTCCCGATGATTAGTACTTCTCATAAGGATGTCATTAGATCTATTAGACTCGTGGTGTGAGTAATCCTAAAATGAGTGATTCGTGGAATCATCGAACTGAATCCCTAGCGGGGGTATGTAGTTGTGCAGCTTGTCCCAAGACTATGGGTCCGGGTCTTGATTATATTGGGTCGGTATGTCTCTTGATATATATTCTATAGACTTATACTATATAGAGATGATTGTACCATTACTTCGTGTATTGGTTTGTGGTTTTTGGGGTCACCTACTGAGTATTGTTATACTCACCCCTGCATGGGCTTCACCCACACAGGTCATGTCTTGTATAGACGAGTAGCCTTTTGAAAGAGTCCAGGGAGGACCAGGACAGGACCATGATTTTTGAGTTCCCTATAGGCCAAGGCGTTCCTACAGCTACGAGCAGTAGTCCAAGTACCTCTTTGTGTTTATAGGTTGGACTTTGTTGTTTTCAAACTCTACTTTTTGGTTGTCTTGAATTCTGGCCTAGTTTACTTTTAGTACATTACTTACTGTCATACTTTGTTGGTTGGATTTTGTTGTATTCATGCATATTTTGTTCCTTAGTGGTTTTTACATTTTAGCATTGTGTTCTTGGAGATGAGTGCGCGTGTATAGGTACTTAGCCAATGCCTTCCATGTAAGTAATATGCCTACTCGGTGCTAGTCACTAGCACCTGGCTTATTGGAGGTGGGCTAGGGGAGACACATCGCGAACCCCACTGGGACGGGTCATGACAGAGTGGTACCAGAGGTGGTCGGTTCTATCTTAGGACCAAGTGTCTATGATTTTGGGTTGGGGAAACAATGTTAAGTGTTTTGTGTATGGATTTCATGCCAGGGACTCCAGTGTTGGTGGAGGCAGCCAAAATATCCATACACCAGCACTATAATAACCTTATTTTAGACTTGGCACATGAAAACAATAGTTGCGGGGAAGTAAAAGAATTGTACTTGAATCATATAGGAATGGGTTTTGTTTTCCATATCCTTTGTTCCAGCTATCCAGATATACTCATTGACCATGGCACATCTTATTTCAATACAGGATGCATCCATGATGCATACCTGCTAGGATTCAGCAGTGCGATCACGAGGATGACCCCCTTAGTGGTGAGGCTTCGATAGAGGGACCAGTTTTTCAGGCATTGCCACAAGGTGGTGCACCTACTATACCGCCACCAGTAGAGAAACATGCGGTACTTGCAGTACTGACTAACGAGGAGCGCAGGATGAGTGCACTCCATGAGTTCCAGAGATAGAGACCCCTCAGGTTCCAAGGAGAGCCCGAACCTCAGGTGGCTGAGGACTAGCTTGAGGTGGAGACCAATGTTTTCTATCTTGCGAGGACACCAGCAGATCATATTGTGATCCTAGGAGTGAGCCTTCTTCAGGGTTAAATGGGAAGATGGTGGAGTCTGACCACACAGACTCACAATGAGGAGACTCTTTCATATACAGAGTTCAAGCGACTCTTTAGGGAGGAGTTCTCCCCAGTTATCTCGAGAGCAGTGCACATCCAGGAGAATTTTCAGCTCTAGCAGGGAAATTTGACGGAAGATGACTATTCATCGAGGTTCACCAACCTCGCCCGGTACTCGATGGATATGGTTAGGGATTATTATAGCAGATCTCAGATTTTTGAGAAAGGTCTACGATGAGACATACGATTATGTGTCGTGACTCTATGAATTTTGACTTATGATGGAGTGTTCGAGCGGGCCTTAGTGATCAAGAGCTTCTTGGCGGAGTAGAGACAGCTGACCACAGTTATTAGCAGGAAGACAGGTGTAGAGACCTTGACAACATGGTGCCGATATCAAGCACAAGGATCTGGATGTGGGAAAATTAATATGAGGACCCAAGACAGGGGATTGACAGTCCAAGGATCTTTGTCTTGATCCTATCAGCCTAGGGAGAAGTGATTCTACGCGTGCGACCGTAGGGGACATCTCACTAGATATTGTCCGACCCGATGAGCTACTGATAGGGAGGTGGTGGATAGACCACCTAAGAAGAGGCATAGAATGGAGAAGATTGACCCTCCAGGTGGTAGACATGGAAGAGAATCTAGGATAGCTACAGGTGGTGGCAGACGCTACGGTTTACTTCCACCACCACCCTTAGGAGGTCCGAACATGGCTCAGAGAGATGGAGGATATGGGCGGGTAAAACTACAGCCAGTAGAAGCATATGACCCAGGGACTCCATGGATTGTAACAGGTATGATTTGTGTCTTCTCTAGCTTAACTTCTGTGGTCATAGACATAGTTTCCAGTCATTCCTTCCTCACCACATGTCTTGTGCGAAACCTTGATATTTTGGTAGAGCTATTGACTCGATCCTTACTCTTGGAGACACCTACGGTAGGAGATTAAATGATCATTAACCTTTATAGATAGTGTGATCTTACCATTGGAGGCGATAATTTCACTTGGAACCTCCTGATGTTAGAATCGAGGCCTTACGACGCCATTGTCGGTATGCTTTGGTTATCTTCAGTCCATGCCTAGATCGAATGTTTTAGGTGAAGAGTGTAGTGTGTCCGTAGTGATGGGATGAGGTTTTCATTTTTTAGAGAAATGGAGAACCAAGTGGCATAGAATGGGCTCATGCATAGGAGGGTTCAACCGATCACTCATGATTTGGCTAGCCTTTCCCTCCGAGTAGTATATTTTATGAGCTCTTAGTTCCCAGCATAGTGGCGAAATACAAGGACGTCTTCCCTGAATATGTTCCTAGATTACCTCCCTGCAGGGAGATTGACTTCTGCATTGAATTACACCCTAGGACGACACTGATTTCTTGACCAGTATATCAGATGGCTCTCGCAGAGCTTCACGAGTTGAGGGTGTTGTTGGAGGACTTGTAGAGAAAGGGTTTTGTAAGAACCAGTGCTTCACACTGGGTGGCCGTAGTCTTGTTTGTCAAAAAGGAAAACAAGAGTTTGAGGTAGTGCATGGAATACTGAACCCTATATTAGGTGACGGTGTATAACAACTATCCACTATTGAGAATTGGCGGCCTCTTTGATCAGTTGAGGGGGGAACTATGTTTCTCAAAGGTTGAACTTTGATTAGGTTATCACCAGTTACGAGTACGAGACGATGATATACCAGAGATGACATTCAGATGCCGCTACAGTCACTATGAATACTTGGTGATACTTTGGTGTGAAAAACGCCCCCACAGGGTTCATGGGATAGGTGAACCAGATCTTCCAGCCGTACTTAGACCAGTTCGTAGTGGTCTTCACCAATGACATCCTTGTGTACTCAGCGTCAGAGGTGGAGCATGCAAGACGCCTGTAGATGGATCTATACGTACTCCGGGATAACCAGCTTTATGGGAAGCTCTCTAAGTTCAAGTTTTGGATTAAGGATGTTTATTTTATAGGACATGTCATCTCAGCAGATTTAGTAGCTGTAGACCTACCCCAGGTGGAGGTAATGTTAGCATGGGAGACACCTTGGAGCGTGACAGAGGTGCAAAGCTTCATTGGGTTGGTAGGATATTACTGAAGATTCATTCTTGATTTCTCTCGAATATCAGAACTGATGACAACCTTGACCTGGAAGAGGCAACCCTTCATGTGGATAGAGAAGTGACAAAAAGATTTTGAGCAGTTGAGATAGAGTTTGACGAGAGCCTATGTTTTGAGTTTTCTGGAGGAGGGTGTCGTCTATGTAGGTTTCTGTGACGCATCAGGAACCGGGCTTGGCTGTGTCCTGATGCAGAGACAAGCAGTGATTGCTTGTGGTTTGCGCCAACTTAGGCCACATGAGCAGAATTATGTGACCCATGATCTCGAGTTGGCAGCGGTAGTATTCACGTTGAAGATGTGGGGACACTACCTTATGGGCAAGTGGTTTGTCGTCTACTCTGACCACAAGAGCCTCCAGAACATATTATAATAGAAGGATCTAAATATGAGACAGTGGCATTGGATAGAGTTCCTCTAGGACTATTATTTTGAGATCATCTATACTCTTAAGAAGGGAAACAAGGTGATAGATGCTTTTAGCAGAAGGTCGAGCTCATAGTTGTTGAGTAAGGCAACCTAGAAGTTAGCCATGTTGTAGTTATCATTCATGGATAGGGAGGATATGAATTACCTAAATTCTATGGTTGTAACCCCTCCACTCTTACAGTGAGTTTGGGAGGCACAACTTGGGGATGTCGACTGTGAGGCTTTACGTGCTCAGTTATCCACATGACATGCTACTGATGGATATTCACAAGGTGGGGAGCATGTACTTGTTTTTAGAGGATGAATTGTTGTACCAGTGGCATTATAGGAAGAGGTACTGAAATAATTTCATACATCCCACTTGATGGTACATCCAGAAGTGGCGAAGATGTACTAGGATCTTCGACGAAAGTTCCGGTGGTCAGGCATGAAGAATGCAGTAGCAGAGTTTGTTTCTCGATGATTTACATGCCAATAAGTGAAGGCTAAGCACCAAGTTCCACTGGGATTAGGTCACCCTTATAAGTTCCAGAGTGGAGGTGGGATAAAATATCAATGGACATAATTACACTAGTTCATGATGGTCATAAAAACCGTCAAAATAAACTATTAATTGTGTATTAATGTTTTATCTAATAAACCATCTTCATGTAAAAAAAGAAAATATTATGTGGTAACATTTATATTTTTTTTAATTTAATCAATACCATATAATTTCACTTATTTTGTTTTTATTCCATTTGATAATAACTCCAATAATTAAACTCAATGAAACTCCTCATTAACACCATGAAACAAACACTACCAAAATGAAAAAATTAAATACTATAAGTCAGTGAAATGTCCCTAATTGAAATAATAAAATTATAATAAATGAAATACATGTAAAAATGTGTAATAAATAAATACTTAATTGATATTATTTTATTATCTAGGACATTAAGTACAAGTGCACAACACTTTCGTACATAAGATAAGGGATTCTCTCTAAACCACCATTTTCCCACCATATTATGCTTTCTCTATCTTTAACCCATTGTATTTCTTAATTATTTTTATTTAATACTCATTAATTATTTGTGTATTTTTCAAAAATATGTTCATAGATAAATTCATATATATTTTACGGAGAAATGCATGTTTTATAAGGCTGAATTTTTAAATTCCTCCAGATAAGCATGCTCGATTAAAGGGAACATTAAAATTTCATACCCATTCTCAAGTACACCCCATAATCTATTTTATTACATAATTTTTTTATAAAGTCACTATTTTTATCATGAAAATCTTTCTTATTTCATTTCTGGATTTTTGGAAATATTTATCCCTTTTTCTGATATATATAATCTTTTATATTTTCCCTTAAACTGCACTAAAGTGACTCATTCCTAATGTTTAATTAACATATTTCTTACATGTTATTACTTAATTTGAAAATAATTTACCATTATATATTCCAATTATCCCTTATTAATGTCCATATATTATTTAAATCCATTCTTTCATGGACACATTTATGATACACCCACTTGTCATGCCTTATGATGGGATTACGATACCAATTTCATTCCATGGATAACCCTTGTGTTTATTAATTTTGTTTGATTATTAATGTGGAACACATATTCATGAATATTTTATGTTGATCCATCATACTCTAAGTAAGATAAATATTATCATTCCATTATAGGTATAATGTCAAAAACATGGATCAAAAAGAAAAGAGATGAGTAGGCATTGGTTGCATAGATTTTGTTTTAAGGAATCAGATCACAGAATAATATGGATTATTGATAGTGGATTCCTTTTTAATATGATAATAAATATTGATATGGTCACATGAATCAGGTATGGTAATGAATGTATCATAATATTTTGAAACGATGAAGGATGAAAAATTGTTGGCACAAGAAAAGCCAAGTCTGGGGGAAAAGACATGAGATGTGTAGATGTTTATTTATTGAAGGTCTTAGTCACAAAATGCAAATTGTAAGTCAAATGTTTGAATAAATACATAAAATAAGATTTTAAAATAAAATACATGTCATTATGATGAAATATGGTCCCATGTTTTTGTAGAGAATGTGGGTGATAAGGAATATTTAATTATGAGTGGAGAAAAAGATATATTTTTTCTATCCATAGAATAAGAAAACAAGATATGACATAATCATCATGGTCATTTGATCCAAATATCCTTAGAAGATCTTGTGAAATATGATGCTGCTCAAGAACCCCCTAGTTTATCACATGATTGTACTCATATATGTGATTCTTGAAAACAAGGTAATATCCTCCGAAATACTTATATAAAAAAAGATAAAAGGAAAAAACATTCATTGTGTTGGTGTATATTGATTTATTTAGAAATATCCTACCAAGATATATTGATGGGAGGAGATATTATGTTCTAATAATTGATGATTTTAGCATAATGGATTGGGTTTCAATAATCACTCTCAAATATGAGGTGTTCAGTTGTATAAATACTTATTGGAGGTAATTTGAGAAGATGTTGGGTCAAGGAATCCTTGAGATCCAAATAGATAATGGAATTGAGTTCACAGATATCCAAGTGGACAAATATATCAAGAAACATGGGATAAGGAACAATGTTTCCATGGTAATAAGTCCACAACAAAATTGAGTGGTTGAGAGAAGAAGCCAAATTATCAACAACATATCTAGAACAATTCTTATTGAGAAAGACCATCTGAAGATTTTTTGGAAATTAGTAGTGATGGCATCGGTCTATAAATAAAATAGATATTTATTGTCTCTAAAAGAAGATAAGACTCTATATGAGTTATGGTATGGAAAGAAGCCAAAATTTAAGTACTATAGAGTTTTAGAAAGTAAGTATTTCATTATCGACAATGATAAAAATAGGAAGTTGGAATACAATGGATATAAAGGTATATTTCTTGGATACTCAATAAAAATAGAAGAATATAAATTCTTAAACAAGTTTTTTGGAAAGGCTATTGAAATCCATGATGTAACTGTAGTAGAGAATGAGAAAACACTTTAGTAAATAATTGATTAGTCCCAAGAAAAGTGTGATGATGAGATAATATGATTAGGGGATGTTCCAATTACAGAGGATGATTTGGAAGATGATTTAGAGAATGAAAAAGATGAAACAAATTCAGTATCTATACACAGACTGAAGATAATAGATAAAATTTATAGACAAAACCTAATTGGTGATAAGGAAACACTAGAGAAGATAAGGAGAATAAATACTCTATATAAAACACTATGCTTATCATAGGTAGATCCAAATTTTTTTGATAAAGTACATGGAGAGGAGAATTGGGTTCAGTCTATGAATGAAGAGATTGAACAAATTTAGAAGAATCATAAATGGGAGCATTTTTCAAGACAAAAAGTAAAGAGTGTCATCGAGACAAAATGGGTCTTTCACAACATAATGAATGTACATGGTTTTGTGAGTCGAAGAAAGGAAAGAATAGTGCATGAATGGTACTACTAGATAGAGGGTATCGATTTTGATGAATATTTTTACCTATTTTAAGGATATATAAAATTAGACTATTCTTTTCTATAGCAGTAAAAAGAATTTTGATGGTTTTCATGATGGGTATTTAGTATTCATTTCCTAGTGGGGTTCGAGAAGAATAATAATTTTATAATGTGTAGAAAAATAGTTTCCTCATTCATGAAGGTGAGAATATAGTTTTTTGGATTAAGAAGGCTCTATATGGGTTGAATAAAGCATTATGAAAATGATATTCCAGACTAGACCAGTTTTTAAAAATTTTTGGTTTTCAGTGTGGTGGAGTTGATTACAATATATTTTTCAACCATGATAGTAATTAAATGATGATGGTGATAGTATAAATAGAATAAATAATATTCAGTGGATTATATGCAATCAATACACATAATTCATGTAAATTGAATTTTAAATGTCGATGATCTGTGAATTCACATTTTACATGTTTTATTGGTGACATAAGGATGTAATGGAACATTCATTTCTCAATAAAAATATGAAAAGAAGGTTATGAGATTTTTTGGAATGATAATTCCAAGGGGATGAAAAATCAGCAGGTACTCGAATGAAACTATCATGGGATGATAAAGGAAATTCCTTAAATATCATAGAATATAAGAAAATAAATTGTAGTCTATAGTACATGAAAATGAAAAGACCGGATATTATTTTTTACACATTCTAAGAAGCAAGATATCAAATCAATCCCAAGGAAACCCATTTTATTTTGGTGAAAATAATAATTTGGTATATCAAGGTCATTGTTGATTTTGGTTTGATGTATAATGAAAAATATTAGCAAGAGTTATTGGGATATACATGTGTAGATTAGGATGGTTCAATGAATGATAGAAAATTATGAACAGGTGGAGAAATATATCTTGGGAGATTTTTTATTTCTTTTCTATGAAAGAAATAATATTTTATTTCATTAAGAACCATATAAACTAAATATATTGTGGTTACTAAAGAAATCTTGTAGTTACTATTGATCAAACAACATCTCGATAATATAGGAGTTGAAGTGAAGCCTCTGATCAAAATCCAATGTGATAATTCAAGTGAAATAAATCATAAAAAAAATCAATCCATCACTCAAGGACGAATCAATTAAAAATCAAGTGTCATTTTATCAAAGAGAAAGTGGATAAAGGGATTGTGATGTTGGAGTATGTGCCTATAAAACTATAGGTTGTAGATATTCTAACAAATTACTTATTTAAAGAATCATTTTAATGGAATCTAATAGATCTTAGAGTCCAGTAGACTCCCCACACTAGATAAAGTGAGGGTGTGGGACCCCTCTCCATGAGTATGGTGTGTTTTTACCTTATGTGATAATATGTGTGCTTTACCCTATTGCAAAACAAAATGAAGTGACCTTTACATTCTTTGACAAAGTGAATGAAAGTGTGTCTATGAAACGGGATAAATTATGGCTATGAAAGTGGATAAAATTTATTAATCAAGACATGGGGAGAATTAAATTAGACGATGCTAAAGGAGATCAATCAAGGATATATATCATGATAGATGAGGTTCTTGATGAAATAAGTTGGGAGGTTTTAAAATAAAGTGAACCATTGATGAAATTTTCATTATAATCTTGTGTCTAGTTATAAACATAGTTTTTGTGGTCTTAGAGTGTGTGTTGAATAAATATTTCTTTTCCATTTTAATCACAATAAGTTAATTCTGGTTGATGATGGAAGAAAAATTGATGATGAATAAAATTTTGAAGAGTTTTCAATAAACACAAAGAAGGGTATTGTTAGAAAAAATCACCTCAATAAATTTATTTGGTGTTTTTGGGTTCATTTTGTTTGTTAACAAAGCCAGATGGTCATGAATAGTATAGTTTGTGTTTGTTTAATTAGGAGTTTATGGTGGTGCGGTTTCCTAGTGTTTTCCAAATTTTTGGGTCTCAAAATTAGGAGTTTTTATTTGGAAATAGAAAGATTTCCATAAAGGAGTTCATAGTATACAAATCATGAAGCACTATTCAGAGACTGCAAAGAAGGTAAGAGGAATGATAATGAAGAATTATCATTGGAAGAATTTATATATAGTGACACTATGTGTACCACAAAGTGCACTATGTAAATTGCATTGGAAAAAAAAGTTCATTGGAGGATTAGGATCCCTGGTAGGATTTATGTAAGCGAGAGGCTCTTCATTTATGGAATGGCGGAAGTGAACTGTGGAACTTCACAATTTTTTTGTTCATAAAAGACATTAGTCGATGCAAAGGATAATGTCACTATGCGGATAAAATAGCATTGTATCTAGTGAAGCCTGTACCCCATCAATGTTTTGGGTAAATCAGATTAGAAGGATTTTGAGATCTATTATCATATATAAAGACCCCTAATCATGTCATTAGTTAGATATAAAATTAAAAGAGAATATTATCACTATGAGTAGAATTCGAGGAAGCCTAAAGTTGTTCATGGGAAACAATTATTTGATAGAAAAGAGTTCATGAGGGAGGATTCCATGAATGGTGAAGTGGTTTGTTATAAAATTTCACAAAAGGATTTTACTGGGCTGTGTATCCTGTAAAGGATGAAAAGATCCATAGAAGGCTGATGGTTCATAGAAGCAGAGTCAGTATGCGAAAGAAGAAGTGTTCATCGAAGTACTCATTCCATATAATGCAAGATAGTTCATAAAAGAAGCACGTCAATTTTCAGAGGATTCATAAAAGATTGAAAAATACCTAAAAAAGATCAAAATAAAAATTCTTGCAAATTAATAGTACTTGGAAGAGAGGATTTCATCTATGAGTGATGGAGAGACTTTAGCAGAGCATCTACCTACAATTTAAGATGCGTTTATTTATGAAAATGAAGGAACCATCAAGACCCTAAATTATGAGTGGATCCTTTCAAGGGAAGTGGGAAAATAAAGAAGAGGGTGGTGATACCTTTCACCCGTAGTGATCTAGAGAAAGAGACATAGGGAGTAACCCTTGGGATTATAGTTATCTGACCCGAAACATTATATAGGTAGTGATCCTAGACATAGAAGTGATCTATAATGAACATTGTAATTTGGAATTGAGCCTGCGTGGATTTGGTACATCAGAACATTGCCATTGTATTCTACTTAGATGTATCCTAGTGGGAGTGAACCTAGTAATATTGGTGTGTCTCAAGCATGATTTCAGTTAGGTACATATATTTCTTTGGGAAAGAGGGAGTATAGTATTTTGTTTAATGATGAGAGAAGATCTGAAGCTGAATGATTTTTAATATATTATACAATGATTCACCCACCTCTTATAGAATTTAACCCAATAAAGATAATAGTTATAGCACCAAAATTGACCCAAAAATTATGATTTTGTAGTATTTTCTATATCACTTTGTTGGGAATTTGCTTGATTTTTTGTGCTTTCTGTGGGGAATCAACTACTACATGAATTTACATGTACACCCTAGTCTTGTAGGTTGGGCTATTCTCACCATTATTCATCCAAACTTGTTTATATTTTGTTCTACAACCAGAATTGTTCATGATAACAGGGTTGTAAACATTAGTACAAGATGGTGTGGATGATACCTAATTCTTCTCTACTACTTGTTATAGATCATTGAGTGAATTAATGATCTTCTTATCAAATGTTTTAGGTATTTTACCCTTGGAATCCTCTATGAACATTGAGTGCTAGTTGAAATTTTTTCATTCTTTTGTGGAGAATCAATATGTGTCTTGTCATGATTATCCAAATGACCTTCCAAATCTAGACATTTCACATTGAGAATGATTTTATTATCTCTAATTATAGTCATATTTCTTTCATATTAATTCATCATTATTTCAACTTCTTATTCACACATTTTTAGTTATTTCTGAATCAAAGAGTCATGTTACATGATTTTCATATCAATTTCTTCTAATTGTAAACCCTTTACATCAGTTATATTTTTCAATTTTTCTTCAAGAGCATGAATCTTTTCTTATAGAGACTTTTTGAATCCATATTTCTGTCCAACACCATTGATCCATTTTCTGGATTTTATTTCAATTTCCTTATTTATTATTTCAAATTTTCCATCCTCATTTCATATCTTTAGACATTTAACAATTTTCACTTGAAATATCTTCTCCAAAATAGCAGTTTCTCCTTCCAACAAGCTAATGTCATCCTGGATACTTTTAAGGACTCCACAAAAAGGGACACTCCTTCTACAGAAATAAAATTATTAATAACTCTTAGTATATAAATTGATAATTCTTTATAGGTTGTAGATTTATCATCACCACCACTTATGCTTGCATTTTCATCTTGATAGGTGTTTTCAAATGTACTAACACATACCTCCTAATCACTAGAGGTAGGAATGTTATCTATATTTTTGGTGGAAACATGATCCACCATTTCATTACATTCCAAGAATGATATGTATTCATTCTTGAAATGAAATAGATAAAAAATACACCATATTATAATCATAATAGGGTCTTCTTCTTCATCTTTCACTTCTCTTTCTGTTTCCTATTCATCATGGTCTTGGTAGATAGAGGATTATACTCAGAGTTAAGTGAATCTTCACCAAAATTGATCTTCATTGATGAAATAAGAATGAAAATAAATTATTTTAAAGAGAATAATTTTACTATTGATAATATAAAAGAGACGAACCTACCTTTGATACCAATTTAGTGGACCAGTTTGGGATATTCCTAAAAATAAGAGGGGGGGATTAGTATTGAAGTATTTTTAAATCTAATTCCTATTTTTACTCCCTATACCTATTTGAATTGTTAGGATATTGATTCTATTATTCAATTTTTTTCCAATAACATGCGTGTATATGAAATCAGTAATTATAACACATGATATTTTTACAAGGTTCACTAATAAATAAGGGTAGCTAGTCATTTTCATAGTCTGAAAAATAATAATGACCAAACAAAAAATAGAAAACAATCCATTATATGTGGTTACAATGAGTAATACATTCCCTTACACTCATATAGAACCATGAAATAAATCCAATAGTGATTGTTTTAAATCACAAAGATAGATCATTATACTTCCTCTCAAGATATTATTCTCTTTAATGATAATGGATTGTAAAACAAGGAAAGTCCTCCACCTATTAATCCATGTCTGATGGCACTATTATGATTTTTTTTTCAACATTTTCTTCTTCAATTTTTTACATTCATAGAAGAAAAAAATTACTCTTATTTATTGCTAGCAGAAAACCTAAAATCTTCACTATCCTCTTTTTCTGTGAGTCACAATAATATTAATATAATATACTGATGATCAAAATTATCCCTAACACTAAATGATGATAAAATGATATCAATTTGTCCAATCACTTATTATTCTCCATTTAAACTATGAAACATAAATATATTATATAGTTTATAGAAGTGTCTTGATATCTCCTTCTTCTTTAATGAAAAAACCAACTATGTTGAATCACCTTCTTCCAGTAATGCTATAATCATAAAGTTCTTTTCTGATTATTAATTCTGATTATTAAAAAAATAAATATCATATCAACACAATATCATGACATGTAATATTCCATTAATAATAATCAATCATTAAGAATGAAAAATAAATTCTTCTTGGACACAAAGCGGATGTATTGTACCCATGCACTAATTTTCAGAACAATTCATCGAGAATCACTAAAAATGTGCGAGTTTAACATGTGTCAAGTGTCCATATATCATCTTCTTTATGAATCATGGAGAGGTGTGAAAACCTATCACATGTACATGATATTTCTACTTCATAAACTATACTATATATTCTGAAAAATTCCTTGAACAACGTGAATCATTGAACCACAAAATGCGAGGTCTTCACACCTTTTTCCGTGGATTGCCCCTTGCTTCATGGATGGAGGATTCCTTGTGAAATGACTATGCTTTGTCGAATTCATTCCCTACAAGGACAAAATTTTCTTTGTGGAAAAGCATTACTTCCATGGTCATACTTTTCTTACATGGAACTTTTATGTTTATGAAAACTTTCTTCTCTTCTGCGGGCTGTCTTGTCATCTATGGACAACCTTTGTATTTGCAGAAAACCTTATCATCCATTGACCATCTCCTATTCCATGGACTACTTCCTCCTTCACAGAATATTCTTCCCAAAAACTTTATAACTTAGTTTAATTCTTATACAAGTGAGGATATTATCTAACAAAATTTAATCTCCTTAATAATATGATAATATCCCTCTATATAGAAAAATAAATCCAAAAAAACCCGCTAATCTAAATTACCCAAAATTTCGATGAGGGATAGCTTTCACTGCGAACTATGCTATGCATTCCACATTTCACCTTACTTCTGTCACAATTTCTAATTTCATCTGAAAATAAATGACCACCACTCACCTAAAAAATATTGTGTTCCCCAAAAACTAAAATCATCCACGAATTGCTTACCCCTAACAAACTATTTTCCATTTACGTTCGGCATCGTACGCTTCACAGTCTGCATAGAATTTCTATGCAAAAATATTTCCATTTCCAACATTCCTTCTATGTTCCATTTACCTCTTATGTGGTCAATGAACTATGATTCACAGTCTATGAACTACGTTCCACAAACTCCTTTGTAGAAAAAATTCCTTTTCTAGAAACAAACTCTTGATTTTGAGGCCAAAAAATTTGGAAAACACTGAGAAATGATGCCAACTTAAAAATATGATTTGTCAACCCCAACCATACTAATTTTCAGTCATATTATTTTATCATGAACCTTATCTGTCATGATTTTTAACCATTTATCAATCATCTTTTTCATCTTCATATTTTATAATGAATGTACTATAACTTCCTTATATTCCAGCAATATCTATAATTCCAATCAATCCTAAATATTATTGGTTGAAACATTTCTCCCAATTTTATACATATGTATTTTAACACATGTTCAACATGAAACATAAGATATTTGTGAAATATAATTCAGAAATGCATCATAATATTAAACTAGGAGAATTATTCATCCTTGAAATGACATCCAATATCATCAAATGAATCCATAAAAATTCTTCATGCATAACCTTGAAACTCAATTTCCTCAATACATTCACACGTTTCTTGGAATATCAATACTTGAGGACATTATCCAATCTTCATTAACAATTTTAACTACTTCATCATATTGATCGTAATGAGATCATATTATCTAATTGACCACTATTAACAACCAATGATAGTTAATAATAAATAAAATCCATACAAAAAGTGGTCTCTTCATTATTTTATTTTCTATAATTATACGAAAATTTTATAATACTTTAAATTATTTTTCAAAGTGGCATAAAATATGTTATAATATTAAAATAACTATTTTTTTGAGTAAATGTTTATTTTAATGAAAAACTAAATATATCATATTGAGAAAATTATTTTCATAAAATGGATCCCATTTTGAATTCAATTCATTGAAAAATGGTTTGGGTGACTTTTTTCAATTATTATAAAATATGATAATTTTTGGTGAATAGTTATATATGATAATTTATGGTATTTAACAAATCAATGAATTATTGAGTCATGAATGATGTATGGATGAGATAATAACCCATTGGATAGAACTCACCTAAACCTTTTACTTCATTTAGTTATATTAATCAATACTATTTATAGTCTTGACCTTAAATAATAAACTAATAAATACAATAATTGAAAACACCATTATCCTCCAATTATAAATACGACCCCTCCCCACCAATATTCCTCACAACTTATATGACTTGGATATTTCTTATATTTGGACCAATTCCTCTCCAAAACCTCTTTCCCACGATTTTTATTTTTTTGTCTCACCGAAAGACCATTTCCATGTTCCTTATTGAGGTTCTCAAGGAGGCAACACTCAAGAGGTAAAACCCTCCCACTTTATCATTTAATTTCATTTCATTTGTTATCCCCTTCTCATCTCATTTATTAGAAACATAATTTTAACTATAGTTATATATATATATATATTATAATTTAATTATATCAATTTAATATCTATCATAAAATCTATTCTCCTATCTATTTGTTCTAAAAATGTAAACATCGTAGGTGGGGTGTCGATTCACCACCTTCGTGGATGATGAGTTTTTTTTCATTACCACAATCATGGATGTACATAAAAGAAATTTTATGGTTAATATCCATTATAATATATGCATTAAAACTTATTTAATGTTCTATAACAAGTATATAAATATAATGTTAAATAATACGATATTAGTTTGTGATGGTCGTAAAAATTTCCAAAATAAAATAATAATTTTTCAATAATATTTTATCTAATGAATAATCCAAATGTAAAAAAAATTAAATAATATATGGAACTATTTAAATTAATTGAATTTAATTAATAACATATAATTTCACTTATGGAGTTTTTCTTTCATGTTTCATGAACTCCCATAATTAAACTCAAGGAAACTGAAATGGTCATAAATGAAATTAACAAAATTATAATAAATTAAATAAAAGTAGAAGAGTTTTTAATTAAATTAATTAATGGATTTAATTTGATTATCCTGGGAGTTATGTAAATGTTCATATCCATTTCGAGCATAATGTATGGGATTCTATCCCAACCCCCATTTTTCCTTCAGAATACACATTCTCTCTCTTTACCCTACTGTAATTATGAATTATTCTTAAGTAATACTCTAAATGTAATTTTACAGGTTCCAAAAATATTTTACAAGAACAATAATTATTTATTTTATGGGGAAATACATGTTTTATAAGATCCACTTTTTAATTCCACCAGATAAGAATGCCCGATTAAAGGGTGCTTCCCAATTTCTTACTAATTTTCAAGTACAATAGATAATTTTTTTAGGCCACCATTTTTTTTAAATAAATAATTTTATCTTAAAAAAATATCAGTTAATTTTCGGGTTGATTCTAAAAATTAATCCTTTTTTCCAATTTAATGAATCTTTTATATTATCCGTTATACCGAACCAATGTTTCTTATTTTATAATGATTCTAAAAAACATTTCTAAATGTTTTAAGTTTAGTTGGACATAATTTACCATGATATATACCTATTTTTCCTTATAAATTTCCATGTATTATTTAAATCCATTTTTTTATGGAATCGTGTTTTATACACTGACATTTTATTTCTTACGACATGATTTTTATGTCCATTTCATTCTATGGGTATCCATTACAAATATCTATTTTTTTATTCTTCATGTAGAAAACATATTCATGAACATGATATGATCAACGTTCTCAGATAGAACTCTGATGAAATAGTTAATGTTTTAGTATCATGAGTTGTTATGTTGGGTTAGAGAGAGAACCAGATTCTTTTATGGGGCTTTGTCCACCATGTGGTCTAGTCTTGGCAGTTAGCTTCGACTCATGTTTATGTCATGTTATATGTTGCTTACACATTCCTATATTAATGTAATTAAATGATCCCATGTTCTATTTTCTAATAGTACTTATCTTTATTCATTTACTATGCCTTTTAATGTAATCATGTTATGAATTCTAACCCATGTTCTATGCTTTATTACATTGTTTATTCCCTTATAGGGTCTTGTAGTTCATCCCATTTTCACGTTTTCCATAGGTTATCCAATGGGGATGTAAGAGCTCAAATAATGTTAGGAGATCATTATGGAGGTTAAATAAAATATTTCCTTTTTAGTTTTGTTATTTATTATTATGTACCTAATCATTCCAATAAACTATAATTTATTATCATTGGTTTGTATTTGAGGGTAAATTATGATTAAAATCAAGTAATTACAAGTTTAAAAGGATAGGGTTTCTATAACATTATTCTTATGTGATGAAAATTTCATATTGAAAAATAATTATTAGATGTAATATATATCTTAAAAGTTTCAAATGGTTATTCAAGAAATATATCAAAATAGATCAAATTAAGATATTTGAAATTGAGATCTTTGAAAATTCATGATAATCACCTCATTCTATATGAGTTTATTATAATACAAATGAAACATTTTCATTAAATTAATATATAATTAATAGTAATTTGATGATGGATAATTTATATAGATATTCATTCTAAACATTGGACAAATACTTTATAGATAAATATATAGAAAGGGACACCATTAATTCATTTTGAGTTACATATATTCGTTATATACATTTTTATCATATATGATACATTTAATAGTCTACATTTAAACTAAAAGTTTTATCTGAGGGACAATTTTTTTATTTGGATTTATTCCTCTAAAATAAATATACACACAATGAACTATTGTTTTAGGAACATGCATAATCCCAAAGATTCAATTATTAAATGTTATTTAGCTCAAGAATCTATGGATTTTTATCAAGGTATTTGGGTGATGTGAGCATGATATATAAACATAAAATGATAAATAAAGAACAAAAATTTGTGAAATCTAATACTATTTTCCCATAAAATCCCAAAATAAGGGAAATTCTCAAATCCTATATGTTTGGTAGTTTATGCCTTGAAGGGTGTGATATGATACATCACACGATCTTGTTTAAATATGATTCAATTAGGGACTATGTCAAAAAAGTTATTTTAATATCTATATTTTATCTCATCTTAGGTGATTTTATGTATATCTTAATCTTTTATTTTCATATGATTTAGGGAAAATAAAAAAATAATATGCATATGTTATCATTCACCACCATTGAGAAAAAGAGAGATTGTATATAGTATAGATTTCCCCACCTGGTTTTAAAAAAAGGTAACACCATTAGTTTTATTCAATAAATTTTTAATAAAAATTCTTTATTTTAATATGAATTTATATTACATGCGCTGAGTTTTAAAGACCAGGAAATTTCAAGGAAAATTTATTTCTTAATTTTCTTCGGAATTTTACAAGAACACAGTTTCTGACGGCGCCTGATTCCGAGGCCCGGTGTGCCCGGAATTAATTTCTGAAGTTTGCCTCGGGTACGTTCAGTGAACGAGTGAGCGGGAATTTCTATCTTTTGAACCGGTGCCCGGAATCGAATTCCGAAGGCACCGATGAACTCGCAGCACTGATATTCGCTTAAGGAGACCTTTTCCGAGGTTGCGTTTATTGTGGTTGAGAGTTAGTTTTTGGGTTTTTAAAATAAAGTTAAATAAAATGTAAAAACACATTTTATTTTTAACTTGTTGGTTAACTCCTCCCAAAGGGAGTTAGGGGTGGGACCCACATCCACTTAACCTCCCTTGAGAGGATTAAGTGTGGTGGGGCCCACACGAACCCTAACTCTTCACCTCCTCTGTTTAAACTCCCCTTTAACTCACTTTAATTAATGTTTGACACTTGGAATAATTAATTGAGGTGAGATGTTTGAAATTTCAAACCTTTGAAATTCTAAGAGGGAGGTTGTGTAATAAAATAAGCTTAAGCATATTTTATCATTTTGGGGTTGGTTTCTTTTACCACTTGAGAGGATTTGAGAAGCTCTCTCTACCATCCTCAACTTTGACGAAGAACACGAAGAACACTCAAGAACGCCGCTTCTCTCTTCTTCCTAGCCGGTTTGTTTCCGAAGATCGACGACGCCTTCCGTGTCAACGAAAGGGAACGCCGCTTCATCCTCGGACTTTCTTCTTCGGCTTACGAAGATTCACCAACGACGTACCTCTTCGGACGTACCTCTTCATCAACAGAATCAACGAACGATTACCGCAACGCCCGACCTCCGCGATGCTTGTCTTCCGCGGTTTGTTGACGTGCTCCGCACTTGAACCGAGGTAGGGGAATTTATTTTGGAATTCTCTTATCTTTTGAGAAAAAAATGATGAGCACGGACCAACCAATACCGGGTTGATCCGCGGATCGTCCGATCAAGTGGTTGATGATTGAGGGTTTTTATTTATTTAATTGTTCGTGAATACAAACTTGGTGATGATCGTGGATTAAAACCCCTTTTTTATCGAATAACGCGAGGGGGGTCGGACCGCACAAACACAGCCGACCGTCCTCCTTTGTTTTTTGTGATGGTTTCTTGAGGATGATACGAGAAAACGTGGTGTCGTCGCACCATGCGATTTATTGCAGAAGATACGCGCGGCGCCGTCGCGCCGCGCCGTGGAAAGAAATCCAAGAACGCGATGTCGTCGCATCGTGTCGAGGAAAGTCAAAGGTGCCGCGGCCGGAGCGGGGCCGCGGCGGAGGGAAGCGATGTCGTCGCATCGTGCCAAACTTCATAGGCCGCGGCCGGTTCCGGGCCGCGGCGGAGCAAGATGACCGGCGGCCGGCACCGGGCCGCCGGTGTCGGCGAAGGAAGGACTGGCCGTCCCCGGTCCTTGCTGGCGAAACCGGCCTGCCAGTGCGGGCCGGCCGGGTAGTGGAGACTGGGGGAATTAATTTCCCCCGGCCGGGTCTCAAAAGCGGCCCCAATTAAGGGGCCGTGGTTCTCAAAGGGGAGGGGGGCTTTGCCCCCCGCGCGCGGCACCCGAACGGCGCCCAGGCCGCGCCGGACCGCGCCGCCGCACCGGCCCACGCCCCCGCGCTGGCCCGCGCCGGGCCGGGTTTTCCGAGCCGGGCCGGGTTGACCCGGTTCGGCCGACCCTTGGGGGGGGGGGGGGGGGGGGTCGGGCCGGGTCGGCCCGGGCCCAGACCCCCAGTTTCGGACCACTTTTGATCAAATGCCAGTATCTTGGGCTACGGGCCTCCAAACGACTCGCCGTCAGCGGAAACACGATCCTTAGATCGAGACGGTCGTTTCGGTATATCTCACTCAAGGTTTCGGAGAACTTGGGGTTCGGCCGGTTTGGTTCGTACATGAAACCAACCGGGCCCTCGGAGCGGAAACACTCATATCTTGAGCTACGGACGTCCGATTGACGTGCCGTCAGCTTAGTTGAGTTCCTATTAGTGAGACGGATCTTTTGGCATACTCCGGCCGAGGTTTGGACGCAGGTGGAGTACGGTCGGGTTTGTTTTGCCTTAAAAACCAACCGGGCCCCTGGGACGAAAAAGCCAATAACTCTCAGACCGAGCGTCCGATTGACGCGCCTTCTGTTGCGTTGAGTTCCTATTGACGATACGGAAATTTTGGCATCCTCCGCCCGAGATTTGAATGCAGATGGATAGTGGCCGGGTTGGATCGCACCGAAATCCAACCGGGCCCCTGGAACGGAAAAGATGATATCTTTCAGACTGGACGTCCGTTTGACGAACCGTCAGCGGCGTTGGTGATCACGTTGAGAAACGGTCCCTATGAGCATACCCTATGAGATTTCGGGGTACAGTTGAGATACGGCCGGGATTGGTTCGCTCACGAAACCAACCGGGCCCCTGGGATGAAAAGGCTAATAACTCACAGACCGGGCGTCCGTTTGACGTGCCGTCTATTGCATTGAGACCCCTATGACGAGGCGGTCCTTTGAGATACTTCTTCGTGGAACTTTGAGATACTTGGAGTATCGACTTGTAGCTCGTGGAGCGGACCCTCCTAGAGACGAGTGTACAAAGTATGGAGACCGTGTAGCAGGCCGAGACCTGAAGACTGCTTGTACGATTCGATTCGGAGTGACTTACGTAGCCTAGTGGGGAGCACTACTTTGTGAGGTGGCAGACCCATAACGGAGGAGCACTACTATGTGAGGTGGCAGACCCGCGGTACTCGAGGGAGGAGTACCTCTGTAGGCTATGAGGGGGGAGCACTACTGTGTTGGGTGGAAGACCCCGGCGGGAAGCATTACTGTGTGAGGTGGCAGGCCCGCAGTACTCGACAGGAGGAGTACCTCAGCAGTCTTAGATTAGTGAGCAGTACCTCGGAGCCGTGATAGGACCATTGTACACTCTAGAGACAGAGCTCATCAGTAGTTACGGTTTCGATAATGAAAATCCTGGTTTGAGCTGAGACTTTTGACCTTTGTGTTTCCTCATGATTGAGATGGGTTACTTGATAACTTCGGTATATGTATGGGCATATACCTGGGTAGTGGTTATCCGCTGATTTCATGATCCTTGTGTTTCCTTATGGTTGAGATGGGTTACTTGATAACTTAGCTATATGTATGGGCATATACCTAAGTAGAAGTTAACTGTTGGGAACTTCCTAGTGGTTATACTTGTTGATTTTAGAGAGAACTTGAGGGTCTCGGGGTCCCTACTGAGTATTGTTATACTCACCCCTGCACGTGCTATGCCCGCACTTCGTTGTGCTGGATGTAGACGACGGACATCGTTGATCGAGGCCGAGGCTTGTTGAGCGAGTTGGTACTCGGAGGAGCATCTCACAACGAGATGGTACCCGGAGGAGGACCTCACGACGAGACGGTACCCGGAGGTGGACGTGACGACCAGGCGGTACCCGGAGGTGGACCACTGGGCGGGACATACTCGGAGTGGACGACGGAACCCGAGGAGCAGAGGAGCTATCTGCACCCACCCTTCAGGTGGGATTTCCAGTGGATAGTTCGGCGTAGCGGCTTTACTTTTCATTTTCTGTTTTCCCTTTCGAGTTGTACTTTACAGTTGGGCTTGTATTTCCAGCCCCTTTTTACTTTCCGTACTTACCGTTGTACTCAGTGTTTACTTCTTCCGCTTGTACTCTGTGTGATTGTTTACTTTACAAAGGCAATGCCTTCCCTTTTTACCGGGATTTACGCCTTGGTGCTAGTCGCCAGCCCCTGGCCTATGGAAGGCGGGCTTGGGGTAGTCACGGCGCGGGCCCCGAGGACGGGTCGTGACAAATTGGTATCAGAGGAGTTCGGTTCTACCGCAGAACTTATGACTCTGACTTTTTCTTTCTGTGAAGCAATAGTGTTAAGAGTACCGAGTGTGGATTTCAGTTTAGGGAGTCCAGTGTTGGTGCGGGCGGCCGACGTATCCATACACCAGGGCCCTGACAACTGATTTCTGACTTTGTGCACAAAAACACTGATTGCGTGTGTGTTTTTAAAGGTTTTCCCTCAAAACAGCTCAAACCAGGTCAGATCACCAGGTATAAATTGTTTGACCGTGTCACGTTGTTCCTTTCAGGATGCCTCCCCGTGGACGACCGGCTAGAGCCCCGAGAGTGGTTCGTACTGACAGCCGCCGAGCGACGTGGCTTCAGTACATGGCCCTTTTTTAGTTGAGGCACCAGCGGAGGCACCAGCGGTACTACTACCCGTTGGGCCACCGATGCCACTAGCCCCAGCAGCAGAAGGTGCACGTCACTTGAGCGCGCTGCACGAGTTCCAACGCTAGAGGCCACCCAGGTTCCAGGGAGGGATGGACCCGCAGGCGGCTGAGGATTGGCTGGAGGCTGTGGTGAGAGTCTTCAGGCTAGTGGGGACGCCGACAGACTTCATGGTGATCCTTGCTGCCAGCCTTCTTCAGGCAGCAGCACGCAGATGGTGGAGCCTGATGCTCCAGATGCATGACGAGGCGACAATTTTTTGGCAGACTTCGAGAGCCTGTTCCAGGCAGAGTTTGTACCAGCCACCCTTCGAGTGGTCCGCATACAAGAGCTACTTTAGCTGCGGAAGGGCAACATGTCAGTGGCGCAGTATTCAGCGAGGTTCATAGACCTCTCGAGCTACTCCATAGATATGGTACGGGACTCGTTCTTCAGGGCCCGAACCTTCGAGCAGGGGCTCAGGCGGGAGATTAGAGCTTCAGTTGTATCGCACAACATTCCGACGCAGACAGGAGTGTTGGAGCGAGCCCTCTTAGTGGAGAGTTTCCTTGCTGAGCAGTCTCCAGCAGCAGGACCCACCACTAGCCAGCATGCGGCAGAGTCTTCTGTAGAGGGCAGTAGACAGATGACACAGGGGTCCAAGAGGACCAGACCTACAGGTGGTCGACCGCGTGACTCAGGGTCGGTAGTGCGGGGCACCAAGGGAAGTGATAGAGCCAGACCTGCCATGAGGTGTTACTCCTATGACGGAATTGGTCACATAGCACGTGACTGTCCGACCCGCAATGCAGATGACCCGCAGTTAATTGAAGAACCTCCGAGGCAGAGGCAAAGGTTCAATCAGGGCGGCCATGGCAGAGGAGCTGGCCGGGCAGCTGGAGGTGGACGACACTTCGAGGTGTTGCCACTACCACCACCAGGAGGTCCGCCCCGACCGCAGAGAGTTGGTGGACATGCGAGGGCTCAGCTTCATGCAGCTGAGGCCTTCGACCATGGAGCTCTTGGAGCAGTTGGACAGGAGCGAAACTAGTAGATACGTCCTTTGTACTTCTAGTTTCTTGTTGCTATTGTGTAGCATCTTTGTATTATGAGCTGCAATAATAAAAGATGCTTACCTTTGTGATGTTTTCAGTCCTATCCTCTTTTGTGTTGTTACTAAGAGGTTCAAGTTAAGACTGTTGACTTGACCCTCACTTTCGAGTTTTCTACTGAAGGAGACCTAGTGACCACACACAGATGCCGACAGTGTGACTTGACCCTTGGAGGCGAGAGTGACAGTTGGATCTCTTGGTAGTTACGTCGAGGCCTTACGACGTCATCCATGGCAAGAATGCATCACTCATGTCAGGATTGACTGTATTAGGCAATGAATGTGGTTCATCCAGGGGATGAGACCAGATTTCTCTTATCGGCAAAGAAGAAATCACAGCAGCTCTTGTGAGACTAGAGAGGGTCCATGTCATCCAAGAGTGGATGAGGACGGCACTAGGCCGACAAAATCCTTATTCTGACAGGACTTGGAGGCCTCTAGAGTTCGAGGATGATCATCACGTCCTTAAACGAGTCTCACCTCGACGAGGTTTTCAGAGATGTGCCCAGGGAGGCATGTTATCTCCGAGGTTCAACAGACCATTCTTAGGTCCCCACCTGGGTAGGCGGGGTGGTTTACCGCTTGACCCATTCACCACAGTTGCTCCAGGTGCACGACGACTTCCACGTATCTCAACTGAGGAGATACGTGCTCGACCTTTCGCATACCATCGACCATGAGGAGCTGGATGATGGCGATGGGGTGTCTTTCACGGAGGTTCCAGTGGTAATCGAGGATCGACAGGAGAAGATCCTATGAGGACGATCGATTCATCGGGAGCACTTTCTTTGGCAGTACGAAACCTCTAGGTAAGCACATGGGAGCGGAAGGCTCAGATGCGTACTCTGTACCGCTTTTGTGACTCTAGTTTGTGTTGAAGCTTTAAGGGGACGTAAATCCCTGAGGTAGGAGTAATGTAAAGACCCGGAAATTTCAAGGAAATTGTTTTTCTTAATTTTCTTCGGAATTTTACAAGAACGCATTTTCTGACGGCGCCTGATTCTAAGGCTCGGTGTGACCGGAATTAATTTCCTAAGTTTGGCTCGGGTACGTTCAGTGAACGAGCGAGCAGGAATTTCTATCTTTTGAACCGGTGCCCGGAATCAAATTTCGAAGGCACCGATGAACTCGCAGCGCCGATATTCTCTTAAGGAGACCTTTTTCGAGGTTGTGTTTATTGCGGGTTGAGAGTTAGTTTTTGGGTTTTTAAAATAAAGTTAAATAAAATGAAAAAACACATTTTATTTTTAACTTGTTGGTTAACTCCTCCCAAAGGGAGTTAAGGGTGGGACCCATATCCACTTAACCTCCCTTGAGAGGATTAAGTGTTGTGGGGACCACACGAACCCTAACTCTTCACCTCCTCTTTTTAAACTCCCCTTTAACTCACTTTAATTAATGTTTGACACTTGGAATAATTAATTGAGGTGAGATGTTTTAAATTTCAAACCTTTGAAATTCTAAGAGGGAGGTTGTGTAATAAAATAAGCTTAAGTTTATTTTATCATTTTGGGGTTGGTTTCTTTTGCCACTTGAGAGGATTTGAGAAGCTCTCTCTACCATCCTCAACTTTGACGAAGAACACGAAGAACACTCAAGAACGCCGCTTCTCTCTTCTTCCTAGCCGGTTTGTTTCCGAAGATCGACGACGCCTTCCGTGTCAACGAAAGGGAACACCGCTTCCTCCTCGGACTTTCTTCGTCGGCTTACGAAGATTCACCAAAGATGTACCTCTTCGGACGTACCTCTTTTTCAACAGAATCGATGAATGATTACCGCAACGCCCGACCTCCGCGACGCTTGTCTTCCGCGGTTTGTTGACGTGCTCCGCACTTGAACTGAGGTAGGGGAATTTATTTTGGAATTCTCTTATCTTTTGAGAAAAAAACGACGAGCGCGGACCAATCAATACCGGGTTGATCCGCGGATCGTCTGATCAAGCGGTTGATGATTGAGGGTTTTTATTTATTTAATTGTTCGTGAATACAAACTTGGTGATGATCGTGGATTAAAACCCCCTTTTATCGAATAACGCGAGGGGGGTTGGACGGCACAAACACGGCCGACCCTCCTCCTTTGTTTTTCATGATGGTTTCTTGAGGATTATACGAGAAAACGTGGTGTCGTCGCACCACGTGATTTATTTCGGAAGATACGTGCAACACCGTCGCGCCGCGCCGTGGAAAGAAATCCAAGAACGCGACGCCGTCGCGTCGTGTCGAGGAAAGTCAAAGGCGCCGCGGCCGGAGAGGGGCCGCAGCGGAGGGAAGCGATGCCGTCGCATCGCGCCGAACGACATAGGCCACAGCTGGTTCCGAGCTGCGGCGGAGCAAGACAACCGGTGGCCGGCACCAGGCCGCCGGTGTCGGCGAAGGAAGGACCGGCCGTCCTCGGTCCTTGCTGGCGAAACCGGCCGGCCAGTGCGGGCCGACCGGGCAGTGGAGACCGGGGGAATTAATTTCCCCTGGACGGGTCTCAAAAGAGGCCCCAATTAAGGGGCCGCGGTTCTCAAAGGGGAGGGGGGCTTTGCCACCCGCGTGCGGCACCCGAACGGCGCCCAGGCCGCGCCGCCGTGCCGGTCCGCGCCGCCACGCCGAACCGCACCGCCGCGCCGGACCGCGCCGCCGCACCAGCCCACGCCGCCGCGCCGGCCCGCGCCGGGCCGGTTTTTCCGAGCCGGGCCGGGTCGTCGGGCCGGGTCGACCCGGTTCGGCCGACCCTTGGGGGGGGGGGGGGGGGTCGGCCCGGGCCCAGACCCCCAGTTTCGGACCACTTTTGATCAAATGCCCGTATCTTGGGCTAAGGGCCTCCAAATGACTCGCCGTCAGCGGAAACACAATCCTTAGATCGAGACGGTCGTTTCGGTATATCGCACTCAAGGTTTCGGAGAACTTGGGGTTCGGCCGAGTTGGTTCGTACACGAAACCAACCGGGCCCTTGGAGCGGAAACACTCATATCTTGAGCTATGGACGTCCGATTGACGTGCCGTCAGCTTAGTTGAGTTCCTCTTAGTGAGAAGGATCTTTTGGAATACTCCGCCCGAGGTTTGGACGCAGGTGGAGTACGGTCGGGTTGGTTTTGCCTTAAAAACCAACCGGGCCCCTGAGACGAAAAAGCCAATAACTCTCAGACCGGGCGTCCGATTGACGCGCCGTCTGTTGCATTGAGTTCCTGTTGACGATACGGAACTTTTGGCATCCTCCGCCCGAGATTTGAATGCAGATGGATAGTGGCTGGGTTGGATTGCACCGAAATCCAACCGGGCTCCTGGAACGGAAAAGATGATATATTTCAGACTGGACGTCCGTTTGACGAACCGTCAGCGACGTTGGTGATCACGTAAAGAAACGGTCCCTATGAGAATACCCTATGAGATCTCGGGGTACAGTTGAGATACGGCCAGGATTGGTTCGCTCATGAAACCAACCGAGCCCCTGGGAAGAAAAGGCTAATAACCTACAGACCGGGCGTCCGTTTGACGCGCCGTCTGTTGCGTTGAGACCCCTATGATGAGGCGGTCCTTTGAGATACTTCTTCGTGGAACTTTGAGATACTTGGAGTATCGACTTGTAGCTCATGGAGCGGACCCTCCCAGAGACGAGCGTACAAAGTATGGAGACCGTGTAGCAGGCCGAGACCTGAAGACTGCTTGTCCGATTCGATTCAGAGTGACTTACGTAGCCCAGTGGGGAGCACTACTTTTTGAGGTGGCAGACCCATAGCGGAGGAGCACTACTATGTGAGGTGGCAGACCTGCGGTACTCGAGGGAGGAGTACCTCTGTAGGCTATGAGGGGGGAGCACTACTGTGTTGGGTGGCAGACCCCGGCGGGAAGAACTACTGTGTGAGGTGGCAGGCCCGCGGTACTCGACAGGAGGAGTACCTAAGCAGTCTTAGGTTAGTGAGCAGTACCTCGGAGTCGTGACATGACCATTGTACACTCTAGAGACGGAGCTCATCAGCAGTTACGGTTTCGATAATGAAAATCCTGGTTTGAGCTGAGACTTTTGACCTTTGTGTTTCCTCATGATTGAGATGGGTTACTTGATAACTTCGGTATATATATGGGCATATACCTGGGTAGTGGTTATCCGTTGATTTCATGATCCTTGTGTTTCCTCATGGTTGAGATGGGTTACATGATAACTTAGGTATATGTATGGGCATATACCTAAGTAGAAGTTAACTGTTGATAACTTCCTTGTGGTTATCCTTGTTGATTTTAGAGAGACCTTGAGGGTCTCGAGGTCCCTACTGAGTATCTTTATACTCACCCCTGCACGGGCTATGCCCGCACTTCGTTGTGTTGGATGCAGACGACGAACATCGTTGATCGAGGCCGAGGCTTGTTGAGCGAGTTGGTACTCGGAGGAGCATCTCACGACGAGATGGTACCCAGAGGAGGACCTCATGACGAGACGGTACCCGGAGGTGGACGTGACGACGAGGCGGTACCCGGAGGTGGACCACTGGGCATGACATACTCAGAGCGGATGACGGAACCTGAGGAGCAGAGGAGCTATCTGCACCCACCCTTCAGGTGGGATTTCCAGTGGACAGCTTGGTGTAGCGGATTTACTTTTCAGTTGATGTTTTCCCTTTCGATTTGTACTTTATAATTGAGCTTGTATTTCCGGCCCCTTTTTACTTTCCGCACTTACTGTTGTACTCAGTGTTTACTTCTTCCGCTTGTACTCTGTGTGATTGTTTACTTTACAATGGCAATGCCTTCCCTTTTTGCCGGG
This sequence comes from Viscum album, assembly GCA_963277665.1. NCBI lineage: Eukaryota > Viridiplantae > Streptophyta > Magnoliopsida > Santalales > Viscaceae > Viscum > Viscum album. The sequence goes on from OY728166.1 coordinate 1,137,153,105, forward strand.
ATTTACGCCTTGGTGCTAGTCGCCAGCCCCTGGCCTATGGAAGGCGGGCTTGGGGTAGTCACGGCGCGGGCCCCGAGGACGGGTCGTGACATGAGTTTTCTATCTCTTGTCTTCTCTCTAAAAAATAAGTGTTTTGGATTTTAGTCATAATGTTGTGGTTTTTGAATGTGAATCAGTAGTTATAAAAGGGTATTAATATTTTATAACAAGTTGAAAAATGAACATGTGAAAACAATAAAATGGTTATATTAACTATAAATACATAATATTTTCGTAATTTAGTGAATTACTAACCCCAATATTATGTTGAGTTTGGTTGTGGTGGTGTAGAGAAAATACTAATATTGGAGTACTGCCCTAATAGTATAGTTGTTATGATGAAACACAAGTGGTTGGATTTAGTGATGTGGTAAGGAACATTTACATCTAATTACCATTTTATGTATATAAATATAAAACAATTTCTACTTAATAATAATACTTATATTATTAAATTAATTTATAAATAAGATTTTTATGTGAAATATCCTTTAAAACGACATTTTATAGTCATTATTTATGTAATCCCAAGTCATAGTTTTGATGATGGTGTGAATTAAATTGACACCATCAGTTTCCCATTTATCGTGAACAAAATATTTTATATAATGATTCAAATACCTCAATTAGTAGAGTTTATTTCGAACCCAAAAATGTGGATGAAAATGTATAGATGAAATGATATGTTCCATAAAAATTTTTTCTTATTAAGTAATTATTTTATACTAATTGTGATGTCATTACTAGTATTTATAATTATTTGATAAGATTAAATAATTATATCCTTAAATATAATATTTAAGATATTATTTAGATTATGGTTTGAATTAATATTTTATATTGTCAACTAGAATTGGTGTTACACAATTTAGAATGTGTATGTCTTATATATAGAATTTACTTTAGGCCAAATGTTAATGTGAACACTATTGGTACCAATATGATATAAAGTAAATTATTTAATTTCTATTAAAAATTTAAAACTAAAAAATTATAATATAGAATAATTAAAAAAATGGAACATAAAATATTGTATGTACCCCAAAAAATAATAATTTTGTACAATTTTATTAGTAATATACTAGTAGATTATTCAAAAGACCTTTGGAGTATGAAAGTAATTGAACTGACTTTTTCTCCCAGTACTAAAGTTTTATGAATTTTTGTTAGAATAATATTTACAAAAATAAAATATTAATTACACTATAATAACTCAATATATGCTAAAAAATAAATGTGAACCAATTAGAAGGACTGTATTTTTAAATGAAATATTATTGTTAACTTGGGGTAAATTGTCTATTTCTAAAAAAAAACTAGGATTTCATATTTTTTACTTATATATATGTATAATTTATTTATCAATAAAAATAAACAAATAAAAATAATATAACATTAATATAATTAGGATACTATAAATAAATAATAAATGCAATATGTAAATAGTTTTGTTGATACAAAGGATTATATGGTTTTAGAGAAACTTTTAAATATATAAAAATTCACTCAAAGTGTAGATGTAGTTAAATGATTCAAACACAATTGTTTTTTATTTTTAATTACATAAATAAAATTTAAATAAAATTAGTACAATATAACATTTCATAAGAAATATTAGTAAAAAATCATGAAAACAACAGTTTTAACAGAAACATTTCCTGGGAATCAATGAAGATTATGAATTTCTAAATGGTCCAGACAGGTTTGGGTTTAGTAGAATTATTATTAAATATTTATGTTATATTTTTAATTATATAATAATCAATTAATTGAGATATATTTAATTATATATTGTTATAAAATATAATTCTACATATACTGAAATTTATATATGTAAACAAAAAAAATTATAACAAATTAAATATTTCTCCTAATATGTTTCCACAAGAATACTTCATATTAAATAACATGAGAAAAATTTAATATAATATTTAAAATGAAAAAAAGAATGAATTAATTTTTGATATAATTTAAAAAAATTTGAAACAAAACTACACATTGAATTTTATAAATCTATATATCTATATTTTTATAAACTATTTGGTATGAACATGATATTAAATACAATCCTTAAGTTTATTTAAATAAACTACATGGTTATGTATTCACCTATGAATTATTTATAATGGTAAATAGTATACCATGATTATTTTATTCCCATTTATTTCTAGTTTTTCATGAAAAATTATTTGCCATTGATTGTGTTATGCAGGAAGTTATTCCTTTTTTAACCTGCTAATTATTACACCTTAATGATGTCCTATTACATCAAATGTTTTGTTGGTATTTAATATTATTATTTGACTTATAATAAAATATGATTATATATTTCTAGGTATTACAATAAAAAATTGACAAGTAAAGTAGGAAGAGATTGTTTGAAAATGATTGATAGATGTGAGATACGGGGCTGTGTCTTTTGGTTCGCTGTATAAGAAAAATATTTCAAATATAAATATATATGAACTAGGTAACATAAAAATAAATTTTATTAATAATTTTTAGATTTTTATTATTAACCATTATACATAAGGTGATATTATTCTCCAATTAGACTACTCTTAGTGGTGGTCAGTTTGATCGATTGAGTGGGTGATACAAGAGGTACTCCAAGAACCTACCATATTTGATCCCACTCAGACCCTTCATTTAATATCTTATCTTTCCCATATTCTTATCCCATAATACCACTATAGAAACTAGGCTTCTTCAAACCAGAAATAATGCATCTATCATTTACACCAGACCCTTCTTCTCATATACCTTTTCCCTTTCCGATTGTGAATCCCCATACCCACTATCCTTTTCCACTAACTTATATACAACATTTATTTCAATATTCTCATATCCCTCTGAGGATTTATTCTCATTAGCATTCAAAATTTTCTTTAGTAAATTTTGATCATATAGTGTCCACAAATCAATAATATCCTACATCTTATAAATAGAATATGAATCCATTAGATCTCAAAAATAAGCCAACATCCTGTATATGATTACAAATATATTTAATTTGTAAAAATAATTTTATTTTTGTTATAATTTGCAATAATATTATATTTTAATTTTATTATAAAAATTTGGATATACAATAATATAGTTTCAGAATACTCAAATGTTTTATGTATAAAACCTCCATACACATGTTATGGTAGAGTATAATTAGGATAACCAAATTATTTGTAAATATGGTAGGTAATTTCATTGTTTTTTTGTTTAAAAATACAAAATATAATGATTTTTTAACAAATCAAAATTTTATTTTCCAATTAATAATAACTATAATAATAATTTTTAAATCAATTTAGATAAAATTTCTAAAATTTTGTGAAATTTTACGAGAACATTATTTGATAATTGTTAAGGGAAACTATATTATTCAACCATGAAATGTTTGATGGGTGAGATGGTGGGTGAAAGATGACAACCGAAATATTTAATAAATATGATTTCATGATTTATTACATAAATAAAGTCATACCAAGATCCAATAATATATATAGTAATCTTGAAACAAGGATATAAAATCGTTATTTATAAATATCAAAATATTACCCTAAATTGATTTGATCTTCTAAAATTGCATGAGAAAACATGGGAAGAAAATAAAAAATTGGTGAGCTATACAAACTGATAAAAGAATAATAAAAGAATAATTTGATGAATGTAATAAATGTGAGTAAGTAGGCATATAAAATTTAAAATAAAGGTATGATAATCAGAACAATGAATATCAAAACATGATATAAAATGATTATATAAAAGTAAAATACGATCATGAAAACAATATAAGATAGGATATCAAAATTATAAGTCAAGGGTAAGTAACAAAACATAATAACATTTCATTATTAAATTATATCTCCATGCACTGTACATGGTATCTCATGGAAAATAAATATTACCTAATGCATTGGGGTGATAAATAATTATGGGCCAACTCGTGACATTAATATAATGTACATGTATTCGTGTACTATATTGACCATACATCATATAAATTATATTCATAACATTTAGTCCCAAACTTAATGAATGTGGTATATATAAATGTATGTTCCCAATAAATTAATGATAGATACATCAAGGTGAATACAATTTAGTTGAAATAGTGATGAGTATTCACAAAAAAAATGTTTGGAATGGAAAATTATAGGATAATTTCGAAAATATAATGTGTATACATAATGATTTATATAAGGGATTTATGAGAGAAAAATATGGTATATCATTAATATGAAAGAAAAATTAAATTAAAATGGATTGTTAAAAACACATGAAAATTGATAATAAAATGGAATAATACAAATAAATTGCTTGAATAAGGAAGTGGATGAGAGAATCCCCTTAGTTATGTAAATAAATTGATTAACTAATGGTTATAAAAATATGGGATAAATTATCATCCACTATTATAAAAAAATTTATATTAAATGTATATTTATAATTTAAGGGAAAAGATAAATTGATAATCAAAAGGTTGTATACAAAGAAGGTTATTGAATGGAAAATATGAGATAGAAATCCCATACGTTGAGTCGGTGCTTCTAAAATCATGGGAGGATATTCTTAAGAACACGATGACACCTTAAGAGGTATTTAGAGACGAATAGGGTTTTAGTAAAGAAAAATGGGATTTTGGATGGCTGTTTATAAATACAGTGAGGGTAATTCATTATTAATTTCCAAATGCAGGTTTTTGTACACTGTAGGATAAAATAAGAAAAACCACTAACATTACAATTTTTTTCTCATTATTTACACCTAATAATATTGTTTTTTAATATTTTATAAGGATAATAACAAAAAATATTTATGTAATTACACTTATGATGTGGATCCGAGTCATATTGATAAATAATTAATTTTAAAACCACAATGTACAATATTAGTTTTGGATGACTCATTAACGGAATATCAAATTGATCAAATAAAATAAATAAAAAATTATTTTAAAGGGTAAATCTATATATTGACATGAATTAATTTTATATCACTTGTTACATCACCTTAGGTATATTATGAAGTCATTATAGAAGCCATATATTCAAACTATTTTTATTTTTAAATCAAATATTGTAATCATTCAGAAAATTATGAAAAATTAAGAATTAGATAGTTTAGAAATTATAATTCCAAAAGTATTTATTTTACAAAATAATTCTCAAAATATGATAATTTACAATTTTATAAAAATCTTTATTTATTGGAAAATACATATTTTAAAGACAATAATTTTTTTTGACCCTGTTAAATATTACACTGGAAGTAATTAAATTATAAAATCACATATATTAAAATAAGTGTTATTTAATGAGAATATTTCATTAATATAACATTTATTTTTTAAAATAATTAATTTTTTCAAATGATTAGTTTAATTAAATCTATATATTTATCAAAAATACAATTTTTGTTTCTTCCTATCGAAATCTAATTTTCATCGACTCATATTTTGTAAGGGCCTCAATCTATATATTCTGATCCTTTGTGAGTTCTCAGGGATAAGTGACCTTGGATGAATCTTGGAATAAGTATGGAGGTGTTGGCTACTGAAAATTTGGAAACAAAGAGATTACACACAATGTAATCCTTACACACCGTGTAAGTAAAATTGAAGACATGTGAAAGACTGGTTCAAGATGTATAATTAATCAAGGTTAAATAATTAAAAGGCACCATGTTTTTGAGAAAAAAATTAATCCCATGGATTTCACTACATGAAATGGGATTACACCACATTAAAATCCATGATATTGTACATCAATAAATGTTTTCAGCAACTAGATTTTCCCAAACCTATGGATGCTCTTGTTTTGAGAGACTAACATCACCCCCCTCATAGTTTTTAGATTCCTTCACCCAAGGATCAATTTTAACTTCCCTCCATTGGTATTTTGTGAACTGATTCGATACAAAGTGTGTTTTTCATTTGTTTTCTAGCAGTTTATCCTAGTTTGATCTAATTTCCAACTATATCTTCTTTCCAAGTAATGAAATTTTATATCTCATGTTTATAATGGGATTTCTATTGGATTTTGTTAGTATGGTTGTACCTCTACATGATCTGATGGATACATATCTTACAGTAGAGTTTATCAGAGATCCATGATGTCGTCTATTCTCATGTGAAAAAAGTTGATGAATTTTGAGGTAGGGGATTCATTTCATTTCTTACATTATTTACATGTAATTATTAATTTATCATGCTTTATCCAATTGGATGGAAATGAAATGAACCTAAAAATTATTCAACTTGATTAATGGAATTGGATAATGATCATATACTGGAGATTATGTTACTTTATACCGTGAAAGATAATTCCTTCGGATTTTATAAAAAATTTTATATCTATTCCATACTATTTTCATATAACTATTGAGGGAAATTGTTAATTAACAAAAAGAAAAAATTAATTTATAATTACTTGGATAATGAATAATGAATAATGTTTAATGTATCTAGTTTTTAATGTAATTTTATTTTGTTAAAATTGAAGCAAGTATGAAATATTAAATGAAACTAGTAAAATAATATGAAGCATAATAATACTTATATATAGTAATTTAAAAGGCATATTAATTGATTATTGTACTTCTCAATGTTTTTTGAAATCAGAATAAATTATAAGGGAATGTTTTTTGATTGATATATTATTATAATTAAATTCCTTAGGTTTTACATAGTTGGAACCTTTAATAATGAATCAGTTAATTCCATATAGAATAAGAGCCAGTTTTTCGATAAAGATAACTAGTTGGGGCCTTGGTCCCATTTTCATGATAAGGCTGAATAACTTTTTTTGGGCCCAATTTCCCAGTTGTTTTCTTATTTTTTTATTACTTCATAAGATGTGATCTAGATGTGATTATTTTAATATGATCATGTTAAGGATGATCCTGGTGGGATGAGGTTTAATATGGGGTGGGGAGGTCCGGATGTGTTGTAATCCTACAATGGATGATTTTGGGATGCATGATGTGATATGTGGGAAAGGAGGCCCAGATGATTTGGAAGAATATGATGCATATATTTGAGAGATTTATCAGAATATGAATGTGGGTGTCGAGGATGGGACTAAAGTCAATGAAACAAGTAAATGTTGGGATTACCCATTGATGTGATGCTGATTGTATCTTTTTCACTTGAAACTATTTATTAACCCATGGCCAAGATGCTTGTTTTATCAACATTCTCTTCCCCACTCCTTGAGGCTACTTGTAGTGCATGATTTGATTTTTCCTCTTGGTTATAGATTATGATGGATTTACTAGAGTTCTTGGATATGGATTAATTCTAATAATGAATAAATGTATAACCTATGAGGTTAATTGATTTTGTAATGAAAATGATAAATTTTATTAATCTTGATAAACATTTTCCTTGTATTGGATTTTTCCTAAAGGTCATGAATTTTTATCTAATGTTTAATTGAATGTAATTCCAATTATAATAATTTTAATATTTAATTTATCTTTAATTAATTAACTAACATTAATTAAATTTATTAAATAATTAAATAATTTATGATTCTTTTTGTATGCAAGTGTGAATATAGGATATCTGGTCTTAGTAGTGATAGTTGGGAGTTCGAGAGATGTTAGCTGCAGTTGAGTCCAATACAAGGTTATGAACATAGTGTGGTTTTGAGATATATTATATCATGTTTATTTTGTTATTTTATATTCTTCGCTGCCAACATAAGCTAGGGAAACTGACACCTAGTGGAATCTAGGTGGGTATTTACCCTAATATCCTAATGGGATGATGGATGACTGACTACCCCCTATAACCCCTGTAACAACTGAGACTTTTATGAGAAATATTTTGTTTTTATATAAATCATCAAAGGAATCTTTCACTACACACAACACTAGCTTGGCTTGCTATACACGCAACCACGACCTTCCTCGATAGCTTGCGTCATACACAATACCGAGTTTCACTAAACAACGATATGATATTAAAATATTATTTAAACAAGCCGTTATGAATAGTATTAACTGAATTTTTAATTTTATAACATTTTAATCTAAATTATACATTTTATAGAATGAGGTATGAAAGCAAAATCAGTTTTTTGGATAAAAGAAGTATTTTTAAAAAAATGCAGTTTTGCCACCTTTTGATGGAACACCCACATTAAATCTAGTTCTTGACATGTTTATAAGTTCAATTTGACAAAATAAAATTCTTATTTTGAATTGGGGTATAAAAATTTACTTTGGATAAATTTTTGATATTTTTTTGATAACTTTTATATTTTGATGAATAGTAAAAATACGCTAAATTTTAATTAAAAACAAATTTTTTTATCAAGATAATTTATATGGATAAATTATAATATTTAATGGTTTTAAAGTATAAATATAATATATTTTTACCATTTAATATAATGTATGACATTACCATTAATTTCACATTGAATTCATAGGTAAAAACATTTAAATCTTTGGCAATGTTTTAACTTCTAAAACCCATTTTCCTAACAATGGGATTTATTTTAAATTAATTAATACAACTTATATGTTTTGAATTTGAAAAAATGGATTCCATATTAAGAATCAGTGGGTCCAAATTATGTTAATAGTCTACTTTTTATTTTTGGGCATTATGAATAGTAACTACAGTAAATTTTATTTACCTTAGTTAAAGGTAAATCGTGTAATTATGGGTAAATATAAGATTATAAAATTACCTTAACACCTGAAAAAATTCTATTGGATGACTAAAAGTCGACCCATATCACCTAATGGTCGGATTAGATTTATTTAATGGACTTTTTTTCCATGAAAATAATTTAATTATTATTAAAACCAAAGAATGTGACAAACATGTCACTTTCTTAAATCTTATAAGTATAATAATTTTAATTTGTTGATAAACTTAATAAAACTTCAAACATGAATAATATCCAAAAATCTAATACATTTATCTACATTATAGAAATTTATTTAGAATTTTTAGGGATTAAATAAGTATCATTAATTATGACAGAATAGTGATGTTGAAATTATTTTATTAATTAAAATATCAAATAAATGGTATTAAAAACATTAAAATAAATATTATATGAACTATTTAATGTGTTCCACTAATTTTCTAGATACATATGAAATTTTATGAATCTATTAAAGCTTTTATTTTGAACATATCTTCTGTATATATTTTATTTAAATTCAAATAAATGAATAGTGTCAAAATTGACACTATTGTTATTTTATAAACATAACATATTATAAAATTGTTTAAAAATCAGAAAAATATTTAAAAATTATAAATTAAAATTTATATAGTCTAAAATATCATAAAGTGTAAAATTATGGTAAATTCACAATGCATATGTAATTATTGATAATAATTTAAAATTTATAATATTATTACCACAAATAAAATTAAATTGATAAATAAGGATAAATCAAGTTGATAATGTTTAAAATAAATTCATAACATGTATAAATTTTATTGTTTGATGATATTACAACCCTATCTCATCTAATCTTCGGATATGAGTCATTTTGGAAGTTTTTAAGTGGGGTTGGGATTTAATATAAACTAATATTTCTTATATTTCCAAAGGTGCCCCTCTCCTCCCTTATAAAAGGGCACCTCCTCCCTCTCCTCCTCACACCAATTTGAGCCTTCAAGCTCGAAAATTACCTGACAATTTCACTTCCCCACTTCCCTAGAAACATCCTAGAGGTCCTGGTCTTCTTCAAAGACCAATTTTAGTGCCCTAAGAGGAGATCTCAAAGAGGCGCTTCAAAGAAGAGGTAATGCCCGTTACCAATTATTTCATCTTTATTTCTTCTTCCACTTCTTCTTCTTTAGTTGTTTCATTATGAAGTAATAACATCAGTATCACTCATATACTGATATGTTATTATAATTATGAAACAACCCTATTTCACCATCTATCCATCCTATAGAAAATGAAATCACCGCGCATGCGTACGTACGAAATACCTTCTCCACGCCGTGGTGTAATCTATTTTTCCCCACCACCTTTCTTGGATGGGTATAATGGTGTAAATAATAACTATATATAATTATTGTAAAGTGATATTGATTCTGAAATATTATACATACACTCCAATACAATTCCACGATCATGGGAACGATATCATCGCTTGTGCGTACGTACGGAATACTGTCTCCACAATGTGATGCGACTCGTTCTACATGATATTCATTTCATAATGATTATGTAAATGAATTGAATGAATAAATATGACATATAGTACAATAATAACATTATAGAAATGATGTATCTATAACCTAACGAGAATAATAATAATTTATTTGACAAAACACGCATAAGAACAAAAAGTAATAAACACCCGAATAACAAGTAATAATGAAATATTACTAATAAGAAGATAAGAATATGACCATATATGATATAATAAAAATAAGTATTATTCTAGAATAAGTCAATAACATTATTTAAATCAGTATACAGGAGGTTCGGACACTTACGAAGCAAATCAGACCTAAGGTAAGGGAAAATATCACAATCTCATTTTTATCTGAGATTGTTTATACTTTGGTATTTACTAGGGTGTATTTTATCATCCAAATACATGTTCCCTAAATATGTAATATTTTTCCCTCCACCTAAAATGGTTTAAATCCAATTTTACCCTTCAGTGAGTTTTTAGTAAAGGATATGACTGGAATCTTTTGTCGTTTTTCATATGAAGTACTTTTTGACTTTTCCGAAAAAAGTACGAGAAGAATGTTTTTTTAACATATACGACATGACTGTATTTTTAGAACATTACTTCCATGAAGCTTCCTTTACATGTTTTCAAGTTTATATTTAATTAACTTCTTTTAGTTCAAAATTATATGACATGTTAAGAAAGGAAAATGTTTTTTTGAACTAGAAAGGATATTTTCCTCAAGAATGGAGTTCAAGTGTATTATCAAAATTATTTTACATATAAGATAATATAGGGTTACGTTTCTGTCCCTATTATTACATTGATTTGATTATGTTATGATGGAAATATTTTTTTATGAATTCCTTTATCTTATATGAATTGTTTTATGATGTCATGATGTTTAAGATTCCCATTTTTATTACATGGGTTATGATATGATGTATGGTTTATGATTTTGTGGCACACATAAGAATGGTATAATTATGAGATGGGTGGGACCTATATCTCCCTCAATGCATTGGGTAAAGATTTTATATCTCATGAGATAGATATGTCTAGAACAGCAGGTTAAACCGGTTTAGTGAAACAGGACTGAAACGAGGAGTGAACTCAGTTCAGAAATGGACTTTGTCCACTAAGATAGTCTTGGCAATGAGTCTTGACTAATAATAAATGATTCTATATGATTATGTGTGTATGCCACAAAGTTTCATGTTTTAAGTTATGATTATTGGGATTACACTTCACTACCATGATTTATCCCATTTTATGAAATTATGATCTCTTTTGCAAGATAATATTTTCAAAATGTTATGTTCTTATGAATTTGATGTAATTGATATTTCTTTTGTTTACCCTTACTGAGAATTTGAGCTCACCCTTTTGTTTGTTTTCTTTCCCCAGGTCAGGAAGACGGGTATTAAGTTAGATATTCCAAAAAGGGACTATAGATATGATGAAAGAAATGGGGGACAATGTAGATGCTTTATGAACCAGTTGTTTATGTTTCCCAGTTTCTAAAGACACTATTACCAATACGGTCCTTTCATGGTTTTGTTATATGTTGTAATAAGTATGCTTCAATTTTGAAGTATTAACCATGTATGTAAAGTAAGGGTTGTTATAACCCCACTCCCTTCTCTTTATTGCTACTTGTGATGGTATGCATGAATTTTAGTTTTTCAGAATACATGTTCAGGTTTGTGGTGGGTTGTGGTTTTTTCACACACATGGATTACTAGATATAGTTTTTAAATTACTATTATCAGTATCTCGAATATAGGTTGGTATGGCTTTATGTACTTACTTTGTGTATTGGTAGTAATGTCTATGTTTGATATATGAAATATGGGCTATGGTGGCTCCTAGAAAATTATGGTGACTATTTGGTTGTTGATTGACTTGGTGTTGTTTTGTGATGCATCAGGTTTATTTGGTGGTTCCTTGACATTGTGTTATCTAGTCAGCTTACTTTTGGAGAGAGATGGATTAGGACTTTCAATGTTGTGGGAGAGTGACAAACCATAATTGAAGTGGTATCGGGGCACCCTTGATGTTTTATTACAATATTACATGCTCTATTGTATGCACTAATTAGTTAAACTTATCCCTGGTGAGGCTAGGAACGTTGTATACCTATTTAGTTGATGAGTTAGTTTTACTATTTTTCAAAGTGAATTAGCCTGACTTCATTATTTTTTCAAGAGAGTCTTTGGGGAGGATCCTAATAAGTATACCTTCATGATCACCCTATCTATATATAAAAACTATTTTTTAGTTTAGTTGACCAGGTTGGTTATTAGGATTGGCATTACTATCTTCGGGTTTAGTAGGACCTATTTGGTCATTATGGTTACTGAAAACATTACTGTATTGGGGTACTTGTAGTTTCCCATTCAATGATTAGTACTGCATGACATTACATTTTTATCTTGGTTTCTCTCTCTATGTATATACATTTCTATGTAGGTGTTTGTTTTTTTATCCTTCTTATCACTCTCTTATTCTTGTATCTCTTAAATGGATATTCTTCCCATATTCATGATTACTATACCCTATGTGCTAGTTACTGACCTGGGGCCTATTGGAGGGAAAACTTGGGAAGTCACCACATCTCTCCCTTCATTACAATTTCATTTTAGGGAGGAGGTAATGGCAATGTTGTATCAAAGGTTCAGGCTTGAGGGATCAGATGAAGTTTGGATTTAGGCACATGTGAGGTTACATGGGTTTGTAGGGAAATAGTGTTATCTATGTTTAGTAAGAAATTTAAACATGGTAGATTAGGCGAGACACAAGTATTTCGGGTCCCTTATTATCTGATACATATACCTCTAGGTTTACTGAGCCTACTAAACTATGCGATACTTGTTTTTGGATAGAGACCTATGAAAGGATAATCCATCATTTGTATCTACGCCTATCATTCAAATTTTTAGACATTAGGATAAGTTAAAATCATAAAAAATAAAAATAATTACATAATTAATTAATATTAAATATTCCATATTCTAGGTTTAGGAGATATAACATTTTTTTTCTGGAATGGATATAGGTTAAGTACCTATTCATATTCATTCCAAAGATGTTCATAAGGATGTCCCATTATATTGTCACAATGTAGGGGTCATCAATAATGACACAAGGAGGGGAAAACTCTGAGAGTTTTCAGACCAGTTTCTATAGAAGAACAGGGGATCTGTTTTAGACGATGTTATGAAATACTAGTTATTAAAGGTTGAGAGTTCCTTCAGTTTTATTCTTGATCAGTAGGAGCACTGAGTTTCATAGTCTCTAATGATGATGCTTAGATTAGTGAGGAAGTGGTGGATCTTGTTCCTTCAGGAACATGATGAGTCATTAGTCTCATGGGATACGTTTTGAGACCAGTTCAGAGAAGAACTTCTTTCTTCAGCCATAAAGGAAACCAGTTCCCATGATCTATTAACCCTTCAGCATGGGGGCTATAGTGTGTGAGAATTTGAGATCTATTTTAGGAATCTACAGTCATAAGCTTCATAACTATTTCTAGATGAGGAGGCCAAGGAGATACAGTTAATGGAGTATTTTCATCCATAGGTATAGTATAGAGTCACCCCGTTTATACTGAAGACAAATCTCAAGGTGCTAACAAGAGTTGTGGTCATAGGGAGGTTGTTGGAAAGAACCAGGTCATCATGATAGGGGTGTCGTCAAAATTCTTCAAGAAGAAATGTTGTGGTACTTGGTTCCCATTTTTCAAGGAATAAGAGTTTTAAGTTTTATAGGGGTTGGTCCCAACCCACATCATATTATTTCTATGAGGGTAGTATCTCTCATACATATTGTAATTGACTATAAACATATTATTATTGTAGAGGATGAGGTCATCAGTAGTGAGGGTTCATAAAATATCTGAGTGATCTGTGTGCTCCAGATGTTCCTTTTCATGTTCCCCCATTAAATTTGTTTCAGATGAGGTAGAAGTAGTAGGATGGTCCAACTTCAGATTATAATATAGGAGAAGTGTAAATAAGAGGATATCCCCAAGATATTCCTCATATTCATAGAGAAGAACACAGTCCTGGAGGGGGTCATTAGCTATGATAGAGAGGCCACATGGTTGTTTTTGGTTAGCTTTATGCTTTACCGTTGTCGGGACTAGGTGAGTCAGATGTCATTTGAGGTTCCATTTGATTTTTTTCTACATGGGGGTATGATTTAATTCATCCAAGATAAACATAGTCCTTTATATCACCTACCCTTTTCCATGATTTTGGAATTGAGATAGGACGGTTCTAGTTCACATGGAATTGACTACACTAGTTGGAGGTTGATCTGAATTATATGAAGTCTGTAGTGATTGTGAGCTAGTTTTTGGGAATCACTATTCGTGGGGATACATTATATGCTTTCTAATACATATATATGACTTATTCCTTAGCCTGTATTGGTTATATTTGGTTTAGTATATAATGGGTTTCTTTAAGAGGATGTTTGTGTTCTATGATGTAATGAAGAGATGCCCATTTTTTCTATTGAGAAATACCCTCAGATGGGTTTCTGGTGTGTTCCATCCTTTTCATATTTTATGAATGCGTTGTTACTAATATTTAAAGAGGCTCAACAGTGGGTATTTCTCATGGTTTTGGAAGAGTACTCGGATTTATTTCTAGAGGATGTTGTAGCATTAACCCCTCAACAATAGATCAATTTTGGGATCAAGTTAGAACCATTAATGTATCCTATCTTGATGTATCAATATAAGATAACACCTTTTTAGGTGTGATAGACACAAGTAATGATTAGTCACCTATTATAGTGAGGTTTTTTCAGCCGAGTTTGTCACCTTTGGGTGAACTAGTTTTTTTTGTGAAGAAGGATGAAGATTGTTTGCGGTGTTGTATGGATTATCATCAATTGAACCAAGTGACAAAATATAAATGACATCCTCTTTGACAAATTTATGATTTATTAGATCATCTAAAAAGAGAATATTGGTTCTCAAAGATTGATTTGCAGTATAGATATCATTATATTCTGGTGAAGTATGAAGATATTTAGAATATCACATTCCACAATATTCATGAACATTATGAGTTTTTGTGATTCCATTTGGTGCAATAAAATCTTTATCCATATTCATGGGAATGGTGATGATTGTTTTAAAAGAGTTATTGGATACATTTGTGGTGGTTTTCATTAATTAAATCCTTGTGTACTCTGCATCTGTGGAGGTGCATGCAGAGCATCTGCATGTTATTTTTGGTGTTCTTTGTCATGAGTAGATATTTGGGATTTTTTCGAAGTTTGAGTTCAGGGATCCTAAAGTCTGGATCATAGGAAAACATGGTATCCTATAAGGGTATATATGTGTATTCTTTGAAGAGAGAGGTATTTCTCTCTTGAGAACCCCCCAAGATATGGAATGTGGTGCAGAGTTTCCTCCATCTTGTAGGATATTATAGAAGGATCTCAGAAAATTTCTATCATGTTGTGACTCCTATAACCAATTTGACACAAAAGGATCATGAAATATTGTTGATATACCAATGTGAGAATGATTTTGGGTAATTGAAGGAGAAGTTGGTCAGCACTCCAGTTCTTTGATTTATAGATAAAGGAGTTTTGTTTTAGGTTTTGTGTGACACTTTGTGTCTTGATGAGGTCTATATTTTGATGTAGTAGAGATTAGTTATATCTTATGTGTCTTAGTAGTTATGTCTTGATGACCATTAGTTTTCCACCAATGACCTCAACTTGGAAGTAGTTGTATTTTCTTTGATGTTGTGGTGACATTACCCCATCAACATGAATTATTTGTATTTTACTGACCATAAGAGTCTAATCTATGTATTCTCCCAATATGAATTGAAATTTATCCAATACTGTTTTATGTAATTAATTCAGGATAATAACATTGAAATATTTTATATTCTACTAAAGAAGAATTTTTTGGTCGATTCACTGAGCATGAAGTCATGTAGTGATGCCGTACAAAAATATAGAGATTCATGGAGAGTAATTCAAGAACTCCCAGCATCAAATATTGATATGGGTGAAGATGGAGGTAAAAGTTTCCTTTACCAAATGACAGTGTAGTCATAATTTTTACATAAGGTGTTGGAGACCCAGAAGTGGGATTCTGGTATGGATGTCTGGAGGGAACGAGTTTTTTTTAGCAAAGCCCCTAATAGTTACTTTGAGGATTCCCAACACCATGTGTTGTTTTAGGGAAATATTTTTCATTACTTCAGTGATGCATGAGATAGTTATCTAGGATTTTCATTTTACACCTTTGGTGGTATATCTCGACATGACCAAGATGTATCAAGATTTGATGGGTCTGTTTTGGGGTCCTAGGTTGGTGTGTATAGTTATATAGTTTGTTTCTGGATGTTTTCTCCCCCTAAATGTAATGACCGAGCATTGTGTTCGTAGTGGTTTTCTCTATCCAATATATGTTCCCTAGTGGATTTGGGAGAACATATCGATATACTTCATTAACAGTTTACCTTAAGATAAAGGATTATATGATTCTATATGGGTGATAGTGGAACATTTGATAAAATCCGACCACATTATAGTAATCAGGTTGTTGAGCTCAGTAGAGGGTTTATCGAGTAAGTATCTATTGGTGGTGGTGTGACTCCAAAAAGTGATGAGGATGATCATATTTGATCAGGATCCAAATTTCACCTTTTGGGTTCAAAGAGGTATCCAATATGAAATTTGTTCTCAGTTATGACTTAGTACAAATTTTCATCTATAGACGGATGGTCAGATTTAACAAGCCATTCAGTCTATTGAAGACATGTTGTAGCCTTGTTACCTATATTTTGGAGGTTTATGGATGAGGCACCTAAAATTTGTTTAGTTTTTATATAATAATAGTTTCCAATCCACCATTTCTTTGGAGCCATTTTAATATTTCTATTTCTAATAATTCCATTATTTATTGTGTTGTAATGGGGTTAGAGAGGAATGAATTCCTGGGATAGAACTAGTATAGAATATGAAATCGATGGTTCAGGTAATTCTTGATTGGATGAAAGAATCACCAAATCACTAGAAATCCTATGCTGATCAAAGTAGGAGACCTTTATACTTCTATGTCGGAGATCATGTGTTCCTAAAGGTGACTCCTTTTCATTGGAAGTGATGGTTTGGACATAAGAATAATCTTTATCCATGGTTTGTCAGGCATTTCAATGTGTTGGATCATGTTGAATCTGTGTAGTATTGGATTACACTTCCCTATAGTTGAGTCAAAAACCAGATGTTTTTCACATGTCTCTAATTCTCCATTATATATATTATGACTCCCAGATCATCGATTGCAGATAGATTGATATTTATGATGACACAAACTTCGAGGATAATTTTATAGAGATCTAGGACCTCTAGGAGAAGGTGCTTCATGGAAATTACATTCCCTTTGTTTGTTCTAGTGGCAACATGATGGTGTAGAGGAGAGTACCTAAGAATGTGAGTTGCAAAAGTGTGCTTAGTACCCCAAGTTGTTTGATGTTAAGCTCTTGTCTTTTAATATTATTATTTTACGGACATTGATCTTATTTATTTTAATATATGTTTTACTCTTTTTCCTTATTTTGGATTTACTCAAATTTATGATTTTTCTCCCATAGGAGAGCGTTTAGGATCCAATTGCATTAGTTGCATATTTTTGTGCCTGTTACTCTAGCGAGGTGGTTGAGCTCCTATGATGGTGAGATTTTCTAGAGGTATCTAAAAGGGTGGCTTTTTGGATGAACCCTTTATGTTTCCTCTGTGGGTTTGGTTTATATTTTTAGGTATGATAATTGATTGAGAGATATATAATGGAAGGTTCCCGATCTGTGTATCATTAACCTCAAAATGTTTTCTAGGAAAAGGGAGGTCATTAGTGGCTTTGAATATGTCTAGTTTCATTGGCCACTTTGAAATTGGAAATAGGGATATTACAAGACATGTATTCCTTACACACCATGTAAGTGTGGTTCATAAATTTTGAAGGTGCGGATCACATTTTGAAATTAATAAGGGATAAATAATAAAAACACTTCCCATTTTTTTCGTGGAAGCCAAACCCAATGGATTACATGACATGAAAGGGGATTACATTTCATGTAAATTCCCAATGCTCTACATATTTAAATGTTTTGAGCCGATTTGGTTTTCCAAACCCTAGGTCTTCTCTCATTCAAGTGGACCAATGGATTCCCACCATATTCCTTTCAATATCCATTCACTCGGCTAACAATTCTAGCCTTCTGCCTTTGATCTATGATGAAACGAGTAGATCCAAGGTACATTATTCCTTTGTTTTCTAGCAGTTTTTCCTGGTCTGATCTCTCTTACCCCTATATATTCTTTCCAAAATGTAGAGTTTGATATCCCATGTTTTTAATCGGGCTAATCCTTGTTCTTATTACTATGGTTGTGTGGCGATATCCTTATATGGATGCAGTTATTTTAGGAGAGGTGATTAAAGATATGTGATGTGTTATTTTCTTGTTTAATGAACATTGAAATCTTTTGAGGTATGTGATTTATTTGTTATCTTAATTTATATACATGCAACCAATAATTGATCTTGATTTATCCTTATGTATGTATGTGAAATTTACCAAATAATTATTGAACATGATTAATGTAATTGGATAGTGATCGCATGTTGGAGACATTATCTCTTTATGTCATGATAGAAGTTTTCCTATTGATTTTATAGATTTGTGATATCTATTCCTTGATTTTTTTCATGTTGTCCATGATTAAAATAGGAAAATAACATAAATTTATAATTAATGGATAATTAATTGGATAAATAATAAAGATGCATGTTTAATCTATCTGGTTATTGATGTAATTTGATGTTGATCAAATTAATGAATTTTTTTCATGTTTAAATGAAATTGGTTAATGAGCCTAAAGAATTATAATATGAGTTCAGAATAATAAAAAATGAATTTTAATTGATAATGTTACTTCTCTAGGTTGTTTGAAACCAAAATAAATGTTAAGATCATGTTTTTCCATTGATATATTATTTTATATAGTTGTCATATGTTTCCCATAGTTTGAACCTGTAACAATGAATCATGTAATTTATGATGTAATAAGAATATTTTGTATGATAAAGATATTTCTTTGGGTCCTGAGTTTCCTTTTTTGTAGTTGAGAAGGATGGGTGATGTGTTTTGAGTCCCCAGTTTCCCTATTGTTTTCTTGATTGTGTCTGGATACTTCTCATGTCCTCTATATATGAAACTTGCAATATGAGACTAGTAAAGATGGTACTAGAGGCATTAGTTGTTATATAAGTAGGGGAAGAACAAATATGATGTTATTATGGGATGAAAAAAATAATATGTGGGATGGGAGGCCTAAATAATGAGGTAACCTATGGCAGCTATGTTTGAAAGATAAATCGGAATATTTATGTGGGTGTTATGGATGGAAGCAGAGGTGATAAAATGGGTTAAAGATGATATTACCCAATATTGAGATGCTGAGAGCTCATATGATCTCTTTAATATATTTAATGACTGATGTTCAGGTTTGTAGTTTTATCTTAATTCCATTCCCAACTTCTGGAGGCAGGTAGACATGCTTGATTGTGCATTTCCTTTTGATGGAAGATCATGATGGTTTTACAAGAGTACCTAGATATGGAATAATGACAATAATGAATAAATGTTTAACCCATTGGGTTGTTTTATTTTATAATGAAAATGGTAAAATATTTTGATCTTGAATAACCATGTCCGTACATTGGATTATTCCAGGAGGGTATGGACTTTTCTCTGATGTGTAATAAAATTCAGTGTTATACAGAAAAATGTGAATGGTTAATTAATGTCCAATTATTTAATTAATGTAAAGTGTATTTCTTAATTAAATAAATAAATAAAAGTTCATTTTATATTATTGTGTGATTATAGGAAATATGGTCATTGTAGTGGAAGCTGGGAGTGTGAGAAAATTTAACTGCAGTTGAGTCCTGGACATGGTTATTAGCATAGTGTGATTGTAAGCTATATTATATCTGGTATATTTTGTGATTTCATATTCTTCCCCAACCATGTTGGTTAGTTAAATTGACTCTTAGTGGAATCTAAGAGGGTACTTTACCCAACATCCCAGTGGGAGGATGGATGATGGATAACCCCCTTTTCCTTACCTCTCTTCTCTTGGTAGTTACTTGTGCTAGTATGTACAATGGTTTGTTTTACCATATATGTGTGTAAATGTAAATTATGGATTTTGGTTATTTCAAACCCAGGTATTAATGTATATAGTATCCCAAGGATTATTATTGGTATTTCGTATATAGATCTTGATTTCTTGAGTTACTTACTCAGTGTATGGGATGTAATGGTTTGATGTATAATACTTTATGCTTGATATACATTATGCGGGATGTGTTGGACCTCATAAACTACATGGTTACTATTTGGTTTGTGATATCAGATGGTGTGGTTGTGTGATACACTTGGTTCATGTGGTGGTTCCATGTCTATGTGTTTTTAGGTTTGCATACATTTTGAGAGTGATGGATCAAGATGCGAGACATTGGGGAATAGAGGAAAACCCACGGGGAAGCATGAGTGAGGTGACATTGATATTTTGTTACTATACAATATTCTCTACTATATGAGATACCAAGTGAGAGTTATCCATGGTGATTATGGGAACATTGTATATTTATTTTTGTGAGGAGTTAATTTTATTATTTTTCATTATGTTTTATCATGATTTCCTTTTCTTTTTCATGAGAGGCACTAGGGAGGATCCTACTAGGTATACTGTTATGCTAAAAACACATATGTATAAAAATATTTTCAGGTATGCTTCAATAGTTTTGTGATCAGGCAGTACATTACTAGATAGGGGCATAACAAAAGTTTTTTGGGATTTATGGTTGTAGCTGTATTTACTATTTTTGGTAAATGTAGTTTCCCTTTCAGTTAATTAGTACTATAATACATTTCATGATGCACTTTAGTTTTCTTTATATATATAAAAATATTTATATGTCTGAGCATGTTTTTGATGTTCTATCCTTAGTATATATATCATCCTAATGTTTCTCTTAGAGGGTATTTCCACCCTTCTGCATTACTACTATACCCATGATGCTAGTCAACAATTCAGTACCAACGAGAGGTGGGACATGCCCTATATCTATCCCCTCATTTTTGTATCTTTAGAGGTAGGGGTATTAAAATATATAATTGTTTATATAAATAAATAAATAATGGGGATAAAAATAATATATATTTTATTATAAATAAAACATAAAAATTTATACTACTTGGGTCTAGATACATTACCCCTTATTACAACGTCATAATTACTGTTGGGTACAGTGTGAAATGGTCATATGTTCTTGGGGTTGTTCTACAAACATAGTTCGGGTTATGATCTTGATAAGCTATATATTCTCATATAAATTCTTCTATTCATGTTTTTGTTGATGAATTTCATCTTGGACATGATCATGGTAAAATCATAATTTCTCCATCTACCTTATATTCATAGAAAAATGGGAATCATATGGTATGAACCTAATGGTTTAGGTCATCGCTTCATCTTTTTATGTCAATTATACTTTATCATAGCTTTTAATATGTACTAATAAAAATGGTCACAATATAAAGACTATATTATCAATAGTGATGATCCTTAATAGTCTTCAACATCCAATATTGATATTTTTTATTATGGTTTCAAATAACCAATTTAGTGTATGTGGTTTCAATAAATAATTTATATAAAAAGGAATTTATTCATTAAAAAGGTAATTTACTTAATAATGGTTTACCTCATTACATTCTTCCCCTTTAATATTTTTTTCCATTAAAATTTTATTTCAAACATTTTCATACAGGAGGGTGCTTATGTTTTATCACCTATTCATGTTTCCAAGTTAAATTGTAGACTTGGGGTCCTAGCACATCACTTTGATGAAGTGAGTTGTATTGTTTTGTATAACATCATATCTATGATCTATGATCTCCAATGACATATTCTTATATGTAAGATGACTCAAAAAGGGTACCACATATTGATTTACTACACAAGTGGTGTATAGTATGCACTTCCACAATAGGGATTCATAGAAGACATCATTTACTTGAGATATGTTATATGGGAGTGTTAGTCGATAGTCCACATGTCCAATACAATCAAGAATTAAAAATGGGGGTATGTATCTTGGATTAGGATTTCTCTTCCTGCCAAACCTATTGAATTATTTCTAGAAACTTATATCTAAACACAATATCTTGGCCTCAAAAATTATTTTGTATATATATTTTCTTTTGAATTTTTTATGTTTTCATGTGATGTTGAGTGGTTTTAACTAGATTTATCATCTCTGGGAAAATATCTGATCCAATATGATCCCCATCACCAACTTAATCCTAGCATGTTGGGGTCCAACACCTATTCCCATTAAAAGCCTTAAAAGGATCCACCTAAATTATAAAACAAACAAATATTGTTATATGAGAATGTCTATAAGGGAATGTGTTGAACCCAACATCCTAGGAAATCTAGTGAACAAGATATAATCATATCCAGGTGAGAATGAATTGTTATTTCAGACTAACCATCAATATGAGGGAGATAAGAAATTCAAAAATATAGCTCTCTATCTAATTCTTATTGGAATATCTTAAAAAACCTCAAGGTAAACTTTATTTATTAATCAGATATAATGGGGAGTGTTACTCCATGAAATCAAACCACTTAACTTATTTATATATTTGAAAGTTGGTCATAAGATAAATCATCTTTGAAATAAATGAAATGCACTGACTTTTTAAGGTGATAGACTACCACCCAGATAGTGTTATTTCCTTATAAATCATTGGGATTCCTATGGTAATATATATGGTTATGTTTTCCCATTTCCATAATGGTATGGGAAATGGTTGCATCATTCATTTTGACATATGTCATCCATATTTATATTATTGGAATAATAAGAAATGTAATACAAATAATTCAATATATCTCATCATGTAATCCCACCTAGAGTTTTGTTTTA
Organism: Viscum album; assembly: GCA_963277665.1. NCBI lineage: Eukaryota > Viridiplantae > Streptophyta > Magnoliopsida > Santalales > Viscaceae > Viscum > Viscum album. The sequence goes on from OY728166.1 coordinate 1,137,176,347, forward strand.
TATATCTTTATATATTAGTGTCTACAAGATGAATAAAGAAAGATGGTCCATGCAAATCATCCAGAAGTTCCTCCTTCATATTTTGTTTTGATGGGATAAATGTCCATATTACTAAACATATAAATCTATATTTATAAAAGTTAAACATTGGAATATTTAAATCATATTGTTATATATACTCATCCTATTATTGGGCCTTATTAATATTATCATGAATTAATTGTTCTTCATTTATTTGAGCAAGGTAGGATGAAGTCCCTTTTATGATGCCCATGCACATCTATTTCATGTACAAGATAATTGGATCAATTTAAATTGTCATCGTGGTTATGGTTGTAGGATCCTTTCTATTCAAATCATATGTCACATTATTAGTCTTTACTAGATTGTAATGGAACAAAAAATCATAAATCTATATCAGATATAACCACCTTCATTGGAACAAATTGTGATCCATTTATGTGAATATATTATTTGTTTTTTTGGGACCTAATAAATACATCGCACTTTTACATATAGAGATGATGCCCCCAAAATTTCAATGTGAAGATCACTTCGACCAACCCCAGATCATGGGTTATTTAGTTTTTATCTTGGATCACCAATGGGTAGGAAAAATAAGCTATCATTTTTTTCATATTTCATTAGTACATAACCCAATAAAATTTTGGATTCATCACTTTAGTTTTCAAATCCTTCACTGCTAGTTGGTAATGTAAGCGTATGTTCTATGATTTTCCTATTATTATATTCATTAAATACCTCTTTGTAAAGACCCAAACATTTATCAATGGATGTTATTCCTTATTATAGTAATGTCATATTAAATTAGAACCACATCAGGAAACCCAATTCCACATCATGCCAAAATGAACTACTATATGACCTTTGAACTTAAATTTTCCAGTTTTGTGTTTTGAATTTTGAAAATCATCCATAGATAGTTGCGATCCGTAAGATGTTTGCAGTTTGTTGGGTAGAATTAAGTTTTAGTGAATAGTAACCAACACTTATGAATAGTAACCTATCCTTATAAATAGAAATATGAAACTTATGAACAATAAATTGTCCAAAAGAATAGTAACCTCACCCATAGATTTATAAATAAAATTTAGGAATCTTATAAGTGACAATATGACTATATTAAAAGTATTGGTATTTTTATAAGTAATAATTAATTAATTAATTAATTCACAAGAAAATTTATTTTACATAAATGTGTTGAGAATTAAAATTTTATATCTTCTAGTTTTATGATAAGTTTATAAGAGCTTATGTAATTTTTAAAAGCATTATGAAATCTGTTTTAATTAACAAAAATTATTCTTCAATTGAATCAAGATTTTAATTAAAAATTAAATTAATCATATTTATAATTTTTTTTGAAAAACGGTCTTCATATTTGGATTCTACACTTCAAAAAATGGTTATGATGAATTTTTAGGTAATTTTTGAAATACTTGAATTTTTGATGAATAATGAAATACTATAATTTACATAACAAGCTAATGACATTAATTACAGAGTCATGGATGATGTTATACTGAGGTAAGACCAATTGTTCTGAACTCACATGCTCAAAGTACTATATTCAGTCCTATATTCATCACTATTTCTTGTCTTCTGAGGAAATAAGAAATTAATGAATATAGTGTTGTCAAAACCCCTCTCCCCTCCACTATAAATACCACCACTCACAACCTTATTTATTCAGACCTATCTAGCTACAATATATGCCCAAATCATTCCCAAATATCTTCAATATACCCTCCCCCAATTCCATCCACCCTTATTCTATTATGAGAAACAAAACTCATTTCCTAAAGAGGCTCTCAAAGAAGATATATTCAAGTGGTAATTTCTCTCTGTTTTATTTCAATTTCCTTTCAAATTTCCTTTCTTTTATTCTATTATCCTCACCTTATCTTATCAAAATTTCCTAATAACCCTATAATGATTGATATAATGGTATGATATCATTTTAAGGGGATATTATTCATTATACTCTCCCCTCTCTATGTTTGTTTACAGAAATGAAATCATTGCTTGTGATCAGTTAATTTAAGTACATCAAGAGTGATACACATCCATTTTCCTTCAACTCCTTCAAGGATCTCAAAATAATCATTAAATGGTTGAAAACTAATTTTAACATGTTTTTAACTTTTTTTAAGTTCTATAACCAACTTGTATTCATAATACTTATTTATAAAACAAAACATGTTCGTTGTGATAAAAAACCACCTAAATTAAACTAAAATGATCATCATTAAATTTTATCTAATAATTCATCCAAATGGTATATAAAATAACTCATTAAAATATAATTTAAACTCCAAGAAGATCATTAATAACCTTTATTATTAGGTTTTTATGTTTATCCATGTTCCACATGAACTCCCATTCATGTATATGGGTTATCAATTCAAAAAAACTATGAAAAAGAACACCGTCGAACAATGGATTTAAACTCTATAACTAATCCAAAAGCCCTTAAAAACATAATTAAACCATAAAGAAACATATTAATGTATAAAAGGTTCATTAATTTCTATTTAATGAATACAATGTCATTATACAGGACATTGAAGTGAACAAAGCGTTCATATACAAGGTAAGGGGAAATCCTCAAACCCAACCTTCTTTCTTTGGGTTCAACTTCTTTCACTCCATATTTGGTATGTATACTCTATAAAAATATTTTTTTTATCATAATATTACATTTTTTGGGATATATAGATTTCCACTGGACTTTAGGTCAAAAACAATGTTTTCCAAAAGAACTCTTCTTTTCAAAAAACACTCCTTTTACTTCTCACTCAAGGTTGATGGTTCTTCTATCGATTATGTTATTCCCTCTTTATTTTGGGAACACAATGTTTATGGATTTGTTCTTAAGAGATGAAACCCATTATCTTCCATGGGTTATTTATTTTCATGATTGATATATTTTCTATGTTCCATGCTAGATAAAGAAAATTTTGTGATTTGATGGGTGTGCCCAGAATTATAAAGCACAATATGAATGTTTGAATGTGATGGGGGTGCCTAGAATTATATAGCGATCCAATGAATTAGCTATAGTGACGAATATCATGATTTAAATAGAAATGATTCATGGACATGATGGTATAATTTCTCATAACTATGCGTGGTAGTTGAAAACTAATACATAATGTTATATTTTTAAGCATCACCACAATCCATGGATTTACCAAATGATCCCTCTCATGATTTTTATGATGATGATGTTATAATCACCCAATGTTAGATTGTTTCATGTTATTATCTATCCTCTTACTGGGCTTTTAGATCACCCCTTTTTTGATGTATATCCTAAGGTGACTGCTAGTACTAATGAGTTATCAAGAGCCAAAGATAAGCTAGAGAAGAAGGAATTAAATAAATGTTTAAGATTTATGTTTTAAATGTAATGTATGGTCCTTGTTTTCCAAATACACTAAACCTTTGGATCCATGTTGTATAATGTATTTATGAATTTTATCAAAAAAATTATGTTAATGTAATATATGTAAAGTACGGTCTCTATAGTTTTTTTAGTGGAAAGTTTTATTTAATTTTGGAATTTGGATTAGTGAACCCTAGAGAAAACATCTAGTGTGAGACTACATAGGAATATTCACACATGGATCTTTTTTAATCATTTTTATCCCATAAGATATTCTTTTAGTGTAAATTTCACAAATTAATAAGTTATTTATTCATGACTAGTTGACTTATGTTTTGTTCTAACCTTTTTTATTTTAGAAAATCGTGGGAACCATGGGAAACCAGGACAAAAACCCATGTGAGGGCCAATGAAACAATTTACCGAATGAAATCCCCAATGATTTGGGAGGTGGAGTTTAAACATTCCTAGAAATTCTTACCCAGCTCTCTTAGTATATGAATAATAAACTGAATAATGTGGAACGTCCTCCATCACTTAAGTGGGAGCAACTGGATACCGAGTGTTTTATGTGGAAATGACCACCAATTTTTAGTGGATATTATGATCCACTAGTTGTGGAATAGTGGGTCAACTCAATGGATATGATATTTTCTATGCATCATTGTTCTGATAAGGATTAGGCAATTTTGTCTATTTATCATCTAGATAGAGAGGTCGATCAAGGGTGGGATTTTATTAAGAACACCATGCCATTTGACAAACATTAAGGGATGGAATGGGAAGACTTTTAGATCAGGATTATTGACAAGTATTTACCCTGAAATTTTGATATGAAGATGGAGAGAGAATTCATAGAGCTCAAAAAAATGAAGGAGAATCTGCCATGGCCTACGAAGGGAATTTCATAAGGTTTTCAAGGTATAATTTTGGTTTTATTATCACTAATGATATTAAAACTGATAGACTCTTTAGTGGGTTAAAACCACACCTTTGAAGGGCTCTTGATATCTAAGATGTTGAGAGTTATGGATACATTGATCGATGTCCTCTCAATATAGAGATGGATTTTGGAGAATGGTTACATGACTATGGTGATCATAAATGAAAGGTGGAGTTTCGAGCTGGAGGATCTAATGAAATAGGAGGGAAGAAAAATAAATCACCTATATACAAAAAATGTGATAAGAAGCATCATGGAAATTTCTACATTGGGATGAGTAAATGTTTCATGTGTGGTAGATAAGGCCACCAAGCCCTTGAATGTCAAAAATACATTATAAGGTTGGAGAATGTGGTGGAAGAAAGGAATGTACCACCCTTGGTTCAATGCTATAATGATTGGGAGAATGGTAAATATGCAAGCCGGTGTGCTAAACCTTGAGCCCTTGAGGGGATCCATGTTAAAAACCACCAAATCCGAAGGAACAAGGGAATTATTATTCTATCAATTCTACTTTATTTGAGTAAGAAATATAAGTCATACAAGGTACACTTCCTATTCACTGAAGAATGGAAAATGTCTTATTTGATTATGGTTTTAGGCATTACTTTATATCTTTCAAGACTAATATATCTATAGAATCGAGGCCCCAAAACATTTAAGTATATATATATTTAAAAAAACCAAGTGGTGAAATCATTGTAACAAATGTTTTGAACTCTTATCCTATGGGAATATGTGGGAAGAATCTTCTTGTGAATCATGTAATACTTTCCTTGGTGGAATTAAATGCTATAATGTGAATGGATTGGATCTCCTTATTTAGAGAATATATAAATTTTTGGGAAAAGGAAATATATTTTCATATTCTAAATCATCCCATGATCCTTTACAAATTCCATGATGACCATGAATCTCAGTTTAAAATCTTTCAATGGTGTGGGTGTCGATTCTTTATGAAGAGGCATACCTCGTTTAAATGGTAGAGTCAAAGGTAAGTGTCAAATCAGCACTGATTACAATAATAAGGGAATATGGTGATGTATTTTCTAAAGTGATACGTGTAAATCCCCTAGATATTAAGGTAGAGTTCTCAATATAACTCACACCCATAGAAACTCCTATCGCAAAGTTTCCCAATAGGGTGGCTCCTATCTAATTGAACGAGTTAAAGAAGTAGCTACAAGGGCATTGGAAAAAGGGTTCATACACCCTAGTGAATCACCTTGGGGTGATCTAGTTCCCCTTGTGTATAAGAAGGATGAATTAATATGGTTTTGTATTAATTATTATGAACTAAGAAAGATCACCATAAATAGAAAGTATCTAATTCCAAGGATATAATAATTGTTCGATCAGATATCCTGATCTCAATACATCTCAAACGTGGATGTTCATTTAGAATATCATTATATAAAGTTGAAGAAGGAAGATATTCATAAGAATTCCTTCATTATATGGTATGGGAATTATGATTTTATGGTGATGCCCATTTGGACTAACTAATTCCCTTAAATCGTCATGAATTTGATGAAGAGAGTCTTTATACAATACCTTGAAAAATTTGTGGTAGTGTTTATTGAGGATATTCACATATACTCTAATAGAAATGAGGAACATGAAGAATATATAAGACTTATGTTGGAGACAATGAGTAAGGAGAGGTTATATGCCAAGTTCATCAAGTGTGACTTTTGGATGAAGCAATCCACGTTTTTGGGATATGTGATCACATGTGAGGTAATTCTTGCATATCCTTCTAAAAAAAGGTGATTGAGGAATTCTCCAAACCCTCTTGTGTCATATAAATATGCATTTTTCTTGGATTATCAATCTTCTACCGAAACATTGTGAGAAATGTTTCATGATTGTTAAGCCTGATAACATAGTTTACAAAGAAAGGGGAAAAGTATGTCTGGATGGATGAATGTGAGGAAAGATTCACAGATATAATGAGAAGGGTGATCACTGCACCAGTACTAACATTACCAAAAGTGGAGAAAGTATTATGATATAAAGTGATGTTGTGATGAATGTCTTGGGTTGTGTACTCATGAAAAATGATAATTTGATTTCCTATGCCTCACGATAGTTGAAGATCCATGAACAAAACTATCTGAAGCATGATTTAGAGCTAGAAGCTATGATTTTTTCCTAACAAATATGGGAGAACTACCATTATGGTGAGAAGTGTGGAATGTATACCGATTATAAGAGTCTAAAGAATATATTCATTAAAAATAAGATCAACATGCCTAAAATGATATGGTTAGATCAAATCAAGGACAATGATTACTCTATTCACTATCACCCCACAATGGTGAAAAAGGTAGCTGATGCTCTAAGAAGAAAATAAATGCTACTCTATCCATGATACAGATTGAGAAATACCCTATCTTCATGGATATGAAATTTATGGATTTTGAAAACATAATAGAAGGGAATACATATTACCGTTCCCAGATGACTTCCCAACCATCTATCCAAGATAAGGTTAAGGAAGCACAAAGGGATGATTTGGTCTTAAAAAGGAAGGTGAATGCATTTATGGAAAAGAAGCTAAAATAGTTCCATATTGATGATGATTGTGTGATTTAGTTTGGAATTAAGCATTGTGTGCATTCATCACTTGGGAGAAAGAAGGTGCTATTGGAAAATGCACATAGATTAACATCCTCTATCAGTCCTTGTAGCACCAATATGTACCGAGAACTCCGAGATGTATTTGGGTGGGATAACATGAAGAAGGAGAGTGTGGAATAAAAATCAAGTATTTGGGTATGTTATCATATTAAAAAAGAGAGAAAAAGGTCCAAAGGGATGATTAAACCATTGACTATACGCATGTAGAAATGGAAGAATGTCACTATTGAATTTTTCATGGGTCTCCTAAAGACGTCTAAGGGAAATTATGCAATATGGGCTGTGGTTGACTGAATCACCAAGACATCCACATTATTTCTATTTGGGAAGATCTAACCCTTGAACAACATGAAAATATATATGTAAAGTAAGTAGTGGTACTGCATGGTGTTCCAATCTCGATTATCTCTGATCATGATCCAAGGATCACATCTAAATTCCGGAGGAGTCTCCAACATGAATTGAATACTAGATTAAATTTCATCACAGCCAATCGCCCCCAAACTGATGGCCGATTTGAAAGGAAATATAGATGCTCAAAGATATGCTAAGTTCCAGATCTTTAAAAATCAATGGTCTTTGGGATCAATATCTCCAATTGGTTGATATATCATACGACAATATCTTCCACTCAGGTATTTAGATGGTTCTATATGAAGCTATATATGGAAAGTGATGTAATACTCCAACCTGTTGAGATGAAGATGGAGAAAGAAAGATAATTGGAACTGATATTATGAAAGATATAATAGAGTAGGTTGAAGTCATCCATGAACATATTAAATCTTCTTAGAGTCTGCAAAATTCATTTGTTAAAAACTATAGAAGGAACGTGGAGTTTTACATTGTAAATAATGTCTTCCTTCGAATATCACCATGGAAGTGAGTCATGCGGTTTGGAAAGAAACATAAGCTAATCCCAACATACATTGGACCCTTCAAGATCCTTGACTGTATAATATATGTATCATATTATCATTCACATACACTAAATATTGATCAATTCCATGATGTGTTTCACGTATCACTCCTCAGTAAGTACATACAAGATCCCCCAATTGTTCTGAACATAGAGGTGGTATAGTTGGTAGATAATCTCTCTTGTGAGGAGAAACTAGTAAAGATTTTGGAAGGGATAGGTACCATTATATGAAACAAGACAACCCACTTTTTCAATATGATGTGGATGAATAATCATTATGAAGATTTAAGTTGGGACCCACAAGATGTGATGAAGGAGAAGTACCATCACCTTTTTATGTAAAACGGAATTTTGAGGGAAAATTTCAAAAGGGGGGAATAATACAACAACTTATAATATTATCAATTCAATATATCAATTCTTATAGTAGTTTTATAATCATATAAAATCACATAAGGAAACACAATGTCACATAATTCTTAAATTATATACAATTTGATATTTAAATATAAATTTCATACTTTTCTGTTTTGAATTTTGAAAATCAGACATATAAGGTTGCAATAAGTAAGATGTTTGTAGTCTGATAGAAAAAACACAAATTTTGGTGAATTGCAACATACCCTTATGAATAGTAACCTACCCTTAGAAATATTAATATTACCCTTATAAATAGTAAACTGTCTAAAATAATAGTAACCTCACCCATGAATGTATAAATAAAATTTAGCCATATTTTAAGTAAAAAAATGACCAAAGTAAAAGTATTGGTATTTCTGTAAGTCATAAATAAATAATTATAATCAATTAATTAATTTTAAATAAAAATTATTTTCCTAAAATGTGTTCATTAATTAACAGTTTTATTTCTTCTAGTTTTAATATACTTTTATAAGACCTTATGTAATTTTTAATTGCATTATAAAATCCGTTTTAATTTTAAAATTTTTATTTTTCAAGTAAATTATAATTTTAATTCAAATTTAAATTAATCATATTAAGAACGTAATTTTTGAAAAAATGATTTTTTTTCGATTTTACACATCAAAAAATGGCTAGGATAAAGTTTTGTGATTTTTCTGAAATACTTGAAATTTTGATGAATAGTGAAATACTATAATTTATAAACAAAGATAAATACATAGAGTCATGGATGATATTATGCTGATGTAAGCCCAATTGGTTCTAAATCTCATTATCATGTTACTTTACTTAGTTCTGGAATCATCACTATTTCCTATCTTTTGGAGAAATAATAAATTAATGAATAGAGTATTGTGAAAACCCCTCTCCCCTACACTATAAATACCACACCACACACCCTCATTTCATCACACCTATCAAGATACAAGACTTTTCCAAATTATTCCCAACTCACTTATCCATCCCCTCCCCCACTTCTATCAGCCCTTGGTCTGATAGAAAGACCAAAACCACATTCCAAAAGTGTCTCTCAAAGAATTTATATTCTATAGGTAATTTCTTTATCTTTTCATTCAAATTCCTTTAAAATTTCAATTATATTATTCTATTATCCACAAATTATCTTATCAAAATGTCATGAAAAATATATTTTTATTCACCTACTTGTATGATATCATGCTAATGGAAGATTATTCAAAATACTCCCCCTCTCTCATTGTTTATAAAAATGAAATCGTTGCCCGTTATGTTTTAAATTACCTACATCATTGGAGATGCACATCCATTTTACATTATCTCCATCAAGGCTACCAATGAAACCATAAAATTCATGAAAAGAGTTTTTAATAGGTATTTTTAACCCCATTTAGTTTTGTAATCAACTTTTATTCATAATCCAAATTGATAAAACAAAATGTGTTCGTTGTGACAAAAAAACTCCTCAAATTAACCTAAAACGATCACCATTAAAATTTAAGTAATGATTAATCCACATGGTATATAAAATAATTCTTTAAAAGATAATTTAAACTCATATAAGATCATTAATAACATTTATTATCTTTTCTATATTATTATCCATGTTCTACACAAACTTCCATTCATGTCTGCAAGTGAACTGTTCATGAAAACAAAGAACAAGAACCCTCCTGAACAATTGATTTAAACTCCATATCTCATAAAAAGTCACTTATTCAAATTAATGAAAAAATAATAAACCATATTAATATTTTAGTGTTTCATTAATTTATAATAAATGAATATACCTTTGTTATTCATTACATTAAAGTGAATAAAGCATTCTGATACAAGGTAAGAGAAATTTCTAAAACCCATCTTTCTTTGTTTGGGTTATCCCTATTTCACTCCATTTTCTATATTGTTAATCCTTAAAAATAATTATTTTCATAATTATATTATATTTTATAGTATATACATGTTTTCCAATTATGTTTATGTTAAATATTTTTTTTCCGAAAGAACTCTTCTTTCAAAAACACACCTTTTACTTCTCACTCAAGGTTGATGGTTCTTATATCAACTATGTTATTCCTTCTTTCTTTTGGGAACCCAGAATTTAGGGATTTGTTATTATGAGATGAAACCCATTCCCTTAAATGATTTATTTATGTTCATTATTGATAAATTTTCTTTTAGGAATTCATTATAATGAAAATGTAATGATGTGATGGGTGCACCCAGAATTATATTGCGCAATATGAATTTTGGAAAGTGACGGGTTGACCTAGAATTATATAGAAGTACAATGCATTGGGTAAAGTGATGAAACTCATGAGTTAATTTTAAATGATTCATGAACATGATTCTAGATCTATTCACAAATATGTGTTTTATTTCTCTATTAATACACGATGTTATATTTTTAGGCATTGCCACAATTCCTACATTTACCAAACGATCTCTTTCAATATTTTTATAATGATGATGTTATTCTAACCCCATGTTATATTTTTTCTTGTTCCTATATATCCTCTTAATTTCCTTTCATTTCGACCCTTTTTGATGTATATCCTCAAGTGAATACTTATACTAAGGATAATTCTAGAGCTAATAAGAATCTAGAGAAGAAGGAATTAAATAAATATTTATTCCATATTTTGTAAATGTTATGTATGGTAATAGTTTTCCCAAGACACCAAATTTTTTTATCTTCATTGTGTAATTTTTTATGTAGATTATCATTAAAATGATGTAAATGTAAGGAACCAATAGCAGTTTCTCTATAATATTCACATTCATCAATGTAGAACAACTTCACTTCATTCATATTTATCTTTGTTAATGGGTTGAAAATCATAAGATGTTTATCACACATTGATGATAATACCCATATGATACAAGGATACTACAAATATAAACTATACATGTTAGTCTATTCTATCATTAAATGGCCTTTTTTATGCATAGATAAATATCAATTTGAGGGAGATGACATTCCCTCAGAATGTAACTTTATCCATCCAAAACAAACCTTTACTACACACCTCCTATATCTTTCATTTTGTAAATGTATTTTGTAAAACATTAAATTGATCATCATATTTTTTATTTATTTTAGTTTAATATGACTGTCATTTATAAATACTACCAAAATTTTTCTGAGGTAATCCCAATAGACTCTATTAATTAGGTATATAATGATACCTAGAGTATTAGTGAGTCCTGATGGAACTACTCTAAACTCATACTACACGTACCTTATATGAAAATCATTATTTGGTATATCCAATTGCATCAACCTTACATGTTAATATCATGAATGAATATATACCTTAGATAAGTACTAGGATACATGTATCTAATTTAACAAGTCATTAATCCATGTTATTGGAATTTTTTTTCCATGATTTTATTGATCTCATGATAATAAATGTAGAATAACACTAACCAATCCTTATTAATGATTAAGACGACTAACATAGACATTGGGTAAGCACTTGTACTAATAAAAATTATTTATATACTTATGTATTTACTTCTTTGTCCCTTTATGGTATGTAGTTTTCATTATATATGGATGTGTTGATATTAGAAATGACCAGGGTATAAGCCTAATAGTGAAGTCTACCTATTGGCTAGAAGGAAAACAAGGTAATTATTTGAGAAATACAACAATGTATTCCCTCACAATTAGAATGTAATCATGCTTTATATTTTCTATAGTTTTAGTCACTTTATCTAGAAACTCTTTATCATAAGGTAATAATATTCGTGATTGAGGTGATGATTTTGAAGGATATTCGTCCACCACCTTGAACATGTATAGATTCAGTGGGAGACTCATGACACATAGGGTAATTTTTTTATTGTAGTGATTTATGTCAGCTATATATATTTAAATACAATCCATAACCACAATATCATTTAATTATAATATCAGAAGTATCACAAGGTTCATTGTTATGTTATAATCACAAATATAGATAGAAGAGAAGTAATATATTTGGTATGAAATAATTTACCCATTTTTATTTTTCACTGGTACCTTCATTTCAATATTTTGAGTTGGTGTTTGAATAGTTCGACTAAATACTAGTGATAAAAAGGAATGTATAGAACCATACCCACAAAACTAATTTAAATCTCATGAATGGCCAATAATCATGAATTTCACTATTTCATTCTATTTTTAATGATTTACTTCATTAAAAATCAACTTATGGATGAAATTTTTTAATATGATAAATATATAAATTGGGAAAATTGAAAATTTAAGGGATAAATCAAATATAACATATTTTCCATAACCTATGAATTTCTTTTTTTAATCTAATATATCCACTGTATAGGTCCGAACATAAAATTTCATAGTAATTTTTCTTCACTTCTTATTGATTTGTAAAGATATTCATAATTTTCCATAGAATATATATCCCAGGAGTATAAAAATAGTTGTGCAACACTACCTATTATTCATTCTCTATGCGACGATTGATAGAATACCCAATGTGCCCTTTCTAGGGTTATAACCCCTATGCACAATTGTTCCATTTACATATCAATGTGTAGTATCTATATTGGAATTGTGTTACTTGGATACCACATACTATATACATTACCATAATTTATGTATATTTTCATATGGTTAGTCCTATCATTAGTGGTTTCACTATTGTTTTCTAGTAAAAATCCCCCAAGCAACTAGAAATTTCACAGATACAAACTATGAGAACCCATATATTTTATAAAATATAATTCATGATTTATTACATATATAAACACATAATAAAAACCCAAATAATTTAAAGGCCTAGGGTCTTTGGGTAATCAGATATATAGCATAATAAATGGAGAAAGGGATAAAAACATTATTTAAAAACCCAAAACACCCCCTTATATTATATTTATCTTCTAAAGCTGCACAGGATAAACTATGGATGTACATATAGAAAGGATCACCTATAAATCCCAGCTAGAGAGTAATAAATGAATAATAAGATGAAATTAACACATGTGACTTAATATTCATATAATGGTGACAAATAACGGGTCAAAATCATAAGTGTGAATAAAAAATCATGATATAAGTTGATAATATATGGGAAATTGAAGATTTTTACAACAACATAAGACATGACATAATAAGTATAAGTCAAGGATAACCAATGAGGCATAATAACATATAATTATTATGATAAAATACCATAAAGTATACATAGTATCCCATAATATAAAAAAATTACCCAACATATTGGATTTCTATATAATTTCAGGCCCACCCATCACATTCATATAGTGTAAAATTCCTTTCTATTCCCAATATATCATACAACTCAAGATCACCTTTCATCAATTTTAGTTCTAAAATTATGGATTTAGGCTTAAATAAGTGGAATTAACAAATAAATTAATAATAAGTAAATCATGATGAAAACTCTTATGTGGAAATGGGGATTGCTATTCACATTAAAACTGTTTGGAATGGAAAATCAGAGTATAATTTCAGCAACATAATGTACGTACATAGATATTCCTAGAATGGTTTATTAAGAGTGAAAGGTTGTCTCTTATTACATATTAATCATAAGGATAGAAAAATGGATGTGTAGAAACACATTCCAACATGAATAAATGTCAATAAGATGGAACAATAAAAAGATCACGGTTGAATAAATAGTAGAGAGTCCCTTTAAGTCAAAATATTAACAACATAGATGAAGGTTATTACCAGAAGTCATAAATTAAATATAATTATTATAACATAAAATACATATAATATGGATACATATTAAATACTGAATGAAAAATAAATATATATTCTTAAGGATGAATACAAAGAAGGTTCTTGAATGGAAACAAATAGATATAAATCCATTACATTGAGAGTTATATTCTAGATGTATTATAGGAGATTCATAAGATCACAATAACACATATTAAGAGCTTTAGAGTGGGATATTGAGAGTAAAATCATGTACAATGAGTTTTTAGTTTAGATGAATGATATACTAGATGGGTATTTATAAAAAAAGATTAGAAATCTATATTAATTTTGGAACTTATTTTATGGGGTTTATATAAAAAAATAATAAAAACCACGAATCATAACATGGTTTGTATAATTATTGATTTCAGATAGTATTATTTTTATATATTTTTATTTCCATGAACTGAACATAGTAAAATAATACCATTAGAGATGTGAAAGTGAGTCATATTCATAATGAATTGATTATAAAAAAATTAAAACATATTATAAGAATTTGAAGATACATTATACGATTATATTATTTATCAAAAAACTTAAAAAAAATATTTCACTAATGTGTAAATATTTATTTTTACATGTTATCCTTTTATATCACATATTAAATCTATTTATGGATGCTATGATGTTATAATATAGACTGTATATTCATATCATATATGATTTCTACCCAAACATTTTACTGTCACATTGAATTATAATAAATTTACCATTATTTAAGTTTTATGTAATATTTTCAAAAATACATATTTATTTTATCAATATTATTTTCTAAATATGATAAATTATTATTTTAACTAAATTCCCCTATTTACTAGAAAATAATTTTTATGATAATAATAATTTTTTCCCTTATGAGGATTAAAATGAACATTATGAAATTATATTATCATTCATGTTGATATGAATATTAATTTATAAATATATTTCATTAAAGTAAAACTTATTTTAAAATTATTTTATTTATCAAAAGATATTATTAATCAAAATAATATATTTCCAAAAATATAATTTTATATTCTTTATATCAAAATATAATATTCATCTTTTCATATATAAATGCTTATATAAATTAATAATGAAATTGGATAACCGTAATAATTATTTTATAAGAAATAAATAATTTTTTTTGATAATACTAGGTTTTAGATAACTAACCCCTTATTACACTAGTGTACTTTATAAGGGTTAGGTGTAAAATAGTGATAAATTATTAAAGTAGATTAGTAATCATGGTTTGGACCATGATCTCAGTATGCCTACGCTTATATTGTAAGTGGATTAATTCATATTTTAATTTTGGAATTTTATCTCATGCTTAATATAGTGAAAATACAAGTGATTACATCTCCCACAAAAGATCTGATAAAATGTCCTTATTGAGTATAATCCTTCTAGTCGAGGTCAAGTATTCTTATATATATTCTATAGTACATTATCATAACAATTAATATATACTAATCCAAATGATCATTATATAATGACTTTATTATAAATAGTTAATACTCTTAATTATCCTTTAAATTTCATATTATTTATTTTATAATGGTCTAAAACATCCAAAGTACTACATGTGTATTATATCACTACATTACATAATAAAGAATTTACACATTCAAAATGTAATTTATTTTATAAATTATTGGGTCTTTACATTTTACCCCATTCATAATATTCACCCAAAAAATTTCATTTAATACTCAAAAAATGACGACGAGACTTATGTTTCATTACCTCTTCAAATTCCCAAGTTGATTCTTCAAACTTGTGGTCCAAACAAAATAACTTGACCAGGTGACATTTCATGTTTCGTAGAACATTGTATCAACAATCTATGATTATCATTATTTTCTCCTCATATGAATGATCAGTCTACAAGGGAACCATATTTTTTTTCTACATATGAGGGGTTTGGTGTGTACTTCCTCTAGAGTAACAAATGGGATGCATCATGCAGTTTTGATAGGTTAGGTGAGTGAGTTAGGTGATTAGCCATAATTGTGATGGGGTCAATATTCTCAAAGGGGACGATGTATCCTGGAATCATCATTATTTTCTTCAAAAATTTCATTAGAATATTCTATGGTGATATATAAAGGAACAAATTATCTCCAAACTCAAACTCTAGGTCTCATAAATGATTATATGTTTATATTTTCAGTTTTATTTTTGAGGATTTAATGTGACATTGAATGGGTTGAAAATTATCTCTCATATCTTAGATAAGATCATGTCTAATAAGGTTCCGCTCACCAATGTCATCCTAGTATGTTGGAGTTTGGAATCTCTTCCCATAGATAACCTCATAACATTCCATTTGAATGTTATAATAGAAATTTTTTTATTTGAGAACTCTTCTAGGGGATGGTGTTTATCCAAACATCCTTATAAATTCATTGAATCATGATATAATCATATCATTTAGAGTTTTAATATTCCATTTGCACTGACCATCCATCTGCGGGTGATATGCAGCATTGAGACATATATTTTTTATCCAGTTCTTGTATAGGAACTATACATAACCTTGAGGTAAACCCCATATCATGATTAGATATAATTGAGAATGGTACTCTATGTAGTATTACAATATACCTTATGTATATATTACTTGTTTAGAGACAAATAATTTTGATAGAAATGAAATGTTCTAGATTTTTAAGGTAATTTACTACCAAAAAAATTTCATTTTTTTCCTTTAGCTATCCCAGGGTGTCCTATAATGAAGTCCATGGTTTTATTTTACCACTTCTATAAAAGTTTGATAAGTTGATTAATCATAACCTTAGTCTTCAGTCATTAAACATTGACTTTTTGGAATACCAATAATGAAGATAATATTTATGCATCCTCAATCTCCATGTTACCCAATAATAATTTCTTCTTGAAATATCAATACAACATAGTTCTTCCAGGGTGAATAGAGAAGTATCAGCTTTACATGTCATCCAAAAGTTTCATTTCAATATTTTTTTTAGAGGACACATATCCATGCTCCATACCTTAAAACACAATATTTATCAAATTTTGACTACATAATTTCACTACGGTTAATTGTATCATCTTTTTTTTTGTGACACCTTGGTCCTCTCATGAATTTATATTTGTGTATTTATTTGAGTATGGTAGAATAAATTCCCTTTAATAATTCCCATGTCCATCCTTGGCATGCCCAATTATATTGGATACCTTTCAATCCTATTTATGGAATGGGTTCTAGAACCATTTTTACTCAAATAATCTTCCACATTATTTTCCTTCATCTGATCAAAATGTTTTTAAAAATTACAATCCTTGAACTTTTCTAACAACATTATGTTGTGGATATTGATCTAATTTTTGTGAATATATAATTGAGGATTTTATGATTTATATATATTTTACTATTTTCCCCATAGGTATAATTCCAGGAAATAATTAATGAAATGTTTACAACAACCAAGTACATTTCATGGATTAGACCTTTATCCTCATGGATCATTAATTGTTTGGAGGCACAGTCTATCAACTTTTCAACTTGCATGAGCACACAACCTAGTACACTTTTTGGTGTATCACTATAAATAAAAAATACTTACCTACTGGGGGGGTGTAATTTGGGAACAAGTGGAATGATTAGACTCTTCTTTAAATCTTTAATGCCCTCCACATATTCATCAGTCTAAAAAAATTCACGCCCTTTTGAGTTTTCATGATTAATGGCCTTCAAACTTAAGGGGAAATTCTCAGATTCCAATGATGGTAACCATATAATCTAAGGAAAATAATATCTTCATCACATATATTGGTATGACCCATCCTTAAACTTCCACTATTTTTAAGGATCCTACAATATTAATTTTTTGGTGATATCATGCACAATGAATAATACTTTCTCTCTCCAAAAATTTTATTTACTACACTTTTCATCTAAAATTTACATTTGAATGTATAAAATACAATTTTAAAGGTAATCAAAAATGAATCTATTCATTATGTCTATAATGATAACTAGATAATTAAATAGTTTAAATGGAATCACTATGAACTCTTAGTTCCCACACCTTGTTTGAAGAGATTCCATAGGGATATCCTCCATTTTCACCTTTATAACATAATATCCTATCTGAAGATCCACCTTAGAGAAGTAATAGGATCTATGTAGATGATTAAACAAGTCATCAATACATTGTATTGGAATTTTTTTTATTATAATGATCTTTTTGAGTTCATGATAATCAATACAGAGGAAAACAAACCTGTCCTTATTCTTATATAATTGGATGGGCACACCCCATAGCGAATAACTTTGATATATAGTCCCTTTATTAGGTTTCTTCTGTAGTTTCTTCTTTAGATATAGAATTGAAAAAATTTCCATTCTCTTTTGAGTCTTGGATATTATAAAATCCTTGTTTATAATAATTATCAATATTTAAACCTCTCTTATTGGGGTTCGACAAGTCAATTTTTTTGGAAATTCATTTGCATATTTTCTCATGGTGGAAATGTCATCAAGGTTGATCTTTTTTTTATTTTAAATCATTTGAGCTAGATATGTTTTTTAATAATGTAATAATATCCATTATTGAGATGAGTATTCCAAAAGATATTTATCATCCTCGTTGAAAATTTATAGAATTAGGGAGTGGTTCATGATATAGAGTGTGATTTCATTATCTTTGAAATTTATATTGGCTATATATAATGAATTAAAATCCATAAACAAAATTACATCAAATTCCACTAAAGGGAGTATCTCAAGGTTCACTGGTAATTTCATCCCATAT
This sequence comes from Viscum album, assembly GCA_963277665.1. NCBI lineage: Eukaryota > Viridiplantae > Streptophyta > Magnoliopsida > Santalales > Viscaceae > Viscum > Viscum album. Next base: position 1,137,195,184 of record OY728166.1, read on the forward strand.
ATAAGTATTGGGGATATGTTTTATACATACGATGCCTTAATTTCCCCAATTACAATTTTCACTGTTATCAACACATCCATACTTTGGGAAAGTGTTTCAATAGTTTTAATAAACTTGAGTTATATGAAATAATTCATAGAACCATAGTATCAAAATAAATTTTTTCATCATGAATGTTCAATAAGATGACCATTCCCTATTTCATTACGTTCAAATCATTTACACAATCCAAAATTGACTTATAGATTATAATTTTCAAACTACGAAATATATAAAAGGAAAACTATGAATATTTAATGGAATATTATTAAATGAAGTGAATTACCTAACATATAAATATACAATATTTAATATAAGTTATACATGGTCTGTTTCAAAACATAATATTTCATATTCATTTTTTCCCATTCATAATTTTTTAAAATTAGCTTATTAATTTACTAATAACACAATACATTTTAAAAATAAGTTTGTAGTAAATCATTTTTTAGTGCTCTAGGTGATGATAAAACTAAGACCCAACATAACTATGTCTGGATTATCACCCCTAGGTAGGAAAATACAAGTGCAACATATATTTATAGTATCCAAATAGAGATTTTATTTCGTGGAAACCTATTATTCTATACTTTATCATAATTTAGGGATTTTTTTCTTTATTTAGTCTTATCCTTAATAATTTCAAAAAACATTTCTATTCATAATCCCCAAAAATAATTTTTCCTTTCTATAATACCATATATTATATCCCATATTTTTAAAAACCTTGATTCATGATTTATTACATAAAGGCTTACATAATATAGTCCTATAATAAATAATGTCCTCGTGAATTTGTGTATTTGTATATATAATAGAAAAAATTGAAACATAGAAAAAACTACATTATTTGAAAACTACAAAACATTACCTTACACTCAATTTATCTTTCTAAAAAAACATGGGATAACCTAGGGATGTATTTAATAAATGGCTGAGAAATAAATCCCATTAAGGGAATAGTTGTATCATAATATTATTAATGTAATATATATGTGTTAAGAGGCATATAAAGGCGATGAAAAGGGTTGAGAATCATATACAAGAAAATAAAATTATGATATAGGATGATTATATGAAGGACACATCATATTGTTTCAACAACATAAAATATGACATCATAAGTATAATTCATGGATAACTACCAATGCCTCATAAAAAAAATCTTAGGACAACCTTTTGTGCACCATAAGTGGTATTCGATGTGATAAAATGTATAGAACTAACCTTAAGCATTACATATTCTAGTGAATTAGAATTTATTTTCATTACCAATGAGCGATTCGTATTATAGTTTTAGATAATTGGAACACACTTCATATATAATAATCTAAATCATACAAAGTAAATACTACCTAAAAAGTATCTATTTCCATAATGTAGAATAGTTAATAATAAACATGATTTATTTTTAATGAAAAATGTTCTCAAATATTAACATCCTCATTTATTTTACCAATCCTTATTCCCATGGGATTGTTTTTATATCATGGGATAATAAAAAAAAAGCTCAGTATGGGACAATTTTTTTGAAAGATTCCATTAGTCCATGAATACTTATAAACCCATGAAAACATTTTCAGAAAGTAATAGTTTTCACCAATAAAACATAATCACATTGTCTCACCTTATGTAATAATAATCTTTCTATAAACACATAGAGATCATACATAATTCATAAAAGGTATATTTTAGAGTCATTTTCATAAAACTCTTACATATAAGTAGATCTACCAGCTATATAGGGTGTACTAATTATGGCAACACTGGGAATAGCCTTCACAATATATTTCCATAATCTCTTAGGAAAAACTCATCGGTTAACTCCATGATTTAACCACTAAATTAGGGACAGTTATAATAGGATCACCTACCCTTATTTTATCATGGAACCACCCATTATCATAACAATTACCAAGAACCATATCATGATCATAACATACAAGGCTTGAATAAAAATGAAACATTCTTAGAGAAAAAAGGTTTTCAGTTTTGAGATAAATTTTATTTTTATGAACCCAACAACACATAAATGAAAAGATTTTATTAGAAAATAAACATTTAAACATTTAATGGAAGCTTAAAATAAATATGGTGTCATTAAAGGTGGAAAAGATGATCATATCATATTAGTAAAAATAAATTTCATTAAAAAAATAGTTATAACATGAAAAGAGGATTTTAAAAAAAATGTCCCTGATATAAAATCATTACAATAATCATTTTTGAACAAAACTGAGAGAAATTATAAAATTATATATTTTTAAAACTCATTTACACATATATAAATATAATTTTAGAAATATTTCAATGATATAAAAATATTTGGAAAATTAATAATTATAACATTTAAAAGGACTATTTTTTTAGTAAAAGTGTCCCTAACCTTTAGTATGATTCATAAAATACAATATTTATCTTCCTTAATAATAAAATTAGGTTTATTTATAATTTATGAAGATAATTTTTGAAATTTTTTATTCATTTTTCATCATTTCTTATCATTTTATTAATCATTTTAGTTCATGTCAGACATTTAGATGATATTTGATTCAAAAGTCCAAAATGACTTCTTTCAGTAGACTATAGTAAATATTTCATTATTTAATCATATATATAGTTATACTAATGTAATATTTATCACATATATTTTTCATTTCCATAATTAGAAGAATCCATGAAAATTTTTGGTTAAAAAAATCAGACCTATGCATAGAGATGTTAGTTTATTCGTACGCACAAAAAATGATTTTGTTTTTCATTTATTGGATAAAATGTGGAATATGGTTATACCATAATTGTAATAATAACTCAAAATATTGATTATAATGTATTTTTTATATTATCTTGGAAAAAACACAATAATATGAAGTAGAAGATGAAAAAAATGTGACAGAATTGATGAAAACTATTACCTCTTCTCTAAAGGCCTTCCTTTAATATCTTCTTATAGGGTCTAGTGTTGGTTATTTGGAAGCACCATATCCTCACGATCATAAAAAAGGATAGTGAGTTGAGAAAAATACATAGGTTGGTCAACATAGATATATCAATGTGGTGTAAATAATTAATGTATGGAGTACCCTATTATAATTGAGTTGATGAGAAATTTTGGAAAAAATCAAACTATTAAATTATAGTAATTTCATTTTCTATCAAAACACAAAAAATGGTTATTTATTCAACGATTATCTGAGATAAAGTGGTAATAAAATAATAAATAAATTTATAATTTTTTTAATTATTTTAAACCTTATCATTTTGATTAACATTAGTTCACCTATTTTAATTTTAATTATAGTAAAAATTTATTTAATAATAAAAGGTTTTAATTTTTTTATTATAAAATTTAAATTAGGCCAAAAATGGCCCATTTATGACATTGGATTCCACATTGTAAAAGATTTTTATTCTGAAAGATGTTTTTTGTTGTTTATAAATAATTTAAGAGCATATTATTATAATAAAATATCATTATTTTCAAATTTGACATAATTTATTACATTAACACTAATAAAATTTAAACAACCAGTTGACATCAAACCAATAAATTTAATACCCCCTAACATGTCATAATAATCTATAAAATTCATGGATAACCATAATTATTTTATTTTTTTAATTTTAATATTTGTAATATCATTTATTTAACCACTTAATTAATTAACTAATTAAGTCATCATCATTGTATAATTATTTATAATAATCATTTCTTCACTAGAAATTAAAAATAAAATATCATGACATTGATAAATCTTTTATATTTCAAAATATTAATTATAGTTGATGATTTCATCTAGAGAACATCATATTAAATACATTATTTTTACTAATAAGATGAATGTGACATCATTGATTTTTCATTAAATAAAACATTATAAATATCATAATATTATTCATGTGAACCCACAAGTTGATAAATTTATATCCTGAAAATAATTTTAATAATTTTTTTAATTTACATATTCATTCATAACTTACCTTTTTCACATATGGACTCATTAGAGATATATATGTCAAAGAAAGTGACATTTTATGACATTCATTATTTTAAATAATATATAATTAATTTTCAGAGAAAAGTGTCCCTTAAACAACTAAAATTTGATCCCCATGTGTTAAGGGTTTAATTAGCTTTATACAATAATATTTATTCAAGACTTAGGGAAAGTTTCTAATCTGTATCATATTATTATTAAGAAAATAACCTAATTTACCCTTAAATGTGGTAATTATTATTTTTACTATGTTTACTATTTATATTGTTCATCAATAATAGTTACCTATTTTCAATATTTTAGCCTTATAATTACAAATATGGAATCCATTTTTCAAATCAGAAACATAGAAGTTATAGAAGTTAATTTAAATTTAGACCTCTAGAACATAATGAAAAACAATTTTTCAAAATAAATTCCATTTTTAAATTTAAAAAATTTTTATTCAAAATTAAATAATCAAATTCATTTACAAATGATAATTGTATTATTATAAATCAAAACTAAATAATGAAAATTTTAAAATAATTCAAAATTTATATGTACCATGAAAATACATGAAAAATATATTTTTAAAAAAATTGGTATTTTGATTAGATTCATTTTAATATCAAACATATAAAAAAATACAAAATAATAACCCTAAGGTAATTTGGAAAATACTATTTAAAAAATTGAAATTTATTTCTTCAAATAAAATTTATAAAAGTGTCAAAATTTATTCGTCAACCAAGTGCACCATCAAAAGTCGAAAAAAATTTCTTTTAGGAAAAATAAAACATTAGCATGAAAAATTGGGCTTGTTTGTATCTTTTACCTATCATATAAATTGAATAAATATCATACTTTTTTATAAATGTGTGAAACAAATGATATAGCTGGTCAATTCATACCCTATAATATAACATATAGGTGATAATGATCACACATAAATAATAATATTTTGGTGTTTGTTGTATGATACTGAACATAATGTCTCCGTTAAAAAAATATATGGATGTTATATTATACCCCCATTTCAAAATTGAGTCTTTTCATTTTTTTATTAAGGCTTGGTAATAAAGGTTTGAATTTTCAAAAATACATTTGTTGAAACAACACCTCAGAAAAATAAATTATAAATCATCACATTAAAGGAAGGAAAGGGAAGTACAATGGTTACCAAAGATAACACATAACTAGAATTACCTGTAGGAAAATGTAGACATCTAAAAGAAAACTAAAAAATCATGTTCTAATTGAGATTGATAGAGACCATGTTTAGGATGAAGTGATAAATCATGAAAACATAAATTCATGATAGGATAAGAATTCATTGATTTTTTAGTAAGAAAAGTAAATAAATGACATTTTTGTTTTAAAATCATGTTAATAGAGTTGAGGAATTATTTTCTTATATGGGATTTGAACATAAAGAAATATACTTACTTTTTATGAAAAAATACATATATTAATCAATTTCCACAACAAAATTATCTTTTGATCCAAATGATGACTATGATTTTTTCATAAAAGGAATAAAAATAATATATTTCCATGTCTTTTGACATTGATAAAAATAAAATGTTTAGGATAATATAATATAATTTATAAAATTAATAATCTATCAAAATATGAAAACTAACATTTAATAAAAATATCCATAGTAATACATAAAGTTCAATATAGATTAATCAAAAAAACAAATATCCTTAATATTCCTCCAAAATATTATAGACCATTTATTTAAAAATAATCACATAATCTTCTAAGATAAATTTTAACATTTATCACATAAAAATATCAATCACTTTTATTGTCTCATATGAAAAACGTAATTGCCTAAATCAAAATATATCTAAGATATGATAACCATTTCTACAAATACAATAACTCACAAAAATTACACAATAAAATAATATTTGCTTCCAAAATTTAATTCTCCCTTTATTCCATTAATTAAATCCCATATTATCATATAAGGTTCCCAAAAGAGAGAAAATTTTATGAAATAATGTTTATCACTTAATCACCAAATCATGTTTCAATCACAAAGTTATATATTTTCTAAAACATATATTCTAAAAATGAACATAAACTTTATCCATAATATATTTAAAAACATTTCAAACTAACAATGATATCACAAAGGCCAATTGTAGGCACTTTGTACTTTTCACATTTTAGTTGTGGGTTCAATTTCCATAGACATGCCGGGTGTGACAGGTTGTCACATGACCTGTGGGTTGTCACATTTTTTCTAAAAAAATAATTATTATAAAATTCCTATAAATATAAGACACATAATATATTTAACATTAATGAAATTTTATAACCATAATGGTTATATCATTACTTTTATTTTTCATCTAAAAATGTAATAAACCATAAATACCTAAAAAATAAATTTCTCAAAAAATTACTTTATTCGTATTAAAAATTCCAAACATAAAGCCTAGAAAAGTGTTTTAATGAAATTGAAATTATAAATAACCTTATTATTATATATTTACTATGATATCAAAAACTCATAAGAAAACCTGTTAAGAAAACATCATAATCTCCACAGTTGTCAAAACCCTGCTCTTATACTAACTGTAAAGACCCCACCTTAACAATTACATATTCTAGTGACTTTAGAATATAATTCATGTTCATTACAAAAAATATATCACATGATTACTAATTTATAGAATTATTTTATACTTCATACTTAACAGCCAATAACGATAAAAATTTGTTTCGATAGAAATAATATACATTTCTCCATAATATATAACTTTTAAAAATTAGACATTATTTTTTCATGAAACTTTTTCCCAACTATTGAATTCCTTTTTTAATTTACCATCCTTATACCCTCTGAAAACAATTTAAATCTTGGGATGAGCAAAAAAATATTCTTAAGGGACATAAAAACAATTAATGAAGCTGTTAGACCATGAATACTTTTAAACCCTTGAAAATGTTTTCAAAATGTTATACATTTTAAAAATAGAACATAATATCATTAGATAACCTTATGAAATCATAATTTTCTTATAAAAACATATCAAGAATATCTAAATCAAAAAGTTTACTTATGGAATCATTTCTATATCACTCTTACATATATGTATCATTCATGACTTCCCAGGGAGTAACAATTAGTGTAACAATTTGAAAAGCCATCACAATATATTCCAATAATCTATTAGTAGAAACCTCATCAGTTAACTCTGACCCTTTAACTAATTAATTAGAGATTTATAATAGGATCACCTTACCCCATTTTATAATATAACCAAAAATAATCATATTAATTCCCAAGAACCATAACATTATCATAGCACATAAGGCATGTATAAAAATAAAACATTTTTAGAGTAAATAAGCTATCAATTTTGAATTCACGTTTATTTTCAAGAAGCCACAAACATATCAAAATAAAAAAAATTATTAGAAAATAAAATTTAATCTTGTAAATGAGTCATAAATGAATAAGGAATCATGTGATCAGGATAATCCAATCATAACGTATAAGTAAAAAACATGTCTTTAACAAAATAAGTTGAATCTTGAAAAGAGTATTTTTAATAATAAAGTCCCATATATAAAATCATGAAAAGACTTATTTTTGAAACAAAAATCAGATAAATTTGAAAATTTTAATATTTAAAAAATTAATTTCTATATAAGTATAAATACTTTTATAAACATGGAAATGATAGAGATAAATTTAGAAAATAAATAATTAAAACATTTAAAATAAGGGTTTTTAGTTAAAAAGTACCATACCTTTAGGATGACTCATCAAATACTATCTTTATCATATGGAAACATAAATATACTTTAATTTATAATTTATTAAGAACATTTTAAAATTTATTATTTCTTTTATATCACTTATTATCATGTTATTAACCATTTAAGTTCACGTCGAATGTTTTGATGATATTTGGTTCCAAGTCCAAAATGACTTTGTTCTATTGAATATGGTCAAAAGGCCATTATATTATTATCCATAGAATAATATTAATGTAATATGTATGAAATATATATAAATATTTCACCATTATAACCATCAATGTAATGTGGTGATGAAAAACAAATCACACCACAGCGTGGAGAAGGTTTGTTGGACGTTCACATGTACAATAATTTTTTCATATGATGGATAAAAGTTGGACTATATATTTACCATAATAATTATAATATATAAGAATATATATAATAATTAAATTATTAAATTAAAATTTTTATAACATTTGAAGATAACGTGGAAGAATAAATAAACATGCAAGTATCGATAAATATGATTACCTCTTCCTTGTCAGAGTTCGTTTAATATATTCTGAGGGGTTATAGGGTTGGTGTTTTGGAAGGAAAATAACTTTAGTAGAATATCTAAGGGGTTTTATAATATAAATTTTCTGATTTTGGTTGCTCTATATAGATCATTTTGTGTAAATTAGAGAATTAATGTGTTCCCTTTTATAGTTGAGGTGAAGGGATCTTTTCGAAAATATCAAAAGCTTAAATTATAATAAATTTAGTTTCAATCCAGAGAACACCAAATGATGATTAATTTGATGATAAGATAGATAAGGTAGTAATATCATCATAAAATTAAATTTTTACATGTTTTTGTTTTTTTGGGACCATTTATGTGATAATTTTTTAAAAAATTACAAATCATGCAAATATGCAAATCCTGATAATTCACATAATATTTTTTAACTAATGTTAATAATATAAATTAATATTTATAATTGAATATATTATGTCACATGGTATAATAAATTTCAATAATTCAAAAAATTGTGGACATTTGTTTCAATATATTTACATGTGTATATTTATATGCAATTATTAATTTCACATAATCTAGTACTGTTTTATATGAGACAAACATTTTGTAAGTGTTTAAATGTCCCGGACACTGATTGGTTCCAGGGAGTCACCGATGGATGACTCACCGATGAGGACTCACAGATCTAATAAGACAAAAATTCATGACTCAATGATAAAACACAAAACACACCGATGGAAAAGTCATCGATGATTGGTCACACCGATAGTTCAAATGACTCACTGATAGGCGCCTCACCTATGGGTGACACACCAATTGTTCAAAGGACACCCCAATGGATGAGTCAATGATGGGAGACACACCGATAGTTCAAAATTAGTCACCAATTATTAATCATCGATGCCAGGATGGACCAATAGTACGAATGACTCACTAATGCCTAGAGTCACCGATTCCGATGAAACATACAAACTGATTTTAAGAGTCACCGATGCCAATAGAATGACTTAGCAATGCTCACGACTCAATGATAATTTTGAATCACTGAATTTCATACAATTTATTTTATTTTATTAATTAAAAATTATATCTAATGATCAGATTTAGAAAAAATAATGTTTCTGACATTATTTAATGATGTTTGTAGGATATTTAGAGGACAATATGAGGTACCTACAATTTAGGAGATCATTATGCCAACTGGGTCTAAAAGGATAAAATGTTAAATAACTATATCATTAAAAAATATGCAAAAAAGTATCAATAAAAGAAATCCTAAAAACTTTTAAAAATCTAATGAATACTTCAAAAACCGAAGAACTCAAAAGGAAGAACATACTAGGAGATCGAGAAGTGGAGCTAAAACAACTGAGCTAACCTGGATATCTATCGAACAAAAAGATTAACATATCAAATATTTTAAAGCCAAAACACAGAGGTTATGACACTCTCTTTTGGATTTAAATTTCTAACAAACTCAAACATCAATTCCACAACATCGAATGAATCAAGGGATGTGCTGCATAACACAAAAGCCTTCTAAACCTAACCCTACATTTTTAGCTTTTTTTGTTCATTTATTTAATTTTCTGATCATTGTGGGTAACTGTCTGTTACAAACACACTGAATCATGTGAATAACTGGAGGATACATGTTATCCTCAATACTAAACTCTATATATCCATTGTATCCCACGCAGAACTATGGAATAGGTCGTTTATCGAATGTTAGTTGCTTTCCCATGAAGATATATTGTTGAGGTCAAGGGTGAGCTGGGTAGCCTATTGTGCTATTGTGAATCCTGATCCAGAGTGTGGATCAAAATATTTTATTAACATAAACTGCTTGGTGGAAGGTGATCACGAAGTGAAGAGGACTAAGTCTCGTCTTGAGACTAAACCTCTTTTTTTAAATTCCACTATACATATTACTATTTTTCTTTTACTATGATTCATAAAAAATTTCACTCTATCAAATTTAATATTTGATAGTTAGTTTAATAGGTGTTTATAATATTTTTGAACCAGTAGGATAGTTTAAAAAGTTATATTAATCTTTATATTAGTATAGGTGTGGACTAATCAATATCTTGATAAATTAATTGAACATTTAGAACTCTTATAAATTCACTCCAAACTGAATCTGAATATATTTTATTCAGGGTAAATTTTCAAATAACCAATATTTAATAAAAATAATTATAGGGACTCAATTCACCCCCTTTTGAGTACTCTACTCTGACCAAAATTTCGTATCATAGGTTTAGGGAATTTTTCAGTTTTAAAAAAATTTTCAACATTTTTTAACTGTGATTTTTGTTGTACTTAAAAGATCATAAAATTTATGCTATTACTAAATTTATAGCTCTTTGAAATCAATTCAAAATTTATATTATGAAAAATATATTATAAAAAGATACTAAAATTAGGCCACCTTTTTTCAATGGAACAAATTATGCTCAGTGGAAGCTTAAAATGAAAATACATTTAGAAAGAATGGGATTTGAAATTTGTACTACTGTTGAAAGTAAACATTCACTCCCTGATACTGCTAGAAACACTTGGGATGAAGCTAGAAAGACTACCATTAACAATAACTACAGTGAAATTAATGATCTATGTTGTTCTCTTGGATATAAATAATTTAATCGCATTTTGGCTTGTAAATCTGCACATGATATTTGGGAATCGTCAGTTGTTTCCCATTAGGGAACCAATAATGTGGTATATATCAGATTAAACACTTATACTATTAAATATGAAAATTTTAGAATGAAAACTGATGAATCTGTTTTTTATATTTGTCTTAGGATCAATGAAATTAAGAACACCTAGATTTCTTTAGGAATGAATTTTATAACAAAGGAGTAGATCGTGAGGATTCTGTGATGTGTACTAGAGAAATTTCGAGGGAAAATGGTATCAATAAGAGAAACATACAACATTGATAAACTGGAAGTAGAGGAACTAATGAGAAAATTAATGTTGTACAAAGAGGAAATAAAGGTAAATCAAGAGGAGGAAGATCCAAAGAGAAAATCTATAGCCTTCAAGACTACCACTTCCAAGAGAAAATACAATGAGAATGTTCAAGATACTATTTAGATCACAAGTAGTGATGAATCAGCTCAAGACATTGATGAATAAATTTCCCATCTAGCTAGGTGATTCAAAAAATATAACAAAAAGAAAAATCTCTTCAAGAAACCAAACTATAAAGGAAAATATGAAAACAAAGTAAATATGAAAAATTATTGGATGATGCTTGAAAAATCAAAAGAAATGGTTTTATATGAATAAAAATGAGTTTTGTTGTCAAAGATAACTATCCTAAATTAATGTATCAAAAGAAGTATGAGTGTAAAGATTGGAAATGTAAAAGAAGAAATGAAGGCCATATGGAGTGCATCTGAGTAAATCTCTAGTGAATATTATTCTACTTGGAATGAGAAATAAGATATAGAAAACATTTTATTTATGAAAAATACCTTACAGGTACTCTTAAAATCTCTCATACCTAATGACTATTATTCTCGAGATAAATATGAATATGAAAATATTAAAAATTATAAAATTTTATAATATTTCAATATGATTGAAGAAACTTTTAATGAAATAAAGGGTTAGAATAAATCATTAATGAAATAGAATGCACTCTCCAGAAATATTAAATATGAACTTACTATTTAGAAAGAGAAAAATTCAGAATTTCTATTAGAAAATTATGACCTAAAATTATCTAATGATCAATTAAAGAAGGATCTAGAAAATTTTACCAATGAGAAAAGCACACTTACTCAATTACATGGTAAACAGATAGCTTATAGATATAAAAATGAAATAGGATACTAGCTAAGAAAAATAAAGTTTTCTAAAACACATTTTATAACAAAGTCTAGATAATTATCATCTTAGTCCAAAAATCAAGATTTTACAATAAGATCTAGTTCTGAAAAATCATTCATTGCATCATGATTTTCTGGACTAAAGAAAGATTATATTTATAATACTTGAAAATATACATATAGGAAACCAAGAAGACAATTTTGGGTTCCTAAATCTTTTATTAATAATGTTACTAGACCCAGACAATTGTAGTACCAAAAGCTCTTCTGGGATGAATTTTTTGCAGCTAAACTTTCTAAAGAGTTCATATTTAAATATTTGGTCATTGGAAAGTGGAAGTTCAGGAAACATGAAATAAGATTACTCAAGATTCAATAATCTCATCATGATTGATAGAGGACATGTCACATTTTGTGACAACGGTGACGGAAAAATCATCTTTTTTAAGACAGATTGGTAACACTAACTATATTTCAATTTGCAAAGTACATTATATCGATGGATTAAAATATATATTAATTAGAATATATCAACTTTGTGATTATGAATTTGATGTAAAATTTTAAAAATGATTCATTCCATGTTTTTCATAAAAAAATAACATAGTTTTTATTACTCTTAGAGATGATAATGTATATGATGTAAAATTAAGCACACTAGCTTCACAAAATGTTTCCTACCTAAGTGCCTTTCACAAAGAGTATTGGATTTTACACAGAAGATAAGAAAATTATAATACACTCCCTTAATAAATTAACCAGAAAAGGATTAGTTAAGGACATGCCCAAACTGGATTGTCCATACAATAAAGTGTGAAATCATTATCAAACGTGAAAGAAACACAAAATCTATTTCAAAAAAAATAATGAAGTTACAATATCTAAACCTCTTGAGTTGGTTAACATGTACCTGTTTGGACCATCTAGAGTTTCACGTCTCAATATGAATCACTATGATTATGTTATTCTAGATGACTTCTCTAGTTATAATTGGTCCTTTTTCTTATCTGACAAAATTGAACCTTTCTATAATTTTACCAAGTATGTTTGGACCGTTGAAAATAATAACAGACCTAAAAATAAATCCTAATGAATTTTCAGTGGATGTGAGTTTGAAAGTCACGATTTTGAAGGTTTTTTATCACAAAATGGATGTAGGAATAACAATTGTTCCCCTAGGACACCTCAACAGAATTGTATAATGGAAAGAAGAAATAGAACCCTAAAGGAAATTTCTAGAACTATGCTCAATGAATATGACCCACATATTTATTTTTGGGTTGAATCTATTAATCCATCTTGTTATATAGTAAGTAGATTCTTAATCATGACTATGCATAAGAAAACTCTTTTTGCGTTGATGAATAATTGGAAACCCATGTTAAATTATATTAAAGGTTTTGGATGTAAAGTTTATAATCTAAAAAATAATGATAATCTCGATAAATTTTCCTATAAAACCTATTAAGGAATATTCATTGGATATTCAACATTAATAAAAGCATATATAGTCTCTAGTAAAATAACCAAATGTGCGGAGGAATCTTTACTTGTCATGTTTGGTGAAACAGATCCACATGAACCTAGGAACTAACTAGAAAATCATGAAGAGGATATGTCAAATTTATACATTAATGAAAAACCATATGACCAACCTATAAAGGAATATTTTAAAACTTCCAGTTCTAGAAAGTTCCTAGATTCTAATCATAATGAACCAAAATAATGTGATGATCCTGAAATAACTATCCCTACTTTTTCTAGACCAACTAGAACCATTAAAAACTATCCCTTAGATGTTATAGTTGGAGATTTGGATAGAGGAACAAAAACTAGAGATTTATGAGAAATCCTATTGAACATCAATACTTATTATCAAAAAATGAACCTAAAATTATCAATGATAGAATAAATGATGAATTTTGGGTGATGGATATGCAAGAAGAGATAAATCAGTTTGAGAGAAATAATGTCTAGAATCTTGTTAATGGACCAAAATAAACCATGACCATAGGAACTAAATGGGCGTAACGCCCTGACCCTAGTTACCCAGAGTAGGTGCATTATTTCCTAACATTGGCATGATATAAGGAATCATGTCCCGAAGGACCAATCAGTTTAGTAGCCTTGGAAGTACTTGATACACTCATAATTTTTACCTTACATCATGAAATAAAAACATCAACAACATTTTATCCCCTTTTCAAAAACACTTATATCCTTAGCATATACCTGTAGGTTAACAACAAAAATAATTAATCACATCCTAGAAAAAAAAACGTAGAAAGGGGGGACCTCAGATGTTAGTAAGGATAACAATATAGAAGAAACTTTCATAAAAATAGCACAACCATTTAAGCCAATGTATAAGACTAAAAAAAAAATCCTTTTAAACATGAACTTAAACATAATATGGAAAAGATAAAATAAAATAATGATATTTACATATTCACATGGATATTCTACTAGTAGAATAATCACATGAAATATCAATATCCACTTTTATAATGATGGAATTCATAATGCCAGACTTCATAACTACATAGTCAAGGCCTTGTGCCAAGACTACAAATATGATTTTGTTAAGGCTTTGTTCCAAGACACTAGTTTGTCTCATGATACCTACCGATGAATCTAGGAGGTATAGAGGGCTCCAACCATCACTTACTAAGTCCAATTCATTCTTCATATGATCATTTTGAAAGATAATCTAAACATTCTTTTTAAAACTACCATACGAAATGTCAATATTTTATCTACAAACCTTGAATGGTATAAAAATAGCACATCCATAGTCAAACATAACACATTCAATACAATATGAAATATTTTTTTATAATAGATTAACCTAAATCAAGAATAATGAAGGATATTGACCTAGATTAAAATAATCATCAAAACTATTTGAGAGAAATATCCCCCTTTTCTTGAATACATCTAAAAGTCACACTATTTATCAAGAAGCTATTTAAAATAATTTTTTGAATCAAAGTATACCGTACCAATTTGAAACTATTAAAAGTAACATAGATTTTAAAACATTACTGTACAAATAAATAAAACCTTAAAACCATTTTTAAAACACGGATAACTCTGATATATAATTATGAAGAATTTGTTTTAAAACATTAAAAATGATATTTTAGTTAGAGTTCAAAACCCAAAGAGAGACACTAGAATACAAATAATTGAGGTAATAAAAACATTATACTATCATGAGAATAAAGGGATTCAAGGTAAACTATGTCCAAGTAAATTATATACACCATATAAAAGTGAATTGGTATATAACAACAAATAAGTCTTAATGGATTGTAAATTGAGATGAAATCCCTTATAAAGACCGTATCCTTAGGTTAAGGATAAATCATTGACATAATTATGCGTGACAAATATAAATACACTCAATATGATTGGATATTCAGTGGAAATCAATTAGAGCACATTCCCACATATTCTTGTAAAAATAACACCAATGACTAGGATGTTTAACTCAATGAATAGAAATTGAGTTAAGATTACTCTTATCATGTACATATCAATAAATTGAGAAAAAATATCAATGGAATGATTATGTTTATCAGAATTATATCCATAGTAAGGGGAGTAGAAATTACTACATAAATTATAAATAGTGATTCCACACATAATCTTGGAGAATAAAAATTAATAAAGTATGCGTAAAGCCTAATGAGTGGAAATTGAAATTTGAAATTCCCTTACCGATTGAGTAACTAACGAAACATACATCCCATGAAAAAATTATCATAAAATAAAGATGTAAATAACAAAAAATTAAATTATATTACACCAGAAATACAATCATGGTCAGTACATACACCACACAAAAACAAATAGTGGATTATATAAAATAAATATCACGAGAATAAAAAGTGGGATGAAAGACCCTTGCCACTTTGAAATCAATCTAGTCATATGAACAAAAGTTAATAAACACCAAAGGAATAAGAAAATTAAATAAATATAAATAGAATCATGATAATATATATCAAATGGAAATTCACAATATA
The DNA here is from genome assembly GCA_963277665.1 of Viscum album. Taxonomy (NCBI): domain Eukaryota; kingdom Viridiplantae; phylum Streptophyta; class Magnoliopsida; order Santalales; family Viscaceae; genus Viscum; species Viscum album. Next base: position 1,137,211,367 of record OY728166.1, read on the forward strand.
AAACATTCAATAAATAATTGGTGAACAATGGAAATCTCATGGAATTAAAAGTGAGATAATAAACCCATTACCACCTGTCGGACTTGACTCGTTTGTTCTTTAATATCTTGAATAATAAACTAAAGTTAACTTATACTTGATTACAAACCTTTTTTCAAGTTTATTATTCCTTTTATATCACTTATTACCATGTTATAAACATTATGTAATCATTTAAGTTAATAATTATCATTGTGTTGATATGTGGTACTTGAGTAAAAAATGAACTTGTTATAATTACAAATTGTCCATGTGGTAAAAATTATATTATATATAGTATCATATTCATGATTTAAATATACATATAATATGTATCCAATATATATATATATATATATGTTTATTTTTATTTCATGATATTTGGAGATAAGAAATGAAATGCATCGTTCATGGAGACGGTAAGTCGTATGTACGCATGAATGCTACTTTCATTTCTATTTCATATTTAATGAAATGAAAACTGAATGATACATAGTTATATTATAATTACAGTATAATATTATAGGATATATGTGTTACATAATTTAATTACCTCCATCCTTTATACTTTCCATGTATGTCATTAACAAATCATATCACCTTGAGGGGGCGGTAGTCCGCACTTCCTCAAATGAAACTATCATGTTCACAAATATTTTAAAGAATAATGGTTTTCTTATAAATGAAAATTAAATAAGAATAGATAAAACATATACATAATTTATATAATATATAAATTAAGTTCCATCATAATAGCCACCATAAGAGGTGGTAGGAGATAATTGAACAATCATCGTTTTGTGAGGCAGTAGTTCGATGTCCACAGAAACAATATGTTAATTTCCCATTAAATGGATGTGTGTGTTAGTGTAGATAGAATAATCCTAGTAAAAACACCTAGTATATTTAGTATTCTAGTTTTGTTATAAAATATAGTAATAAAAAGAGTTTAGGGGGTTGGAGAAGTAAAATAAATGAAGAGAACTTTAGGAAAGATGATACTATAACATTGGGTAACTCCCTTTGGTTTAATCCAAAAGGATTTCTTGAAGTTACATATACCTAAGGTAAGGCTTCTAGGTGGAAGGGAGAAATATTGAGAGATTATTTGGGAAGAGTTTGGATAATCCAAGGGTCTTGAGAGGAGTGAGTAATGGGTTAGAGGTGAGGGCTTTTTATAAGGGGGAGGAGGGGATCTTTTGGAAAGTGTGGAAATATTATTTTATTATATAATGATTTCAGTTTTTAAATTTCCAAAACTAATTATAGTTGATGATAATATGACTCAAAGTCAAAATAAAATCATCTAATAAGAGCTGGATAAGTTTTGGATATTTTTTTAATCTTTATAATCTTATTTATTTAAATCATTCATTAATGAGGTAAACACTACATCATTATAATGTCATAAATAAATTTATTTATATGATGTCTAAAAATTATAATAAACTACCATGATTTTGGAAATATATTTATCTTTATAATGAATATTTATAGTCTAATATATAACTTATATAATTCCATGTAAAAATTTATTTACTAAAAGATATATGTTTAAGTCATTTATGTCTTTACTTAAAATAAATTAATATAAAGTGTCATTATCACTCTTAAGTGGATACATGGGGTCCCAAAATAGACCTAAGGATGCCTATGGTCGTCTATGACTCATCCAATATGGTTAAGACATGTGGTAAGGTAATTTTTTATTATTAGAATATTCTTTTTACATTGAATTTACCTGTTTACCTTTACCTACAGTAAATAAAAGTCAAAAGTTACTTTTCACCCAAAATTATTTGCATCTTATTGAATCGCATTTTACTTTCTAATAACAACCATGCATGTCAGATTTTTAAATTCAATTAATTGAAGCGGTAAAATTTCATTTAAATGAAAAAGTCAGATTTTTAACTACTACGTAGTGGTTTCAAAATTCATCAAAAATTGAAGTTTAAAAAAAAACCGAAAAATATGCCTAAGATATATTTGATATTACAAATTAGAAAATGATATATATTTTAACAAATTCAAAACATAGAAGTTGGATTAATTTAAAATTAATTATCATTGTCAAAACAAAAAGCATGTTTTTATGAAATATTAACTATCAAAATATTTACACTTGTTTATGTTTAATTTTAAAGTGAGATTACTTACAATGAACAAAATTATATTAAATGGTGAAAATATAATCTAATTAAACTTAAAAACCAAATAAAAAGATAATATTTCTATATAAATAAATTAGAGTAAAAGACAATTTTGAATTAAAATACTGTATTTCTCACTATTCATAAAAAATGAATATTATTAGAAAAATACCAAAATCTTATTAAAAGTAAAATTTGATATCCCGATTATAAATAATAATTTTATTATTTCAAATTGAATATTTAAAAGTGTAAAATATTGGATTTTAAAAGGGTTCTCCATTAAAAGGTGTTAAAATTGCATTTTTTTTGAAAAGCACAATTTTTATCTGAAAAAATAAATTTGTTATTATAATATTTATAATAAACCAAAAATATATAATTTAAAATTATATGGAGTATATAAAATTCAAAATATAGTTAATACTATTCATAGCTGTTTTTTTATTACTAGTTTGGTAAGTTGTGATGCACTCGAACTCAGTGTTGGGTATAATACAAGTTATTGAATAACTTTGAAGAGATAACATACCAATAAATCTTGGGGTGTTACATTCTCCCCTCCTTAAACAAATTGTTTCCTCATAATTTTAAAATTTTCTTTGATAAAAAAAGGTTAAAAATAGAAAAAATACCTTTTTGGAAAACCTACATCGAAAACTGGGTTAATAAAATTTAGTCTTAATAAGAGAGAAAGAGAATGAAAATGTCACCACCAATATTATAATCTCAATTAGAAGAAAATTAGTAAAAATTTGAGATACATATTTGGAGGAAAAGCATAAATATTTATAGGGAGTGATTGAGGTCATCAATTACAGATAAGTGTAAAATTGAGGGGCTTAATGTAATCAATCTATGATGATTTAAAATATCATCGGTCCAACAAAAAATAAATCATTTAGATAACAAATTTTTTGTTTTAATATCCCTTCCTTAAAGTTTAATAATTAACTTATTCAGAGAATAATAAAAAAACTTGAAATGTTTAATAATTAATTCATCCTTCATCTAATTCATACCGCAAACTCATATTTCACTTCAAACCATGAGTATTAAAGATGACTTGGTGACACCTGAAGTGATAGAATAAACTTATAGATAATCACAAAATCCACCAAGGATGAACTATATATTTCCTTTTTCTTTATTGATTAACCAAAACCAAACTATTTAGTAAAAGGTTACATGATCTGCAAAAAGGATAATCCTTTAGAGAAAGAAAAACTAATCTTAATTTATAAAATTAAACCAACAGTACCCAAAGATCAATAAATAACAATAAATAAACAATTGTCCATAAAATCTTCCTATATAATCCAAACTAATATTGAAACCCAAATATCAGAATAATTGTCTTACATTGTATTCCACGTTAAATTGTATCTCCAAATAACATCAACTACACATAAAGTCACATACTTAATAGTAATTCTCCTAATCACATATTCTCTAAGATAGATCAATCAATTCCATAAATAACCCAAATCACTATAAATACATAAAAAACATAGATAAAAACCCATCATTACTCCTCAAATGAAATCCCATAGTATTCTATTTTCCTAAGGCCTATAGTGTTACCAAAAGAGAAAACATCTTCCAAAATAACATTTAACACTTAATCACCAAATCATTTTCCTATACTAAGGATAAATTATAAGTTCCCAAAATCAACATATTCTTGATCCATAGAATCATTTAACAAAAACTAAATATTCATACTAACCAGGGACCTCACATAGTCCAGTGGTAGGTGATAAATTCTAGTCTCACTTTGGTTGTGGGTTCGATTCCCGCAGCTTTGTCCGACGCAATGGGTTGTCAAAAAGACTTCTTGTTGTCCTTTTTCAAAAACTATATATTTTTATAATGTTACATAAAATGAGATAAGTTCCTCTCAATTAACCCTAATATATTTTATCCATAAATGTTACCTCATTCCTCTCATTTTCATCCTAAAAATTGAAAACTTGTGATTGCCTCAAATTGTAGGATCATATAAACCCAAATAGTTATTTAGAACTATATCCACAAAATAAAAGATAATTCTTCCGAGAATAGTATTTTCACAAAATAAACCACATGGTTACACATATAAGAGAATAGTCTTCCAAAGTAATCCCATGCTTTTAAACATATCTCCATCCATTTATTTCCAAATACGTTCTTCCTTGACATAGAGGTTATCCTATAGAAGAGGTCATTGAATCAAGTAAATCCAAGGCCCATTACATTTACTAAAAATTATTATAATTGGATTCTTAGGATCATTTTTATTTTCCTTCATAGTACTTGTTGGACTCCTCATGTATTAATCATGTTTTAATGATCACAAATCTCATTACTGTTAATTAATCTTGATCATCAGTGCACATCATGCTAATGCTCTTCAAACTCAACAATAGGCGCATATCATGTTTTTATAATAACAAATCTTATGGATGCTAATTACTCTTTACAAGTCTTATACATAATCAAAATTCTCTCATATATTATCTCTAATGATTAACCTTAACCCATATTCTGCATATCACTGTCTTAGTCCAAATACAGATATTTGTCTAAGTATAGAGACAATGTGAAGGACTCACCATGACCAGACACCGTGAGCACTCACCGTGACCTAGACACCGTGACCTAGACACAGTGACCCAGACACTATAACCAGACACTGTGATCAGACACTGTGAAGAAGACACCGTTTCCATGATAACTATGACACCGTTTCTTAAGCTTTTGTCAATATTATTTTAAATGATGCTAACAGTCATATTTATTGTTTTTAATGCAATTAATGTTATTTAATGTTAGTTTTTGGCATGTCAGGAAACTGTATCTCGTACCTATGAAAAGGAAATCATTCCTATTGCCAGAGATCATGGAATATAAAGAATATTGAGATGCAGTAGAGGATATACGCATGCTTGACATGTCTCAACACACATACTACAATACACGCGATCTCTGTACTGAACCGAAGAACAATCCTAAGCACAACTGTGAAGAACACATTACACGATCCTCAAATAAGTTCCATACATGCAATCCAACACCACTGAAGAACACATGATGAATCAAGCAATCATTCTCACTTCTGAAGAAGACAAGATGAACTACGACACTCAGTTTTTCAACAGAAAAACTAGAGAAGGACTCCGAAGAATTCCTGCTCAATCCAACGAGTACAGAGCTACATTTATAGTCACTAGAGCCATTTTAAACTATACATCTTTGACTCTGTGATTTATTATTTACTTTTCGAGCAATGTGTGTCATCTGCTGTATTTTTACACACACACTATCTCATGAACTTTAACTAGAGGATCTGTAAATCGTCACTCACACTCTTACATCTTTTATTTCAGAATGGGATACTGGTAGAGGTTTTGTGTGACCTGGAAAGCTGGTTTACTGTTGTTTTGTTTCCCACAAATAACAGTGGTAGAGGTCTTAGAGCTAGAATTTTTTTTTAAAACTGTTGTTAGCCCCGATCCAGGGTGTGGATCAAATTCATATATATATTGGAGAGGACGAAGTCTTGGCTTGATACTGCACCTCTTGTTATATCTTCTATGCATCTTTTATTTAAGTTTAATGTATACGACATATATTATATTTATTCCGCTGCTATTACTTTAAAATACAAACTTATTTTGAAGCTACTTTGATAGTTAAATTAGCAAGTGTTTACACTTATTGTAAATCAGTAGATTAGTTTCAAAAGTTAGTTTGATCTTGTGGTTAAACTAACTAAGACCTAATCAATCTTTGAGAATCTAAGTGAACATTTAAAATCTGTATAAATTCACTACAGTTTAACTTATTTTATAAATTGGGGGATTTTAACTAGACAATATTTTAACAGAAATTTTAATTGGAACTCAATTCACACCCCTCTTGAGTGTCCACTCTGACCAACATTTGGTATCAAAGGGTTAGTTTTTTTGTTCAATGATTTTTTGAAATACTCTATTTTTCAACTGTGATTTTAGTTGCATATTTAAAGATATTGATTTTCTGTTAGTTATAAATTTTTATCTCTTTAAATTGTCTTTCTAAAATCTAGTTATGGATAATAGACTAGAGGGTGCTGCTACTAACATGCCACCTTTCTTCAATGGTACCAACTATGCTCAGTGGAAACTTAAAATGAAAATTCATTTAGAAAGAATAGGTTTTGATATTTGGACTCCCATAGAATCAGAATATAAACTTCCCACTACAGCTAGATCCACTTGGGATGAACCTACAAAGTCTGCTTACAATAATAATTGTAAATCCATGAATTCCATGTACTGTGCTTTAGGAGATGAAGAGTTTAACATAATTTATGCTTGTAAAACTGATTTTGAAATTTGGGATACCTTGGGTGTTTCTCATGAAGGAACAACCAATGTTAAGGCAAAGTGATTAAATACTTATACTATTAAATATGATAATTTTAAAATGAAAACTGATGAACCAATTTATGACATGTATCTCAGGTTTAATGAGATAGTTAATACAATGAATTCACATGGAAAAGATGTTCCAGCAAAGGAACAAATTATGAGAATCTTGAGATGTTTACCAGACCGATGGAGAGGCACATCTGTTTCAATCAGAGAGTCATGTGACATTGTTGCTCTACCTGTCAAAGAACTCATTGGTAAGAATATGATGTATGAGGAAGAACTCAAGGTGAATAAAGAGGAAGATAATGAACCAAAAAGGAAATCTGTTGCTTTCAAGACTTCAACTTCAAAGAGCAAGGACAAAGATAAAGCCCAACTACCTACTGACAGTTCAACCAGTGAAAATTCAGACTCTGATAGTGATGTTGAAATGGATCACATTTCCAGAAGGTTTACGAAATTTTATAGGAAGAAGAAATTATTCATCAATCAAATTACAAAGGAAAGTATGATAATAAGGGACATTGGAAGAAGGATTGAAAAAAGCCAGATAAAAGTGATGAAGTTGTCTGTTATGAGTGCAAAAGAAAAGGACATATTAAAGAAGACTTCCCAAAGCTCAAATTCAAGAAGAAATATGATTACAAGGACAGTAAGTACAAAAAGGATATAAAGTATAATTGGAGCGCTTCTGAGGATAGCTCCACTGAATCTGAAGTTTCTGAAACTAAACACAGAAATAAGAAAAGCATGTGATTTATGGAAAACACATCTGAGGTAATAGCTGAAACTACTTCTTTAAATTATTATTATTCTGAAGATGATAATGAATCTGATAATATTTCAAAATCTGAACTGTTTGAATATTGGGATATGTTAGAAGAAACCTGTAATGAGCTAAAAGACAAATAAAAAGGTTTAAAGAAACATTATGCTTTAACTGTTAAACATAAATCTGATCTTGATATTGAAATGGAAAAGAATTCTCAGTTGCTTAAAGAAAACACTGAACTGAAATTATCTAATGAGAAACTCAGAAAGGATTTAGAGAAATACACAAATGGAAAGGATACACTAACTCAAATTCTAGGAAAGAAAGTTTCACCAAAATACACTACTGGAATAGGCTACAAACCTGGACAGAGACAGTTTACTAAGAATAGATTTATTCCTAAATCTGGACAGAATACTGCTAATTCTAGTTCTGGAAATTTATATGCTTCAACTAGTTATATTAATATTTATGGATCCAATAAGGTTTATCTTACAATGTATTTTGATTCTACAAATCTCATAATTTGGGTACCAAAATCTTTGATTGCTAACCTGTCTGGACCCAAGAAGATCTGGGTACCAAAATAATTTCCTATCTAAATCTGTTTTGTAGGAAACCTGCTTAAAGGGCTCCTGTAGGAAGACCTGGTACTTGGATAGTGGATGTTGAAGACATATGTCTGGAGACTTCTCATGCTTTAAAAGCTTAGTCAGAATTGCTGTAGCTTTTGTCACCTTTGGTGATAATTCTAAAGGGAAAATCATCAGCTTAGGCCAGATTGGTAACACTGACTCAGTATTAATTTCTAAAGTTTTATTTGTTGATGGACTTAAATATAATATTTTAAGTATTTCTAAGTTATGTGATGATGGTTTTAATGTTAAATTTGAAAATTATTCTTGCAATGTGTTTAATTATAAAAATTCTTTAGTATTTTCTGCCCTGCGAAATGAAAATGTTTATGCTATTGATTTAAATTATTTAGCTAAGAAGAATATTACTTGTTTAAATGCTTTTCATAAAGAGTCTTGGCTTTGGCACAGAAGATTAGGACACTTCAATATACACTCACTTAGAAAACTTACTAGGAAGAACATAGTTAGAGACCTACCCAAACCTGAGTTTCCAAATGAAAAATTTTGTAATCCCTGTCAAAAGGGAAAGCAACACAAAATCTCTTTCAAACCAAAGAAAGAAGTCTCAACATCTCAACCTCTCAAGTTGGATCACATGGATTTGTTTAGACCATCTAGAGTTTCTAGCTTAAATGGGAAGAACTATGTCTATGTCTTAGTAGATGACTTTTCTAGATATACTTGGGTATATTTTCTAGCTCACAAAAGTGAAGCTTGTTCTTACTTTGTTAAATACTCCAAATCTGTAGAGAACCTTAGTGGAATTAAGATTAAAACTCTGAGAAGTGATCATGGCCGTGAGTTTAAGAATCATGAATTTGAATCCTATTGCTCACACAATGGCTATAGTCACAATTTCTCTTCCCCTAGGACACCTGAAAAAAATGGTGTAGTAGAAATAAGGAATAGAACCCTGCAAGAAATTGCTAGAACTATGCTTAATGAGTATGACCTACCTGTTTATTTTTGGGCTGAAGCTGTAAATACATCTTGTTATATTATAAATAGAGTCTTAATCATACATGTTCTTAAGAGGACCCCTTATGAGTTGTGGAACCATAGGAAACCTAAGGTTAACTACTTCAAAGTCTTTGGCTGCAAAGTCTTTATTATTAATACCAAATATAATCTTGACAAGTTTGCATCCAAGAGTGATGAAGGAATTTTGCTAGGTTATTCTATCTATAGTAAATCCTATGGAGTTTTCAATAAGAGAACCAAGTGTGTGGAAGAATCTGTTCACATCATGTTTGATGAAACTGAACCACATGAGCCTAAAACCTCTCTTGAAAATCTTGAAGATGATCTATCTGTTTTGAACTTTAATGATAAAGACAATGGACCTATAGTTAAAACGTCCAGTTCTGGAAATTTTCCAGAACCTGGTTCTGTTGATTCCCAACCTGTTGATGAACCTGAAATTTCTAGTCCTACCTTTATTAGATCAACTAGAATTCTAAAGAATCATCCTTTAGATGTTGTTGTAGGAAATATTGATAGAGGGACACATACTAGAGCTTCTCTTAGAAATCAGGTTGAACATCAAGCCTTCTTGCCACATATTGAGTCTAAAAACATTGATGATGCTATTAATGATGAATTTTGGGTAATGGCTATGCAAGAAGAACTCAATCAGTTTGAAAGAAATAAAGTTTGGAATCATATTGAAAGACGTAATGAAACTTTCACAATAGACACAAAATGGGTGTTTAGAAATAAAGTAGATGAATCCGGAAACATAGTTAGAAATAAAGCTATACTAGTTGCACAAGGCTATAGTCATGCTGAAGGTATTGACTATGAGGAGACTTTTGCTCCAGTAGCCATATTAGAAGCTATTAGGATTTTAATTGCTTATGCTGCACATCTAAATTTCAAACTATATCAAATGGATGTCAAGAGTGAATTCTTAAATGGATATATTGCTAAGGATGTTTTTTTGGAACAACCACCTGGTTTTTCAAACCCTCATTTTCCAAATCATATTTTCAAACTATAAAAAGCTTTGTATGGTTTAAAGCATGCTTCAAGTGCTTGGTATGATAGATTAAGTACTTTTCTAATTTCTAAAGGTTTTACAAAAGGAATAGCTAATCCTACTCTGTTTATAAAATGAATTTCTAAAGATGTTTTAGTTGTACAAATTTATGTTGATGATATTATCTTTAGATATTCTAAAAATTCTTTATGTACTGATTTTTCTAAAATGATGAAAAATGAATTTGAAATGAGTTTAATGGGTGAACTTAAATTCTTTCTTGGTTTTCAAATATTTCTAAATGATGATGGAATTATTTTAACTCAACGTAAATATACTAGATATATTTTAAAACGTTTTGGATTGGATAGAACAAAAAGTAGTGACACTCCCATGAGTACCACCTGTAAGATGGATCTTGATGAAAATGGTAAATATGTTGACCAAACCACTTATAGATAAATGATTGGAAGACCACTCTACTTGACTGCTAGTCATTCGAATATTATGTTTAGTGTGTGTATGTGTGCTCGTTTTCAAGAAAACCCTAAAGAGTCACATTTAAATGCTGTAAAGAGAATTTTCAAATACCTCAAGAATACTCCCAATTTAGGACTGTTCTATCCCAAAGGACAATCATTTAAATTAGTTAGTTATTCTGATGCTAACTTTTCTGGATGTAAGCTAGATAGAAAAAGCACCTCTGGAACATGTCCTATTTTAGGCAAGTCACTAGTATCATGGTGTAGTATGAAACAAAATTCTGTTGCATTATCAATTATAGAAGCTGAATACATAGCTGCTGGAAGTTGTTATTCACAAATTTTGTGGATAAAACACACATTATTAGACTATGGATATCAATTCATACATGTCTCGATAAATTGTGACAACACAAGTGCTATTAATATTTCTAATAATCCTGTTTCTCATTCTAGGACAAAACATATTGATGTAAGACATCACTTTTTGAGGGATCATTATCAAAAAGGTGATATCACTTTGGAATTCATTGGTAATGAATATCAACTTACTGATATATTCACTAAACCATTAAATTATGAAATATTAGACTACATCATACATGATCTTGGTATGATTAATCATAAATGAATATCTTACTGATCTTAATGTTTAATACTTTACTATACTTTACCTTACGGTTTCATACCTACTGTTTCTAAGTTACTATTTTATGCTCATGGTTTGACAACTCACTATCTCACCGTGACTATATAAAATACTCACTGTTTCACCGTGATGACTATAAACTGTCTCACCATGATGACTAGTTTTTTGTCTCTCCGTAATAACTACTCACGGTCTCACCGTGAGAAGTATGTTTATTTTTATTTTATTTTTACCCGTATCGCGGTAATTTTTATTTCACCGCTATTTGATTTCCCGCGTTTGTGTTTTTATGACGTTTTAAATTCCCAAATGATAAAACTTAAGGGTTTCATTCGACTCCTTACCCGAATTCTCTCCTGAACCTTTTCTTCCCTCTTGCCCGAACCTTTAGTGAATGCCAAGGATGAAGCGTCCATCTTCACCCTTGTTTGAGAAGCGCCGCTCTAAGAAACAAAGGAGGATACCGAGGATAGATCCTGAAGGACCTCTAAACCCAAACCTGGTAAGCCGTACTGTTGTACCTGAAGAAGAGGTTTTCCCTGAATGGTTTCTATTTAGCAGATTGTTAGTTTTGAATGTTTTAAAAGAACAAAGATGGCTTTAATGGTTCACTGGACAGAATAGACTGATTTTCCCGAGGCTTGTATCTCAATTATATCAATATGTGATGTTCTCTTTTGAGTTTGGAGAAAGATTTTTGGTGACCAGCTTGATCGATGGTTAGAAGTGCTCTTTCACTTCAATGCTGTGGGATGCATGCCTAATAATTCCACATGAAGGAGTGTGTGAAGATTACCAGAGAGACCATCTTCCAACAACTGACATCTTCGACATAGAAACCGCTTTGGAAAATCTAACTGGAAATGGCACCAAGTGAAGGGCCATAGCTACTGAACTGGATGGGGAGACAAGAATTTTGTTCAAGTTTGTTCAGAATTTGGTTAGTCCAAGAAAAAGAGATTTTGCTGTGATGAAGTATCAGGATGTGTTCCTGATTCACCTGTTGAGGAATGGACAAAAGATCAATCTGTGTAAGTATGTTATCAACCATATCTGTGAGCTGATCAAAGTAACTTCCAAATCCACCTCTCTATTTTATTCAAGGATGATTTCAGCCATGTTAATCTCAAAAGGGATGGTTGGACCGAATGAAGAAAAATGAAAGGACCTTGATTTCTGCCTATCCATGCCTATCATCAGAAGGATGAAGATTAGCTGGAATCCCTGGAAAAAGAAATGGGTTGAGGATAGTGATCAACTGTATAAAAATTTTAATCCTGTTGACTATCCAAGAAGGCCTAAGAACCTAGATGATCCTGGTTTGGAACTAGATGAAGTGGCTGATTATTCAGAAGAAGAAGAACAAGAAGAAGCAACAACTGAAGTTCCACCTAGAGAAGAATCTGTAATACCTCCAATGGAAACAGTTCCTGTTGAAGAGGAAAGGGTTGTTGTCCCTACTGTTATCCCTGCTGAAATACCTCATATAGAGGAACTTGTTGTTGAAAAGGAAAGGTCTGAGGACCCTTCAGTTGTTCTTCATGAGGAAGAAGCTCATCCCAATGCTGCAAGGAAATTAGTTTTTCCTGGTTCAGAACAGCAAGCAATCTTTGAAGCATATTTCGGTGGAGTGACTTTTTCTGTTGAGAAAGAAGCAAGTCTGAAAGCTTATCCAGTGGAACAATCAGTTCCTAAGATTATTCCATCTTCTAAAGAATGAATGGAAATTTCCTTTCTGCTGGCAAGGAAAGAGTTTGCTAAAGAGATTAGGGATGATCCTGTGGATCTGGTCCATGTTCCTAAACCTCAAGAATCTGAAAGGGAAGCACAAGTTGAGGGGGAGGAAACTCGAAATCTTGATATTGTGGAAGCTGGATCTATTGAAGCTTCTCAACCTTCTGTCACTTTCTCTATGCACTCTTGGTATGAGTTTCCAAGATTTTATGATGTGAATGAGTCACAGAAAGTGACTGCAACTGGAATGGATCTTTCTTCTCTGTTTCAACTGAAGTCCCTAGCTCATTCAGAACCAGAACCAGAGCCCCATCCTCAATCTAGATCAGAATCTGAGTCTGAAGATGAATCTGACCCTCAACCAGAATCTTAACCTCTACCTTTACTTGCATCTTTACCTGAGATTCACTCCTTTGTAACCAAAGATGATCTGAAAGTTTTTGGCGAGACTTTTCTAGCTGGATTTGAGAAAATTGTCTCCACTAGACCTCGCCCAGTAGCTCAATTAAGTCAATAAGATGCATCAATTCTCTGGGAAAATATTATCTTGCATATTCAAACAAGGATGATATGAGAAATTCAAGAAGTCAGAGTAGAGAATAATCTACTGAGTGCTGATGTTGCAAATCTGAAAATTATGGTAGCAAGTCTATAGAATGAGTTATCTTTGAGATCAGAGCCTGCTACTATTTCTGCCCCTGCACCTGCTGCTGTTTCTCCTGAGTCATCTGATTCCCTCCTTGCTAGTGAGATTGTGTCTCAAGTTCATCCTTACATACTATCTTTTGATGAAAATATTGGAAAAAGACACATGAAGATGCTGGAACGCATGAGAGAGCTTGTGGAAACTCTGAATAAGCTTACAGATGAATACAATGGATGTCTACAAAAAGTTCTGAAACAGGTCAAAGTTCTAACTGAAGCTGTGAAGGCTTCACCTGCTTCTGTTCATACCTCCACACCTTCTTTGGATGATTATCTACTGAGATTCATAATTAAGGAAGAATTTCAGAATGCCTTCAGTGGCTTGGATCTATCTTCTTTGTCAGAAGTGATTAAGAATAGTGATAGAGCATTGGACTTGGTTAGGATTCATTCTAAGATAGCCAATGATGCTCAACAAGATATCTCCAAGAAAATAGATTTGTATCTTTCCCAGATTTTCTCTAAAAGTGACATGACAGATCACTTTAGATATCTTGTGGAAAATCTGAGAATCCCTCCGGTGACTCAAGATTTTAAAGCTCAAGTTCAGAAACTTTCAGAGTTCACCAGATTGTTGGACAGATTTCTGGAGAATAAGGATGATTTTGAAAAGGCAATGCAGTATGGTGGTGAAATCATTACTGATTTCATCAATCTTTTGAAGCCGTATCTTCATGTGCAGAGTACTGCTATAGTTTCTCCAGCAGCTGCACCCCTTAGACATGGACTACCTGCCTTAGCATCAACCACCATGACAGTTAGCCAAGCCCTTTCTCAGATCCGACCATTCATTCTTGACCAACCTAATCCTAGATCTTCTACTGCTCCTACTTTGGCTCCATCTATTTTTGAAGGTCTACCCTTACCCTCGTTGTCTACCACATCTATGCCTTCTTCTACTTCAGCACCAGCTCCTGCTGCTAATAAAGGCAATACAAAAATGGATCCCTAAAGAGTCTAGCGACTGTTTTTCTTTTTGATGGGATGTCATTTCTTGTTTACAGTTTGTAATTCTCTTGTACTTTGTATTCTGAACCCTTTGTTTAATGACAACTGCCGAGTTTCATTTCCTTTTCTCTACTTTTTGATAATCCCAAAAGGGGGAGAAAACCTACAGGTATCAGTTCTATAATAGTATAAATGGGGGAGAAAAACTACAAGTATCTATTCTATAATGTTTTTTTCTGTGATAGTATCTTTAATAATACATGTCTTTTATATTCTTCCTATATATGATTTGTGATCATCAAAAAGGGGGAGATTGTTGGACTCCTCATGTGTTAATCATGTTTTAATGATCACAAATCTCATTATTATTAATTAATCTTGGTCTTCAGTGAACATCTTGCTAATTCTCTTCAAACTCAATAATAGGTGCATATCATGTTTTTATAATAACAAATCTTATGGATTCTAATTACTCTTTACAAGTCTTATGCATAATCACAATTCTCTCATATATTATCTCTAATGATTAACCTTAACCCATATTCTGCATATCACTGTCTTAGCCCAAATATAGATATTTGTCTAAGTATGGAGACACCGTGAAGGACTCACCGTGACCAGACACCGTGACCACTCACCGTGACCCAGACACCGTGACCCAGAAATCGTGACCTAGACACCGTGACCAGACACCTTGATCAGACACCGTGAAGAAGACACCGTTTCCATGATCACTGTGACACCGTTTCTTGAGCTTTTGTCAATATTATTTTAAATGATGCTAACGGTCATATTTGTTGTTTTTAATGAAATTAATGTTATTTAATGTTAGTTGTTGGCATGCCAGGAAACCGTATCTCGTACCTATGAAAAGGAAATCATTCATATTGCAGGATCTCATGGAATATAAAGAAGATTGAGCTACAGTAGAGGATATACGTGTGCTTGACACGTCTCGACACACATACTACAATACCCAGAAGCTCTGTACTTAACATAAGAACAATCCTGAGCAGAACTGTGAAGAACACATTGCACGATCCTCAAAGAAGTTCCATACATGAAATCAAACACCACTGAAGAACACACGACGAATCAAGCGATCATTCTCACATCTGAAGAAGACAAGATGAACTACGACACTCTGTTTTTCAACAAAAAAACCAGAGAAGGACTCCGAAGCATTCCTGATCAATCCAACGAGTCCAGAGCTACATTGATAGTCTATAGAGCCATTATAAACTCTACATCTTTGCCTCTGTGATTTTTTATTTACTTTTCGAGCAGTGTGTGTCATCTGCTGTATTTTTACACACACACTATCTCCTGAACTTTAACTGGAGGATCTGTAAATCCTCACTCAAACTCTTACATCTTTTATTTCCCACTGGGATAGTGGTAGAGTTCATGTGTGACCTGGACAGCTGGTTTTCAGTTGTTTTGTTTCCCACGAATAACAGTGGTAGAGGTCTTGGACCTGGACAGTTTTTGTAAAACTGTTGTTAACCCCGATCAAGGGTGTGGATCGAATTCATATATATATTGGAGATGACTAAGTCTTGGATTGAGACTGAACCTCTTGTTATATCTGATGTGCATCTTTTATTTAAGTTTAATGTATAAGAAATATATTATATTTATTCCGCTGCTATTACTTTAAAATACAAAATTATTTTGAAGCTACTCTGATAGTTAAATTAGCAAGTGTTTACACTTATTGTAAATCAGTAGATTAGTTTCAAAAGTTAGTTTGATCTTGTGTTTAATCTAACTGAGACCTAATCAATCTTTGAGAAGCTAAGTGAACATTTACAATCTGTATAAATTCACTACAATTTAAATTATTTTATAAATCGGGGGATTTTAACTAGAAAATATTTTAACAGAAATATTAATTGGAACTCAATTCACCCCCCTCTTGAGTGTCCACTCCGACAAACAATACTCTTAACTTTTCTTCAGAAATTATTTACTTTATTTCCTTCTTTCCCAAAAATAATTCATTTCTTTGTTCCATTAACACACTTTCCTAGGTTTCTCCTTCCACATTTCCTACATAATGGAAATTTAGATTTCTTTTCTACATGGTCTCCACTTATGGAGCTCTTATCATTCACCACATTTCACTTCATTATTGAGTTCAGGAGTTGGTTAATATATATTTTGTCAATCATATTTTTTTTGAAAAACTAATTCCGCATGAACACGATATCTTTTACTCCTATCAAAATTCCATTCCGTTGCACATTTCCACTATTGTTCCCACCTTGTACATCATGTTCAATGTTACTATAAATCCTTGGAATCCAACCATTGACTAACATAGGAAAGCATTGTGTGAGTTATAAAATATTTTAGATAATATCATTACACCTTATTTTTGATATAAAATACATTAGGATTAACCAAGATTTTTTAGTTTCATATTATATTAAAATCATTCAAATTGGTTTGTAATGAAAATGTGGATTATCCAAAGCATATACCTCAGGTGTGTCATTACCAAGTGTGCCTCAAGGCCTGTTTTCGTGCACCAGTTCACATTCGAGTCTAGCTCAAAACATTGTTTTCAAGTTTTACCCCTAGGTACATCTGTTCCAGAGCCGTCTCTACCTACTCGTATCTAGATAGGGATGTATTTATTAGAAAAGTCACAAAATATCTATAGTACCAATATTATAGGAATTTCTTCTATACTAATCATCAAAGTCTATCTTTGGGTAATGTTCTCTAATAAGAGTTTTTATAAATTTAGCTTCTATGGTTTGTAATAAACTCCCTCTAATACCAACTATAATGCCCCAACCCAAGTTACCTAGAGTAAGTGCATTGTTACATAACATTGTCATGATACAAGGAATTATGTACCTAATGACTGGTCAGCTTAGAAGTCTTGGAAGTACTACATACACTCATATGTTTTACATTACATCATGAAATAAAAACATCAACAACATTTTTACCCTTTTTAAACAAACTTATATCCTTAAACTATGCCTGTAGGTCAACAATAAAATACTTTTTACCATCCTGTAAAAAATAAAACATAAAATGGGGTGAGTTAAAATGCTTAGTATGGTTAGAAATATAGTGGAAACATTCATAAAAAACATAAACATTTAAGGTAATGCATAAGAATAAACAAAATCCTTTTAAATTTGAACTTCAACGCAATATGGAAAATATAAAATCAAATAATGCCATTTAATTAATTAGATGGATATTCTACTAGTCTAATAATCAACTATAATATCAATATCCACTTTCATAATGATGGAATGCATAATTCAAAACTTCATAACCACAAAGTCAAGGCCTTGAGGCAAGACTACAAATAAGATTTTGTCAAGGCCTTATGCCAAGACACTAGTTTATCTCATGAGACCTACCAATGCATCGAGGAGGTATAGTGGGCTCCACCAATCACTTATTAAGTCCCATTCATTCCTCATAATAAAATGTTGGAACATAATATAAACATTCATATTAAAACTAGCATACAAAATGTCAATATTTTAACCACAAACCATGAATGGTATAAAAATGGCACATCCACTGTAAAACATAACTCATTAAAATAAAATAGAGAATATTTTATTAAAATAGATTAAACTCAATCCATAATAATTAAGGATACTGATATAGATGAAAATAATACTCAAATCTATTTGTGATAAATATCCCCCTTTTTTGAAGACATTTAAAAGTATCACTATTTATCAAGAACCTGTTTGAAATATATTTTTGAATCAATGTGATCCACACCACTTTGAAACATTTAAAAGGAAATTCAATTTTATTACATTAATGTACATATAAATAAAACCTTAAAACAATTTTTAAAACTTGGACATTAATTAAAAATATTTAGAAGAATATATTTTTAAAACATTTAAAATGATATTTTAGATAGAGTTCCAAACCAAAAGAGAGACACTTGAATTAAAATAATTGAGGTAATAAAAAACTTTATAATATCATGAGAATAAAGGGATTCATGATATACTATGTCAAAGTACATTATATAAACCTTATAAAAGTGAATTGGCATATAACAACAAAGAAGTCTCAATGGATTGTAAATTGATATAAAATATCTTATAAAGACCATATCCTTAGGTTAAAGATAAATCAATGACATAATTATGTGTGAAAAACATAAATATAGTCAATATGATTGGATATTCAGTGTAAATAAATCAAAGGACATTCACACATATTCATGTAAAAATAACACCAATGACTTGGATGTTTAACTCAATGAATGGAAATTGAGTTATTATTACTATTATCATGTACATATCAATAACATGAGAAATTTCAATGGAGTGATTATGTGTATCAAAATTATATCCACACAAAGGGGAGTGGAAATTACTACATAAATAATAAATAGTGATTCCACACATAATCTTGGAGTAAAATAATCAATAAAATTTTCGTAAATCCCAATGAGTAGAAATTGAAATTTGATACTCCCATACTGATTTGGTAGCTAACAAAACATACACCCCATGAAAGAAAGATCATACAATAAAGATTTATATACCCAAAAATTAAATTATATTACACCACTAATATAATCATTTGTAGTACATAGACCACACCAAAGGAAATAGTGGCTAATATAGCATGAATATCACGGGATTAAAAAGTTAGTTGAAAAAACCTTACCACTTTGAAATCATTCAAGTCATATAAAGAAGTTATTAAACACCAAAGGAATCACATAATACCATTAATATAATGAGAATAATTATTATTTATATCAAATGGAAATACACAATACACCACATTCAATAAATAAGTTACAAAAAATGGAAATCTCATGGAATTAAAAGTGTGATAAGAAACCCCTCACCTCATGTCCGACTTGACATGTTTGTTCTTTAATCTCCTTAATAATAAACTAAATTTAATATATAGTTTATTAATAACATTTTTCCACTTTATTATTGATTTTATAACACTTTTTACTATGTTATAAACGTTATGTAATCATTTAAGTTAATAATTGTCATTTTGTCGATATCTGGAACTTGAGTAAAAAATGAACATGTTATAATTACAAATTGACCATGGGGTAAAGTATATATTATCTACAGTATCATATTAATGATATATATATATCATATATTTCCAGTATATATATATATAATTAGTTAATGATATTTTGAGATATGAAATGAAATGGACCATTTATATAGATGATAAGCCGTACGTACGCATGAACGCTACTTTCATTTCAATTTTTTATTTAATGATGTGAAAACTTAATGATACATAGGTATATTATAATTCCAGTAACATATCATATGATACATGTGTTACATAATTTAATTAACTCCATACTTTATATGTTCTATGTATGTTATGAATGAATCATATCACCTTGAGTGTGCGGTAGTCCACACTTCCTCAAATGAAATTATATTGTTGACACATGTTGGAAAGCATAAAGGTGGGTTTTTTAAATGAAAATTACCAAATCATAGGGAAAGAATAAGCATAATATATATAATATATAAATACAATGCCATCATAATGGCCACCATAAGAGGTGGAAGAAGATAATTGAACAATCATAGTTTCATGAGCAGTAGTTTTCCGTCCACAGAAATAGTAAGTTATTTTCCTTTTAGATGGAAGTGTGTGTATGTGTTGCTTGAATAATTCTCATAAAAACAACCTAGTTTATTTAGAATACTGGTGTTGTTATAAAATAATGTAATAAAAATAGTTTAGGGGGTTGGAGAAGTAAAATAAAAGTAGAGAACTTTAGGGAAGACGTTACCTTAAAATTGGGTAACTCCCCTTGGTTTGAACCAAGAGGATTTCATGAAGTTCCATATTCCTAAGGTAATGATTATAGGTGTAAGGGATGGATCTTGAGAGATTATTTTTTGCAGAGGTTGGATGATCCAATAGGCTTGAGAGGTGTGAGTAATGGGTTAGAGGTGAGGGATTTTTATAAGGGGGAGGAGGGGATCTTTAGGAATGTGTGAAAATATTATTTTATTATATAATTATTTTAGGTTTCTAAAGGTCCAAAAATAATTATAGTCTATGCTAAGATGACTCATGGTCGAAATAAAATCATCCAATAATAATTGGATAGGGTTTGTATATTTTTTTAATCTTTATAATCTTATTTATTTGAATCATTCATTAATGAGGTAAACACCACATCATTATTGTGTCATAAATTATTTTATTTATTTTCTATCTAAAAATTATAAAAAAATACCATGATGTAGGAAATATTTTTATGTTTCTAATGAATATTTATAGTCTAATAGACGACTTATATAACATCATGTAAAAAGTTATTTACTAAAAGATAAATGTTTAATTCATTTTGGTCTTCACTTAAAATTAATTAATATAAAGTGTCATTATCACACTTAAGTTGCTCCATGGGGTCCCAAAATCGACAAAACTATGCTCATGGTTTTCTATTACTCATAAAATAAGGTTAACACAAGTTTTAAGGTAATTTTTTATTATTAGAATATTCTTTTTACCGTTAATTACCCTATTTACCTTTAACCGCAGTAAATAAAAGTCAAAAGTTACTATTCACCAAAAATTATTTTCATTTTATTGAAACAAATTTTACATATTAATAACAACCATGTATGTCAGATTTTCGAAATTAAATGCATTGAAGCGGTAAAGATTCATTTAAATGAAAAAGTTAGATTTGTAGCTAATATTTAGTGGTTTCACTATTCTTCAAAAATTGATGTTTTTTCATAAAATTACAAAACAATTTATCCAAAGATATATTTGATATTAAAAATTCAAAAATGATGACTATTTTACAAAATTAAAAACATATAAGTTGGATAAATTTAAAATTAATTCCCACTATCAAAACAAAAATCGTGTTTTTAAGAAATGTTAACCATCAAAAGACTGACAGTTGTTTATGTTAAATTTTAATGTGAAATTACTTATAATGACCAACATTGTATTAAATGGTAAAAATATAATCTAGATACACTTAAAAAACGTTTATAAAGTTAATATAACCATATAAATAAATTATATTAAATGGTAGTTTTGAATTAAAATACATTAATTCTCAATGTTCATAAAAAATGAATATTATTAGAAAAATACCAAAATTTCATCCAAATTAAATTTTGATGTCCTGATTCTAAAGAATAATTTTATTTTGTCCAATTTAATATGTAAATGTGTAAAATATTGGATTTAAAAAGGGTTCTCCATTAAAATGTGGTAAAATTGCATTTTTTTTAAAAATATATTTTTTATCTGAAAAATAGAATTAGTTATTATATATTTCCCAAAAAACACATAACACAGAAGTTAAAATTATATGGATTATATAAAATTCAAAATCCAGTTAATACTATTCATAACTATTTCTTTGAATGGGTAGTTTGGTAAGTCATGGTGTGCTCGAACTCAGTGTTGCATATTGTTCAAGTTAATGAATTACTTTGAAGAGATAACATACCAAGAAATATTAGGGTGCTACAATGGGTGTTTAGGAATAAAGTAGATGATTCTGTAAATATAATTTTGAACAATATATGATTGGTTGCACAAGGCTGTAATTAAATAGATAGAATTGATTATGAGGAAACCTTTACACAAGTAGCTAGGCTTGAAGAAATTAGAATCTTACTTGCCTCTACAACGCACTTGGATTTCAATCATTATCAAATGGATGTCAAAAGTGAATTCTGAAATGGTTTTATAATTGAATATGTTTTTTTGAACAACCCCCATGTTTTAAAAATCCACATTTTCCAAATCATGTTTTCAAATTAACTAAAGCTTTATGTGGTTTGAAACAGGCTTCAAGAGCTTGTTATGATAGGGTAAGTAAAATTATTATTTATAAAGGTTTTAAAAAGGTGTTTCAGATCCTAATTTATTTATATTTTTTTTATAAAGATGTTTTAGTAGATCAAATATATGTAGATGATATTTTTTGGATCTTTTAAAATTTCGTTATGCAACAATTTTTAAAAAATTATGCAAATTGAGTCTGAAATGAGTTTGACGGGTGAACATAAATATTTTATTGGATTTAAAATATTTAAATTCAAAGAAGGTATAATTTTAAATCAAGGGAAATATACCAATTATATTTTTAAATGATATGTAATTGATGACATTAAGAGCAGTGAAACAACTATTATTTCTATTTGTGTGTTGGATCTTGAAGGAAATGGGAAATCTATTGATCAAACCACTTATAGGGGAATGATTCGGAGTTTTCATTATTTAATTGCAAGTAGGTTAGACACAATTTTTAGCGTGTTTATATGTGCATTATTTTAATAAAACCCAAATGTGTCACATTTAAATGTTGTTAAATAAGATTTCGAGTACCTCAAATATATAATAAATTTTGGACTATTCTACCCTAAAAGACATCCTTTTGATATGGTTTGTTATTCTGATAGTATATTTTGTGCATGTAAATTAGATATAAAGAGAACCTCTAGAACATGTCAATTTTTTGTAAAGAATCTAATTTCATGGGGTAGTAAAAAGAAAAATTATGTTGCATTATCAACTGCTAAAGTAGAGTACATTGCTGCTAGTAGTTTATGTGCACAAATTTTGAAGATGAAACACACATTATTAGATGATGGATTTAAATTCAGAAATATCCCCATAAATTGTTACAATACAAGTGATATTTACATTTCTAAAACTCTAATTTATCATCCCGGAACAAAACATATTGATGTGAGACATCAATTTTTGAGAGACAACTATAAAAACGTTTACATAAATCTTGAGTTTACTAGGACCAAAAATCAGCTTGATAAAATTTATACCAAACCATTATACTATAAGATAATAAGATACATCATACATGAACTAGGAATGATAAATCTATAAAGACTATCTAACCTTATCCCCTTAGGAAAATCTATTAGACTGTGGCACTGATCACGGTGACAATGACCGTGTGAAACTGAATGTTTGATACCGATCAGGTGAAATCAATCATGTGAAACCAATCATGTAAAACTGATTCTGTGAAACTGATCAAGTGAGATCGATACTATTAGAGTGATACAGATAAGGAATTTTTAGTAAATCTATTTTTATATATCATTAATGTAAAATAACATAGTTTCTTGTTTCTAATTTAATTGTTATTCTATTTTATATTTTTACATTGTAAAATCCCTAAATGATAAATTTTAATCAGTCCAGAGTACATCTAGCCTTCTATATTTCAATACCAAATCTGCATTCAAACCTTCATCCTTTCAACTTCCTTCTTCAAACCTAATCCTTCCGAATGGCATGGTCAAAGTGCATAATAGAATGACCAAGTGAATCATCGTCATCCAAACTTCAGAAAGGAGAATCAAGTAGTGCCTCATGTTCTTTGAATCGGGAGTTGGGAATCCACATTGTAACTCACGCGAACTAAATTTCTACTAAATAGATGTGGTCAAACAAGTATCTATTGCTAAAATATTTGGAATCAGAAGGGTGGATTAGCTGGTTTGCATATAGTGAGAGACCTTTCAATCCCAAGATGGTACATAAATTTTATCTTTATTTGGAAGTTTTTTGGGAAGGAGTGGTGGATGCCCAGTTGAAAGAAGTTGTAAAGGGAATGGATATATAGTTTTATTCAAGGGAGTGGGATGAATTCTTGAAAATAAAAAATGAGGGAATATTTGATGAATACCAGTGTAACATTCCACTAAGTTCAAATTTATTATATTATGAAGTTGCATTGAGAGAGTTTAATGGAAATTATGAGTCAAAGAGGCTAATAACTTCAGAATTATATGGAGTGTACATAATTCTATTCAAATTTATCCAACACCAAATATGACCAACGATGGAAGATTTATCTTCCTTAAAGTTTCATGATGTCTTCATGATTTATTTTTCAAGGAATGGGGTGAAATTGAATATGTGTCAGTACCTTACTGTAAAATTTTTTAAAATGATCAAATCACCTAAAAAAGAAACTTGAATATATTATCTAAGGATGATTTACTCAATGATGAAGAGTCTAGTATGTGTGGAGGATTAAGAAGAGGTGATTACATCATGTAGTGGTGTCTCCCTGTACAAAGAAATCTCAAAAAATGATGAAAATAAATTGGAACCCATGGAAGATAATTTGGTTAGAATAAAATTGGAAATTGAATGTGGATTATAATACAATAGATCTTCCAACCAAAAAAAGGGATCTAGATGATCTAGGTCTTAAGCCTGGTGAGCAGGTTGTGTATTCAGATGAAGAACATGCTGAGCCTGAGATGCAAAGAGAATATAGGTCCCCTATAGATTATAAGATTGACCCATATATCAGTGAAAGACCAATAGAAATATTATATGGACCTGAAAGTCCACATTTGGAACTACCTTTGAATGAAAAATTTTTGGATAATGAAGATGAGGGAGAGACTGAAGTCTCTAGTGCTGAAGGTTATGTGAGAAAGACAGATGATAATGATTATGTGGATGATGATAATGATGAGTATGATGATGGTGAGCATGTGAGTGACCCAATAAAAGATTGAAAATATGTAGTCAGTTCTGGTGAGGAGTCTATGCATAGTGATGATGATGGGCTGGTAGATATGATGATGTTGATCCAGATGGACAAGTTGATGTTGATGGGGTCGATCATGCTGAAGGGGATATTAGACTTAAAGATGTACATGACCACCCTAATGATATTGAATTCATTATTCAGGAACTTTATGATATTATGGATGGATGTTAAGAGGAAGAGTGTGAAGAAAATATTTCACCTATGCCTCATAATAAGGGGGGGCCTCAATTAGATGGAGGTCAAGAAGAAGAAGACAAATCTTAGATTGTTCATGTGCCTAAGAATGAGAGGGAGCCACAAATGGAAGGATGTATAGAGGAACATGGTGAAGCTAATATTTTTCCTATTCCTTAGAATGAAGGAGATACTCAAGGTACAAGAGTAAGAATTTATATTTTAGATACTAGATATTTGACTTGTTCTGATGAGTGGAATAGAAATCCAAGATATATATTTTTTGGGCTGGATTATCATTCATATTAAGAGATGGTATCTACTTCGGCTCCACAAACTGATATAGAAACAACTCCTCCTACTTCACCTACTTTTCCCACCAGTGGTGAGCCTATTGTACATTTATTTCCTAGTAACTATGTCACCAAGGATGATCTTGAGCAATTCAAATATTATGTATGTGAATATTTGAGATCCTCTATAGAAGTTAGAAATGATTCTTCAAATTCTATGTGTATTTCAGCGGAAGATGCTTCTAGGATTGAATGATTAATAATTCATGTGGTATATCCCAAACTAATCCCTATAACCAAGACCATTGTGAGAAATAATTTAGTGACGTGAGAAGAAGTGAATAAAATAAATCATGAAATTGGATCTCTGTAAAATTATTTCATACCTGCAAATCGTGTGGTTATAGAGGTTATTAGGAACCTTATTACACATCTACTAAATGTATATTTGAAAAAGTTGAAGGAGGGTCTGGGAAACATGTTTTCTGGAGAATCTATTTCTAGAGTTTCCAAGCCTACTATTGATTTGGGGTCCATTAGGACCATGATAAGAGATGAGATAATGTCCATTCAGAATGACTATGATAATGATACCATTTATAAAGTGCAAAGGAACTCTGGCCATGTGTATAACATAGTGATACAATTTTCAAATGAGGAATCTGCTGATAAAAAAAGGATCTAGGAAAACATGGAAAAGTATTTTTCTAATATATAAACAAATCATGAGGTGAATAAAATTTTTAAATACATGGATGGGAACCTCAAGATACCACCAGTGACTGAGGAATTCATGAAACAAGTGAGCCGGTTGAACAAGTTTACTCCCACATTTGAGATGTTCATGTAAAAGGATTTTTTCAAGAAGGCCATATAGTATGGGGTAAAATCATCAATTATTTTATCAAAATCCTGAAGCCCTACCTGCACGTATAGTCTAAATCTATAGTGTTCCCTACATCTGCGTCCATCAGACCAGGATCACTACCACCTTCTCAGATGTTAGTGTATCACGCTTTATCTCAGATCATGCTAGTGATTAGAGTGTAGCCTCTCAGTCTTATTTTGGTAGAGTAGAGACCTAGACTTTTATCTTTAATTCATATAGGAATTTATTTACATGGTATAACCATTCGATCAGCCCTTCCTATATCCACAACCCCACCTCCTAACCCTATTATTGAACCTTCATTCAAACTGGAACCCCCTCAAAATACCATGCTTTAGCTGTGGATCATTCTTTTATAGGGGTCTGTACTTTTATTTTGATAAATGTATTTTGATGTTTGAATACATTATTAATTTCATGAATAAATGTTTTTATCACGGTGTTTCAAGTTTATTTGTGTTATATTTTCTTAATCATTTATGTTTCATTAATTATTTTGATAATCCCAAAAGGGGTAGAAATCTATATATGGCATCAACTCTTAACCTATTGGGGAGAAAATATACATGTAACGCCCCAAACCCAAAATCATAGATTAGATGCATTATTTTAATACATTGACATGATTACAAGGAATCATGTCCCAAAGGACTAATCAGTTTTGCATTCTTCAAAAATAGATTACGTACATTAACATTACATTACAATTTCAACATAAAATTCAACATAGATAGTTCTTTGAGATCACCATTATTCCTCTTAGCTTAACCCTTCAT
Organism: Viscum album; assembly: GCA_963277665.1. Taxonomy (NCBI): domain Eukaryota; kingdom Viridiplantae; phylum Streptophyta; class Magnoliopsida; order Santalales; family Viscaceae; genus Viscum; species Viscum album. Next base: position 1,137,238,552 of record OY728166.1, read on the forward strand.
TTCAATAACAAAACACTTCTTGGAATCCTAGGAAAATGAAACATAAGAAAGGGGCCAGCTCAAATGCTCAGTAAGAGTAAGCAATATAGCGGAAGATAACATAAACATTAGGCATGGTGAATAATTGAAAACACATGCCTTTACAAATAATATATGAGAACACTTTATGGAAGGAATAAGAGATGATTAAATAATGCAATAATAAAACATAGTCATGGGTATTATACTAGTATAATAAACACATGAACAATCAATATCATTTTCATAATGAGGGAATGTATAATGCGGGACATTCTAAAACATTAGGTTAAGGCCTCAGCCAATACATCTAAAAATGATTAAGGCCTCGGCCAAAACCATATATCAAATTGGAAAAGGCCTCAATCAATTACATGTATAATGGTCTCATGAGTTCTACCGATGCATCGAGGAGCTATAGTGAGCTCCACATGTCACTTACTTAGTCCAATACATTCCCCATATGAAAAGGTTTAAATATAACATAATCATTTGTATTAAAACTATCATACGAAATGTAAAGACATTAACCATAAATGATGTATAGTATAAAAATAGAACATACCAGTCAAACATAACATAAATAATTCAATAAAATATGGAAGACTGTATTATATTAAATCAACCTCAATCAAGAATAATATCCAGTAAATGTTACTAACGTTATTGAAAATGATCAGTAAAACTTTTTGAGAGAAATATTTCTTTTTGTGAAATAATTTAATGTTCACACATTTATAAAGGAAGTAATTTAAAAATATTTTTTGAGCCAATGTTTCCAATACCACTTTGATACTTTTGAAAGGAATCAACATTTTAAAACAATCATGTTCATATAAATAAATCCTTAAAACCATTTAGAAAATACATACATTAATGATAAAGATTTAGAATAATAAATATTTAAGACATTTAAAATGATGTTTTAGTTAAATATTACCTTAAAAGAATCATTTTGGAACGTATTTTATGAAACATGGGCAAGGATTATAAATATGTCCCAGAAAATACTTACACATAAACAATCTCGGAGAATAATGAGATTGACGAATTAACCCTTACCTTGCACTTTCCATTGCCCGAGGGTATATTTAACCTTTTGTATAATGACCATATTATGTTATTAAATTATAAAAGATCTATATTCATATTTAATATATCATACATGATTCATTTATGACTTTATAACACCCATTTAATAATGATTTCTATGTTAAATTAACATTTCGGGTATAAATCGTTTTCTTTATTATACATGTTTTAACTTGTTATTCTTAATTATATTATTTAGATCATGATTTAAATACTTCAATAATATAAAAACAAGACTTATATATCATATATATATAAATATGTATAATATATAGATATATAAAATAGAAAACACCGTTTATAGAGAAGATATGCCGTATGTATGCATAAACATTGTTTCTGTTTTCATATCACATTGAACAGAAGTAAGTGAATAAGATATATGTACGTACATATATATATATATATATATATATATATCGACTATAATTATTATTTATTATATTAAATACTTATTAATAATATATATTTTTATAATCCTCATTGAATGGTGAACATGGAAATGAATCTCATCGTGTAGTGGAGACGGTAAGCCGTACATACACACGAACACTACATCCATTTCATTTTTATTTTATTTTAAAATAAATTAAAACCAAATTATACATAGGTATATTATTATTTCAGTATAATATAATATTTTATATATGTTACGTTTTTTCATTAACACCATCATTTATACGTTCTAAATATGGTATGAACGAGTCATATCACTTTGATGGGGTGGTAGTTCGCACTTCTTCAAATGAAATTATCATATATATACATCATGAAAATAATTAAGGTATGATATAAAAGAGAAATAAATAAGATTATAGATAAAATAAATATCAAAAATATCATTTATAATTACAATTCCATCATAATGACCAGCATATGAGGAGGTAGTAGAAGATTGCACAATCATCGTTTCGTGAGACAGTAGTTCTCCATCCCTAGAAACATTATGTTATATACCCATTAAAAGGAGGTGTGTGTAAGTGTAGTTAAAATCATTCCCATAAAAACAACCTAGTATGTTTAGGATACTGGTGTTTTTATAAAATAAATTAATACAGAGAGTTTAGGGGGTTGGATAAGTAAAATAAAATAAGTGAACTTAAGAGGAGATGTAACCTGTAAATCGGGAAACTCCATCTGGTTTGAACCAAAAGGCTTCCTTGAAATTCCTTCCACATAAGTTATGTATTCTATGTGGAAGATAGGGATTTATGGAGCTTAATTGTGTAGAGTTTGGATCATCCAAGAGGATTGAGATGTGTGAGTAATGGGTTAGAGGTGATTTCTTTTTATAAGGGGAAGGTGAGGCTCTTTATGAATGTTTGAAAATATTAATTTATTATATAATGATATTTGGTTTCTAAAGGTAAAAAATTCCTTAAAGTAGAAGATACGATGACTCATGTTTGATATAAAATCTTTCCATACTAATTAGAGACGTTTTGGATATTGTTTTAATTTTTATATTCTCATTTATTTAAATCATTCATTAATGAGGTAATCACTGCATCATTATTGTGTCATAAATAATATTATTTATTTTATGTCAAAAAATTATAAAAAAACAATGATTTTGGAAATATTCTTATATTTCAAATTAATATTTATTTTCAAAATTATTACTGATATTACCCTGTGGAAAAATTCTTTTACTAAAACATATATGTTTATGTTTTATTTTTTTACTTTAAACTAATTAATATAATGTGTCATTATCACTGTCAAGTGGCTCCATGGGGTCCCAAAATCGACCCAAGGATACGCATGGTCAGACATGTATCATCCAATATGAATTGGACACATGTTAGGGTAAATTAATTTTATATTTATAATATTTTATTACACTCATTTACTAGATTTACTCTTTAACCTTGGTAAATTAAGCATTATCGAAGTAATTATTCATAATGTCTAAAAATAAAAGATACTTATTTATAAAATATTAACATCTTGATTCCAAATATAAAATATATTTTTCTAAATTCAAAACATATAAGTGGATGTAATTAATTTAAAATTAATTTTTGTTGTCAAAATATAAAGTGTGTTTTTACGAAATAATAACTATCAAAATATTGACACTTTTTTATGTCCAGTTTAAATGTGAAATTACATCCAATGACCTAAATTATATTAAATGATCAGAAAATAATCTAATTGTACTTAAAAACCATTCAAATGTATAATATAACACTACAAATTATTTTGATTAAATATTTTTTCTTTAATTAAAATTTTATATTTTTCATTATTCATCAAAATTGATAGTTTTCAGAAATGTACCAAAAATTTATCCAAACAAACTTTTTATGTCCAAATTCTAAAGAATAATTTAATTTCATTAAATTTAATATATAAAAGTGTCAAATATTTGTTTTAAAAAGGGTTCTCCATTAAAAGTTGGTAAAATTTCATTTTTTTGGAAAATAGATATTTTATCTGAAAAAATGAATTGTTTAATGATATGTATAAGAAATACATAATATGGATTCTAAAACTATTTGGAGTATATAAAATTTAAAATTCAGTTAATACTATTCATAACCACCTTTTGAACGTCTTGTTTGGTATGTGGTGGTGGGATCCAACTCAGTGTTTCATGTAGCACATGTGATTTAATTACTTTGAAGAGATAACAAAATATGAAATCTTGAGGTGTTAAATTCTACCCTCCTTCAATAAATTGCATCCTCACAATTTGACATTTTTCTTCAAAAAAAAAGGTTAAAAATAAAAAAATACCTTTAGGGGAAACCCAAATCGGAAATTGGGTTAATAAAATTTAGTCTTAATAAGAGGGAAAGGGTAATGAAACAATCAATACCAAATTATGATATAGAATAGGATAACATTGGTTGAAATTATAGACACATAATTGGAGAAAGAACTTAAATATTCATAGGGAGTGATTGAGTTCATCAGTCACAAACAAGTGTGAAATTGAGGGCCTCAAATCCTTCAATATAAGAAGATTTAAAATATCATCAGTTCAATAAAACATAAGATATTCAGATAAAAATTTTTTAGTTTTAAGATCCCTTACCTAATTTTTAAGAATTAATTTCTTCATATAATAATAGAAAAAAATATTCTTGACCTATAAAGTCTTATCCTTTAATTTCTAACACAAACTCATCTTTCACTCTAAAAGATAATAGAACATAAAAATATTATATTTATCATAATCATCTGGGGTAAAAAAAATGAATTTATAATTAATCTATCAGAACCATTAATAAAAACCAAATTATACAATCCTGGACATCACGTAGGCTAGTGGTAGGTGTTGCACCCCTTTCGGCCTTCGGTTGCAGGTTCAAGTCTCGCAGCCTTATCAGTCATGACAGGTTGTTTCCCGACCTCTAGGATTTTCTTTTTATAACAGTACAATAATAATTTTAAGAAATTATTTGACCTTAAAAATAGTATCCAATGCCAAACATAATTCATTCCAACCTTTAGACTTATCGAAAATACTTCTCTCTAAAATCATAGTCCAAATTTAATAAAGTAGGTAAACAAATGAAGATCTTTTTCCCCATGTAATAACATATGAATAACTTCATCGTGTATTTTCTTAATACATTGTAACACCCTAAATTACCATAAAAACATATTGAATACATTTATGCTCACTTTTTTCTTATAGAATACTAGATATACGACTTAAATCCAAAAATTATGAATACTCCAACAATGATGGAATAAAAAACCCACTAATCAGTTGCATGGATGTCAATAATATCTACTAGAATTTATCCAAATCAATAATCTCTTATTCCAAAATCAATACCTCAGTATCAGAACCATATTAATGTTTATCTTTCCTTCAACCATGTATTATCTAAAACGTTTAACTTTATATTGAGTCACTTTTCTTAGTACCACACAATCTCAAATCCTTAATGAAATAGTACTGCATTACAATACTTATATACTAAATAATTCTTATTACCATTACATCATTGATACAACACTAAAACGAAATAATTCTTTAATAAAAACATAATAACACTAGTCATTAATCTTCATCTGTGATAGAATCATAACAATTATTATTATCCAATAACATCATTTGGGGCATACTCTGATGATTTCGACATTGATTTGCGTAGTGTCCCAACTCTCTATAGATGAAGCATTGAACATTTTAAACCTTTTTTACCCTTTTAATCTCTTACATCGTGTCCTTTCTCTCCACACTTATAAAAAACTCCCATTCCATTCAAGAATTTACCAAGGTTATTCATTCCATAGTTATCATATATGGGAAAATCATTCTTTCCCTGTGTCCCTTTATCCATCATTCCCTCTACCATCCTTTTATTCCATTTCTTCCCTTTAAATCCATAAGACACAAAGAATTCTTTACTAATATTATTACCAAATGATACTATTTATTCATATGATGAAAATACCTAGGATACTATTTCCCTTCTAAATGATGGCTCAATACCATGAAAGATATGATCCTTTTAACTCTTTGGATCACACGTATTACTGGAGTTCTCATTCCTTATACTAGGAACCATTTCTAAACAATGGAATACACCATGTTATTTGTATGAATCACAATACATAATTCCAATCTTGTAAAATACATAACATAAATTGAACAATTTAAGGATATAATATATAGTCATAAAAATGTTTTCTTTGAGTAAGTATATAATCATAATCCTTCATATTTGTTTGTAAATAAAATGTGAATTATCATTAGAATATCCCCTTGGAGTGTCGTAAACAAGAGTGCAGCAAGGCCCTTTGTTATGTAACAGGATACCTCGGGTCAAGACCGAAACTCCTTGTCAGAGTTTTCACTCCTAGGTATATCTATTCTAGAGCCGCCTCTACCTGCTCGTATCCAGACATGGATTTATCGCTTGAAAAACTCAGAAAATTTTCACATTACCAAAATTCTAGGAAGTTATTCTATACTAATCCTTAATGAATATCTTAGGGTAATGTTCTCTAATCATAGTTTCTCTAAATCTATTTTCAAAGTTTGTACTAAACTTACTCTGATACCAACTATAAATCCCCAACCCTAGAAGACTGGAGCTGGTGCATTATTTTAAAACATTGGCATGATTATATGGAATGAAGTACTGAATTACCGATTAGTTCAGAAATTTTGGAAAATAGATCACATAGATTAACATTACATTAAAAATTCAAACATAAAATACAACATAGTTAGTCCTTTGAGAATTACATTATTATCCTTAGATTAACCATTCATGTCAATCATAACACACTTCTTTGAATCCTAGGAAAATGAATCATAATAAAGGGGTGAGGTCAAACACTCAGTAAGAGTATGCAATATAGTGGAAGATAACATAAAAATTAGGCATGGGAAATAATTCAAAACACCTTCCATTACAAATAATAGACATGAATACATTATGTTATGAATACTAGATGAGTAAAAAGTTCCATAATAAAATATAGTCATGGGTATTATACTAGTAGAATAACCACATGAACCATCAATATTATTTTCATAATGAGGGTATGTATAATGAGAGACATTCTGAAACATTTTGTCAAGGCCTCGGCCAAGATGTCTAAAAATGATTAAGGCCTCGACCAAAAATATATTTCAAATTAGGAATGGCCTCACCCAATTCCATGTCTAATTGTATCATGAGACCTACCAATGAATAAAGGAGCTATAGCAGGCTCTACCTTTCACTTACTAAGTCCAATACATTCTTTATATGAAAAGGTTGAAATATAACATAAACATTTGTATTAAAACTAACATATGAAATGTCAATACATTAACCATAAACCATGAATGGTATAAAAATAGAACATAAACATTCAAACATATCTTAACTAATTCAATTCAATATGTATGATTGTATTATAATAAATCTACCTCAATCAAGAATAATATCCAGTAAAGGACGCTGAAAGAGTTTAAAATGACCTGTAAAACTTTCTGTGAGAAATATCACTTTTTTTGAAACAATTTTATAGTCACACATTTATAAATGAATTCATTTAAAATTGTGTTTTTAATCAAAGTGTCCCATACAACTTTGAAACTTTTGAAAGGAATTAACATTTAAAACAACCATGTCTATATTAATAAATCCTTAAAACCATTTTGAAAACATGGACATTAATGAGAATGATTTAGAAGAATAAATATGTAAGACATTTAAAATGATGTTTTTGTTAATGGGTACCTTAAAAGAATCATTTTTAAATGTATTTTATGAAACATGGACATGGGTAATAAAAATGTCCCAAAAAATACCTACACATATACAATCTCTGATAATAATGAGATTGAGGAATTAACCGTTACCTTACACTTTTCATTGGTCAAGGGTACGTTAAAAATTATATATAATGAATATAGTATGTTACTAAACTATAACAGAATCATATTAATATTTATTATATCATACATGATTAATTTATGAATTTATACTACCCATTTAATAATTATTTCCTTGTTAAATTAACATTTCGTGTAATAATGGCTTTCATTATCGTACATGTTTTAACTTGTTATTCTTGATCGTATCTTTTAGATCATGATTTAAATACTTCCAGAATTTAAAACATGATTTATAAATCATATATATATATATGTATAATATATAGGTATATGAAATGGAAAACACTATTTATGAAGACGGTAGGTCGTACATATGGATAAACGTTGTTTCTGTTTTCATATCATATTGAACGGAAGTAAGTGAATAAGATATATGTAAGTAAACACAAATATATATATATATATATATATCCAATATAATTATTATTTCATATATTACATACTTATTAAAAAATATAATTTTATAAACATCATTGAATGGTGAATGTGGAAATGAATATCATCACGTCGTGGTGACTGTAAACCATACGTACACACGAACACTACTTCAATTTAATTTTTTTTATTTTAAATGGAATGAAAACCAAATTATATGAAGTTATATTATTACTCCAGTAAAATATAATATTTTATATATTTAACTTATGTTCATTAACACCATCCTTTATACGTTCCATGTATGTTATGAATGAGTCATATCACTTTGAGGGGGTAGTAGTCCGCACTTCCTCCAAAGAAATTATCATATATATACAACATGAAAAGAATAATGTTATGCTATAAAAGATAATTATAGAAGCTTATTGATAAAATAAATATCATAAATATCATATATAATTACAGTGCTATCATAATTTCCACCATAGGAGGAGGTAGTATAATATTGAACAATCATTGTTTCGTGAGGCATCACTTCGCCGTCTACAGAAGCATTATGTTCTACACCCATTAAATGGAGGTTTTTATAAGTGTATTTATAATTCTTATCATAAAAAAACATAATATTTTTATTATACTTGTGATTTTATAAAATAAATGAATAAATATAGTTTAGGGGGTTTGAGAAGTAAAATAAAATAAAATAACTTAAGAGGAGAAGTTACCTTTAAATCTAGTAACTACCTTTAGTTTGAAAAAAAGGCATAATTGAAGTGACTTCTACCTATGGTAAGGCTTATAAGAGGAATATATGGATTTAGGGAGCTTAATTGGGCAGATTTTGGATGAGACAAGAGGCTTGAGAGGTGTGATTAAGGGGTTACATGTGAGGGCTTTTTATAAGGGGGAGGAGGGGCTCTTTAAAAAAGTTTGAATCTATTTTTTTATTATATAATTATTTTAGGTTTCAAAAGGTTCAAAACTGATTAAAGTAGATAATAATATTACTCATGTTTGATATAGAATCATAAAATAATAATTGGATAGGTTTTGGATATTGTTTTAATTTGTATAATGTCATTTATTTATATCATTCATTAATGAGGTAAACACTGCATCATTATTGTGTCATAAATAATTTTATTTATTTGAATTATAAAAATTAAAAACCAAATAACATGATGTAGGAAATATTTTTATATTTAAAATTAATATTTAAATTCTAAATGATAACTTATATTATATAATGTTAATTTTTTTTTCTAAAAGATATATGTTTATGTCATTTCTGTCTTTACTTTAAATTAATGAATATAATGTATCACTATCACACTCATGTGGGTCCATGGGGTCCCAAAATTAACCCAAGGATGCCCATGGTCAGACATGTATCAACCAATTTTAATAAGACACATGTTAGTGTAATTTAATATTATAATGATAACATTTGTTTACCATTGTTTACTTGATTTACCCTTTAACCATGGGAAATAAAAAGTTTACCGAAGTACCTATTCCTAATTTCTAAAACTAAAAGTTAAATATTTATAGAATTTGGACTTACATAATATAAAAATGGAATCCATTTTTACATATTAAAAAATAGAAGTGGAATAAATTAATTTAAAATTAATTCCCATTGTCAAAACAAAAGGCGTCTTTTTATGAAATAATAACTATCAAAATATTTACACTTGTTTATGTCGAGTTTAAATGTGACATTACATATAATGACACAAATTATATTGAATTATAAAAATATAATCTAATAATACTTATAAACGATTTAAATTTATAATTTAACAATATAAATTATTGTGATTAAAAAAGTTGTCTTTAATTAAAATTTAGTATTTTTCACTATTCAATAAAATTTGAATGTTTTCAGCAAAGATAAAAAATTTATCCAGAATTTATTTTTATGTCCCAGTTCTAAAGAAGAATTTAATTTCATTAAATTGAATATATCAAAGTGTCAAATATTGGTTTTAAAAATGGTTCACCATTAAAAGGAGGTAAAATTGTATTTTTTGACAAATACTTCTTTTATAAGATAAAAATGAATTTGTTCTTATATTATGTCTATGAAATAAATAATATGGATTCTAAAATTATATTGAGTATCTAAAAATCAAAATTCATTTAATACTCTTCATAAATTCTTTTTTTAACGACTAGTTTGGTAAGTCATGGTGCACTAAAACTCAGTGTTGCATGTAGTGCATGATATTGAATTACTTTAAAGAGATAACGTAATATGAAATCTTGGGGTGTTACAATACATATATCCCATATCTTATATAGATCACTAAGACTAATCTAATACAACTTACTAAGGGGGAGAATGAAAGTGCTCTGATATAAATATCTTTTATGAACAGTCTATATATATTTTGATATAATTATTGAGTTCTTAATAGGAAAGAACTTAAAGTTATATTGTGAATTAAAAATAACCATTGGTATGCTAAGTCAAGTAATTATTATTCCTTAACATCATTTGTAAATAATTAATGCCATGATTTGGGATAATCAAAAAGGGGGATATTGATGGACCCTTTGTGAGATAGTTGTTTCAACAATACCAAATAATTCCAATTTATAAATCATGATAATTCACATATTATGCTTTAACTAAAGTAAATCATATCAATGAATATTTATAAATGAATAGATTATGTCACATGGTATAAAAATTTTCAATTAGTTAATAAATTATGGATATTTTTATTCAATATATATACAAGTATCTATTTCTATGAAATTATGAACTTTACTTAATCAGATACTGTTCTATCTAAGACAGAAACTTTGTATGTTTTTTTAAGTCTCAGACACCGATTGGTTCAAAGGAGTCACCGATGATGACTCGCCAATCAAAGAAAAAACCAATTCGTGACTCATTGAATGAACAAACAACACACTGATTGACAAGTCATTGATGATCAGTCGCACAGATAGTTCAAAGGACTCACCAATATGTGACTCACTAATGGGAGACACAGTAATAGTTCAAATGTGTAATGACCTGACCCCAGTTACCCAAAGTCGATGCATTATTAAATAAAATTGGCACAATCACAAGATATAAAGTCTTGAAAGACATATTAGTTATTATCCTTGGAAGTACTATATAAAAACACAAGTATTACATTACATCATATAAAAAACAACAATGTGTTTCCTTTGAACACACTCATATCCCTTATCCTATCCCTATTGGTCAAAAATAATATACTTCTTTACATCCTGGTATAAAGAAAACATAAGAAATGTGTGTGATCATATTCTCAATTAGGATAACAATATCGCGGAAACTATCAAAAATAAGCTTAAACATTTAAGGCAGTGTATAAGACTAAAAAACAAGCCTTATAAAATTAAACTTCAACATAATATGTAAAATATAAATCAAATAATTCCATTTATCTATTCACATGGATATTATAATAGTCGAATAATCACATGTAATATCAACAGATAATTTAATATAATGGAATGCATAATGTCAGACATATTAACCACATAGTCAAGTCCTCATTCCAAGACTACAAATATGGTTTTGTCAAGGGCTTGTGCCAAGACACTAATTTGTCTCATGAGACCTATCGATTCATCGAGGAACTATATAGGGCTCCACCCATCACTGACTAAGTCAAATTCATTCCTCATATGAATTGTTTAAAACATAATATAATCATTTTTAATAAAACCGACATACAAAATATCACTATTTCAACCACAAACCATGAATGGTATAAAAATAGAACATCCACAGTCAAAAATAACTCATTAACAAAAATATGGAATATTGGAATATAATAAATCAACCTCAACAAAAATAATTAATGATATTGACATAGAAGAAAATAACTAGTAAAACTATTTGAGAGAAATATACTCCTTTTCCTGAAAACATTCAAAAGTCTCACTGTTTATCAAGAAGATATTAAAAATATTCTTTTAAATCAAAGTTTCCCATACCACTTTGAAACATTTAAAAGGAATTTTAATTTTAAATCATTCATGTATATATAAATAATTCCATAAACCCTTTTTAAAACATGTACATTAATGAGAATGATTTAGAAGAATAAATATTTAAATTATTTTAAATTATATTTTAGTTAGAGTTCCTAAACAAATGAGAGACGCTTGAATAAAAATAATTTTGGTAATAAAAAATTTATATTATCATGAGAAAAATGGGATTCATGATATACTTTGTCAAATTACTATATATACACCATATAAAAGGAATTAGTGCATAACAACAAAGAAGTCTCAATTGAATGTAAATTGAGATGAAATCCCTTATAATGACCGCGTCCTTAGGTTAAGGATAAATAAATGAAAAATTTATGTGTGAAAAATATAAATACACTCAATATGATTATATATTCAATGTAAATCAATCATAATACATTCACACACATTCTTGTAAAAACAACACCAATGACTTAGATGTTTAACTCAATGAATTGAAATTGAGTTAAGATTACTCTTATCAAGTTCATATCGATGACTTGAGAATTTATCAATGGAGTGATTATGTGTATCAAAAGTATATCCACACAAAGGGTAGTGGAAATTACTATATAAGTAAATAAATAGTTATTTTACACATAATAATGGCATAAAATAATCAATGATGTTTGCATAAAACCCAATAAGTGGAAATTGAAATTAACAATTCGCTTACCGATTTGGTAACTTACAAAACATACCCCCAATAAAAGAAAGATCATACAATGAATATTTAAATACCCATAAATGAATGTATATTACACAAAGAATACAATCATGGTCAGTACATACACCACACAAAATGAAATAGTGGTAATATAACATGAATCTAAAGGGAATAAGAAGTGATATGAAAACCCCTTACCTTGTATTTTTTCTCAGTAGAGGGTAGATTATACTCATGTATAATGGTTAATTTTTTTTATTAAATTATTATATAAACAAAAACATAAATATTATATCATATATGATCTTCTAATATTGATTGGTTAATAATATCTCAGTAGTATCATGGTTTTGGGTGTTAAATGATTCGTTTTCCATTATTTGTTTTGTTTGGTAAGTCATGTTTGTTATGGATATGATATATTTTATTCATATCCAGAATTATATTAAGTTTTTAAAAATTATTTTTAATCATTAAATGAAAATTATTCTTGAGTGGTTATGATGGGGAATGAAATCTCATCTCGTCGTGGAGATGGTAAGCCGTACGTACGCACGAGCAACAATATCATTATATTAGTAGTGAAATAGTATGTAATTGGATGGTATATTATTTATACCTAATCATTAACATGTTATATTTATTATTCAAATCATTTATACTAATTATTATAACCATCCGAATAATGATGTTTGGAAGAACAAACTACACCACGACGTGGAGATGTTAAGTCGTGCATACGCACGTATGTTGACATTGTCATTCATAGGATTGATAGAATAATGAATATGGTTGTACCATATTTATGATAACATAAAATTATGTAGAATGTACTGAATTTATTATTTTGGTACGGAAAAAACAATAAAAGAGGATGTGGAAGAAGAAATGAACTTTGAAATAGGTGATGAAATTATTACCTCTTCTCCGAGTGCTTTATTTTAATTTGAATAAAAGGGATTATTAGGTTGCCTTTACAATAAATGTAAGGACAATAAGATTTTTTAAGGGTTTCTAGGAGGAAATTTTAGTAGAGGTTGGCTGAGCTAAACAAATTTTGAGGTGTGAAATTAAGATAAGGGGATGTACCCTTTTATAAGAGAGGTGAGGGTCTGTTTAGGAGAAGCTTGAAACACTAATTTATTGTACAATCAAATTCAGTTCATAATGGCTCCAACAGAATTTACTCTAAAGATATGGTGGGTATGATTCGAAATCCTATAAAACCAATTGGTTTTAGATAGGTTCTGGTCACCATATTAACCTTATCTTTTAGATTTACCTCTTAGTTAAATAGTTTAAAGTTTAGCATGTATTGTTTTATTATTACAATAAATGGTTCATAAAATTACAATAAAAATTCATGAGAACCCCAAGTGGTTAATAATTGATATATTTAACCTTATATAAGTCCTTTTTATGACCCTTATATATTTATGAATATTATATCAATTAATTATATAGTATTTGTTTTAAAAACACATCTATGTCAATTTTGACACTATTTAGTATTTGGATTTTGTGAAAGTCATAAAAACATTATCACTTGAAAACAAATTATTTAATCAACCTAAAAATGTCATAATAAACTATGAGATTAGTGTAATACATCAAAACACTCAATTTACAATTATAATAATATTTAAAATATCAAATATTTTAATTTTTTAATAATTAGGAAATTACAGCATTATCATTATGTCATAAAGAAATTTAATTATTTAATTTCTATAATTAAAAATAAAACAATTATGTAATAAATATTTTAATATTTATAATTAATATTTGTATTCAAATTTATCTTATGCATAAACCTATATTAAAAATGCATTAGTTATTAAACATTGAATTTAACTCTTTTAAATCTTCTTTAAATAAAATAATAATAAAAGTCTTAATCTAATAAAAGTGGACCAAAGGGATCATATTTTATTCCTAAAGTTTATTTTTAAAAAATGTAGTTATCCAATAGAATTAGGACATGTGTTATAGTAATTATAATTTCTTTTTTACCTTTAATTACAATATTTACATTTAACCGTGGTAAATAAAATTCAAAAGTTACTATTCCCCAAAATTTATTTTCATCTTATTGAACAAAATTTAACTTACTGATATCAACCAGGTCTCTTGGAATTTTGAAATTCAATTCACAGAAGAAGTAAAATTACTTTTTATGCAAATATTCTAATGTGCATAGAAGGTGGGTAAAAGGCATTAAAAAGTTCAATAAAATTTTATACCTATAATTTCATTATGAAATGACTAAAATTAATTTCATTGAACTAATATAAGTTTTATGAATATTTTTTTACATAAAATAAATTTAAATTAAAATATATTTATTTAAATAAAAATATGTTTTTAAACAATAATTAAGTGCCTTTCACTATTAATTTATAAATGAATGTTTTCAGAAAAATTCAAAAAATTCACCAAAATATAATTTTGATATTACAAATTCCAAAATGATGTCCAATTTACCAAATTCGAAAAAAAGTTTTATTAATTAATTTTAAATAATATTCTCGTTGTCAAAATCGGAAAGCGTGTTTTTGAGAAGTAAAAACTATCAAAAGATTCATATGAATTTATGTCCAATTTAAATGTAAAATTACTTCAATGATGAAAATCAGATTAAATGATAAAAATATAATATAATTATACTTCAAAAACAATCAAATTTATAATTTAACATAATAAATTATTTTCATGAAAACGGATTTTTTCAATTAAAATTTTGTATTTTTCACTATTCATCAAAATATGAAAGTGATCAGAAATGCACAAAAAATTTCTCCAACAAAATGTTTATGTCCTTATTCTAAAGAATATGTTTATTTTTTGAATTTAATTTATAAAAGTGTAAAATATTTTATTTAAAAAGGGTTCATCATTAAAACGTGATATAATTACATTTTTTAAAAAATAATTATTTTAATTGAAAAATTGATTTTGTTCTTATATTATGTCTAAGAAACACATAATATGGATATTAAAATTAAATGTAGTATATAGAATTGAAAATGATGTTAATAATATTCATAGCCATTTTTTTAACAACTAGTTTCGTAAGTCGTGGTGCGCTCAAACTCAGTCTTGCGCGTAGTTAAAACTATTGATTTACTTTACAAAGAAAAATATTTAAAATGAAATATTATTGTGTTACATTCTCCCCCACTTTGGGAAATTACATCCTTAAAATTTTAATATTGGGATTGGGAACTTCATTGAAAGTTCCATATCAGAAAAAGATCCAACAAAACTACCACATTAAAAGAAAGAAATAGATGTACAAAGGTCACCCAAGATAACCCATACTAGGATTATATATAGGAAAACATGGATATGGAAGACAAATTATGTGTCAAGATCAGATATAGGGTGATATAAAACATGATCAGGTTAAAGTTAACAATAATAAAACCACAAATTTGTGATGGGTTAAACAGTCATTAGTATCCCAGTAGGAAAAGTAAATGAAAAATGTTTTTTTTTAAGTTCCATTTCATAAAATTGTGGAATTTATTTATGAGATTAATTAAGAACAAAAATGGACAATGTTTTTCCATGTACCGCTAGCTATTGAATTACTTACAAGAAACTAACGTACTAGGAGATCTTGGTGTGTTACAAAAGGACTCACCGATGGGCGAGTCACCAATGGGAGATGCACCGATAGTTGAAAACGAGTCACTGATGATGAATCACCGATGCCCATACAGATCAATAGTAAAAATGAATTACTAAGGCCCATGTTCACCGATATCAAAGGAACCGACTAATCGATAAAAAGAGTCACCGACACCGAAAGAAGGACTTAGTGATGCTCATGACTCACAGACAATTATAACTCACCGATAGTCATAAAAAATATTTTTATTTTATTAATTAAAAATTATATATGATGGTCATAAATAAAAAAAATTAATGTTTATGACATTATTTAATTTTGTTTGTAGGATATTTAGAGGACAGTAAGAGGTACACACATGTGAGGAGATCATTATTCCTTCTCGACCTTGAAAGATAAAAGATAACTACATGGATGATTCAAAAATATGCAGAATAGTAGCAAGAAATGAAAACCAAAAAACTCTTTCAAATCTCAAGAATACATCCAAACCCAAAGAACTCAAAAGGAAGAACATACAGAGAGATCAAGAAATTGAGATAAACCTACTAAGCTGATTGAACATCGTTCAGAAAAGAAAATCAACATCTCATACTTATGGAACCAAGAATACAGGGGCTATGACACTCTATTTTTTAGTCAACTTCTAGAAGAGGACTCAAATGTCAATTCAAATACATAAAATGATTCCAGATCTTCACATCATAACACATGGATCCTTCTTAACCTAAATCTACATTTTTATTACTGGTGTGTTCATCTATTTACTTTTCCATATAGTGTGTGTATCTGTTCATTACAGACGCACACACCGACTCTTATGCATAACTAGAGGATACTTGTTACCTTCTATCCCACACTCTATCTGTCCTTTTATATCCCACATAGAATTTTGGAAGTTTCCTTCTGCAACCTATTGTTTGTTTTTCCCATGAATAACTGTGTTAGAGGTCAAGGTTGACCTGGACAACCTTATGTATTGTTGTGAACCCCGATTGAGTGTTTGAATCAAACTAGTTTATTAACATAAACTGATTGGTGGTAGGTGATCACCAAGTGAAGAAGTCTATATATTAGATTTAGTATGAACCTCTTGTTTTAAATTCCATTATGACTATTGTTATTTTCTTTTACAATGTTTTATAACAAATTTCATTCAAACAAAGTAAAACTCTAAAAGTTAGTTTAGCAAGTGTTTATAATAGTTTTGAACCGGTAGGTTAGTTTCAAATGTTATTTTAATCTTTCGATTAGTAGAGTTGTGAACTAATAAAACTATTGATAAGTTAATTAAATATTAAATACTCATATAAATTCACTAGAAACTGACATGGATTATATTTTTATTGGGGTAACTATTCAAAGAACCAATGTTTAAGATTTTTTTTTATAGGTACTCAATTCACCCCCTAACGAGTACTCTACTCTGACAAAAAGTTTTATTTCAAACCTTATCATATTGATTAAACTTAGTTCACAAATTCTCAGCTTAGTTTTTTTAACAATTTAGGTAATATTAAAATGTTGAAATTTTTAATTATAATATTTAAATTTAAGAAAAAATGAATAAATTATGAAATTTAAAATCAAATATTATTATATTTTTATTTTTAAAGATTTTATATGACATCTAAATAATTTAATAAATATTATTTTGATAATATATTATTACTATAAATTCTGACACATTTCATTATTTTGACATTACGAAATTTAAGAAAAAATATAAATTTGAAGCAAAACATCTAATACACCCCTAATACGTCATAATAATCTACTATATTTAGGGATCACCATAGATATTTTAAATTATATTTCTTTTAATATGTCTAGTATCATTTATTTGATTGTTTAATTAATTGAATAATTAATGTATCATCATTATGTAATTATTAAAAAGATGAAATTCTTTACAAAAAATTAAAAATAAAATACAATGATGTTGATAAATATTTTATATGTCAAAATAACATTTATAGTTTTTTTTGGATAAGATCATATTAAAAAAATATAGTTATTAATAACTTGAATGCGACATCATTGACATTTCATTAAATAAAATATTATAAATTTCATAATCTCATAAATTTGACCCAAAATGTAATAAATAAATTTATAAAATGATAATAAATTTATTGATATAAAAATAGACACTTATATATGTTCATAGCCTACATATTCTCTATTTTGACACATAAAAGATATATAAGACATTGAAAGTGACATTTTGGGACTTTCATTATTTAAAAAAAATATTTATGTAATTTTCATGGAAAATTTTAAATTAAATAATAAAAATAAGATATTTATATTTTAAGGGTTGTCTTAACATCATTCAGTAAATTATTTAAATGTGTTAGTGTAATTGTTTAATCCTTATAACGTATATTTTACCCTAAATTACTTCATTTTCCCTTAATCATGGAAAATTTGTTTTACTATGTTTACTATTTATATTATCCAAAAATAATAGTTTCTTATTTTATAAATTTGAGACATATAATTCCAAATAGGTAATCCATTTTAAAAAATTTAAAATACCAAATTTAAAATATTTACATTAAATTTGAATCAGTAAAACACAATGAAAAATTGTTTTCGAGTAAAATACCATTTTTTAATTAACGAATATTTAATACTAATTAATGTATAAAATAAATTTCAAAACCACAAATGTATTATTTTAAATAAAAAATATTTAATTAATATTTATTCTAATTGAAAACACAATTTTACTTTATAAATACTTGAAAAATATCATTTTTAATAAAAATATGTATTTTATATTATTAATAGAAAAATAAAACCGACCATAAATATGTAAATACTTGGAAATTCCATGGGAATTGTTTTTTTATATTTGTGGGTTTTTTACGAGTCCGCGAAAATTTACGGCGCTTGATTCCGAGGTCCGGTGTGTCCAGAATCGATTTATGAAGTTTTGTTCGGGTACATTCAGTTAATGTACGAGCGAGATTTTATAACTTCTGAACCGGAGCTCAGAACTGAAATCTGAGGGCACCATTGAACTCGCAGTGCCTGTATTCATTTAAGAAGACTTTTACTTTGATGGTAGTGAGTCGAGGATAAAAGTTAGTTTTCAGGATTTTATTTAAAATAATGATAATAAAATAATGTATAACACTTTATTTTATTTTTGAGATGCCATGTGAGTGTGGGTAGTTGGGACCTCCACTTGGGAGTTGATGGTAGGACCGCCACAACCCAACCTTCAATGAGAGGTTATGGTGGTGGGGCCCACCCGATCATAACATCTAGCAAGAGGTTACGACGTGGGGACCACCCGAAACCCATAACCTCTCTATTAAATGATAGGGGTCGGGACCACCCAACCCCTTTTGATGATGGAGGATAAAACCTCCGAACACTCACTCTTAAATGTGGGAGAGCCTCTTTTCATCCACGTAATTAAAAATCACACCTCTCTCGAATTTAATTAGGCGGGGTCCACTCACTTAATTAATAAATTTTGAATTACATGCTAACATAATAGTAGGAAAACCCTCATATTATTTTTGTTGGAATAATCTTTTTTTTGGTGGAGGATTTGAGAGGAAAGCTAGGGAGAAAAGCTCCCAATGAAGAACGCGAAGAACGCGAAGAACGTGAAGAACGCTGACGACACTCTTTCTTCTTCGACTTCTTCCCCGACCACTTACCAGCCAACCCTCCACAACATCTGAAACAAATCGAAATTGCTCAGAATTGAGGATGTGTGGCGGTTCAATGAAAGACGGTCTCCTATGAATTATCTTTGTGACTCCGTCAACAAAGGACGAGCGTCAAGCGATGAATCAAAAAGTAGGGGGATTTGAGTTGAATTATGTATGAGTTTTTACCCTCCGTTCTCTGTCGATTTTGTTTTGCTTCTTGTTGCTGATTGATATTATCTTAATGAGAAGGGATCGGGCCACACGAACATGGTCCAACCCCCCTGTTGTTGTTCTCGTTGAGTTGACGGTGGAGGCGAAGCAATGGAAGTCAGCGTCGGGCCGACCGCGATGGAACCGACGGCCCAAGACCTCCAAGTCTCAAAGGGGGCATGGCACCACCGCGCCACGCAAAAGGAGAGATGCGACGATGACAGGCCACAGTGGAGGCATGTGGCTCCGTCGCGCCGTGCAGAGGCCTGTAGAGGGCCACAGCGAGGGCGGGCCACGGGGGAGGGGCGCGGCACCGGCACGCCGTGCCAGTGGCATGGAGCGGCTGGCCGCTCGGGCCAGCTGGGAGGAGCGGGGCCCTGTCGGGTCCTGCGTGTACTGGACATGCACCACCTGGCACCAGTTTCGGTTCCACCTGAATGGTTCAACCATTCAGGTGCTTGGGGGGCACGCGCCTCCCCCCTGGGCGTGGCTAGGGCAGGCCATTGGGCCGCCTTCGGCCGGGCCGCCGTCGGCCAGGCCGCCCCCTCGGGATGGGATATTTTTCTCGAACC
This sequence comes from Viscum album, assembly GCA_963277665.1. Classification (NCBI taxonomy): domain Eukaryota; kingdom Viridiplantae; phylum Streptophyta; class Magnoliopsida; order Santalales; family Viscaceae; genus Viscum; species Viscum album. Next base: position 1,137,259,181 of record OY728166.1, read on the forward strand.
AGGTTGGGCTCGCGGACCGGTTCAGACCTTGGTACGGACCAGGTCATGGTCGGTGCGACTGGTTCAGACCAGACCCGGACCCGTTTAGCCAGATTATACCCTTTCAAGCATTACATGGGCTATGGGTGTCCGATTGACGAACCACCTACGGTGATGGAAAGCTTGGAGTGAGTTGGTTCTATTGGAAAACTGCACATTAGGTTTGGAGACCTTTGGAGTATGGTCGGGTTGGTTTAAACATAAAAACCACCCGGGTCCCCAGGACTAAAAAGCTAATAACTAACAGACCGAGAATCCTATTGACGTGTCGTCTATAGCGTTGATACCCCTATGACGAGGTGGACCATTGAGATACTTCTATGTGGGACTTGAAGACACGTGTATTATCGACTTTTCGCTCGTAAAGTGGTCCCTCTCAGTGATGAGCGAGCAGATTACAGAGACCTAGTAGATGGCTGAGACTTGATGACCGATGACCGATCGACACAGAGTGATTCAGATGGCCCAGTGGGGAGCGCATGGTTTTAGTAGCAGACCCATGGAAGAGGAGCGCTTGGTTGTAGCGGAAGATCTACGGTACTCGACAGAAGGAGTACCTCTGTAGGCTATGAGGGTGAGCGCTTGGTTGTAGCGGTAGACCCATGGTGGGGAGCTCCTTTATGTAAGCACAATAGACCCACAATACTCGACAGGTGGAGTACCTCAGCAGTCCAAGGTTAGGGGGAAACACTTGGTTTTAGAGGAATTCCCACTGTACTCGACAGAGGAGGAGTTCTCCAGTAGCCACAATTTCAACATCGTGAATAAAAATCCTGTTTGAGTTGTGTCAATGAATTTTTGTTTTCTTCATGATTGAGATGGTTTACTAGATAACTTAGGTATATGTATGTGAATATACCTAAGTAATGGTTATATGTTGATTTCATACGTTTTGGTTTATCCTTGTTGTATTTTTTGAGACCTTGAGGGTCTCGGGGTCCCTACTGAGTATCGTTATACTCACCCCTACACAGGTTATGCCCAAACCTTGTTGTATTGGATGCAGATGACGGACATCACTAACGGAGGTCGAGAGTGCCAGGACTGGACGGTACCCGGAGGTGGAACTTACAACGAATCAGTACAGAGAGGAGTCCGATGGACGTGGAGTGCTGAGGTGGCCATATGTACCTACCATTTATGTTGGAAACCCAGAGGACGATATTGGAGCTTCTCATTACCTTTTTGCTGTTTTTCCCTTTTTTAGTTGTACTTGTACTTTATAGTTGAGATTGTATTTCCGGCCCCTTTTTACTTTCTAGCAAACTCTTGTGTACAGTTTTTACATAGTGTCTTGCTTCCATTTGTGTACTCTGATGTGTTTTTTCAGTTATAATGGAAATGTATTCCCAGTTTAGGGATATATGCCGTTGGTGCTAGTCACCAGCCCCTATCCTATGGAAGGCAGGCTTAGGTTAGTCATGATACGATCCTTAGGGGATGAGTCATGACAAATTGGTATCAGAGGATTCGGTTCTACCGCTGAACTTAGGACTCTGATCTTTCTTTTCTGTGAAGTAATAATGTTAAGGGTACTGAGTGTGGTTTTCAGTTTAGGGATCCTAGTGTTTGTGTGGCTGCCGACGTATCCATACACCAGGACCCGGAATACTGATCTCTGAATTAGTGAAAAAAACATTGATTGTGTGTGTGTTTTCAAAATGTTTCTTTAATTCATCTCAACCAGGTCATCTCACCAGGTATAAATTTTTACCGTGTTGATTTGTTCAGGATTCCTCCATACAGACAACCAGTTAGAGTTCAGATAGAGTACATTATGACGGCCACCGAGTGATGAGGCTCTAGTGCAGGACCCTCTTACTATGTTGGCACCTTCGGGTGGTGTACCAGCAGCAGCACCACCCATTGGGTAGATGATTCCACGAGCCACACTGGCGGACGATGCACGACGACTGAGTGCGTTGCATGAGTTCTAGTGGAAGAGGCCTCTGAGGTTACGAGGAAAGACCGATTCCCAGGTAACAGAGGACTGGCTGGAGGTGATTTCTAGAGTTATCCACCTAGTTGAGACACCCGTAGAACATATAATTATCTTAGCTACTAGTGTTTTCCAGTGACTGACCATGAGGTTGGTCTTCATAGTGATGAGGATTCGGTATGTGGATCGTTGCTCGATATTGTACCTTCAGGTAGTATGTCAGCTATATCACTGCCTGTTGGTCAAGAGTTTCAACCAGAGGTATCTGTAGAAGAAACATGTAGTCATAGTGCCTTACATGTGTTTCTGCATCAAATACCCCTCATGTTCCATGGTGATCCCGACTTACAGGTGGCTGAGGACTGGCCTGAGGAGGTAGATGAGAGTTATCTAGAACTTCTACAGCTTCACCAGGACAACATGTCGGTAGATGATAATTCATCGAGGCATACCGATCATTCTCAGTACTTTATGAATACGTTACGATCAGTGATTTGTGGCTCGGACTGCCGAGCGAGGTGTGTTTAGGGACATCCGAGCCAACACTTCTTTTCCTCAGTTCATTCCTACTTATGTTAGGATGATGGAGAGAACCATTGTGGGTAAATGTTCTTTGTCTGAGTGGTTACAACCAGTGAATTTTAGTAGTGGGAATGCAGAAAACTAGTTCCGGTCTCAGATACTTGGGCATGTAAACTATTTCATAAAGAGGAATTGTTAAGGACATATGAATCTGCAGAGCAAAAGACGTGGAAGTAGAGCTAGGAGGGCATCATGAGGTGGTGTACTTTTTGACATGTTACAACCTCCCCCTTTTTGTGGATCCCATCAGGCTTAGGGAGCTAGAGGAAAAGGGAAGGGAGTAGCTTCATGCAGTCAGGGAGTGAAACCCAAGGGCTCTAGGAATGATTCGAGGTATGGTCTGTGTATACTACTAGCTGTTGTAATAATATACATAGGTACCAATCATTACATCCTTCCACTAATATTGTCCAAGACCTATAGTTTTCAGTGAAACTGTTGACTTGACCCTCATGTCTGGAGATTCCTTTGGGAGGAGACTCAATAATCACACTTATGACGATAATGTGATCTGACCATTGAGGTGAGAGTCTTAGTTGGAACCTATTGGTGGCAGCGTCAATGCCTTATGACGTTAGTTTGGGTTTGGACTTGAAATGCACAGTTCACACATAGATTGACTATATTAGGAAAAGAGGTTGTGGTTTATCTACAATGCTGTAATAGGGTTTTCCTTGGTCGGTGAAAAGGAATCCCAGGCAGCACAGGTTAAACTCATGCGTAGGAGTTTTGAGTTATCAGTAGAAGTGGCAGAGTTTGGGGATGTCCTTAAAAAGATGATTCCAGGTTTTCCTCCCCGAAGGGAGAGGGACTCCTGTTTGGATGGTTATTACCGGAGGTTCATTACAGACTTATCCATAGTTGCAGCACCACTTTCAGCCTTGATGAAGAAGGGTAAACCCTTCCTGTGGTCGGAGAGATTCCAACAGAGATTTCAGGAGCTGAGGAAGAGGCTAACTAGTTCCCCCATCCTGAGGCTTCTAGAGGAAGGCATAGGGTATGCAGTCTACAGTGATGCATCTAGGATTGTACTCGGGTGTGTCCTGATTCAAGAGCAAGAAGTGATTTCATATGGTTCTTGGTAGCTGAGATAGCACGAGATGAATTACGCTACCCATAACCTAGAGTTATAAGTAGTGGTATTCGCCTTGAAGATGTGGTGTCACTATCTGATGGTAGAACTTTTTAATGTGTACTATGATCACAAGATTCTTAGGTATATCTTCTATCAGAAGGACCTGATAATGAAACAACAACGATATCTTGAGTTCCTACAGGACTATGACTTCGATGTAGTCTATACTCCTGGGAAGGGGAACATTGTTGCAGATGCGCTCAGCAAGAGATCTGGTATAGAGCTGCTAGGAGAGGTTACAGAACAGCTGGCTACCTTACATATATCCTTTGTGGATAAGGATTGAGTAGAAATCAACAGTCTGTTATAGTCTGTCCTCTGCTTCGTCAGTGAGTCATGGAGGCACAACATGGGGGCGCTGACTGCGAGACGTGACATGATCAGATATCCACAGGGAAAGCACCTAATGGATTTTCTAAAGGTGGGGAGCACATCATCCTTTTTAGAGGATGTACCATGGTACCAGTAACAATTCACGAGGAAGTGTTGAGTGACTTCCATACATCCCCTTTAGTGGAACATTCAGGTGTGGAAAAATATACCAGGACCTTAGACGATAGCACTGGTGGCTAGGTATAAAGAAGGTTGTAGCGAATTTTGTCTCTCGATGCCTCACTTGAAAGCATGTGAAGGCGGAGCACCAGTTACCAGCAGTCTTGGTTCATCCTTTAGAGGTCTTACAGTGGAAGTGGGATGGGATATCTAGGGACTTCGTGACTATAGGTTCTGGGAATAGTGGAAGTGCGTTGGTTCGTTAGGCCAACTTTAATTTTAACGTTATACAACGTTCAATCCAAGATCCGTCATGATTTAAAATGTCTAATCTCTGGAATAGAACGAAGAATGAAAAAGAAAAGAAGTTTCCAGGAACCCTTCAGATAGGATCATCATATGTTGGTTATAATTAATTTAATTAATTCATAAGAATTACCTTGATGGAATTATTTCTTGGTTGGAGTGTCCGATAATGATCCTATGATCCATCATTGCGTTGTAGAATCCAAGTAAAATATTCCTCTAGTAGTGATCCACACGTGCTCCACGTATCTCTGGACGTTTCCGAATGGATCTCCGGGTGCTAGCGCGGAAGAAGCTTCACTTGCGATGTCTGCCTTCTACCGCCTTGATCTGCTGGAGGATCTTTCTCTCATAACTTGAAAGTGTTCTTGGTGGAAAGGGAATTATATCTTGGCTTGAGAGTATTTCCCAATCCGTTGTGCACAACAATGGATCTATCTCAATGAGAATAATGTAATTGGTATTATAATACTTAGAATAATAAAATGAATTAATTGCCCAAAATCATTTAAACATTTCATTTAATTATTATTAATACACCATGTCTTAATAATGACTACTAACCATCATTATTACTTGACATGCGCCTAACGTATTACATTTAATATCATTTAATTAAATAAACAATTTTTTCTCATGAATCCTGAAAAACAAACTACATGGTGTGTATATATAAATATACACAACATGTACTTTTAGTTTTCATTTTATTTAATTCCTCCTCCATATTTATTAGACCTTGAGTAATGGCTATTTATTTCTTAAATAAATGTAACTGCATTACTCGCTAATAAATATATATATTATTTGACCCACAATATATTCTCTCAAATAACCAGTGTTGAAATAAATGCTATCAGGCATCCTTAAATAATTATTAAACCACAGTCGGGAATAATCTTTATTTAACTTGTTAAATTAATATTTAACTGAGATACATGGACACACTTAGTGTGTGACCATTTAGGCCTCTTTCTTAGTGGAATTATGTGGATCCTACCTAAAGTCCAAGGTTAGCATCTAGCAACATGCCAAGGCACCCATAGAGAAAGAAGTTAACGCTGCAATGATGTGTCACCTCCTACGAATGCTTACCTTGTAATATAATCCCTTTGTCTTGATATCTCCAATCAAGTGGGTTTCATGCTAGTTCCATTAACCCATGTGCTCGATTATTATTTCTTTGACTTCCCGGAATTGAACATGCCCATACCTTACCATGGACATGGATTTATTTAGGACATATCAATTCCATCAAAGGGACTGAGATATCTACTTTAGTTATGGAATGGAAATGGAAAATCCTTTCTCGCATTATCTATTAATGTGGTATTACTCGTGACACACCCAACATATCCTACCTCACTGCAAACAGTGCTTCGTCACATTTTTCGTCAACACATCTATGTGTGCGAGTTGTAATACCCATTAATAATAATCTTAAAGCCTAAGGACCAATACACACGTCCGTAGGTAGGAACATCAAATGACACTATGAAATGTAGATTTTCTACTGGCGGTTCTTGTTCTCATAATATCCTCATGGATATTACCAAGGTCGCACACCATGAGAGGGTGCCTCAATGTTTTATGAGTCCTCACCCCTAATGACCTGTATTGTCTGTGTCCCTCAAATAATATCATCCGGCCATAGAACATATATTCAAGAACAGTGTTACGGAACTTTTGGGTTCTCATCATAGTAGGGATCCTCTATGAACCATTAATGCAACAACTTTCCTTAGGACATTATCACATGCATTGTCACGCAGAAGAACAATCAAGATGTGATAAGGCTTTTATTATTGAATAAAGTAAAAATTAGTTGGTTCTAGACCACCAACTCCAACAGACTCCCACTTGGACTAGAGACAACTTCTAACAACCTTTAACCCGCTAGCTCTCACATGATATTTGTGTTTATGCTTAGATAGGCCTTTAGTCATGGGGTCCGCCACGTTCTCTTCCGTGGACACTCTTCTCCCTGAAAATTCACCCCTTTGATAGAAATACCTCAAGAGGTTATACTTCTAGAGTATGTTCTTTGTCCGTTGATGTGACCTTGGTTCTTTTGCAAGATCCACCGCTACAATATTATCACAATACAATGTAATGGGATATTTACTGCTAGGAACCACATCAAGTTCCTGGAAAAAGTTCCAAATGCAGATGGCTTCCTTGGCTGCCTCAGAAGCCACTATATACTTGGACTCCGCTGTAGAATCGGTGACAACTAGCTGCTTTGACCTCTTCCAGGTCACGGCTCCTCCATTGAGAGAGAAAACATATCCATATTGCGACTTCAGATCATTCTGATCTGTCTAAAAACCATAATTAGTATACCCTCTGATGATAAGCTCCTTGTCTCCTCCATACACCAGGAAAATATCTTTAGTTCTTCTCAGATACTTAAGGATAGTCTTTAAAGCATTCCAATTCTATTCTTATGGATCTTCTTGATATCTTCCTACCATGATCAGTGCATAGGAAACATCAAGTCTGGTACATAACATGGAATATATGATGGATCCTATAGCCGAAGCGTATGAGATCTTATTCATTCTATCTTTCTCTGGTTGTGTTTGGGGACACATTTTCTTAGAAAGATGTAAGCCATGTGACACTTGAACCAATACCCTCTTTGATTGTTCCATACTAAATCTCTTTAGTATCTGGTCAATGTATGTACCCTAACTTAGTCCAAGCAGCCTCTTGGATCTATTACGAATGATCTTGATCCCTAGAATGTAGGTTGCTTATCCCAAGTCCTACATGAAGAAACACTTGTTCAACCAGTCCTTAACTGACTATAAGACTGGTACATCATTTCCAATAAGTAATATGTTGTCAACATATACTATCAAGATAAAGATCGCATTCCCATTAAATCTCTTATAAACACATGGCTCACATTAATTCTTAATGAAACAAAATTCTGTTATGGCTTCATGAAATCTAATATTACATGACCTGGATGCTTGCTTTAATCCATAATGGATTTCCACAACTTGAAAACCTGTTTGGATTCACCTGGTGTCACAAACCCTTCTGGTTGTGTCATATAGACATCTTCCTAAAGGTTCCCGTTAAGGAATACTGTTTTGACATCCATTTCCCAAATATCATAGTCATGGTAAGCTGATATGGCAATTATGATTCTTATGGATTTAAACATGGAAAATGGTGAAAAGGTTTCATCATAGTCAATTCCTTGATGCTGTCTGAATCCATTAGCCACTAGCCTTGCTTTATAGGTGCTAACTTGACCTTCCATGTCCAGTTTTCTCTTGAATACCGATTTGCATCCAATAGGATTTACATCAACTAGCTCATCGACCCGAACCCAAACTTGGTTCTGATATATGGAATCCATCTCAGAATTCATATCTTCTAGCCATCTTGAAGCTTCTAAGCTTTCTACTGGTTCCTTGTAGGGGAGAGGTTCATCATTGTCCAACAATAATGATTCACCATCATCGGTGACTAGGAAACCAAATCTCTCTGGTTCCCTTACCTCTCTTGAGCTCCTACGCAGTACTTGTGTTTCTGTAACCTCTTCCACAGGGACCTTTGGAACTTATTCCTGTACCAACTCATGTGTATCTTGAGCATCAACTTCATCGAAGTTAATCTTTCCACCACTCTCCTTCATGAGGATGTGCTCCCTCTCATGAAAGACGGCTTGTCTGGCGAAAGTCACTTTCTTGTCTGAAGGGTTATATAGGTAATATCCTTTCGTTTCCTTAGGATATCCTATAAAGATACACCTCGTGCCTCGGGGTACTAGTTTTTTTTGAGGGGGCCTTAACAAATGCCTCGCATCCCCATACACATGTGTGCGACAATGTGGGTTTCCTTCCATTCCATAACTCGGATGGAATTCCATTTGCCTCCTTAGTTGGTATTATGTTTAATGTGTACGCTACAGTTTTTAATTCATATCCCCAAAAGGATAATGGAAGATCCTCATGACTCATCATCAACCTTACCATGTCCAACAAGGTGCGGTTCCTCCTTTCACTAACACCATTCCACTATGGTGTATAAGGAGGAGTGATCTAAGATAGAATCCCAGATTCCCATAGATGATCGATGAACTCTTGGTTTAGATATTCTCCACCTTGATCCGATCAAAGCTTCTTTATCTTCTTACCAAGATTATTCTCTACATCATTCTTGAATTCCTTAAATTTCTCTGAGTACTTTGACTTATACCTCATTAAGTAGACACAACCATATCTACTCAAATCATTAGTAATAGTAATGAAGTAAGAATATCCACCTCTAGCTTATACTGGAAATGGTCTACACACATATGTGTCTACCAATCCTAGAAGCTCTGTGGCCCTTTCACCTTGTCCACCAAAAGGAGGTTTGGTCATTTTTCCTTGTAAACAAACATGACATCTATCAAGTGGTTTTAGCTTAGTAGAGTCTAAATAGCCATCTTGGTAGATCTTTGTCAAGCGCTTCTCGTTCACATGACCAAGGCAGTGATGCCACAACTGGGTGATGTATGAGTCATGTGAGTTTGATTCTTTATCGATTGCCAACATTTGGTTTTTGTAATTTAATACATACAAACCATTATTCAAATGTTCCATACCATAACATACGTTATTCTTATAAAAGAGACAACCCTTATTTATGAACATGAAAATAAATCCATCCATATCCAAATAAGACACATAAATTATCTTCTTGGTAACACTAGGCATAAAATAACAGTTATGTAAAACCAAAATCATCCCAGTCAGAAATGAGAGGTCGTAGTCGCCAATAGCCAAAACAGCCAGCCTTGTGCCATTGGTAGCTCGAAGATCTAGCTCTCCCCTGGAGATCTTTATAAATCTACTTGGTTCCTGCATTTGAATATAGATGTGATCCCCACAAGCTATTTTTAATACCCAACGTGTAGAAATAGAAATATTGCACTCAATAACGAACACACCTTTAGCGTCCCAACGCTTCTGGGTGCAGTTCCTCTTCTAGTGGCCCTGCTTGACACATACAAAACACACTGCCTACCATTCCTTATCCTGCCTCTAGATCTTCCCCTTATTGGAGGGACGATGCTCGAGGGATTCATACCGTTTATAAGTATTTGGACCCTTTGCCTTGTCCTTCCTTTTCTTGTTCACCATAAAGACTACGGGTTTGTCATGCCCCTTGTCCTTGTCTACCTGAAGAATCAAGGTCAGAAGCTCTGACAAACTCTTCTCATTGCCGCTCATGTTATAGTTGACAATGAAGCTATATATGGTCTTGGGCAGTGATGATAGGATGATATCTATATGCAACTCATCCGCGAATTAATCCCTATAATGTACATGCATTCAATGCAGCCAATAAGCTTGACTACATGAGGCCCAGCTAGTGCAGAATCTCTAAGCATCGTGGTAAACAAAGAATTTTAGATCTCATACCTCTCCTATCTTTCCTTCTCTTGGTAGAGATCTTTAGGGTGAGACATCATGCTATACACGTCCATGTTTTCATGTTTCTTCAAAAGCTCATTAGACATGGATAATAACATGAATCACTAGACACTTGTGGCATCATCCATGTGTTTCATGTAGAGAGATAATTTTTCATCACTAGCCTCTTTCCCAGGTGCAACTGGAATAGGCTCTTCCAACATATACAATTTCCTTTCGTGGTGAAGGACGACGCGTAAACGCCTCTTCCACTCTTGGAAATTGGTGCTGATGAGAAGGTTATCTTTTTCGATTATGGTGCGCAATGATATGTTTGAAGTCATTTTATTTCCATTTCTACAAATTAAGATGAGAAAAGGTCTAGTACTTTATTACAAAAATCGAGACAAATAAATAAATTAATACTTATTAGTCTCCCACTATTTTATCGAAATCCAATAGCCCTCACAACTGATTTCGGAATATTCTGTTGCCTAAATATTCTTGTGTTAAGGATCCATATTTCCCTTTGCATTACCCCAACTAGGGTTGGCCAAGAAACATTAATGGTTTTAGGTAGGCATTCCAAATGACAACTACATTAACTTGCAGCTCCTTGATCCACTGAGTGGACTCCCAATCCTGAAATCCTTTTATTTTGGATTTCCTCAACCTTTGCCTCTTGGTCACACCAAGTCCTGCTGTGGCAGTCACCCCTTGATACGAACCAAGTCAAGTCAACCCAAAAAATTGAATTAGAATTCCCCGATAATTGAAAGCACCCCAACTAGGGTTGGTCAAGCACTTTGAACTATGGTTCAATTCTAACCAAGATTATGGAAGGCTATGCCAACTTAATAATTTTTTTGAGGGATTTTATCCTTATACGTAAATTCCCATTTTATTATCTTTTATTACATTCTTTTTAATATTATGTAGGATATACTTAAGTGATTAACCATTTATAAGATAATATTTTCGCATAAGAAGGTTTTATTTTAGTTCCATCTTGCATGCTCATTTAATTCATTAATTGTGTGATCGTGACAACACACCCACAATAAATAAACCATGAAACTGACAGAAATTAAATAAATGGTATGATCATGAGCTTTTTCTATTTGTTAGTTTATCTAGCGGTTGATAAAATAACTCAATACCTAGATGATAAACACGTAGAACCTTTTGGGTTCATGTTTATAGCTTTCCACCTGTCCACCTTTGTATCTCCTTGGATTGGTTTCACCTTGGATCCTGCCTCGAGCTACCTCCACTAGCATTGGAGCTCCATCCATTATATATGAATTTATGTCACACACAGGTGAGGGGTAAAAGGGGGTTTTTACATAAAATAATCCGTGGGCACGCATAACCTACATATTAATGAGGAGATGGATCACATGCCAACAAATTTAATTTAAATAAATAAATTAAAAAAACCATTCACATAAAAAGTTCTCGATCTAGCTCATGATCATCCATACATGCAACAATATTTACGCATAAATAAAACTAGCATTCAATTATTTAATCGTTCTTGTTTAAGATAAATCACGCTCAAATTTATTAATTATCTTTAATTAATCAATCCTTTTATCTTAAAACCTTTTTCTTAATTTCCTTGAGATTCTCATCCATTATAATTTTAAACAAATAAATTCATTTAAAATTATCCTTCTACATAACTTGTAACTTGGAGGCAACCCGGTGAATTACCATTCATTACGTAGATGATAAATTAAACACATATATATAAAACACTTATCATGTGTTTTTCCACAGCTTTATGCTTGCACCATGGTACACATCTCAAGGGTTTGTATAATATAATAATAAATTTTAATAAATCCGCGTAATTTGGTTGAGTACATAACATGTAGTTCCTACTACACAATGTGTACTTTTCTTCACTGTCCATCAGAAGTACACACCCATGGATAGGGCATGATAATGTACATCAAAAATTTTCGGAATACACAACGTGTTCTGTGGGACACACATCGTGTAGTTTCCACGTTACACGGTTTCCAGCCGGGCAAGCCGTATACGGGGTACACTGCCCAACCCTAACCCGAAGGGACTACACGCCGTGTTCATTTGACCACACAGCGTGTAATCTGAAAACCGTGTGCCACCTGTTTCTGGTCAACACATGATTTCTTAAATTCTTAGAAAGAATCCAATACACGACCTGATTTAGCGGATCAGTCAATGCATTGAACCAAGACTACATGAAGTGTACTTCTGAATACAGGCCATATATTCTGGTGTTGTACAACCAGAAATGTTTGGCTCCTCCGAATGGGCTCTATTTTATTTTAATCAAAATTAAAAGAAAAAAATAATTTCTGTGAGGTGAACGAGAAACGAGGGAGGAGGAACAGATCTCGAGATTCATATTTACAGAACAATTAAACATGAATTGAAATAACTAAATGATTAAATGCGTAAATCACCAATGAAAAACTAAATAATTATAATCAACAATATGACCTCTCTGATACAACTTGTAGGTTCTGCGCGCAGCGAAAGCACGTTGGTTCATTATCCCAACTTCAATTTTAACGTTAAACAACGTTCAATCTGAGATCTGTCACGATTTAAAACATCGAATCTTCCAAATAGAATGAAGAACGAAAAAGAAAAGAAGAGTCCTGAAACCCTTGAGATAAGATCATCATATTTTGGTTATAATTAATTTAATTAATTCATAAGAATTACCTCGATGGAATTATTTCTACGTTGGTGTCTCCGGTCACGATCCTATGATCTGTTGTTGCGTTGTATAATTCATGTACATGATTCGTCTAGCGTTGATCCACACGGTCTCCACGTATCTCTAGACGTTTCCATAGGGATCTTCGGGTGCTAGTGCGGAAGAACCTTCGCTTGCGATGTCCGCCTTCTACCACCTTGATCCGGTGGAGGATCTTGCTCTCGTAACTTGAAAGCATTCTTGGTGGAAAGGGAATTCTTTCTTGGCTTGAGAGTATTTCCCAATCCGTTGTGCACAACAATGGCTCTATATCTATGAAAATAATGTAATTGGGATTATAATACTTAGAATAATAAAATGAATTAATTACCCGAAAGCATTTAAACATTTTATTTAATTCTTAGTAATAATCCATGTCTTAATAATGACTGTTGACCATCATTATTACTTGACATGTGCCTAACGTATTACATTTAATATAATTTAATTAAATAAACATTATTTTCTCATGAATCCTGAAAAACAAACTACACGGTGCGTATATATAAATATACACAGAGTGTACTTTTATTTTTCATTTTATTTATTTCCTCCACCATATTTATTAGACCTTGAGTAATGGCTATTTATTTCTTAAATAAATGATTCTGCATTACTCGCTAATAAATATATATATTATTTCTCCCATAATATATTCTTTCGAATAACCTGTGTCAAAATAAATGCAATCAGACATCCTTAAATAATTATTAAACCATAGTCGGGAATAATCTTCATTTAACTTGTTAAATTAATATTTACCCGAGATACATGGACACACTTAGTATGTGACCCTCTAGGCCTCTTTCTCAGTGGCATTAGGTGGAGCCTACCTAAAGTCCAAGGTTATCATCTAGAAAAACGCCAATGCACCCATAGAGAAATAAGTTAATGCTGTAATGACGTGTCACCTCCTACGAATTCTTACTGTGTAATATAATCCCTTTGTGTCGATATCTCCAATCAAGCGGGTTGCATGCTAGTGCCATCTACCCATGTGATCGATTATTCTTTCTTTGACATCCCGGAATTGAACTTTCCCATACCTTACCATGGCCATGGATTTATTTAGGCCATAACAATTTCATAAAAGGGCCTGAGATATCTACTTCTGTTATGAAACGGAAGGCACAAATCCTTTCTCACATTATCTATTAATGCGATATTACTCGTGACGCACCCAACGTATCCTACATCACTGCGAACAGTGTGTCGTCACAATATTCATCAATACATCTAGGTGCATGAGTTGTAATACCCATTAATAATAATCTTAATGTCTAAGGACCAATACACACATCCGTAGATAGGAACATCCAATGACACTATGAAATGTGGATTTCCTACTGGTGGGTCTCGTTCTCATAATATCCTCTTGAATATTACCAAGGGAGTACACCATGAGAAGGTGCCAAAAAGTTTTATGAGTCCTCACCCCTAATGAATTGTATTATTTGTGTCCCTAAAATAATATCATCCGGCCATAGAAAATATATTCAAGAACAGTGTTATGGCACTTCTAGGTTCTGATCATAGCAGGGATCCGCTATAACCCATTAATGCAACAACTATCCTTAGGAAATTATCACATGCATTGTCATGCAGAAAAACAATCAATATGTGATAAGGATTTTATTAATGAATAAAGTACAAATCAGTTGGTTATAGACCACCAACTCCAATAGTGGCAGGTCTTCCAGATAAATCCAGGGGTCAAGAATCAATTTGGATGATCATCGGTCGACTCACCAAGTCGGCCCACTTCATACCGATCAGAGAGAAGGGCATAGTAGAGATATTGGGATGACTCTATGTGCAGGAGATTGTGAGTTTACATGAAGTGACATCCTCTATTGTCTCTGATCATGATGCACGACTTACTTACCGACTATGGAAGGGGTTGCAGAAAACTTTCGGGAAACTGCTTCACTTGAGCACCACCTTCCATCCTCAGATGGATGGTCAGACCGAGAGGACCATCTAGACCCTCGAGGACATGCTCCGTGCTTGTGTCCTCAACTTCAGTCATAACTGAGATGATCATCTACCTTTGGTGGATTTTGCATACAACAACAACTATCACTCCACCATCGACATGGAACCTTATGAGGCCTTATATGGCCAACCTTGCATATCGCCACTATGCTGGACAAACCAAGGGGAGTCCGCACTAGTGGGACCAGAGATGGTACGAGATTCCACGAAAAAGGTACAGATATTCCAGGAGAGGATGAATACTACACAGAGAAGACATATGTCGTATGCTGACAGGAGACGGAGACCTTTGGAGTTCGAGGATGGAGACCACATATTTCTATGGGTCTCACCTCGACGAGGTCTATGGAGATTTGGTTGAGGTGGAAAGTTATCTCTGCGAATCATCGGACCTTTCCAGGTCTTCAGTAGAGTAGGCGAGGTGGATTACCGCCTATCTCTTCCACCTCAATTGCACTAGGTGCATGATGTCATCCACGTATCTCAGCTGAGGAGATACGTGCACAACCCTTCTCACATGATCAACCATGGGGAGCTGGACATTGATGATGGGGTGACTTTCATGGAGGTTCCAGTGGAGATTGATGATCGACAGGAGAAGGTCCTACTTAGACTGTCAATACCTCTGGTTCACGTTCGTTAGCAGCATGGGAACCTCCAGGAGAGCACATGGGAGCGGGAGGCTCATATTCGTGCTCAGTACCCCCATTTTTTCCCTTAGTTTGAGTTGTAGCTTACGGGGACGTAATTCTCGGAAGTGGGGAGAATTTAAAGACTCGGAAATACCGTGGAATTGTTTTTCACAAATTTGTGAGATTTTTAAGAGTCCGTGAAAATTTATGACCCTTGATTCTAAGGTCTGGTGTATCGGGAATCAATTTCTAAAGTTTTTTTGGGTACCTTTAGTTAATGTACGAGCAGGATTTTATAATTTTTTAACAGGTTATCAGAACTGAAATTCGAGGGCACCATTGAACTCGCAGCCCCAGTATTCACATAAGAAGAATTTGACTTCGACGGTAGTGAGTCGAGGATAAAAGTTAGTTTTTGGGATTTCATTAAAAATAATAATAAAATAAAGTGTAACACTTTATTTTATGTTTGAGCCTCCATGTGAGTGCGGGTAGTTGGAACCTCTACTTGGGAGTTGATGGTGGGACCGCCACACCCCAACCTCCAATGAGAGGTTATGGTGGTGGGGCCCACCCCAGTAGAACCTCCCGCAAGAGGTTACGACATGGGGACCACCCGAAACCCATAACCTCTCTATTAAATGATATGGGTGGGGACCACCCGACCCCTATTGATGATGGAGGATAAAAACTCCCACCTCTTGCTCTTAAATGAGGTAGAGCCTCTTGCCATCCACCTAATTAAATGTGACACCTCTCTCTAATTTAATTAGGTGGGGCCCACTCACATAATTCATCAATTTTGAATTACATGCCAATATAATATTAGGCAAAACCTCATATTATTTTTGTTGGCATAATCTTCATTTTGGTAGAGCCTTTGAGAGGAAAGATAGGGAGAAAAGAACCCTGCGAAGAATGCGAAGAACATAAAGAATGCCGACGACTCTCTTTCTTCTCTGACTTCTTCCCCGACCACCTACCAATAAACACACCGCAACGTCGTCAACAAACTGACGTAGCTCAGAATTGAGGATGTACAACGGACGCGACGAACTACAGTCTCCTACGACTTCCTTTCGTGACTCCGTTAACAAATGACGAGCATCGAGCGATGATTCAAAATGTAGGGGGATTTAAGTTGAATTATGTATGAGTTTTTACCCTCAGTTCTCCATAGATTTTTTTTGTGATTATTTTTGACTGTTGATATCATCTTAACAAGGAGGGCTCAGACCACATGAACACTGTCCGACCCTCCCCCCTTGTTGTTGTTCTTGTTGGGTTGACGGCTAAGGCAGGGAAACTGTAAGGATGGTATGTCTAAGTATGATATAATCTATAATAACAATAGTAGGATAGAATATGTAAAATTAGATAAAAATACAAGAGGGTGGGGGGGGGGGGGGTGAATTGTATACTTTAAATAATCCTTAAGGAAATTTTGTGTATCCAAAATTCACAACACCTCTAAGTTCTAATAACTTTCTTGATTTCTGGAAAAGTGATTCATGAAATGAAACTGAACAAAAATTTACCCCAACCAAGATTCTACCTTAAAGCATATAGAATCATATAAAATTAGAGTACAATTATGAGGAAGTATAAGAAAGTTATACTTTCCTCAAAAATACAAATGCAGTGGAAAAACAAAATAGTAACACTACAAGTAACAAGTAAAAACTCTTTTTACCCAAAGAGGAGGGTATCCAACAACCCTGGATAAGAGGTCCCTATATTTATACTTTTAAGAAAGTATTTCTTACCCAAAACCAGGTAATCCCTCAATCCGAAGATCAGTATCTCTCTTGATATCCTCGCAAGCCATCAATTTGTAAGGAAATCATCACCTCTGACCTCACAACCTAAAGTCTATGATTTAAAAGAAATCGAACCTCTGCACTAAGAAAATATGCATGATGCAAAGTTTGAACGAGTAGTTCAAAACTTTCTTCATGAAGCCTGAGAGTTTATAGGAGTCTCTCTCTCTAGAAATCACTTCAACAACACTTTTTAAAAGATCAATCTAATGTTATGTCACTCTTTTCAAATTAGCTATTATTTATAGGCTCGGTTCCAATGGTCGGCTCCCTCCTCCAACGGTCATATTCTTCCTTGAATTTTGGAGGGACCTGTACACATGTCACACAAATAACGGTTAGTTAATAACTGGAATCATGAAATAGTTTTAGAAAAAAATGAGT
This sequence comes from Viscum album, assembly GCA_963277665.1. Classification (NCBI taxonomy): domain Eukaryota; kingdom Viridiplantae; phylum Streptophyta; class Magnoliopsida; order Santalales; family Viscaceae; genus Viscum; species Viscum album. The sequence goes on from OY728166.1 coordinate 1,137,276,677, forward strand.
GTAAGTATAACCAAAACCCAATACTCAGAATGTAAGTAAAGTTAAAAGTTCAGAGTCTAAGTAAATAATGGAATTTGTAGTCTACAACACAATGATATTTGGATTCTGTTTTGTAGGAATTCAGAACTATAATTCTATAGAATTCCGGAGTCTTAATTTCAAGGAAATTTGGAGTCTGTAATCAATAATAATTTAGAACCTGGACTTACATAGTTTGGAGTCAGAGTTAATGAATATTCAGATTCAAAACTCATAGGAGTTCGAAGTCTGAATTTAGAGAACTCAGAGTCAGAACATAGACAAGTTCGTAACCAGAATTAGTAATCTGAATTCGTAGTCAAACTTTACATAAGTTCGTAATCAGAATTCGGAGTTGAACATCATGAATGTTCGTATCCAGAATTCAGATTCGAACTTCATAACGTTCGTATCCCGAATTCAGAGTCATACTTCATGAGAGTTCATAACTAGAATTCAGAGTCTTAAACAGGATGCTTCATATTTAAGTATTATATGATTTTGAGGTTTTTTGTTTACAATCCAATTTTACACTGAGGAAAAATAATGACATGGACAATGAAAACTAGGTAAGGGTAAATTTCCTTGGGGAAGGAAATTTTCCTTATAGAGGTAAAATATGGGGTAAAATTAAAATTTCATTAAGATAAGGTGTTTTTGATTTTCAAAACAAGAGGAATGGTCAAGTCATAAGGAATCCTTAATGACTCAACAATATCCTCCTTACATGAAGGAACAAAAAAGTCATAAGGAAAACCTTATTGACTCAACAATCTCACCCTTTTTGGAAAGCACAAACATCTTTACGAAAAATAATATAAGGACTTAGAATAAATTTATAGACTTTGAAATTAAATCTTATCTCCCTTTGTTTATGGAAAATGGTGAATAAGAATAACTCCCCCTTAGGCTTTGGAACACTAAGGATCATATTCTAGATTTCCAGAATGATGATTTTCATTTGAATATAGAAATATTTGTAATTAGCACTCCCCCTTAGATAGACTCCCCCTTACTTAGGGATAGTTATTCTTTACTTAGAAATCATTTTCTATCTCCCCTTTAGAATTATTTTTCCTTCTCCCACTTTGTAAATTTCAAAAAGAGTTTTAGGGAATGGAAAACTAATATAGTACCTAAAATATTAGTATAGGCATGCAAAAAAGAAAAATAATCCATAATTTCATTGAGAATGGAAGTATTAGTACAGGTAAAAAAATATAACAATAGATCAGAGTGGGATTTATTTTGTTTCTTTTTTACTTGGGCATTAACAAATTCACAATGGTCTTCAGCTTTTTCAGCTCTTTGTGATCCTTCTCTACTTTCTTTTATAATGCCTTGATCCTGTCTTCCTGAGCCTTCAACAATTCCTCTTTCTTCACTAATTTTTCTTCCATATCGCCCCAGAGATCTTTCTCTGTTTTCAAGCATTGAACAATATAAATCAGCTTTCCATTCATATCATTCACCTATTGAATCCGAGAATTTTTTTCAAGATTTATCTTTTCCTGAAATCTATCTGAACGATTTTTAATTTTGGAATCCTTAGTATCAAAGGCTTCCTTGACATATACTTGGAACTGTTCAAGCTCTTCCCTATCTTCGACAATATTCTTAGACCATTTTGTATTTTTCTTGAAAGAAATTTTGTGGGCTTCATAATTGATCATGAGTTTTTTTATCAGCCTCTATCTTAACACATCTATCCATTACCATGGATACGAAGTCTGTTTTCTGATTCATAATGTGCGGAAGCATCTGTAATATAGACTCAATTTCTGGAAAAATCGGAATGGTATCCACTAGCTTCTTCAGTGACTGAACCAAAAAATCATTTCCCAAGGAAAATGACTCTGAATCAGACAATTTTCTAAGAGATGTTTCTTCCTCCAAATCTACCAGTTTCCTCTTAGTGGTTATTCTAACTTCTTTCTCTCTCAGAATATCATTTGTTGGGGTATCAACCACCACTAGTTTTCCCTTACTAATTTTTGGAACTACTTCCTTATCAGGAAATTCCTTCTCACATCTGGATACCTGTACAATTTTATCTTCATAAACTTTTTCCTTCTAAGATCCACCTTCAATATCCTCAGGAAGAATAAAGTCATGATTATGACTTTTCTCCTCTGTTAATTTATTGATGTCTTCTTATTATCCTTTCTCATCAGCTCCGGGAGTAGCAATTTTTGAGGATCCATCTTGAGGTGTCTGGATTGACAACTTCTCGAAAGCACATTATTTTTCATGATATTCTTCATCTTTCTTGATCACATCATTAGAGCCACCACTATTCTCAGTTTTTTGTACTTCTTCTGCGACTTTCTTCTCTTCCACAATCTTGTCTTGTGGTTTTTCCAGGGTCATAAATCTCTTTCTCGGAGTCTCAGGTAATTGTTCCATCAGGAAAGACTTCGGAACATGAATATTCTCAAAAAATTGATTCTGGAAATGAAACATAACAAAAGTTTACACTAACTAAGAAACTACCTTAAAGTATATAAAATCCTATAAAATCAAAGTACAAGTATGAGGAAGTATAAGAAAGTATTACTTTCCTCAAAAATACAAATGCAGCAGAAAAACAAAGTAGTAACATTACAAGTAACAAGTAAAAACTCTTTTAACCCAAAGAGGAGGGTATCCAACAACCTTGGATAAGTGGTCCCTTAATTTATAATTTCAAGAAAGTCTATATTACCCAAACCCAGGTAATCCCTCAATCTGAATATTGGAATCTTTCTTCCTATCCCCACAGGCCCTCAATTTTTATGGAAATCGGGACCTCTGACTTCACAACCCGAAGTCTCTAATTTCAAAGAAATCAAACCTCTGCACTAAGAAAATCTGCACGAAGAAAAGTTTGAACAACCAGTTCAAAACATTCTGCATGAAACCTGAGTGTTTATAAGATTCTCTTTCCCTAGAAATCACTTTAGCAGCACTTTTTCAACGATCAGTTTAAAGTTATGTCGCTATTTTCAAATGAGATCCTATTTATAGGCTCAGCTCCAACAGTCGGTTCCCTCCTCCAATTGTCATATTATTCCTTGAATTTTGGAGGGACCTTTACACATGTCACTAAAATAACTGTTAGTTGATAACTGAAAGAGAAACAGAGTTTTAGAACAAAATGAGTGTAAGTATAACCAAAACCCAATACTTGGAATGTAAGTAATGTTAAAAGTTTGGAGTCTAAGTAAAAACTAAATTCGGATTCTACAACACAAATATATTTGGATTCTATTTTGTAGGAATTTAGATCCTGAATTATAAAGAATTCCAGGGTCTGAATTTCAAGGAAATTCGTTGTCTGGATTCAATAAGAATTTGGAACCTAAACTTACATAGTTGAGAGTCAGAGTTCATGAGAATTCGAAGTCAAAACTCATAGGAGTTTAGAGTCTGAATTCAGAGAACTCGGAGTCATAACTTAGATAAATTCGTAACAATAATTCGTAATCTGAATTCATAGTCGAACTTTACATAAGTTTGTAATCAGAACTTGGAGTCGAACTTCATGAATATTCATATCCATAATTCGGAGTCGAACATCATAACGTCTATATCCAGAATTCGGAGTCGTAATTCATGAGAGTTCATAACCATAATTCAGAGTCTCAAACAGAATGCATCATATCTATGTTTTATATGATTCCGAGGTTATTTGGTTACAATATGATTTTTACACATAGGAAAAATATTGATATGAATAATGAAAAATAGGTAAGGGTAAATTTCCATGGGGAATGAAATTTTCCTTATAGAGGTAAAATATGGGGTAAAATGAAATTTTCCTTAAGATAAGGTGTTTGTGATTTTCCAAACAAGAGGAATGGTCAAGTCATAAGGAAACCTTAATGACTAAACAATCTCCCCCTTACATGAAGGAATGGAAAATTCATAAGGAAAACCTTATTGACTCAATATCAATGGCGGCCGACATCGGGGCCGACCACAATGGAACCGGTGGGGCAAGGCCTCCATGTCGCCAAGAGGGCTTTACATCGCCGTGTCGTGCGGAAGGAGAGCCACGTCCATGACAGGCCGTGGCAGAGGTGCGCGATGCCACCGTTCCACGCAGAGGCCAGCAGAGGGTTGCAGCCAGGGCGGGCCGTGACGGATGGGCACAACGCCAGCACGCCACGCCAGTGAGGTGGTAAGGGCTGTCGCTCGAGCCTGCCGGGAGGAGTCGGACCTCGTTACGTCTCGTGTGTGATGGAATGGAGCCACCTGGAACAAGTTTCGATTCCACCAGAATTATTCAACTGTTCGGGTGTCAGGGGCCGCCCCCCTGGGAGTTGCGAGGGCAGGCCGCCGAGCCACCTTCGGCCTAGCCGCCCTCAGCTGGGACACCCCCTCGGTTTAGGCCGTTTCCTCAGAACGGGTTAGAATCGCAGACCGGGTCGGACCCCGGTATGAGCCGGGTCTTGCCGGGATGGTGTGACTGGGTCAGACCGGACCCGGACCTGTTTGGCCATATTACACCTTTTCTCCCATTACTTGGGATACAGGTGTCCAATTGACGAACCACCTACGGTGATGGAATGTTAGAGCGAGGAGGTTCTATTGGAATACCCCACATGAGGTTTGGATATATTTGATGTATGCTCGGGTTGTTTTGAACATTAAAACCAACCACCCCTGGACTAAAAGGCTAAAAAATAACAGACCGGGCGTCCGATTGATGTGATGTCTACTACATTGATAACCTTATGACAAGGCAGACCATTGAGATACATCTACATGGGACTTCATGCAACTTGAAGTATCTACTTGTTGCTCGTGGATCAGACCCTCCCTATGACAAGCGAGAGGATTGCAGAGACCTAGTAGCTGGATGAGGATTGAAGACTGCTGAACGATCGACACAAAGTGATTCTGATGGCCCAATTGAGAGTGCTTGGTTGTAGAAGCAGACCCACAGAGGAGAGTTCTTGGTTGTAGCGGAAGACCTGCGGTACTCAACAGAAGGAGTACCTCTATAGGCTTTGAGGGGGAGCACTTAGTTGTAGCGGCAGAACCATGGTTGGGAGTGCCTCTGTGTAAGCGCATCAGAACCACAATACTCTACAGGTGGAGTTCCTTAGCAGTCCAAGGTTAGTGTGAAGCACTTGGTTGTAGCGGCAGACCCACTGTACTCGACAGAGGAGGAGTTCTCCAGCAGCCATGGTTTCAACATCGTGAATAAATATCCTGGTTGAGCTATTTCAATGACTTTGTTATTTCCTCATGATTGAGATGGGTAACTAGATAACTTAGGAATATGTATGGGCATATACATAAGTAATGGTTATCCGTTGATTTAATACCTTGTGGTTTATCCTAGTTGGATTTTGTGAGACCCTGAGTGTCTTGGGGTCCCTACTGAGTATCGTTATACTCACCCCTATACAGGCAATGCCCACACCTCATTGTGATGGATACAGATGACGAATTGCGCTATCGAAGGCCAAGAGTTCCAGGACTGGACAGTACCTGGAGGTGGAACTTACGATGAATCGGTACACAGAGGATTTTGACAGATGTGGAGTGCTCTGGTGGCCATCTGTACCTACCATTCAGGTAGGATCCCCAGAGGATGATCTAGAATATTCTCATTACCTTTTTTATATTTGTCCCTTTTTCAGTTGTACTTGTACTTTATAGTTGGGCTTGTATTTCCATCCCCTTTTTACTTTCTAGCACACTCTTGTATATAGTTTTTACTTAGTTTTTTGCTTCTAGTTGTGTACTCTGATGTGATTTTTTTCAGTTATAAAGGAAATGCCTTCCCAGTTTAGGGATATACATCTTTGGTGCTAGTTTCCATCCCGTGGCCTATGGAAGGAAGGATTAGGTTAGTCACGATACGAGCCCTGGGGGATGGGTCATGGCAAATTGGTATCAGAGGAGTTGGTTCAACCGCCGAACTTAGGACTCTGATCTTTCATTTCTGTGCAGTAATATTGTTATGGGTACCATGTTTGGTTTTCAGTTCAGGGAGTCCAGTGTTGGTGCGATGACCGACGTATCCAAACACCCGGACCCTATCTACTGATCTCCAACTTAGTGCGTGAAAACACTAATTGCATGTGTGTTTTCAAGATTTTTCTTTAAGTAAGATCAACCAGGTCAGCTCACTAGGTATAACTTTTGACCATGTCACATTTGTTCAGGATGCCTCCATGCAGACAACTAGATAGAGTTCTGAGAGAGTACACGATAACGACAATCGAGCGACAAGGCATCGATGCAGGGCCCTCTTACTATGTTGGCACCTTCGGGTGGTGTACCAGCAGCACCACCACATGTTAGGCTACAAATGCCACTAGCCACACCAGAGGATGGTGCACACCGACTGATCGCATTGCATGAGTTCCAGTGGTAGATGCCTCTGAGTTTACGAGGCGATACGAATTACCAGGTTGTAGAGGAATGGCTGGAGGTGACTGCTAGAGGTCTCTGCCTAGTTGAGACAACCATAGAGCCGATATTGATCTTATCTACTACTGTTTTCTAGTGAGTGACTATGAGGTTGATCTGCATAGTGATGAGGCTTTGGTATGTGGATCATTGCCCGAGATTGTACCTTCAAGTAGTGTGTTAGCTATATCACGACCTGTTGGTCAAGAGGTTCAACTGGAGGTATCAGTAGATGACACATATAGGTATAGTGCCTTGCACGTGTTTCAGGATCAGATACCCCATAGGTTCCGAGGTGATCCTGACTTATGGGTGGCTGGGGAATGACCTGAGGAGGTAGATGAGAGTTCTCTATAACTTCTATATCTTCGGCAGGACGACGTGTCGGTAGATGATAATTCATCGAGTTGTACCGATCGTTCTCGGTACTCTTTGAATGTATTAAGATCAGTTCTTTGGGGCTTGGACTACTGAGCGATGTGTTTTTAGGGATATCCGAGCCAACACTTTTTTTCCTCTGTGCATTCCTACCTATGTTAGTATTTTAGAGAGAACTTTTGTGGTTGAATGTACTATGGCTGAGTGGATACAACCAGTGAATGTAAGTAGTGGGAAATTAGGAATATTGCACCAATCTTAGAGACTTGGGCATGTAAACTATTTCAGAAAGAGGAAGTGTTAAGGATAGATGAATCTTCCGAGTAGCAGACATGGAAGCAGAGCTAGGAGAGAAGCATGAGGTGGTGTACTTTTTGACATGTTATAAGCATCCACTTTTTGTGGATCCCACTAGGATCAGGGAGCTGTGGGATAGGGGAAGGGAGTAGCTACATGCTGTCAAGGAGTGAGACCCTAGGGCTCTAGGAATGATTCAAGGTATGGTCTATGTTTACTACTTAATGTTGTAATAATAGACATAGGTACAAATCATTCCTTCCTTCCACAAATCTTGTCTAAGACCTAGAGTTTCCGGTTGAACCTTTGACTTGACCCTCACGTCTGGATATTCCTTTGGGAGGAGACTCAATAATCAAACTTATATCGATAGTGTTATCTGACCATTGAGGTGAGAGTTTCGGTTGGAACCTCTTGGTGGAAGTGTCAAGGCCTTACGACGTTAGTTTGGGTTTGGACTTGACATCCATAGTTCACACTCAGATTGACTATATTAGGAATAGAGGTTATGGTTTATCTATAGTGTTGGAATGGGGTTTTCCTTAGTCGACGAAAAATAAACCCTGACAACATAGGTTAAACTCATGCGTAAGAGTTTTGAGTTTTCAGCAGAAGTGGTAGAGTTTGGAGACATCCTTTAAAAAAATGATTCAAGGTTTTCCTCCCTAAAGGGAGAGGGACTTCTGTTTGTCTGGTTATTACTAGATGTTTGTTCTAGACTTCTCTAGAGTTGTAGCACCACATTCATCCTTGATGATGAATGGGAAACCCGTAGTGTTGTTGGAGAGATACCAGCAGAACCTTGAAGAGCTTATGCAGAGGCTGACTAGTGCCTCCATCTTGTGGCATCTAGAGGAAGGCGTAGGGTATGTAGGGCATGTAGTCTACTATGACACATTTGGGGCTGGACTCGAATGTTTCCTTATGTAGGAGCGAGCAGTGATCACATATTTTTCTTGGCAGCTAAGACAACACGAGTAGAACTATGCTACCCATGACCTGAAGTTAGCAGCAGTTCTCTTCTCCTTGATGATGTGGCGGCACTATCTTATGGGAGATCGTTTTACCATGTAATATTATCACAAAAGTCTCAGGTATATATTCTCTCATAAGGACCTAAAACTGAGACATCAACGATGTCTTGAGTTCCTCTAGGACTGTGACTTTGAGATAGTCTATACTCCTGGGAAGGGGAACGTTGTTGCAGATGTGCTCAGTAGGAGATCTGGTATACATCTACTTGGAGAGGCGACAGAGTAGCTGGCTACCTTAAAGATATTTTTTGTAGATAGGGATGGAGTATCCTATCTATAGTCTGTTACAGTCACTCCTTTGCTTCTTCAGTGAGTTAGGGAGGTGTAGCGTGGGGGCGCTGACTGGGAGACGCGACGTGCTCATATATCCATAGGGAAACCACCTGATGGATTTTTTGAAGGTGGGGATCACATCATCCTTTTTAGAGGACATACCATGGTACCAATAACACTTCAAGGGGAAGTGTTGGGGGAGTTCCATACATCCCCTTTAGCGGTACATCCAGGTGTCGAAAAGATGTACCAAGTCCTTCGACGATGGCACTGGTGTCCAGGTATGAAAAAGTATGTAGTGGAGTTTGTCTCTCGATGCCTCACTTGTCAGCAATTGAAGGTGGAGAACCAAGTATGAGCAGGCTAGGTTTAGACTTTAGAGTTCCCAGAGTAGTAGTGGGATGGGATATCGAGGGACTTCGTGATGGGTCTTCCACGTACATCCAGGGGTCACGACTCAATTTGGGTGATCACCAAGTCGGACCACTTCCTACCGATCAGAGAGAAGGGCTCCGTAGAGATCTTTGTATTCCTATATGTGTAGGAGATTGTGCGTTTAAATGAAGTACCATACTCTATTGTCTCCGATCATGATGCATGATTTACTTCCCAGCTATGGAAGGGGTTGTAGGAAACCTCCAGGACACAGATTCTATTGAGCACCGCCTTCCATCCTCAGATGGATTGTCAGACCGAGAGGACCATCCAGAACCTCAAGGACATGCTCCGTGCATGTGTCCTCAACTTTGGTCATATCTATGAGGATAATTTACCTTTGGTGGAATTTTTGTACAACAACGGCTATCACTCCACCATCGACATGACACCTTTTGAGGCCTTCTATGGTCGAATTGCAGATCTCCACTATACTGGACAGACCTAGGGGAGTCAGCACTAGTAGGACCAGAGATGGTATAGGCTAGAACGAAGAAGGTGAAGATCATCTAGGAGCATATGAAGAATGCACAGAGCAGACAGAAGTCGTATGCTGACAGGAGACAAATGCCTCTGGAGTTCGAGGATGGAGACCACGTCTTTCTACGGGACTCACCTTGATGAGGTCTATGGAGATTTTTCTGAGGTGTCATGTTATCTTCGTGATTCATCAGACCTTTCCATGTCCTCAGTAGAGTAGGAGAGGTGGCTAATCGCCTATCTCTTTCACCTCAGTTTCACCGGTGCATGATGTCTTCCACGCATCTTAGCTGAGGAGATACATGTACGATCCTTCACACATCATCAAGTATGGAGAGCTGGACATTGACGATGGGGTGACATTCACAGAGGTTCCAGTGGAGATTGAGGATCGACAAGAGAGGGTCCTACGTGGATGGTCAATACCTCTGGTGCGCATTCGCTAGAAGCACAGGAACCTCCATGAGAGCACATGGGAGTAGGAGGCTTATATGTGTGCTTAGTACCCCTATTTTTTCACTTAGTTTAAGTTGTAGCTTATGGGTACGTAATGTCCTGAGGTGGGGAAAATGTAAAGACCTGGAAATTCCATGGAAAATTTTTTCTGAACATTTTGGGATTTTTACGAGTCCACAAATGTTTACGGCGCTTGATTCCGAGGTCTGGTGTGTCCAGAATCAATTCCTGAAGTTTTGTTCGGGTATGTTCAGTTAACGTACGAGCAGGAAATTATAAATTTTGAACCGTTGCTCAGAACTGAAATCCAAGGGCACCGTTGAAATCGCAGTTCCCGTATTCTCTTAAGAAGACTTTCACTTAGACATTAGTGAGTCGAGGATAAAAGTTAGTTTTTGGGTTTTCTATAAAAATAATAATAATAAAATAAAGTGTAAAAATTTATTTTATTTTTGATCCGCCATGTGAGGGAGGGTAGTTGGAACTTCTACATGGGAGTTGATGGTGGGACCGCCACACCCCAACCTCCAATGAGAGGTTATGGTGGTTGGGCCCACCCGAGCATAACCACCCGTGAGAGGTTATTATTTAAGGACCACCCAAAACCCATAACCTCTCTATTAAATGATAGGGGTGGGGACCACCTGACCTCTATTGACGATGGAGGATAAAACCACCCACCTCTCCCTCTTAAATATGGGAGATCCTCCTGCCATCCACCTAATTAAATGTGACACCTCTCTCAAATTTAATTATGTGGGGCCCACTCACTTAATTCATCAATATTGAATTACATGCCAACATAATAGTAGGAAAACCCTCTTATTATTTTCGTTGTCATAATCTTTATTTTGGTGGAGCCTTTGAGAGGAATGATAGGGAGAAAAGCACCCAACGAAGAATGCGAAGAATGTGAAGAACGCCGATGATGATCTTTCTTCTCTGAATTCTTCCCCAACCACCTACCCACAAACCCTTCACAATGTCGTCAACAAACCAACACAACTTGGAATTGAGGATGTTCAATAGACGCGATGAACTACAATCTCCTCTGACTTCCTTTTGTGACTCCGTCAACAAATGACGAGCATCGAGCGACGATTCAAAATGTAGGGGGATTTGAGCTGAATTATGTTTGAGTTTTTACCACCCACTCTCCATCGATTTTGTTGTGATTCTTATTTCCGATTGATATCATCTTAACGAGGAGGGCTCGGACCGCACCAACATGGTCCGACCCTCCCCCCTTGTCGTTGTTCTCATTGTGATGATGATGGAGGCAGATCCACGACGACCGACATCGGGCTGAATGCGATGGAACAGGCGGCACAAGGCCGTTGGGTCGCCAAGAGGGAGTGGCACCTCCATATAGGAAGGAAGGAGAGCCACGACCACGACTGGCTGTGGCAGAGGCACACGACGTCGTCAAGCCGTGCGAAGGCCAGCAGAGGGCCTCGGCCATGGCAGGCCACTGTGGAGGGGTGCGATGCCATTGGGCCGCGCCGGTGGCGTGGAGCGGCTGCCTGCTCGGGCCAGCTGGGAGGAGCGGGACCCTGTCGGGTCCCCTGAGTGTTGTATTGGTGCCACCTGGCGGCAGTTTCGGTTCCACCCGAATGGTTCAAATATTCAGGTGCCAGAGGGCGCGTGCCTCCCCCTGGGTGTGGCCAAGGCATGCTGTCGGGCCGCCCTCGGCCGGGCTGCCTCCTAGGGTCGGGCCGTTTCCTCAGACCGGGTCGGACCCGTGGATCGGGTCAGACCCTGGTACGGACCAGGTCGGGCTGAGTCGATGCGACGGGGTCAGACCGGACCCAGACCCGTTTGGCCAGATTATACCTTTTCGCTCATTACTTTGGCTATGTGTGTCTGATTGACTAACCGCCTATGGAAATGGAAATCTTGGAGCGTTGTGGTTATATTGGAATACCCCACACGAGGTTTGGAGATAGTTGGAGTATGGTAGGGTTGGTTTGAACCTAAAACCAATCAGGCCCCTGAGACTAAAAGGCTAATAACTAACAGAACATGCGTCCGATTGAAGCACCGTCTGTTTCATTGAGACCCTTATAATGAGGAGGACCATTGAGATACTTATAAGTGGGACTTCACAACACTTGGAGTATCGACTTGTAGCTCGTGGAGCGGACCCTCCCAGTGACGAGTGAGTAGATTACAGAGTCTTAGTAGTTGGCTGAGACTTGAAGACTGTTGAGCGGTCGACTCAGAGTGATTCAGATGGCCTAGTGGAGAGCATTTGGTTATAGCAGTAGACCCACTGTGGAGGAGCACTTGGTTGTAGCGGCATACTCGCAGTACTCGATAGAAGGAGTACCTCTATAGGCTATGAGGGGGAGCGCTTGGTTGTAGTGGAAGACCCATGGTAGGGAGCGCCTCTGTGTGAGCACGACAGACCCACATTACTCGATAGGTGGGGTACCTCAACAGTACGAGGATAGTGGGAAGCACTTGGTTGTAGCTGCAGACCCACTGTACTCGACAGATGAGGAGTTCTCCAGAAGCTGTGGTTTCAACATCATGAGTAAAAATCCTAGTTGAGATGTGTCAATAAATTTGTGTTTTCCTCATGATTGAGAAGGGTTACTAGAAAACATAGGTATATGTATGGGTATATACCGAAGTAATGGTTATCCGTTGATTTAATACAATGTGGTTTATCCTTGTTGTATTTTGTGAGACCTTGAGGGTCTCTGGGTCCCTACTAAGTAGCGTTATACTCACCCCTGCACGGGCTATTCCCACACCTCAATGTGTTGGATGCAGAAGAAGGACAATGCTGACGGAGGCCGAGAGTGCCATGAATAGATTATACATGGAGGCGGACCTTACGATGAATCGGTACACAGAGGAGTCCATCGGACGTGGAGTGCTGAGGTGGCCATCTATACCTACCCTTCAGGTAGGAACCCTGGAGGACGATCCAGGAGCTACTCTTTACCTTTTTTTTGTTTGTCCCTTTTTCAGTTGTACTTGTACTTTACAGTTGGACTTGTATTCTTGGACACTTTTTACTTTTTAGCACACTCTTGTATACAGTTTTTACTTAGTGTTTCACTTCCAGTTGTGAACTCTGATGTGTTTATTTTTTAGTTGTAAAGGAAATGGATTCCCAGTTTAGGGATATACGCCTTTGGTGATAGTCTCTAGCCCTTGGCGTATGGATGGTAGGCTTGGGGTAGTCATGATACGGGCCCTAGGGGACGGGTCATGAAAAAAAATACAAAAAATTCAGCCTTAGATAATTTGGAAATAATTATTTAAAAATTATTTTTATTCATTCCACTAAAATTTATAAAGGCTTCAAAATTTATTTTTAAAATTAGTTCACTATCAAAAGGTAGAAAAATGTATTTTAGAAAATGACATTTTTTATTTGAAAATTCGGATTTTTTAATTCTTATTCCTATAAAATATATTTAATAAATGTCAAAAAATTTATAAATTTTTGTAAGAATAATATATTTTTTCCTAATACTGCTCTCAATTGTAATTACTAGGCAATAAATGTCACATGTAAATAAAAATAAGTAGGTGTTGATTTTTTTCCTAATGAACACAATGTATCCTTTTAAAAATAATGATATGTCACATAAAAAATACCCAAATTCATTAGTGGGATATATTATTATAGTCCCTATTATCACATTCAAATCAATTATATCCATTATTGTTACACATAGATCACACACCATAAGAGAATCTTTCATTATGTTTAGCCCCAAAATTATGGGGAATAAGTTATATAAAATTAAGTCCCGAATAAATTTTGGATAGGTATAACTAGGATAATATAATTGAGTCAAATTGTGAATATGTATTCATAAAAAAGGTTTTGGCATGGAAAATCACATGATAATTTTGGTAGAATAATGGATGTACATAAAAATTCATGGAAATGTTTAATGCAAGTTAAAGGTGTTTCCCGGATTACATGAAAATCATAAGGAAATTAAAATTGATAATGTAAGACACTTTCCAAATATGAAAATTTGGAATCAATTGGAATAATACAAAAATGTTCTTGAATAAAGTAGAGGAGGAGAGATTACCCATACTTTTGAATAGAAATAACTTAGATAATGGTTTTGAAAAGAGAGGATAAATGATCTAACATTATTAAAAACCCAATTAGATATTAAATGGATAATTATAATAGAATGTAAGTAAAATAAGTTGATATTGAATAGGATGAATAGAAACAATGTTCTAGAATGTAAATAAAGAGAGATATATCCCTTACCATGAGGGGGAGCATCTAAAACATTGAGGGGATTTCTTAAGAGATTAGGTACACATTGGGAGAAAATTAGATATGGATATATATAGTAACATCATGATCAATGGGTTTGGAGTAAAAATGAATGAGAGGATGTCTGGGAATTTATATAAAAATAGAGGATAATTATCTATTAATTTATAAACATAGGTTTTGGACACAAGTTTGTAAAATAATATTTTTTTACAAAACTTGCCAATTTTTTTATCAAGGGGATTTTAAAAGAGGAGTTGTGTATTAATATTTTATAAGGACAAAACTCAAAAATGTTAAAATAATAGGATAGATAAAATGGAAGTGAGTCATTTTAATAATGAATTTATTTTAAAACATTAAAATATAATATTGGTTTGGAAGGGTTCATTAAATGATTATAAAATTAATAAAACAACTTAAAATGGATATTTTTTATAGGGTATGCCTATATTTTTTTCTTGGATTCAATTGTATCCCTTATTACAACACTTTTGGGCTTTGATGATGTCATAGTACTGATTGTATATGACACTGTATATAATTGATTCCAAAAAATTTTATTGACTTGGAATATAATGAAAATTTCACCATTATCTATTTTTTTAATTATGATTCAAAAAATAATATTTATTTTAGAATATTTTTTCTAAATATGATAATTTATAAAAAACATTACTTACTCAATAATAGTTTTTTACAAAAATATAAATTTTATGACCCATATAATTATTAAATTAGGATTTATTAAACTATATTATAATTTATATTTTAATACATATTATTTAATAAGAATATTTAATTGAAATATAATTTATTTTTAAATGATTGAATTTATCAAATGCATGTTGAAATTGAATCTATGCATTTCCAAACAATACAATTGTTTTTCTTAATATCAAGATTATAATTATCATCAACTCATATATAATTATAAATATAAAGTTACAATGAAAAGGGATATAAAATATTCATTAATTTATTAAAAATAAAATTTAAAAATTCATAGTACTATGTTCTAGATACATAACCTATTATTACATGAGAATACACCCTAAGGGTAAGGTGTTTGATGGTGATAAATTCTTGGAATGGTTTGGAAATAATTATTTGTGTTGTGATCATGATAATCATGAACTCCTCCCGTAAATGTTTTCAATAATGTATTTTTTATACAATTTCATATTTATCTTGGTTAAGTGAAAATCCTATTGATTAAATCTCCCTCCAAAGCTCTAATAAATGGGATACATATTGTATAATCCTACCGACCGAGGCCACCTCTCTTTCTATCTATTTCAATTATAAATTATCTTTACCTTTAATATATTGTAATATTATTAATCAATGTAAATTTAGTATATTAAAAATGGTTATGATGCATAATTATATTTTAAAAATGGAAGGTTATATTTTATAATGTTCCAAAATAACCAAAGTAGTGCATGTGTTTTCTATAACTGCATTACGTAATAAAGAAATTATTCCATTAAAATGGGATTTCATTTATAAAATATTGGGTCATTTTATGACATGTGGTAATATAAATATTTGGAAGCCATGAAAGATAACTATGAATATAGTTGACCCAAAATTGTGTTATTCATGCCTCGAGTTCTAAAGACCCTATATAATAAATTAATATGAATATCCCAATGTGTCGGTTGCACTACTAAGTAGGAAGGATGGATTATTGGTGGTTTCTTTTTAATGAAATGCTTATTATTTCTGAAATAATCATGTAATAACTGGCTTAGGATGAATTTTTGGGTTCTTTTAGGATATGTACTTTTTCCAATGAATAGTGAAAAGTATTTTTTTGCAAAACTATAATTTATTTTCATTATATAAATTATTCATAAATTATTATTTAATTTTGGATATGAAATTAAATTAAGCTAATTAATATTTAATTAAGAATAATCTAATTAATTACCAAATAATTATCATTATATTTAATTTTGGTATAAGAAAATTTTAGGGTCAGAAACAATTTTTTCTAAAAAATGTGTAAAATTGTGTTTTTAGAATTTGAACCAAATTTATTTCTTACAATTATAAAAATGAAATATTTTATTTTTTTTGCATATCTGGTATAAGTAAGTTCAATTGTTTTTATATATTTCCATTTTTTTCATTATGGATTGTAAATTGGTTAATAATGCTTTCACCATGTCAAGGGTAAAAGGGGAAAGATGGATAAAACTACAAGATAAGGCAAACACATGTCCCTAAAAAATGTATTCATTTTTTTATATGAGTGTGTCTCTACCATTAAAATCCTAAATTGTAAGATATTATATTTTATTAGTACTTTACTTTGATTATAAATTTTATATTATTTTATGTAAAGTATAATTACAAAAATTTCAGTCTTGCTTTTAATTTGAATTATATTTTGAAATTAGAAAATAATACGTCTTGAATTATTAAAAAAATGTCATTATTGATATAAATATGTGATTTTTATTATTTTAATTTAATATTAATATTTAGTGATATTATTCTTACCTTAAATTTTTACAAAAGGATAACACAATGATTATGGATGCAATTGAAAAATCATGGAAAATGATATTTAAAAATTAAAAAACAAATATTTTTTCTATGAATTATGGTATTATATGAATTTAATAAGTAATTATAAATTACAATTAATGGTAAAAGTGATTATATTATAATTTCATTTTGTTTTTCCTGTTTTTGAAGGGAAACTATTAGAATAGTCCCAAGTATTACTCCAATTTAATTTAATGATAACTAATATTTTCTTAAAATACATAAAAATCAAGAAAAATTAATTAACTAGAGAATTTGGGATGGAAAATGTTCAATAATTGCATCCATGGCCCAATTTATAGGAACATTCAACCATATTAATAAACTAATATATTTAATAAATGTCAAAAAATTTATAAATTTGTGTAAGAATAATATATGTTTTCATATTCTTGCTCTCAATTATAATGACTAGGCAATAAATTTCAAATATAAATAAAAATATGTAGGTGTTCATTTTTTTCCTAATGATCATAGTGTATCCTTTTAAAAATATTGATATGTCTCATAGAAAAATTTCTAAATTCATTAGAGGGATATATTATTATAGTCCCTCTTATCACAATCATATAAATTATATCCATTAATGGTACACATATATCACACACCATAAGAGAATCTTTCATTATGTTTAGCCCCAAAATTATGGAGAATAAGTTATATACAAGTATGTCCCAAATAAATTTTGGATAGGTACAACTAAGTGAATATAATTGAGTCAAAATGTTCATATGTATTAATAAAAAAGGTTTTGGCATTGAAAATCACATGATAAATTTGGTAGAATAATGGATGTATATACAGATTCATGGAAAAGTTTAATGAGAGTTAAAGGTGTTTCCCTGATTACATGAAAATCATAAGGAAATTAAAATTGATGATGTAAGACACATTCCAAATATAGAAATTTGGAATCAATTGGAATAATACCAAAAATGTTCTTAAATAAAGTAGATGAGGAGAGATTCCCCAAAATTTTGAATAGAAATAACTTATATGATGGTTATAAAAAGAGAGGATAAATGATCTAACATTACTAAAAACCCAATTTGATATTAAATGGATAATTATAATGGAATGGAAGTAAAATTAGTTGAGATTGAATAGGCTGAATACCAACAATATTCTAGAATGTAAAGGAAGAGAGATTTATCACTTACCACGAGGGAGATCATCTAAAACATTGAGGGGATCTCTTAAGATATTAGGTACACGTTGGGAGAAAATTATAGATGGATATAGAGAGTAACATCATGATAAATGGGTTTGGGGTGAAAACGAATAAGAGGATGTCTGGGAATTTATAGAAAAATAGAGTATAATTCTTTATTAATTTCTAAACATAGGTTTTGGACACTAGTTGGTAAATTAATAATTTTTAAAAAACATACCAATTTTTTTATCATGGGGATTTTAAAATAGGAGTAGTGTTTTAATATTTTATAAGGAAAAAACCGAAAATGTTAAAATAATAGGATAGATAAAATGGAAGTGAGCCATTTTCGTGAAGAATTTATTTTAAAACATTAAAATATAATATTGGTTTTGGAGGATTCATTAAGTGATTATAAAATTAATCAAATAGCTTAAAAAGGATATTTTTATAGGGTATATCTATATTTTTTCATGGATTCAATTGTAGCCCTTATTACGACACTTTTGGGCTTTGATGATGTCATAGTACTGATTGTATATCACACTGTATATAATTGATTACAAAAATGTTTATTGAATTGGAATATAATGATAATTACACCATTATCTATTTTTTTAATTATGATTCAAAAAATAATATTTATTTTATAATTGTTTTTCTAATTACGATAATTTATAAAAAAATTACTTACTCAATAATAGTTTTTTTACAAAAATATAAATTTGATGACCCTTATAATTATTAAATTAGGATTCATTCAACTATATTATAAGTTATATTTTAATAAATATTATTTAATAAGAATATTTAATTAAAATATAATTTATTTTTAAATGATTGAATTTATCAAATGCATGTTGAAATCAAATCTATACGTTTCTAAACAATACAAATTGTTTTCTTAGTACCAAAATTCTAATTATCATCTAATCATTTATAATTATAAATATAAAGTTACAAAGAAAAGGGATATAAAATATTCATTAATCTATTACAAAGAAATTTTAAAAATTCACACTACTAAGTTCTAGATACATAACCTATTATTACACGAGAATACACCCTAAGGGTAAGGTGTTGTGGTGATAGATTCTTGGAGTGTATTGACAATAATTATTTGCATTGTGATCACGATAATAGTGATCTCCTCCTATTAATGTTTTCATTAATTCATTTTTTATAAAATTTCATATTTATCTTGGTTAAGTGAAAATCCTATTGATTCCATTTCCCTCCAAAGCTATAGTAAATGGGATACATACTATATAATCTTTCCAACTGAGGCCACCTCTATTTCAATCTATTTCAATTATAAATTATCTTTACCTTTAATATATTTTAATATTATTAATAAAATTAAATTTAGTATATTACTAATGGTTATGATGCATAATTCACTTTTAAAAATGGACAGTTGTATTTTATAATGTTCCAAAATAACCAAAGTAGTGCATGTGTTTTCTATAACTGCATTACGTAATAAAGAAATTATTCCATTAAAATGAAAGTACATTTATAAAAGTTTGGGTCATTTTTGACACATGGTATTATAAATATATGAAATCCATGCAAAATAACCGTGAATATAGTCGACCCAAAATTCTGTTATTCATGCCTCGAGTTCTAAAGACCAGATTTAATAAATTTATATGAATATCCCAATGAGTGGGTTACACTACTAAGTAGGAAGGATAGATTATTGGTGGTTTCATTTTAATGAAATGGAAATTATTTTTAAAATAATCATGTAATAACTGGCTTAGTATGAATTTATGTGTTTTTTTAGGATATATACTTTTTCTAATGAATAGTGAAAAGTATTTTCTTGGAAAATTATAATTTATTTTCATTATATAAATTATTTATAAATTATTATTTAATTTTGGATATGAAATTAAATTAACCTAATTCATTTTTAATTACGAATAATATAATTAATTTCCAAATAATTCTCATTATATTTAATTTTGGTATAAGAAATTTTTAGGCATAGAAACAAATTTTTCTAAAAAATGTGTTTAATTGTGTTTTTAGAATTTGTAACAAAAATTATTTCTTACAATTATAAAAATTAAATATTTTATTCTTTTCCATATCTGGTATAAGTAAGTTTAATTGTTTTTAAATATTTCAATTTCATTCATTATGGATTGTAAATTGGTTAATAATGTTTTCACCATGTTAAGGGTTAAAGGGGAAAGATGGATAAAACTACGAGATAAGGCAAACACATCTCCCTAAAAAAGGCATTTATTTTTATATATGAGTGTATCTCTACCATTAAAATCGAACATTGTAAGATATTATATTTTATTAGTACTTTACTTTGATTATAAAATTTATATTATTTTAGTAATATAAGATCAAAAAAATGTCACTCTTGCTTTTAATTTAAATTATATTTTGAAATTTGAAAACAATACGTCTTGAATTATTAAAAAATATTATTATTGATATAAATATGTGATTTTTATGATTTTAATTTAATTTTAA
Source organism: Viscum album (assembly GCA_963277665.1). Lineage (NCBI taxonomy): Eukaryota > Viridiplantae > Streptophyta > Magnoliopsida > Santalales > Viscaceae > Viscum > Viscum album. The sequence continues at coordinate 1,137,296,928 of OY728166.1, forward strand.
TATTTAGTGATAGTATACTTTCTTTAAATTCTTACAAAAGGATAACACATTGATTATGGATGCAATTCAAAAATCATGGTAAATGATATTTAAATATAAAAAAACAAATATATTTTATATGAATTATGGTATTATAAGAATTTAATATGTAATTATAAATTATAATTAATGGTAAAAGTGATTATATTATAATTTCATTTTGTTCCTCATGTCTTTGAAGGGAAATTATTTGAATAGTCCCAAGTATTACTCCAATTTAATTTAATGATAAGGAATATTTTATCAAAATACATGAAAATTAAAAAAAATAATTATCTATAGAATTTGTAATGGAATATGTTCAATAATTGCATCCATGGACCAATTTTTAGGCACATTCAACCATATTAATAAACTAATAACCTTTACTGATTGAAAACCGTGTTAACGCATTTATGGTTTACAGAGGATTAATGAGGGGATAAACCAAAAGATAAGTTTTAAAATGAAAATTAATGATGTCTAAATTTTATTGGTTTAAGATAAATATAATATAACATTTCAGAATTTCAATATTATGTCCATTTTTTCATGTTAAATGATTTTAATGTTTTTATATTTTAATGTTCTAAATATATACAATTTTTTAACATCCCTAACATATAAAAGGGCACCCCTATCCTATATATCTCAGAACTTTTGATTCATTTATCTCATCAATGATCGACCAAAATCCCTTTAAAACTATACTATCTAGGACATCTAGGCTCTAGTCGTACCAATAAATAATCATAGGTATATTAATGTGTAATAAAAGTTTGGGTTTCCAAAAAAGATGTTTAACTCTTAACCGATATATTTCATTTAATTTATACTTATAACTCACTAAATTCTTCAATAAATATGTAATTTAAAAAATATTAGTATCCCAATATACTGATATGTTTTTTATTTCTATGTTATAATCTTTATTAATCTCCATATCTCTCTTTTTGGAAATGTAATCTTTACTCATGTGTACATGTGGACAACAAACTCCACAAAGTGATGTCTTTCATTTGTCCTCATCACCTCACAAGAGTACTTATTATGATTATATTAACTAATATACATGATAAAAAAGTCATAATTATTATTAAGAAAATGTAATATATTATTAACTTTTTACCCTTCCATCCATAGAAAATGATAATGTTTCTCATTAGTACTTATAGATTAAAACCTCCATAAGGTGAAGTGATTTATTTTTCAGGAAAAAACATCATAGATGTTTATAAAATTAAATTAGATTTATAAAAATGGAAATTTTGTCATGATTAATATTTTTGAGATTATTGAACCATTCCCCCTTTGACCGAGGTCATTCTACAAAATTTGTATTTTTGTTATGAACATAACATCTTCCAAACACTAGGTATGAACATAAATTATTTAATAACTATATAAGGTATTTTAATAAATGAAATAAATTGGATAAAAATAATAGAATACACCTTTAAATTTTTATTTCACAATAATAAAATTGATGTTAGTTAATCATATAAGATATAATGTATTTACATCGTGATCCAAAATTGAGGTTTGGGTTTCTTATCTCACTTTAATTTGTTTGTGTAATATTCTATATCCCCCACTTATTACCATCATGAAGGGTATAAAATGATACATTGATATTTTATATGAATACTATCCTTATATTGATTATTTTTAAAGTTTCATTTTATGTAATTTCATTCATGGATGTTATTATTCAAAAGTATCTAAATTATTATTGGTTTTATTTTAAAATATAACATTTTATAGGGAATATTTATGAATAAAATTATGATGATAAAATTATATGATATATCTCTAAAAAATAATAATAGTTTCATTCTCCTTTATGTATTTGTTAAATTAATATTTTACCACTAATATTTCACTCTCAATAAAACAAATAGTATAAAAGAATATTTTTAAGGATAATGAATTTGTTTTTATATTCATCCCAAAATAAGTTTCTTACATGAACAAAAATTCATTAAATTTTTTTCAAGAATTATTCTAATATTATCTAGTGAATTATAAATTTCATTTTTACTGATGTTTTACTTTTCATAAAATGTTTTAAATGTAATATTTTACAAATGAGGTAATTTTTCCAAATTTGTAAATTAAAACTCTATTTCAACATTTACCACAGTAATAAAATTTACCACCATCATGAATATTATTTTTCTAAAATATTAATTTAAAACATTCCATGGTTCATTTAATGGAAAATGTGTTTTTCAATATTATAGAAGTTTTTATTTAAATTATTTTCAAAATAAAATGATATTTTTATGACATGATCAAGGAAAGGACTAAATGTTCTTTTAAAAGAACATTTATCTATGTAAACATAATTTAGTTTACAGAATGATTTACTCGGTATATATTGTAATGATACCATCAACAACATTATTTAGGATTACTTATCATTCTAATGTTCTATTTTTCAATGGAAAAAATAATGATATTTCACATTCTAGTTTTTAAATATGGGTATTTATGTTCAATATTTATTTTATTTAATATTATTTACATTTAGAGAGTGAATTAATTGGACTTTCAAAGTGATGGGTAGAGACCACTATAACCCTTAGATACATCTAGAGGGCTCATAAGTCAATATATTATGTATTTTTTGGTGTGTTTATAAACAATTATATATAATGCATTAGAAGAAATCATTGACATTATTTTTATGACAACATGGAAAAATGCCTTGATAATAAGACTATGATTTATTTCATTATGTATTTCTTTATTATAAAACATTTTATTATAATTCATGTGATTATATTTGTTGTAATGTCCTCCAAGGATATATTTAGATTTTATAGTATTATTTATATGACATATTTGATTATTTTATATTTATACCATATTATTCATGGTTTACTTATTATATTATAGATCTTGTAATACACTTTCCATTCCAGAGGAACTGAGATCACCATTTAATATGTTTTCAGATCTATGAGATTCAAAGAAGTAATCTATGTATAATACTTGGTTTATAATATAATAAATCTTAATTTTGTCACTAAAATAACATTTTGAATGAAACATGAGTTTTTTGGGGTTTTAGTCGTAATAGGTTTTAATAAAATTCTTCAACACTACACTAAAAGATCTTTAATGTGCAAGAAATTGAAACCCTTATTATATATCATTTATTTGTGGGTTGATTATGTTACATGGAATTATAGTTGTATCAAAGGAAGGTTTTAGGTAATGTTAGTGGTTATAATGTTATTTTAGTGTATTTTAGTGTTCTTTAAAAACTATAATGGTTAATATGCGATAGAGAATTTGCTTTATTGAATAGTAGATGACATGGTTATGGATATGTTAGTATTTACCCTCCCCATAATATTGATTATTATAATTTTATTAGATATAGTAACACTAATTTTTTTTGATTTAGTAAATGGAATGAACTAACTTGAACAATTTTAACAAAAGATGTGAATAAAATTTTGGTGGTTTTAATAATGAGAAAAAAAGTATAAGAGTTGGATCGGAAACTCTTATTGTTGTTCATAACATTATATTTAGATATATGATTAACTACCTGAACCAAGGTGAGTTTTAAAAAACACCAAATAAAAAAATGTGTTTTTATACACATTAAGGGGATGAATGTCATAAACGTGATAAGATAATGATTTATATATTTCCTAAATGTGGGAAAAACTACTTAAAAAATGTGCATAAATGGATGGCTCTCAGCAAATTAGGAACCTCTTTCATGTTGCGGTTTCTGAACTACACAATGAAATCTGGTATGATCGGAATGCTATTATTCATAATAATTACTCATTTAATCAAAATGCTAGTCGGATGAGGATCCTCATTGCCATACAAGAAGCTTCCTTGATTCAAAAGGGACATTGCCACAATACCGTACATGAATTTGTGATCCTGAGGCGTTTAATGATTAAAGTAAAATTCTATCAGGTGTATCACACTCTGGAGGGGTTTTGGAGGGCCCCCCGCCTGGATGGATCAATATCAATTTTGATGGCACCTCCAAAGGTAATCTGGGACCTTCGGGGTGTGGTGCCATTTTCAAGAATCACCCTAGTCAGATCCTTGTATGCTTCATAGGAAAATGTAGCTTTGACACCTCACTTGAAGCTGAGATGCTGGGATAGATAAATGCCATTGCTTTATCCAAATTCTTTGGTTAGAATAACCTCTAGATCAAAAGAGACTTGCTGACTATAGTCCATGCAATTTGGAATGGCATAATACACCTTTCATTGACGATTAATACTTTCTAGATGGAATGATTCCATTTAAATAATGATATTTACAATATCATCACACATGTGTATCGAGAAGCAAACATGGTTGTAGATGGTTTAGCCAACATGGTAGTTAATAAGGACATTTCTTGGTTCTAAGACCTTCCCACTACTCTTCTTTCCTTTCACGAATAAGATTGTAATATGATACCATTTTTTAGACTCATGAAATCCTTATTTTTTAATAATATTTGTGCTTTGGTCATCTCTAACCGAGGCTTCACCTTTAAAAAAAGATTACATAAGGAGATACTTCAGAGGAATAATAATATGTTTCAGATATGGAGAGTACAGTCATTATGAAAATCAATTTCATAGGAGGAAAGATTATTATGGAGACAAAAAAGATCCTATGTATACGAGAATAAAAAGGTTATAATCTAATGATGAAGAAACATCAAATAACTTATAAATTCTATGAGTTATATTAATAGTTTTATTTAAATTTAATGTAGGAAACATGATTGGATTGATATTACTGATTCTTGTGTACCTATTTATAATTATATTATAGGACAGATGTGTTAATAAATAATATGAACACTACTCGTCAATGAATTATTATGATACTTGATCAATTTATGTTTTTAAAAATATTAGTTTATGTGTAAGTATATAGTCTTATTTTATTTAAGGGTATATAAATTTAATTTTAATCATATGTTTAATGGAATCAATACTCTTTTGATGTTTCATGTGATATGAGTTATTTGGGAGGAATTTATTGTGTCTTAATAGATGGTTGAGGTATTTGTAACGATAATATAACTATTGTTTTAGATAAAATGTTATTCGAAGAAGGATGAAATCACTGCTTACAGATATAAGACGAAAGAAATTGATAAAATTTAGGGTTAATATAATAATTGATACTATGTTAATAATGATTAGCTAGATAAAATTGAAATCACATTTTGGGATCATATATTTTATCATATAAAAACCGATGGTATTAAAAATTTAATTTTTTACTAATTGATTAATGTTATTTTTTAAGAAGTTCAAAATATTGTGAAAATTATAATATTAAGGAAACTAGAAATATTTTTTTCTACGAGGAGATTTTATTTCAAAAATAAAGGTTTTTTTATCTTTTGGAAACATAGAAGATTATATTGTGGATCTATAATGATTTAGGTTATCTATAGTGAACAATAGTATAATTAAAAGGTTATATAATAGTGCATATGTAATTTTTGTATGTGATTTTATGAGTGATTAATGTTTCTGGAGATAAATGATAAAAAGATCTCAGAAGAATACATGATATAATATCTCTATTATTTTGTGTTCTCAACTAGGTTTACTATATTTTGAGGAGTTTTAGGGATAATTATATATATAATTATATTTGATGAAATTTGGGTGTTATTTTCGATGTATTTTAGAGTAATTTTGAATTTATTATAATAAATAAATAAATATATTATATATTATATTAATATTTTATAATAATTTTTTATTTTCATTATTGCATATAAATAAGATAAATAATGTATTGTATTTATTTGGATCTTGTGATCAATTTAAAGTAAATTTTAGGTCCCATATAATGAAAAATATACAATATAACATTTAAAATATGGTGTGAAGTAGAATTAGATACTATTCTTAAATAAAAATGGAATAAATTATTCTTGTTAATGATAATGAAATAACGTAAGTGTATTTTATTTTATCTTCTTTATTAATGGTAAAATAATCCATCAACATTAAGAAAAAGATCTATAAATAATGTTGTTATCCTTTTACCATAATTTAGGGTTAATTGATGGAATTATTTATCCATGATTGATTTACAGTATTGGGTTCATTAACATTCAAGTGATCATGTTATATATCAAACTATATTATTCATTTAATGTTAATTTCTGACCTCTTGGTCAATATTTTCACTTATAACAAATTTTCACATTATTTGGGAATATAATTAAATGATATATGAAGTAACATTCATAATTATTTATAAAAACTTAAAAAATAATGTTTTATTATCTATTTTAATGATGTAACTTTTAAACAAAGGTTTTTTTAGAAATTGAAATGTGTTTTCATTTCATAATCAAATTTTTTATTTTCCACATCATAGAATATATTTTATGAAAATGAGATATATTTTTTTAATTATAAATGAGAAAAAATTGTGATTAAAATTTTATATAAGGCAGTATATTTCAACACCTCAATAATTCAGAATTTAATTTGATAGAGTTATAAATTATATAATGCGCAGTATATATAACAAAAATCTAAAACAAACCATGGTATAATACAAAAAATATTAATAATTAAATATGACTATTATGACTTAGCTATTAGTTTAGTGAATATGAACATGAATAACTATATTATTAAATATATGTAGAATGTTTTCATTAATTAAATGAATAATAATTTATCAAAGGATTATCAATTGGGTGGAAATGAAGTTTAAATAATTTAGAGTTAAAATATGTATTTTTTATAAAACTAATATTTATTTATGATTTTTTATTAATAGATTAAATTAATCACTATTGATATATGGTTGTAATGAAATATTTATATTATATATCCAATTTAATTAATTATCATTCATTGAAATAATCTGTTAGAAATGTAATAAGAATAAATTTAGTTTATCTTAAAAAATACACTTTCATAAAAAATTATTATTATATCATTTTGGGCATGGATATTATAAATACTTTTTACTAATTTTGTAATTTTTTTTTATTTTTTTTAATTTTGAAATCATAATTTCCTAATAGGAGTACTAAAACTATTTTGAATATTTATAAACTGTTTGATTTTTGAATAAATGGTGAAAATGTGGATTTTTCAAAAAAATAATTTATTTTATTTAAATAAATTAATTTAATAATACCATTTTGTATCTAGTATTAATGTAGAAGTAGAGTCATTTTATTAGAAATAATCTAACTGATTAAATAATAATTATTTTTATATTTTTTTTGGCTGTATCTAATGGCATGGGGGTGTTAGATATTTATTATATTTATGTATAATTTCTTTATTTTAACTATGTTTAAAAGGACATATCACATAGAAAAAATAGAATAAAAAACTATTACATTGAATTTATCTTAGTGGTATATGTCTGTAGATGTCACTGATAGCCCAAGCTGAGGACCCCACACTAAAGTCACCCCTTTCATTATATTTAACATACATCACTATGATATATATTTGTAACATCAAGTCTATGGTTAGTCATAGATTTCTATCTACATGGGGTTTTTTTCAAGTTTATTCTATCCACTCCATGATGGATCCAATATATCAAACTGAATATCAGGTCCCAAATTTTCCATTTTACATCTCCAATGGCAAGGAACTGCTCCGTAGAATTATTATAATCTTATATTTATGGACTTAGAGGCCTAATATAGTTCTAGAGTCCTTGAACTTATGACCCATATACTATATATTTTTTTCAATAAGGATCGTAGATCAAAATACCAGTATTTTTCTTGAAATCATATTTTTGGTGAATAGTGTTGCAGCTATAGTACCACTACAGTACCCTCTACAATAATTCTACAGTAAAAAAAGTATGTTTATAAATAATAACCCACTATATTTTATCCTTGGTTTAATTTTGGATTATCGGTAATGTTAAAAAATCATTCACTATGTATAATGATTCCATTTCATTTTAGTATAATCTCATTTTTATGCTTAAAAAAACATTCGATGAATGTGATTTTACTTTTTTTTAAATATTTACACTAAAATAGACCTTTTCTAATTATATAAATTGAATCTAGAATATTGGATTACATATTTGAAAATAAGTGATTAAAATTTATTAAATACTTCCCATTTTTATTTTTTTCATTACGAAATGTTACTTGGGTGAAAATAAAGTCACCATGGTTTGCATAAAATGGGTAAAAATATGAGATAAGGCATAATAAACTACCAAATACTTATTGTTATTTTAATTTATACGTGTTTTCAAAAAAAACGTATAATAAATGAAAATTTAATCTTCATTCCACTTTCTTCTGATTATCACCTTTAAATGATTTCAAGAAAAGAGTAATTACTAAAATTCCACTCTCTTGATTTTAATATAACTTATATGAATTTATTTGGATAAAAAAAATTTAATAATGAGTATAAAAGATTATTTTCATCATATATATGTTATTTTTTTAATTTAATTTTTATTTTTTGGGATACTGTATTTAATTTAATAAGTTAGAAAATTTGGACATAATCATTGTGGAATAAGTATTAAGGTTAGGGAAAATATTTTTTAAAATAATAAAATTAATAATTTTTTGTGGAATTGTAGTGTGAAATTTTTTTACTAGGTATGTATAAAGAATAATTAATGGTTAATGTAAAATGATTTTAAATCCATTTCCATCTCCATTATTTTTATGGGAAATTTAAATAATATTAAAAATATATATTTAATGATAATTTATGACAGAAAATATTTTATTAAATGAATTAAAAATCATAGAATACATAAAAAGGAAATATGGAATGGTTAATTTCCTAGAATTTAATCCATAGACTATTTATGATCCAAATTGAACCTAAAATGTAAATTTATTTCTCATAAAGAGTAAAAAATGTGTTACCATAGTTAATATTAAAAAGGGTTAATGTGGGGGTTAATCAAAAATATAAGGATTAAAATAAAACATAAACCAGTATAAATTTTATTACATGAGGTTATTTTCACCTTATTATATCCAAAATTCTAAATTTGTTTCACTTGGGGAAACTTCTCATGACTAATATATTTATTATGTTATATGCTTTTTAATATTTACAATTTCGTCACTCCCATCACTTATAAAAGGAATCCCTATCCTATCATCATCAAATGTTTTGAGACATATATATCATCCAATATACACTTAAATACTTTGAAAACCACCCTACACTTTAACTATGGGTTTTGGTCTCACCAAAATACAAACTTATAATGCTCCATGTTTAAGATAATAGAGGCTTCCCAAATAAGAGGTATAACTCTTAATGGAGTCCTTTAATTTTATTTATTCGTGTAACTGCTTATATTCTAAAAAAATAATTGATATAATAATATATTTTTATGATATATTTTTATGTTATTATTTCTTTGGTATAAACCATATTCATCTCCATCTCCATCCTAGGGTAAATGAAGATATGACGTGTGCGTATTTATGTGATACCGCCTCCATGAAGTGATGCATTCTATTTGTCATCACCACCTCAAAAGTATGGTTATTATGATATATATAATTAATATATATGATGTTAATAACATAATTATGTTTTAGTAGATATAATATATTACCTTTTTTCTTAACCTATCAATCATTAAAAAATGATAAAGTTTCTCACACATACGTATGGACTACCTCCTCCACAAAGTGATGTGATTTTATTATCAAGCCTAAAATTAATGAATTATTATAAAATTATAGTTAAATTATTAAAATTTGAACTATTTTAGTATTAATATTATAGAGATCATGGAAAATTAACTCCTTTGACCATCGTCAACTAACCAAAGTTATCTTTTTAAATTATGAACAGAACATCCTTAAAACATCCAACATGAAATAAAATGATTTAATAATTATATATAGAATACTAATAAAGTAAATAAAAGGGAAAATAATAAGGTAAAACATATGGAAAAGTTTATTAATCAATTATATATGTATATTCTAGTATATATTATGTACTTACGCGGTGAGTAAAACTTGAGGTAAGGGTTTCCCATTAAACATATTCATTTAATGAGATATATGCCATATTTACAACATATTTCCACAAATTTAAGTATATAATACAAATTTTATATTCCATATATCGAATAAATTCATTTTTTGGTATATAAAATTTACTTTCTAGAGATTTATTTCATGGAGGTTATTCTTAAACAGTTACGATTATGGTAAGTGTTTTATATTAGAATATAAATTTTTACCAAGATAGTTTGTGCATAAATTTTTTATGATTAAATTATACGATCTATGCCTCAAAAATATTTTTTATTTCATCTTAATACGTACAATTTTATAAATTAAAAGTTTCTGTTTAATTTCAATCTTTCTATGTACTCAAAATTTTGAAAAAATGTTTTGATGGAAAATGAAGTGGTTTTTCTATTTGGTCAAGAATAATTTTCTTATAGTTATATAATTTCATTAAAAATAGTTCAAGAAATTGTTTAAAATTATAAAATTATAAAATTATTTTTTACCAATGTATTACTCTGTATAAAATTTTTTAATCAATTTTATTCTCATTATATATATAAGATATATTTAAAAAATTTTGTAAAAAACATTATCTTAATGTTTACAGCATGAATAAATTTACCATCTATCATAACTATTCATTGAGTTGAAGATTCCGTTATAATTTTCAATGATCGATTTAAATAATTTTTTATCAATATTAAATAAATTTTTATTTAAAATATTGTCAAAAGAAAAGCATATTTTTCTCATGTTTTCAATGAGAGGTTCCATTATTATTTTAAAATCAATTTCATCTATAACAATATAATTTTATAAATATTATGATTTAATTATGTAATAATATAATGAAACCATCAACAATATTACTATGGATGGATTATGATCACAATGTTCTATTTTTTAATCCCAAAAAATATTGATAGTTTTATGCTAGTTTTCAAATATAGATATTTATGTTATTTATATTGTTTTATGGTGAAAGGGATACATTACAATGAAAATAATACACCACCTAGATATTTATAATGATTATGTAACATATTGATTATTCACCCATTTCACATGATAGATAAATTCGACATAGTTAGTGATGTGGGGACTAGTTATTTCCCCTCAATAAATTGTTAGTTATCATCAAATAAACTGACCTAAGTATTTGGTGTGTCTTACTAATTCTTTATGATTACTTAGAATGATAACATGATGTTTTGTATATGATGTCTTAGAAAATGTCCCTGGTAGTATGATTATGATGTCATCCACTATTAATTAAATCATTATGAAATCAATTATTTTTATCCGTGTGATTATATTAGTTTTTTTTTCGAAGTAAAAATGAAAAGAGGGTGGGGGGATTGTTAATTTAAAAATTAAACTGATAATGGAAAATGAAAAATTAAAAATAAAAATGATTTATTGATAAAATTATAAAAATGACAAATAAATAAATAATAAATCCGATGTATATTAAATTTTAAATATCTAAAAAGACTATGTGTGGAAACCAACATATTTAATTTATACAATTATGAATATCAATGTTGAATAATATAATGATATAATGTAAAGAGAGGGAAAATATAATTGATACAGATTTTAAAAACATCTCTACGTTAACACTAATATCACTTCCCCTCAAATAGAGAGGTTAATATTATTAATACATTGATCATTTGGTGATTAAGAAACTTATTCATCACAATTGTGTTTTACGATCAGCCCATTGAACAACACCGATAGCCAAGGAATCCATATCTCACTTCTGTTGAGTGAGAACCCATTAGACAAAATGGTGACAAGAGAGAGTATTAATTTTTAAAAACTATTACAATTCCACTCAAAAATATATTGTATATATTATTTCTATTTATGATGGGTTATTCTAAAGGAATAATAAGATAATTTGATATATTGCAAAACTATAATCTCTCTTTGAGAGTATTCTAAAATTTCTAGAGATTATATGTAGATTCAATTAGGGATCATGGTTGGGAGTTAATTTTTACCTTCTACGATGCCAAGGATATCATTTTATATGCTCTATTTGGACTAGGTAACTTTTCAAATTCATCATCGTCAATGATGAAAAATATTTTCATCTTAAATGAATTTTTGACCACATTGAATGAACTACATGACTAGAATTACCAATTCCATTGGATACCCCAAATCCTCTACTGGGTAGATGATGCAGTATCCAAAACATGGTGTAATTAGAAGTCCCCCAATGGACAACCATTTCAAAAATTATGAACAATAAAGACTCTTTATTCAAAACAAGATAGATAATAAGACTCTACTAATTGGCCTTTGGTACATTCTCTCAAGAGAGAGTCTATACACAAGGTACAAACTAGCCAGTTCCAAATATTGGGTAGTGGGTGCTACCTAAATTGAAACCTTTTCAACAGTTTATATCGACAATTCCATTAAAAAAATTGATTAGATTTTAATACATTAATATTTGATATGAAGATATGATAATTTATGATTATAATAATTTAACATGATTTCAAAATATCATGAAGGTATCTATGATTCCTATCACATAATAATCAAAATAAATGCTAATACTCTCTAAGAAAAAATTGATAGAATCATATGCCTGTATTTGAAACCTTGAGAACTAGATGACAGGGAAAGGGACAATAATATTATCCTTTTTAATTATCACAAACACTTGACATGAAAACATAAGTTAAGTGTAAATGAAATTTAATATCGATAGGAAATTAATTTGAAGATATTCAAAAGATATTTAATGATTTAAAGGATTAAATAAAGAAATAAATATTTTAACAAGTTAAATATTTTTAACATATAATTTTAATATGTTTTTGTTTCTAAAAACAATTAATCACTAAAAAAAGTTCCAAACATTTCCCAAATAAAAAGGTAATACTTCTACCCTTTTTGAAATAAAATTATATATCATAAAGAATCATACACTTCTGTGATGACAATAATCTTTGTAGTCATTTATTGTAAAGAAATGAAAATTTGAAGGAATTTTTTTTCATAAATTCTTTTGAATTTTACGAGTATGTGGTTTCTGACGACACTTGATTCCGAGGCCCGGTGTGCCCGGAATCAATTTCTGATGTTTTGTTTATGTACATTCAGTAAACGTACGTGTGAGTTTTTCTATCTTTTGAACTGGTTCTCATAATTAAAATCCGAGGACACCGATGAACTCACAACGCCGACATTCGCTTAAGGGTACCTTTACCATAGTTGTGTTTTATGCGGGTTGAGAGTGAATTTTTGGGGATTTAGAATAAAATAAATAAAATTTGTGGAACACAATTTTATTTTAAGGATGTTAGTTTTTTCCGACAATGGGAAGTTAGTGGTGGGGCCCACACCCACATAACCTCCCATATGAGGAATTAGTGTGGTGGGGCCCACACTAGCCCCAACTTATCACCTCCCCTCAACACCCTTGAACCCCCCCTCAGACCGCTCGGCTAGCCGTCCAAGCCGCGGCCAGCCGGGCCGCACCGAGTCGGGCCGGACCACGCCCCGCCGGGCCGGGCCGCGCGATTCACCTGGCCGGTTCGACCAACCACCCCACTGGGCTTAACAGGCCAGGACCATTTTCACTTAAAGGTGAATAACTCGAACACCAGGATGGGCTGGGCCACGCCCTGCCTGACCGAGCCGCGTGTTTCACCGGGCCAGTCGGACCCTCTGCCGGGTCAGACCCGCCCAAACAGGGTTGACCAGACCCTCCAGCCCACTGGGCTTAACGGGCCGTGCCATACCGGGCTGGGCCGTGCCCCTTCGGGCTGAGCCGCGCCACTCTGGCCGGGCTGCGCGATTCACCGTGTCAGACCCTCCAAAACCGGGTTGACCCGACCCGCCAGCCCACTTGGCTTAACAGGCCGGACCCATTTTCACTTAATGGTGAATAACTCGAAGATCGCGCGTCCGATCGACACACCGTCTGCGGAACTGGGACACTCGTGATGTGGTGGTCCATTTTCGATACACTATGTGAGTTTTGAAAAAATTTGGAAAATGGACGGGTTTAGAATGAGCGTATTTCCAACCGGGCCCCCAGAGCAAAAATGCCAATAACTCTCAGACCGGGCGTCTGATTGACGCGCTGTCTGTCGCATTGGGTTCCCTTTGACGAGATGAATCATCAGGATACAAAAACTCTATACTTCGTGATAGTTAATGTATCGAACCCTTTGCTCGAGGAGAAGACCCTCCTGGAATCGAGCGTGCTTTGTGCGGGAACCCTAGAGCTGGCTGAAACGATGACTACCATACTGGAATCCTCTGTGGGTTCAGTGATGATGAATACCGTACTAGAATCCTCCATGGGATTGGTGACAATGACTACAGTACTGGAATCCTCTTTGAGTTCGATGACGATGGTTACTTTTCTTATATCCTACGTGGGTCCGACAGTTTGAATTCTGTTCTAGTATCCTACGTGGGTCTGACAGAGTAGCTGGTCTAGTATCCTACGTGGGTCCGCCAGCTTAGATGGTCTAGTATCCTACGTGGGTCTGACAGCTTAGTTGAATCAGTGACTACATCTGACCATCTTTATCACTTTACGAAAGATGTATACCTATGTGAGCTGAGTCTTGACTTTCAATCATTATCATCGATGTGATCGACTTCTTTTCTCTCTGGACTTGGTTATGCTTAAGCTCAAGAGTTGTAGCCGAACTGGGATTGATGACTTAGGTATATGTATGGAAATATACCTAAGTAGTGTTGGTTTATACTTCGTGATTGTATCTTTCCTTTGTGGATTATTCTTCGTGGATTTTGGGAGACCTTCAGGGGTCTCAGGGTCCTTACTGAGTATTGTTATACTCACTCCTGCATGGGCTATGCCCGCACTACATTGTGTTGGATGCAGATGACAGAAAACACTGATCATGGTAGAGACTTGTGGAGCTGGACGATACCCGAAGGTGGACCACTCGGAATGACGTACACGGGGCAGACAGACGAACCCAAGGTGCCGAGGAGACCATCTGTACCCACACATCAGGTGGGATTCTCGAAGGATGACTCAATGGTTGCTGCTTTACTTTTCTGCAGTTGTACTAGATTTTTTTGTACTGTACTTTACTATTGGGTTTGTATACTTGCCCATTTATTTTTCAGCACATACTTTTGTACTCAGTTTTACATAGTGCTTTCTACTGTTGCATACTCTTTTGTGTTTTTTTACTTTTATAAAGGAAATGCCTTCCCTTTTTATAAGAATTTACGCCTTTGGTGCTAGTCGCCAGCCTTTGGCCTATGGAAGGCAGGCTTGGGGTAGTCATGACACGGGCCCCAAGGACGAGTCGTGAAAAATTATTATCAAAGGAGTCAGTTATACTGCAGAACACATGAGTCTGATTATTACTTCTCTATGAAGAAATAGTGTTAAGTGTTTTGGGTGTGGTTATCAATTTAGGGAAACCGATGTTGGTGTGGAGGCCGACGTATCCATACACTAGGACTCTGACTCCTAATTTCCGACTTAGTGCACGAAAACATTGATTGGATGTGTGTTTCAAAAATTTTCATTGTGATTACTTTGTGTCAGCTCACCAGGTATACTTTTTGACCATGGTGCACCTGTTTTTTAGGATGACCCCATGAAGGCAGCCAGCTAGGGTTCCGAGCCACATATGAGATGGAAGCCCACCGAGCGACGAGGCCTCAGTGCAGGGCCCCATCACAATGGAGGCACCAGCGGTACCACTACCCGCTGAGCCACCGATACTACCAGCCCCAGCAGATTATAGTGCACGCCACTTGAGTGCATTGTATGAGTTATAGCGACAGAGGACGCCCATGTTCCATAGAGAGATGGACCCTCAGGCAGCTGAGGAATGGCTGGAGGCTATCGTCAGAGTTTTCAGATTGGTAGGGACACCAGCCGACCATCTGGTGGTCCTTTCCGCGAGTCTCCTATACACAGTAGCAGGTAGATGGTGTAACTTGATGCTCTAGGTGCACGACAAGGCATCTCTACTTTGGAAAAACTTCAAGAGTATCTTTTTCTCGGACTTTGTTCCAGCCATCCTTTGTGTGGTGCAGATTCAAGATTTACTTCATCTGCGGAATGGCAGTATGACAGCAGCTCAGTACTCAACGAGGTTTACCGACCTCTTGCGATACTCCACAGACATGGTACATGACTGATTCTTCCTGGACCGAACCTTTGAATATGGATTCAGATATGTGATCAGGGTTTCGATGATCTCCCTCAGCATTCCGACGCATGTGGGAGTGCTGGAGCGAGCCCTTCTTGTGGAGATCTTTCTCGCTGAGCCGACACCAGCAACGAGACCCACCGTAGGGCAACACATAGTGAATTCTTCTGCAGTCGGTAGTAGACAGTTGTCATAGAGGTCCAAGAAAACCAGGACATCAAGAGAGCGATCTTAGGATACAAGTTCGGTTGTGTGGGGAACCCAAAACAGAGCCCGCTATACGAGGAGCAGGCAGTGTTATGCATGCAGCGGGCATGGTCACAAGGCTCGAGACGATCCGAACCGCCATGCAGATGAGCAGCAGACAATGGAGGGACCTCTCAGGCAGAGGCAGAGGTTCGACCTTGGTGGTCTACTGGGAGAAGGCAGATGAGGCAGAGGAGTTGGCCGAGCAACGGGTGGTGGACGACGTCCTGAGGCTCTACCACCACAACCACCGGCTGACCATAGGGAGCTGGCGGATAGAGGCCGGATCAGCTCCCGGCAGGGGAGGCTAAAGGCCACGGCACACCTAGGATGATTTGAGGTACTATCTGTGTCTACTCCACCCGTGCTACAATACTTATAGACATAAGAGCGAGGTATTCTATTAATGCCATTGCCTTTGTTCGGAGCTTGGAGATTCTGACAGAGCCATTGGATCGATCCTTACGGCTATAGACTCCTACGGGAGCAGACTCGACAAATACGCACTGGTGCCGATATTGTGAGATTACACTAAGAGGCGAGATCTTCGTCTGGGATCTTCTTGTAGTGGCATAGAGGTCTTAAGACATCATCTTGGGTATGGACCGGTTGTCGATAGTCCATGATCAGATCGACTGCATTAGGCGCAAAGTGCGGTGTGTCCACACGGATGGGACCAGGTTTACCTTCACCGGTAAGAAGGGAGCCTTTGCAGCGCAGGATGGACTTACATAGAGGAGAGGGAAGCCGATCACACAAAAGTTGTCTAGTCTCATCCTTGGAGCAGTTGATGTGCGAAGTCCGAGTTTTCATGTTGTGGTGGATTAGTATGCGTACGTTTTTCCAGACAACGTTCCAGGACTACCTCCTCACAGGGAGGTAGAATTCTACATAGATCTCTACTGCAAGACAACACCGATATCTACTCCAGCATATCAGATGTCTCCCGCTGAGCTTCGTGATATGCGGGTACAGTTGGAGGACTTGCAGGAAATAGATTTATCCGACCTAGTGTCTCACCCTGGGCTTCTCCAATTTTTCCCCCAATAAGACGGATGGGAGCTTACGACTTTGTGTTGAGTACTGTCACTTGAATAAGGTGACTGTGAAGAACAAGTACCCACTTCCAAGGATTGAAGACCTCTTTGATTAGCTCAAGGGAGAACGGTGGTTCTTGAAAATAGACCTCAGGTCAGGATATCACCAGCTCAGAGTTCGAGACGAGGAAGTGGAGAAGATGACCTTCAGGTGTCGGTATGACCACTATGAGTTCTTGGTTATGCCCTTCGGCATAACCAATGATACAGCAGTGCTCATGATTCTCATGAACAGGATCTTCTAGCCTTACCTCGATCATTTTGTCATTGTCTTCATCGACGACATATTGAGTTACTTGACTACTGAGGAGGAGCACGCCTACCACTTGTGGGTTGCACTGGATACACTTTGAGAGAACTAGGCTTTTGGTAAGATCTTGAAGTGTCAGTTATGGATATGAGAGGTACACTTATTTGGACACGTCATCTCGGTGGTGGGAGTTGCAGTGGATCCAGCGATGTTCAAGGCAGTGCTTGCTGGGGAGCCACCCAGGAGCGTGACAGAGGTGCAGAGTTTCCTAGGTCAGGCTGGGTACTTTCAGAGATTTGTTCGAGACTTATCCAGAGTTGCAACACCGCTTTCAGCCTTGACAAAGAAGGGGAAAAACATTGTGTGGTCAGATAGATGTCAGCAGAGCTTTCAAGAGCTGAGGAAAATTTTGACCAGTGCACCCATCTTGAGGCTACTGGAGGAGGGCGTTGGGTACGTAGTGTACTGCGATGCATCAGGGACCGGACTCGGGTGTGTCCGGATACAAGAGCGAGTGGTGATCGCATATGGTTCGTGACTTGTTAGACCACACAAGCTGAACTACACTACCCATAACCTGGAGTTAGCAGCAATGGTCTTGACCTTAATGATCTGGCAGCACTATCTGATGGAAAAGTGCATTCCAGTCTATTCCGACCACTATAGTCTTAGGTATACCTTCTCCCAGAAGGACCTGAACCCAAGACAGCGGTGATGGATCTTGTTCCTCTAGGACTATGACTTTGAGATAGTCTATACTCCTGGGAAGGGGAACGTTGTAGCTGATGCTCTCAGCACGAGATTGGGCATTCAGCTACTAGTAGAGGCAACAGAGTAGCTAGCCGCGTTGTAGATATCCTTTGTGGATAGAGATGAAACGGCCTTTCTACTATCACTCATATTAACTCCTCGACTCCTTCAGTGAGTCAGAGAGGCAAAACGTGGGGATGTTGAATGTGAGACACGAAGTGCTCATATATCCACAGGGTAGGTTCCAGATGGATTTTGTGAAGGAGGGGAGCACATCATCCTCTTCAGGGGACGTACTATGGTACCAGTTGCACTGCAGGAGGAAGTGCTGAAGGAGTTTCACACTTCCTCTCTAGCAGTACTTCCAGGAGTGGCGAAGATGTACCCGGACCTCAAACGACGGCGTTGGTGGCCGTGTATGAAGAAGGATATAGCATATTTTGTATCATGATGCCTCACTTATCAGCAAGTGAAGGAAGAGCACTAGGTACCAGTGGGCTTGGTTCATCCCTCAGAGGTTCCAGAGTAGAAGTAGGAAGAGATATCCATAGATTTTGTGATGGGGCTTCCACGAACATTTAGAGGACATGACTCTATCTGGGTGATCGTAGACCGAATCAGCTAGTCGGCCCACTTCATACTGATCAGAGATCAGGGATCAGTAGAGATCTTGGGACGCCTCTAAATTTAGGAGATTGTACAACTTAATGGTGTGCCATTGTCTATCATTTCCGATCGAGATGCTCGTTTCACTTCCCAACTGAGGAAGGGGTTGTAGGAGGCTTTTGGGACACTGCTACGTCTTAGCACCACCTTCCATCCTTAGATGGATGACCAGACAGAGAGGACCATTCAGACTCTTGAGGACATGCTCCGTGCATGTGTCCTTGACTTTGGTCACAATTGGGAGGATCACCTATCCTTGGTGGAGTTTGCATACAAAAAAATCTATAACTCCACCATCCAGATGGAACCTTACGAGGCGCTGTACAACCGACCTTGCAGATCACCCCTGTTCTAGACTGGCCCTGGGGGTTCAGAACTTGTAGGACCAGAGATGGTTTAGGATACGATAGAGAAGGTGGAGATCATCCACCAGCAGATGAAGAATTCACAGAGAAGACAAAAGTCCTATGCTGATAGAAGACGAAGACCATTGTAGTTTGAGGATGGTGACCAGGTCTTCCTACGAGTCTCACCTCAACGAGGTCTATGGAGATTTGGACGAGGTGTCCAGTTATCTAAGAGATTAATCGGACCTTTCCACATCCTTAGAAGAGTAGGTGAGGTGGATTACCTCCTGGACCTTCCACCTCAGTTGCACCAGGTTCCTGACGTCTTCTCCGTATCTCAGTTAAGGAGATACGTGCATGACCCGACCCACATCATTGATCACGGGGAGCTGGTCATCGATGATGGGGAGATATTTACAGAGGACCCGGTGGAGATCGAGGATCAACTGGATATAGTCCTACGTGGAGAGTCGATTCCTCTAGTGCGGATTTTCTGGCCACACGGGAACCTCCAGGAGAGCACTTGGTAGCGGGAGGCTCAGATGCTAGCTCAGTACCCCCATTTGTTTCCCTAGTGTGTGTTGTAACTTTACAGGGACGTAAATCCCTGAGGTGAGAGTAATGTAAAGACCTGAAAATTTCAAGGGAATTTTTTCTTAAATTCTTTGGAATTTTACGAGTCTGTAGTTTTTTACAGAACTTGATTCCGAGGCCCTTTGTGCCCAGAATCAATTTCTGATGTTTTGTTCAGGTACGTTCAGTAAACGTACGTGTGGCTTTTTATATCTTTTGAACTGGTGCTCGGAATTGAAATACGAGGACACCGATGAACTCACAACGCGGATATTCGCTTAAGGGGACCTTTACCACAGTGGCATTTTATGCATGTTGAGAGTTAATTTTTGGGGATTTAGTATAAAATAAATAAAATTTGTGGAACACAATTTTAATTTAAGGATGTTAGTTTTTTCTTATAATGGGGAGTTAGTGGTGGGGCCCACAAACACATAACCTCCCATGTCAGGAATTTTTGTGGTGAGGCCCACACGAGCTCCAACTTATCACCTCCCCTCAACAACTTTGAAACCCCCATCGGACCACTCGTCCAGCTGGCCGAGCCACGGCCAGCCGGGCCGCGCCCTGCCGGGCCGCGCTCCGCCGGGTCGGGCTGCGCCCCGCAGGGCCTGGCCAGGCCCCTTCGGGCCGGGCCGCACCCTTTGGGCCGGGCCACATGATTCACCGGGCTGGTCTAACCCTTTTCCGGGTCAGACTCGCCAAAACCGGGTTAACCCGACCCACCATCCCACAGGGTTTAACGGGCCGGACCCATTTTCACTTAAAGGTGAATAACTCGAAGACCGCATGTCCGATCGACGCGCCGTCTGTGGCACTAGGACCCTCGTGACGTGGTGGTAATTTTGAGATACTCTATGTGAGTTTTGGACAACTTTGGAAAATGGCTGGGTTTGGAACGAGCCTATTTCCAACCGGGCCCCCAGAGCAAAAATGCTAATAACTCTCAGACCGGGTGTTCTATTGACGCGCCGTCTGTCACGTTGTGTTTCCTTTGACGAGACAGATCTTCAGGATACATCAAATATGGATGTCATGACAGTTGATGTATCGACCACTTTGCTCGAGGAACATACTCTCCCGGAATCGAGCGTACTGTGTGTGGGAACCCTAGAGCTGGCTGCGACGACGACTACCGTACTGGAATCCACTGTGGGTTCGGCGAAGATGACTACCGTACTGGAATCCTCCGTGGGTTCAGCAACGATGACTGCCGTACTATAATCCCCTGTGGGTTTGATGGTGATGGTTACTATTCTTGTATCCTACATGTTTCCGACAATTTGACTTATGTTCTAGTATCCTACGTGGGTCCGACGGAGTAGTTGGTCTTATATACTACGTGGGTCCGACAGCTTAGCTGTTCTAGTATCCTACGTGGGTCCGACAACTTAGATGAATCAGTGAATACATATGATCATCTTTATCACTTTACGAAAGATGTATACCTGTGTGAGATGAGTCTTGAATTTCAATCATTATCATCGATGTGATTGAATTCTTTCCTGTGTGGACTAGGTTGTGCTCGGGCTCGAGATTTGGAGCCGAACTCGGATTTATGACTTATGTATATGTATGGGAATATAACTAAGTAGAGTTGGTTGATACATCGTGATTGTATCTTTATTTTTTGGATTATCCTTCGTGGATTCTGGGAGACCTTCGGGGGTCTCGGGGTCCCTACTGAGTATTTTTATACTCACCCCTGCATGAGCTATGCCTGCACTACGTTGTGTTGGATGCAGACGATGGACATCAGTGGTCGTGGTAGAGACTTGTGGAGTTGGGCAGCACCCGGAGGTGGACCACTCTGCGGGACATACATGGAGTAGACGGATGGACCCGAGGTGCTGAGGAGACCATCTATACACACCCTTCAGGTGGGATTCCCGAAGGATGACTCATTGGTTGCTGGTTTACATTTATGTAGTTATACTAGCTTTTTAGTTGTACTGTACTTTACTGTTGGGTTTTTATACTAGCCCATTTACTTTTCAGCACATACTTTTGTACTCAGTTTTACTTAGTTCTTTCTACTGTTGCATACTCTGTTGTGTTTGTTTGCTTTTATAAAGGCAATACCTTCCCTTTTTATCAGGATTTACGCCTTTGGTGCGAGTCGCCAGCCCTTGGCCTATGTAAGGCAGGCTTGGGGTAGTCACGACATGGGCCCTGAGGATGGTTCGTGACATTTATCTTGCATTATAGAAAAAAATGTTTTTTGAAACTTTTCCCCCTTTGTGATTCTCTGAAAAATGATATGAGTAATGATACATTTTAAAATAAATTTGATGAAAAAATAATGAGATATAAAAAAATTTGAATATAATAAAAGGAATTATAAAAAAACTTTACTTCTAAATAATCAATATTAAATGAGCATTTGATAGAGATAGATAAAATATTTTGTTAAAATAAATAAATAAAGAGAAAGAATAAGAGAAAGGGAAAATATAAAAAAGGTACTAAGGGAAAAATAAGAAATTAAAAATTCGTATATACCTTTCCCATGACACTACATTTTCAATGTAATGATTTTAATTTTATTGATAGATTTATTCATATGATAATGTTCCTTTGAATTGAAACCATACATAAAATATATCCTTTAATTTCCATTTTTTTCTTATAAAACTCAGAAGATATTTTGAGAGAGAGAAGTATATATAAAAATTTAATTTACCATTAATCATAATTTAAGGGAAATAAAAATATTTTTTTAAGAGAGTATAAATAATACTTTTAATAGATTTTTAGAAAAATATAGTTTCAAAATAAATTAAAAATATGATAAAATGTATATACTTTTCGACAATATTTTTTTGAAATGATAAAAATAAGAGAAAATGAATTGAAAATAAATATTAAAACAAAGTGTATATTTTATGGAAAATTTCAAAATTATAGAGATAATGGTTTCCCACAAATGATAAAAAATAGAGAAAAATAGATCATATACAGAGAGAAAAAAATATAAAAAACAATAAATTCATGTTTTCAAAACTATTTAAAAAATATTTTAAAATGGTAACTCAAGATATCCCAAGTTCAAATGAAAATTTTGGCAAGAAAACCATTCCTAAAGAAAATATAATTAATTAAAATGATCTAGGGGTTAGAGGGTTTTTGGATTTATCAGTAAGATGATATTCTATCAAAAAAATATAAAATATATTTTATATTCTTGAATGTCATCTCATATGAAATTGTGCCTTTGTTCAATGTATTTAGTGTAAGTGTATTGGATATGTTATTTGGAGATATTAATTGTACTAGTTTTATCTAACTTAATATGTATATGGTTTAATGTAATCATAATGTCTAGGTGGGTCTATTTCATCCATATTATTATGGTTAAATAACTCCCAACAACAATGTATTCCTCTTCGGCTATAGATATAGAATTATAGTTCTTGTTCTTAACATTCTATGAGTGGAGGGAATTTCCATATAGGTTTTAGGTACGACTGGTATTTTTCCTATTTTTATCCAATACACCAAATATTGAATTTAAAAAATCAATAATAAAATGGAGTCCATTTTTTACAAAACAAGTTAATATTTTTACATTCTATTAAATAACAAAAAATCCTTTTAACAGCCTTGAAGGGAGATTCCATTGTGTTTTATTTAAAATAACAATAAATAATAATAGTGAGAATTATATTATGTTAGGTCACAATAAAATAAAATGGACTTCCGGTCATACTTTTGTAAATAATTATTTCTATTAACATAACAAGTTTTTCTGAGGACAACATTAAATTTTTAATAATGGGTGTACTAATTTAGTTAGTGTGATCCATTCCAATATTTATTTTCGTTAGTGTGTGTTTCCATGGGATAAAAAATACCATTATATATTAAATAAACTTGAAACCCAAGAAAGAATTTGAGTTCACACATTATTCTCAAATTTATGACGTTTTTAATAAATAATAAAATTTAAAACAAAGAGATTGATTGGTTGATATGAAAATCACATCATAAATGTAATTTTTAATATCAAATAAATCATATTACATGTGTTTTGAATAAAGTGTGGAATTAAATTTTCATATTAAAAACCATTTAATTTAATGTAATTTGATAAAAATTTATACCAAACATGAGGGTATTTTTGTAAAACATAAATTGATTTACTTAATTTTAAAATTTAAATTGGATAATTTTGATTTTAAAGACCAGGTGGTTGTTCCAAAAAAATAATTTTCATTAATAAAACTATTTCAACAATCATTTTTACATCAATTTGAATGATTGTTAAATAAATTTGAAAGGATAATAACGACAAGACTCTAATAGATTCTAACTAAGCAATGGGTGAAATGTTTTCACCATTTTTAATTCCATCTTACTGGTTATAAACATTATTTATTAGATAATATTCAATTAATGTTATATTATGAAGCTCATATAAGTAATTTATAAAAACTAATTTAAAACTTATGATGGGAATATCATTAGGTCATTCTATAAGAGTTCCTACATAATTTCATTTGAATTAATATATTTCCTCTTCCATTGAATAAACCATATTTTCATCTTCAAGGGCTTGATTATGGTCTTGGGGTTCTTGGAGGGAGACAATGTCACGGTGTATAACCTTATATTAGAGTGACCTTCTTATACAAGTTACTTCTTGAAAATATATAATGAAATTTTAAAGGGGGTGATATTTAAAAAATTTAAATAATCTAAGTAAATTATTTTATGGAGATTATTAATCTTCTTAAAATGTTTGGTTTGAAATGATTATTTAAGACATCATATTCAATTTTTTTTAGAAAGATAATTTGGGAAATTTTCATAAATGAATAGGGATTGAATTATACACCATTTTATTCCTTTTATTAAAGTCTATATACACCTTGTTTGAATTGGATTACTGAATAATGAAACTCACATATTATTTTGAATCAAAATTTCTATGATTTTTTGGGGGTTTCAATAAAATGTATGAAACCAATTAAGAAAAAAGATAACATTGGTTATTTTATTTTTCCAAAATTTATATTGAAATTTTTAAGAAAATTAATTATGAGAACATAATTAATTATAAAGAATGATGTTTTCCTGACCTCATCCAAATAATATTTTATTAAATTAAATTCATTTAACAGTGTTTGAGAAATTTCATTGATGGTTTTATTTCACCACTCTACATCCCCTTTTTTTAGGGGTTTGAGGAGTAAAAAATAATGATTATAAAATTTAGAAGAACATATATAATCACATTCATTATTTTTTGACATATCCACCATTATCACTTTTAATAGAATTAATTATAAAACCCATTTCATTGTCATACTATTTTAAAAACATTATCAATTATTTTCAAGCATAAATTCTATAAGATAATATTTTACCATATATAAATCTTTTAATTTCATCATTATAAATAGATTAATATTAATCTCCACATAAAAATTCAATTTAAGAAGGTTTTATTAAATAAATAAGAATTTATTCAAGATATATTGATTAATAAAATCAATTTTTAGAGTAAAAAATTGGATTTACATTACTTTCCATATTTTCATGATTTAATGAAAATGTAATATTTGGAATGTATTATTTATAGATCTAGTACTTGGATTTAAAAATTTTCTTTGAAAAGGTTAGTTTGTGATATAATTACCAAGGAGTTTTTTCCAAATCAATGACCTAATAACTTTTGAACTAAAGAATTTAAAATTTCAGATATATATATATTTTAGTTGTACATTTTTTTAATATTTTGATACAATAAATAAAAGTTTTTTTCTTCAGTAAAAAAAGTTACCCCAATAATTTTCGAGTTAAATTCTAAATAAAAAATATTATAATTGAATAATTATTATCAAATTAATTATTAAACCTTTAATGAAGATTTTTATGTAATTATTGATTTTTTATAAACTCTAATCATAATTTAAATAATTATCTTACCCTTAAAGTTATCACTATAGTTGAAATGACCTCTTTATAGTGTATGAATTTTATTAAATATAGAGTTATTTTCACATGAGTTTCTCGAGTAAGCACTATATAGGTACAATGATAATTATTGAGTTTTTCATAAAATAAATGTTTACTATTATATAAAATTACTAATGGTTTTACTTCCTAATGAACACATGTCTACTGGTATTATAAAAAAAAATTAGGAATCTATATTATTCTGTTATTAGGTTTTATTTTAAAAACATGGATGAAATATAATTTTATTTGGGAATTCGTTATCATTGATTCTTAAAATCACATACATAATAAATGACAAACTATTTCAAAATAAATAAATAATATAAATTTTGATTAAAATTTAATAAAAGTTATTTTAAATGGAATTTTGGAGGTTCTAAGATGATTTTTGGGAAACCATGTGAAAAACATTTTTTTCCATGTATTTAGGATCCCAAAAATTTATTTAAATTAATTTCTAATTTTACGAATTTGTAAAGATAACTTTTGAGGTATTTAATTGTAGATTCATGTTTACTATTATCTAGTTAATTGTTAATTTTCATGGATAAATAATATTTTAAATTTAATAGATGATAACTTTATTTATGGATTTTTTTCTTTTTAGTCAAGTGATAACTTTTATTAATTATCAAGTTCTATTTATAAATAAGATAGTTGATCAAAACTATTTTTGAGTTGACCATGATTTTACTTTGGGTTTTCATAATTAAGATGACTTGGGGAGTTTAAATAAGATGAGGAAGGATAATAATTAGAAGGATAACAACGAGATTAGAAATATGATTGTGGTTACTAACCATAATGTCATAATCGATATGTTCTATAAGGTACTCAGGCATTGAGTTAATTAATGTGGTGGAGGAAGTTATGTCCATGGATCTATTACTTTATCTCCACACCATGCATTTTAATGCCTTATGAACAAGTTTTTTATAATTTTTTATATATGGGGTACTCTATCAAAATGTTACCTTTAATTTTTACAGTCATTAAGTGTTAATGATTGTTTTGCCTTTTGATTTACCAACTTGTATGAGTTAGATAATTTAATCATCATGAAGAAATTTTTTATGTTCATGGTCAGTTATCAAAGGTCTTGAACACCACCTATATATTAATTATCATTGGTAACTTTGTTTAATATTTTTTATTTACTTGTTTGACTTCAGTTTACTCATTTTAATCAAGCGTCATCATTATTTTCTCATATTTGATTTGGGATCCGATGATTTTTTCATACACCATTTTCATCAAATCCTTTTATTCATCAATAACAATAATTTTGGGGGCATTGGATCTTATAAAAATCCATGGTATAGTATTCACATGTGATTTTATTAATAAATATTCATCGGGGGTATTCATATATTATAAATAATAGTAATCCCTATAAGCACGCTAGTAATAGATTCATTAGGATTCATATAGAAACATTAAAAATATTTATGATACAGATCAAGTATTATATATTTTACATTATTAATTTATTCATGTATGACTAAAAATAATTTATAGACTTAAAAATCCATTTTCAAAGTTGAAATTTAATGAAACTAATTATAGTCTATTCAAGTATGTAAGGTATTTATCACTTTAATATTATGTTCAATGTTTTTAATATATTCAGAAGTCCATTTAACTTTATATTTATTAGTCGGAACATATTCATGCATTATCATTTTCCAAACATGGTAACTAATAATACCAAGAAATGTATATATATTATTTTTACAATAGGATAAATTGGTACCATAAAAATGGAATCAAGAAAATAAGAATTATATGCCATAATAAAAATATTGTACTTTCAATGAATATTTTTAAAATATAATCTAAAAAAACACAATATTGGTAGAAGAATATTTAGGATATAAGTATAAATAAATCACTTGATACCTATTTTTGGTTAGAGTCAAAATTTAATTAGGGAGGGGGTTTAAATTCATTTTGAAAAGATAATGAGATTAAGGAAAATAGAAAAATAAAAATAAAAATGACTAATATATAACAGGTTAAAAATGATATATAAATAATTTATAAATATGATATGTTTTAAATAGTTGATATGAATTTTGATTAAGCATAAATATTAGAATATCAAATTTATGAAATTTAGTTTATCGTTATTGAATGATGAATTGAAATAAATTATGGATAAAGAGAACACAATTGGTAATATGTGAGATATATCCCAGTGTGATCCCCTATGTCTTTTCCCCTTAAAACAAGAGGTAAATATATTTAATCCATTTATTGAAATGATGCCCAGCAAACATTCCATCATAATTGTGGTTTTTGAGAACCCTCTTAACCTTTGGAGGTACATGTGGAAACCATCACTCCCTTTTCCCATGTGAGAAGTCATTGGGGAGAAGTGGTGAGAAGGGAATGGTTTTCTTTGAAAATATTATAATTCCACTGAAAAATATATTGTATGGATTTTTAAAATTTGGGATGATAGAATTGAGAGAAGGGGTGAGATACCATGAGAGATTGAGAAATGAGGTTGGTTCCTAGAGAATATTTTAATACTGTTAGCAATTCATTATTGATGTAGTCAGAGGGAGTATTTGGTAGTCTTTTTGAACTATAAAATATTCCACAATTTTGTCGATAGACTTCATGGAACTAGACACTACTAGAATACCCCAATTGGTTAGCCAGTGTAGCTCCACAATTTTGTCGATGACAAATATTTGATGAGGTAGATTCTTCCTTAACCCTTAGATAGTTGATAGACACCTTCTAGATGTTGGAGCTTCTTCCTTTACCACTATCTAGATGAAGGGTCTTCTACTCATGATATATTTAGGACACATTTAATTGGCTAGCCAATTCCCTCCACAAGGTAGCCAGTGATGACCGAATTGAAATATCTTTGGAAGGTTATACTCCACATAAATCAATGAACTTTAGTGGATATTAAAATATGATTACATTATCTTAAGAAATGATAAATGATATATCTAGTCCCTTAACTAGGCTTAAAAAATCATTAATATTTCAATGATTACCATAACATTTTAGTCAAAGTAAATATTAAAACTCTCAAAAATAAAATATTTAGAAGCATATGTGAGTGGTTTTTTATCATGAACACAAAATAAGATATAGTGGGAGATAAGTAAAAATAATGATATTATGTTATTCCTAAATATATTCCCATTTTATGACATTATTTATATGGAATATTTGATTATTGTTTACCTCTTCTCTATTATTAATGTTTTATTTATTTTATGGTATCTTCTTTTTTAACATTACCTTATTATTCATCTAATGTATCCATTTGTTCTTTTATTCCCTTCATATAACATGAATTATTTATATGATAAATTTCAGTGATATAATAAAAAATATTAACTTTATCAATATAATTTATTTTTTGAATAAAAATATTGTGCAAGATGAGGAATTTTTTAATTATTTGTCGACATTCATAAAGATTGTACATAAGAAAATATGGTGAATAGGTTTTTTCTATAGAAATACTTCATCTAAAGGTAGTGGATCATATATTGTATGACTCAAGATTAATTTATGTCTTCAAAATTACTCTAAAGAAGAAGAGGAATCCATTGGGACTTTTAATCAAGACGATGTAATGCTGGGAACACTGTAGGATGTGGTGTAAATATAATTTTGGGGAACATAGAATTTAAGAGTGTATAATGGAACATGTAATATTTATTGGGAATCTATAGTGGAACATTGTGGGACTCTATGTTGATGGGAATTAGACTTTCCCTTATTTTAACCACATGTATATAATTAAAAATATATAACTAGGGATTATAACAGGTTCCAATAAGAATCCAGTATTGTTACAATTGGATTATGCGTGAATTGATCTCTAAATTATTTTTGATGTATTTAAATGTATTTATGTGGATTTAAATATGTGAAAATTGTCCCTTCATGGATTAATTTTCACATCAAATGTTTTTATATTTTCATGGTTTTTCTTTCTATTAATATAATTTAATTAGTGAATTATTCATGACATTCACCATGATTTATATATACAGTGTAATTACAATAAAATTAATGATTATAAATATCTAAATTCATGTAATTATTTTTATTTATATATCAATGTCACATCCATTATTTAACGGTTTTTTTATTTGAATGTTACCAATTTGGTAAAGGTTGTATGTTACATTAACCTTTTTCAGGATTATATATTTCCCATTGAGGTCCATTTTGTATATTATATATTTTAAACAACAGAAATATTTTTCTACTCTAGTTGTTACTATAATTTTTAGTTGTTGGATTCATATTTATATCTTTGGTATTTAAATGATTAATAATTTTTTTAAAGATAAGCCTACCCTATTTGGTCTTTGGCTAATGAAAATATTTCTTCCATGTGAAGACTCATAAAAATGGTTTTCTAAAATGAATTTAATATATAATAAATGAAATAAGAATATAATTTTCTATAATAGTGATATTTTTTACAATGGTTTTAAAATGCATCTTTAGAATTTTTTTCCAAAAAATATGCTTTTTATTTTTTACCAAACAATTTAAGGTATGTTTTAACATATATTTCTTAACCACTATTCCACACAATCATAACTATTATTTTATTTGAATATTAAATTAAATGTATCCTTTTATATTTTAAAATAAAATCATTTTCTCTATATTTTTATGAATTTTTAGTTTTTAAAGGCACATAATAAAGTGGGTATTTTCCCATGTTTTAAAAAAATGTTTTAGTTGTTCTTTTAAACATATTTCCATCTATGTCAAAATCAATTAGCCTTTACTCTACCTCACTGGGAATATGATATTATAATAAAATCCACTTTATTTCTTTAGTTTATTTATGATGATTGTTCTAAATAGATCACCAAGAAATCCATTTATTTTACATACATAAATCAACCAATAAAGGAATGGATGGTGTTTTCAAATGTTTGATGTTGTAAATTAAATATTATATGTGTCATATTTATGTATAGTACTTGGAAATTATTTATCATGATTGGAGTGGAATATATAGCTCATGATGATGGGTGATCCCAACATATCTTATATGATTGGAGATTCCGATATAGTTATTTAATGCATTTTGTAATGTTACAAGTCTTTAAATGAAAGAAGGAGGTAGTTCACCACGTAGGTTTCCCTAGTAGAATTAACTAGGATGTATTTTTTTATGATATGATTGAATAATGGTGATCAAGATAATGTTCCACGATTCCAAAACATTTTCTCCAGGATTTATATGAGTTCTTAATGGTTCATTTGATAAATATTGACATCGAATGGATAGTAATTATTGATTCTTATGAATATTACAATTATTAAAGCATTATTACATGTCACATGTTCTCTGATCTAGGATTTTATTGATATTAGTTCTTTTATGTAATGATAAAACACATTTAATAAGTTATCATACCCATTTGATCATCATGTTCTCATTAGAAAAAATCAATTGTTAATGTATATGTTTACCCATACTGAGCATTAAATCTCATTCTTATTATGTTTTTTCCTGAGGTCATAAATAATGATTTTTTGTATGATATTTCAAGAAGGGTTTCATTTGGGATTTTATGAATAACTATAATGGAATAAGAAAATCTAGGTGTATTGTAAAAAATTTTGGAGTTAAAGACATGGGCATTGTTTTATAAGAGTTTGGCCTAATTATCTAAACCATAAACCTAACTGGCCCTTGGGTATGAAAGTGATCCACTATTTTTCAATGATTTAGTAGTTTTTGGATGATTAAAAATGGGTTATTATTATTTTCATTAAATCAAAAAGTGTATATATTAAATTTTTAACTATATCTTTTTGTTCTGGTTCGAGGTTATTATACTTACTCACTAGTCATTTTCTTTATTTTTTTCTAGAATTTGTTTCTTAGTATCATCATATTTTTTACTTCATTTTTTCTATAACACAATTTAATTCTATATATTCTCAAAATTTTAATGCACCTCATACCCCTAACTTTCTTCTATAGAAAATCAATTTTAAAGTGATAAATTATAGCATATATGAGATGAATTAATGGTTGTTTAACTTTATACAAACCATTACATTTTTTGAATTTAGTTTTGATAAGTGAAATAATATTATTATCTCAACATTTTCTTCCTTATATTTATATTAAATTTAATTTTAAATTTATTAATTTTTTATAACTAGTTTTTTCTTGGATTCAAAATCCATCTCATCATTGATCTATTTTTTGAATGTTGGTGTCTTTCACATCTCATAAGTGAAGATATTATCTTGAAATTCAGGAATAGATGGATACTTTCTGTCTTTATGATTATATATCTTAGGGCCAAAACTATCATGAATGTTATTATAAAAAATCTTATATTTTTTTAATCTTAATGTTTTTCTCAATGTCCTTTATTATTACTGAATATCTCATTTATTATTGTAAAATAGTCATCAATTGTTTCTTTATCAATTATTTTAACATCTCCTAATATTTGACCAAGATAATCTATCTTCTATATTTCCATTTAAACCACTTAATATCATATCATATATTTAATTTTTGTTTTAAAATCACATAAACATGGTATAAAGTTTGTTTGATAAGAGAATGATAACAACATTCCTAGATTTTCACCCATGACACCCCAACATATACTTTTCACCATGACCAATTTCAAACATAATATTCTTAAATATTTCAAAGTGAAAGAATCATGATATAAATTAATGATAATATCATGTCTACAACCCATTTCAAATGTCTATATATATGATTATCCAATGACACATAAACCATAT
The DNA here is from genome assembly GCA_963277665.1 of Viscum album. Lineage (NCBI taxonomy): Eukaryota > Viridiplantae > Streptophyta > Magnoliopsida > Santalales > Viscaceae > Viscum > Viscum album. Next base: position 1,137,329,816 of record OY728166.1, read on the forward strand.
GAAATTAGTAATAAGATGCTTATTTTAATAATATGAACTTCATGAGAATAATTATTAATGGATTATGACACACTACTCATAATAGTAAATGTCATCTATGTCTAGTTAGGTGGATTCATTCAACCAAAAAAAATATTTAATAATATCATCTTGTTAGTTCAAGGTTCTCATCATATCAGGGAATTTATATCACCCTTAAATATACTAAGAACTATAAGGAAATAATCAAATTAATATTACATAGAATAAAACTCATCATGTCATATTTTATTCTCTAATATTCATGGAAATCAATGTAACGGTAATAAAATACTAAAAGTCATTATTTATGGGGTACCAACTCCAACAAACTCAAAAATTCATTATGGATATCTTTAAATAAAATTGCATATCCTAGATATCACAATATTTTAATTCTTCTACTGATAAATATCCTTGTTCAATGGGTCTATAATGTTATCCTCTAGGGAAAATATTCTTACTTTTACTTCACTGACTTCGTAAAAATTCCTCAAGAGGTGATAATTTTGAAGTATATGCTTCATCATTTGATGTGACCTCAGATATTTGGATAGGTCTACTATTATAATATTATAAAAATACACTGTGATTAGGTATTTACTTACTAGTAATGATGTAATGATCTGGAAAAAATTTGTAAATATATCGTACTTATTTAATATAATGTGAAGATCAAACATACATGTAATCTATTCTAGAAATGGTGAGCTTTATATTTATTTAGCTATCCCAGCTGAAAAATAATCTAAAATGGATAGAGATATATCCTGATTGAGATTTCATGTCATATTTATCTGTCTTTAAACTAGGATATAAATATCCCCAAATCACTATCCCCCCATATCTCCTCCAAAATAGAAATATATCCCTACTACTCCTCAGATACATTAGGATAGTATTTACTTCAGTAAAATGGTGGTTACTTAGTATTACTTGATAAATTATGACTATAATAGTGGTGTTGGTGAAATAAGTAATGATAGAAATTATATAATAAATGGAAGATATTATAACTACTTCAAAAGGAATCATGGTCATCATCTTTTTATACTATTGTGTTAGAGGGCACATTTTCTTAGAGACATGTATACCACAAGACATTGGAAACATTCCTCTCTTATATTGTTCCATGATGAATCTATTAAGGATATTTGCAATTTATATAACCATGAATAGTCAAAGAACCCTACTAGATATATCAGGATTATTCTTGATCCATAGAGTATTGGATACATTATCTATGTTCTTCATAAAGATTTATGGTTTCAACCATGTCTTAACTAGATGCTATATTGGAATCTCATTTACAATTACTTATATATCACTAATATTTAATACAAGGAAAATTAATGCACTCCCAATAAAAAAATTTAGATACAGGGATCACATTCATTTTATATGAAACTAAATTCCCATATTTCTTAGTCAAAAAGAATTTAATATTATTTGGATACATTATCCAATCCATAAATGTATCTCTTCAACTTACATACCATATTGGTTTCTATTGGATTCAAAAAAACTTATAGTTCTATCATAGAGATATATTTTATGAGGTTTCCATTAAGTAAAATATTTTTGACACACATATTACAAATCATACAATCATGAACAAATTTTATAGAAATAATCACTCTGTTGTATTTTACCTTGAAATCTTATGAAATTGTTTTATCATAGTATATTCTATAACATATCTTATATGATTATTCAATTATTCCTGCCATATGGGTACTGAATTTACCTTCTATGTTCCAACTTTTATTATATACACATTTTCACTCAACATGATTTATATGTTATGGAATCTGTCTTAGAATTCCTAGATTCATTCTATTTTACAAATTTTAAGCATATTACAAATCCATTATAGGATATAGCTTCTTCATTTTCAAAAAATAATGATTTCATACCATTAATGATAATAAAACCATATCTATCATGTTCTGTAACCAATTAGTTTCCCTATAGATTACTTTTTACATTGTAATATTCACTTACATGGGGTCTGAAAAACGTTTTTCTAATGCCAAATCATTTGTATATTGAGATTCAACAACATTAAAGTTAATATTTCTCCCACTATCTATTTTATATATTTTACCCCTATTAATGAATATGACATTTCATAGCAGTATTACCTTCTTGTTTGAGTTATCATACAAATTACACCCCCTTATTTCCTCTGGATATACGATAAAGATACACTTCATGCCCACGGGTTAGAGTTTGATACTAGATGAATCTTTAGTAATTTATCCAAATACTCTACATATAGTTGTGAAAAATGAGTTTCTATCCACTCCAAAAATTGAATGTAATCTAGTTCACCACTATAGTTGGAATATAAATTAGTTCATATTACACTGTCTATATTTCATATCCCTAAATAGATAAGGCATGATTTATAGGAATCATCATTACTCTAACCATTTCTACCATGGTGTGGTTTTTCCATTCACTAAAACAATTACATTATATTGTATAAGTAGAAATAGGTTCTGAAAGAATCTCAAATTCCATGATATAGTTGATGAAATTTGGAAATGATATTTCATCCTCAATTCGATAAAATTTTCATTGTCCTCTTACAAATCATATACTATATATCATTATTTAACTCTTAGAATTTATAATTGGATTTATAATTATACTTCATTAAATATATACATCAATATCTACTTTAGTTGTGCCTTTGGAAACATTGTCTCCCAATTCTCTCCCATGACCGTACCCTTGGTGGTGATTCAGAGGTGGAGGCCTACATGCCATATCTAGAAATATCTCCAAAACCCTATCTTCCTCCATATTCCCTCCCCAATTTCCCATCCATTTCCTTAACCCCCATTATCTCATTTGTTAATATTTCTCACAATCCATCACTCCTATCTGATTCCTTTGGCGAACATTTATCCCTGTCAAGCCCCTGTCAACACTTCCTCTACTCTTCCCTTCTAGCCATCTATGTTTTAGACCCCATTCTATCCTAGTGAACTAGTATTTATCAGGATTTATGGGAATGTAAATGTCATGTTTTGTGGTCTTCCAAGGTACCCATCAAGTGTCTGACCTTGTATTTTCTCGGCACACTCTTTTTTGATGTTTTTTCAGTGTAGTTTTAGGTGTTATTTTTTGCTAGTAATGGCTTCGACAGTTTTGGTTAGTTGTCTTGGAGATGATTCTTTACTTGTTTAGGCCATGTCCACTTTAATCACTTCTCTGGATTCATTTTCCTTTAATGATCTCTGAGTCGGTCTACTATGGTGGTTTTAAAGAGGATTTGGTATGTGATGTTTTTCAGTAACGATGTTATTAGAGGTGATTCTAGTCCTCATTATGAGATATAATGGTACTCATTTATTGAAGTTTATCAATTTGTATTTCTACGATTTAGAGGAATGAATTACTTCTCGTTAGTGATTGTGATAATAAATTTGTATATGGTTTTGTTTTTTATATTTATTACATCTTTTAGGGTTTTTTTTTCTCAATGATCAATCTAGTTGGTTCATATTTGGTGGTATTTCTGATTTTCATTTCTAGTATGGTTCTATTCATGTCTGGTTTTAGTGGATACCTTCAGTGTGGTTCAAGATGATTTTGTTTAGATGTTATATGTGTTTGGATGTGTTATAACAGACACCATCGATCTTTATCGTGTGGTGTTTCGATGGAGATGATGATAGTGTTGATATAATAATGATGATGGTAGTGGGTAATCCTAATGTTGATATATGGTGATGATAATCTTGATAACATTATGTATATTGGTTCAAGATTTTCCATTGTTTTCTGTTTCTCAATGTTATTTCTGAAGATTTAACATTGAAATTGGGTAGTGTTGGATTTTGATTCCCACATGGTTTTATAGTTTCAGATCAACCAAAAACCACATTTTAGTATCCGAATAAAAATTAAATTTTCTATACATATTTATTCAATTAATCATTAAAAGTTATTAGGTGTGGGTATCCACCTATAGATAAAACTAGAAATGGAATACAAACATCAAAATGAAAAAAAATTCAATAATATTTGTGTCCCTTTCTCCCGTCCAAAAATGGCCGTTTGGTAATTTTTCCATATAAAAAACCATGACATCTATCTAGTGGTTTTAGTTAAAAAAATATTTATAACCTTATTGATATAGTCCTTTCAATTTATTGTCATTTAAAATACCATGTAAGTAATTCCATAAATACAGATGAAATGAGTTAAGAATACTTCATTTTTCATTTATTCCAAAACATTGTTTTCAAATTCTATTACATAAAGGAAATTATTGAGGTTCCCAAACCAAATAAAATTAAATGTCTATAAAAATAAATTATTTTATTTAAAATTTCAATACTATCCTTACCATGTTAAAAATAGACACATATATAATTGTTTTGGTAACACTAGGAATGTAATAATAGTTCTTTAAAACTAAAATAAACCCCATTAGAAAATATAAGTTGAAGTCCCCTACATATAATGAAACCATTTATAATACATTGATATTTTAATAAACCATACCACATTTAAAAAAATAATTTAATATACATGGATTATATATTTAGATAATAAATTTATCACCAAAAATTGTATTTAATAACCAATTAGTTTATATAGTGGATTTAAATTTCATAAAGAACACACCTAAATGTTTACCTACTTCCATACTATATTTGAATTACTTTTTCATGGGCCTTTTTTTAGGAAAAAAATCATTTTCAATTTTACTCCTTTTAATACTTTTGGATCTTACACTTATTCATTGGGTACTATATAGAAGCCTATGAATTGTTATGTGTCTTAGGGATATTTCACTTAACCTTCATCTTTTTTACTATAATAACTCTATATTTTTCATTCCTCATGACATAATATTATTATATAATTGGGGTAAGAATATATAAGAGAGACATCTCAACAATTTTCATACAATAATTCACAATAAATCTATATAAGCTAAAAGGCAGCGTGCAAGTACGAGTTCTATGAACAACCCATAGGTTAGTTTAATAAAAAAAGATTTTGAAACACTGAATATAGTCAATAATATTGACTAAATGAGTTCTACGAGAGACAGTTTGCTAATATTCCATGTAATGTGTGAATTTTAGATCTTGCATCACTCTTTTATAGCCTTATCATCATAAAAATTATATAGGTAGTACAACAATGTGTATTCTTCCATATATTCCTGTATATTCTAAGAGATCACTAAATATAAGACATAACAAAAAAAAATTACATATACCATATAATCTATTAGTATTGGGTATAAAAATATATTTCATCACCCATCTCTTTAAAAACTACAGTAGGAATAGAGGAATACAAAATATATGTCTTCCAAATGTGAAAAAGTATGATGAAAAATAATACGTACAACTCTTAGAAGTTATTTTCCATAAGGAGGTTATTCTCCAAAATTGAATAGAGTGATAATTTCATGGTCATATTTCATTCAAAATTATATAACAAAATAGTTTTCAGTTCTATATCATGATTACCAAAATTTAATGTAATGATTTTCTTGAAATCACATGATAAGATCCTTTTGACTGGTGGAAAATTAGAGTTTTACATGAACTCATGTTATTAGAAGAACATTTTATATAGTAAATAATAGTTGGAATAAATTTTATATTAAATATGTTTTTACATTATTCATGAAGAAAATATTTTCCTTTAATATCTGAAGCACTATATAAGCTTTAGATGCAACAAAAACATATGATGATAAAATTATCAAATAGAATTAATTTAATTTATTTTAGTTTATTTATTTCATCCATATTTATTTTTGAAAATATCAATGTTAGTGAAACTTAAGGAAATTATTTTTTTCTATATATTTTATTTACACCTATTTGAATTTTTATCTAGGATCAACCATTCTCAAAGGAGTACATTTAATTTTTCTCTAATGATGTTTAATTTTTTTTCTAAATAAGTGGGGATAAATTCTATATCATGAACAATATATAGATATAAATTTTTTAAAACAGTTCTTCTTTTGAAAATATATTATATGTACTGTTATTTCAAAAATTGTGGATATTAATAAGTCGATGAAACTATTCCATTCCTTATTTTGAAAATAATAACATATATTATATTAATATAGATGAACTTGAAATTCTGTTTAGGTCTTTATGATTATAAATAATGGTCATTGATTAAATAGAATACTATAAAACTTAAAACATTTTTCAAAAATATGTTGACATAATGTTTTAACCTAGATTATGACTATTAGATTTATATGTACTATAAATATTCTAATCTTATAAATTGGTATGTGAAGCAACATATTGTTATATTCAATATATGATGATGATACTTACAATACAATTACAAATGGATATATGTTTTTTTGGAATATAAGCATTTAATTTCATTTATATAATGCCAATAAATAAATTATTAAATAAATTATTAATATATTATGATGATTAAACATCTATATTTTTAATTTTAAAGGATTATATTCATTTAATGATTTTTATTTTTTATTTTTATAGTGGTTTCAGTCAGTGTGACTTTTTATTATTATTTATATTATGTCCTACCATTGTAATGTATTAATTATAAAGCTATATTAAATTTATAATAAGATTATTACTATTATAATATTTCACTTCTAAGGGCCTCTGGGGATAGAATGATAGAGGAGTTTTTGATCAACATAATTGATGATATCTATGGATTAGAATAAAGTGCTCATGTTCTTTTGTTATGTGGAATTTAGAATCTAAGGAGATGTTTAGTCAAATGAAATTATGGAATGAAATATAGACCATTTAATATGTATAAAATCAATAATACCATAAAAAAGATTAAAATATGGGGTAATTTATATCCAGTTAATAGACCAACCATATATTTTATTCTATAAGTTTGGTTTTAGTAAAATCCAGTTAATAGTATATTTGGGTTCTTAACCCATACTCATTTTTTAAAATTTATAATATGTTAAAATATTCATAAGTAATAGTTAAAAAAACAATCCCCGTATTTCCACTATGCTAGATATATTTGATATAAAATATAATGTTCTGACATTGATTATTTTTATTTGTTCCGTAATAAAAATAAAAATCAATATAACACATATAGAGGATTCAAATTATATGTTTCTTTTAAAAACAATAACCCCCTATTTTCATCATACCTAGAAAAAAATGGGTATACTCTAACAACAATTGAAAATCCTGAGGCATGGGGAAACTACTAATAGGGGGTAAATTTTTGGAAGTCTAGTTTAATAAAATTTTTATCTATAAATTAACCTATGTGTCCCTTTAGATTATGATCTAATGAAAATATTAATCAATGCATTAACATAATAAAAGTGAAATTTATGTAGTACATGGTATAAATAATTTTTCAAGGTTTGGACCCAGAGTAGTTACCTACACCATGTTATGATCAGCTATTCTCACATGGAATATAATTTTCACCATAAAGAATCAATAATAATAGTGGATAGGGATGTATCAACCTGTACATAGGATTTTTTAACAACACATATATAAATTTTTTATTATAATTTGACTAAATTCATCTAATACACAGAGTAATATTGGAACAGGTTATGTCAGATGACATTAATCATTATGTTTCCCTAAAAATTGATGATGATAAAATTCATCTTCAATCCTTAAAAATAATGATAAAAGAATATTGACACATTATCAGGATATTATAAAAATGGTAATCAAATTTGAAGTCAAATAATTTGGTCATGATATCTTCATGTAGAACTACAATGTTCTAGTTCTCAATCATATATCCCAAAAAAACCCAGGCTCGATATATTTTTTTGTTAATTTATAACTACCTAGATTTATCCTTAATTTCTATACCTTCTCTATCATGACATTATTTCTTTTGAATAAATATTAGTTTAAACAATCCTATCCCCTTAATATAAAATATCAAAATAATCAAGAATTTAATTAAACGGAAAATCAATTTCTTTTTAATATATAGTATTTTCTCACAAATAATAATATAATACGATACTTTATGTGATTCTTATTTTAACAATTAATATGGTTACACTCTTCAAGATACTGAACATAGATTACATAAGTATCCTTATTCAAATTTCAGCTGATTAAATTAAATAAATACATACAAATTATCTTACTATGGTAGACATATAAAATATTTGTATTTAATAATTCTTAAACAATAGATTAGTTATTTAAATATTTTAATATTTTAAAAAAAATTCTTTATTCATAGCTACATCAATATCATGTGATAATATGATTATAAAACCAACATAACATCAACCAATTTATTTTTTGAATATATCATGTGTCAATTATTATATTTCTAAATTTTTGTATTATTTTATACTTTACATGCCTTTTATAAAATTTACGAAGAATATGTTTTTTTAAAAGAGTAAAATGATAAAATGTTTAATATTTTTTCTTCAACCCCTTTTTAAATTTCCCATCAAATGATATTATATATTAATAAAATGGATCTTATAAACTACATAAAAACTCTTCTAAATATGATTATAACTCTTATTCATATAAAATTTAATCTTATATTATTGTAAAATAATCTTATGAAAATTCATCTAAATGTTATTATATTACAATGACTCTTATGTAGAGTCTAATATATTATTAAATAATCTACAAGACTGTTTTAAAAAACCATATAACTCTTACAAAATATGTATCACTCTTTTGAAATTTGATTGAACCTTATGAAAATTTATTTCTCTCCCATTTTTATTTAGTTATTCAAGATTACATTAATGAAAATAAGTTACTTCAATAAATTTTATATTTTATATATCTAATAATAAAATCATATAGTTTAATCAATTCACTCCAAAACCTATTTGGTTAATCTTCAGGCACCTCAATCTTTCTTAGAAACATTTCGAATAACATTTTATTTTTTATAAGCATGGTTAAAAACCAGACCATCTATCAAAAATTCAATTAGGATGTTCATCATATATAATTATATTTATATAATTTATTTGTCAGTTATTAATGTTTTATTTTATTTTTTAAAATATTTTGTGTATTATTTATGAGAGAAATTATTGTATACATGACATAATAGGTATATATTATGGTGTTTCTATTATTTCTTGTCATAAAAAATGGGAAATAAGAATTTTCTACTATTTATTAACTCTCCCATAATGCGTGTTTCTATAAAATATGACCATTTATAATAAAAATTATTATTTTTACTATTTACAAAAAGAAAATAATAACAATAACAAGGAAAAAACAATAATAATCACCATCATGAGAATATATATGACGAAAATGGTAACACTAATGTTTATAACTCATTTTGAAGTATAAATAAACTACACCGGGGGTGGGGGGGAGTTACTCCTCTTTGATTATATTTATTATTCAGGAAGAATCCCAATATGAAGATATTCTATTAAGATATCCCCTCTATTTTCCAATATTTCACCTTTATTTCATCCATTCGATTATCTTAATTAGGATTTTACATAAATAGAACTCATTGAAAATCTGATTTCTTTCTACATAATGGAAATCCCAATCGATTACCATGGGCCTTTAAATTTCAATTTTCCATGAATCTACGGTATATCTTGAATATTCCATTATTTCAGAAAGTATACATTTTTTCACCACATATGATTATGATATTCTTTTATTTTCATTTTATTTGATTAAACCATAAATGTTTCAATTTTTTAAATGTCTTTTTATTAATAAAATTCTACTAAACTTTTTTTTTATAATTTTTTAATTTTGTTTAATGGTTTATTTTAAACATTCTCTCTTTATTAATATGGTTTATATATAAAACATATGTAAAAATTATAAATATGTATTTCAATGAATATATGGTGTTTAATGAATGTTATATAGTGTTTTATTTATAAATTCATCAATTTTAATTTCTACAATTATTTCACATGGATTATAAATTATTAATATATGGTATTGGTAGAATTTCCATTTTATACTTAGACTTAATAAAGTTGATTTTATATACGGTAATGTTATTTTGGTTTCCTACTATTTTGATATCAAATTTATATATGTATTAATAGAGGATTTTTTAGGATTGTCTCAACATGTTTTATTATATATTATATGTGTAATTATTTAAATGGATTCATATTTAAATTGGTGATTAACATACTTCAAATTTCTTATCCCTTGGGTCACTCCCTTATTTTGGATATTATTATAGAAAATGAATTATTTTTTAAAAATTAATATTTTTATATGAATCATATATTTTTCAAGAATGTTGGTGATCCCATATAACACGATTCATAGTTTTGAAGAATTTGTTATCTTGAAAACATCATTAGTATTTTCTTGTGAACTAAGAGGGATCCATACATAAATTCCATGATGATTTATTGAGAAAATCTCCATAGCTTGTTAATTTCTTGTTGTTATGTGACTCTTACAATGGAAGATAGTCGTGATGAGATTCTATATGTTCTATTATGATAACTCTTTTTTCTAGTTTAAGGATTTGACTAGCAGTGTTTAATGAAATGATTATCCAAGATGGTATCAGTTGATAGTGATTATAATTTTAGTATATAATAAGTATCTAAGGTGTTCCTCCTCTTAGTTCCATAGGTGATCTTCCCTTAAGTCCTGTCTGAAAATTTAATTTAAAATTGTTCTGCATCTATGTTTTCCCAAAAAAAATTTACATATTATATTATTATATTTTCTTTAATATAATATATTGATAGTATATTTGTAAATAGAACCCCATTATACTTGATTTCATAAAATTCTATTAACAATGGTACCTTTATTTTTGTCTTTAAAACTATCATGTATATTTTCATAAGGTAAATAATTTTACAGAATACAAGGTGGGAAGCATATAAGAATTATCACACATAATAAATACCCCCATTAGTGTGCATATAGCCTTATTCTTATTAATATTTATTGGAGGAATGGTTGATGATCTCACTAATTTATATGAATAATGGCTCCAATTTGAGGTTATATATGTAGTTTTCTATGAATGATTCATTTGTTACATGGTTTTTTAAGGATTCCACTTTTAATTGAATCAATATTTTCATATAAATTTATTTTGTATATGTTAATATTATAACGATATTATATCCAATATGGTATAATAAAATTTTACCTTTTAATAAGAATATATAGTCATTAATAAATTATAAATTATAAATTATAAATCACTCTACCTTTTCATATGATACCCTTGGAACTAGTTGTTGGACCATGAAAATATCAAGCATGCTTTATACATTATTGTATTCTTATATTAATATAGGGAATAGATAATTGGTCTTGTTTTTCATAGATATAATTCATTCGTGACCAATTTCCTATAGATACATCAGTGATCAAATAAAAGATAATTCATTTGAAGATATATGGGTAAGAAAATTTATTAAATCAAAACACACATTATTATTATATCATTTGGGACCAATAGATGATTTAAGAAGGTGTTTCATTATATAGTTATTGTGGAATATCGTAGGTTAGTTGACATTGATATTTTATGAAGAATTCCATATAAATATGATGTTTGCTAAATGGAATATGACTTTGGGGCGGGGTTAAGTGTATATGTATTTTGTGTTTGATTTTTAACAAATACATAAATCATGTCAAAACATATATAAAATATATATTATCACTTGAGGTGAAATATATTTCAAATATATTATGATTAGATAGATTATATCATCCTGAAATAGACATCATATTTTCATGATAAATTCTATATATGATAAAATTGTTTTACCATGAACATTATGTACATTTAATACTATAGAGATAGACTCTATATAAAGAGGGATTGATCTTTGTTAGTTCAAAAATGTGGTTGGTCATGCCTCTACAGATGTTACATGATAATAGGGAAAAATATATTGGATGCTACGTAAAGAGTAAATATTATTATTGAAGGATGGATCCAACCAAAAATAAATCATTTACTATGTGATTTATGAAGTATATATAATGATGTTATGAACTAGTCTATCATGAAAAATAATCCCTTACAGGATGTATAACCATGATCATTCATGATTTTACAATTTAATACATTCAAATGAGTCATACCATGGAGGTGATTATTACTTCACAATTCAAGATACATATGAATAATAGATTTCATATATATCTTTGAATTGATAGATATTAATTCAATATTGAGAATGACACGACATAATATTGGGTGATGTGTGTCACACAGAAAAGAGTTCACTATGAAGATAATTCATGAGAATTAATATTCATTATATTTTGGGCGTGAAGATGAATTTTACCATGAGTAATTTTTTCACACTAGAAATGGATTACCAGTTTGAGAGGAAGTTAGAGAAAACAGGTTTATCATAATATAATCAATATAGTTATGTCATAATTTGTAATAATGTTCAGAATTAAAAAGATTGATGATGTTTAACATTATGTTTTTATTTTTTTGATCCCAATGAAATCAATAAGTGTTTTTATTTTATCAAATGATGGATAAAAGTATTGGACATACCCAGTGATAGAATAAGAAGTGGGAGTAATTAAAGAGTGGATAAAGGAATTTTCTTATTTTAATTTGAATTTGAAATTGAAATTTAAACTAGAATAATAATTTCATAAAATGTAAGGATATATGATCTTGTGTTATTTTTCTGGATTAGTGTATGTGATAATGGTAAGAATATGTAGTTAATAAGAGGAAGAGAATATGAAGAATAAGGTGAAGAACAGTACACAATTAGTTTTTTGGTATTCAACACCCTTGTATTTTGTGTTGAGAAATAACCATATTCATAATCATTATACCTTGTGAAGATGTGTTTTGAAACTATACATTACTTATAGAAAATATGTCATTATAAAATTTTAATACCTACCTTTTAATATAAGATGAGATCATTGACTATATTGATCAATAGTGGAGACATTCTTTTTATTTTGTTTAATAGTGGGATTTTATTCCTGTAACATGAGATAAAAAAGAACATACTTTTTTTAATCCAAAATGGTGATTCTAATGGAAAATTCCATCCCATGATCTTTTTGTCCATACTGAAGATATATCTAATCATTTCTATTAACGAAGCATGTAAATAGTGTCTTCAAAATTTCTTTTTAATTTTTATGTGTTAGAATCTCATCAATATGGCGATTCAAACTATTTGTAGATATATGTTATTTCATGAAAAATCATAAAATTATAAATTGGGTATTGTTAAAAAATTTACCACCCCCAAATGAAATGACTCCATACACTAGGGATATTAGATGTCACACCCTCTATTTCAAAATTTATTTATTTTATTAATTTACTTTGCGTTGGGTAGTTTGGGTTGAAACCCGACATAAGATTTTGAGTTCTTGGTGTTTTGGTCTTGATTGCATCTGGCGCAACGCGGTCGAAGCTGCGCGGCCTCGCCTGGGCTGCCATGCGACCCCGCCCGGTTCACTGCACGCCTTGCCGATGTTTAATTAATGAAATTATTATTATTATTATTATATTGGATGATAATTTAATAGAGTATTATTTTTATTATTATTTCCATTGTTGTTACTTATTATTATTTTCCATTTACTTTTATTATTATTATTATTAGTCTTATTTTATTTTTAGTTTTACTTTTATTTTATTATTATTTTTAATCATTATTATTATTATTAATTTGTTTTGTTTTAGATTTTTTTTAGGTTTCTTTTTATTTATTTATTTTGTTCCCCTTATTTTTTTTCCTTTCTCTTTTTTTCCTCTCTTTTTCCCCTCATTTCCGTCGGGTACCCCCCCTTTCCCCGCCGTGTCGTGCTCCCCTCCCCCCTGAAACCCTACCTGCGTCGACCCCCCCCCCCTTTTGGCCGAGCCTTGCCCCGCCGCTCATCCCCAGCCGCCGCTCTGTCTCCCCTTCCGGCGAACCTGAACCGCTGCCCAGTTAGCATTGCCACCCCAAATCCCCCTGCCATGTCCGGCGCTGCACCCAGCTCCCGGCCCGTGCCGCTGCTCAGACCTCACCATCACCTCTCCCCCATGTGCCGCAACCTTCCTCCTTGGCCAGACTCCTTCCGGCGCGCTTCTATTCGGTGGCTCCGGCTCAATCCCACCGCACCTCAAGTTTGAATCCCTCTCTCCCGTCCGGCCAATGCCCTGCCTTCCTCGGTTCGGACCTGCGCTCTTCACCTCAGCGAACGGCCACCTTCGCTGGTTTTCTCTTAGTCGCGCACCACCCCCTATCGAACCCTCTTGGTGTCACCGCCTCTCCTTCTCCGCACAGGGTAAACCCTCATCCTCATACCTATAGGTTTGATCCATGTTTATGTGGGGTGTTTTGGATTCAATTCCTGTTTTATGGTCGAATATAGGTTTTATGTGGTTTTTAGTCTGCGTTTGATGTTATTTTTGGTCTCATTCTTCTTTTAGGGTGTTCTTGCTATTAGGGTTGAGCATGTTTTTGGTTAAATTTTGGGGAAGTTGGTTCAATGCATGGTTTTTAGGATTGTCTTGAGGCTGTTGTGGTGAATTTGTGATGCAGTGGCTTTTGCGCACCAATTCGGCGAGGTATGAATCCACTTGCTTATTTAATTTATTTTGCACCGTTGTTAATTAGTTTACATGCTGCGAAATTGTGTTTAATTTGGTTTCAATGTGCATCTAAATTGTTAGTGTTATGTTTAAATTTTATTAGTGTATTTTATTTTGAAACCCACTTGGGCTGTTTATCAGCGCCGATAAATTGTGGAATTTGCATATTTGAAAGTGCAGTTGATGCAGTTGACATTTTGGTGTGGTGTCAAAAGTGCGTTTAATCTAAAAAAAATGGTTTTGGATGAGTTTTTCATTTCTTTATATATATTCAAAGTTGCGACATGTTGGAAACTACTTAATAAATCTTCTTAGCACTTTTCTTAGTTAATTAATCAATTTATTTAATTTAATTTGTTAAATTGATAGTTAATTTATTTCATTGAATTTGTTTAACTATTAATTAAATTATTTAATTGTTGATATTTTTTTTACTAACTGCTGATATTGTTTTGGGTTGGCGATGTGAATTCTTGTTCTACTATGTTAATATCTTTTGACGGCTCCGTACGGTGCGACCTCTGCGCATCAGGAGTATTTCGCCGTGTCGTTTTTCGCTCTTGCATTGAGGTAGGTGGTTTCGCATGCTTAGGTTGTCTGATTAATTGGTTTGCGGGTTTATTTAAATTAACATTTCAATTATCTAAATTTTGTTGTGAGTGTTGATTTCAGCTGATAGATTTTATTGATTTATCTCACTAGTGACATGTTTAGGTTATTTTTATTTCAACTAAGTCGTGTCTTTAGTTTTGAATAAATACAGCATTTGAAATTTGTATGCATTTGGCTTCAAAGAAAATTTGAGTGGGTTTAGCACTGTTATTATGATGCCTTGTTTTCTTTAAAATCACTAAACCAATTTCTCTAATGTTTTATAAATTTTAGTTTGATTCTTGAGATTGTATAGTTTATTAACTTGTGAAATTCCTGCACGTTGTGTTCTATTTCTGAAAATCTCTGTTGTGCGTTAGACTTTTAAATGATTATTTGTTTATTCATTTATATTGAATGTGCAAGCGTGGTTGACTTAGTTTTGAATTCAAGTGTGTTATGACTTGAACCTGATGAGTAGGGTGAACTTTGAATATTGAGCACAAAAGGGGAAGCCTGGGTACTAGGTGGGCAGACTAGACTAGTGAGCTAGTGTTCCGGAGATGACTCGGCCCGGTTTCACTGGCAGGATTGACGATTGCAACACTAACTAAACATATGATATCTGAGGGTCGTGGCCTTCTAAGCCACGTTTTCTGAGGGTCGTGGCCTTCTAAGCCACGTGTTCTGAGGGTCGTGGTCTTCTAAGCCACATTATCTGAGGGTCGTGGCCATCTAAGCCAC
Organism: Viscum album; assembly: GCA_963277665.1. Classification (NCBI taxonomy): domain Eukaryota; kingdom Viridiplantae; phylum Streptophyta; class Magnoliopsida; order Santalales; family Viscaceae; genus Viscum; species Viscum album. Next base: position 1,137,345,764 of record OY728166.1, read on the forward strand.
GTTTCACCGAGACACGACATTCTAGGGACCCACACAACTTTAGTACTTTAGGGCCTTTCCCACTTTTGTTGCTCCTGTGCGATTATATACTCATCAATGGTTGGTTTTGGTAACTTCTGTGGTTTCAAAAGGTGAGAATGTTTCATTTTCTTTCAGTTCCAAAAATCCCCTTTTCCTTATTTTAGAACTGTCTTTCTTTCTTTAAAACCTGTTTTCATTAATGTGTTAGTGCATTTATTTATTTTCTCTAAAACATGAATCTGCGAACTGTTTTGGTCATCTAACCTTTTCATGCGAAATCTTTTCTTTGGTGCCAACCTATTGAGCGATTGCTCACACCCTACTTACACCCTTGGGTGTAAGTAGATCTGATTTTGTCTGATACAGGGAAAGGAAAAGGTTTTGAGGATGGTGATCTGAGTTATTAGCTGCTACTTCTTGGCGTGGCGTTGAGGTGACAGTTTGAGGGTGCGATCTCTCGTTGGGTGACAGTTTCTGGGTTGGTTTTTGGTCTCTACACTTTCCTTTGTGTTGCTTGGTTTTTAGTTATATTTATGACTCAAAACATGGTCATGTATAATGGTTTGTTGTTAGCGACCTTTACTTTTGTTTTGGTTTAATTTGTTGGATGTTTATTCGGATAAATCGTTCCCACTCTTCTATTTTGATACCCGGGCACTTGTGCCAGCCCGTGGGGATCGGGAACGCCCTTCGGGCCTTGCCGCGGGTCGGGTCGGGCGTCGAGTTGATGGCGACCCGATCTGGTTCGTGACATTAGATGTTTTATCAAAGCATTCCAGATTATATTCATAGATGATCAACTATTTGAGAGAAGTTATTCCTTTTGATTCGTAGATTTAGGATTTGAATTATTATTATGATTATAGAGAACAATAATTCCGTGGATAATTTAAATATTATTTATTTATATAGAAATAATTATTATATCTGAAAATATCAGATGTTTTTATATATTTTGTAAATCACTATGGATTAATAGAGGATTATATAGATGTTTTTTGATATGTTTAAGCTACAATGATGAATAAAATACATAGAATAAATTTATAAAAATATTTTTCTCAATTTTAAATCATTTTATCAATTTTAGAAAATGTGTATCTAAAGATTATAATGATTATTAATGTAATATAAATTTGGGATAAGAAAAAATATATACATTATAGAAACCAAATGGTGAAACAAGGAAATATATAGGTTTTGAGATTGATGTGTGAGAACGTTAATATAGACGATGATGAAATAGTAGATTAATTACTCAGAAGACTTAATGATATTGTTTTTATCATTAAATATTTTATTAAAAATGTGGAATATTATATAATTATTAGGAGGATATTACATATTATTATGAACAAATTTAATGGAAATGTTTTGGAATTAATGGTCCTTAATAAAGGAATAATTAAATAGGATGATTAACACAACATTATGATTTCTTATAAAATACATAAAGTTAGTTCCCTCAAGGTAAATTTTATGGTAGATAAAGAAATATAATTTAATTATTTTAGTTTATATGAGAGTAAGAATTTTTTTATTAGATAGAGAATCTAATATTAAAGAATTTATGGAAATGAAAATTGATAAACCAATGTCATTCTACTCAAGAAGAATGAGAAGAAGAAATATAATGTTTAGAGGGAGGATTACATTTAATCATTTCATGTGTGGAGCTATTGGACATTTTATAGTAAATTTTTCTAAATTGAAAGAATAATATTTTTTAATGACAAGGATGATAATTAAAGGGATAGATTAAAGAATAATGTACCAAAATATTCTTATGATATAAAATTTAACAATATATATAAATTTAATAAGATTATTTTTTAACTATAATGGATGAAAATTTTATTTTTGAGGATAAAGATTAAGATGATACTTGAAGGCGTGTTATTGAATATTTTTTGGTTTCTACAGTGAATGATGATCAATTCCCTAATGATAAAAATTAAATGATGGATATGATGATTAAATAATAATTTATTTTATACTGAAATAAGAAAGAAAATTGTTCCACATAAAAATAAATTTATTGTAAAAAGAAATTAAATGTTTTGAAAATGATTTTCAATTATCTGTTACCAATAATAACATACATGTTGTGAAAGGGTCAAAGATGAAAAATTAGATTAAAAAATATAATAATAATATTACTTATTATAGGAGGTAGACTTTATTATTTTAAATGAAGGTCAAATAAAATTAGAAAATTATTGATGTTTTTCAATTGAAATAGTTTGAAGTAAAGATATACATGTAAAACATAAAATTATCATTTAAAATAAAATTCAAGATTATAGATACAAATATATGGTGAAATGTATTAAAATATTTGATGTAACAATGGAATTGGAGAATGAAATTTTATTGTTTTGGAAAATATTTCCAATTCTGAAATATTTTTAGAATTATGGGTACACTTATTTGAAAGTGAAATATACTATATATGGAGATCATCAGGTGTAAAAATGAAATTTTAGATTATTAAAAGTATTTTTCTTCAGTCTAATATATTTTTAATTTTTATAAAGGATCTATGGATAATTTATAATGTGTAAAAGTAAATTATTAGTCTTCTTCTAGATATAAATCATTTTACTTAACAAATTACGTGTATTATTGTTACTAATAGTTATTTAGAGCCATTGTAAACATGGATGAAATATGTTTTATTACAAATGTCACTATGAGTCTCTAGGTTAAGGTCATTAATATTTAAGGGTTGTATACTTAGTCAAAGTATAATATTATAGAAAAAATTATAAAATTATGAACTAAAGGTTTGGAAACATTTACAACCATTTAACAAGGTTTCTCGACGATATAAATGTTCATGGAATTCCTTTTACATTAATTTCACCATTTTTTTATGCAGCAGAGTACGAATCATAATACTCAAATATGGAAGATTGATATATAGAAATTTAAAAAAGATGGTGTTGATTGTAGATGATTCAATGAAATCATCACTTTAGAGAAATCAATGGGACTTATAGAGTGGATGATCCTATCATATTAAACAATATTTGAAGCTCTTATTGGATGTTTTTATATAAAAAAATAATGGTTGCCATTGGAATTTTTTTATGTCAAGAAGTAAAAATTAGATCAGTTAACATTGAAAATTTTAGGTCTTTCAAAATCATTGGAGTTGTTTCAATAATCATTGGATAAGGTGAGATATAATTTGTGAACACATTTTCTTAATGGATTGAATAAAAATTTACTAAGTGTGTCTTGACCCTGTGATAATGGAATTGAAGTTGTGTTTTAGAAAAAAAATACAATTCTCCAAAGTGGATAAAATATGGATGTGTATAAAAAATAATATATTGAGCACAAGGTAACTCATTTTTTGACGGTGAAACAGAAAATATTTACTACTCAATAATTAAAATGATAATAAATTATAACAGTGAAGGAATGAAATTCTTGTTCAAAAGTAGTATAAAAAATGAGGATTTCATGGTATCATCCTTTTATGGTTCAAATTAATGTGGATAAAGTTTATAAAACAAATAAATATGGTATGTTATTGATAGGGTTTATGTGAAGGAATTGTAACTCAAAGAATAAAATACTAAATTAATATTCAAGATACATAATTGATAATAAAAAAGAAAAAATTAATTAGATGTTGGGTAATGGTGTGGAAAATAATTTGAGTCTTGATGAAGAGTAGGTTGAAGATTATTATTCATAAATATGTATGAATAAATAAATATGAACTTCTAAGCATCATAGGTTAAGAAATTAAGTTTTAATCTAAAACATAATTTGAGAAGATGGAAACTTTGGTTACTCTCAGATAATCTTGAGGTTAGTAACACAATTGTTTATTAATGTATTATTTAGGAAGACATGTTGATGAATATTTATAGCACAAATAGTTGATTAATTGTATGAACAAGTATTTAAATATTATTGATCATAATGATAATTTAGAGTTTCTAACAAAAAATATTCATCATCACAAATGTAATTCTTTATAAAAGTATTCAAGATGAAGGATATGTGATGGGGAAACAGAAAAAACTTGTACACAAAGTATATTCACTATGTTATGGAATTGGTTTTAATTAGAATTTAACAAAAATTGTCTTTATTTAAACTATTGTTACCTTTACTATTACTAAAATACAATGATGATAAAAGATGTTCCAAATGAATCAAAATTCATTTTTCGATAAGGTAGAGTTGGATGATGAGGTGTATATTGAGAAAATCAAAGGATTATTACATGGAGAAAACAAAGGATATATTTTAAGGTTAATTATGGGACAATAAGGCTTAAAATAAAATATGAGGTCATGGTACTCAATGATTTATTCATTCTTGAAGGAATTAATGTTTGAGAAATAGATATTGGGAAAAAATATATCTATATTAAATGTGATAAATAAGTACCCTTATTTTATATCCTCTAATTATATTATATCAAAATAGATACATATAAATAATTTGATGTGAATTATATTTTTTGATGATGATGATGATTTTGGAAATTTCCATGCTTTTTGATATGAATTATTTCATAGGCATATAAATTTTCCCTAAATAAAATCATTTTTTTAAATAAAAAAATGATAAAAAATATATGAAATGTTCGAGATTAAGGGTTTAAAATTGGGTTAATTTTCAAAATTCAATTATAAAAATATATCAATAGATAAATATAAAAAATGATTTGATTCAAGGGAGTTAATTTATATATTAGGAGTTTACACAACATAAAATGATCCTGATTGGATGATTTGTCTGATGTTACACTTTTTTTCAGATTCAAGAGTGAACCAATGAAATCACATCATACCAATGCAAAGAAAATACTTAGACATATCAACGTAATGATAAATAATGGGTTTAAATATGGCGATAATGGGGGGATTAATTTATTTGGGTATATTGATATACATTATAATGCTAGTGTTGATGATATACAGTCAAAATCAAATGTATTTCTGATTCCAAGAGAATGTAGTGAGGTATATCAAAAAAAGAAGAATTGTTTATTAACCATTATTACTATTGAGGTTTAACTTATGAAAAATATGAATTTATGTGGATGAAAAGTCAACTGGATGACCTCCACATAAATGTGAAATTATTACTTTTTTCCTATGATAATAAAAGTATTATTAATTTATCAAGGTATCTAAATAAAAATTATTGATCAAATAAAATTGATATAAATAATATCATAATCTTGGATATTTTGGAGAATATAGTTTCAATTTGTTTGTTTTATTCTGAAAAAGAAGAATATTTTGGACGTGTTCGCTAAACTACTACAAAAATAATTTTTTTAGAAAATGTGGTTGATGTAGGATGTTCATCGATAACCATTCAAAGGATATGTTATAGGGAATAACTCAAATGTATTATTATCTTTATAATTTTTTTCCTTGGGGGAAATGAATATATAAATTTTTCATTAATCTTACCTTAATTCAAATGGGGAGTAGAGGAAAATTAATTACAATAATATGACATTTCTTAAGAGTTAGGCACATTTTTTTGGGATTTTTTAAAAGGGGAATGCTATTAAGTAAAAATATGTGTATTTATTTAACAAATATGACCTATTCTAAGATTTTTTTTTGAAAATGTGTTAATGATTTTATATTATTTATTTTCAAAAAATAGATTTTTCATGTGGAATTTTTTTTTCATTGTGAAGTTGATCTCATTTGGTTATAAGTGATGTGAAGATGTTGTTGTAGGTCACATTAATTTATAATACGAACCCTTTATCTAATTTCTATATCTAATATATCAATATCACTCACTAAGGATTATAAATATTAATTTATGTTTCACCAATAATATTTCCTTGTTAGAAAATTCAATTATGTTTTATGGATATCTATAAAAACTAATGGTGATATTATTGGTACCATGAGCTGATTCGATAACATGTTTCAATCACGATTTTCTGTGACCATTACAGAGTATGTTGAAATTATATGTTAAAACACAATTCTCTATAACTGTGTTGTTTTTCTAAGTGAATATGAATTTTATGAGATATTATTTGGATATTATTTTAATGTTTCCATTTTTTTAATACAAAAATTCAGTTAAAACTAATATAAAATCTTATTTCTCATGTGCGATGAATGATTTTTTAAAGATGAAATATGTTTTTAGAATAGATTATACAATAAGATATGTCATCACTCCACAATGAAGAATATAATTTGTTTTTTTCTATGAATGTGAACTCTGTGTAATATTAATCATATTTTGATAAACTCTAGATAAAAAGTGATAGAGTTTAGTCACACCATAAAGGATTATAATGAAATTATAAGTAAATATATTTTATAATAACATAATATGGAATAAATACTAGAAGAGTGTTAAATATTCTAATGAATGTATAAATCACACTATAACCCAAATGTTTACTAAAAGGTTCAGGAATTGATGTGGATAATGTTTTTAATAGGGAAATCATGGCATGGAATCAATATCGTGTTGTATTAATGTGACATTTCACTATTTCACTATTTTTGGAGGTTATAGTGAGTTATTTTGGGAAGTTTATTATCATGAAAAAATTTAACATAGGGATGTAAACAATATAAAATATAGATTTTTAACTAATATATAGCCATAGAATATCAAGGACACAAAGTAATACAATATGAAGTGTGTCTTATGGGATAGAGTTAAATTGTGATGATGAGTCATGAATTTTAATATTAATGATATTTTGAGGATAAAGGTTTAGAAAATTCCTGAAAAAAGTTTATAAAACCATAAAGTAGAAACTAGTTTGATAATTATTTGGATAAAATTAGTTTATTATGCTGTAATGTATGAACTGACATTGTGATTTGTGCTGGTATCCAAAATTTGAATTTTTTTTATGTTGATCATTTGGAGATTCCTGGGATAATACTACTCAAATAATTAAGTATTCTAATTATATTTAAGTATGGATATCAGGAATTGATAGATTCAATTACCTCTACAGATGTGGGAGTAATTAAAGAGATGTTAAAACTTATTGTTTATAGGAATATGAATTTTAAATTAATATTTTAACTAAAAAATAAATTTATTATTGTGTAAGAATATGTGAAAAAATATTTCATAAACTAAAAGAGTATTAGTGGAATTAGTGAATAATAATTATAATATAAGGACAATAAAATTAAGTCTAATATGAGTACACACTTTTTTTGTGTACAATCATCCCACATGTATTTTTAGCTAGAGAAAAAGGTAGTTCCAACCTATTATAAATTATGAATATTTCTTGGGAAAACTCCAAATTATTGAGTGAATATAATTAAAGGGAATAATATAATCCCAACTTAAGTGTAGAGAACAAAATGAGTGATCATATTGATATGCCAATAATCATTTCTTGTTTTGTTGAGAGACTCCTATATACTAATTTTATAACACAAGGTCATGGGAAAAATTTATTTATTGTATCTAAAATGGTGATTCCATTAGATGGTGTGGTATTAGTTTTTTAAGATTTATAATAAGTAAATAAAAACTCACCTTAATAATTGAACATTGTATATCACGTGTTCCTTAATATTTTTACTTTTCATGATGTGTGATATGTTCAGTTGTAGGGATGATCACTTTAACGAGTGAATAAGGATGATTTCATAATAAATAAAAAAAATAAAAAAGAGTATTATTCACTGATTTAATTTTGTCATAGTAAACTGAAACAATACACTAGGTTAATTAAAATATATATGTGAATAAATATATTGGTTACAATATCACTTTAATTTTACAAAAACACAAGCTGTGAGGATGGAATGTTTGATGGATTTGGGGAAACTATTTATAATAAATAAGCATCAATTATACATTGGATGGACCAATAGATTAATCACAGAGTTAGTAGGTACATAAACCCTAAATTATTTCGGCTTTACATAGTACTAGGATATGATTACCTATTTCAAGGATTATTAGTTTATGCTATTGTTGAAATTTATTGGTTTTATTTAACATTATTATGATTATATTGATAGTATGATTCTTATAATTGAATTTTATTTTTTCATATTATTTATAAGGAAATAATAATACAATGGTAAAATGGAATATTAACATACTTTGGGATGGATGACTATACATGAGGCTGAGAGAGACCAATGTTTTTAAACTACAAATGAGTTTTATTATATTTTTATGTCTTGAATTGTAAATAATAATCATGATCATGTTATATATAAAATTTATCATCCTTTAATTTTGGTCATTAATATAGTATTAATGAATATTTCATTCTCACATCAATTGATTTCTTATAGGAGGATGTATTTAATATTTAAGGACATTTAACTTAAGAATTTTTTTTTCATGAATAGGATGAAGAAATTTCGAAGTGATGTGAATGATGAGATGTAAGAAAATATTATAAGACATAATAAATTCATTAAAATTATAAATTTTATTTCATTAATATATATTTAAGTTATATGTTAAACATATTTTTCTAAAATTTAATTGTTTGAATAAAGATAATGAAATTTTCCAAAATGATCATTCTTAATAGGTGGGAGTGGAGGATTGGAGGCGGGTCAACTATCAACCAAAGACATCTCTCATTCCCATTATGTGTTTACCAACTTTTATAATTAAAATACATATATTAGTATCAATAATAAGTTTATTGTTTCACATTCAGAAGTAAAAGTGAAAAAAGAAATTTGTATCCCAGGAGCATGAAATAAGTCAAATGATCACAAATAAGTTCTTGAAATATTTGATGTCAATGTATCAGTCCGATCCATATAATATTGTAGAAATATTTGATATATGTATCTCAATTATAATGAATTTTTTTTTCTCAAAATAAAACTCCCTCTATTATTCAATTAAATAACTTATTATAATTATATAAAATACATTAACATCATTGTTTTTATTATAATATATTTGATTTAAAATAAAATTATTAATTATATCCATTGATAAGATAGATGATTAATAGTGATCATAGGATTAGTATAACTATAGGTTTATGAAAAATCCAATTAACATAGGAGAAATAATTAATGACCTTAAAATGCAAGATAATCTCATATGAAGCCCATTTATCAAATCATCCATGGGATATAACATAATTGTTATTTTCCATTGAACTAACCCATGTTTAGATCTAATAACTAAATAATGGGTGAATCCATTTAGCGAAGAATTTCAAGATCATCATGATCATGAAACAAACTATTTTTTGAAGAGGCCACAATTAATTAGATAGAAAAAAAAGAACTACACAATTTGAAAAGAGAGGATCTTATTACAATCTTTTTCATAGAGTGGGAGAAGCTCAATAAGAAGATCCTAAAACCAAGTGAGGCTCTGGTTGATTCCCTTATTAGCCAAGCCATCCAAAACCATGTTCACCACACGTAAGGTGTGCATGATGATGTATCTGATCTCCCAAAGCGAATCAAGACAGCTCATCCAATGGGTGGTAAGCGACCACGCAAGATACACCACACCATTCCAAATAGCTTGTACAATGGTGGTAAAGTCACGTTCAAACCATATGTTGTTCCAACCCTTTTTCTTGACAAAATCAATTCCATGAATCACAACCAACATTTATGCTTCCAATGAGGAGGCCAATCCACAGTTACCAAAGAAACATCCAAGACAATGCCCAAGAACATCTTTGAAGATAGAACTACATCTTGCAGGACTCAGATTGCCTTTAGAAGCTCTGTCGACATTGATTGTGATCCAACCTGGGATTGGATCCTGCCAAAAAACTTCAAGGGTGTGTCTTGGTAGCCTGTAGATACCTTCAATTCCAAGTTGACAGAGGATCACAATGTCTCCAAAAGTGTTTTCACAATGAGCTTTTTGAATTGTGGCCACTTCCCTTATGGCGATTAGAATCTGCATCCGACCTACATTAAGATTAAATGAGCAGTTTTTGGGGATAAAATAATTTATCTCATATTGGATAATGTGGAGGAGTTACACAACAACAGATAGGAGAAGATTATTGATTTTCTGCGATAACTCATGCTCCACAGAATGCTTTATTCATGAAATAATGGATTCAAGGAGAAACCAAGTGCAATAAAACATGTCAGTAATATATCTCCAAAGGGATGAAGCCGTACCACAGGATAGAAAGAGGTGGTTGATATATTCTCTGTTTTGATGACATAAAGGAAATTTAGAACAGCGTTGAATGCCAAAATTTTGAATACCAACCTCATTGGTGATGCGGTTGTGGGAAATACGCCAAACAACGTTAAGCCTCGAGGGTTTAATCCAAGGCTTGTCAAATTATTTCAACCAACTAAATCTAGAATCATCATTCGTGATGTTGTTTTTATTAAAACATTTTTAGTGAATCCCTCCTTTTTTAGTAGGCTCCCAGATAAGGAAGTCATCAGTGGGAGAGAAAGAATAATTTTCAACCATGTGCATGATGTTTTCAGAAATATTAGATGGACTAGAATGCATCACATCCTTAATAGTTAAAGTAGTGTTAATAGGAGGGAAGTAAGGGGGTAGCATGGATAAAATGGGGGAGTGAGTCCAGTGTTCCAACAAGAAATTCAAGGAAGAATCAACGCTCACCATCCATCTAGAGTTCATGATATTTTCTAAGTAAAATCTGATGGATGGCCAGATTGAGGAGTTCGTATAATTTTAATTCCAAATTTTAGCTTCCTAAGGAACCTATTTTTAATTAAGTAGATAGAATTATAGTTACTATTGATCAATCTCCAAGTCAACTTGGCATGGATAGCTTCATTGAAAAGATTAAGGTTTTTAATTCCCATTCCACCCTTCTCAAGAGGATTACATCAATTGGACCAGAGAATGGTAACCAGCCTCTTCTTAATGATGATTCCAGACCAAAAAAAGTTTTTAATGTAGACATTAATTTTTATAAGGAGACCAGCAAGACATTTATAGACCATAAAAGAGAAAAACATTATAGAAATAATGGTTGATTTAACAAGACAGACCATAACAACCATGGATATGGATTTTCCTTTCCAAGATAAAAGTTGATTGATAACATGATTAAAAATTGTGTTAAAATACATGGATTTAGTCCTTTCCAAAAAAATTGAAACCCCCCGGGTTGGTGAAAGGGAAAGACCCTTCTTTGATTCCAACGATATTAATGATGCTATTTTTCCTAAATGGAGAAAACGTTTTTCCAATGAAAACCAAGGATTTATCCCATCTAATAGCTTGACCAGTGATCTGTTCATAATGACCTAAGGTATTTTCTAAAATTTGGATATTTCTTTTTCCTCCATTCAAGAAAAGAATTATATCATCAGTGTATAAGATATGTGGAGGAACATGAATATTTTTGGCCGCCTGAATGGGTTTAAGATTTCTCTGTCCCATAAGGCGGGAGATAAATCTACTAAGATAGTCTTCTGCGATAACAAAACGAATGGTAGATGAGGGTTCACCTTGTTTGACAGAATTTTTTCATTTAAATTATCCTTTAGGAGATCCATTAATAAGGCTGGAGATATTGGCCGAGGAAAATAAGGTGTTTATTCTACTGATGAATCTATCATTAAAACCAAATGAATGACGAACAATAATGATGAAACTCCAATCAATAGCATCAAAAGATTTTTAGTATCAAGTATGATCACAATATTTCATCCTCTGTTAACTTTATTCAAAGAGTTGGTGCATTCGAAGGCAAGGAAAATGCAGTCTTTGATTGACCTCCCCTTGATGAAACTGAACTGATTCCATGAGGTTATTTTACTACTTATGGAAGAGATATGGCTGGAAAGAAGCTTGGTAATAATTTTGTAGAGAGAGTTAATTAGGTAAATAGGTCGGAAGAGATTAATTTCATAGGCATTGGTAAATTTAGAAATTAAGGTCACGAATTCATCATTAAGCCCATGAGGGAGGACCCAATTAATGAAGAATTATCTAGAAAGTTTACAAACATCTAAGTGGTTGACCTACCAAATCATTTGGAAGAAACCATTATTGAAACCATCAGGACCTGGGGCACTGTCAGAATTGTGACTAAAGATAGTGACTTTGATCTTATGATCAAGGGGGATACTCAAAATAAATCTATTTTCCTCTTCATTGACAAAAAATGGGACAACCTCAGAAATGGGGTCCTTTTTAGTATGAGGGCTATTTAAAATATTCTCAAAGTAGGAGACAACATGATTTGTAATGTCTGCCTTAGTGACCAAGATGTTTTCATTTTCCTTGAGTAAAGAGAGAGGTCTAGAGACATTTCTAATTATTTAATGGGAGTTATAGAACATAGTGTCTCTATCTCCATATTAATGCCATTTAGATTTAATTATTTTCTTGCACATATAATCTATGTTTCAAAAGGGAGGAAAGATTCTAAGATATGTTGATTTCATGTTGGGGATCAGGAGAGAAATCAGAGATAGTGGAGATATTTTGAATTTGGTGGAGCTCATTCTCAAGAGAGGTAATATCCTTGTCCATTTGTTTAGATTTATTTGCGCAGCAACCTTTAAGACACTATTTGAGGTACTTAAGCTCAGGATACAGAAAAAAAGCATCATAGTGATGCTTCATCAAGTCCCAACATCCCCTTATCAGATTTGAACATTCCATGTCCAAAGACCAGGCTTTATTAAATTTGAAGGGAATGAAATATTTTGATTGTTTTGGGACAATGTTGATGAGGATGAGATAATGATCCATGTTTTTTTGACAAGGAAATGCTGGATATGGTATCCCAATTATCCAGAGCCAGGAGGTGTGTGAAAGCCCTATCTAGTTTGCTGGAAATGATCCTATTGTAATGCCTTCTATACCAGGTTTATTTAGCACCCATAATATTGATTTCAATGAGATTTCAAGCTTAGAGCGATGCCCTAAATTCTATTGAGGAGATAAGAGAGTGTGAATGACCAATTTTCTCACTGTAAGAGAGAATGTCTTTAAAATCCCCGATCACAAACAAAGGGTCTTACATGTTGTTAGCTATGTCTAAATGATCTTGCCAAAGAGGCCTTTGATCTTGATATCTATTTCTAGCATAAATCACATTACAAAAAATATGTAAGCCATCTAGAATAAATCTAGAGAAAAAATTTCATCAGAGAATTTGTAATCATTAACATTTTGTAAGGGTTCATTGTAAAATATCCAAAGAGAGTCAACAATATCCATATTTTAACAAGAACCTAGAAAGATATATCCATACACACATAAATGCTGAAACATCAAGGAGAAATTAATTTTAGGTTCAGTGATAGCAAAATTTATGGGTTTTTGAGTTAAAATAAGTCTTTTAAGAATAGAGAGGGTGTCAGGATTTTCAATGCCTAGATAATTCCAAAATATAATATCCATTAAGACTTGGAATTTGAGTAGGATCCCCTCTTTTTCTTTTTAGAACCTACTAAACCATTCTTTCTCTTTTTTCTTTTAAGAGTTTGAGAGGAGTCTTGATTGCTGTTCATAACCTGTTTACTCATAGTAGAAACAGAGGAGATGTTAGTGGTACCTGTAGCTTCTAAATATTTATTTGTATCAGCTGAGAGAAAATTTGTGGGTGTACACATGCATTCTTATTTTGAATCCTTGGTATCATCCAAGGATTGAGAGACAGTAGACAACACCTAGATAGTCTCTATTCCTACTGAAATTTTAGACTCTATAGGAAAACTTATTTTGTTTGTAGAACGAGTGTTACTCAATGGGGTATTAACATTGTCATTTCATAAAAGCTATTTAGGAGTAGAGCCTAATTTCATTGTATTTTCATTAGGTAAATTTAAATTAATGCTAGAATTCATACATGTTTCCCCATTCAAACTAACCTGAATTGTAGAATCCACAACAGGCAGTTCATTATTCTGAGAAATGTCAATCTTTAGAGGTAGATTTTTAATCGATGTTTGGGTAACAAATATATATACTTCACATTTTCATTACTTTGCAAATTGTCTTGATTTGGATACGATAAATCAAAAATATTATTTTTTGGGATAATCAATTTCAATTAAGATAATCCATTTAGATGAAATCATGAATTTTAAAAATAAATGATAAATTAATAAAATAATCCAATTAAATTATATTTATTAAATATAAATTATAATATAATTTTTTTAAAATTCAAAAGTAATTGTTACAGGGGTTTGAAAAATGTTATTTTCCATAAATTATTTATAAATATATTTCAATTATAATTCTAAAAGTAAAAATTAAAATAATTGGGAATTTTTTTATTAAATAAATCTTATTTTTGGAATTAGCACATCATAATTATCTGTCAAGGAATTTTTCATATTTTTCTAAAATAGTTGACTTTTCAGGTAAAGAATTAAACGTAATATAAATATACAATGTGTATTGTGCCATCATAATGACACAAATGACATGTAATAAATTAAATGTATAGTATCTAAGATCAAATATATATTTTTCATTTAAAATTATTTTCTTTTAAGGCAGTTTATTTAATTTTATAATGCCATTATGAATCCTCTAAAATATATATTATATTTTAATGTTTTAAAATCAATTATTTTTAAATATGACACAGTTCCATAATACCAAGATTAATAATTTATTTATTTTTTCCCTATTCCATATAAAATAAATAATAGGAATATTTTTGGATAGAAAACATGGGTTAAAAAATTGTATGGTTTGGTGTTTTGATTACATTATTATATTTTTTCAAAAAAAAAACAATGTGTGAGAAATCATAATGATCTCCACTCTCTTTACCTATATATATCCCCCAAATCCCCCATTCACCTTCACTAAAAAACAATGGAGAAAATCCTACCTCCAGAATACCAACTCAATATTCCTCCCAATGCTCCCCCAAAATCTCAAAAATATCCTCCCAATATTTTAAATTCACCCCATTAATGTAAGAGATTTACCACTCTTCTTTACCATTCACGAACCATCTTTCAAATTATAAATTTCAATCTCAATTGGTCATGTTTTCATTAATACATAAAGATACCTATATTTTTAAATTTTCTCCTAAATATTAATGATCATTTATCCCATCTCATTAGATAAGTTACCTAAGCTGTTACTATGCCAAAATATTAAAAGGGATCATATATTTATCCTCTTCATTCAAGAAACTTATTTATATAATACACATTTTATACTAATTCTATTATGAGGGATATTCTCACCCACATCCCAACTACCACCCTTATGATTTCAAAGTTATAAGTGACCCTTTTAACTCTCATTAATCCCTCCCATGATTTATTATATACCCCCTTTATATTGTCAAAATAATCATACAATTTTTCATGTCAATGTTTTTACATAGGAACTCTTCTTGCATTATACCTATTAATTCCCAAATTTTAATGATGTATTATGTTCTTATATATCCATCATACTATCCTTTTGACTTCTTTGCCATTAAATAACCCTTTATATCTGATTGAATCATTTTATGAATCTTCATGATTGATCATTATGATACAGAAAGTTCACTATGATTTTCCATGGCAATCATTTTTTAGGTGTATACCCATACAAATTTAAACTCATGGATATTCAACTAATTGTAACTATACTTCATCAATTTGTGACATCCATTTTTGTAACCCACAAAGAATAATCATGGTATTAAATTCGATGAAATATGTTATTATGTTATATGATCTATATGGAACACATAATAATTTAAATTATATGATTATGATTGGTGGAACCATATAGTTCTCCAAAAAATTGGTATAATTTTATTCACATGATATACCATGTTTGGTTCACAAGTGGTTATTTTAAGAATATTATGTTATGATGTCTATGTGGTTAATCTTGTATTTTGATTATGATGTCATGTTTAATGTTTTTTACAAATTCACATGTATCCTTTATATTATCATGTTATATCATGACTCATTGTTATTGTATATTATTATAACCCTATTTATGTCCCAATGAAATATATATTATATAAAATGTATTACATTATTCTTGTTATTCTTTTATTATTCCCTTACTATGATTTATAGATGACCCCTTTCTTATGTATGTCCCTCAGTTATCCCATGTAGTTTCATGAACGACAAAATATTTTTGACATGATAATGAATTTTTCAAAACAACCAATGTACCATTGGTTTTCAATTTGATATATAATGTATCTAATTACAATATTAAACTTGTATTCATGATCTTATGGGTTGAATTATGTGTATTGGTATGTAATAAATCATGAATTAATGTATAATAATGATAAGGGGTGCACCATTGGTATTATAAAAATGTATTTCAATTTTGGGATTAGGAATAGAAAATACTATAGAAATAATTAAGTATGATACAATGTATAGGAACACATCTCAATATTTTGGAAATGTGAAGTGTAAGTGGCTTATATGAAAATACATCCCTCATTGGATGATAAAAGTGGACATATGGATTTGGGTAAAAAGTACCTAGGGGAATTAATCTCAAAAAGGGTGATTTGAGTTGGAATTAATCATAACATGGTGAATAAAAACATTCCTTTATACACAACACATTTTAGACTCCATGGGATATGATTTAGTGAATCAACAAGCTCATTATAAAACATTATTATGGGAACAAAAATTATTATAAATGCCTATGAAAAGAAATATATAATGGATAATATAAATCAAATATTATAAATTCATAAATTAATGAAATACATTGTATTTAGAAAATTTCTTATTAATTTAATTGGATTTCCATTTATGTTTTTAATAGTTTAAAATTACTGATCAATAATTTTCCCTTTATTCTTGACAATGTCTAAAAATAGGTGGAACTAAGTAAATAAAAAATATTATGTGAAATGTGATGACTTCCCAGTAATGTTTCCCAATATGATGTGAGTAAGAATTGTGATAATTAGGATTATATTCTTTAAGTTGACTCGGTTTTTGATATGAAATATGAATCAATAGAAATTCCCAAATCCCTCAAAGAAATGAAAAGTTGAAATTGAGACCTTTATGTGATTAAGGCCAATAGATTTAAATAGATCATCAGATCCCTAAATAATATAACAATGAATCAAATCCATAGAAAAGATATTCTATATCCATCAATGTTCCAAGAATGAGAAGGTTATATTAGACGTTTATTGTATATGGGGAGAATCTAATCAGTGTTGGACATTGATCAAGAATATGAAGCCTAAGGACAATATCTAAGAGATGCAGTGGAAGTAATTATAGAAAATATTTTTTGAAAAATATTTTACTCACACTCTCTATCATAAAATTAAAAGTT
Organism: Viscum album; assembly: GCA_963277665.1. Lineage (NCBI taxonomy): Eukaryota > Viridiplantae > Streptophyta > Magnoliopsida > Santalales > Viscaceae > Viscum > Viscum album. The sequence continues at coordinate 1,137,363,044 of OY728166.1, forward strand.
ATTTTAATTACATAAATAGAAAATATGACTAATCCATCATGTAATATGATGAAAAAATCAAAATACATTCACAACCTACGTTTCGATTTGTCATTACCCTCAAATATAAATTTGGCCAATTATTTGGTGGGAAAAAACCAAGTCTATGAAAATCCCTTGTGATTCAAGACTTTGAATACTATTAGTAAATTTTTTCATTCATTCCTCTATGTTAAAATGGATATCAATGAATATCAATGGTCTTCTAGTTATAATAAGTTGATAGTGGACAATAATTATAGTGGGGAAATTGTGATATGTAATTGGGGTAATAAATTTAAATATCCCACTTTTCAAATGTGTAAAAAAAGAACCCTGCATTTTGTAAAGTAATGGGGAAATTAATTATATACCGAATGGAAGGGAACCCAATTATAGATTTCTGATATGAGGAACTAACCATGTAATTGAAGTGAAGAATTCTATAGTAAAACCACAATTTTCTGTCCAATGTTACAACTATAATCAATAAGGACACTATTTGAAAAACATCCCTCAGCCAAGGTTTTTTAGAGACAGTTAATGCACAAACCTCCAAGATATTAAGGGTGAGAATATTCTATCACAACCACTTTGGTGAATTTAGACAATAATTTGGAGGCATGTACACTAGTTATTCATTCATGAATAGTTAAAATTATGTTTGATTCTCATTCTATTCATTCCTTAATAAATTGAAAAATTAGTTAAACAATTCATAAACCACTATAGAGCATAGAATAGATCCATTAATGAAAATAGAAAATGGGGTATTTATTCCATACCATGTAAATAACTATTCCCTATAATTTTTTTTATCTGAACTTCCCAGTGAATCTTGTGATACCACCATTCATGGATGTTTTTGAAATTTAAGATATGGATTGGATTTCCTTAAATATTGTCAATATATATTATTTGTGAGGAGGAAATTACTATATGTATTGTGAACTATATTCCAATTCAATACAAGTACATGGAGGATGATGAAAGTGAGTTAGTACCAATATATAAATCATGGATATTATTTCCCTATGAGAAACCATAACTTTCTCAAATGACAGAGTCTATGTAAACGATAATACTTGAATACATTACCGTTGTGATGGAATACAGAAATGTGTTTCTTGAAGAACTTACTAGTCTTCCTCAAAGAGGAGAGGTTGAATTTTCTATTGAAATTATACACAGGGCATAGCCAATATTATAGATTCCATTGATAGTGGATGTTTTGCAACCTTATTAGTTGAAGAAGAATCTATAAGAGAATCTAAATAAAGGGTTCAAATGAAAATGTGCTTTACTGTGGGGGTGCACCAACCCTCTTTAGTAAAGATACCGATGGGTGAATTCCCATTAGTGTTGATATTGTGAGCTCAAAATGATTTTGATAAAGAACATGTATCATATTCCATAGATTGATGACTTATTTTATCCCTTATGTGGACATCAATAATTATACATGGTTTATCTTCATTTGGGGTAATATCAAGTAAGGGTGAAGAAGAAGGATATCACTATGATTTATTTCACTACAAGGTATGATTAGTTTGAATCTATATTAATAAAATATATAATCACTAATTCCAAAAAAATATTCATGTAATTGTGGAATAGAGTGTTTATATAATACCTTGAAATATTTGTGGCAGTCCTTATAGATGATATTATAATAAACTCCAAAATCCTAGAGTATCATGAAGAGAATCTAAGAACTGACTTAAGTACCTTACAAAAGGACGATATTTGTAAAATTTATAGAAAATTTTATTTATTGGGGAAGTATGTATAATTAATTTGGAATATTATCACAAGGAAATTGATATCTGTGGACCATTAAAATATAGTGGAAATTGAAGGATACCATCCCAAACCATTATGATGGGAATCCATAGTTTCCATGGATAATATGGGAACTATCATTTATTTATGATAAATTCCTCAAAATGTTCAAACCATCCAATAAATATAACTCATAAGGGAGTCTAGTTTTGCTATAATAATGAATTTTAAGATATATTGAAGGCATTGAAAAATATACTAATCATTATACCTAAACCTATGTTTCCACCAAGTGGGTATATTATCATTGTAAATATAGATGATTTGAAGAAGGTATTTGGATATGTAGTAATATATAACATAAATGTGTTATCCTCTATCACAAGGAAATTGAATAATAATGAATAGAACAACACAACATGTGATCTGAAGATTGTTTTTCTAGTATTTACATTGAAAATCTAGGTACATTATATACCTTCAGAGAAGTGTAAAATATATAAGCATAATAAGATCCTAAATCATATGTCCACCTAGAAATATTTAAATATATACCATACAAGATGGATAGATATGATTAAGGACCATGAAAACGAAATAAACTACAAACCTAGGAAATCAAATAATGTGGCAGACACTCTAAGATGAAAGGATCCAGAAATTTTATCTTTCATGAGAATTGAGAAGGAATATATATTTTTAGACTTAAAAAGCATCTACATGGGAATAATATAGGAAATAACATTATAAATAATTTTACAAATTATTTCTCAATAATACCTTATAGTGAAAACAAAGGATGATCGAAGAGATAATGGTGAAATTCAGAAGAATGTGGAACTATATGAAAGGGAAATCATCAGAGTAAAATATAAATTATGATGTAGTTGTAATATTTGGTCCATGAATATGTGTACAAACAAATTCGGAGTCAAATAAAGATCTATTGGATGATACATATAGCTCGACCTTTTCCATCCATCCATGTATCAAAAATATTTATCAAGTTCTCAGAAATCACTAATGGTAGCGTGATACAAAGAATGAGTGTTCAGAATATACATCATGGTGTCTTGAATGTAATTAATGAAGGATGAAAAGAATAAATACAATCGGAATTTATTACCATTAATCATGTATATTTGGAAAAGTTGAAATAAAACCATATAATTTTTCACTGGACATCTAAAGACATCAAGAGATAATTATGTTGTATTGGTCAGGGTAGGTCTTATATTAAATGATACTAACTTTATAACATTCTGAGAGGAATTATCACATGATCAACATGAACGTATATACATTAGAGAAATGGTGAGGTTATATATAAAAACACTATCGAGGGTATCAGATTGATATCCATGATTTACCTCCAAGTTCCATAAGAGTATTCAACATTCTCTATATACTATGTTGAACATCATCAAAAATTATCACCCTCAAACTGATAACCAATATTATTAGACTAACAATAAACACAAGGATATTTTGAGATCATTCTTAATGGAATTCAATAGAGGATCAGATCAACATATGTTTTTGGTACTATTATCATACAAAAGTAGTTTCCACATAAGAATAAAAATGGATCCCCAGGAATCCATTAATGGGGAGAGGTATGAAACACCTGTATGTTGGGATGAAGTTGTTGAAGGCACATTTATCTGTCCCAAAATAGTGATGGTATTGGTGGAAAAAGATGAGGCCGTTTAGAATCACAATAGGGATGCTCATGGTCGATAGAAGAGATATTATCAAAGTAATCTTTGAGACCTAGATTTTTAGGTTATGTATAAGATATTAATCTAAAAATATCTATGGAATAAATTCATGAGACTTGAGAAGAAAGGAATTCTTAGTCCAATATACATCAGTCACTTTGAGATCCTTGATCGCATTTGAGAAGTCGATTATAAACTAGAACTTCCTCATGACCTATCTCATGTTCATGATTAATTACATGTATCCCTATTGAGAAATTACATAATAGATCCCTCACATGTGTTTAATATAGAGGTTTTATCATTAGAGAATGATCTTTGATATGAGGAGGAGCTGGTGAAGATCGTAGATTAGAGAGACAATATTCTAAGAAATAATACAATGAACCTGGATGTTATGCTATGGAGAAACCAAAATTTTAATGAAGTGATGTATGTACTTGAGGATATGATGAAACAAAATTACCCTCATCTATTTTAGTGTGTGAAATTAAAATTTAATGGGATAAAGTTTTTAATGGGGTAAGATTATAATCACCCAAACATTTAAAATTAAAATTCCATGGGTCCTTTTATGATTATGGAAAACAAGTTCATTTATTTGGTTTTATTATTTACCATTATATTTATATGACCATTATGAATTATAACCATCGATAAAATATCTATTTAAAAGTGATCATATGGTTTGTATAAATATAGGGTTATAAAAAATCCAATAAAAAATGGAAAAAATCAATGGCCTCAACCGGTGGTATTATACCCTATGGAGCCAATTTATTTGAGATTAGGAGGGAGCTAACATCACTGGGATTTTTCCATGACCATGAAAATGATGATATCCAAAAACTAAATCATGAGTGAATCCTTTTAGAGGAGAATTTCAAGATCTTCGAGATCACAACCCAACCCTTATACACTGAATTACCGCTTCAAAATATCACAATCATGCACCATAACGACTAGGAATTAGTTGGTGTAATAAAATTATATGTTCAAGAAACTTATAACATTAATATTGATATTGTATTTAATAGTTAAAATATTAATTTTTTTTTTGTAATTTTTAAATTATTTTGATTTTGATATGATTAATCAAATTTCTTTTTGTGATATCTAATTTCAACTATGGATATTATTTTATAATAATCCATGAATTTTAAACCTAATTTATAAAATTTCTATGTAATAGAATTTAATAATATATATTAATTATAAATTTTAATAAATATTTTATGAAGACAATCAAAAATTTTATAAGTGTTCAAGAACTGTTATTATAGAAAAAATCATCCTTTCTCACCAAATATTGAATATAATTTTAAAATTTAAAATTAATATATTTAGAAAATTATTTTGATAAAATAAATATAACTTTTGTAATCATCACTTCAAAATTTTACAATACTCAATTTTTCATAATTTTTTGAGATAGTTGACTTTCCGGGTAAATATTAAATATGATATAAATATATGATCTGTATTTTGACATAATAGTGACCCAAAAGTGATGAAATAAAAGTTTTTAACGGTATTTATGACCAAATATATGTTTTACCTTTAATATAATGAATTTTTTAGGTTATTTTATTAATTTTTGAATGACCATATGAGTTATCCAAAACCTATATTAAATGTTATGGTTCTAAAATCAATTTTTTATAAACATAACTCATTTTCACATATTAAACGACAATATTTTATTGATTTCAGCCATTATAATAATAAAATAAATAAATACACTACTATTTGGTAGAAATCATGGAATGAAACTGGAGTTGGGTTTTTATTTTTATTACATTATTATACGTAGTCCAAAACCGATGTTTGGGAAACAAAAAATACCCCCTCTCTATTATTATACAAACCCACCAATGGATAAATTTATATTCACTCAAAATAATTTGATTGTGTCCTTACTCTTCCCTCCCATTTATGTAGTCCTCCCACATGTCTCCAAATATCTCAAGATTATCCTACCATGATTTTCAAATCACCCTCTTAAGGAATGATATTTCCCTCTTTTTTTCATTCATGAACCTTATTTGTAAATACCCATTTCAACCTCAATTTGTTATGTTTTCATGAAATTATTATGATATCCCTACCATATAATTGATTTCCGAAAAATTATATGTTAACTATACCCTACCATTTTATAATTTACCTATGATGTTTCTATACCAAAATTTATAAAAGGGATCATCTATTTCTCCTCTTTATTCAAGAACCATATACATGTAATATACTTTGTCATCCAATTCCATTTCATGGACCTGATCTAAAACATATTTATTAATTCTCTTATTATTTTAATGTGATAAGTGACCTATTTAACTATCATTAATCCATTCCAAGATTCATTATGTACCCCTGTTATGCTACCAAAAGTATCCAATGATTTTTTAATTTCATGTTATTATTCAATAACCTTTAATGTCTTATGATTTTTAATTACCATGTTTTCATGTTGGATTATTTTAATACATATCTGACATACATTCCTTTTCTAGATTTAGGTTATGATATATCACTTTCTCTCTCATCAAAAATTTTTATTAATCAAGATGTATTGTTGTAACACTTCCAAAATGGGTCCATAATTTTCCATGTCAAACATTTGTGAGGTGTACAACCATACCCATTTTCACTCAAGGTTATTCACTTAGTCATATGTATACTTTCTTCATTATGGAATTAATTTTATATAAGCCCCACTGCTTAATCATTAGATTGAATGTGATGAAATATGTTCTTATTTTATATGATATATGTGGCACACTTATGCCCGTACATACTATGATTGTGATGGGTGTTCCAAAATATCACTCTAATGTATTGGGTAATGTTTTTGTATAAAGTTATTACATGTATGGTGCAAGTGAGGTTATTCTAAGAGCATACCACCAACTTTTAAATTATTTTTTAAGGTATATAATTACCCAAATATACTAGGATTCTTGATCATATTGGTAGTATTATGTGCATTACTATGTAATAAATCATGAATGGATGTGTAATAAAGATAAGAGTTTTCAAATCAATGGATCAGTTTTTATAAAAATATTTGATTTAAAATGGATATTTTTTTAGTGGCGATTGGGGTGATGAACATCCTTGATATAATAAAGGTGAATTTTTTGAGATAATGATTCTAATGTTGAGTTTTTCATCATGATAATGGTAATGATAACCGTGGAAATAGTGGTTAAAATGATTATGATTATTTAGATTGAGATATTATTCAACTATTTTTATGAATTCTTGTTTATTTTAGTTTTTCTCTTTTTAAATTAAACTTAAAATGGAAACTAAATCACTGCATATGTATGTAATAATTTGGGTTTTAAATTATAAAACATTTAATAAAAAATATATATTATTTTTCATTGTTATAAGTTTATCATTAATTGAATTCACATACCAATTAACATATTATTTTAATTTTATAATTGTGTTTATAGGTATGAGGCATAGGTTAGATGGAATTTTGGTTCATGGTGGGATACCTATACCAACGGTTTTCCATAATCATTATTCTATGAGTAGTACAACTTTTATATAGACCTATTAAATTATATTTAATAATTTTTTTTAAAACCAGTAGTATATGATATTAGAAAAGTTTCATATCCTATAATAATGGTTTTGAATTATTGATATAACCCTACTTCCTAGAATAATACTTTTAACAGCAAACAAAATCAGAATTTGGATTCCTTTTAATGTGGTGTTGAATCAATAAAAAATCCACTTAAATATCATCCAATACAGATTCTAAAATGTGAGAAGGAATTTAGATTCCTATATTTATATCCTATCTCATTTTCATCAATCATTGAATTAGCTTTATACAACTTTTTTTACACCATGCATCAGTTATTGATAGACTATTCTTTTTTCCATAGTGTGTGATGATTTTATTTGATCTAAAATAACCAATTTAATGTATATCCATTAAAATATATTTAAATAATTACCCCTATATAATATTTAAATAATATTTGAACAATAAAAAACCTTCCACTTTTATGGAATGAAATAGAATAATATCATTTTTATCTTTAATAAACATCCTAGTGAAGTAAAAAAATAATCTTGATATTGATATTTTACAAAGTTAAATCTAATAAATTTTTTTTTACCGTCAAAATAAGTTAAATATATGAATTAGTGCAACATACACCATTTTTCATGACTCACATTAGTTCTTAATTATAAAATTTAATTTTTTGAGACAAAATATTAATCATACATGCATCTAGTTGGGAATCTTATGAGTTTTTATGAATTTAAAATCCTTTTTAACATGTAAATAAAAGTATTACTAAAAATATGTGATTCCCCATTATCGATGAGAAAAATAACCATGTAAAACTCAATCAGTAACACCCTAGAAATTATAATATAATAGAGTTATGTTATATTTTTTTACAAATAACACTAAATGAAAATGGAAAACACCACAATTTAAAGATGAGAATTTTAGTAAAATCCTTGAGTTAGTTAGTTTATATATATGAAAAAATATTATGAAATTGATATCATTAGTAATTAGTGGTGTGATATATTTACATAGTTTTTAATTTAATAAAATATATCACATGTACTTTTAAACAATATTGTTTTTCACATTTAATGGAAAATAAAGGGTATTTTTTAAAGAATTGTTTACATCTACATAGAAACTATTACTTGAAATGTAATAATAATAAATTTATCTAATACATAAAAAATACATTTTTACTTTATTTTGTATTTATATGATATGAACGCCTATGTTAATAATACATTTTATCAGATGCATTGATTTTTTAATAAAATCGTTTTCCAATTATTAATTATCAAACCCAAATTTAGAAATAAGTTTAATTTTATTTTTATTATATAAATAATTTATCAATGTAAATATTTTTTACTGCAGTAAACCATTTATTTTTCAATTAATAGTATTTGCAAATGTTATTTTATTTTTATCTTAATAAATTAAATTGATCCCTTTTAGAATACAAAAATAATAATATGTTTAAACATATAAATAATTATCTGAAAACTAAGTTAATTTGTAATTGATAGGATATAATAATATAAAAACTTAATGTATTAATACGATTTTTATATAAAAAATATTTTTTCTATATATAATATGTTTTAATTTTATTAATAATTTTCTCATAATTATAAATTTCATTTTATTAAATAGTTTTTTAATTTGTAATCATCACATAAATATTTTTATGGAGGGTTACCTTCTATTTTTTGTATAAACAATAATTTCATGTTAAATATTTTACAATTGTTAATAAGGTTAAAAATAAGTAATTTAACTTGGCCAAATAATTGTGAAGTTAACATAAAAACTGGGACATTCAAAAGAACTTCTTGGGGTTACATATTCAATCCCACATGTGTTATAATCCATTACATTCCTTAATAACCTAACATCAATTCAATTCCATAATGACCCCTATCTATCTTTTAAGTTAATTGAAGCGATCATATTTTACACTTATATAGGGAATTAACTTCCACCCACTTGCGGTAAGTCATACACATCAGGTTACACATAAAAACCTACTCATTTTACCTCTCTTATAATATTATAACATAAATTTAATACCTTGCCTACAATAATATATCCCATGTCCATAATTTATAATAATTCCTCAATGAGACGAATCAAGTACACTACATGAGTATTATTGACTCCCCAACCTTTTATTCTCCATATTTCTCATCCAATCATATTCTAACCATAATAATATAGTGAAAAAAATATCATTAGTATACTAAAATTATATTATATTAATGGAAAAAATTTCAATCTCACCCTCATCCATTCAATAAATGAATATATCACTCGTGTTATGTGTGGACTACCATCCCCATGAATGAGATGTTTCATCTTTCATCACCACATTATAAGATAGATTTTAAGAATATAAATTATTATTAAACATGATATTTTTGAAATTATATTGGTTTTGTAAATATAAATTACTAATTATATTAATTTCATTAACAATAATTTATCAATGTAAATTTAACAGCATAAAATTATTTTACTAAGAGGAAAACAATTCCTTCATTGTAACTAATTGTAACCACCCTCAATCTAGTATACTTGAGACACTATTTAATTTATTAGAATGATACAACATTCCAGGCATCTCATCACTAAGTACTGATCATTTTTATTCTTATAAAACTAGATATATACAAGATTTATATATTAAATAGGAAAAATAAATCATAACTTGAAAAATTTTCTTTCATCATTTAAAATAATTCAAATATTCCTTCATTATATAAAGGGAAATGATTAAATAATAATATCTTGGATTAGATTGTAATTATTAGAAAATGTACAATGGAAGATATAATTAACACATGAAGTATAAACAATATATCAGAGTAAATAATCAATAAATATATCATTTATTCAATTAATATTTCTTCAAAATATAACCATGCAAATTATATATAAAAATGACATGGATAAAAATGAAATATATTTTAATGAATTAAATGCATATGTTTTGACACTATGAACCAAACATCAAGGTATCATTCTATTTCATTTAGAAACATATCATCAATTCCTTATTCCATATCCTTTCATTGAATTGGTAGGTATACAACAAATTTGAAATCAATTTTGAAAAATGTTAATCTCATGATACCCATCGATGCATCGAAGGGATATCTATATGTGGTCCCCAATTATCACTTAGATATATCCAATGAATTCCTCATAAGTTTAATTAAAAATATAATAAATAATAAATATTACTGATAAATAAATAAATAAATTTATAGAATCAATAATATATAATATCAATATTTCCCAAGTTAATGAAATAAATTTTATAATAAGCTTCCCCTCAACTAGAGTTGTATATTAAAATGGTAAATTGTTAATACAAAATCAATATTAAGGAAATGATATTGAATATATCCATGATACAAAAAATATATACTCTATAGAGAAAAATAATTTCCAAAGAATAGTATAGATCAATAGATAACATGATTGAAATAATTTGGATGACAAAAAATAATGTAAAATCCTTAAATCTGTAAAGGATGACAGTAGACAATCAATTAATTAAAAATTACAATTTTATATGCAGACATTTTATTTTTGAAAATATAAAGGAAAATTTTATAGAAGATTTTAAAATAAATTTTCATTAAAACTCACTATGATTTCATAAAAATGTTATAAATTAATTACAATATTATTTTCAAACTTTTAATCCAAAATCCATCTTAAAAATAATTAATTGTGTAATGGGAAAACATTTTTATAAAAAACATGAAAACCTGTAGAGAAATATTTATAAATAATAATGGATGTGGATGTGAAAATATCATTTCATTAATTATATATCATAGATAAAATTAATTTTATACGTTTTAAAAATGTCCAAAAATGAATTGTATGGAAAAAAATAATAACATAAATTTTAAAACATTGTATAACAAGTCAATCGTAGTATTAAATGACCTTTAATAATAACTTTATATAGATAAAAACATCTAAAAAATAATTTTATGAATATGGATATATAAGATAAAATTCCCTAATATAAAAATAGAAATAAGGTTTATTTTTATTTTTAACAATCGATTTTTTGTTTTGGAGTGTCTAGGAGATGAAAATATGGAATGATGAATAAAAAAATATATATAATAAGATTATAAAAATAGATTATTTTTAGAAAATAAAGATAATTTATTTTGTGATGTCCCAGGATAAGTTCATAGACAATTGACTAGTTTGTTTGGAAATATTGTCTGAAGCATGAATCCTCATATGCCAGTGGATGTTGACTAATAGTGAGGGTATACAGGGGTATAGTTGTGAGGGTATACCACATTTTAATAGAATGGTACAATAGTATATTACAATAAATAAAATATAAAATGAAAATGATGTGATGGTAATATCAAAAGTAATAAATCAACATAGATAAATGATAGACGTAACCAATATATCGTATATTATTTAAAATGATGAAATGTAACTATGATATTCAAAAATTCATAATAAAAGTGGAAACATGTGATGGTGTATAAGTGTACATGACATAAAAAAGTGTAAAAAAATCTCAAAATCTATCCTAAATTGAATCATAAGAACTAGAATAGTCATATATTCCTATATACTATCCCAGTATAGTACATCATCTATCCATAGTAAGAATATTCCCGCTGTCCCTACCTATATCAAGGAATACTGTCATGGTACCCAATGATGGAAAGAACAAATTCCAAGTAGAAATAAGTAGGCCACCAACAAATGTTATCTAATTTCTCCATGTTTATGAATATAATATATATCAGTGTGTAGGAAAAATAGTAAATGAAGAAAATGAAATACATAATACAATTTTTTTGGGGTTCCCCATCAAACACCCGTATGATACTACCTTATTTGGATTAAAAAATAATGTTAATGTGAATATATTAATTTATAAATCAATTTCAATTATAATCCTAGGACTTTAGAAACATATCCATTTCATTCCTAGGTTATGATATTCATATAAGGGTGAAAAACACCCTTTCAATTTTTGTCAACTATTCAAAGAAAAATCAATATAGTTATATATCTAGCATTGACCGACTCTATATGTAAAATTTGACTTGGAAGATAAATAATTAATTGCTTTGTATCTTGGTCTAGTATAGGGAATTTAACATAGGTAACCAAGGTATGTCTCCAGGTATATTATAAATAACCATCACCTTAGGAGTCTATCAAAATAATTACAAAAATGAACCAAAGTATCACACAATGAATGGTATAATACATTTCCTATGATCCCATCTAAGTAAATCCATATAGGGAACCTCGGTATCACTCATGGGATAAAATAAATCCACATGAAAGGTGATAATGACCATGGTATTTTATATAAGAATATACATATCACCATTATTAAGAAATAATTAATTTATAATTCATTTAGTTCAACATTCACAATGAGCCTGTGTATGGAATTATGAGTTAGAACCCATGTCTCCCCCTCGAAATTACATGTTCAGTTGAAAAAGGATAACATTAAATCCATATCATTTAACAATATAAAAAGTTTTATTTAGTCACCTTATTTGTAATGTATAACTGAAGCATAAGTATGATGAATCAACGACCCAGAATCATGGGTTTACTATTCCCCCTTTTTCAATTAAAATTTCATTTTATTTAATCATTTTAAAATAATAATTAAAAATGGAAAGATAATACCCCTTAGAAGGTGATGTAATTACATAATCCATACATAATAATTATATATAGTTTAAAAAACACACAAAGGTTACTTCTAATTTAGTTCTTCGACCAAATTTTGGTGTTAATGAGACTCAATGGTCATGTATGTCAAGGTTCATACATTAAATTATGTAAAATATATTTTACAAGGTGATGTTAAAAATGATTGGTGTATGACTCAGATGTGCATAATGTAAATGGATATAATTTTAAGTAAAATCAACAGAAAACCTTCATTATATTGGTAGATGAAGCCATGTTTGGTATCGGCCTATAATCATCTTCATAATTGGAGGACTTGAAGAAATAGAAAAATTACATGCATACAGGGTATATTTTCCCACATGGAAATAAAATTATATATGTAAAATAACATTAAGAAATAAATATATATGAATGAAAAACATGCCTTTGTCTATCCAACAAGATGAACTCTTCTTGAATATGGTGATGTATAGAAAAGATATTACAAATCATAGAAGAGATGATGGATGAGATTCATGTATTGGAGAGATAATGTGTAAAATTGGAGAAGGGATGAAGGTTTATGATTTAATTTCCCAAGGGAAAAATTAACATTTCAAAAATCTTAAGGGGCGCATGGTTTGCCCAAAAACATCGCTAAACCATGTTACAACCATTCACTTTCTATATACATTATCACAATCACCACAAAGGATCATTGCATGACTAGAAAAAAAATAATGTGAATCTCTTGCATAGTCACTGCCCAAGTAGGAATACCCCTCACAAAATTATGTTCATGGTTTGACAAACCCTCCACCTCCCATTCTCAACATGCCTATAATTTTCTAAATGGTGTTCACAGTCATGTGGCCTCTATTGGATATTTAAAAAAACTGTACTCTCATTTTTTGGGATGCATGGTTGTGTTCCACAGTTAGTTATAACATGCGAGAACAATGTTCCTTACACCATTTCAATAAAAAATGTAGATCTAGGAACCATACAATTATTTGATGCTCCCAAACCATTCCCAAATCTCTTATTAACGTTCATTTAGATAAAAAGAATGGTTTGAATATAAAATTAAAAGATCTATATATCATGAGAAAACCCATGATCTTAAAACCTCTCCCCATTAATTTTTTTTTACCCAAAATACCATTCCATTGGTGGATTCATATTATATTAAAATAACATTGGCCATTGTGCATATTTTTCAGAAGGGAATGCATCCATAAACCCCTTACTAGAGAAATAGATTGACCACACATAGCATTCATGCTATGATAAAAAAACATAATATGTACTCCTTATAATAAGTATTGATATCTAAATTACCCTCTTTATGCTGTAGGATATTATAGGGTTCTAGAAGATAATAATATAACTTAGAATCCGGAATTACATCATAGATAGCTCAATATTTCTAAAGTATTTCTTCCCAATAATCCACTAGTTTGACCCTCTCCAAAATCTAAAAGTTTCTAAGAAATATATGAAATCTATTACCATACCAAATAATCTATCTATTCCCTAGTCAAGGAGGAACAAATAATAATATTGGATCACTAACCATAAACAATACGGTTCCTTGATGATAGTCACCATAATAATTGTTCCATGAAAATGCTATATATGAACTTTTATGATAAGTTATACCAGCTTTGATGTCCCATGAAGGATATGCGGTCCCAATAGCACTACCTCACCTACCTCTAACCCTCACAATGGTAAATGGAATGTCCTACCATGTAGGTCCTCATAAGGATCTGTTTGAATTGTAGATTAAAAACTATTATTATAAACAAATCATCTTGAAACAATTTTTTCTCATAAGACCATTACAAACAAAGGATTCATTCCTAAGGAATTTAATCTAATATGTACATCAAATTCTTAGTTGGACCATAATTTTTAGGGTTTAAAGATCATCTCAGAAGCACTTTTGAACCTAGATCCTTCTACAAATCGTCCAAAAACCATGATCTAAAACAAGAATCCATTTCCAATAAAATATTCAGAGGAACCTCATGAATTAATATAACTATTGGATGCAGTGAATCCAAATCTCATTTATTGAAAATGTATCACACAAAGGAAATATTTGGGCGACAGTCATAGTCCTCTAAATGATCACACATATTGTGTCACTTCTTCACAATGACCTAGGTAATCCCATCATAAAATCCATGGTTATGTCAGCCAACTAAATTCTCGGACTGGTAATGTATGTAAAAATCCTATATTCTACATGTGTTTCACCTTCACATAATGATATGGGGACAACCATATATAGAAACTCGAAATCTACCTCTTTATAGTAGGAAACCAATACTGGTGATGTATGTCATGATATATCATAGTAATATAGGGATTTACTACTCATTTATAAGCATGATATTCTCACATTAATTTTTATCCCACATCCATGGGATCCCATATGCGCCCATGAAAATATAAAATGTAATTCTTTTCAATGAATCATCCAAGTGGAGGTTCCTCACCAAAACACTCCACCTTCTGACTAATCCATTATGTGATGAATTATATATTATAATCACTCTACACAGAAGTGAAGATGTTACAGATAATTATTTTAGTATAATTTTCTCTACCTGTTTCAAATCCTCCAAATTCATCTTTAAAAACAAATCCATAAATTACCATTCTTTAACGGCTCCTAGGACTTATTGTGTTTGAGTATTCTATCATATAAAATCAACCATTTGTTTTCCATTCCAAATAATATAATAAATATTTAACTGAATGGAATGAAGATATTAAAACCATAATCATATTCTAAGATTCATTTCATGCTTAGTAAATTTTTATTTATGTTTTTTATGGTCGGTATATACCAAAAATATTTATTCCAATAATAAATCCATCCTAAAAAATGTAATGAACCACTAAAACTAGATCAAGGATATGAATAAAATAATTATTCCCATTAGGATCACTTAAAAATACCTATAAATTATGAATTTATCATCCTATATCAAATATACTTCTATCATGATGCATGATTCATCAAAAAAACCCATAAAACTTCTACTAGGTTTTGATAAAATCAATACCAATATTGAGTTCATCTTTACTTTCATATCCTAAAAGTTCATCTAACGTGCTTTAGACCAAAATAATTCACACCATTCATGTTCAAGATAGTAATATATGACACAAGGTGTGATTAATTATGTATAAAATTACTATTATATATAGATATCAATCAAATCTACATAGATAAAAAAATTATATACTTTTTCCATGACTGAAATAATATCACCTTGTCTGAATCCCCAAATAATCTTTCATCTGAGATACTATAACCTGGTAATTGTACCTTTTCTATGAAATAGTTAAATTTTGTGAGCACAACATACAACCTAATAATTTTAAGTGAACTAAATATGATTTTATGGTGTTTTCCATGCTCATTTTGTTTTTTGACTACACCAAGATATCATCCAAGAAATCCATAATGATGAAATTCAAGTACTCAGAGAAAACCCAATTCATCATGGAAATAAGGACTACACATGCATTAGTGAGACTGAACTAATTTACCAGATATTCATATAAACCATACCTTATTAAAATAGTTATATGAGGCATGTCTATGGGTTTAAACCACAACATATGATAGGGATCCCTCAAAATACTATCTGAGAAATCATGATCCCCTTAGAGCTAGTCCAATAGGTCCTATTTTTGAGGGGAAGGGTAATGATTCTAAACCATAAAAAATTGAATTTCTCTAATACATGAATGACCAAAGGGTAATATCCTTCTTCATAGTGGAAATTATGGTCATCCTCAAGGAGACATAATGAGTCATATAAAACCTTTAGCTTCCTATTCCACTATCCATATATTATGTCCCTGAATATCTATTTGATACATCCATTAAGGATGGATTGACAACGATTTCACAACTTCCACTAACTCAATTAAAAACTATACCCTTCTCATAAGAGGCCAGACGAAAAATTATTAAGGATGTATTTTACTAAAGTGGTCCACTACTAATGTTAATTTTGTAAAAAATAATCCTTGATATCTCAAAAAAGTCTATCAATATGGTCTGACACTCCAACAAAACCATGATTCTCAAGTACTACTCGACTTTCCTAGACATACCATTCACCCAAATTAATGTTTTTACTAACCTCTAGTTAAATAATAGATACCAAATTGTGGTAATAGTCAATATTGGAATTTTATGGAACCAAAAATTCATCCAAGAATTACATCAAAAGTCTTTATATTGATAAAAAAACTCCATATGAAACTATATTCTACTATCTTAAGGGGAATTAATTACATCAGCTTACAATCTACAATAGAATTAAAATTAGACAATTTAGATTTATAAACCAAAATTTTATTTGATCTAAATCAAATAAATTCCATAAAATTAAATGATATAAGGATGTGTCATATGCCTATGTCCAAAAAATAATATGCTAAAGTTAAGGCTACTAAAATCATACATTGAACTGTAGAAACCCTAAGAACCGGATTCCTTAGTGAAAGATTAACTATATATATATCATTCTTGATATGTACCCCTTATATATAAAAAGAATATAATGGGAAGGGACACAATAATTAACTAAATATTAGTGGCATTTCTGTCTTGTCCTTGTCTACCTTCTTATCCTGATCGACTAGTTGTAATGAAGCTCATTATTTGATGTGAAGCCACTGATCTCACTCCTGAACCAGGATCTGGTACAGACCCTATCTCACTAACTAATGAAAGAATGGTCATATAAAATAACTGTAGGTGACCTATATTTCCACCAAACTGATAGTCTGCTAGGTCTTTGAAGCAAATGGGATTCATGAGTCCTGCCTATAACACTGATGAAATACCAAATTGAAAGGTTTTTGTACAATATAACTACTACTTTTCCCGAAGGGACATCAAAAAGTGAAAATTCCTCCCACTAGATAAAATACCACCCTACTTGGAACTAAACCACTGTACACCACTCTCTCATTTTCCATTAGGTTTTTATCAGAGATACGAGCTAGGTTCACTATTTCAGAAACAGATGTAAAAAAATTCCCCCTTGACTGGATGGTTAGCATAATCTCATCCCCAAATCACCTTTCTATAAATGTTTCAAATCTAGAATGAATATGAATGAAAAGTGGGAGATCTTTGTATGAGTTGAATCATCCATTATAGACATATCACCCTACTAATGGTGTGCAAACATCTTAGCCTCTTCTGCTCTCAATATTTCTCAGAAGAAGTAATAATAATAGTTAGTATAGAATTCCCTCCATACCATGTCCCAATACTGACCTACCTAATTTAGGAAATCCCAAGAGTACGTGGAAGATACTTGAATCATATAAATCAATATTTTTACCCTCCAATATAGAGTAATATTTAGATTATCAATGATCACTAGGATAGACAATAACCTTAATTAAGTCGCCTTTGGTCCACCATCACCATAAAATATTTCTGGATGAGATTTATCTGGTTCGCTAGTATGTTTTGAAAATGTCAGTTCATTTCATAGAACTCATTGTATTAGTTTTGGTAAGCATATGAAATCATCTCAAAACTGAAAATCAGTTCCCATTTCTTGTGTTATTTTATGTGTAACTGGTGGTACCACAAATGGAACTCATGGTTGGATAGTTACCGTCACTTTTGATGCATAGTAATCACTATATTCTTGTAACATTACCTGAGACCATAATGGTAGAATATTTCTACAATAATAATTCATTCCAAAGAGTAGTAATTAATTATGGAAAGGATTTTAGATAAAATAATAGGTCATCCAGAAAATCCTTCATATACAAGGATTAACATCGAACTACATGCTCCAAAATCCAGGTCATGGTGACCTAGAAAAATGATGTAGAGTAATGAGATATACTCTAAACTTCAAACTACTATGGCCAGTTTAGTGTAATGTTCTCATATTTTATAAATATGTCTTGGTATATTGAGTTAAAATTTAATTATCTATAAGAAAACACTCATTATGTTAAAATTAGTATCCCTATTTGATAACAACCATTTCCTGATACTTTTTAGAAATTAATAATATCACATGTATATATATCTGTATACATATCATGTTTCATTTATATGAGTTAATATTATGATGTCATAAAGTAAAATTATTTATAAGTTATAATTGGTACATCATGTAAGTACAACCATACCTTTAACAATGGTTCGTAGTATTTAAGAATTAAGGTTTTATATCTCAATTATATGGAACTCAATCACTAATTTGTTGAGGGGATAAAATTTTAAATTAAAATAATCATTTATTTAATTTTTTCAACATAATTTTCAGCTCATGTAACCATATTTAGAAACATCAAACATATGATAATTTGTTAGAAAAAGTTTAAACATGAAGAAATGCTTGAAAAAACCATTTAGGTTGATGTTGACACCATAAGTGACTAATTATTTATTACTTCACTAGTATGAAACATTATAAAAAAAAGTAAAATGAAATGTACTGAAAAATACTATAGGAAATGCACACAATAATATAATCCTAGAAAGGTATATAAATCTTTAGGATCCTATAAGTATGGATGAGACAATACTTCCTTCCCATATTAGGCCAAGGGTTGAAATCCTTAATGTCAAGAAATAATTTAAATCCTAAAAAATTGAAATCACGTGAATCTCGTAATAGGGAAATATGAACAAATGTAGTAGGGAAAAATCCAAATTGCTTGTCCCTTCTTAGGAATCTTCTCTTACTCCTCATTCGTGTGTTAGCTACTCCCCTGCATAGACTCATTACAAAATTCCATCACATCAATGTATATTTTATAACAACAAAAAATAGTAACAAAAGGAAAATTAAATATATCCCATAATACCTCTTAATTAATGACATTACATAAACTTTAATATATTTTTTTGATAAATATGAATATGTAAGAGAAAGATTCTTTAATAAAATAGATAAATAAGGATTATTTTTCATATAATCAATCCATTGGTTGTTTCGAATGTCAAAAAGCCAAAAATATAGATTAAGTAATGGAAACAACCTACATAAAAATATTTTGATAAAATATATTTATTTTATGGGAGAAAAAGCATATTGTTCTTCTTGTATAAATTTAATCATGAACAATACAAATAACAATGATATTGTAAAATAAAACCTTTTGAAATTAATGTATTTTGAATAATAACACATTAAATGATAAAACAAGAGTTGAATCATTAAATAACATGAATACTATGAATTTCATCTAATTAATGATATAAGATATTAATGGGTTAGTGTAGACATTTTATGAAATAAATTAGTTTTATAATATAAAATATATTTTTGTAGACACAAATTGAGATAAACACCCCTTACTATAGATTCATGATTGGTCAAATGAATTATATTTTAATGATAAATAAATTAAAATATAAAACATATTATTTTAAACCATTTCACAATATATTCCATTTTAATGACCTTTAATAATTATTTTACATCTATTGATTATATTGTTATTTTTCCTGCTGATAACTTATAGTTGTTCAGTCATTTTCTCCACAACTACTTTGATATATTAACCATGGTTCATGGTGTCCTGAAAAGGTTTGTTTCACACGGAATTCGGGGATGACCTCCTGGATGGGAGATTCAAACGTTCCGATCGGTTTCTAACGGGTTTGTTCGTAGAACCGGAAACATCCAATGATTCCACATCCGTTTGGACCTACTTTCCAAAGGTAGGCACTCATTAGCTTGTGGGCTAATGAGGCTTAGGAATTTTCATTGGTCGAGAGGATGGGAGGTCGGACTCATCACACCTTTTTGAGGGGAATTATTGTCTACTCCGGGACTCTCTTTATAGATTTAAGTTAGGTTCGTGAATCCTTATTACATTACCAAGTATAAAATGAGCTTTACTTCAGTTTTAACAATCAATGATTAAATATGTAATAAATTTAAAGAATATTTTATATGTATTTGAGGTTCTTCATCAATAGAGAATCATCTGTATCTATTTTAGAGATTCTTAGTCAATGGTATCCTTCAAAAACATTTATAAAAGTCTCTTGGTCATTATGATGACCAAGCTGGTTTTAAAGCCACTCAGTGGGGCACTTGAAGTTTATCGTCATTCAGAAGGACATGAATTATTTCAAAGTTGGGATCGAACCCATAAATGGGCTACCTACGTATCCTTTGTTTTGGAAAAGGAATCAGAACCCACGTAGTTCGAGTAAGGGAGTATGACGTTTATGATTTATGGCTCAAAGAAGGATGTCATAATTACTTTTACACTCTAAGCTGACGTGAGTCATGATCGGTGTGAGAAACAAGAGGTATTGGTAAAAAATTAGACAATTGTTCCATGAAAGATGCAATCATAAGAAATGGTTTGGGGCTTAAGTATGTGTGACTTCCTAGATATATCAAGGTTTAGGATTCACTTTTAGGGAGAAAATCCCTGAACAGGGTCCATAAAGGTATATGTGCTTCATGGAGATTTGAATACTCTAATCTTGGGGCTTACTCCTAAGGAGGATGCCCAAGTTAGAAGGGGACTTATGATTGGGTTTTACTCCTGAAAAGGAAACCCAAATCAAGGGTAAATTAGGACTGGTTAAGAGAAATTAAGGTACTTGGGGCTTACTCCTGAAAAGGAAGCCCAAGATTATAACTGGGACTTATTCTTAAAAAGGAAGCCCAGGTTAGGGGAATTGGGGCTTACTCCTGAAAAGGAAGCCCATGATTATGACTGGGTCTTATTCCTGAAAAGGAGACCCAGGTTAGGGATTAAGGTTTGGGGCTTACTCTTAAGAAGGATGCCCATATTTGAGATTGGGGCTTACTCCTGAGAAGGATGCCCATATTTGAGATTGGGGCTTACTCCTAAGAAGGATGCCCAAATTAAGGGACTCGGGGCTTACTCCTAAGAAGGATTCCTATATTTAGAGGACTTGGGGCTTACTCCTAAGAAGGATGCCCATATTAAAGGATTATTATTGGGACTTACTTCTGAGGAGGATGCCCAAGTTAAGGAATTAAGGTTTGGGGCTTACTCCTAAGGAGGATGCCCAGATTTGGGAACTTTAAGAATTTGGGGATTACTTCTAAGGAAGATGCCTAGATTAAAGGACTTATAACTGGGGATTATTCCTAAAAAGGAGACCCAGGTCAAGGATTCTCTCATCTTAAAGGATGAGGTTGAATGAATGAACTCTCAATCTTTGGTGACATAAAGATGTATAAATCACTATGTTTTGAGAGATATTCCACAGAATTCCTTTCAAATAAGGAAGTCAAATCAAGAAATCATGCCATAAATGGCTTTGAAGAGTATCTTGAAGACTAAATGTTGAATAGGAAAGGTGAAATGGATCAAGAGGGGTAAAATGGGCAAGATGGGCACCCAAAAAGGTAGGGGCGCACAAGTCTTGAAAGGCGTGCAAGTCTTGCGTGGGTGCGCAAGTATTGGTCGCGTAGGTATACCTGCGCGGCATGTGGGGTACTTGCGCGATTTTCAACCATCATAAAAATACTTGAGCGACTCTTTTTTAAACCCTTTAGAATCTTCTTGAGGTTCTTCCAGAAAAGGGACGCACAAATTCTATTCAAGGAATAAGGCGTCGCGCAAGTGTGACCAGTTCCCTTAAGGGCTGGCCACTCAGGCGTGCAAGTGTTGATGAGTTTCAACACTTAGGCCTTCCTCCCTCTCTTTAGATCTTCCGTTCTAGGTAAGAAATTACCTTAGAAGTGTTTCGGAAGCTTTGAGAAGAGACTTGGGCATCGGGAGCTTCAATCCGAGTTTCTGGAAAAATATCCTCTCGAATGGAGGGCCCACAGGTTCTATTTATAGGCAGGAGATGACCCCGGGCGGTTACCGGGCAGTTATCACTTAGGTCGCGCAAGTCACTTGCGCGACCAAGGTCGTCGCGCAAGTGTACTTGCGCGACAGTGATATAACTTGCGCGGTGCAGTTGCTTCTGATCCTTTGTTCATACCTTTGTCGATTTTTGATGTTTTCTTCAAAGGATGAATCACTTTGAGCTCAGATATTCCCCTTTTCCGATCATTAGATTCTGTGATGAAAGGAGCGTCAACAAAAGTCCCCCCTCAGAGTTGGATATGGAGAGAAATGAGGATTTGACTCTGAGGAAATCGAATCCATCCAAAGGAAAAAGGGGGTGCGCAAGTCCTGAAAGGGGTAGAGGCGGCGCACAAGTCTTCAGGGCACAGAGGGCGGCGCGCAAGTTCTCTCCGCGCAGGCCTTAAACGCACTGGATACGGCGCGCAGATAGGCTTCTTGACCTATAAATACATGGACTCACCTCCATACAAGCATCCAGATTTCCGGACTTCATACCTTCGAGCTCTCGCCACGCAGGTCACCTTAGCCGCGCAGGTTTCTCTGTTTTCTAGTGTTTTCCTTGATGTCGCGCTACTGTAAAGGCATTTGTACTTGCGCGGTTTATACTTGCACGTCAAAAACTAGCGCGACACATGAATACTTGCGCGCCATTTTTTAGACTTGCGCGTCTTAATGACTTATCCATTTTTTCGAAATCTTTCACAAATTTTATGAAAAAAATAAACCCATTTAAGAGTTTAATTTATTCAACTTTTGGGCAGATTCAATGGCTCCTAAGGGAGATAAAACGTCTGATGAACTGGCTAGCAAGCTGATTGATGACATGATGAACATCATTGGCCACGATTACTATGATATCTGCGACAACACTCTCCCAGATTTGGATAAGTACTTGAAGAAATATCATCCTAATTTTCCACAGAGCATCTATCTGCCTCTGTGTGGTCATGGTCATCTGCAAGGATTCAATGTTCCAAATGCAAACAATTATACACCTGAGATGCAGCTACACTGCTACTCCTCTATTTCGGTTATGCTGTGCATTAAGAGCGACTAAAATGGTATGAACATTCAAGTTCTCCTTCTATGCCATTTCTTTGCAGATATGAAAATGGAAAACCCATGGGCTGAAATGTTTTCAACTGCCGGTTGGTGGAGAGAATACAAACATGGTATTAGAGCAATATCTGAAAATAGTACTCTCTCCAAATGTCTCTTTACTTCCAATGATCCATTCTCAAATCCATGTATCCATCTTCCAAGTCTCTTGGACAGAAACAGAGTCACTGTTTGATCAGCAGAAAATTTTCTCAAACCGCACTCAAGAACATCCTTTTACAATTGTTCCAAGAAGAGCTAGTATCACTGCATCTCTTATTGTATCCAGTTGAATGAATGAAATCCAGGTGGTTGCTGATGAAGCTCGGGATGCCGTAAATCAAATGAAGTTTTATGTTGAAAGCCTCTTGTAATTCTTGAAAAAGAGAAGAGACTCCAGTCTGTGGATGCCCTTCTAACTATTGTGTATCAATGAAAAACACTTTCATCTTCAATCATTTGTACCTGCATTATTTCACTACCTTCTTCAAATTTACTTAAGCCAATGGGCTTAGTAAGCATAGTTTGATTTTTACTAGGATTATTACAAATAACCCTACAAACTTTTAACCTTTTAATTGCTCAATATTACCTAAATCATACAAACAATGTGTATTTAGTGAGCTGGAACTTGACTTTTATTCAGAGTTCCTTTGTCTTTTGTGGGCACTTTAAAGTCATGCATGCCGGACATAAAGGGGCTAATGTTTAAGGTCAAAATAGATTTGACCAAAATGGATTATAATTGATTCAATTCCTTGACAATTTATCTGAAAACATATTACCATACTCAAGTATGAGGGAAAAAATGTAAACTATGGCTTAAGAATATTTGAATCTGAGGAATGATATAAAAAAAGCTAAAAGGCATTAGAAGAAGTAGTTTCCAAGAATGAAGTTACTATTATTTAACAAAACCCGTTAGGGGGTTGAAATATGCAGGGCCACCTAAGGGAATTGGATGCATGGTCAAATAAATAGCATCTTTCGGCTGACAAGTCTGTTATGTGGACTGTTTATGCAAGGCCGCCTATGGGCACGTGCTACATAGTCAGGTGAAAGAACTCTTAGAAATTTAATTTCCTAGTGCTAAAAGCCAGTGAAAGTTTATGGAGATTCAAATTTTCTAAAGTATAGAGTTTGTTGTATGGAAAGAGGTACTTGAATATGGAGAAGATATTTCTGAACAAGAATATCAAAGAACTGGATGAATATCACTCCTACGAAGGTCTGACCCAAATGTAGGGAAGAAGAATAAACCATAGACTTGAATACTTTCAGATCATGAAAAAGGATATGGGACAAATATGTTAAGGATGGCTATTTTTTTACGGATCCCTACATACTGTCGTTTAAGAAAAATAAGGACAAAAGAGGCATTCTTCCTAAGAATGAAGTTACCATTATTTAACAAACCCGTTAGGGGGTTGAATTATGCAGGGCCACCTAAGGGAATTGGCTGCATGGTCAAATAAATAGCATCTTTCGGCTGATAAGTCTGTTATGTGGACTATTTATGCAAGGCCACCTATGGGCACGTGCTGCATAGTCAGGCAAAAGAATTCTCAGAAGTTTGACATTTTTGTGACTAGAAGTCATGAAAAGGGTTATGAAGATCTGAAAATATTTAAGGTTAGGATTATAACACATAAATATGGGTATTTTCCAATGTATATAGATATACATAGGTCAATGATAAACATAATCATGTTGTGGCTGGGTCCTGAATTGAAATTTTGGACTTCACTACGTATCTCATAAGAATGAGAATCAAGCCATACGTAGTTCTTGAAATGCAGTTTAACGTCGTGCAGGACGAAAGTATGAGAGATCTTAGTTTAGGGTCATAGAGTTCGAACCATAATAATGAATACATGGTGTGTGTTTTCATGAGGACTTTTCAGCCAAGGGACTGAAAGTGAAATTTGGGGTTATGCCCAAAAGACTTGGGACTGGATTCGAGGGACACTCGAATGTTCCTACGTATCCCATAAGGATGGTAATCAAGTCAACGCAGTTCTAGAACTACCCTTTGTACAAATTTTGTTCGTACATTTGAAGGGTGAAAGGGGACTTTAGTGCAATGATGGTTTAACCTAAGATAAAAAGTTTAGGCATTACCATGTATGCACGTAGTCTTTTAAAATGAAACATGATTGAAAAAATCAATGTCAATAATAGTTCTCTCTCAAATGAGGAAATCAAAGAATATTTTAGTTTATTATCGTACCAGACAAAAGTGTTGTATAGTTTAACGTCATATAACAAGGAAGAAAGTGAATCAATGTAAAGATATTGATTCCAGGGGCAGTTTCACGAATTGACATCACATGAGATGGTGGTGAACCGATGTGAAGAGATTGTTTTTGGGCTTGAACCCTGGGAGGTTGCCTACATACCCAGCCTGGAGGGCAAGGATCAAAGTCCGTGTAGTTCAATTAAAGAATGAATTAATTATCAATTTGTTCTTTGGGACAACGATCTAATAAAAATGTTGTTGGGACTTACACATGGTTAGGGGCCCAAAGAGAGTGTTATGGTTGAGGTTTGCTCTAAGCTCACGTGAGTCATACTCAGTGTGAGAAACAAGAGGTAACAACAACTTTAACGATGCACAGTTTAATGTCATGTAGGACATATCAAGGGACTATGCAGTTTAAAGTCTTGCAGTTAGGACTATTGGTGCTGCACAGTTTAGTGTCATGTAGCAGGGACAAAATAATAGTTTAATGTCATGTAGGACATATCAAGGATTTTCTGTACAGTTTAGCGTCATATAGTTAGGACGATGGGGAAAATACAGTTTAACGTCATATTGGACGAAAGGGGGATTGTGCAGTTTAATGTCATGCAGTAAGGACAAAAGAGTGTACCATTTTAACATCATGTCAGACGAAAGTGTGAATAGTTTAAGGTCATATGCATGGACCGTGGATGGTGTAGTTTAATGTCATGTTGGACCTTTGAGATTATATAGTTTAACGTCTTTCCGTATGTAAGGTACTTTTATACAGTTTAGCGTCATGTAGTTAGGACGTCACAGTTTAACGTCTTGCTGGACGTAAGGGACTTTTATACAGTTTAACGTCGTGTGGGACGAAGTTGCAGTTTAAGGTCATACTGGACCATTGCTGTATAGTTTAATGTCATATAGCAAGGACGAACTGGTGTTTCACAGTTTAGTGTCATGTTGCAGGGACAAGTTTTTTTCTACAGTTTAACGTCATGTTGGACGAAAGTGCAAATAGTTTAAGGTCATATGCATAGACTGTGGATGATGCAGTTTAAATTCATACTGGACTAAAGGTTGTATGAACCACTTGTAAGAATCTTGGTTCTGGGGACCATATTTTGTGTTTATACAAAAACTTTCTTCAGAAATCTGGCATTGGTTGGAGTCGTGATGAGTTCTCCATCCATTGAGATTAATGAATAAGCTCCATTGGAGTAGAACTTATTTATTGAATAAGGTCCTTCCCATTTTGGTTCAAGCTTGGGAGGATTCTTTCCTGGTATCATTGGTGTTCTGAGAACCAATACTAATTCTCCCTGAATGAATGAACGAAGACGAACTTTTTTGTTAAAATCTCATGCTATTTGATTCTGATAGATTTCCAAGTGGTGAAAAAATGAACAATCTTTTCTCATCTAACTGTTCCAATTCGTTCAATCGCTTTTGGGATTGCTCATCTATAGATAACTGATCACAAATGGCTACTCCGAGTGAGGGCAATTGAATTTCAATTGGCAAGACTGCTTCTGTTCCATATACCAATGAATATAGAGTTGACCGCGTTGCATTGCGGGTGGTAGTCCGATAAGCCCATAAAGCATGAAATAGTTTATCAGGCCATGGCCTCTTATCTTTATCCACCATCTTTTGCAGTATATTTCAAAGAGTCTTGTTAAAGGCTTCTATTTGGCCTTTGGCCGCCGCATGATACCGAGATGAATGGTTGGATTTAATGTTGTATTCTTGATACAATTTCTTCACCTCAGAAGAACAGAAGTTGGTGCCGTTATCCGTCAATATGGTATGAGGGACACCAAATATAGTAATGATGTCAGTCTTGATGAAGCTAACAATGCATTTAGAACTGACTTCTTTGAGAGGTACTGCCTCTGCCCATTTGGAAAAGAAATCAGTAGTAGTAAGAATGTACTTAAACTGCTTGGCTGTAGCTGAAGGGTAAGGTCCCACCACATCCATTCCCCATGTGGCAAATGGCCATGAGTATTTAACCGTATGACGCAACTCTGGAGGTTGATGAATGAAGTTGGCATGTACTTGACATGAATGACACTTCTTTGTGAAATCAACACAATCTTGTATCATTGAAGGCCAAAAGTATCCAAGCCTTCGAATTTGATCAGACAGTCTATGTCCAGACTGGTGGGCACCACAGACTCCTGCATGTACTTCTTTTATGACAGCCATTGTCTCTTCACCATCAATGTATCCGAAGAGAACTCCATCAAAACCACGTTTGTAGAGAATTTTCTCTAAGTGGTTTGGGTTATCATAAAGAGTAAAATTGACCACACGTCGCCAGATTTGTTCTTTCTCGGCTCTATCAGGTGGAAGTGTTCCATTTTGAAGGTATTCCATGATAGGTGACATCCATCCTGTAGTATGACCATACGGTTCAGGAATGGGACTAATTTCATTAATTTCCTCTGTTCTGACTTGAACATAAGGTGAAATTGCATGACGGTGGGCAATACTGATGGTTGTCTCATCCCGATTTGGATCTGCTAGAGTTGTGGCTATATTACCCAGTGCATCATCTTGAGCATTTTGTGATCTTGGGACATAAGAAAATGCTAGTTCTGAAGGGAATTCCGCCATTAACACTCTGACGTAATCATACAAAGGGATTAATTCTTCTTTTATGATGGAATAATCCCCATTGACTTGTTTGATTACCAGGTCTAAATCACCTTTCACCTTTATGTGATTCACTTGTGCTTGAAGTGCTAACTCCAAGCCTGTAATGAGAGCTTGGTATTCAGCTTCATTATTGGTACCACCTTCCCACAATAAAAAGGAATAAGGTAATACTGCCTTATCTGGAGAAATGAGCACAATTCATAAACCAACTTTTTTGAATTTAGGATTTTCCATTTTCTTCCGTGTTGGACTTCTGGAAGCACCATCAAAATAAATTTCCCATGTTTGATGACTCTCTTGAATAGAGAAAACTTCCTCATCAGGGAGTTCAATATCTGAAGACGTGTCTTCCACTGAAGGATGGTCAGCCAGGAAATGAGCCAGAGCTTTGCCCTTAATTGCCTTTTGAGACACATACTGAATGTCGAATTGCTGCAAAATAACTGCCCACTTTGCTAGACGTCCTGTAAGCATTGGACAACTAAGGATGAATTTGAGAGGATTATTGCGAGATACCAATTGGACCTCGTGATGTTGCAGGTAGTGTCTCAGTTTCTGAACTGCAAAGACTAATGCCAGGCAGCACTTCTCAATACTTGAATACCGAGTTTCTGCTTCAATCATAGTTCTACTGAGATAGTAGAGGCTATTTTCATTCCCAGTATCATTCTTTTGAGCGAGAAAGGCACCCAATGATCGCTCTAGAGCTCTCACATAGAGGATAAGTGGTCTACCCTCAACAGGTGGTATGAGTACTAGTGGACTCAAGAGGTATTTCTTGAGAACATCAAATGCTTCTTGACATTCTTCAGTCCATTGGTAAGTGACTCGTTTCTTCAATAATTTGGTAATGGGTAAACTTTTGCCTGCCAAATTGGCGATGAAACACCGAATATAGGCTAAGTGTCCTTGAAGTCCTCTAAATTCTTTCAAATTCTGAGGAGGTGGCATACCAAGGATTGATTTGGTCTTCTCAGGATCTACTTCAATACCACGATGGCATACAACAAAGCTGGGGAATTTTCCTGAGGTTACCCCAAAAGCACATTTTAAGGGGTTCATCTTCAAATTATGTTGTCGAAGCTTGTGGAATATGACTTCCAAATCAGCCAAGTGATTAGAACGTGGTTTGGATTTAACTACCAAGTCATCTACATAGCATTCAACAAACTTCCCTAAAATGGGTTTGAAGATACGATGCATGGCGCGTTGATATTTTGCACCTGCATTCTTTAAACCAAAGGGCATCACCCGGTAACAAAACACACCTTGAGGGGCTCTGAAGGCTGTAGATTCCTCATCTTCTGGGGACATTCAGATCTTATTATATCTGGAATATACATCCATGAAGGAAAGTACTTCATATCCAGCCGTCGCATCAATTAAGAGTTCTGTAATCGGAACTGGGAAATCATCTTTAGGACAATACCGATTAAGATCTCTGAAATCGATGAAAACCCTAATTTGTTTGTTCTTCTTCTTTACAGGGAAAATATTAGCCAACCACTTGGGATATTGAACTTCTCTGACGAAGTTAGCTTTGATCTGCTTATCCACTTCAGCTTCAATTTTGGAAGCATAGGTTGGGTGTGTTCTTCTCGCGGCTTGCTTAAATCCTCGATGTTCTTTTGGTAAACCCAAATGATGAGTAGCAACACCAGGATCAAGCCCAGGCATTCCAGTATAATTCCAAGCAAAAACATCTTTATTTTGCTTTAGAAAATAAATATACATCTCTTGCTCTTCAAGGGTCATGGCCGCACTAATTAAAGTGGGGCGTGGATCTTTCTCTGTACCCAGATTTATTTCTCTGAGTTCATCCACAGTGGTAGAGATACCCTCTTCAAATACTAGAGGAGCATCTCTAAGATCTTCCTCTTCCTCTTCATTACATGCTATTTCTTCCGTTTCTACTTGCAAAGTAGATGACAAAACGAAATTCTCATGATCATAAGAGATATCAAAATTTTCACATTTTGAAGAAGAAGCTTCCATTTCCGACCCTATTGATGATAAAGGGCCTTATTTGGGAAATAAAGAGGAGATGATGGATTGATAATTGACATCATTATTCACCTCTAGTGTTGGTATAAATTCTTCTGGCCTGATTGGAGAAGTATAGACTTGTTAGACTTCAGTAGATGAAATGAAAACGTCACCACTTATGCTTTCATCACTGTTTGGTAGTTTACCAATTTCTCCCAAGTTGTCTGGCTCGATTGCCGTAATTGACATTATGGATATTTCCATAAGAGTATTTTGATTTGGGCCTATTTTTTCAATTTGACTGATAGGTAACACATAATCTGTACTCACATGTGTAAATGGATTTATTGGAATTTTCTCCAAACCATATGGAGCATTAGCTTTGGTAATTTCCTTCATTATATATTTTTCTCTTCCCTTCATGTGATAAAATTCCGCCTCAATGTATTGAGACTCACATGTCTTGAACGGAGCCTTATCACCATACAATGTTCCAACTTGACCATTGAAATAGTATTTGAGACATTGATGGTATGATGAAGGAATAGCTGCATGCTGATGTAGCCAGGGTCTTCCAAGCAAGATGTTGAAAGCTGAGTCTTGATCAACAATCATGAAATCCGAATTGGATACAAGATCTCCAAACTGAGTTCTGAGTGTAACTTCTCCCAGTGGTTCTTGTTCATTTTTATTATATCCTTGTAACATCATGGTAGAAGGAGATAAATCTGGTTCCGTGAGGCCCAATCGATGAAGTGTACGAATGGGCATGAGGTTGACTCCTGAACCATTTTCAATGAAAGATCTTCGAATATCTACACCATTGACTTTGCCAGATAAGTACAAAGGATTTATGTGCCCATGAACAACATCATATTCATCTTTATTAGTAAAAGATATCACTGCATGGCATTCTGCAGGATTATTCTCTATGTGATAGACTTCAGCTGCAGCAATTTCAGCTTCAAACTCCTGAGGACTTGACAAAGCTTCGATGAGTGCTTCCCGAAGATCTTTTTACAGATTCAAAGAATCCAAAATTGATAACTTGGCTATTACTTGGGCCAAGTGTTTCAATATATCATACTTTTGATCTAGAGGTCTGTGTTTCCCAACAAGAATATGCGGTTTAGCAGGTACCTTGGAAGCAGATGCTTTGGAAGCTGATGCATCTTGTATAGGGATAGAAGTTGGCAAAATCCTTGGTTTTGGAAGATTAGACTGATTAAATGCATTTACTTACTGAGATAAAGAAGATGGAATTTTCAATCGGTCTTCCAAAATAACTGTGCCAAAACTGAGTTGACTATTGGCAGAAGAACTTTCTTGTTCTTTTTGAGCTCGCTGAAGGGCTCTACCACGAGTTTCTGCTGCATACACAGTGCTAGCAGGGGTAGGATTGGAGTAGTGGCTTCGGAAAGATCCAATTCTTCCCCTGTATCCTGAACCTCTAGAATTCCCTCGGATTCCCTTATTTGATACAGGGAATTCCGGCTCATCCAGACTGGAATATGGATATGTTAATTGAATCATATTAACAGAACCGAAGATT
Source organism: Viscum album (assembly GCA_963277665.1). NCBI lineage: Eukaryota > Viridiplantae > Streptophyta > Magnoliopsida > Santalales > Viscaceae > Viscum > Viscum album. Next base: position 1,137,395,206 of record OY728166.1, read on the forward strand.
AACTCTTCGTCTGATAAAGACTCTGCCTGATTAGCCTGTTTAGGCTGTGCCGTTTGATGGGGCGGTGCCCGTGTCTTTGAAGTAGATGGCATGAAATCTGCCAGAGTCAAAGACAACTTAGGCCTCGATACATACTCATCTTCTTCTGATTCCTCTTTCTTCTTTGAATTGTGCTGCCCTTTTGAGGATTTGTCTTTTGATGGAGGCTTCACTGCAGCTTTTGTAGGAGACACAATTGGCTTCTTCAATTGTGTTAGCAAAATGGCATGGGTCCGATTGATTGTCTTTCTGACCATCCAATCATCATATTTTTGCGCAGTTTTGCTTTTGACTTCCTGCCACTCGCCTCCTTCCTCTGGATCTGTAGCGGTAACACACGCTACATGAGCTGAAGAACCCTTCAATTTGACTTCTCCCAAGTCGACCATCTTTTGCACGAGGTATTTAAAGACAAAACACTCCTGGATGGGATGCCCCAACATTTGATGAAAGGGACAATAATTGGGACGGTATTCATCTCCTTCTTTGTTTGGCCTCTTGGGCACTGGTAATTGAACCAAATTATTTTCCAGAGCTGAAATGAAGTAACCAGGAACTTGCTCACTTCGGAAAGAGTATGTTTTACTCTTCATATCCTCAAATTGTTTTTGTCGTTGATCTCTTTGATCATTTGGACGAAACGAACTTTGTTGTTGGCGTTCAGGAGGTGGAGCCCTTCGAGAAGATGAAGGTTTTGAAGTAGAAATAGGTACAGGTGCTTGTTTAAGCATAACTGTAGCAGTTTATGCTTTAACCATTCTTTTTCCTGGAGCTGATGGAATTACACGAGATTTAACCTTAGCCTGTATATGGGAATCTTCAATCTGCTGAGTTATTGAAGTAAGGTCTCGAAACCCTCCTATGTATTTCATAGGGATCAATGACGTGCGTAATTCGTCACGCAAATTTGCCACACAGATTGGAAATAGCTCTTCCCAAGGGAGTGCTAAACTCAGGGAATACGTTAATACCTTCCAGCGAGCAATGAAATCAGAGACTCTTTCATTCTCCCTTTGCTTGCAGTTTGTAAGATCGAAAACTGTCGTTTTTGGCAATGTTGAGCTGAACTAAAGAAGGAATTTTTGACAAAGATCCTCCCATCCGATGATTGACCGGGATTTCAAGCTTGTATACCAGACAAAAGCTGGTCCTTGCAAGGTTCGCACGAAGCATCTAAGTTTCACTACTTCTTGCTGCTCTGGAGTTCCCATCATAGGATCACAACAAGACACGTAATGTGTCAAATGTTGTTCAGGGTCACCTGATCCATTGAAAGTAAGGAAAACAGGGTTTCCAAAACTGGATGGAGGAGAAATTGAATCTACCCATTCAGGGTAAACTTTCTTTTAAGGTTGAACTTGCGCCCGTTTCCCTTCCATAGTTTCTAACCGAGCTGTTAATGACTCAATAGTAGTTATTAACTTCTGAGAAACATCAGGTTGAACTTGGTTTTGGGTAGGTACAATGAATGGAGCTTGGGCAGACATGGTGGTTGGTGCTGCAACTGATGGTAGTGCTGCCAACCGTTGTTGCATTTGACCCATAGGATTAGACTTCTAAGGGTGTACTGATAAAGGAGGATATTCTTGATCCATCTCAGTAGTTACAAAAAACTCCTTTGGCTGTCGGACTTCAGCATTATTAAGAATAAGACTACTCTGAAGTAGTTCTGCATTCAACCTTCTTAATTCTTTCATTTCATCCTCCTATTGTGCAAACCTTTGCTCTAATGAGAGTGACTAACCTTCTCCAGAGGAAGGATATGTAACCTGACTCTTTCCCTTCCCTTTGTTGGATACCTTTTGGATGGAGGGAAGTGGATTACCTAGGTTCTGAGTAATCCCTTGACTTCGTGTACGTACACCTTCTTCATTTGTATCGGTGCGTACATTTTCTTGAGCATGACGCTCTTCATCTGAGTCCCCTGAGTGAGTCTCCTCTGGGGGATTAGAAACAACGACATTGATGAAATTGATTGATTCATAATGCATCACATCTCTTCTATCAACATTTCTGTGATATTGTCTTCTTTCATGTCTTTGATGAGACATTGCCTTTTGTTGATTCAATCTTTTAGGAACTTCTTGACGAGCTATAACTTGGAGGGAATCTCATGATAATTTGGCTCTCCGTTCCTCTTGGGGCTTCTTCCTCAATCGAGAAAAGACCGACATTCTCTGAGGAGGGGATTGATGATTTGAAAGAGTCCCCAGTCTCGAGAACTGGGGATGTTCCTGCTGCTTCCGCTCAACTCCTCGAACCCCATTTGTTGACTCTGAGGGTTGGGTTAGAGAAGTCCCCAGTCTGACAAGCTGGGGTGGCTCTTGACATGATACGTGTGAGATCTTCTTAAAAGATCTCTTGATCTTGCGAATCTTAGTTCGGAAATTAGCTGGATGCATTAACCTGTATCCACTTTTATCACCAGGTTCAACAGACCATTGGATGATTTCCGAAACTTCTGTCATTTGATGACGTGTTTGCTCCATACGAGAGGCTTGTGCAATATTCTCTCCTGCTTGATGTAGGAGCAATTCAACAATTTGTTCTCTATATGCTTGATTTTGAGAGGAACTAGTTGAAGCATGTTCTTGAGCAGGCTTTTGATTATGAACAAAGCCCATTGACTGTGGCCGGCCATGGGCAATAACATTGCATGAGACCATTTTCGGCGGGCTTTGCTGACTAGAAAGCACTATGAAATGTAGTGCTCCGTGAACACCCCATCCTCTGATATGAACATCAGATGGATCATTGGCATTTAACTGACGCAATTTTCTTACTGCGCCAAGGCATGAACGTTGAAGGGTTCTCTATTTCTTTTCAGCCTTCGGATACTGAGAGACTGATAGAGATGCAAAATCAATCTGACGTTGTAGCCCTTCTATTATCTTAAGATGATTTTCATATTCATCATAAGATAATACCTTCTTCTTCAATTGACAAAGAGTTTTCCATATGTTGAGACGAATATCATGGATTCCATCATCCGTCAACATCTTTGGAATGTCATACTGGGAATCAGCCAAAGGCCAAAACATGACTGGTACCTCACCTTTTGTCAGTTTTTTTCCTCATGTTCAGAATTTTCTCTTTATCATTAAATGAAGATTCTTCTACCTGTTTTGACCAGAGTTACTGTTTCCTTGTTGCTTCATTGGATTCAACAAGATTGGTAGAGAGATCATTGATCAAACTATAAGATTCATGACTTAGGGGTGGTTCAGAGAATGACCTACACCCTAGGCTATCTTCTGATTGAGAAAGTATTTCACTTTTTAGCGATAAAGCATCAGACATGACTGGTTTCGCATTTGCAAGTGCCTCAAGATAAGAGGGATTTCTCGGCACTACATTGTCCACTGGAGTATTTTCCAGGAAATGTGAATCACTACTGCGGAGAGGACTTTCGCAGCGAAATTCATCATCATGGGGAGGACCACCATAATGGGTTACAACAAAATATGAGATCTCTTGCTCCTTGGTCTTATGACCACATAGAGGGTTCCTGTGGCTCTCATCTGAAGAAGAAATTTCAAGATTGACCGAATTTTCATGAAGCAAGCCTTCATGAGGAAGTGTCTCTTGAAGACCTTCAGAATTAATGTTCCCGTTATTGGGAACTGAGGGAGTAGAACCTTGAATTCCAATAGATAAATGTTTAAGGGCTTCAAGAACTCCATCATCGAGCAAGGCCTTATTGCAGATTGGCCTTTGATCTCCTGATTGTGCTGGGTGGATCTTTTTCTTAGATGCCTTCTTACTCGCTTTGGAAACCACTTGTTGACGAAAGTGGTTACTCTGAGCAGGTGTATGTGCCTGATCAGGAAATATGGTCAGGTTAGGCTGACGATCTCCACTCAAATCAGGTGTATGTGCCTGACTTGGTTGTCCATATGATATGGGGGAGTATGCCCCATAACCCTCTTGGATTGGAACAGATGTGTGTGTCTGTTCCAGAGTGAATCGTTGATGTGTCACTCCACTGCTAGGGATAGATTTATGTGTCTTTCCCTGAGATGATGCTGAAGTTGTTATGATATCCTGGCAAGCATCCAGAATATGAGAAGGAATTTACTTCTACTCTTTCACCATTGACAAAATATGTTTGGTGACTTCAGCCGTTGGAACGGGAATATACGTCCATTCTGGGTTTGGAGTAGGTGTATGTGCCTGCTTCTGTCCTCCTTTTCCTGTCAGTGAATCCTGACAGTACTCAAGTGTGGAGGCAGAGAGTTGAGTCTGCCTCCTGTTTGTCGTCGGGGCTTTCCGACTGACTTCTCCGTGCGCTACCAAGCGAGACTGTTGGTAGGCTTGATTGGTATTAGCAGGTGTATGTGCCTACTGATTACACTTCGCCAAACGCAGTTGACGAGATCCATCATATGTAGTCAGACGAGCCTGCTGACTAACTGGTGATGCATAAGCAGGTGCATGTTCCTGCCTATAGTACTCCGCCGGAATTGCCTGGCGGGATTGGCTTGATGCTGCCAGACGAGTCTGCTGGAAAGTGGAATTAAAACGGACAGGTGTGTGTGCCTGTTCATTATTCGCCACCAAGTTAGGTTGGTGGAATCCATCATATGTAGTCAAGCGAGCCTGCTGACTAACTGATGATGCATAAGCAGGTGCATGTTCCAGCCTATAGTACTCCGTCGGAATTGCCTGGCGGGATTGGCTTGATGCTGCCAGACGAGTCTGCTGGACAGCGGAATTAAAACGGGTAGGTGTGTGTGCCTGCTCATTGTTTGCCACCAAGTTAGGTTGGTGGACTTATCCGGAGATGGCAGGGATGATAACCATCCCATTATTAACCGGATTCCGTCTCTGGCGGTTCATCTTGCCTGCTCGGGTTCGAGGAACCTGAGCTGAATGCCTGGAGTCGGTACCCCTCATCATGTTGAGGGCGCACTACCGCACGAGTCTGGCGGCGATTGTTAATGGGAGCCCTCAGGAAGGACTCCTGTCTTTTTGAATTAAGGCCCCGAGGGACCTGCTCATTCACTTCCTCAGAGTAAGGGAGTGAATGGAAATTGCGTTCCGGGGATAACGACCCGAAACGGTTGGAGACGGTAGTCAGCACCACCTGCTTCTTGATCACTGGCCGCCGTTGTCCGGACGACCAGGTAGAGTTGTTAACTTGGAGGTCTTGACGAGCGGCCTCCAGAGTTGGGATAGTACCGTTGCGACGATACTCCTTAACCAGTGCATTAGAAACCCAGCGTTGAAGTCGCTGAGTTGGTGATGTCATCCTCAGAGCGGACGACGTTCCAGCAGGAGTAGCAGCATTGGTTTTCACAGCAGTAGACCTCATAGTAGAGGTGTTCACAACAGCAGTATTCACAGGGGTGAATTTAAGGAAATCCATTTTTGCAGAAGATCTTGAGAAAAGAGTGCCTGTTCCATATAACAGACATAATCAAGATGAATCCGGCCACTGCATCTTTTGGATGAGCACATGTCAATGATTGTTTTGTTGGCCCAAGGGGCCTAACAAATAAGAAGAACATCACTTTAACTTGGTTAAGGATTCATGTCGGGTTCACCATTTTTGTTTCGCACGGAATTCAGGGGTGACCTCCTGGATGGGAGATTCAAACATTCCGATCGGTTTCTAACGGGTTTGTTCGTAGAACCGGAAACATCCAATGATTCTACATCCGTTTGGACCTACTTTCCAAAGGTAGGAGCTCATTAGCTTGTGGGATAATGAGGCTTAGGAATTTTCATTGGTCGAGAGGATGGGAGGTCAGACTCATCACACCTTTTTGAGGGGAATTATTGTCTACTTCGGGACTCTCTTTATAGATTTAAGTTATGTTCGTGAATCCTTATTACATTACCAAGTATAAAATAAACTTTCCTTCAGTTTTAACAATCAATGATTAAATATGTAAGAAATTTAGAGAATCTTTTATATGTATTCGAGGTTCTTCATCAATAGAGAATCATCTGTATCTATTTTATAGATTCTTAGTCAATGGTATCCTTCAAAAACATTTATAAAAGTCTCTTTGTCATTATGATGACCAGGCTGGTTTTAAAGCCACTCAGTGGGGCACTTGAAGTTTATCGTCATTTAGAAGGACATGGATTATTTCAAAGTTGGGATCGAACCCATAAATGGGCTACCTACGTATCCTTTGTTTTGGAAAAGGAATCAGAACCCACGTAGTTCGAGTAAGGGAGTATGACGTTTATGATTGATGGCTCAAAGAAGGATGTCATAATTACTTTTACACTCTAAGCTCATGTGAGTCATGATCGGTGTGAGAAACAAGAGGTATTGGTAAAAAATTAGACAATTTTTCCATGAAAGATGCAATCATAAGAAATGGTTTGGGGATTATGTATGTATGACTGCCCAGATAGATGAAGGTTTAGGATTCACTTTTAGGGAGAAAATACATGAACATGGTCCATAAAGGTATATGTGCTTCATGGAGATTTGAATACTCTAATCTTGGGGCTTACTCTTAAAGAGGATGCCCAAGTTAGGAGGGGACTTATGATTGGGTTTTACTCCTGAAAAGGAAACCCAAATCAAGGGTAAATTAGGACTGGTTAAGAGAAATTAAGGGACTTGGGGCTTACTCCTGAAAAGGAAGCCCAAGATTATAATTGGGACTTATTCTTGAAAAGGAAGCCCAGGTTAGGGGACTTGGGGCTTACTCCTGAAAAGGAATCCCATGATTATGACTGGGTCTTATTCCTGAAAAGGAGACCCAGGTTAGGGATCAAGGTTTGGGGATTACTCCTAAGAAGGATGCCGATATTTGAGATTGGGGCTTACTCCTGAGAAGGATGCCCATATTTGAGATTGGGGCTTACTCCTAAGAAGGATGCCCAAATTAAGGGACTTGGGGCTTACTCTTAAGAAGGATTCCCATATTTAGAGGACTTGGGGCTTACTCCTAATAAGTATGCCCATATTAAGGGATTATGATTGGGACATACTTCTAAGGAGGATGCCCAAGTTAAGGAATTAAGGTTTGGGGCTTACTCCTGAGGAGGATGCCCAGATTTGGGAACATTAAGAATTTGGGGCTTACTCCTGAGGAAGATGCCAAGATTAAAGGACTTATAACTGGGGATTATTCCTAAAAAGGAGACCCAGGTTAAGGATTCTCTCATCTTAAAGGATGAGGTTTATTGAATGAACTCTCAATCGTTGGTGACATAAATATGTATAAATCACTATGTTTTGAGAGATATTCCACAGAATTCCTTTCAAATAAGGAAGTCAAATCAAGAAATCATGCCATAAATGGCTTTGAAGAGTATCTTGAAGACTAAATCTTGAACAGGAAAGGTGAAATGGCTTAAGAGGGGTAAAATGGGCAAGATGGGCACCCAAAAAGTTAGGGACGCGCAAGTCTTGAAAGGCGCGCAAGTCTTGCATGGGCGCGCAAGTATTGGTCGTGCAGGTATACCTGCGCGGCATGTGGGGTACTTGCGCGATTTTCAACCAGCATAAAAATACTTGAGAGACTCTTTTTTAAACCCTTTAGAATCTTCATGTGGTTCTTCCAGAAAAGGGACGAGCAAATTCTATTGAAGGAATAAGGCGGCGCGCAAGTGTGACCAGTTCCCTTAAGGGCTGGCCACTCAGGCGCGCAAGTGTTGATGAGTTTCAACACTTAGGCCTTCCTCCCACTCTTTAGATCTACTGTTCTAGGTAAGAAATTACCTTAGAAGTGTTCCGGAAGCTTTGAGAAGAAACTTGGGCGTCGAGAGCTTCAATCCGAGTTTCTGAAAAAGGATCCTCTCGAATGGGGGGCCCACATGGTCTATTTATAGGCAGGAGAAGACCTTGGGCGGTTACCGGGCGGTTATCACTTAGGTCGCACAAGTCACTTGCGCGAACAAGGTCGTCGCGCAAGTGTACTTGCACGACAGTGATATAACTTGTGCGGTGCAGTTGCTTTTGATCCTTTGTTCATGCCTTTGTCGATTTTTTATGTTTTCTTCAAAGGATGAATCACTTTGAGCTCAGATATTCCACTTTTCCGATCTTTAGATTCTGTGACGAAAGGAGCGTCAACAAGGTTCAATCATTTTTTATATAATTTGATGAATATAATTGTTTTTTTTGTATGAAATTGTATATCCATATAGAGAAATGTTTAATTTAACAATGAAATATGTCATTCATGGAGTCGTTGTATATTTGTACGCTTGATGATGTTTTCATTTTTTTAATGTTTTAAAAAATAATAATGTTTATGATGATTAATACTTATAAAATTCATATTTATATTAAAAAAACTTATAAATTTATGAGGTATATCAATATTATCAGAAATATACACAATAAATGAAAACTATACACATCACTTTGTGGATGTGTCAGTACACAAGTATGCACGATCGACCTTATCCTCTTTTGAACAATGGGTGAGAATTAGGAAGATAACATATTATTCTTATAGAATAACAATTATTTAATATATATAATATATGTTCATAAAATCAATTTAAATAAACAACCAAATTAGATAGTGATGGAGAACTATAAACATGGATTTTTTTAAGGTAGTAGTCCACACGCAAACATGAAAATTTGTTTTCATTTTAAATTGGATGGAGAAAAGGTATATAATAATGATTCCAACAACATAATAATATTTTAGTATATTTATGATTATAATATTAGTATATTTGGAAAGAATGTAATATTAAAATGAGGTAAAATATGTAATAATTGAATAGATCTGATTATGATGATTACCTTGTATTTAAGAAATCATCTTTGGATTACTCATTATGTCTTCATGAAGTGTAAATTTATAAGATCATGTTTTTTCTAGTTAAATCACTATTTATGTTTTAGTATACCTATTTGAGCTTCTTGATTTCAGTTTAGACCATGGTTTTTGACCCTTTTTCTAGTTTGGTTATTCCGGGTTGTCACGACCCGCCCTCGGGGTCCGTGCCGTGACTACCCCAAGCCCGCCTTCCAAAGGCCAGGGGCTGGCGACTAGCACCAAGGCGTAAATCCCGGTAAAAAGGGAAGGCATTGCCTTTGTAAAGTAAACTAACACCACAGAGTAAGCAAGCGGAAAGTAAACACTAAACAAAAGCAGAGTACAAATGAAAGTGCGGAAAAGTAAATGGGCCAGTATACAAACCCAAACTGAAAGTAAAGTACAACTCGAAAGGGAAAACAACAACTGAAAAGTAAAAGCCGCTACACCGAGCTGTCCACTGGAAATCCCACCTGAAGGGTGGGTACAGATAGCTCCACTGCTCCACGGGTCCCGCCGTCCGCTCCGAGCACGTCCCGCCCAGTGGTCCACCTCCAGGTACTGTCCTGCTCTGCAAGCCTCAGCTAAGATCAACGATGTCCGTCGTCTGCAACCAACACAACATAGTGCGGGCAAAGCCCGTGCAGGGGTGAGTATAAGCTACTCAGTAGGGACCCCGAGACCCCTGAAGGTATCTCAAATCCACAAGGATAAACCACGAAGAAAGGTACAATCACGAAGTAACAACCGACACTGCTTAGGTATATGCCCATACATATATCTAAGTCATCAATTTCAAATACGCTCCAACCTCCGAGCCCAAGTACAACTCAGTCCACACAGGAAAGTAAACGTATTCCACACAGGGAAGCAAAACGTAATCCACACAGGATTGCACAACACAATCCACACCGGAAAGCAACAGGATTCAGCTCACACAGGTATACTTCTTCAAAAGACGATAAAGATAATCTCTGATCCATCTAAGTCGTCGGACCCACGAAGGATCGATAGGTAACTAACCCCCGCAAAGACCCACACAGGATCGGGCCCACACAGGACCTGTAGGCGCTGGTTCACACAGGACCGCTGAGCGCAAGGACCCACACAGGATCGGACCCACACAGGATCGGGCCCACACAGGACCTCTAGCACTGATCCACGTAGGATCGCTGAGCACTGTAGTCGTCGTCGTCGAATCCACACAGGATCGGGCCCACACAGGCCCCGTAGCACTGATCCACGTAGGATCGCTGAGTGCTGTAGTCGTCGTCGTCGAATCCACACAGGATCTCTGTACTGTCGTCGTCGCAGTCACAGTAGCAGTAGTAGTCACAGTAACAGTCGCAGCCAGCACTAGTGTTCCCGCACACAGCAAGCTCGTTCGGAGGGTCCGCTCCACGAGCCGAGAGGCTGATACATCAACTGTCACAAAGTCCAGAGTTGATGTATCCAAAAGTTCCGTATCGTCAACAGGAACTCAACGCAACAGACGGCACGTCGATCGGACGCCCGGTCTGAGAGTTATTGGCATTTTCGTCCTCGGGCCCGGTTGGTTTTTAAGGCAAAACCAACCCGACCGTACTACACCTACGGCCAAACCTCGGGCGGAGTATTCCAAAAGATCCGTCTCACTAAGAGGAACACAACAAAGCGGACGGCACGTCGATCGGACGTTCGTAGCTCAAGATATGAGCGTTTCCGCTCCGAAGGCCCGGTTGGTTTCGTGAACGAACCAACCCGGCCGAACTCAAAGTATCTGAAACCTTGAGTGCGATAAACCGAAACGACCGTCTCGATCCAAGGATCGCATCGCCGCTGACGGTTCGTCAATCGGACGTCCAGTCTGAAAGATATCAGCCTTTCCGTCTCACACCCACCCTGGGAAACTTCCCAGGAGGTCACGCATCCTGATCACTACTCTAAGCCAAGCACGCTTAACTACTGAGTTTTAACCACGTAGGCTCCCGAAAAAGAAGGTGCGCCTTGAGTATAGTATACCGAAACGACCGTCTCGATCCAAGGATCGCGTTGCCGCAGACGGTTCATCGATCGGAGGTCCGTGGCTCAAGTTATGACCAAAAGACCGAAGTCGTCTCGAAAACGGGGGGTCCGGGTCCGGGCCGACCCGGCCCGACCCCCCCTGGTCTGACCCGAACCGGGTCGATCCGACCCGGATCCGACCCGAACCGGGTCGGGCCGACCCGGTCCGCTGGACCCGGCCCGACCGGTGGCGGCGCGGTCCGGCTAGCGGCGGCGCGGCCAGGGGGCCGCGCATGTGCCGCACGCGGGGGGGGGGGGGGGGGGGGGGGGGGGGGTAAACCCCCCCTTTTTTTCGGATCTCGGCCGGCCTAAGGCCGGCCGTTTCTTTCTCACGCGGGACCCGCGGGTCCCGCCTCCTAACCAAACCGGCGGGCGGCGCGGCCTGCCGCCTTCTTCTTCTCCGCTGCGGCCGTAGCGGCGGCTCTTCCCCGATCTCCGGCGGCCGGCGAGGCGGGCCGCCTTCTGGCTGCTCCGCCGCGGCTGTAGGGCCGCGGCCTTCCTGTTCTCCGGCGCCGGCGAGGCCGGCACCCCTGGCTGCTCCGCCGCGGCCGTAGGGCCGCGGCCCTTCATGATCTCCGGCGCCGGCGGCCCGGCTGGCCGCCGGTCGCCTCCTTGTTCCGCCGCGGCCCGTCTCCGGCCGCGGTCTCTTTCGTAAACAACGACGCGGTGCGTCGGCACCGCGTTTCTTCGTCGCAGCTCGCTCTGGCCATTAATTCTTTTGTTCCTGCGCGGTTGCGACGACACCGCGCTGTCTCCGCTAAATTAACACGAAAGAATAGAAGGGGGAGGATAATCGGCCGTGTTCGTGCGGTCCGGTCTCCTCCCGTTATAACGATATCAGTTGGCCAATCTTATAAACACAACAATGAAAGTTTCACAAATTTTTAATAAAATTTGGAACTACGCCCAACGGATTATTCTTTCATGTTCGAGGGAATGAAAACACGTAATTTAAAAAGGACAAACCCCCTACCTTGAAAATTGACGTCACACGTCGGTTATCGCGGAGGAAGGCGTCGCGGCGTCGGACGTAGATTCCGTGGACGTCGGGGTGCGTCCGAGGAGGGAACGACGTCTCTTCACTTGTCGCTTAAGACGAAGAAGAGAGGTACGTTGTCGTTGGCGATGATTACCACGGTCGGCGACTTCTCCCTTGTCGAGGAGGAAGATGAAGCCGGAAGAATCTGGGACGCCAAGTCTCGATGGTCGTGGGATCGATGTTCTTTGTCGGAGAAGAACCGTTCTTCACGTTCTTCATCGAAGACGAAGAAGATCTTCAAGTCTCTCAACGATTCTCCCAATCCTCTCAAGTAACAAAGGAACTAACCCAAAAATAAATCAAGCTTACACTTAATTTATTAACACAACCCAACCTTTGTAATTCAAGAGTTTGAATTTCAAAAACTCAAATTAAACTCACTTATTAATTATACATGAGTTGTATAATTAATTAAAAGTTAAGTTGTATAGCCTTTAAGAGGGAGAGAGGGGAGTTAGGGAATTTGAGGGGTTTTGGCACATTAAGTGCAAGGGAGTTTAAGGGGGTAGAAGAGAGTTAAGGGGAAGGTGAAGGGTTGGGGCTCGTGTGGGCCCCACCTCACCTTAATCCTCACTTGGTTAGTTAGGAACTTGTGATTCCACCCCAACTTCCACACTTAGGATATAACCACTTAAGAAGATAAATAAAATAAATATTGTATAAAAAATTTATTTTACTCTTCATTTCATCCAGAAAATTAAACATCTCCTCCTAGGCAAACGCAACTTCGGGAAAGGTCTCCTTAAGCGAATATCGGCGCTACGAGTTCATCGGTGTCCTCGGATTTCAATTCCAAGCACTGGATCAAATGTTAGGAAATCCCGCTCGTTCGTTCACTGAACGTACCCGAGCCAAACTTTGGAAATTAATTCCGGGCACTCCGGGCCTCGGAATCAGGTGCCGTCAGAAACTGCGCTCTTGTAAAATTCCAAAGAAAATTAAGAAAAAATTTCCCTTGAATTTTAAGGGTCTTTACATTACTCCCACCTCAGGGCTTTACGTCCCCGTAAAGATACATCAAAACTAGGGAAACAAATGAGGGTACTGAGCACGCATCTGAGCCTCCCGCTCCCATGTGCTTTCCTGGAGGTTCCCGTGCTGCCATCTAATGCGCACAAGAGGAATCGATCGCCCACGTAGGACCCGCTCCTGTCGATCCTCTATCTCCACCGGGACCTCCGTAAAAGTCGCCCCATCGTCAACGTCAAGCTCCCCATGGTCAATGATGTGCGTCGGGTCGTGCACGTGTCTCCTCAGCTGAGACACGTGGAAGACATCGTGCACCCGGTGCAACTGAGGTGGTAGAGCCAGGCGATAAGCCACCTCACCTATCCTGCTGAGGACCTGGAAGGGTCTGATGAAGCGCGGAGATAACTTGCCGCCTCGGCCAAATCTCCGAATACCACGTCTAGGTGAGACCCGCAAGAAGACGTGGTCGCCACCCTCGAACTCCAGTGGCCTCCGCTTCCTGTTAGCATAAGACTTCTGCCGGCTCTGAGCTGTACTCATCCGCCCCTGGATGACTTGGACCATCTTAGGTCCCACAGGAGCTGCAAGATTTCTTCTTTGCCGATAAGAGAAATCTGGTCTCATCCCCTGGATGAACCACATTCTTCGCCTAAAACAGTAAATCCTAACATGGATGATACTAATCCATACCAAGGATGACGTCGTAAGGCCTCGACGCTACTACTAAGATATTCAATCGTTACTCTTGCCTCCAAGGGTTGAGTCACACTGTCGGCATCAGTGTGTGGTAACTGGGTCTCCTCCAGTAGATGTCTCACAAGTGAGGGTCAAGTCAACAGCCAAAACTGGAACCTCTTAGTAACATCACGAAAGAGGACAGGAACGAAAATATCACAAAGGTATGCGTCTTTTATTATTGCAGCTCATAAAACAAGACGTTACACAAAAGCAACAAGGAACCAGAAGTAAAAAGGATGTATCCACTAGTTCTGCTCCTGTCCACCTACTCTCGGAGCACTACTGCCTTGTCCACTACTTGGATGTTGCTCAAGCACTCGCCGCTGCTTCTGTCTCAGTGGCTCCTCTAACACCCACTGATCAATCGTACGAGGAGTCGGACAGTCGCGTGACAGGTGACCCTTCCCGCCACAGGAGTAACATTGTCCGTTTCTGGCACGCCTGGCTCTGACCCCACCTCGGGTGCCCCGCACCACCGGTCCTAAAACCTGAGATCGTCCAACTGCTAGTCTGGTCCTCCTGGACCTCTGCATCATCTGTCTACTGCCCACAGATGACTCGGCTACTGATCGAAAAACACGCGGCAAAGGCAGAAGCTCCTGTACACGCTCGGGGTGTAGAGCTACTGGCACAAACTCCACCCTGAAGAAGGTCTCGAAGTCTTCCCATGCGAAGGTCATCCCATCGCAGAACTGAAAAAAGTGGCTCCACCACCTGCCTGCTGCTGCCTGAAGGAGGCTGGCAGCAAAGATCACCATGAAGTCTGCTGGTGTCCTCACTAGCCTAAACACTCGAACCACTGCCTCCAGCCATTCCTCTGCTGCCTGGGGATCCGTCTCCCTGCGAAACCTGGGTGGTCGCTGGCGCTGAAACTCATGCAGTGCGATGAGGCGACGTGCATCGTCAGCGGCTGGCGCTGGAAGCATCGGGGGCTCGACGGGAAGTGCTACCACCGGTGCCACTGCTGACAAAGGGCCCTGCACCGAGGCCTCGTCGCTCAGTGGGCTGTCGTCACGCTCGACTCTCGGAACCCTAGCTGGCTGCCGTCGTGGGGCCATCCTGAAAGGAAACAGGTGCGCCACGGTCAGAACAGTATACCTGGTGAGCTGATATAAGTAATCACAAAGAAAACTTTGAAACACACACGCAATCAATGTTTTCGTGCATTAAGTCGGAAATCAGAAGTCAGGGTCCTGGTGTACGGATAAGTCAGCCGTCGCACCAACACTGGACTCCCTAGACTGATAACCACACTCAATACGCTAAACATTATTGCTTCACATAGAAAAGATCAGAGTTCGCGGTAGAACCGAACTCCTCTGATACCAATTTGTCACGACCCGCCCTCGGGGTCCGTGCCGTGACTACCCCAAGCCCGCCTTCCAAAGGCCAGGGGCTGGCGACTAGCACCAAGGCGTAAATCCCGGTAAAAAGGGAAGGCATTGCCTTTGTAAAGTAAACTAACACCACAGAGTAAGCAAGCGGAAAGTAAACACTAAACAAAAGCAGAGTACAAATGAAAGTGCGGAAAAGTAAATGGGCCAGTATACAAACCCAAACTGAAAGTAAAGTACAACTCGAAAGGGAAAACAGCAACTGAAAAGTAAAAGCCGCTACACCGAGCTGTCCACTGGAAATCCCACCTGAAGGGTGGGTACAGATAGCTCCACTGCTCCACGGGTCCCGCCGTCCGCTCCGAGCACGTCCCGCCCAGTGGTCCACCTCCAGGTACTGTCCTGCTCTGCAAGCCTCAGCTAAGATCAACGCTGTCCGTCGTCAGCAACCAACACAACATAGTGCGGGCAAAGCCCGTGCAGGGGTGAGTATAAGCTACTCAGTAGGGACCCCGAGACCCCTGAAGGTCTCTCAAATCCACAAGGATAAACCACGAAGAAAGGTACAATCACGAAGTAACAACCGACACTGCTTAGGTATATGCCCATACATATACCTAAGTCATCAATTTCAAATACGCTCCAACCTCCGAGCCCAAGTACAACTCAGTCCACACAGGAAAGTAAACGTATTCCACACAGGAAAGCAAAACGTAATCCACACAGGATTGCACAACACAATCCACACCGGAAAGCAACAGGATTCAGCTCACACAGGTATACTTCTTCAAAAGACGATAAAGATGATCTCTGATCCATCTAAGTCGTCGGACCCACGAAGGATCGATAGGTAACTAACCCCCGCAAAGACCCACACAGGATCGGGACCACACAGGACCTGTAGGCGCTGGTTCACACAGGACCGCTGAGCGCAAGGACCCACACAGGATCGGACCCACACAGGATCGGGCCCACACAGGACCTGTAGCACTGATCCACGTAGGATCGCTGAGCACTGTAGTCGTCGTCGTCGAATCCACACAGGATCGGGCCCACACAGGACCTGTAGCACTGATCCACGTAGGATCGCTGAGTGCTATAGTCTTCGTCGTCGAATCCACACAGGATCTCTGTACTGTCTTTGTCGCAGTCACAGTAGCAGTAGTAGTCACAGTAACAGTCGCAGCCAGCACTAGGGTTCCCGCACACAGCAAGCTCGTTCGGAGGGTCCGCTCCACGAGCTGAGAGGCTGATACATCAACTGTCACAAAGTCCAGAGTTGATGTATCCAAAAGTTCCGTATCGTCAACAGGAACTCAACGCAACAGACGGCGCGTCGATCGGACGCCCGGTCTGAGAGTTATTGGCATTTTCGTCCTCGGGGCCCGGTTGGTTTTTAAGGCAAAACCAACCCGACCGTACTCCACCTACATCCAAACCTCGGGCGGAGTATTCCAAAAGATCCGTCTCACTAAGAGGAACACAACAAAGCTGACGGCACGTCGATCGGACGTTCGTAGCTCAAGATATGAGCGTTTCCGTTCCGAAGGCCCGGTTGGTTTCGTGAACGAACCAACCCGGCCGAACTCAAAGTATCCGAAACCTTGAGTGCGATAAACCGAAACGACCGTCTCGATCCAAGGATCGCATCGCCGCTGACGGTTCGTCAATCGGACGTCCAGTCTGAAAGATATCAGCCTTTCCGTCTCACACCCACCCTGGGAAACTTCCCAGGAGGTCACCCATCCTGATCACTACTCTAAGCCAAGCACGCTTAACTACGGAGTTTTAACCACGTAGGCTCCCGAAAAAGAAGGTGCGCCTTGAGTATAGTATACCGAAACGACCGTCTCGATCCAAGGATCGCGTTGCCACAGACGGTTCATCGATCGGAGGTCCGTGGCTCAAGTTATGGCCAAAAGACCGAAGTCGTCTCGAAAACGGGGGGTCCGGGTCCGGCCCGTCCCGGCCCGACCCCCCCTGGTCTGACCTGAACCGGGTCTACCCGACCCGGATCCGACCCGAACCGGGTCGGACCGACCCGGTCCGCTGGACCCGGCCCGGCCGGTGGCGGCGCGGCGGCGCGGCCCGGCCAGCGGCGGCGCGACCAGGGGGTCGCGCATGTGCCGCACGCGGGGGGGGGGGGGGGGGGGGGGGGGGTAAACCCCCCCTTTTTTTTCGGATCTCGGCCGGCCTAAGGCCGGCTGTTTCTTTCTCACGCGGGACTCGCGGGTCCCGCCTCCTAACCAAACCGGCGGGCGGCGCGGCCGGCCGCCTTCTTCTTCTCCGCCGCGGCCGTAGCCGCGGCTCTTCCCCGATCTCCGGCGGCCGGCGAGGCGGGCCGCCTTCTGGCTGCTCCGCCGCGGCCGTAGGGCCGCGGCCTTCCTGTTCTCCGGCGCCGGCGAGGCCGGCGCCCCTGGCTGCTCCGCCGCGGCCGTAGGGCTGCGGCCCTTCATGATCTCCGGCGCCGGCAGCCCGGCTGGCCGCCGATCGCCTCCTTGTTCCGCCGCGGCCCGTCTCCGGCCGCGGTCGCTTTCGTAAACAACGACGCGGTGCGTCGGCACCGCGTTTCTTCGTCGCAGCTCGCTCCGGCCATTAATTCTTTTGTTCCTGCGCGGTTGCGACGACACCGCGCTGTCTCCGCTAAATTAACACGAAAGAATAGAAGGGGGAGGAGAATCGGCCGTGTTCGTGCGGTCCGGTCTCCTCCCGTTATAACGATATCAGTTGGCCAATCGTATAAACACAACAATGAAAGTTTCACAAATTTTTAATAAAATTTGGAACTACGCCCAACGGATTATTCTTTCATGTTCGAGGGAATGAAAACACGTAATTTAAAAAGGACAAACCCCCTACCTTGAAAATTGACGTCACACGTCGGTTATCACGGAGGAAGGCGTCGCGGCGTCGGACGTAGATTCCGTGGACGTCGGGGTGCGTCCGAGGAGGGAACGACGTCTCTTCACTTGTTGCTTAAGACGAAGAAGAGAGGTACGTTGTCGTTGGCGATGATTACCACGGTCGGGACTTCTCCCTTGTCGAGGAGGAAGATGAAGACGGAAGAATCTGGGACGCCAAGTCTCGATGGTCGTGGGATCGATGTTCTTTGTCGGAGAAGAACCGTTCTTCACGTTCTTCGTCGAAGACGAAGAAGATCTTCAAGTCTCTCAACGATTCTCCCAATCCTCTCAAGTAACAAAGGAACTAACCCAAAAATAAATCAAGCTTACACTTAATTTATTAACACAACCCAACCTTTGGAATTCAAGAGTTTGAATTTCAAAAACTCAAATTAAACTCACTTATTAATTATACATGAGTTGTATAATTAATTAAAAGTTAAGTTGTATAGCCTTTAAGAGGGAGAGAGGGGAGTTAGGGAATTTGAGGGGTTTTGGCACATTAAGTGCAAGGGAGTTTAAGGGGGTAGAAGAGAGTTAAGGGGAAGGTGAAGGGTTGGGGCTCGTGTGGGCCCCACCTCACCTTAATCCTCACTTGGTTAGTTAGGAACTTGTGATTCCACCCCAACTTCCACACTTAGGATATAACCACTTAAGAAGATACATAAAATAAATATTGTATAACAAATTTATTTTACTCTTCATTTCATCCAGAAAATTAAACATCTCCTCCTAGGCAAACGCAACTTCGAGAAAGGTCTCCTTAAGCGAATATCGGTGCTACGAGTTCATCGGTGTCCTCGGATTTCAATTCCGAGCACCGGATCAAAGGTTAGGAAATCCCGCTCGTTCGTTCACTGAACGTACCCGAGCCAAACTTCGGAAATTAATTCCGGGCACTCCGGGCCTCGGAATCAGGTGCCGTCAGAAACTACGCTCTTGTAAAATTCCAAAGAAAATTAAGAAAAAATTTCCCTTGAATTTTACGGGTCTTTACATGGGTGGATGTGGGATTTTTGAGATGAAAAATCTCTTACAATGGATTCTGTACCATGGAATCATTGGTTTATCCATAATCATGGTCAATGAAGCTTGTAATATCATGTTCCAATATATGAAGATGGAGGGAGGATTCCTAGAGACACATCATTATGAATAATAGTTGAAGAATGGTGGTATGTTGGGGCATGTCCCAACCCCTAAAAGAAGGAATCTAGAACACTAAGTGGAAATGTGGAATGAATGGGTATCAAGATGGTTTTTGGTCAACTATTCCAAAACCAATACCTATGTAGTGTTGAGATAGGAAATTTCATAACCTATATGTATTGTTTCTGGGTTATACAATAAGGTATTTTATGTTTGACTATGGTCCTTCGGTATGTTAATATGAAATTTAGTGTGGACGTAGCTATGATCTTCATATGTGTTTTGACCGAGCATGATAAACCATGGTATAGGGGAACTATTCATTGATTTTGGTGGTCTATGGATTTGCATAAGATTATTTTATATGGTATTATATTTCTATTTCAATCTAAAAATACCCTAATCCCCTCCCCATGAACCAACATATCCCCATATCCTCTACTAAAATCATGGGCACCCGAAGTGGCTTTTTCCAGGCTTTTAATGTTCCAGTAAATTGGATTCAACCCAGTAATTATAGGGATCAATATATTGTGATCCAAGAAATACAATGAAATTTTATAAGTTTCTTCTTCAATAAGAAGAAAGAACTGTTAGTTCATGGTGTTTCAAGAGAATATTTTAATTGAAATAAAAATATAATAACACCCATTTACATTGTGGAATTTTCCAATACATCCATGATTTTTAGGTAGGTGCTCCATAATAACTCTCTTCTGTCAATTTTAATTTTATCTTGTATATGTAATGATGTAAATTGTTGTGACACACCTTGTGTGAAACAAAAATAATTATATAATTCACTATTTTTATATTGACCTTTTTTCTTACACCACAATTGGATCTCGTTGGGTCTATTGGTGTAAATAGGAAGCTTGAGGTCACCCATGAATTGAACCTACTATTAAAATAAATATTAATATGTAGAATAAATAATTAATATTGTGGATTGATATGTTCAGCTGATTGTTGACATAAAATTACCAATTGAGATAAAATGAGGCTTGTTGTGGTTTAATGATATATAATCACGATAAGATGAAATCATATATACATTTCTATTTCATTTATTTATGGATTTTAATTTCATAATTCAATAATATACTTTGTATGTGTTGATGTTTTCGGAATAATTCATCCAATGATTAAATAGAGATAATGTAGAAAAAATGAAATTTTTTCCTATTACCCATCACCAATCCATATTACACTATATGTAGTAATGTTTCACAACCCTATGAATTTCATGATGTGTGATTTGACTGATATCTTGAAAATTACAATTGAATAATCCATTACACCCTATGAGTGTCCAATACACATTGTAACCCCTTGAATGCAGAATACACTCTAAAGATATAACTTGAAAGAAGGTATATTCCATGAATCTGGGAGACATGACTTGAAATCAGTCCAATTGTAAAATCATGGATGATATACATGTTGGATATATATATATATATATTCAAAATACATGGTGATTTACATGGATCCAAATTACCCTACATGAATCCCAAAAAACATCATGTATGTTTTCACACATAATTAATGTGTCAGTGTAGCATATTTTGGATCTTCTAGAGTATATAAATTTTATATTTTCCTTTCTCCTCTCATTCACATTTGTTCCCGCAACCTTAAATTATAAATTTCATTATATCATTCATTATTTTGTTTTAATATTACAATTGGGGATTGTTTTTCATCATCATATTCATTCCCTTTTTGCATTATAGCCTTTTTTCACCACCAATCATCGATGAGCTTAGGTTGCATTCATTTTCGCACTCATTTCAAGTAAGTAGTTAATTTTAATGGGACATACCTTTCTTGATTAATGTTTTATGTCCATCCCATTTAGTGAATATAAATCATTTCATGTTTTTATGCTTGATTATTCTAAGCATGTTTGGAAAAACACAAATTGTTTATTTATTTGTGCTTAATTCTACCATGAGTGGTTAAACCACTTATGGTAGGGATCAACATTATGGGAATCTGAATTCAATGATTAATTAATTATAAAATTTGTAACCTTTAGTATTAGTATTCAAGATACATAATATTTGTCCATCAAATTTGTTCAAATATATCTTATCACAAGATATTTATGTAAAGGACCATATCTTGGTCAGATAAGACTTTCTTATGACCAACAACCTAAAATTATTTATTCCATTGAAGCCAAGCCTAATGCATCTAGGTCATCATTATTTCCTCACTAGGGAATATTTACCTCTTTGGTTTAACTAGCTGATTTGAACAAATTCATTTAGAGACATCTGCTTGCATCACAGCTAAACTTAGGATCCTACCAAGATAGAATTAAGATCATCCTTTCTATAGATCCCCAAAATTTATCCCTATCCCTCACTTATTCTTGAATAAAACCATAAACTCTCTAGATTTAGTATTACAAAACTAATCCAATCTAAAAGGAATCGTACATCAAAAGGTTCTAAGACAATATTTATCAGTACTAGAATCCATACTCTTTGGATTGATCCATGATTATCAATATACTATGGCCTCACATATATTGGTCGCATAGGTCTATCACATAGCTTGGCCACATAGGTATATCGAGTAGCTTGGCCATACATGTATTTCTTATAGATTTTCCGCATAGATCTTTGGTGGATTTATATTTCAATTTAATTTCTTTGAACACAAACTCTGGATTTTTAAATATCCACAATGATAATCATGATCTTTTTCTACTCTTAAGTCGTGTCAATAATTGCCCCCCCATCCCACAGGATTGGATCCTATTAGATAGAGGGTCGATTTTTGAGGTAATCTTGTTAGTAAAATATGACGAGTACATTGGTTTACATTATAGATTTTTTGCGGAGCTACTTCACGGAGGTATAGTGCAGAGTGCTGTCATGTAGGCATATCGTGTAGGTCCCTGGGGGGAAATAAATAGGTTTGATCCGTAGAGATTTTCTTCACTCGTGCCTTCAAATTTTCCCGGATCTCAATGTGTAGCTCCTTCACGAAGCCTTAACTCATTTTGATCTCATGTAGTTTCCTTGGAATTTTCTGAAGGTGGAACTATTTGACAGATGCAGCTATGCGAAAGAACATCATCTAAGGATTTTCTCTTGGAACCTTTTCGAGAGACCTGCACGAGGGACCTCATCGAAGGACCTACGCGATGGAAATTTTCGAAGGATATACGTGAACATTGTCTTTTGCCAAATTTCTTATTTCTCTTTTTTCTCTTAGATGAATTTTATGTTAAAATTACAACTTAATAGGGGATGTTTGGTAATTATTTTGCAGGAAAAATGGATAATTTGATGACCCATACTAAATAAGCTAAGGCTCTTCAAAATGAAATGATGAAGTTCGTCTGACTAGATTATTATGATGATAATGAATGTACACTTTTAGGGATATGGAAATGTTTAATTCCATACCAACGTGAATATCCAAAAAAAATTTACCTACCCTTATATGGGAATGGACTTTTTCAATATTTTCATGTTCAATCTATTAAGATGTACTTTCCAAAGAATTTGTTTCTTCAATACTCTAATTGTAACTGCATGAATATTAGTGCAAGGGGGTTTTATTACAAGAAGGAAATATACCTATTAGTTGCATCCTTCATCATAGTTTTTTCACTCCTAATATCAAGGATTATGTTGTCGATCCAATACTGCATTTCTATGATTCCACTTTTGGGTCTTCTCAAATAGATCAATCTAATGGTTGGAAGGGAGACTGGGATCTTTATTTTGCAGTAGGTGTTAAACTTGATTGAATTTGGGTATTCTTGGTGCGTCAGACTAGTCCAGAATTATGGGAGGAGTTATCAGAACTTCATATCTATGAATCATTCTAGATGGGGAAAACAAATGTTTATAAAAACAATGTCATTCATGAATTACTGTGTTCAGGAAGTCTGAAAACAAATTCCTTCAATTTGAAGCATGGTGAAGTTGGTATTAGTCTCTGGGATATTTACCAAATAGCTATAATTCACATTCTAAGGGAAATGTAAGAGGAATTCCTTCAACCCATTACTACATTGTGTGATTCTACCAGAACAATGCCGGTGGACCATGAATTATTTAAAATAGCGAATAATTTACCCATAGATAAGAAATATATTCGTGTCAGATTCTAGGTGGAAGCCTTTTTAGAACCAACAACAGAGAAAGTTATAACCTATGGACATGAAACTATTCTTCCTTCTATATATAACCGGGGAATTTCAAGCACATATTGGGCTACACTGGAAATAAGTGATTATAAATGATGGGGATATACAATAAAACATGATATATAAGAAAAAGTACGCTTAGCTTCCTTACTTGTTATGTGGCTAAGCTTTTACTTTCTATCATTCCATGAATCCAAAGGTGGTGTAAGATCATGGACATTTTTCAATGTATCTAAATTGATAGAAGTGATGTTTTTTGGGTTATTAACCTCTGTATTGGATAGAATTTACCATCTACATCTACATTTATACAATGGGAAGGCTCCATTTAGAATTGCATATCCATTAAAAGTGTTGTGGGGCTAGATTGCAGCACATTTTTCTTCATACTTGGTGTTGAATTTAGTTAGAGGTTTCCATGGTCGATTCAACCCATTTTTTTAAAAAAAGTTTTTAGTATTCGGCCTCTAAATTTGAGACTAGATGTGGTGCTAAAATCATTGAATGTCTCATGAGAATTCAATTTATTTACTTTTGGTAACACACAAATTGGATCATTTATTGATGATGGGAACGAAAATAATTTTAAACTGAGATCTTATATGATGGAATTTAGGGATGGTGTATTATTGGCCAAGATTGATAGAGAAATTATCTATGAGACTTGCATCCCTTATAGGATTTCTCTTCAGTTTAGATGTCCCCAACAATCGATCATTTTTCCACCTACATATATTAGACATGAGAAGCACCCAATGCTAGAGAGACAATTATGGATTCTAAGGGCTTTAGAGGCATCCAAATTATTAATTACATTGACTCTATCAGATGAATCAATTGGATTTGATGTTGGATTTTCCAATGATTGGGATTCTTCATATCCTCATGGGGCTTTGACAAAAGGAATATATGACTAGAAGCTACAATGAATATTGAACGTGGAAATCATGGTAAGATTTCTGAGGCCAGAGATGATATGTAACTTATAGATTTTAGATCCTTCAAAACGCCTTTGCAGGAGGTATACCAGGAAGAACAGGGTTAGAGAATCACTACCTCAAATGCCATGGAGATATAGTCGCTGTTATCAAATAGAGGTTCCTATTAAATCTATTGAACACTCTAAAGAAGAAATGAGGCCTGAAGAGGCTAACCAGTCAGAAAGTGTTGAATCTCCACCACAATCAACCAGACCATTATTGAATTTTCTGTGACCTTCATCCATTCATCATTAGGATAGTGTGAACTATGATCTTATGGATTCATGGGCATTCCTATAGCATGTTATTCGAATACTAGATATTGGTTAAATTAAAGAACATTCTAATTGCAATCCGTTTAATAACCTGGCTGAAGTATAGAAGTATGTTACAGTGCTGGAGGATTTTATATATGAAACTGAGGAACAAATATTAGCCTCTAAATGAGTATCTCATATGATAGACTTAGTAATATAAAAAGGTGGAATTATTGGATTAGATGAAGATTGGGATATTATTGTTAATACGGGGAATGTCTTTTCCTATTTATTTTGTCTCAACTATTCTTCACCATTTATCATCGTTAATCATGTTGAATATGTATTTGTGCAGCTCGAATGTAGGGAAGGAAAATCTTGACCAGTTATTCAATTACCATTGTAAGGATCTGCAGGCTCTCCCATTGATGTAATGAATGATCCTCCCAGGTATCTAAAACATTCTCTAAGAGTGAGAATTATGACTGGGGTAATGGTGACGGATAATACTCAACCATTACCTACCGTTTCTCCTGCCGAGAGAAGTCTTTTGATTTCTCCACAAGCATTTGAAATGAAATTCCAGTGACCAATGAGGTTGATCTAAAGTTTTTTTCCAAAGGAGTAAGTATTCATACATTCCTTAGGGTATCTAATTTGTTCAACACACTACGGTAATCATGTTTCCTCTTGCAGGATCGATGTCTCTCTTTTCTCTCAAGGGACTAAGAGTTGATTCTTCTTGACCAGAGAAGGAAACCCTAGGAGAAACCCAAGTTCATGTTGATGAATCTGATATCTTAGTAGATAAATCATCAAAAGATTCCGTTATTCCCACTCCTGGCTCTACTGAGAGAGAGAATAGACATGGTAATGTTAAATACATTCCACAATTTCTTTCATTAGTGGATCCTGAAACAATCAATGATGATATTCCTATTACTCCCAAAGAACGGAATGAAGACCGAGGGTAATCAGAGATAAATATTGATGTTGTCCCAAACCTAGAAATACCTGTTGATGTTGTATCAATTCAAGATATAACAAAACAGAATGTTAGCAGAGCCAATTTGGGCATCAACCAATTTTTGTTGGATACCTTAAATGGTGAGGATGCTATTACATTACAAGCTGAATACACTGAAATGATGGAATACATTAATCCAAATATTGGTATTATTGGTTCCATCAAGGAGTTTGGGAATTTTCATGAAGAATTTACAGGTCATAAGTCCATATTCATGCATTTTCCATACACAATGTTTCTTCTTTACTTGATTCTTTACATCAAAGTTCACCTTATACAGCTTCATCTATAGAAAATATTACAAAGGCTCTTCAAGAATGATGAATTACACTATATTTATTCTGTTGGAGCAAGAGAAATACTTGTAGAGGACCCTCCACCAGGATATGTTCAAGAGCCTTCAAATATGATAACTAAGAAAACTAAGTGGAGTGCCCCTTCTCAAGAAACATCTGCTCAAATAACTGAAACTTATAATATATGGGATGAATCCAATCAATTTACTGAGTAATTATTGGGTAAATATAATAATCTATCTGAATCATATCTATTTCTACAATTTTAAACTCACAATGACCTTGATTTATCATTTATGGTTATCATCTCTTAGATTATAAGGTGAATCTTTTACTTTTCCAAGAGAAGTATAATAAGGAATCTATTTAAGTGATCTAATTCAAGAGTACATTTTACCTCATCCTAGTGACTCAGATTCATCCATAGAGATGAAATATGGTCTTGGCATGGAATGTAATAGGATACAGAGGAATATCTGGAGCATAATTGCTGAGAAGCCTTTAGATGAACTATTGTCCCATTTTTTCAAACTCCCAGCATTATTCTGTATATTGGGATTTAACGGATTTAATTATCAACTATTATATGATGATATGAAAGAAATTATTTGCCGAATAGAGTAGGAGCATATGTTGCGACATGATTTGGAATAAGCTAAATGAATTATCAATATTTAGGCTTTCATGCTTCAATAGTTGTGGTAGAGGAAAATCATAACACGAAATCTATTGAAATTACACAAAAATCAAGAAATCCACGATGGAGTCATTATAACTTCAACAAAAACTGGATGCAGTTCATTAAAAATATAAGAATTTGAATCAGATATTGAGGGAAACACAATTATAGGGGATAAATACCATTTCAACTGCTAAAGATGTACTTCGTCAGGCTGAGGAGGTTGGAGTTTCCCAGCTATCTCAACTTCAACAAGTAGCTGATATGTCTTATGATGTTTTCCAACAAATGAAGAGATATGTTGAGAGCTTATTTTGATGCATGATAGAGAGGATACGTTATGTGGATTTCCCTCTGATCCCATATAAATGAATGTTATTTCTTCTCTCAAATCATATACTTCTTCAATCCTATTTTCCATGATTACAATAGTAAAGGTAATGATGAATATGACCTTTTTTTAATCATTAAACCTTCATGTTATTCAACCATGATTAAAATTAAAAGAATGGGGATGCTCATAATTTTCTTATTAGTACAATGGGTCTAATAATCAGAGTTTTATTATTGTTATGGTAATATGGACAACCCCACAAATTTCATATCTTTTGATTTTTTTATTTCTCATTGTTACCTTAATCATAAAAAATGTTTGTTCAGTGAGATGGGACTCAAATTTTCTTTAGATTTCCCTTTGTGGGTTCTCAATCTAATGAGTACTAAGTATTTTGTTGTAAGTAGTTTATATTCATGCATTTTGGACTATATTGGGGTAATACATAGGGTCGAATAGATTTGACCATAAATTTTGAAATTAGTTCCTAAATAAGAATCTATGGTTAAGAATTACATTAATATTCCTTAAATATTTCCATGGGGAATATTGAGCCATTATTTTTGTGGTCACCAAACTTAAAACATGTATCAATATTAGGATGGTCTCTTCCAAGAACGAAGTTACCATTATTTGAAAAACCTGTTATGGGGGCTGTGTTATGCGGGGTCAAATGGGAAATTTGTTTCATAGCCAAATAGTGGTATCTTTTGGATGACATTCCTATTATGTAGTAAATTTATGCAAGGCCACCTAAGGGAACGTACTACATAATCAAGAAAAATATCTCTTTGATGTTTAACATTTTACTGTTGATAGACATGGGAAAATATGATTTGGGTGACTCAAGACCACAGTGGGTGGTTTTTATAAGGATATTAATTATAATAATAAAGGGATATTTTATATTGACATATGAAATTAATAGGAAAACCAATTATATAGAAATTTGGTGTATAAATAATGGTTAAAATATTACGAGAAAAGGAAATTTCCAATATCATATTGTTCATTTTTAAGTCATACTGTGAATACATTAGAACTGTGCAGTTTTAAGTCATGCAGGGAGGACATTCGTACTAGGTAGTTTTAATTCATGCAGTGAGGATATTGTGTGGCTTTAATTTAATGTCATTATCTTTGACCAAAGTAATGAGATTCTTTTAATTTATTGATAATTTCTTAGCAATATACTACCATTTCCAGGTCTGGAATGGAAAATTGTAAACTGTAATATAATAATTTCTGAATCCAAAGGATGATATGGGAAAAGGGTTAAAAGAATTAGAGGAAGTCATTTTCATTAACAAATTTACCATTATTTGACAAACCCATTATGGGGGTAGTGTTATGCCAGACCAAATATGGAATATGTTGTATATCCAAATAGTGGCATCATTTGGCTAACATGCCTGTTATGTAGGAAACTTATGCAAGGTCACCTAAGGGAACATACTTTTTGGTCAAGAACAAGAGTTCTTTGACATTTGAAATTCTATTTCTTAATGATGAAGAAAGAATATGGAGATTAAAATTTACCAAAACAAAGGGTTTCACTTATGGGAAAACGTACCTAAATATATAGAGGGTATTTCAAACCAATATTTCCAAAAAATCTAAAGAATATGATTATTACAAAGGTTTGACCCAAACCTAGGAGTTATGGTGTCTTTTAGTTTTAGATCATATAACAATGACTAGAAAAGGAAACAATATATTATATGTGGTCAAGGGATTCCAAGGTTATTTCATACTACTGTGAACTCATGGATATAGAAATTTTAAAACCATGGTCTTGAAGAGTTTCATATTGAAAGAAAGATAATGGGACAAATATACCTAAAAGACTGTTTTGAAATACAGATTCTTGTACATTGTCATCATATTTTTTGGGGAACAAAGTCACTATAACCATGAACTAAATTACCATTATTTGAGAAACCCATTATGTTGGATGTGTTATGCGGGACCAACTAGGGCATATGATGCATAACCAAATAGTGGAATCTTTTTACTGAAATTCCCATTATGTAGGAAACTTAGGGAAGGCCACCTAAGGGAACATGCTGCATAGTCAGGCGAAAGAGTTCTCATGTATTATAAACTCTGTCAGCAGAAACTGTAAGATAGATTACTAAGATCTGGAAACATTCAATATTAAGAGTGCGATATATGGAATAGGGTTATTCCCAATGCATATGAGAAATATTTGAACCAATATTATCTATGATTCAGATTTTATTTACATAGATATGACTCATATGTAAAATGGATACTTTCTTTATTTCCTCTGTATTAATATTATGATGTCCAGTTTTATGTCACCCAATGAGGACATGTTACTGAGTAGTTTTAAGTCAGGCAGTGATAACATTGTTAATTTGACAATAAATTAAGACACCTTATTTATACAAATAATCCTTTTACCCAATTCCTAAGCCCATGTGAGTTATGCTCAGTGTGAGATACCAGGAGCAATAAGGGTTTCTTATATAACACAAAGGTGGCACAAGTGAAGAATTTGTGTGTTATATTTCCATGTAGTTTAACATCATGAAATAAGGGAAAAGATGAAATGATGTGAAAATAATGACTTTTGGTAATTGGACTGTGGGATATAACACAAGTGTCACTACATGCCTTATTGAGGTAATGAATCAAGACATATGTAGTTCTTACAACATTCTGTATGCATGTTTGATTCTTATACAAATAATAAAGTTTTTTATCACGAATAATCCCAATATTGGAGATCTAGGCATATTATGTATCTCAAATAGATGAGAATCAAGTTTTACGTAGTTCATTAAACAATCATTCCTTGTGTCAATTGAGTTTGACATGGTGAATGGGGCTCTTGACATGTTTTGAGAGAACGATAAATCATAAGACATAAAATGGTATAAGGACCAAATCATATATCTTAAGAAAAAACTATCTGTAGATCTGATTAATATAAAGGAGTAGAAAAGAAAATAACAAGATATTATGATTGTGGTTGGGCCCAAGATTAGATATTTAGGCATCTCCACGTATCACATTGAAAATGAGAATCAATCCTTATGTAGTTCTTAAGTCAAGGTAATTTTGCAGATCTAACTAAAGAATAAGGAAGTGACGGACTCATGAGCCACAAGGAGTAGCTATGATGTCAATTATGTTTGTTTATTGAAGCTTCTAATGTCACATATGGAAAATTTGGGTCGTATAGTTTAATTTCGTGCAATGAGGAAAAATGATTTCACACAGTTTAAAGTCATGTGATAAGGATGGAGATGCTACACATTTTAATGTCAGGAAGCAAGGAATCTAATGGTTATTATGAAGTATAATGTCTTGAAACTAAGACATTGTACTATGCCGTTTTTGTATTGCATCTAGGAAGAAAGGGTTGTGCAGTTTCTAATCTTGTGGCAAGGACATGGGGGATGTGTAGTTTTTAGTCTAGCCAACAAGGACACGGTACTTTTTAGTTTTAAGTCTTGTTGTGTGGATGTGGTACTATGCAATTTTATGTATTGTAGTGAGGATGGTATGTACAAATAAACAACGTATTTATTTAAGAATATTACATTGGTTGGAGTTGTAATAATCTCTACAACCATTGAGATTAAGGCATAAGATCTATTTGAATAGACCTTATGTATGGAATAAGTTCCTTCCCACTTTGGCTTAAGCATTAGAGGTTTCATTCCTAGAATCATTAGAGTTCATAGGACCAATACCAATTCTCCTTGAAGAAATTAACGGAGGTGAACTTTCTTATTAAAATATCATTCTATTCTATTCTAATATAATACTAAATGATGCTATGTATGCAATCTATTCTCATCTAAACATTTCAGCTCATTGAACCATTATTCAGAACACTCATCTATAGAAAATTGATCACATATTACATATATGAGTGAATCTAATTCCATTTCAATTGGAAAAACTTCTTCTATTCCATATACCAATCAATAAAGAGTTGCTTTGTTAGTAGTACGATTAGTTGTCTGATAAGACCATAAATCATTCAAAAGTTTATTAGGCCATGATTTCTTATCTTTATCCACCATTGTCTAGAGTATATTTGATAAGTCATTTTTAAAGGCCTCTATCAGTCCATATTCCACCCCATGATAGCATTATGAATGGTTGGATTTGATATTATGATCATGATATAACTTATTTACCTCAATCGAACGAAAATTGGTTCCATTTTCTATCAATATAGTATTAGGGACACCAAATCTAGAAATGTTGTTAGTTTTGAAAAAACTAACAATGATTTTGGGTCCTACTTCATTGAGAGTTATTACATCATTCCATATAGGAAGTAAGTCAGTAGTAGTAAGGATATACTTGAACTTGTTACCCGTGGTAGGAGGATAAGGCCCTATACGTTTGTTCCCCATATGGAAAATGGCAAGGAGTATTTAGATGTATGTTGAAAATATGAGGGTTGGCGAATGAAGTTGGCTTGTACTTGGAAGCGATGGAATTTCATTCTGAAATCTATGAAATCCTGTGTCATTGAAGGCCAAAAGTATCCAAACCTTCAGATCTGATCAGAGATTCTATGCCTAGACTAGTTGCCACCACAAGGTTTTGAATGTACTTTGTTCATGACAGATGCAGTATCTTCACCATAAATACATCTGATGAGAATTCCATCAAATCCTCACATGTAGAGGATCTTTTGGTGGTCTAGACTATTTTAAAGAGTAAAATTGGCTACTCATCGCCAGATCTGTTCTTTTTTATCCTATTTGGTGGAAGTACCCCATTTTCAAGATATTCCTTGATGGATGTTCTCTATCTTGTGGTATGACCATATGGCTCATAAATAGGTCTAATTTCATTAATTTCCTCTATTTTTTTTGAACAAAAGGTGAGACCACATGAAGATGGGATTTTCTAATGATTGTCTCATCCTGATTTTGATATTCCAAGGTTGTAGCTGCATTAGCCAGTGCATCTTCGTTGGCATTTTTGATCATAGTAATAAGAAAATGTTGGCTTTGAGGTAAATTAATCCATTAAACCTATGATATAATAACACAAAGGGATTAATGCTTATTTTATAATAGAATATTCTCCATTGATTTGTTTGATAACCAATTATAAATAACCTATTACCTTCAGGTGATTTATTTTCACTAGAAGTTCATATTCCAAACCTACAATGGGAGCATGATACTCTGTCTCATTGTTGGTTCTGCCTTCCAATAATAAGACGGAATAAGGAAACACTACATTTTCTGGATAACTAAGGACAATTCATAACCAAAATTTTGGGAGTTTTGGGTTTTCCATTCTCATCCCTATTGTAATTCTGGAAGCACCATCAAGATATATTTCCCATGTTTGGGAATTATCCTGAATCAAGAATACTTATTCATCAAGATGTTTTTAATTTAATAATTTATATTCTATAGATGTATGCTCAGCATGGAATTCAGCTAGATCATGGCCTTTTATATCCTTTTTAGGCACAAATTGGATATGAAACTGTTTCAAAATAACATCCCACCATGCCAGATGCCATGTAATCATATTACGACTGAATATAAAATTTTGTGGGTTATTGAGAGACACCAATTCGACCTCATGATGTTTCAAGTAGTGCCTCAATTTCTAAACTGAAAAGATTAATTCTAGTCTGAACTTTTCAATACTTGATTATCGAGTTTTTGCATCATGTATAGTTCAAATGAGATAATAAGGGTTTTTTTATTCCCAACATCATTCTTTTGAGAAAGTATGGCACCCAATGATAACTCTAAATCCATCACATAAAGAATAAGTGGTCTTCCTTCAACATGTGGCATTAATATCAGTTGAATCAAGAGAACTTTCTTGAGGGTATCAAATGCTTCTTGGTATTCTTCAGTCCATTTATAAGTGACTCCCTTATTCATTAATCTAGTTAAGGGAAAACACATCCAACCTAAATTGGCGATAAAGTTCCAAATTTAGGAAATGTTTCCTTGGATTCCTCTTATTTATATCAATTTTTATGAGGTTATATAAAAGTTATTGATATTTTTTTATCAGGATAAAATTCAATACCATGATGGTGTATAAAGATACCATGAAACATTTCGGAGGATCCCCCTAATTCAAATTTCAAGGGGTTCATATTCAGGATGTGTTACCAAATTATACAGAACACGGTCTCAAAACAATCCAAGTGATTGGAAAGTTTTCTATATTTTACCACCAAATCATCCAGATCACATTAAAAAAATTTCCCTAAGAAGGGTTTGAAGATATAGTGCATGGAAGATTTCTATATTGCGCCTGCATTCTTTAAACTAAATGAAATTTCACAGCAGAAAAACACACTTTGTGGGGCTCTGACGGCTATAGACTATTCATCCTCTAGGGAAATACGGATTTGGTTCTACCCAAAGTATCCATCCATGAAATAAAAAATTTCATAGCCAGCTGTTCCATCAATTAAAATATCTGTAATCAGAACTATAAAATCATCTTTAGGGAAATTCCTGTTAAGATCTCTAAAATCAATGAAAATTATAATTTTCCCATTCTTATTTTTCACTAGGGAAATGTTGGCCAATCATTTAGTATATTTAACATTTCTGAAAAAGTTAGCCATTATAGTCTTATCAACATTAGATTCAATTTTAGAGGCGTGAGTTGGGTGTGTTCTTCTTGCTGCTTTCTTGAATATAGGATGTTCTTCTGGAAAACCCAAATGAAGGGTGGATACTTCCAGATTAAGCCCTGGAATTTTTTTATAATTCCAAACAAATATATCTCGATGATTCTTTAGAAATGAATTATACACCTTTTACTCATTAGAGGTCATGGCCACACTAATTAGAGTGGGACATGGATCTTCTTTTGTACCAAGATTTATTTATCTGAGCTCATCAATGGTGGTAAATACACCTTCACTAAATACTAGAGAAGCATCCCCAAGGTCATCCTCCTCTTATTCATTACTTGTTACCTCATCCGTTTCTACTTGCATAGTTGATAACAAGGAAAAACCCTCAGAGTTAGAGAGGAAATGAGTATTTGAACATCCTGCAGAAAGGCCACCATATCATAGACTACTAATGATGAAGGGAATTCATAAGGTAATAAAGAGGAAATGATGGATTGTGAATCAATATATTTTTCATCCTCTAGCATTTCAAAAAAAAATTTATAATCTTATTGATAAGTATAGTCTTATTGTAGTTCAGAAGAGGAAATTAAAACATCTCTGTTTTGGCTTCCACCACTTCTTGGTGGACCAACAGTTTCTCCCATGCTATCAGACTCAGTTTCCATAATTGACATTATAGAAGTTACTAGACGAGTTCTTGGATTAGGTTTTACCCATTAAATTTGATTTATGTGTAAAACATAATCTGTACTCAAATTTATGAATTAGTTTGTTTGAATTTTTGCAAATCTATTCGAAGCATTAACTCTTGTAATTTTTTTGTCATGGGATTCGTTCCATTTGTGTGATAAAAGTCTACCTTAATGTGTTGAGAATAACATGTTTTGAAGGAAGCTTTTTCACCATAAAATGTCTCAATTTGACCATTTAAATTTTACTTAAGTCATTGGCGGTATGATGAAGGGATGGTTGTATGTTGATGCGACCAGGGCCTTCCAAGAAAAATATTGAAGATTGTGTCCTGAAGAACAACTATGAAATATTAATTTGACACAAGATCTAAAAACTAAGTTTGGAGTGTAATATTTCCCAAAGGTTCATTATCATTAATATAATAATCATGTATAATTAATGTGGAAAGGGATATGTTAGATTCAACCAAGCCTAATGGATGTAGTGTACAAACAAGAATGGGGTTGACCCCTGAGCCATTATCAATGAAGGCTCACCAGATGGCTACATCATTGACTTTTCTAGACGTATACTATGGTCAAATATGTCCATGTAAAACATCATATTCCTCATTATCTATAAATTATATGACTTCTTGAAATTCTGCAGAATAATTCTCTATACGGTAAACCTCAACAGTAGGAACTTAGATTTCAAACTCTCGAAGACTTAGCAAAGCCTCAATGATTGCTTCTCCAATATCTTTTAACATATTCAAAGAATACAAAATTGATAACATGGACAGTACTTGGTTCAATTATGTCAATATATCATACTTTTTGTCAAAATTTATGTGTTTCCCATCATGGAGATGTAGTTTTGAAGGTGTTTTGGAAGTTGATTCTCTTGATGTAGACCTACCCTGTGTTAGACCAGAAGCTGGAAATACTTCTAGATTTGGTATATTAGTCTGACTAGGTCTATTCACATGCATAGAGTAAGATAGGTGACTTCTAATTGGTCTCCCAAGATAATATTGTCCGAACCGAACTTGTCTTGCATGGAAGAAAATCTTTGTTCTTGTTGAGCCTGTAGAAGAACTCTTCCACATGTTTCTGCTACATATAAGGTTCAAGCAGGGGTAGAGTTAAAATGGTGGTTTCTATAATTCCCATATCTTCTCCATTATCCCCAACCATGGCCTCTTTCTCTACTTCTCCAAATACGTATAAAGAATTATAGCTAATTATAATTAGAATCACCATTAGCATAAGGATATATTATATTGATAACATTAATAGAACAAAAGATCAATTATTCATCTAATATAGATTCTTCCTGACATGTTAATTTTGATTCTACTGTTTGGCGGGGCATTTCCCTTGCTTCTGAAATATATGGAATGAAATTTTCCAGGGTCAAAGATATCTTTTGCCTCAACATGAGCTCATCCTCTTCTAATATCTCTTTTTTCCTTATGATAAATTTTATTCTTCAAGGAATGGCCTTTCAATAAAGGTGGTTTTAATGTGGTAGGAGTAGAATAAGTCTTTAGTTGTTTCAACTTTGTTCATAAAACAACATGATCTATTTGATTGTTTTACTGATCATCCAATAAATATATTTCTACACATTTTTATTTTTTGACTTCCTCTCATTCTCTTTCTTCCTCTAGATCTGTAGCGATAGCATATGATACTTGAGATGAATAAATTTTTAGTTTCACTTGTCCAGAATCTACCATCTTTTGCAAGAGTTCCTTGAAAACAAAATAGTCCTGGGTGAGATTCCCAAACATTTGTTGAAAGGAAAAATAATTCATAATATTCTAATCGCCTTCTTTATTTGGTTTTTTCGACCATGGAAACTGAACAAAAAAAATTTCCAGAGCTAAGATGAAGTAACCAAGAACATTTTCATTTCAGAAAGAATAAAATTTATTTATTAATTCCTCAAACTATTTCCACCTTTGATCTCTTTGATCATCACAACATGGTTGTCATTGCAGCTAATGCTTAGGAGGCAGAGCCCTTCAGTATGATGAATATCATGTAGTAGAAGCATGTATAGGTTCCTACTTGAGTGGGATTGTAGCAGCTTCTTCCTTTCATATCCTCCTCCCTGGAGCTGATATAATTACATGAGTTTTAGCATTAGTTTCTATAATAGAGTCTTTTATCTTTTGAGTGATTGATGTAAGGTCTCAAAACCCTCCTGTGTATTTCAAATATATCAATGGTGTGAGTAAATCATCACATAGATTTTCAACTCAAATTTGAATCAACTCTTCGTGAGGGATATCTAGTAATAATGAATATGTTAATCCTTTCCATCACATAGTGAAATATGAAACTCTTTCATTATCCCTTTTTTTAAAATTGGTAAGATCAAAATCTATTGTCATTGGTAGCATTGAGCTAAATTGAAGAAGTAATTTCTGACGGAGATCTTCTCATCTGTTAATTGATCGAGATTGTAAACACGTATACTAGACAAAAGCTGGTCCTTGTAAAGACTACACAAAACAACTAATCTTTAATACTTATTTCTATTGAGGAGTTCCCATCATGGTATAACAATAAGAAACAAAATGTGTTATGTGTTGTTCCATATCTTCCGAACCATTAAATATTAGGAATGTGGTATTCACAAAATTTGTTGGGGGAAGAATTACATCCACCCATTTAGGTTAAGCTATATTTTCTAGCTAAACTGGAGAACGTTGTTCTGCCATAGATTCCAATCGAGTCGTTAATGCCTCAATTGTATTCATAAGAATTTGGGGAAAATCTGGATGAACTGGAACATCTGCAAGTATAACAATTAGAGCATGAGCAGGCATAATGACTAGAAAAACCACTGATGGTGTGTGCTGATATTTTTCTTAAATAACCCACGAGAACAGGCCTATCAAGATGTTATTGATCTTTCCTTGATTGCTTACCCAATAGAGTAAATTCATTATCTACATATCTAATTACTGAAAATTCACTTACTGAGGAGATCCTACAGGATTTCCAAGTTGAGGACATACCAAGGGAGTACGTCTAACAGAAATACCGCTTCAAAGTGATTTTGTATTGAGTGTTTTCAACTCCATAATTTCCACTTATTGCTATGAAAATATATCTTCAAGTTAAATAGATTGACCTAATATAATGGAAAAGTGAGATGCAATCTGACTTTCACATTTTCCCATGAAAGATCCCTTTTGGAGGGGTGGGATTTGGTTATTTGAAGGCATACCAAGATTTTGGGTAAACCACAGATTTTGTATATGCACACCCTCTACATTTTCCTCAGGGGGTACCGTATTATGGACAAAAAATTAATATTCTAATTTTCTATAACTAGACCAATATTATGGGGGGTCATTTTCAATGGTGTTATAGACAATTGTTGATGTAAAATGCATCGATGGAATTCTGCCATTATTTTTGTAAGATCATCTCCCTCTGTATCATCCATGAGACTCTATTATCCTATATGATGAATTCCCAGGAATTATTTGGTGGACAATAATCTGAAGGGAATCCTTGGATAATTCATTTTTACACTTTCCTTGGGGCTTCGTCCCTAATCGGTAGAAAATAGACCACCATTGAGGAGGGGATTACATATGTCAAAAATCCCCCAGCCCTGCAGGTTGGGGTTGTTCCTATTCATCTTCGTCAAATCATGGATCTTTTTTAATGAATATGATGGTTAAATTAAATGATCCCAGCCTTACAAGTTAGTGTGATTATTGTACTTCAATGGCTGAAATTCATGAAACTTCTTTTCAGATTTTGGGAATTTCGTTATGAACATTAGCAGAATGCATTATCCGAAAACCACTCAAATCACCTGTTATGAAATATCGCTTTTCTATTTCAGGAATTTTGATTCCCTGATTCTTAGCATTCTCTATGTTGGATTCCTAGTCATGATTATCAAATGGTTGTAGTAAAAGTTACTATACAAATTCTTTTCTTTGGTCCTGACTTTGATGAGTGCTGATTGAGGCATGTTCGTGAGCGTAAATTCGATTACATAAAAAATATATTGATTGTGGTTGAAAGTGGGTAATAAAATTGCATGAGACCACTTTTAGAGGACATTAAGGATTTTGGAGTGCATTGAAATGTAATGCTCCATTTTCACCCCATCCTCGGACACGAACACAAGATGGGGAATCTGAAATTAACTGCCATAGCCTCTTTAGATAATTGAGGAGTGTACACTGAACGATTCTCTACTATATTTCAACATTTGGATGTTGGGAAACTAAGAGAGACACCATGTCAATTTGGCATCGCAACCTAATGCCCGGATGTCATATGTCATGAAAAACCAATTATTTCCTTTGTTAAAAATGTAGTAATGTGGTTGACCTAGGATGTTTCCCGAAGATTAGTGCACACAAAATAGTTTGTCACTTTAAAACGAGGGTAAAAATGTGGTATGTTTGAAAAAAAAATTGAAATTAAAATGATTGAAAAACTATGATATTAAAAAGGATGATTAAGTAAGGGTTGGTTTCATAATTTTAATGTTATCCTTGTTTAATTCCAAACTCTTCTTCAAAGTTGATTAAAGTGAGTTTCCACAATTGTTTTCTCTCACTTCCTTGGTGAAATTATGATTGTGAGAGAAAACCATACCAAGATCTCGGTTTGGTAATATCTCTTTACATGTGTAAAATAGTTGTATTGAATAAACTTAATTGACTGGGGCAATACCCTATTGGGACTTGTTTATCCCAAATAATCAAGAAAATTCACTACCCCTTTTACAGGTACTAACGATCGTGGATTACTTCACCACTAATCCTTGGTTTATTCCATCAGATATAAACCAGAAATTAGTGGAGGGATATAATGATTATTTTATAAAGGAAAATATCAATAACAAAATTAAAATTCAAGAACGATCACACTTTATAATAATATCCACAACATGAAATTGAAAACAAATTTTAAAAAGAATGAAATTTCATTCAATTACGTCCAAGAACTTAAGCATTACAAAATCGTAAATCAACACTTCCCCAATCCCTCAAAATGGTTACCCCACCGTGTTAAGGGTAATGGAGATGAATGGAGAATAAGAAGACATTACAAAACTATGAAAAAGAAAATAAATAAGAGAGAAGTCTGAAAATTTCTCAACCTTGGTCTCCCAGAAGGAATGGGATGGAATCAGAGATTCTTGGAGAGGGAGGACCTCTTCTCCTTTTATAGCATGAATTTTCCCCCCAAATGGTTATGCGTTTTCTCCCTAATAAATTATATTTTCACGAGTTTCACCCTTCTTAAATGTTTTTCATAATTATCTTGGGAGTTTCACCTCAAAATATCAGCAGATTTGGACAAATATTCTGAGAGTTATGATTATTTTACTCTTACCATTTATTCTTTCTAGTCAGACATTCCCAAATCCCAACCTCTAAATTAGGAAGATTTAATGGCACCTTAAATAGCCAATTAATGCAGCCTTTACTTCATAAATGACCTTCCCCATCCCAGTTTTCGTCCATCCACCGAATAACACAACAATTCAGCCCATAAAGAATGAGTTATGGACCCCACGCCATAAATCACCAGAACTGTAAATAGTTTTCATGAGGAAACTTGTGAGCTTATTTTGAGCTTCCATATGGTTGATTCAACTTTTTGTCCAAAAATATTAAATGAACCCATGGATGTGTAGAATGTGGAAAGTAAAGGTTTTTTTAATTTGAATTAGTGTAGTATATTTTATGGCCAAGCTATAAAAATAATTTAAAACAGTTAAAAATCAAAATTGGGCCATTTGTACTAGATCATGCAATTTCAAAGGGTAAGAGAAGGAGACCATATTTAATTTCAACTAGATCATGCAATTTCACTTCAAGAGAAGGTTGGATAAGGAAACTTGGCTTGTAATGTGGCTAACCTAACAAGATATTCATGGATACTAGGGGATAAAATGATTAATGTATAAGGAATGCCGAAATAGAAAGGATTATTTTGAAAATGGGGCTTAAACCAAATAAATTCCTCAATCATTTAAAACACAAGTACATCAAACCCTCAAATTTGGAAAAAAATAAATCAAATTCTAGTTAAAGAAAGGATGATCTGGTTCTCTCAAGATATGAGGTGAAAGAAAAGAATATGACAAAAATTGTTCAGAAGCTGTACATGAAAGCGATTTCAAAGATATAGACAGTGAAATATGGCATGGGTTTCAAAAATCAGTGTACTCTTCCAGAAATCCAAAAAGATTTAAACTTGAAACAAAGTCATTTCAGCATTATTTTAAGGTTAGTTACATGGAATAGATTGGTTTACTAATTGACATTGGTTTCAAAAATGGTATTGTTAATCATTTCAACTCAAATGTTTCAAAAATAAACACACAAAAAATTGAT
The DNA here is from genome assembly GCA_963277665.1 of Viscum album. Taxonomy (NCBI): domain Eukaryota; kingdom Viridiplantae; phylum Streptophyta; class Magnoliopsida; order Santalales; family Viscaceae; genus Viscum; species Viscum album. The sequence goes on from OY728166.1 coordinate 1,137,435,605, forward strand.
AAATAAACACACACAAATATTCAAACACGAAATATTTATTATTTTATTTTTTGAAAAACAAACAAAGAACGAAAATCCTAAATTTCAAAGGTTACCTCCCCCGCACTAAAATGATGCATTGTACTCAATGAATTCAAGTGGATTTAACATGTAAGACAATTTGAAAATGAATCACAACATCAAGAATGTGTGAAGGAGCGGTACAACCTAATGGATCTTATTGATAGACAGGTTGGAGGAGTGTGATCTCCTCTACTGGCTCTAATGGCAGGGTCTCAAGGATTTTTTTCAACCTATGCCCATTCATAGTGAATGGATCCCGCTCTCCATCCTTCATAAACTGTACAACACAAAAAATATATACATGAGTAACTATAAATGGACCATTCCATCAGGAACGAAGTTTACCTGGAATATTCTTGAGTCTTGAGTTGAATAAAACCACTTTCTCTCCAGGATAGAAGTCTTTTGGTCAGATCATCTTATCATGGGCCACTCTTTTCTTTCTTTGTAAATCCAAGAATTTTTAAATACTTCCCTTATTACTTCCTCCAGCTCTTTCAACTTCAATCTTCTTTCCTTCTCGACACTTTCAATGTCCAAATTTATTTTCCTCACAACCCAATACGCCTTATGCTCCAATTCCACAGGTAGGTGGAAGCTCTTCCCATAAATAGGCCTATATGGACTCATTCTAATCAGGGTTTTTTATGATATCCTATAAGCCCATATGGTATCATCTATCCTTTTGATCCAATCCTTCCTATTTGGATTAATGGTCATTTCAAAAACTCCTTTGATTTCCCTGTTGGAAACTTCAGCTTGCCCATTAGTCTGTGTATGATAGGGAGTTGATGTTTTATAATGCACACCATACTTTTTCTGGAAAGTATCCATTCTCCAATTACAGAAGAGAGTCCCCTGATAACTGTTGATTTCTATTGGCACTCCAAACCTACAAAAAATGTTAGACTTGACTAAATCGCAAACAATTTTAGCATCTTCATTCCTTGTGGATATTACTTCCACCCATTTGGAAACATAATCAACTACATGAAAGAAATAAGAATTGAAAAATGAAATTTGATAAGGCCCCATAAAATATATCCCCCACACATCAAAAATATGAAAACATTTCAATGGATATTGAGGAATTTCTTGCCTCTTTGTAATATTTCCTAAAAACCGACATTTTTTACATATTTTGCAAAATTCCTGAGTGTCTTTAAAAATGGTTGGACAATAAATTAAAAATTCTAAAACCATTCTTTCTGTCCCTTGAGGTCCAAAGTGGCCTCCACAAGATAAATTGGGATAAAAATCAAAGAATGATTTAACTTCACTTTCAGGTAAACATCTTCTTATTACTTGGTTATTGAAAATATTCCAAATGAATAGATCATCCCAAATATAAGATCTAGATTCAGATTTCAATTTTTGAATTTGGTGAGAATTAAAATGAGATGGAACCTGAGATTTTACCAGAAAATTGGCCATGTTAGCATACCAGGGCACTTCTCCTTCAATCAAGTACAACTAATCTCCTGGAATTTGATCATTTAGGGGGTCTCTCCCTGGAATTTCAATTTTAGTCGTGTTTAGTAGTCTACTTAAGTGATCAGGCACTTGGTTCTGAGATCCCTTATTGTCCTTGATTTCTATATTGAACTCTTGCAATAGTATCATCCATCTCACTAACCTTGGTTTAGCATCATCATTCTTCATTAAGTATCTCAAAGCTGCATGATCAGAAAACACATTGATTTTAGTTCCAAGAAGATATGATTTAAATCATTCTATATAAAAAGAAACTGCTAAGAACTCTTTTTCCATGGTTGTGTAATTGAATTGGGTCGTATATAAGGTTCTCGAGGCATATTAAATGATTTTTGGTATGACCTTAATTCACTAAGGAAGGAATGCTCCAACAACTTGGTTGGAAGCATCACAAAGTAGCTCAAATGGTTCTCCTCAATTTCGAGGTTGCATCATGGGTAGTGAAATCAATCTCTCCTTCCACTCATCAAAGGATTCCCCACATGAACCATTGAAATCAAAATCATCATATTTAAAATGTAGTCTAGATATAGGGAGATAAATATTAATCAAATCTTTGATAAACCTCCTGTAGAATCCTGCATGTCCTAAAAATGATCTAACATGTTTCACACATGTAGGGTAAGGAAATGAATTTATCACTCCAATTTTTGATTTATCCACTTCAATTCCATTTTGGGAAATGACATGACCAAGTATAATTCCTCTTTGAACCATTAAATGGTACTTTTTGAAATTTAAAACAAGATTTTTTTCAATGCAGGTTTTCAATACATTTTCCATAGTTTTCAAAAAATGACCAGAAGAATATCCATAAACTGTGAAATCATCTATGAAAACTTCCATGAAATTTTCAATGTGTTCAGAAAATATACCCACCATGCTCCTTTGAAATGTACCTGGATCATTACATAATCTAAATGGTATTATTTTATATAAAAATGTATCAAAAGGACATGTAAATATCGCCTTCTCTTGTTCCTCGGGAGAAATGGATTCCTGGAAGTAACCAGAAAATCCATCCAAAAAAATAATGAGTTCTCCTTATCAATCCCTCTAACATATGGAAAATAAAGGGGATGGGGAAATGATATTTTTGAGTGACCTGGTTCAATTTCCTTAAATCAATGCACACTCTCCAGCTGTTTTGAATTCTCCTAGGGATTAACTCATTCTTTTCATTCCTCATACTGGTCAGGCCAATTTTTTTAGGAATGACATGATTAAGTAAAACGCTCTGTGAATCTAAAATGGGATATATGATCCCAGCTTCATAGTGATTCTCAATCTCCTTCTTCACAACCTCTATCATGGTGGGATTTAGTCTCCTTTGGGGTTGTTTAAGATGTTTAGAATCTCCCTCATGAAAAGTATATGTGAGAATATTTTTGGGTTTATTCTTAGGATATCACCTAATCTCCGTCCTATTTCCTGGGAATTCTCTCTCAAAATCTCAATCAATCATTTTTCTGGTGTTTTAGAAATATTATTTTCAATTATCACTGGTCACTTATCTCCTTCCATAAGGTACACATATTTTAAATCATTGGGGAGTGGTTTTAATTCAAGTTAAGGGGGATTCTCAAGGGCTAAAATTAAACTGACATTACCCACTTCCATAGGGTTAACCTCCTGCATACGAGAAACAATATCATATTCCTCAACAATCAACAAATCATCAATGAAATAAGATTTTACCTCTTCTTCCAGCATAAAATTATAATCTTCAGTGTTTTTGGCATTCATATGTTCATTAATAGAAAAATAATCTCCTAAGTCTAAGAATTCATTGAACATACATAATTCATTAATGGGTTTGATACTAACCTCATTGGAGAGTGAAAATAAGGAGTGGTCATCTGATGGGTACCTCAGGGATTCAAAAATGTTGAAGTGGATAGTGCTATCTCCAAATTCCATGGTGATTGTACCTTAATGCACATTGATGGTGGTTTTATCTGTCTTCAAAAAAGGCCTCCCCAAAATGATCGGCGAGTCTGACAGGATCCTACCGTCTTCCATATTTAGCACATAGAAGTTATCTAGGAATAAGAGATCTTTAACTTTCACTAGGACATCCTCTAGAACTCTAGCTGAGAAAACTGTGGATCTGTTTCCAAGCTGGACCACCACCCTTGTGGGTTTTAAGTCTCCCATCTATAATGAAGTGTATACAGAGTGAGACAATACATTAATTTAAGCACCTATATCATAGAAGGCATTAGATAAATTTAATAAACCAATGGTTCATGGAATGGTAAACTTCTCTAGATCTTGATATTTGGTTGGAATATGTATTGTGATAAGGGCTGAGACACTTATCCCCAAGTTGATTCTTTTATTACCATGAAGTATTTCATTTTTGGTGCAAATATCATTCAAAAATTTTGCATACCGTGGAATTTTTTTGACAACGTCAAGTAAGGGGATATTGATTTCCACTTTATAAAAACTATTTAGAATTTTTTTGAAGTGTTTCTTCATGAAATTTTGTTGATTAGATCATCCTTGTTGAAAATGGTTAAGGTAGGTCTTTCTTCTCCCTTTGTTTCTATTACATCAGTATTTCTTGTTTATTATTCTCTAACCTATCCTTCTTCTCATCCTCCTCCTTTTCATCTTCTTGGTGGATTTTCACAAGCTTTTCTGAATTTTTAACATCATTCTCCCTCATAACAGCTGGTATTGTTTCAGGTTCAAGGTTTGATGGATGTGGGATTTATTTTCCACTTATTCTTATGATTTCACTAAAATTATCTTTAATATTTGGCACCATTAGGGATTGAAGCTTCCCTGGATTCTTGGAAATGATTTTAACAAGACTTCTCACTATGTCTTCCAGCTTTCCACCCTTATTGGCTGGGCCCTCATACTTGGATTTTAGCTATTCCACAGAAGGTTGTGTGCTGGTGGTTGATTGTTCATATGTCTTTATTTCAAATGGTGGAAGCTAAAATGATTGTTGTTATTTAGAAGTCTCTTTATAGGATTGTTGTAATGGAGGGGGGCATTGGTATTTCTGTTTGTGGTAAGGAGGTTGACTGGGGTGCTGGTTAAATGATCTCATCTTGTTTTGTTGGTTCCCATATCCTTGTTGGGATTTTGGTTGATGTAGTTTATTTTGTTGGAATTTTCTTGGTTGAAATGCTACATCACAGTATTTTGTCCCCTGTATCTCTGGGTACTGTCATTATATTGAGTGGAAGAATAAAATAAACCACATACCTGAGCTAAACTTAGTTTTCCATTTTCTTGAGTTACAACCATTTGATGGACTAATTTAGAAAGGTCATAAATTTTGGTTTCAATCAATGTATATGAATCAGATGTTTTTACCTCAGGTATCCCCCTGGTTCCCATTCCTATTAGTCCAAATTTTTGTGAGTTTTGATCAATCTTCTCAATTAATACTTTGATATCTTCAAGAGACATGTCAATCAGGTGCCCACCAGATGAGGCATCTAAAAGATTTCGATCATTATACAAAAGTATTTGGTAGAAGAACACAAGGAATTGGTGTTACAATATTGCTTGATGTGGGTAGATGGACAATAGCTTTTTGAAGCGCTCCCAGTACTCATAGAGGGTTTCTCCTATTGATTGTCATATGATGTAAATCTTCTTCTTCATGGAAGTGATCCTGGATGTGGGAAAGAATCCTTTCATGAAATTTTTTAGGCCTTCCCAATCACTGATATACCCTGGTTGTAGGTTTTACAACCATTATTTAGCCACTCCTTCGAGTGAAAAGGGGAATTTCCTCCACTGAAATTGGTCTTCAGATTCTCCTCTTGGCCTGAAGCTTGAGTAAGTGTATCTGAACTCTTGCATGTGTCGATTTGGATCTTCTCTGGAAAGACCATGAAACTTTGGAAGCACAAAAATCATATTGACATGTAATTAAAAATCATTTGGTTCAGTGGGTGCAATAAGTTGGTTATTTTGAATGGAAAATTGAGAATCATAAAGATCACATAGGGTTGGGTTGGGATTTCCATCCATGATTTCAGGTTTAGAGAGAACAGTAAGAGTTTCACATGAATATGAGAGATGTATTTATTCAATGACTTCTTGAGGGTTTCTTTTTCATAGTTGGGTTAAGTTTCCTTCAATTTCTTGATCAAATTCAATTAATGGTTCTTTTGAGTTATAGGTCATTCAATTTTGATTTTTTTTCACCGCCTCCTTGGAAATGGCGCCAAGTTTGACGCACGCCTATCATAGGGCATGGTAAAAAAATTATTTCCTAAGTTATAAATGTAGTAATGTGGTTGACCTAGGATTTCTCCTAAAGAGAAGTTCACACAAATTAGTTTTTCACATTAAAATGAGGGTAAAAATGTGGTATTTTTGAAAGGAAATTTGAAATTAAAATGATTGAAAAAATATGATATTAAAAAGGGTGATTAGGTTGAGATTGGTTTCCAAATTGTAATTCTATCCTTTTTTAATTCAATCCTCATCTTCTTATTTGATTAATTTGAGTTTCCACAATCATTTCATCTCACATGCTTGTTGAAATTATGATGGTGAGAGAAAACCTTACAAAGATCTCAGTTTAGTCACCTCTTCATCCCTGTGTAAAATATTTGTATTTAATAGCCTTAATTAATATGAGTAATACTTGATCAGGTCTTGTTTATCCCAAACATTCAATAACATTCAATACCCATTTTACACGTACTGACAATCATCGAGTAATTCACCACTAATCCCTGGTCAATTCCATCGTATAAAAACTAGAAATTAGTGGATGGAGATAATGATTATTTTACCAAGGAAAAAATCAATAATGGAATTAAAATCCAAGAACAATCACACTTGATAATAAAATATGCTATATGAAATTGAAAACAACATTGAAGAAGAAAGAAATTTCATTCAATAACATCCAAGAACTAAAGCATTAAAACATAGAAAACCAACCCTTCCCCAATCACACAAAATATTTACCCCACCATGGTAAGGGTAAATGAGATGAATGGGGAAGAATAAGGAATTATAATACTATGAAAGAGAAAATTAATAAAAGAGAAATTCAAAAAGTTCTCCTCCTTGGTATCCCAGAAATAATGGGATGGAATGAGATATTTGAATTTGTCCTCCTTGAAGATTTGGATTCGATCTCCCCAAATATTTTTAGCCAACAAAGAAACTATATGCTCAATAGACCAATGTGATTCAATAATTGGGTCTTTTATCAGTGGGTAATTGTTCCATGAATTAATGAAATAGTAATTTGAAAACGAAATGGAAAGTTTTTTTGTTGTTTTTTTAATTTGAAAAGAGTCAAATATTTATAACTAGGTTGTGGAACTACCTCCATGAAAACGATGACATGTTTGATGCACGCTTGTCATAGTGTGTGGAAAAACAATTATTTCCTATGTTAAAATGCATAAATGTGGTTGACCTAGGATGTCTCCCAGAGAGGAGTGCACATAACATATTTTTTCACTTTAAAATAAGGGTAAAAATGTTGTTCTTTTGAAAGTAAATTTGAAATTCAAATGATTGAAAAACTATGATATTAAAAGGGTTATTAGTTCAGGGTTGGTTTCCTAATTTTAATTCTATCCTGGTTCAATTTAATTGAAACATATTCTTCATTGTTGATTAAAGTGAGTTTCCACAATGGTTTCCTCTCACATCCTTGGTGAAATTATAATGGTGAGAGAAAACCTTACCAAGATCTCAGTTTGGCCAGCTGTCCTTCCATGTGCAAAATTGTTGTATTTAATATCATTAATTGACAAGGTAAATACTCGATTGGGCCTTTTTTATCCTAAAAAATCATGAACATTCACTACACCTTTTACAGGTACTGATGATCGTCGAGTACTTCACCACTAATCCTTGGTTTATTCAATCGTATATAAACAAGAAATTATTATAGGGATATAATTATTATTTCACCAAGGAAAAAATCAATAATGGATTTAAAATTCAAGAATGATTGATCTTGATAATAAAATCTGCTACATGATATTGAAAACATCTTTGAAGAAGAAAAAAGTTTCATTTAATTACGTCCAAGAACTCTAGCATTACAAAATAGAAAACCAACCCTTCCCCAATCACTCAAAATGTTTACCCCACCAAGGTAAGGTTAATCAAGATGAATGGGGAAGTATAAGGCATTACAAAACTATGAAAAATAAAATAAATAAAAAAGAAAACCAAAAATTTCTCCTCCTTGGTGTCCCAGAAGGAATGGGATGGAATGAGAGATTCTTTGAGAAGGAGGACCACTCCTCCTTTTATAGAAGGAATTTGTCCCCCCGAAAGTTGTCATATTGTATCCCTATTATAGGGAATCTTCATGCGTTTCAACCTTCTTAAATGTTTTTCATAATTATGTTGGGCGTTTCTCCTCATGATATCATCGGATTTAGACAAGTATTCTGAGAGTTATGACCATTTTACTCTGACCATTTATTCTATCCAGTCAGACTCTATAAAACACCAAACTCTGGATTATAAAGAATTAATATCCTCTTAAATGGACAACTCACAAGGTATTTCCTTCATAAAAGATATTCCCCATCCCCTTTAGTGTTCATCCATTGAATTACACAAAAATTCGTCCTACCATGAATGAGTTATGGACCCCCCGCCAAAAATTAGTAGAAGTGTAAACAGTTTTCTTGAGACAACTTGTGAGCTTATTTTGAGCTTCCATATGGTCTCTTCAGCCTTTGGTCTAGAGGATTTAAATGAATCCCTAGATGTGAAGAATCTGTAAAATAAATAATTTCTCAATATGGATTAGTGTAGAATATGTTATGGCCAAACTATATTGATAATTTAAAATAATTAAAAACCTGAAATGGTACATTTTTAATTCTTAGCTCAAAATAACACCAATATCATAAAAATGAAGCAATTAATATTAGAGTAACAGTTTTGTGGATTTAAAACAATGAAATTGAATGTAAATTTAATTGAAAATATTTGCACTATAACAACCCTTCTATTAGCTTTACATGATTCTGATATACATCATATAGTAGTACTCTGGTTTTCAAATGACAAGGAGTCTTCCATAAATTATGGTAGATATCATGAATACAATATTCTATCATCAATTATAGAATTTTATACAGAGAATTTTTTAAGGTCCATAAGATGACTAGAACTTCTCCCTTAGCCAATTGTTTCCTCATGTTTAAAAAACCCTCATCATCTTTCACTACAGGTTTCCCCACTTGGTCTGACCAAACTGGATGCTCTGTATTATAAGAAAAATGACTCAAAGCAGGATCGGAGAATGATTATTCTTTTAAGATGTCTAATGGTTGAAAAAGTGTTTCACCTGTTAATGACAGTTCATTAGACATGGTTGGCCATGTGTTTTAAAGTTCCTCGAGATAGGAGGGAATTCTCGTTGATGCATTATCAATTATATAATTTTCATGAAAATAAAAAATACTACTACGGAGAGGACTTTTTTGGTAAATTACATCATGATGAGGATCGCCATGTTTTATTATAGCAAGGAATATATCTTCTTCCTCCTTGGTCTTCTGGCCACACAAAGGGTTGTTGTGGCTCTCATCCATAGATAGGCACTCTAGATTGACCGAAGTTTCATGAAGCAAGCCTTCGTGATGAAGTGTCTGACGAGGAACTTCATAATTATTACTACCATCCACATAATTTGGTAATGATAGGATATGATCTTGAGCTGCAACAGATAAATGTATGAGGTCTTCAAGAACTACAACATTAAGAGGATCCAAATTGCTGCATGGATCCTGGATTTCCAACAGTGCTTGGAGAGACTTCTTTTTGGATGTTCTATTATATATAGTTGGGTCCACATGCTAGGAAAAGTGGTTATCATGGGAAATTTTATGTGAATTCATTGAAATGGTTACAGAAATAGACTGAAAACCTCCAATTAGAAAGGGTGTATGTTCCCAATCTTGTAGTCTGTATGATATTGGGGACTATGCCCCATGACCCTCCGGGACAGGAACATATGTATGTATCTTTTCTAGGATAACATGACGATGTGTCATACCATGTGTGGGGATATATTTATGTGTTAGTTTCCTTGGTACTACTGAGTGGTAGTTATAATATCCTGACATGCTTTTAGAATATGTACAGGGATTTATGTATTCCCTATCAGAATTGATAAAATATGTTTGGTGACTTCATCATTCAGAATGGGAATATACGTCCATTTAGTATTTGGAGTAGGTGCTTGTGCATGCTCCTATCCTCCTTTTCATGTTAATATGTATTGAAAGTACTCATGCATGGGGGTAGATAGTTGAGTATTCCCCTGATTTTTCATCGGAGCTTTCCAACTAACTTCTTCGGGTGCTACCAAATGAGACTATTGGCTGACTTGATGAACAATGTCATGTGTATGTACCTACCGGCTATTTCCTATTGAATATGGTTGATGGACTTCTTTAAATTTTATAAAATGAGACTGTGAATAGAATTGGTGATTGTAAAAAGGTGTATGTTCCTATTTACCGATTTCCACCACATTAGATTAGTGTGCTTCTTTAAATATAGTCAGACAAGCCTACTAACTTACTGATAACTTGTAAGTAGGTTTCTGTTCCTGTTCATGGTACTCTACTAGATTTATCTGGTGGGATTGGGGGTTTTCTGATAGACGAGTCTATTGGACATCAATATTAGGAGGGACAAGTGTATGTGACCGCTCATTTTTTTCCACCATGTTTGGTTGATGGACTTAACCAAAAGAGGAAGAGGTGAGAACCTTCTCCCTATTGATTAGACATTATACCCGATGGTTTTTCTTACATACTTGAGTATAAGAGACCTAGGGAAAACGTCTATAGGCAACACCCCCATCATGTTGGGGGTTTACTACCACACGACTCTGCTGGCAGCAATTTCTGGTGAGAGTCCTCTAATTGGAATCCTGATTTCTTAAATTTAGGCCATGAGTGGCCTCTTGACCCAACTCCCTGTATTATAGGGGGATTGATTGTTATGTTCTGAGGATAGGACCCAAAATGGTAAAATAAAGTGGTTGGAACCATCTACTTCTTGATCATTGGTTGTTGTTGTCCAGATGATCGAGGATTGTTATTAACCTGGAGGACCTTCTGAGTAGCCTCCAATATCGGGATTGTACTGTGCAAGTGATATTCCTTTACCAACACATTAGAGACCCTGCGTTGAAGATGAAGGGTTGGTGATGAATTCCACCCCATGGATGGGGATCCAGCTTGAGCAGCGGTCAGGAAGTTTACATATGTTGTCTTATAGAAAGAATTTTTGGATTGAAGGAAATTATGAGAAAAAATTATAAAAAACAACAAACTCCATTAGAGAAACATCATTTATATGGATAGATGCATGATTTATTCCATTTTTCCTTTATTTATCAATTGATAATGGCCCTAGAGATGGGTAACATTATTAACATCTTTAAATATTCACGTCGGGTTAATCTCTTTTGTTTTGTAGTTCCTTGAAACGTGTATTCAATTTTTATGAATCGCATCTTCCGGTGGGATTCCATTGGATTTATTTATGGAACTAGAATCATCCAACAGTTCTTTATTTTATAGGGACCGTCTTTCCAAATGCACGTGATCATTATGTTTGAGCCACATGATATTTAAGAAAATACATTGGTCCAGATGATGGGAGGTCAGACTAATCCCACCCTTTGGGGGGGGGGGAGTTTTTGCCTACTTTGGGACTCGCTTTATATTTTAAGATATATTTTTGAATATTTATTAATTGACCAAGTATATCATAAGTATCCCTTGTAATTTTCAATCACTTCTTAACATGTGTAATTTTTATAATCATCAGTATACATAAAAGGTTCTTCAATAAGGGATATATTGTTATGTAATCGTGTTTCTCCATCAATGGCATCCTCTAATATACTATTTCAAGATTATTTTAGTCATTATTATGATGATACTAGTTTTTAAGAAACTTAGTGGGGCACTCTGTAATTTATTGTCATCTAGGGAGATGAAGGTTTGGTTTGATCAGGGGATCATGCACATAATATGGGATACCTACATATCCTAGTAAAAGGAATAAGAACCCTCATAGATCAGTGCCACTAAATGGGAAACATTATACATTTATGGTCTTGTGATAAGTACCTAGTCGTACAGTTTAATGTCATGTGGTATGGAAATCTATGTTGAAGGTGTATAGTCAAAATATAGTGCAGGACTTATGCTGAAGCAGCACAAGGAACATTGAAAGGATATGGGTTTCCACGTAGAATCATACCCTATTGGGAATATGTTCCAAGGAGAACATTTTTTATTTAAGCTACTGGGTTTAATCCTCAAGGAGGCTTCCTACATAACCCACATATGTGGGAATCGAAGCTCACGTAGTTCGATTAGTCTCATAAGAAAGTATAATTTTTTGAGAGAAAAGACTTTGGGCTTACTTCCTAAAAATGTTACCTTGATGACATAGGGGTTTAATTTGAGGCTTGTTCATAAGGAGGATTCCCAGATTATGATAATTAAGGTTGGATTCTTGAAGAGGACATCTAGTGAGATCGATCCCTAAAAGGGATTCCTACGTATCCTAGTTTGAACAGGAATCAAATTTCTCATAGATTCATCCCCAGGGGTGTATGTGCACATGTTTTAATCATTAAAAAACTCTATTCCCATGTGAGTCATGATCAGTGTGACAAATAAGAGGATGTAGGAGATTCAATAATGGCATTTTCAAATTTTTCCTTCTTAGTTGGTTGGAGGGGGTCCACCTACAGTGGCGATAGTTGACGGGGGCGAGGTGACCCAGGAAGAGGGAGATGTGACAAGCCTTCCATATGTTCTCATCACATTGGAAAGGGTTCTAATGGATAGGAGAATGGATAAAGGTTAGGGTATTACACCGGGATGGATGCCATTGAGACAAAGTTCAACGAGAGAGGGAAACGGTAACCAGGGTCCATGTGCCCATCTTCCCTCTGGTCTTTGGCATTGATGACAGTAGGAGCTGTGATGCTACCTATTGCAAGAAATGAAAGGGGCTTACACCAGGATGGTTTCTCCAAAATTGATCCTGGTAGGGTAAGGGGACTTCTCCTTTTCATTCATGGAAAAAGAAGTTTTAACCGCACCTTCCCTACCAGTGACCTTAGGTTCTGGTTCTTACAGAAAAAAGGGAAGGACAGAACCCAAAACCTAATCCTCCAAAATAGGACTTTACCAACACTATTCCTTAGAGAAAGGTCCATGTGACTGTGGATATAAAAATCCTTAGATATTCATTGTATCTTAACTCCCTTATAAAAAAAATGCGGGAAACCATTGACTGGGGAAATAAAAACCGAAATAGGAGACACACTGATGGGCCTTTCCCAAAGGTTTGAGAAGACATGAGGATTTTGTGGAGGCTTAAACTTGGTCCCTTTTAGATAAGGGAACCAAGGAAGGTGATAACCTACCATGAATGGATTTTAAAGAGGTTACTTGAGTTGGTATGTAAGATTAATACCAATCTATTTAACGTAGGTACCATGAACAAGTATGAATTATAGGTAACCCGCATTGACGTACTTCTTACGTATACCATGCATGTGTGGCACACAAGTACGCCATGAAGATGTGGTGCGTAGGTATGTCTCATATGTGTGAATGATGACTTAATAATGCGTTTGACATAGAAGAACCAAACCATTTAAGAAAATTGTAAAAGGATTTCAAAACATGCTTATACCCTTTAATTATATTTTATCTCATGTTTTAGAGGGATACCTGAGACAATTTCAGGGATATAGGAGAAATAGATACACAATGGGAGCTTCAAAGAGTATTTAAACATTTATAGTCCCTAAATGGGGATCCCATGGGATCTATATATTCGCACGGATGGGCCTAATCGATGGATTGTTTTCTGTGAAGGTCCTCCGCATAGGTCCTCCCCACAGAAGAACCAAATTTTTTTCTGCCGCATTGCTTAGCCATTCATGTCTGTCACGTATCATGGTCATGTAGGTCTATCACATAGCTTGTACAAAAAGTTCTGTTGTGTAGCTTGGCTATGCAGAGCATTGGTAGATTTGTCTTTCATTTGAATTTATTCAAACTATGCCTTGGGATATTGAAATATCCACTGCGATTCTCAATATATTTTTATATTCTTATGTAGTGTCAAAAACAACGCCATAAGCTTCCACTCACTACAGGACTGTTGCACTGCCTGTATCTAATCCCCCTTGCTCAGCTCATTGGCTACAGAATTTCCCTTTATAGGTGTCTAGAAAATATCAAAGTTGAAGGACTGTAGTTACTCCACCCACCTTTACTATCTCAAATTCAGATCACACTGTGTAAAGATATACTTGGGGATTTTGTGGTCTGTGTACACCAAAAAACGTTCTTCCAGTAAATAGTGCCTCCAACAGCACTACACATGAATAACTACAGCTAACTCAAGAATGTGAATAGGGTAATTGCTATCATGAGGCCCCATCTACTGAGACCCATACTCCATAACTCGATCTAACATCATTAGAACTAAGCCCAGCCCAATACTAGATGCATTATAGTACACTATGAAGTTTTTCCATGATCTTGTAGTATCTGGACTGGTGATGATGTCAACCTCCCTTACAACTCCTGAAAGGATGTCTCACACAATTATGACCACTATAACCTCACACCCTTCTTATTTAATATTGTAAACATCACTTCTAGGTGTGATAAGTCCGTTTAAAAATACCTGAAGTAACCATCTATCCCCAAGAAACTTTGTATGTCAAAAACATTCTTGGGTTGTTTTGAGGAATCTATAGCTCTCACATTATCTAGGTCCACTATCACTCCTATATTTGAGATGATGTGACCCATGAAGTGAATCTTATCTATCCAAAATTGTCACTTTGAAAGAATTAAATATAATTGAATCCCACTTAGTGTATTAAAAATTATCTCAATATGGCTGGCATGGTCATGTAGATTGTGATAACACACCAAGATATCTTCCACCAAAACCACCACAAAATAATCCAGTTAAGGTTACAATACTCAGTTCATCAAATCCATTAAAACTTTCGGTGCTTTCATGAGACCGAACGACATAAACAGATACTCGTATAAGCCTTACCTTCTATGAAAGGTTGTCTGAGGTATGTCTTCAGGTCAAACCCTCAACTGGTGATATCCTTAACTCATGTAGATCATAGAGAATACTCGATTTTTTCAGGGATGATCAAACTGGTGGTCTATCCATTACAAAGGATATTAGTTTTTAAAGTTTAACTAGTTCAGATTATGATAATACATTAATAGACTATGATTTCCTTCTGCATTTTTCACAAAAAGTACTAGTAAACCCTATGGAGAAGTATTGGGTCTGATAAACCCCTTCACCTCCAAATCCTTTAGCTCCCTCTTGAGCCCCAGAAAATCCATCATAGCCATCCTGTAAGGAATAATTGATACTGGCGTAGCTCCTGGCACTAGCTCGATAGATAACTCCACCTCTCTCTCAGGAGGTGAACCAGAAAAGTCATCAGGAAAGATGTTCGTGTGGCATTCCACCACTAAAGGATAGTCTTCTTGACTCACTCCCTAATCATCTAGAAACAAAATATAAATCTGGGTGTCATCCCACTAATCCCAAGATGCTCAGTTCTAGCACTGTTTTCCTGGACATCCCATTAACCCTTGTAAATAAAAACTAAATACCTTGGCAATCTGAATGTCCCCCTCCAAAGATAGTAGTAAATGTATGCTCGATAAGAAACATTCCAGTCCATTCTGAGAATGACATCAAACATTGTCATCTTGAGGACATATAAACTCTAGAGGAAGTTTAACCCACCAACCTCAAGGGGAAATTCCATAAACTAGCATATATCACCCATTATAACTCCCAAGAGTCTATCTAGCACCAAAACACTATCAAAAATAAAAAAACAATCCCAAGGATCATTACCACATGTACAAAGATAATGTTGTGAGAGGAACATGTATCAAAATGAGAAGATGCAGTAGTTGAAGCTACTAAGATCGTACCTATCACTATAGACTGTGTGGGATCCTATATATTGGTTCTATTGCACTCTGTAGGTTTGGAAGGGACTGTAGCTTTGTAAACCTACCTGGATACCCTGAGTTGATCCGCCCTGTTGTCTCTGAGAACCTAGTGTCTAGCTACCCTAGCCACAACCCCCACTTCTCTAGCATGACCGACCTACACTACTCTAACTTCCAACCGGATAGGGAGATGGAGAACCTTCTCATGAACCTGATGTCAGAGCTGACCACCTACCACTCATAGCTATAGGGAAGGACCTGAAAAATCTACACATGTGTCCCACCCATCAATAATCTCAGCACATGATTGGGTCATGGTCACACTAAATTTTCATGTGGCCTCAACTACCACACTAATGGAAAAACATCACGATGGTTTCACCCACTACCTGACTACAAATAATGTTACTGGAAGCCTCAAAATGAAGCTTCCTACATGAAGACATAGATTAACTGGGGAGATAAATAGAAATATCGTGTTATGTACCCCAAACATTCCTCAAATTAAACTCTTTAATCATCACCTAATTCACAATCTCAGTGATAGAAGGAAACCTGAACACACTGACCTAAGTTATGATATGATGTCTTATACCTTCTTCCAAGCGCCTCTACCTTGATACCTCATCAATAAGATACATCTGTAGAAAATGATACAACATTGTAATGTGTGTCGAGTAATCCATAACTGTCAGT
This sequence comes from Viscum album, assembly GCA_963277665.1. NCBI lineage: Eukaryota > Viridiplantae > Streptophyta > Magnoliopsida > Santalales > Viscaceae > Viscum > Viscum album. The sequence goes on from OY728166.1 coordinate 1,137,451,888, forward strand.
GCACCCTCTTCTAGATGCATAAACTCAGTAGCCCACTCTGCTCAAAGATTCATGGGGAAAAAGTACTCATAGAAGTGGGTTTGGAATTCATCCCAACCAATATTATGTATCCCATCATCCTGGTTCATAACATCACACCAGAACTTTTCCACTCTACGTACCATGTAAGTGGTGAGCATGACACTCCACTGTGAAGGAATCTACAGATGCTCAAAAATCTCTAATGTGGTCTCTATCTACTTCACTATAGCATGTGTTATTCCATCCCTTTATAATGTAGGAGGATGTTGTTCCTGGAACCCCCGTGTCATCTCAACTATAGTCAACGCAAGATGTGGGGCACCATGAAAAGTCAAAAAATAGAGAAAAAATCCCTCGGGGAACTATGCCTCATCACCTATGTCCAGAAAAGCCTTAGGTGCCACAATTTTCACTATAGGAGGATCAAGCGGTAGCCCAGGTCCCACCATCTCTAAATTATGGTCATCACCTACATCATAACTTTCCAATGGAGTTCATCATGGTGGCATGTCTCAACAATGCCCACTGCATGTGCCAGAAAAAGGACAACATCAATGCTCAAATCTCAAAAGTGTAGCGCTAGTCAAAACCCTTCTAGAAACCAAGTTAATCCCAATGATGGATTCTAAATCATGTACTATATAATTAATATCCAACTAACCAATAAAACTATGCATCTTTCACACTCAAATGTTGGTTCTACCTCAAGTATCTATTCACCATTTTAGGTTTCCATTTCCATTTCACATTCAGTTATTCAAAAACTTTTACCAAGGGTTTACTAATTTCCGAATCCATAATGGCCCATATCACATCATGAATCCAAAACATTGCTCCATTTCAAACCATAAAAATAACAAGTTCATTTAACATTTACATTTCACTAGTTCATAATTTCCCAATACATAAGTTCCCATACTCTTTATGGATTGAAAGGTGATGTCACACCTTTATATAATGCACCCAACTAACACAACAATAAGCCCAACTATCACATAAAAAATCACAACAACATGTAGTATATAATGAATCCTGTATTGCATGGAATAATGCATGGCATGTGATTCTCGGAAGTACCTATATGATGCATGTGAGGGAACACCCTCATATCATTGGGTTGAAATAGAAATAAAACCCATAATTTCATCAATAGTAATATCCTAAATCCTACGTGTGAATGTAATAGAAATATACTAAAAATATTAACTCAATTTGAGGCAATTTTGATTTTCCCTATACATAGTGTAGCTACTTTCTGAAACACTTTATTACAAAATTCCATTTTCCTCCTATGCATGTCTATTATCTCCACATATTAAGTCAAACTAGAAAAGAAAACACCTCTAATATCTCTTTGTAACATCCTGGACATGGAAGCCACCCTATGGTTCCTGGAGCCCATTTTTCCACATGGCCTAAAGCACATCTCTCGAAATTCCAAAGGCTGGTGACTAGTAACGAGGTCCTAGGTGAGTTACTGGGGAGACTATTCCCTCATTACTAGAGTATCACTGTAGAATAAACACATATATTAAATAGAAGAAGAGAATAATTAAGTAGTAAAATATTGGTAAGGTGTTATATAAATACATATCAATTGAAAGAAGTGTCTCATATATAGAATGATTTGGATTGTAAAAGTATATCTATAGTATACAAAAAGCTATATAGAAGTAGAGTACAATATGTGTTTATAAAAAAGAACAAAAGACCAAAAGGGTTTCCCAGCATCTCAAGCCTCAGGTTGGTCCTATGACCCCCTTCTCTAAGATATAATAAAAAACCTATACTAAGGTGCTTTCCCAAATCGCCTCACACAACCATATAATCTGTTTGGGTCCCCATGGGGGCCCAAATATCGTGTTAGGTAAACATCCTAGTATAATAAACCACTTAGGTCTATACAATTATAATAGCAATTCTACATAGTTTTTAGAAGGTGTAAACATATGGTAAGTAATTGTATATTCCCAAGGCATAAGTCTATAATAAGGTAAAACTTAACAACCATCATGTATACCTACAAGAAGATGGTTAGCTCCTAACAAGGAAGCCGTAAAAAGTAATCAAGCAAGTCACATGGCCACACTGTACGTCCAACTATATCAAGCAATCCACACCCATGCTGTATAGTGAAGTCAATAATCCATGTCCACACCATATAGTGAATGTATCATCAAACGACCACATCGTATAGTGAATTTTCAGACTGTAAGGGACGGTTACAAGGTGTCACAAGACTATGTCATCCACGTAATAATACTTAGACCATGGATTGATGGATATAAGGAGTGTGTCCAAGGAATCCCATCTACTCCCATGGGCATCCAAGGTGGAATCTAGGTTATGTACTGGTTGGGGTCCTAGGAGCATGGAAATATAATGTCCTACGCAAGCCTAAGAAATATGGATCCAAGGGGTAGCAAGGCCCGAGGCATCCCACGAAATGAATTCCCAGTGGTAAAGTCAACCCAAGGTGTCCACTACTACATTATAGATCCCAGGAGTGCAGTCCAAGGCATTTATCAAACCATTCAATCAATCATTGAAGCATTCAAATTAAACATTCATAACCAGGTGAGTATACCCACTCACAAAAAGAAGCACAAGCTATGAGTATACCCACTCATGAAAATCATTTATCAAAATAATTTTGGCATAACCTCCTAGATAATCTATTTAACAATCCATTAATCATTTACTTATTGGTATGCCCAACCATATCATACATTTAACATTCAATTCTATCAAAACTGTTAAGGAATAACATGATATTCATTAATCAAGGAGGCATTAAATCTCATAAACTGGCTACTCAAGCTATCAAGTCATTAAGAGGCTTCCTCTAATGAGTCAACCACAAGAACACACCCTTTGGGTCGTTTAAATTGGCATAAACAAGGTAAAACCAAATGGAACACCCCATGGGTGTTCTTGAAACATTAAATGGGATCCAAAACACCTATACAAAACCCATTTTCAATTTCACTAGGTCCAAATATAGCTACTAAAAGCTAATACCTCTAAAACGAGACCTCACCGGAATTTTTGACAGATGGCATATCAGCCAGTCACCCAAAAAACACCAAGAAATCCAAATGAAATTATTGACCGCCTACCTCACCATGGTAGTAGATACATCTTCTAGAATGGTGTTCGGATTTATCCTAGATTGGAATAAATCTGAATAATGAATGAATAATTGAATATTAGTGCATATGAACCTAAATAAAAAATAGTTTAGTTATTGTTCCGAAGAATCAAGAACATTTAAAAAGGAATCGATTACTTACCAATAGGGTTCCAATGTGAATTACATAGCTCAAATCGCAGTACAGATGGATTCTATAGAAGAAAAACTAGATTAGGGGTGTTTTGGGTTCCAAAATGAGAGGAAAAACTAATGCCTATCAAAAACATTAGCAACTGCTACATTTATTAAAAGAGACCACTGGGGAAGTACACAGTGTGTACCTCAAGTACATATCATGTCCTTCCATTCTATTTTCTCTTAGCCAGACTTGCTACACATCATGACGAAAATTTACATGGTGTGTAGACCAAACACACGATGTGTACCCAGCCTATGGCAAGATTTCAGCCTATTTTCCCCTTTCATTCCCAAAAAATGAAAAACCAGCCCACGACCCGGTCTAGGGGCTAAGAAAAAAATTAAAGTTAACATATTTAACCCAAAAAGAAGATCTATGCCTCACAAAAAAACACGGTACCTTATATAAACAAATTTTTATTTTTTAATTGCAATCTCTTAACTATTCCATGAATTATATAAACATTTTCAATTTACCTCTTAATTTATTTTCTCTAATAACTAAGGGTATAATAAAATTGATGTTATTCTCATGCCCCGATTACATGATCCTTACTATAGGATTTAATTGGTTTTATCATTTCCAATTTGTATGGACAAGTTCAAGATTAATCATAAAGGATTCAAAAATTTGGTTCCAATGACTCTAGTGTAGTGGTAAAGTGGTTAAATAGTGAAAATAAATATAAAAAATAAGGGGTAATCTCTAAATTATAAATAATTAAAGTCATTAAAATTGTAATAAAATGAATCCACTAGGCTAATGAAGTCCAAATTCGGAGCAGTTTAGGTGGGATCGATGTATATGTTAAGTCATTTTGGGTGATACATCTTGTTCCATTATTTTTATTTTTTATTTTTATTTTTTTTATGTCATGTCAAGGTCGGATCACACATTCATCTCGTAACCACGTATGATCCTTTAGGGGATTCATCAGTCTGAATATGGTGATTTTTTAACATTCTAACACTAAATCCATGTTAAATTTTATTTTATTTTGTATTTTTAAAAGGATATGAACAAAATTGAAATGTTTCAAAGTATAAATGGATCATAAAAAAATAGTTTGATGTGTAAAAAAGATATCTCTGGAGTGGAATCATCTCATACTGTCAGAAATACTCCCTCAAAATTGTTCAAAATAACGTCATACATTACACAAGAAGCACGGTAGGTAGTATAAATAAGCATGGAATATCTTCACCCTAAAATTTCATTCAAGGAAAATACTGGTTTAATGAAGGAATGATGAAACTAGGGTCACATGAAATTGTGTCTCAAAAAGTATTTCATCAATCATTTAAAATTTGTACTTGTTTTATCATAGCCTCAATAATATCTCAATTCATGTTTTTATAGGTTTATAAGACCCCCCAGTATCTCTCAAGAAATATGATCATAAAGGAATTTTCAATTATATGATTAGAATCCACTTGGGTAGTGAGAAAAAATAGAAATTGGTAGTGAATATGTTTATAAATACATGTAGTATGTCAATTGACCATAATTTAAAAAATGATGAATTTGAATTAAAATTTTATGATTAGAAATCAATATAAAAAATATAAAAAATGAAAAATCATGGATTCTAATAGTATTATACATAACCATTTCATTTCTTTAAATGGGTATAATATTTTTTGGGCTACATAATGCTTCTGTTATAGTAAAATGCCTCCTTGATAGATGAGAATAGGAAAAAATCAAGTGCATCAAAATTGAAACTCATGAAAAACTCCCCCACACATAAATGGTGACATTATCCACACATCCCATGTATTTATTTGTCACAGTGGTATATAAAATAAGGATAAAAAATGAAATGTACATTGAAAATTTAAATAAGAATGTTATTGAGAGCATCCTATAAATAGTGGTGTTCTATGAGGGAACTTTTGATGTTATGATGCTAAAACTTGGTCACTTCAAAATGGGTTACTAAAAAAATTTATAGTAGATAAAACATTAGTAAACAATTTTAAAAGATGGTCAATAAGAATAATAGTTAGGTTCATAGTATGATGAGAAAGGGTAACCAGTTTTATTTAAATGTTTTATATTTTTAGCAAAATTCTTTAAAAGGGACTTAGAATGAAAACAAAAAAACTCAAGCCCGATGACTCAATCTAGAAAAGTTATAAACTATGGTTTTCCTCATATAATGTGCTAATTGAAACATATTCATCCATATAGATAAAAAATTTTCATTTAATGATTTCAATCATCTTGGTGTCCCCTCTAGCATCTATAGCTACTAGTGTCCATGTCCTCGAGCTAGAGGGATGCCGTGACTAGATTAACGAATTCAGGTGCAACATGAGCATGAATAAAATGTGAAGTAATGATATCAAGACATGAGGTGGTTCTTGATGTTCATGAATCTTTATTTAGAGGTTCATAATTTGGTGTTCTATTTTTTCCATGCGCTGGGTAACTTTGAGGACTAGAATAGATGGTGGTATAGGTCCATCGACAACCATAGTCAACATAAAGAAGTGAGAAATGGAAATTAAAATTCATATTCTTTGAAAATCAAGATATGTTAATGTGATAAATAAATCTATTCCCATAATTATAAATGAGTGATGTAGTAAAAAATTTGGGAATAGATTGTTGATAATATGAAAATAACCATTCATCATTGAAAGGTCTCTACAAAATGAGAAAATGGTCGAATAAGGTCAGTTATCAGAAAAAAAATCGTCCATCATTATCCCTCCCTTTATTGGTGATATTGGATGTCTGGTCAGATTAGTGGTTGTCACGGTGGTAGGACCGCATGGATCAGCGACATAGGGTGGAGTCGTGTAGCTAGACAGATGGGCTGGGGAAAGTGGCAAAGAGGTTTGGATTCATAGTGATGTCATGAGTATGGTATTTGGATCAATGAAGGGAACCTTGGTGGATACAGTGATGGCTGGACCCTTGAACTTTCAATCCAGCTCAGCTAGGTACTCTTACATGGAAATATGGTTAGTGATATCTATAGTTAGGATGGTAAAGTTTATTGGTGGTATGGAAGTTTTGTAAGAGGAGGGGTCCTTAGGTGCTGGTGGTGGCTAAGTGACTGTTCCATGGGAGGGAGGTGGTGGGGTAGCAAAATTAGAATTCTCTATAAAGGGTAGATTCAAGTGGGTGGAGACACAATTTAGGTTCTCCATGATTTATAACTGTGTACCCCAGAGATCTTTTGGGGTTGAATGTGTGGGTGTATTAGCAGTAGATGTTTTAGTGGAATTGTTAGGGATATGGGTGTCTTTTGCAGGTCGTATGGGAGCGGGTTTAATATAAGTTGGGTCTATTGATGGAAGTGGGTTAGCTTTAGGTAGTGGGTCATGAATTCAAAGAACCCACTAATTAATATCTTCCTCCCTCACAATGAGAATCATCTTATTCAACATCTGGAAATTAATGGTCTCAATGGGTCCTAGGATAATGAGATGAAGTGATTCATCAAAAACATTAATGTTCCTAGAAAAATGAGTGATAAATGATCCTATTTTAAAATTACTTAAAGTTATTTATGCATGAGACTTGTAATTTTAATCGAACTGTGAAGCCTTATTGACGGTTAGACCACCCATGGCTACTGCCAAGATAAGTACATCTAGCCAGCTCATGTTCCCATTTGACTCTAACATAGAGAACCACACATGTTTCAAATCTCTATGAAGAATCAGTAGAGTTTTTCTACAAAACATGGAATACTTGGGGATCCATGCGCCTTGCTATATTTGATGATCTTGTACAATCATATACCAAAGGATCCTCAAATTGGATCGTTGTGGCTCTATATGAAGGGTTGGAATGACATATGATTTGTAAAAATCATCTACATAAATTCCAAGACTAGTACCAAAATAGGAAAAATTTATCTCATGTGGCCGGCCACCCAAGAGGAATCGTACGATCTATATGTGCACCTCAATTATAGAAAAAAACTCCTGTAAATATTCATGTACAAATCCTCGTATAACTCAATAATGAATTCCAAATGTAGTGTATCAAGGTGGTTGAGGATGGTATGAAAAAAATTATTTGGGTTAGGATGGGAAATTTTTAGTTCATGTTCTTCATAAAGGATTGGCCTACAGACTGGTGATGTTTACATGGTTCTTAGTGTTGGAGAAACACAAGATGGGGCGAAGATGTAGGTCATCATCGAATCAATAATCCTTAGTGTTTGATGAGGATTTTACCTAGGTAGCTAGCGTAGCATGGGATACTGCAATTGGTCAAAAATGTGTCCGATGTGTGGATTTTCAGGGTCTCTTGGGAGGTGGCTACTCACCATGGTTTGAATAAGACTATGCGTATGCGGGCCACAGAATTTTGGTTCTGGGAATTGTAGGAGAGATGCTTTAGGGGGTGGGTGGGGTTGGAAAAAATAGGGGTGGTTTAGTTGAGAGGGATAGTGGTGTGGCTTGGTTCGGTTGGCTGGTTCTTGTGGCTGAGGGAGAGGATTGGGAAGAAGTAGGATGGTGAGTGAAGAGTAAGTGTTTGGGGTGTTAGGTGTGGTTGGGAAGGAGGATAAGGTCAAGGTAGGGGAGCGGTGGGGATTTTTCTACATGTGGTAAGTGGAAGGTTGGGATGGAGGTGATTTCATGAGTCATGGACATAGGATTATGACTTGTTTTTAAAAAAACTAACCTTGTGATGTTTCACAAAATATAACAAGGTTTAATGTCTGGTACTGATGGTTGTTGTTGAATTTCTTTGATAAAGGGGTACTTATCATGTAATCCTGTTACATGACTTATAGCTGAATGTTTTAGCTCAAAATATATCAACTCATAACCTATATCTCTGGAAATATCCTAATATTTCTTAGGATATCCTAATCTAGTTGAGGATAATATTTCTTAACATGGGTTTCCACCTAGTTAGTAGTACCGTTAACATAGATATTATGACTCAATTCAGGATCAATGAAACTTTTGTATGATGACACAACCACCAAGGAAGTGTTGATGAATGATTTTCAATCCTTTTTCATTGAATTTGAGTGGATGTACACCCTCCCTCTGAATTTCAATAGTCCCATAAGGGAATACTTGAACAACATCAAAGGGTCTAGATGATCAAGATTTTAGGTTACCATGGAATAATCTTAATCTGGAGTTGAAATAACATATCCTTATTCCCTCAAACAACGAAACACCTTGAAATTAATTTATCGTACCTTTTAATAGTTCTTTATTTGTAAATTTTAGCATTATCATTTGAATCCTTCCTAATTTCATCCAATTCATTCAATAGTAGGATCTTAGATTCTCCAACTTTCATAGAATCCATATCCATCTTATTTAATTCCCAATATAAGTGATGCTCTAGTTCAACTAGAATATCCTATAGTTTCCGATAAACTAGTATAAACAGTGTTGGCACTATGGTTGTTTTTTATATAGTGTGGTACTCTAATAGAGCATCATCCGGTTTTAGACTCCAATCACTTTAGCTTCTGTTCAACATCTTTTCTATGATTTTCTTGATCTCCCTATTTGAAAATTCCATATTACAACACATTTTTTGGGTGGTAGGGAGTTCCTATAATGTATTGGATTCGATACATTCCAAGCAATAAATTCACAACTCGGTTGGTTAAATGTGTTACTCGATCACTGGTGAGAATTCATGAAAATCCAATTTCTTGATGACACAATATTTTTTATATAATTCATGACTACTTTGTTTTATCATATGATGTTCCTTCAACATCCACCGATTTTGAGACATAGTCAATAAAAACAATAATATTGCAATTTCCATGTGAAGTGGGAAATGGTCCCGTGATTTATATTCTCCACACATCGATGATGTAAAAGTCTATAATTTGGTTTTTAGTCATTTCATTCCTTTTATCAGTATTTATAGTTCGCAGAAACCTATCACATCTTTGAAAATATTCCATTGTGTCTTGATGTAGCATTTTCCAGAAAATCCTAGTTTGCATAAATATTTCTATAGTGATCTCTGGTCCATGATTTCCTCCTATTACTGATGTATGATACATTTTTATCACATTTTGGATTTTATTATTCTGGATGCAATGCATCATTAATCCATCATCGAAACACTCAAACACTAGATACTCATCTTAATAGTAATGTTTTTATTTAGAAAAAAATATTTTCCTTTATTTATTTGAGAGGAATTGGTGAAACAATCTCATGTAATGTTTATTAGAAATATCAGAAAACCATGGTTTATCTTTAATGATGAAAAGGGTTTCATTGTGGAAGTTGACATTGAAGTTAATATCATCATCATCGTTGATTAATGGAAGACGGAGTCGGGATAAATGATCGATGATGACATTTTCCATGAATTTGGTGTCTTTGATCACAATGTAAAATTATTATAGAATTGGGGTCCACATTATTAACATTGTATTTACTTCGTTTTTTTCATTATATACCTTAGGGAAGTATGATTGGTGTGCATAATCACCATGGATAAGACTGGATATGAACTGAATTTTTCAAAGGCATACACAATAGATAAAATTTATTTATATAGAGTTGTTTAGTTGACTTGTGCTTCATTCAGTGTGTTAACAGAATAGTAGATAGAGAATAATAGGTTACCAACATGTTTTCCTAAAACATCCCTAATAGAAAATTCAATGGCTTCATACAACAATTCTAATTCCTTGTCCAAATATTTTGAAATGATTTCTAGATATTATACAAAACTTCTATTCAAAGTATTGAATTCCCTATGATATTACTGAGTGAATTAAAATGGAACTTATTTTGAAAATAAATTTTTCAATGGTTGGGATACTTTTTCAACGTTTTTTAACCAATCACATGTAGAATCTAGCATGTCCCATAATGCTTCTTATTGAATAAAATATTGGTTATTCAGGTAAAAACATTATGACATTTATCATAGCTAGATCTACTTAAATTTCGTCATTGTAGATTTTATTCCTTAAGAATAAAACTCCATGAACTATAAAATTTAATTTTCCCCAATTCAATATAGGGAATATTTCTTCATAACATAGTAGAACTAACTCCAAATTTCTTAAAAAGACTTGAAAATAATTTTCATAAACTGAGACGTTGTCAAGAAAGATTTCTATAAACTTATTTTCCATATCATAGAAAATATGCATTGTGAATATTTTTAATGTTTCTAGATCATTACACATTTTTAATTCCATGCACCTATATGCAAATATGTAGAAAGGACATGTGAATGTTGTTTTTGGGAAATCAGTTAAGTCCACTATAATTTTATTTTATCCTAAATATCCATCTAGGTAATAATATAATTCATGTTCTACAAGTAAATCTAACATTTTATCCATGGTTAACGGAAAAAGGCCTTTTATTATCATTTCATCCATGCTTCTGTAATCCAAACAAAGTCTCCATATAGTCATTGTACGTGTTGAGTTCATTTCATTTTCATTAGTCTTCTCCCCTAGGAGTCCACCATTATTGGGGACAACTTGTAGAGGGATCACCCACATGCTATCATATATGGAAAATATTATTCCCTCATCCAGAAGCATTATTATATCCATTTTGATAACATCTTTCATTGGTGGTGTGAGCCGCCTATGAGGTTGGCATTTTGGTTTTTCATCTACCTCAAGTAGAATCTTTTGGATGCATATAGTCAGCCTGATTCCTTTGTTTTTTTGTACACCCCATGAAATTGAATACAATTTTATTTCCAGAACATCAAAAAATATTACTTCTTTTCTAGAGATAGTTCAATTTTTTTAATTACAAGAAGAGATGTTGAAGCCCCTAAGTATTAATATTTAATCGTTCTAAGTAAAGGTATTAAAACTATTGTTTGTGGCTGAAAAACTAAGGGCTGAAGGGTGGGAATGTATCCCTTGTGAGAGGTTCATTGAAGCTCATTTCCTTAAAATCATAATCTTCTTATGCATCTAAGAGTGACTCATTACTATCTTATTTTATGTTTATATATCAATTTAATTCATGGGAAAGGGATATGGAATTACAATAAATGGAATTATCCAATTTTTTAGGAGCTTTGATAGGGTTTAAGACTACATGTTCTTCTCAAACTCAAATTTTAGTTGTCATGGATTCACATCTATTAGATCATTTCCATTTTCTATGAATTCTTTTTTTAGAATAATGGGTACATCCCCATTTTCTTCCATATCCAGAACTAGGAAGTCTTCTAGAAAGGTATGTTTTTAAGATTAAATAGAACATATTAGAGAAATAATCTAGGATATTTCACTGATTGGTCTAAAATTTTTATTGTTATTTATGATTTTTTACCTCTTGGTGTACCAAATTTTGAAGTACCCTAATTGGAATTAAGTTGAAGCTTGATCTGAGAACATAGAGAGCTCTTCAAAATTTTCATTCTCCAATAGTACATGGAATTGAAAAAGTTCTAGGGTTCTCTCATCATGGGTGGTATTTTGCACTAAACAATAACAGAGTAGTCGTCATTCAATGAGATGACACCAAGATCTTCCAATATAATTTTATTGGAAAGAATATCCTTAAGGAATTTGGTATACATTGGTATTTTATCAATAGACCCTACAAAAGGTATGCTAATATGTAGATGTTTAAACATTTAAAAGAACTTATTATACTATCCCTCATTTTCCCTTGTCATTCTCTTTTAAGAAAATGAATATGTGGCTTGTATGGTAGAGGTAAAACATAAAGTAGTTCTTTTGCTTGCTCAGTTGTTTGGGTATTTGTAGCAGGTGATACTTCTTGAGATTTTACTATGGTGGTCTCATCATCTTTTTCTTTTCCCACTAGTTTTTTCTCATTTAGTTCTTCATGTTTTCTTTCATTTCATCAACCTAGTTGGTGAATGTCTAAAATCATTCCACTTCTCATCACTACAACCTTATATTCTTCCTGTGGGTATGTCTCTTCACTAAAAAGTATAGTACGAGGTAATCTATCAGGAAAAGTATTTGAGATCTAACCTATCTAAACTTTGAGATTGTGCAAGGAATATCATTGGTTCTTAATATCTATCTACTGAGTAGTCATTCAATAGTCTGATTTTTTAGAAAAAATGTATATAGTATTTTCTCTAAGATACTATTGATTGGAGTAGTTTGATGCTGAGGACTTGGTTGATCTAGTTGATGCTACTATTGTTCTCTTTTTGGGAAAGGTTGTTTCTTCACTTATTATTGAGGTCTTTGTACAGGGTTCATGGAAGGATACACTAGTTTTACTTGATTATGAATATTTGTATTGACCACTTCACTATAGGTAATAGCATTTATTATTCTGTGGGGGATGTTGAGACAGCCTCTACAAATAATAATGTTGTTGTTGAAATGGTGGGGTTTTCTGATTATATTTAATGTAATTAAAAACATCGTAATTTGTTTCTTGGCCTTTTTCCATGAATACATTGTATATTTGTGGGATAGCGCACATATCACAACACTATATTTTCATTACATGATTAAGAGGTGGGTGTATAGTAAAAAAATGGCATTATTAGAGCTTGTTTGTGAGTACAACGACTTGCACTGCTAGTCTTACATTCTCATCCACTTAGTGGATACAAAACTAAGGTGGTCCATGATCACTTTTCCATAGGTTGTACCTGAGAGATACTTTGTCCAAAATGGATTTTTTGACTTCATGCTCGTTGAAAATTAGTCAATCATCAGTGGAATCATCAATGAATGTCCGTGCGACTGTTTGATCCCTTAATAAAATGTTTTATGTGGGATCCACATGTCCAACCCATAGTGTGGTAACTCCAACATCAATTAATTAAATCTATACCAACCATCCCATGTGGACTCTCTATTAGTCTGAGAACAGATATGGATGTCATTATTGTGTTTAGAATTTTGGATTAATAGGAAATTTTTGTTTAGGGACATCTCGTCTAGATCATCCAAAGTCTTGACTTTCTCAATAGCTTGACTCTTAAAAAAATCCTTGTCTCATTTTTGAAGAGATAATGGGAATACATGAAGTCTGATATTGTCTAATGGTACTCCGTAGTTTCAAATGTATTCACAAACATCCATGATGTTTGAGATGTTCTCACATGGGTCTTCACTCAAACGTACAATGAATTGACCAATGTTAATGAACTTGTGAATGATTCCATGTTTTATTTCATATTTATGGGTTTGGATAAGAGGTTTCATTATGCTGGGTGTGGAGCCATGGATTGATGTAAATCCCTAATCCATGATTCTTCACTCTTATTGCATCAGGTTCTCTCAAAGAATTAATTATTTCATGATCGGAGGGTTTGGTGTCTGGCCCCATGGTTTTGTATCATTGATCATTGATCGAGTCGAAGGGCCATGATGCATGCACTATGACACTAGATAAAAATACGAAGTGGCGTTTGGAAAGAAATAAGGAAGGTTAGGGAATGGAAATCCCATGTCATTGCAAGAGGTTTGACTATTTGAGGAATAAGTTTATCCTAATCCTCAGTAAATACTCAAAAATTTGATATTACCTCACATATCATTGAATTCACATGGGCTGCAGTCAGATTATAATTGTGTTTGTTTTCCCAAACATCACATCTCTATGTGGATGACTTGCGTGGAGGACCTGCATGGAGGAACTGCGTGGGAAAAACTTCCTTCGACCAGGCCCATCTGTGCCAATACATAGAGCCCTTGGGCTCCCCATTTCAAGGACTGAAAAGGTTTAATGACTCTATGATGCTCCCATTGCATAGATATTTCACCTATATCTCTCAAATTGTCTCTGTTAGCTCTTTAAAACATTAGGGAAGAGATAATTATGAAGGGTATGCATGTTTTGAAATTATTCTACTATTTTTACATAGGTTTTGTTCTCCTATGTGAAACACATTCTACATTCATCATTCACACATGCATGACATAATTGCATACCAAATTTGTGTGGCTTACCTGTGCACCACAGCTGTGCGATATACCTATGTGGTACAACAACGTGTGGTACCTATGCAGAACACTTGCGCGAGGTACCTATGTGGCATATCATGGTATAAAGCCAACATAAAACTCAAGTACCTTCTTTAAAAGTTATTCATGGAAGGGTATCTCCTTCCTTGGTTCCCTTATCTGAAAGGGACTATGTTGAAGCCTCCACCAAAACCTGATGATGATAAAACCTTTATGAAAGGAACAACAATGTGTTTTTTATTTGGGTTTGTATTTCCACAGTAAAAGGCTTACAACATTTTATTTTATAAGGGATTTGGAATACATGTAATGTTTTTGGATTGGTATATCCACAATCACATGTACCCTTCTATCAGTAACAATGTTGGGAAGGTTCTGGTTTGGAAGATCAGGGTTTGATTTTGTCCTCCCCTTTTAATCTATAAGACCCATAACCTCATCTCACTGGTAGGGAATGAATGATTCATGCTTTCTTTTCCATGAAAGAAAAGGACATGTCTCCTTCCCCTACTAGGATCAATTTTATGTCCAACATAATAGTTTAATCCCCTATCAATTCTTGTAGGAGATTGCATCAATGCTCCCCCTTTCTTCAATGCCCAAGACCAGAGCGTAAATGGGTACATGGACTCTAGTTACACTTTCGCTCTCCTGTTGCGCTTTGTCACCGTGGAAAGATATCATGGTGTAAGCCCCTACCTTTAATCCCTTCTTCCTTCCATTGGACCCTTATCCAATGAAAAGAGAACAGAGGGAAGGCTTTTCACCTCACCCTCTTCCCAGGTTACCTCACCCTCATCCATTCTCGCCACCATAGGTGCGCCCTCTTCCACCAGCGGAGAAGGAAAAAAATTTAAAGTGCCTTTGTTGAATCTTACACATCGTATTTTTTTCAAACCGATCATGAATCAATCAGACATAGAGATTTTTAATGATTAATACATGTGAATAAACACACATGGTGAAGGAACTACAAGAACTCTAATTCCAGTTCAAACCAGGATACATAGGATGCCCTTTTAGGGATAGAGCTCACTAGATTTCCTCTTTAATAATTCAACCCTAATTATAGAAATCTAGGCATACTCATTAATAACTGGCCCCAAATTAAATCCCTAAGTCATCAATGCATTCTTTTTCGGATGTAAGCTTAAAATCATTTCTCTCAAAGGACTATCCTCCGCTATGAGACAAATCAAACTACGTGGGCTTTGATTGCTATCTATATGGGATATGTTGGAAGCCTCCTTGAGTTTAAAACCCAATACCTTAAATCAACCTTGTTCTTATTGGGCCATATTCCAAATATGTCTAATACTACTTGGAAACCCACTTCCTTTCCATGTTCTATAGACTGCTTTAGCATAAGTCCCACAATATGTTTTGACTAATCACTTTCCGCTTAGATGTCCATACCACATAAAATTAAACATTATGGCTAGGTCCTTATCCGATGACCATTAAAGGTATGATGTGTCCCATTAAGTGGCACTGAAAAAAAAGGGTTATGATTTCTTTTATAAGGATACATAGGAAGCCCATTTTATGGGCACAATCCCAAGATAAAACCAAACCTTTGTCTTCTTGGATGATAATAAATTCCCGAGTTCCCCAATGAGTGGATTAAAAACCAGTATCATCCAAATGAGTACTAAAATAATATTGAAATAGCATATTAGAGGATACCATTGATGGAGAAACTTTAACACATATGGATATCTCTATTAATTAAGAAATTTGAATGCATACTAATGATTATAAAAATTACACATTTTAATAAGTGATTGAAAATTTGAAGGGAAACATTTGATATACATGGTAAATTAATAAAAATTCAGAAAAATATCTTAAATTATAAAGATATTCCAAGAGTATACAATAATTACCCCCAAAAGGTGCGATGAGTCTAACCCTCAATCCTCTCGACCAATGAATGATCTTAAGTATCGTGAATTTCAAACTTAACAAACACCTGACTTTGCAAAGTAGGTCCCTTTTGGATAATGAACTATTGGAAGTCTCTGGTTCCAAAAATAAATCTAATGCAAACCACTTGGAAGTAGTGATTATTAAAACTAGAATACAAGATTCAAGGAACTATAAAACAGTTGTTTTTAGAGACGTATCTAGTGGTGCATGACAAAGAGGGGAAGAATTTAATTTCATTCCTAGACGTTACCTCTACCCAACTTGATAGAGTAATGAGGATGGTACTTTCAGATTTAGATGGCCTATTTCTATGGGAAGGTGTTGGAGGTGAGTACGCTCCTCCTAGTTGGACGATAGGTGATGATGAGATCATACGTATCCATTGATGTGTCTGTGTTCAAGTGGAAATATGTGAGGAGTTTATGCAGGATATTCATAGTTCATCTTGGGTAGCACATCCCAGGGTCCCCAAGATGTTCTGTGACTTACGACGACAGTACTGGTGGCCCATAATTAAGAGAGAGGTAGATTGTTTTGTTACGAGGTGTTCTACCTGTCACTAAGGGAAGGAAAAACATCAGCAACCAGATGTGATTTTACAGTAGCTACATATCCCATAGTGAAAAAGGGATGATGTTGTTATGGATTTCGTTACTATTTTTTGAAGGACACCTCAACTTAACGATGATTTGTGGGTTTTCATTGACTTGATTACAAAGGTCACACATTTCATTCCGATCAAGGAGACGTTCAATGTTGCTGATCAAGGATAGTTATACACCTGAGAGGTGGTACGACTTCATGGGGTCCCACAAACTATTGTTTTAGATATGTACAACCACTATACATCTCATTCATCGTAGATTTTTCCGAGGGGTCTGGGTACATAGGTACTTATGAGACAATATACCACCCTCAAATAGATGTCCAGTCTGAGGGTGCGATACAGGTGGACGGGGACATTCTGCATGCATGCATGCTAGATTTAGGGGCTCTTGGGAGAAGCAAATTACCCAGGTTGAGTTCTTCTATAATAATAGATATCATGAAACTCTACATACAAAACCTTATTAGGATTTATATATTAGGACCTTCCATTATCCCTTGTGTAGGTTCGAGCCAGGTGATGCAACTTCACTGGGACGATATCTCTTGCAAGATACATCTGAGAAGGTCCAGTTGATTCAAAAGAAGATGGATACTAAATAGACTAATTAGATAACATTCAGCTATCACCATAGATGACCATTAGTGTTTGAGGTTGGGGATTGTATTTGAATGCATGTTTCACCGATGTTAGGACATTGGAAGATTAAGAGACATGGTAAACATTCACTATGATATGTCGGGCCATTTGAGATTCTGGGGATAGTCAGGTTGGTTGCCTACTAGTTGTCGTTACCTTAGAGGTATCGAGGCATGCATGAAACCTTCCATGTATCTCATCTTCACCATTATTACTCAGACCCATCTCACATTTTTCTGCATGAGGGGATTTCATATCATGTTAATGCATCCTCTAAGGATCATTTGATTCATTTCATTGATAGGAGAATGGTGGCTCTCTGAGTCCGGTCAGTTCCTATAGTATTAGTGATAATAAAAAACATATGTTTAATGGATGAGACATGGGAGAGAGAGGCTGACGTTTGTGCTAAGTGGAGAGATTTATTTTCAAAAGAATCTTGGCCACCATTAAGAGAACAATTTGGGGGTGAATTTATATAAGGGTGAGGGAAGATTGTAAGATCTATGTGCTTTCTTGAAGTACATATATTATTTTTATGTTAATTGTATTTACATTACTTTTTTTCTTAAACCCTAGGCTGGATTGTGGGCCGATTCTATTGTTTTGGGGATAGAAAGGGGAAAACTCGATGAAATATGGTTGTAGGCTAGGTAACGTCATGTACATGTTCTACAAATTATGTACATCAAGTATATGTCTTATACTTGGCCATCACGATGTGTAGCCAGTCTAGCTCCGAAAAAATAGAAGGGACCTACATATGGTGTACATGAGTTACACGACGTGTACTTTCCCAACATGTTTTTTATAAAAGAGGAAGTAGATAATGTTTTTGATGGGTATTAGTTTTTCATCTCAATTTGGAACCCAAAACTCCCAAAACACACATAATATAGTTTTTATTGTATAGATGTCAAAACGACCCCTAATTGAGCATCATATATCACTTTGGATCCATATCGGTAAGTAATTGATTCCTTTTTAGTCATTCTGGATTTTTTAGAACAACGAATGCACTATTTAGATTTTGGCACAAATGCCCTAATATTCTGTTTTTCATCCATTCTTCAGATTTCATCCAAACTAGAATGAATTAGGACACTATACTAGATTAGTTGTCTATGAACAATGCAAGGTAGGTGGTGTATACTTTCTTTCAGCTTTTCTTGCTGTTTTGGGGCATTCGGTCAATATGCCATCAGTCAGACTTTCTATAGAGGTCTCTTTTTTGTGCGAGTAGCTTTTAGTAGCTATATTTGGACCTAGTTAGGATGACCATGGGATCTGTTTTGGTTACATGGCACCTGTTGTGCATTTTATGGTCACCCATGGGGTGTTCCTTTTGGTTTTGGCTTTTTTATGCCAATTTGAACAATCAAAGGGGTGTGTTCTTCTGATTTCCTCGTTAGAGGAAGCATTTTAATGAATTTATAGCTTGCATAGCTAGTTTAAGAGATTTAATTCCTCTTATATTAATGAATTAGATGTTACTCCATAACTGGTTATGTATTGTGGCATGTTAAATGGATGATATGCGTGGTTATACCTATATGTAAATGATTAATTCATGTTAAATGTATTATATGGGAGGCTATACCCTATGTTTTTGATAAGTGGTTATCATTAGTGGGTATACACATGGATGGTGATGGTTAAACTGAGTGGGTATAGTAAAATGGTTATGAATTTTCAATTTTAATTCTTTAATGCTTGATATAATGATTTTATAGATGCCTTGGACTTCTCTCCTTGGATCTATAACACAATAGTGATTCCTTGGGTTGACTCTGCCCCTTGGGTCTTAATACTATGGGATTCATTGGGCCTTGCTACCTCTTGGATCCGAATTTCTTGGAATCATGTAGGACATGATATTTCAATGATCCTAGGACCATAACCAGTTCCTAACTGAGTATCCACTAGAGATGCCCCTGGGACTCAGTGGGATGCCTTTTACATGCTCCTTATATCCGGCCCTCCATGTTATAGATATTATTACATAGATTCATTGGTCGGCTGACACATTGGATCCATGAATTGTGGTATTCTACATTAATTTACTACGTGGCTGTGGGATTCTACATTCACTATACAGTATGGTCATGGATTACTAACTTCACTAAATAGTGGTGATGTGGATTTCATGATACTGATGAATGTATGGCATGTCTGTGTTACTTTCATGTTTACTTGTTATAGATTCCTTGTTATGAGATGTCTCTCTTTTGTAGGTATCCATAAGGTCTGTTCAGTTTTACTTTATAGTAGACTTATTCTTTGGGCATATACACATACGTACAAGTTCTTTACACTTTCTGAAACAATTGTATAATTTCTATTAGAACTATATGGACCTGTATGGTGGCCAATTGGGATGTTTATATCACACCATATTTGGGCCCCATCAGGGATCGAAATAGATTATATGGTTGTTGGTGGTGATAGGGGAAATATCCCTTATGTAGGGTTTTTATTGTAGTTTGGATCAGGGGAGCATATTACCAAGTTGAGGCTTGTGATTCATGGATACCATTTTGGCCATTTGTTCATTTTTGTATACTCATATTGTTCTATACTTCCTTTTACATGTTTGGTTTCTTTCAATATACACGTACCATCAACGTAATTTTATATATGAGACACTTCTTTCTACTGATATGTATTACTATATTCCTTTATCTATAGTTGACTTCTTATTTATTCACTTATTCTATTTACTATTTGTTTGACTTCCACAATGATACTCTGGTAATGAGGACATAGTCACCTCATTGACTCACCTAGGCCCTCACTAATAGTTAGAAACATCTAGAGTTTGGGGAGATGAACTTGAGGCCATGTGAAGATGTCAGACCAGGGCTCCATAGGGTGACATCCGGGTCTAGCAATATACAGTTTAGAAAACTGAGCTATGAGAAATGAGTTATTTTATATCGACGAATGATTTTTGGAGACTATCTTTCTCTACATAAACATTTTTTTATTTTCATGAACATAATGAATATTTCTTGTTTTAAAAATGGATTATGATTTTCAAAACAATGCAGAGAGCTTTTTGATTGAGGACAAGTAATTTTTCAATTTTGGGGGATTTTGATTATCTAAAATCATATCTACATTTTCATTCATTTAGATAAGGATTTTAATTTCATTATTCGATAATGTTCTTGGTATGTGTTGAATTTTTTAAAAATAAGGATTCCATGGTTTCAAAGGTGAAAATGCTGAAAAATTGAATAATTTTATTATTACATGTCAAGAATCATTATTAGACAATGTCTACTATTGTTTCACGGCCCTCTGAAAGTCATGAATAAGCTCATGAATAATTTCGTGATGAGTTAAGATGAAAATACAGTACATGTAGTGAGTGTCCAATACACCTTTTTAACACTTTTAATGATGAATATTATCTGAGGATATAGTTGTAAGGAAGGTAGAAATCATAAATCTGGGATACATGATTTTAAATCATTCAAATATTCAAATCTCAAATGATATACATGTGAGAAATTCATAGATTTAAAATCTCCAAAGAATTACATGGATTAGAATCACATGTCTTGAATCCCATTACATGACACATATTTTTTCATATAAATAACTTCTAAGTGAAGATGATTTGAGAGCTTATATAGTATAGAAATTCTGGGTTTTTCATTACCCTCTCATTCCCTTTTATCTCTATACCCAAAACACTAAATTTACTCATCTATTTCATTATTTTGTATAATAAAAGCATCATGGAATTTTTTCACAATTTAATTAATTCAAAATTTTCATCATCACCTTCATTCACCAGCAATCATTGTTGATATTGTGTGGCATTCATTTTCACTCTTATTTCAAGTAAGCAGAAAATTGCATTGTTATCCACCTTTTTTATTCTGGTTGCATAATTTTCCTATTTAGTGAATCTAAGTCATTGAATTTTTTTTCATAATTTTTATAAAAATGTTAATAAAAAATATATTTTTCAATTATTTGTGAATAATTATACATTGTGTGGCAAAACCACCTATGTTAGAGATCAAGAGTAGGGACATCGATATTTAAAAATTAAATAATTCAAAAAATGGTACGCTTAAGGATTAGTAATAATGATACAAAATCATTGTCAAAAAAACTCATTAAAACAACCTGGATCATGGGGTATTTATACGAAGTAACCTATCATTGTTGGAATAGATTATGTTATGACCAATAGCCTAAATTTATTTCTGACTTTGAATCCATGCCTAATGCATCTAGGTTGTCACTATTTCCTGATTAAGGAATAGTTACCTCTTTGTTCGAACTAGTTGATTTTACCAAAGTCATCTAGTGACACCCACTTGTTACGTTGAAAAAACCATAGAAACCTACCAAGTTAGAATTAAGATCATCTATTATACATATCCTTGATATGGATCTTGATCCATCTATAATTCAAGAAGAAAACATTAAAAATGTAGATTTATTATTCCCAAAATGAACCAATTTTAAAGAACTCATAAATCAAAAAGTTTTAAGTCATTGTTTTTCAGTTCCACCCCCCTTCCCCTTTGGATCGATCCGCAAATATCACTATACTATTCCCTATTAGCAATTTATGTTTTGGAAAATAAACACAATTCTAATCTGACCATAGCATGCTGGAATTAAATAACCCGTGTGGGAATTCCAAGTCACACAGGATAAAAATTAGTTAATCAAAATGTAATTTGATTAGTGTGATAACCTAATAAGATAAGGATATATAGTGGAAATTTAATATCTTTTGGGATAAATATATAGATAATGTTAAAACTATTGTGATTGTTATGATAATTGGGAACATGATTTTATGGAATAAAAAAATTAGAGAGATTTTAATTGGATTAATATATCATTGAGGATTGTGAGGACATGTTTTGATTTATTAGGACTTGGATATGAGTTTTTATTTTATGAAATTAAATCCGGATATGGAACTATAAATGAATTATGCTAGAGGGATGAATGTTGAATGATATTTTAGGATTTTGTCTTGAAATTACTTATGCACTTGTTTTATGCTCGAGAGAACTATATGGGATTCTAGAGGGTAGGGTTCTTAGTCATGATTTTTTAAGGGTAAGATTGATGGTATTATATACCACCTTACTATATCAATCATGGGATAAAAACCACTATATGGTGAGATTCATAATCACTAGATTCCTAAGGGAGAAATTCATATATGAATGAAGGGAATTATTCTTATTAACCCGAGGGTAGGTAACATTTGTTCATGGACTTTTATATGAAATTCATCATTAATATGAGAATTTACTATAGAATTTGGTGATATACCCAGGTACAGTATGTCCTAACAATAGGTAGAGATATTTGGCATGGTTCCATAGTAGGTTTAGATAATCGTGGGTATTAACCCAGAGCTCAGGGGTAAGTGGATTTATTTAATTTGTAGTACTAATTGTTAAATTAATAAAAATATGTAATAAATAATGTCTATGCACTATATATACTTATAAAAAATTGGTTAGACACTATGGTGTAGACCAACTAAGTTGTACTCATTCCTTGTTTGGGATGTTAGTTTTTTTACTCAGACATAGGTCGCATATATAGGAATGGAAAAGGAAATGTGGACTTCTTGTTGATTTTTACTCGTTGGATTGGTTTAATATTGGAGAAAGGTTCAAGAAGGGTCCTATGTCCTGGGATTTATGGGGACTCTTATCTTTTTTTTATTTTATTTTAAAAAATAATACATGAAATTTAGTTACATGTCAGCTTGAAATTAAAGGGTAGTACTATTATTATATCTAGTAATTCATCGTTTTTAATCTATGGATTCTTACTTTCTTATTCATAATTTTTTATTATATTTCCACAACTCTGTTATTATTTTGTGGTTATGGAAACTCTAAACCATTGAGTATATTCATCCCATTATATTCCATATACCATATAGGCTAGTTGGTAGCCTTTGAAAAATGGGGAGTCATGCCTAAGGCCACATAGCCTACCAAACCCAATCAAATGCGTGTGTATAGTGACAAGGATATTAAAAAGTGGTTTTAAAGAATCAAATTTCTTATTTAATTGATTTACTTTTTTAGAAGGCATAACTGAGACTATTATGTGTTAGGGATTAGTAATGATCTTGTTTATGGGAGTACTAAACTCTTGTACATGGTATATAAAATTTTCCCAAAGATGGGATTGTTGTTTTTGTGGTTTACCTATTATAGTAAATGTTATTTCACTATGGGTTGTTAAGCTATCAATTGATGTTAATATTTTTTTTATATTTTTATTTATTTTCTAGTTTGGCATTTGTTTAATATGATTGTATCCTGATAGGAACATAGGGATAAATATTGACATGAATTGTACATGCTAGGTTCATATTTGATTCACGAGAAATAGTATTTCATAATAAATGTGAAAATAAAACCATTTATATAGATGATAATAGGAAATTAAATAAACTATTATGTAATGCCAAATCACATGTTAAGACATGTGTAGTAGATCCTTGAGCCAGTGGTCCTCTATTATTTTAAATTTTTTAGTTTGAAATTTACTTTGTAAATATTTCCAATGTTATTATTTTTTTCAAGAAACATTCAATAGATTATCTTTTAATCAATCATTAAGGCAGAAAAAATAAAAAAAACATGTTATCGATGTATGAGTTGACATGATTGTTCTCGCTATAGCATCATCCTATAATCACTACGGAATGAGGCCCCCCCGAGTTTCTAATTTATTGATTGATTTAGTAAAAATGAACTTCATGAATCTCAATATATATATATATATATATATGAGGATGAATCTATCAACTAACATGCTTCAAGGAAAAAAAATGTATTGGGGGTATATTCTAGAGTATGATGAAAAAAGGTGTTATCTGGGATGGACATTGATGAAACGTTCTAGGGAAACTTCTTTCTAGAATTGTTGATGAATAAGATTGTTCAAAAGTTCATTCAATTGTTCTAGGAGGAAATTCCAATTTGGTATTATAATCGATAGTTCATAGGCCACCAATATTTTACTCCATCATTAGTAGTTGATGAGATTAACAGTGCGAGATGCATCCAACATAGGTTTTTCTATGAAAGAAAGTCACTGGTGAACAAATTTGGACTGAAAAGCTTAGTAGATGTGATGAACTAGGCAATATTCTTAGGTGTAAATATAATATTGAACTAATTTTTTCCATGATTTTTTAGTAGGGTGATTTTTATGTCCGTTTTATGGTAGTAATATGTTACAAAAATATATTTACTTTCATTACATTTGAAAGAACATGAAAAGTGGGAAACCATCATAAAATCATAGTCTACTTCAGTTATTTTATTTTGGGAAGATTGGAAAAAATAAGACTCATTGTACTTATCCAATAACGGCGTTCCACTATTTTAGTATGTTGGGATATCTATAGATTTTTTTTGGATATTTCCACAGTAGTGCAATGGTAGAGGATTAGGAAAGGTACCTATCTCAAAAAGGGACTCAACTACCACTCAACAAACTAGTATATGGAGTTTTGTTGGATGTTAAGGATAATTTAGGGGTGGTGTTACCCTAGAACAATAGTAATGGTACCATTCATAAGGAACATAATATGGTAAACAGACTGGGTACTAGGGAATGGGGAAAGGTCAGCTGCACACTATGAAATGTACCCTGACCAGTCTAGATGTAGGACATTCTAATCCAAATGTTTTGATTCAAATTTCATCAAACCACCATTGGGTGTTGTTTTTATAAAATCACCCTATTAAAATTTTATATTATTAATTTAAAAAATATTTTGTTTGGATGTTGATATATTGGATGGATTCATAACCCTTAACACACCAATGGGAACATGATTCAAGGATATGAAACATTACTAGGAGTGTTATTTGGAAATTTGTTGATGATTTATCTTATGTTTGTTATTTTTTACTATAAATGAAAATCTTAAATTTTATCCTTGATATGGATTGTTTTTTTATATACAATGGTCATATTGGCTGTTATCATAGGATATTTTCATTTATATCTCTTGAAGGGCATATCCACATCCATCTGTGAGAGTGGGATCCTTAGGTTGGCTATGTTGGATTAATTATGTGTATCCTGGAGTTTTTGGAAATCCAACTTATGTATGAGTTTGGAATAGTTTAGGATTATTTTAATCTTGTGGTGGACCATTTTCATGATGCTGTTTCTAAATTAATCTCTAGACTACTGCTTGAGAAGGATATGTTTCTCACAATCACGTTAGTGTTGTAATTTAATGGATTTTATAAATGATATGAAATGTTTGTTTTTATTATTTAAAATACTTTATTTTATCTTTATAATCTTCATTATGGCCTAAGGTAGGTTTTTGGAGACTACGGGGATTGTTCAAAGTTCTTCATATTTTAGAAATTAGATAAATAGAGTAGTATGCTAGTCTGGTATATAGTTAGGGATAACAATGTGAATCAACTTTATGGGGAACTATTGCACAATATTAGGTCAAATGGTTTTTCTAAAACCATGGGATATTGGAAAAATTACTATGTAGTTTTGTAGGTATTTTTTATTGGAAAATGTCACACAACTTTCTAATTTTTTGGAAAACTATGAACGAAGACCATGTAAGTGGGATTTATAGATAGTTGTTGGCACACCGTTTGGAAAACAATGTGTCCAAACCACAGAACCCCAATTTTGGGGTTGATTTTATGGGTTTTACCTTGAATATATTTATATGTCACCCCATGTTTCTTTCTTATCCACTATAATACTCAGCACCTTTCTCCTCCAATGAGCTCTTGCTCTTTCTAACTTAGGGATTAAGAATAGTTCTTCATACAGACCATGATTGGATTTCCATCCGATGAATTGTATATCTAAGGGTGTGATCTCAAATCCTCTTTATTCCTATCATGAATTGTTTTCCCATATCTTATGATATTTTTATGTGAGATCATTTTCCCAACTTTCAGGGAATTTTTCTATTTTAGATATTTTATTCATTCTTCTTCGAATCGGAGGCCGAGGCTTGATGAGTGGTCATTCATGGACCCAAATTATGTGGAATAGAAATATTTTCTAAGATATTTAGTGTTTTATAGTATTTATCAATTTTTACACATATATAAAACTTCATTATGTTTCAATAAATTTGGTTATACATATATAATTTATTATTCAATGTCTAATTACAGCTACATAGAATATAGAACAATTAGACGATGAAAACCTCAATGTATTCCACAAATTTGTGTTTTAAAATTTAATTACCTCCTTAAATATAAAATGTTAAATAACCAAATACCTTCTATGTGTTTTTCACGACCTCTAATTGGTAACCTTCTTACCATGTAACTTGAATAACTAAATTTACATGAATGGAAATAGCTAGAAAGGACACATCACATTTACTATAATTATAAATCAAGATTATATAAATTGTACAACATTGTATATTGGTGGAAAGTGTTCATAAATGGAGTAGAGGTTCTCTATCATGTTTATTTTTATTATTATGAGTATTCCATTACTACTTTCTTGAAAACAATAGTTAAGTGTTCTGGTGAACAAGGAATTTTATGCCTCCTTACATTTGGTGATGGGAATGAAGTCTCACAGCGTTATACATTTATCCCGATGATGGGCATGAAAATACACATTTATATTCTTTAGGTGTGGGTCATAAACACTTATCCCACTATCTAATGTTTTAGGTAATATGTGTTTCATTCATATGAGATAATGGGGTCATAAACTTTTCTTGGAACCGTTGTCTCATTAGACTCATCAAGGATGCCAATGTTATGCCACATACCACATTTGGTACCTAAGTAGACCTTATTACTCTAGGAATGGATACGAGAAAGAACAATTCTTTATATTCTTGATCTTTTCACCTTTAGCATGAAGTATCGGATTAGTGGATCAGGAATAATCTCATTATAATAATGGAGTTTTTTTTTGAATTTTTGAATACCATGTTGTATATTACAATACCATGTATCTGTTGTCTCCCTTTTTTATATTAGCATTTTATTAGATCATTGTATATTACTCAAACTATGTGATTTTGATTATTCTAAAATTTTCATAATGGTTTATTCATCAAGAGGTATTTATTATTATAATATTTACAGTTTGTTTTCATATTCATTATTCCAATTTAACATGAGGGAATTTTCTCCCCATGATACCACCTTAGACCCTCACTAGTCAATGAAAACCATTGGTGTATGAGGAGGCATTCTTGAGTGACTGTGACTAACTGGATTGGGGAATCAGTTAAGGGGGTTTTTGGGATGGGGTGTAACAATATGGTATCAAAGTGTATTTTTAATTTTGCCTTACTGTTTGTTTATTGGATGCAAGATTAGGATGTAATGGATTTGGGTAATGATACTATTTATGGGAGTAGCTAATCCACATAAAGGGGAAACCCAAATTACATAGGATGGGTGATGACAGTTATTGTATTAAGATGGATACAACAAATATGATTTCACCATTGGGTGATGGTATTGCATTTTGACAATGTAATTATTGATGCAATTAATATAGAATTTAGTCCATGGCCTAGTACATAATGGAGTTATAATCTCTTGAATCATTATAGGAACCTTAAGACTAATATAACATGCATTTTTTCATGCAACATCTACATTCTACATGCATTTCATATTGTGTATAGCATGTTCTATGATTATTATATATTGAAATGTGATGAAATTAATTGTATGGATATTGTAATTTGGTTAATTATGGAGGGTATGTAAATATAAATGGTTTCTTCATTTATTGGATGGTGATGACACCTTATTTAGACAATTGTACAATGTTGTGGGTTATGGACCTACAGGTTCCATGGAGAAAGTCAATGTCCGCTGATTGGGTTATATGAATATTTAATTTAACAAAAGGAAAAGTAATTATTTAAATACTAAATCTGTTTCTTGTAATGAAATCATTGAATATGACATATTACATCTTAAATCAATATGTAAAGGTTATGTTTCATTTAAATGTTGTTCTAATTTTTATTTACAAAGAGCATGGATTTTATAAAATTTAAATGAAGATGCATCTAATAGGAATTGTATATAAACATGTATACATATATAAAAGACTATGTAATCAATAAACATTAAAAGTGAAAATAAAATGGTTACCTCTAGACAGGGATTCCAATTATAATGTAAAGGGTGTTTTCCTCTGTTCTTTGTAATTGACACTCCATATACCAAAACCTATACTAAGTATATGATGACATGGCAAAAAATCAGACATATTAGTTAGTATTTGGGGGTGTATTTTAAGTTATTACAACATAATATAGTCTTCCTCGATAACCTATACATTGATTTTGGAGTAGGTATAAATTGTAACCTGTTATATAAGAAGGTTTTGTACCTATCCTTTTACCTATCTAAAATCGTTACAACTATTGAATTATTTTTTGAGGCATGATTTCAAAATTATGGATACTTGACACCATGATATCCTCGAGGAATGTGCTATGAAGGTGGTGATTACCATGCATCAAAGGTGGTGGGCCAAGAGCCATTAGTGATACCTCATATACCTCCACTGAGGACACCACATGTTTTTCTTATTAAGGTAAGTGATACATAGTTTTGAGAGGGAGTTTTATATATTATGTAGTATATAAAAATGGTTTATTGAAATTCATTGACATTTCTATAATTTAATTAATAGTTCCAGTAGTAGCATCCACCCACATATTTTGGGGATGGTAGAGATGAAACTACTGATTCATGAATTGAAGAAATGATCTCTATTTTCAAGAATCTAGAGATGCCTTCATATAGGAGGGTGAAGATCACTCCCTATATGATATGGGTTTTTTTCCCAATTTATGGTATGATTTCATTAACCAGGTGGACCAAAATTTGAAAATTATCTAGAAGGACTTCCAGATAGTCCTCTATAGTTAGATCATTCTAAATACACAGAATACAAACCTTGCTAGAGTGATTATGAACATGTTGCAGGAAGAAATGTCTTTCCAGAATTATTGTGATCATTTTAGTAACCTATAATGATTCTCAAAAAGTCTATATATGTTGATTATATCATAACCAATATGTGATTTAAGGATATGCTAGTGTATGAAATTTATGGGAATCTAATGGTAGGAGCTATGTCAGTTCCACACCCAGGACTAGAATTGTATATTATAGTGGGAGAAATCTGTGTTTTGTGGATTCTTAGTGGGGTATTAGCAATCAGATGGATCGTAATAGAATATTCCTTATATGTCACCAGTGCTCAAATTGATGAAATTGAAAACCTTAGTGTATGAATGATTCATTGGAGTGTCGGGGATACCATATGATGAGGCATTTATATCTCTTCTATAAGACTTTTCCTTCAGTTCCTTGTGATATGGGAACAACTGTAACCCCATGTTTCGAAGGTCTGGTAGTATCTCACCATTCAGGAAGCTAGAATACCACCAGATGATTAACCTGAATTGGTAGTCGAGGCATAAGAAATTAGACTATGTAATTGTAGACCCATAAGAGAGAACCTACATATGGAAGACATGTTGTAACCCAGGGACTCGGTATGGGCCAGTTAAACATAGTGAAATCTATTCTAGAGATGTTGAGAACCAAAACTTCTACTATTTTAGGTAATATTATAATAACATATACATTAATATTATCTTTATTTGTAATAGGTGCACCACACAAATTTATATTTGAGGAATTTCTTGACAGTCTTGGCCTTGAGATAGGGTATTTCTATTGAAAGATGACACATGATAACCCATTTGGTATATGATTATAGAGAATTAAATTACGTATGGATTATCCCCCTGATATATGTGCATATATCTTCATAAAAAATCATTTCATCCATTATATAATTGGGATAACTCTTATTATTGGTTTGGAATAGTTAGTTTCCTATCAATAACACATTGTTCTTTACACTAGAGGGTGATGTTTACAACACTAGAGGGAGGTAGAAATATGAATAAGGTATAATGGGATATCCATGAATATAATTTTGGACCTGAGCATTAGGGATTCGCAAGATTGAATGCCCATATTTGAAATCTCTTCATAAATGATTCAGGATTATGACCTAATGTTTCTCCTCTGTTGGTGGATTGTTTTAGGAATGTTGTCCCTGAGAAATTTTTTGGCCTACCACCAGTGTGAGAGATAGAAATAAAAATTGATCTAATTCTATAAATAAAACCAGTGTACATTACTCTTTATAGGATAAGACAAATAGAGATTATTGAAATCCAGAAACAATTGTAATACCTAGAGAAAAAGTTTTACCCAACCTAGTACCTCACCGTTGGTTTCACCAATCCATATGTCAAGAAGGCGGAGGGAACTCCCCTTTTTTGGATATTATTTGGTTGAAAAAACTTACAATAAATAACCTGTATCCACTGCTTCAATTAGACAATATATCCAATCAACTCCAAAGAGAGAGGGTATTTTCAATGATTTCATTGAAGATGGTCTATCATTTGGTGCTTTTAAGGACTTCATAAATTACACTTGTTGCATTCTAGATAAATTACAGTCTTTATAAGTACATGGTAATGCCATATTGTCTCAAAAACACTCCAAAATGTTTTATGGATTTGATGAATCAGTTTTTCCACAAATATGTAGATTCATTCATGGTAGTCCTCATGGATGAAATCTGAGTGTATTCATGGTATAAAAATAACCATTCCCAAAATTTTGAGATTATGCCGAATACACATAGAGAGAACTAGATTTACGAAATTATCATAAAATTATACATTCAGAATGAAAAAGTCACTTATTGGGTCATATCATATCATAAATAGGTTTATCCATAGAACTAATAAAGGTGATGGATGTAGTTTTTAGGAAGGATCCCAATAAAATCGTCAATATATAGAGTTCTTTGGGGCTAGCATTATATTAAAGACACTTCCTCAATGATTTATAATACAATATGAGTGATTAATTGCATAAATGTCACATCATTTGAGGTATCATGAGTGGAACTAAATGATGCATAACTTCAAGCTAGTATATGTAGTTCACGATTTACAATATTATGGGAATTATTTACACGGGGAGTGTTTTTTGGTATTCACAGCTCAAAAAATCCTCAATTAAATATTTTCTCATCAAGATATGAATCTTAGGCTGGGTGGATATGTTGAATATATACAGTTGTTCGATTTTGAGATTTCTTATACTTATGTAAAAGGAAATGTTATAACCCACTCTTTGATCTAGAAGATTTATACATGTGCAGTCTAGGAGGACAGTGGTGAGTGGTATCTCATGGACCAATTTTAGGAGATTCTCATTAATATTCAGGTGGATTAGAGGAAGAATATTATATCATATTTAAAAATGACCTCTAGCCTTATAGAATTGGTGGGAATGAGTATAATCTAAAACAATGATTCCTTAGTCCAGAGGGAAGGTGTTTTAGATGATGATTCATATTCTGGTTGGATTTTGGATGATGATGATACCATAAACTTTCATGGAAATGTCTAGATCCTGACAGACATTAGAGAGGAGTTGATGTGGGAATTTCATGCCTTAGTTTTGACAGTACGTCATGGTGTCACTGAGATATATTTAGACTTATGTCTCCAGTACTAGTGGAATACTATGAAATTATAAATATCTAGGTTTTTCACTTGGTATTCCAACTATCAATAGGTAAATTAATAACATCATTGACCAGAAATAATTTTATAGAAATTTCCAAATCCTGAGTTGAAATGTTATGATGACTCTATAGACATGATGATCGTATTACCTAGATCACATCTAAAAAAAATATAGTGTTGGTTGTTATCGATCATTTGATGATGGTTTAAAATTTATTACTATTAGATAGATCTACTCATTAGAAGATCCAATGAGGCTACATGTCATAGAGATAATATGTATTAATGGATCTCCACATTAAACTGTATGTGATTGGGAAACTCGATTCACATCATGGTTTTAAAATAGGTTCTATAATTCCTTTTGTACACAACTACAATAGAGAATGTCCTATCACCATCAGACAAACAAATAGAAATAGTGTTCCATTTACATGTTGGAGGAAATTATTTATGAATTTCTCCTTATCTTTAGAGGTTATTGGTGGAAACAAATATTCCAAGTTGAGTTATATTAAAAATAATATAATTAAGACTACCATTCAAATGAATTTTTATGAATCATTATATGGTAGGCCTTTCCTATCACCTCTATGGTGGTTAGAGGAAGAGGAGAAAAAATTACTCAGACCATGTCTTGTCTAGGAGACATTAGACCAATTCCATTTGATCAAGATGTTCATGTTAAAAAAATATTTTAGACAGTAATAATATGATAATAACTATAAATGTTCTATTGAATTTCAGGATGGGTATCACGCTTTCCAATTTTTTTCACATAGTCTATAGGATTATTTAATTTAGTGACAAGGTAATCATTTTTTTCAATTCATTGGACCCCTTATGGTTCAGAAACAACTCAGACTAGTATCTTACTAGATAGAGCATCATGAAATATACTCATCTATGCATCATGTTTTGAATGTATCTCTACATCTCCAATATTATCTAGACCTGAGGTAGTTTTTAAAACATTACATAAATGATTATGATGTGGATGATTCATTCAAAGAGTATCCAATTCATATCATAGATCAGAGCATAAGGACACTCCAAGGTAGGCTTGTCCCTATAGTATTAGTTATTTGGTATCACAAATGAGTACATGATGAGAATTTTGATCTGTAAGTTGATATATGTATCCTATGTCTGGAGCATTTATTATATGATTCTTCTTTACACTATGAATAAATAATCATATATGAGTTTCATTAATGTGGGGGAGGATTTGAAAACCTATATTTTATCAATGGTACAACACATTGTTTTTGGGATCACATATTTTTTTATCTTGGTATATGATCCATACAACCTCAATAATGTTTTAGGACTGTCCATGGTTCGTTCGGGGCTCAGAGTTCTGTAAATTGGAAGAAAAGTGGTCTTTATAATTAGTATATGGTTATTTCTTACTGCGTGACTTAACCATGAATGAATTGTTTTGCACAATAGGATATTATATGGTTTGTTTGGAATAATTCTATCTATGTCTCATTCTTGTATGGGATTTTACACAATTATGAAAGAGTAATTTTATCATATCATGAACTTGATATGGAAAACCGTGTGGTTAGGCCTTGCGATTGGGGTTCAAGGGTAGTGGTTATCGCATGGTTGGAACATGGTTGGGTCAACCATTTGGACAAAGTGTACAACCCCATTGGGGGGGAGGGTTTATGGATTTTACCTTAATGATATTTAGTCCCAACTATTATTTTATTTATTCTCATATAGAATACATTTCTACCTTTCAACTCCCATGAGATCCCCCATCTCCTCACATTAGGATCTATAGAAATTCTTCGTCCAGTATCTGATCATATCTTCTTTGAGAGAATTTGATAAATCAGTTTAATATCTATAATATTATCAATTATTATATTAGTTTATCATCCAATATCTTGTTTTATTATAGAGTGAGATCATTTTCATAATTTATAGGTCCTTTATCATTTTGGAAATTTCTTCTATTTTTATTTTTATCAATGGAAAAAACTAGATGATTGGGCATTAACATACCTAAATTAGGTGGTCTAGAAATATTGTCCAAACAATTTAGTGTTTTCCATGAATTTATCCATTTTTCCACACTTCTTACAATTCATTATGTCCCCATAAAATGAATTATAACTATTAAATTAACTATTCTATGTCTAATTACTTCCACAAATGGTATTAAATTATTAGAGGTTTGGAAAATTGTTTAATACCACAATGTTTTATGTGACTGTTGAAATCTCTCCTTAAATGTCAATGTTTAAATGAATGTACACCTTTATGAGTTTTTATTGGCCATTAATTGGTATATTCCATGGAATATAAATTTAATTTCATGATTTTAAAGAATCAAAATGGGTAGAATGTCCAAATCATATTTAATATAATTATGAAACTGAATAATATGAATTGTGAAACATTTTATATTTGTGCTAAATGGTTATTAAGGAATTAGAGGTGATCCCTCATGATTATTGTTATTATTAGGAGTATTCCTTTACAATTTGATGTTGAATAATGGTTAAGGGTTATTTTTGGAATGGAGTTTCTTATTGAATTGCATTGTGGGAAGGGAATGATGTCTCACACCATTATACATTCATACTGATGATGGGAATGATGCTCCATATTCCTATATATCAGGTTCTGGAAATAATGACTCACCACACCATATTTATTTAATGGAATGATGTCATACACACATATGCGATTATGGGATCATAACAGTTTTATAGATCCATTAGCTTATCAGAGTAATTATGGATGCTAGAGTTACACCCCTAGTCCATCTAGCTTAAAAAATCCATGTATATAGCTCTAAATGTTATCATGTGTAGTGTGAATACACACACACACACAAAAAATATTGTATATATGTTACTCATGTATATATATATATATATGGTTACTCATAAAACTCATTTTGGCCTATGTCGAAGTAGGTAGAGCTACCCAAGTGTCCTTTAGGAATCTATACCAGTTGGTATTTATTCTATTGTATTGTTTATATTTTCTTTACCCGTATACTTCCATTTCAATGTATACAATATGGATTATTTCTAGATATAATTGATGGGGTCCAATTGAGTTTATCTCACACTCTACTCAGGCCACCATTGGTTCCTGAGAATAAATTATTACTTCATGTGTGGATAAGGGAAAACACCCTTCAATAAATTCATGATTTGTTTACCTATAACATGAAGCATGGATTAGAAGACTGAGTGTATAATAGTGATGTCAGTGTAGTTTTAATTTTGTAAAATTTTTCTTTTTGAATAACATTGTGTATATTAATTCCCTGTGGATCCCCCTCTTCCTTTTTTGTATATCAAAATTCCATGAAGTCATTATATACGATTGAACCTATGGGATTTTGAATATTATTACTGTTTCTTGGTGGTTTATGCTTTGAAGAAATTTATTACAATTCTTTTAGTTACCCCATCTATTATTTTATGTTTCCACTATTGTCTATTTATTTATCACATTAACTTTTACAATTTGATATAATGTTATTTTCTCACCATTTTACATCCTTAGAACCTTTATTCTAGTTGGTTGCCTCTAGTATATAAGGAGGCACACTAGAAGCCATGTGACCGACCAGATTGAGGAAACCATTAAGGGGGATCCTTAGTCAAGATGTTAAAAGTTTGATTACATTATATAGTTTCTACCCATATGTATAGAATTGAACATGATGAGATTTGTGATTTTATGTTTTAGTTGGTTGATCTATAAGAAAAATTATTCATATTAATGTTTACTTTTTCATGGGGTTCTACTATTATTTTCCCCAAGAAAGATGATTATACCATAAAATTTTGTTTGGATAATCAGAGGTTCAACCTGATGATTTTCAATAATCAGTATCCCTTTACATGTATTCAAGATATTATCTTACCAGCTTAGAGGTTACAATAAAATCCCTATGATATACTTGAGGTTAGGGTACAATCAGTTGAGAGTGAGACCATCTGATATTACCCAAAATGGTTTTATGAGTTTGTATGTCTTGTATAAGTTCAAGGTAATAATGTTAGGTCCAATTAATTATCCAGCGGTATTAATGGACATGATGATTTATATTTCTCATGCATTCATAGATAATTGTGTGGTGGTTTTATTTTATGAAATTTTAGTGTCCTCTCTTATTGTTGTTAACCATACCCAACATCGTGACATCACCTTTGGTACGTTTAGAGCCCATGATATATATGAAAGACCATCTAAATAAAAATTAGAGATTGATAGAGTTCACTTTACGGTCTCTTTAATCTTAGTGTACAAATTTGTATTAGTCCTATAGTTGTTTTCATCCATAGTGTCATGGGATAAATTTAAAAATTTATTTGAATGTTGATTATTTAGAGGTTTACAATGCTATTATCAGTGGGTTATCTAGTACTTAACCCATTTGGAAGTGTTGATATAACGAGTGACAAAGTAAGGAGTGAATTTTTTTTGGTAGATGCTTTGGATATATTTATTGGGGCTGAAGTGAAGGAATATCTAAACACCAATCCTCAATTTGTTTATAATAGGAAACAATTATTGTTTTTCTATGAGATATTTAGAGTTAG
This sequence comes from Viscum album, assembly GCA_963277665.1. Classification (NCBI taxonomy): domain Eukaryota; kingdom Viridiplantae; phylum Streptophyta; class Magnoliopsida; order Santalales; family Viscaceae; genus Viscum; species Viscum album. The sequence goes on from OY728166.1 coordinate 1,137,488,552, forward strand.
AGTCAGATATCTTCAAATTCCAGAGGATAAAGTAGCTGTTAAGGATCTAGATAGATAATAAAACATGATAATAATTATCCTACTCATGATTGTGAGTATGTTGTGATGGTACAAACCCTGAGGTCTTGGACTCATCATCTTTTGGGTGAGAGGGTTGTGGTGTATATATAATACAAGAGCCTCAAGTAAATATTTTCTCATTGATACTAGTACCTTAAGAATAAGTTGTTAGTTGAATATATAATGTTATTTCAATTAAATCTTACTTAAACACCATGAAAAATAAACATTTTAACTAATTTCTTGAGAAAAAAAAAGCATAAATTGGCCATGAAATAGTCTTATTGGGGAGTGGTAGATAATGATTCTTTTGACAAACATGCATTTAGATGTATATGTTTTCTAAGGATGAGTATATATTATATAAATTTTTTATACTCATGATCTGTTAGAAGATTAATACATATTAGTTATCTATTCCATATGGATTCATTATAATGAATTAATTTTATTTATGGGATGCACCATCGGAATATTCCCTTGGTAGATTTTATGTTCTTACTTTTTGTGGTCTTTTATGGCTTCCTAGGGGTTACACATGGAGATGAAAATGTACTTTATTGCTTCCAATTGGGTGGTACATCCAGGTATGAACTATTTGTATCTTGATCTCCATAGAAAATACTATTGTCAAATGAAGAAAAATTGGTAGTGTATTTTTATGGATATGTTTCACATATTAGTTAGTGAAGAATGAGTATTAAAGTCTTTCTAGGGTATATTTTCTTCAACCCATTTTTTGAACTGAATAGTGATAACATCATTATAGAAATCACAAAATTTAATCCAAGGAACCCTATAATAATGACATAATATGAGTGATCATTGACTGACTGACAATGGTACACCAATTTTTTTCTATCATTAAGACATTCACAATTGATGATCTATGCAGTCTCTACATGTGAGATATAATACAGTTTCATTATTTTATGAGGTGAATCATTTTATAAAGATATATTAATTTCACATCTAGGTTATGGAAGGAAATTTAGAAGGTCGTTAGATCATAGATTCTTCTAGAAAAACCTAACATCATCATACTTACGGTAAATCTGGACATAAGATTTAGATTATGGAGGATATAATGTGAAAAATGTGTTTGGATTTTTGGGTATCATTAGAGGAGTATTTGGAAAACATGGATTTCTATTATAATAATATCTTCCAAGGATCAATCCAAATGTTTCCTTCCATGGATTTATATGTCTGAAAAATTTGTTTTCAAATTTTCTAGTTAGAGGTTAATGAGTATGTACCTATTAAGCCTATTTTTATAAAGAAAACTTAAGAGTAGCTTCAGTTGATTAGAATGAGTTTCGTGACCACACTAAGCTAGTAGAAATTGTTTACTGACCATTAGAGATGACCTACAGTGTTTTAGGTTGGTTATCACATTTCCCTTTGAGTGTTATCTAGGATAGGGAAACACTGTATGTGAAGAAATGGATGGTAGGTCCTAGGTTTGCTGGGTCACTTGAGATAGTGGAAAGGATTGGTGTAGGGTCATACCATCTAAAATTTACATAAATATACAATGATTTTCTTGACATTTTTAACATGTTAAGTAATTGGATATATCTTCTTGACCCTTCTAATAAGTTATAAATTGATGATGTTGAGTTGGATGTTTATGTTCCCATTGAGGAGAATCTAATTCAGATCATGGAATATTGTGAAAAAATATATAAGGGAAAACTATACACCTAATTAATAGGGTTAGGTAATATGTTAATGTGTAAGGGGAGGTATGAGATACAGAATATAATATGAGGTTATTATGGCTATACATGTTAGATGATACCCACTGGGATATTGTGGAGTGTATCATAGGGACGAGCAATTGTATGGTTTGCAGCTATTATGATCCCATCCATTATAGGAAAACCCCTCTTTATGTTTTGGAAAAATTTTCTGATTCTATTGATTTTGGTTTGAACCTTGGTTGTTGAACCTCAATCTGGTTTATTTTTTCAAGAATAAATTATAAAAATTTATATAAAAAATATACTGTAGAGGATTATATGCCACAAAACCATGAGCTTCATAGTAAGAATTGTTAATGAGGGTTAGAATATCAGGTTTCTGTGTAAGAATCTCAAAGGAGGATATTTAGAGATGTGACATTTTTAAGTAATGTGGTTGGGATGTACAATACTATAACATATTACATCCCCTTATTTCCATGCTCTATGGTGTGTATATGGTAGTTGTAGATAAAGTTCTTGTCGGTGTTATTTGTTTTTTTTCAAAATATATACCCCTACAATATAGAATTGAGCATCACTATAGACCAAATATTAGGTTTCAATGTTCTAAAATGTCATATTTTAGGATGCATCATTTAATTTTATAAAGTTAATAGGATCTATATTGTGCACCTTGACAAAATATACAGATGTGGTTTGACTGAAAAATCATGTTTTTCTCTAGGGGTACGACATCACGGTGTGGATGGTCTAGAGTGTGGTTTGATAAGATGCATCATGGTTTTGTTTTTCTCAAATAGTATATAAATTAAACAATCCCAATACAAACCAATATTTATCATATATCATCTACTATAAACCTATATGACTCACAGAGAATTAAAATTATTTTAATGTTCTATCAATTTTATTTAATAATAAAATTATGAGGATGAATATATGGTGACCAAATCCTTCTAGAGATGAACTATAGTAATCATCTTAAACCAAAATAAATATCTATCAGATAATTAAATTCTAGGAAAATATTTTTATAGAAATAACAATCTAATCATAATCTTAGACATTGAGGAATTTTCAAAAACATTTATGTTTTTTAGGTAACTGGTATATAATAACTCTGTTCTGTATATTTTAATATCTTATAATATAAAAACTGATAGAGACCATATCATCACACTGTGAATGAAATCTAAATAATTAAATAATTCACTAATTAGATGATTTTATATTTTCTTCTATAAAAACTAGATCATGTTGGTTCCAATGGTTTTGAGACTGGCCTTGTGGCTACACATGTAGTGAGCCTAACCATGAAATAAATATAAACAAACATTATTGAAAAATATTATTATTGATTGAAAATGTGAGTTTATTGTTGACTAAATATTGTGAACTGGAATAACCAAATGTTTGGGGTGATTTCTTGAAAATTAACGACATATACTAAAAATTAGTAAATATAAATTTATTTTTATTAATGATTTAACCTAAAGGGATTTTTAAATATATATATATGGATTTTAATTAACAATAGTGTAAACTGAAAGATGATATTAAATCTATTTCAATTATTATGATAATTAAAAATATGATTGTATGTAATTTAAATGATTAGAAATTATATTTGGAGGAATTGATCAACATGGTTTGCGATGAAATTTATTGTTTTCTTGTAACATGGTTATTTTTGATGATTTTAATTTTGTCTTGATATTAAAATGTTTATAATATATGTCTGAGGGTGGAATGTTTCAATACTTGTTTGGATTTTGCCTTTATATGATGTATGCCTGTGAAGAGTGATTGGGGGAATCATATACGAGTCCTAAAGGAATGTTCATGGTTATATTATTTCATTGGATAAGGTTTATAGTATTCGATACCGCATGAGGGATGGATATTGGTATACAAATCACTAGATTGTAATTTATATAATCACCAAGTGTATGGGGGAGATATTCTTATATTAATAAGGAAAATATCCTTGTTATCCTAAGAAAAGAGGCCTTTTGATAATTTTACATTATCTAGGATTCATCCTCATAAGTAAAATATTCCACTGATTCTAGTTATCCATCATGATACAAGAAGTTCCACCACTAGACAAAAAAATCTAGCATGGTGCCAAAGTAGGCTTGACTGGCCTCGATTGTAGCCCCGGAGTGTCAGGGATAGGGGATTTATTTCATGTGTAATATTAATTTTGAATTTAATACCCATATTTAATAAATATATTACATAAAAAATATATATTAAGACTAGATTGTTTTATAAATGGTGGTTTTAACCTACTAAGTTGTACTCACACCCTATTCAGACCATTTGGTACATGTGTAGATTTCATGGATATAGGTAAATAAAAGGGAATAAGACATTATTATTTATTATTTATTGCAAGATATTATATAGTTTGTAGATAAGACTTATTTGGGGATTTAGTACAATGATTTTGGATTCTATGATCTTCTTATATTTGTGTTTTATTTCTATTAAACACGATACTTCATTTAGTTAAATTTCATCCAAACATTGCATGGTCATATTTTTAATGTATTTTTGCACATAATTTATTTTTTATTTACTATTTTATGATTATATATGTTGTTTCTACTATTTAAACTAATATTAAACTATTTATACAATCATTGAGACTCTGTACATGAGGGTATAGTCTCCTGAATTAATTCTATACACACTTGCTACTACTCGACACCCTCTTGCATATGGGTTGGTGCACCTAAGGTCACATAATCAGCTTGATTTAGTTATATAATGTTGTATCAGGATAGAGAATTTAAATAATTTGAGAAGAGAAAACCCTACCAGAATTTTTTAAGGATGTTTGTGTTATATTTGAGTAGGTATTGGGTATGATAAGAGGATGAAGAAGTGAAGAGTACTGAGGGGAGGGTGATCCCTTTTATATATATGGTGGGTGGAAATCTTACAAACACTCAAAAATATATATACAATACTTGTATTAAAATTGTAATATGGATCCAAATTATCATAATTTTGTATTTTATAATGGAAAGGTCAAAATAATATTAGCCAATTAAATTTATGTATATTTTTTGTGACATATTGATTCTTTATCACCTGATTTTAAACTGTCAATAAAATTTTCCCTTAACCGTTGTGGTAACATTTCACCATTATTACTATTCATTATGAAAATATAAAATCAAACAAGTAATAGAATTTAAAAAAAATGATTATTAATATGAATTTAATTTTAGGAAATTGAATTCTTTTTCTCATAATTTATGATAATGTTAATGCAACAAATGTCACACAAATTTTTTATAGGATAGATGAATTTTTCAATAAAAAATGGTTTTTCAATTATAATTTTCCTAATAATATCTACTAGATGAATAAATTTTTTTTTGGTATATTATCAATATATATCCTTAAATTAACTTAAATTTTTTTATCTAAATTGTTAAATATATAAATTACATTTAACCAATAAAATAATTATTCTAAAAAATATTTATCTTCAACATCTAATATGTTTATTTTCATTTATAATAAATTTATAATATATATATGATAATTTATCATTATATTAAAATATTATTATAAAAGAGTTAAATTTAACAAAAATACATATTTTTAATATTAATTAAAATTAATTTTTATTAAAATATCTTAAAAATTCATCATAGCCTACTTTTGACATACTAAAAACAAAATAGTTGTTCATTTTTGTTGAATGTTTTTTATTTTGAAATATTTAAATGTTCAGTGTAATATAGTTTATTTGGAATAATGTTATTATATACTATAACTGAGTACTGGGTGTTACATTATTTTTTACTTCAAAAGTTTCATCCTTGAATTTTTTGGAATATCACCTCATAAATAAATGTTAACATTTTTTATCAAAAAATGACTTGGTTACGATGTCTGTTACCCTATAATAAAAATTATCCAATTTAAATTTATGATCCAATTCATATGATTCAACAAAAAATATCCTCTAGTATCATGAATGCACAGAGGCACTTTATAATAAAATAATGAGACTAGAATTATATTTTCTTTGTTGGTGAATACATGCATTTAGATAGGAATATGATTTACGAGTAATGAGGTAGAACATATCTAGAATATTAGAGATATTGGGTGGCACTGAAAAATAGTAGTACACAACTCTAATTTTTTTTTTCCAAAATCCCAATAGTCTCAAGGTACATGGGGTAGAGATTACATTTTATACCAAACATTATAACAAAATTCCAAGGAGATACCATAAAGAAAACATAATCCCCTTATTGATGTTCTAGATCATTTATTTGGATATCGATATATCTCTCTTTCCTACATAGATCATCCTTGATATGACATTGAATTGTTATCAGTTTTCTCTTTATCATGTAAAAATCTATTCCCATCAAATATTTATTTCAACAAATTCCTAAAAAAATGTGATATATGACATATTTTTCATAATATTATTCATACATTTCTATTTAGATTATTAAATGGGAACTAATATTATACGAAAGTTCCACCAAAGATAAATAATTATCACAATTATATTGAAATTAATGTTTGCATAATGTTATCATGTATTATAATGTTATAATAGTCTATTTTGATAGTCCATCTATATGAGGATGATAAGAAGCACTCAAATGTTTCTATATCTTGTGAGACATCTACAAAATTATTTAGTTTTTATGTAAACTATGGGTCATGATCAAATTCAATCGAAAGAGGTGCACTATGAAATCTCAAAAATTTATTTATATAGAGTTTCATGAGGTGTTTAATAGGTTTATCCTCCCTTACAGTGATGAAATGTGATAATTTTTAAGGAATTAAATTATAACATACATTGAATCATTTATTTTAAAATTAATTATTAATATAGTGAAAATGATATAGTAATATCATACCTCTTCAACAATCGAATATGGAAAGATTGAATAACTCATTTTGGATATTGTCTCTAAACCTTTATCCATTAAAAGGCATTGAATCTTATTATATTGTTAGCAATTTACCACATCATATTATCCAACAAAAAATGCTCAGTTAAATATCTATAATTATTGGTTCTCCTAGGTTGTATAAAGAAATGTTAGCTATGGGATTCATTTTGTAATTCATTATTATGGTTGGGAATTAATGTAACATGTAACCTCTTCCTAAATTTAGGCACCCAATCTTAATTGACATTGTTTTACAAATTACCACCATTCAAAACATTAATTTAATATTTTAAACTCTTATCATCATTTTGGGACCTTTTTAACTACTATGGTTAAGATATTTTGGAAATCATTTAGAAAAGGTGTAATGTTTCAACTTCTTTATTGATCCATATTTCCAAGTTTATTAAATCACCTAATATAAGATCTTAATTCATCATTTTTAGTCAAACCTCCATGATATTTTATAATCAACACATCAACCACTTATTTTCCTTCCGTGGGTGTTAGTGTACTCATATATCACAGTCCATGAGCAGCTAAAGGTATATCAATTATCTTATGTTGATAAAGTTTTGGGAAATGATATATTTTAACCTTTTATGATCTATATATATATATATCAAATATTTCACTATAGAGATTATAATTCCATTTATTCCATTCATATATTATGTCTACCAACTCAAGGAAATGTATTATATATTTATATTCATGTATCTATAACTATCTTGATGAATATGAAAAAAAATTATCATTCAAAATAAGGAAATAGATCTTATTTCTTCAATGAATCAGTATATATCATAAATAAATCCCTTTTTATTGAAAATTAAATATCTATGCATCGACCAGTGAATTATTTAATAAATCAAAAATTTCATTAAAATCATATAACCATATGAACATAACCCCTTCACATATAAAAAAATTTATGGCTTAACTAATCTGGAATGTAATTGAACCTAGCACTGATAGTAGCCTACTAATATAAGGAAACAACATATTTTGATCTTTTTTTCAATGTAGGAAATTCAATAACTAACTTTTTCATAGATTTGATAATTTATATTAAATCCATGAAGACAATATATCCATGAATGGAAACTTATTGATGTAATTTTTTAAAATTAATAATATTCTATGTAACCTATTTCCTTTTAGATTTTAACCTATGTTTATCAAATTTCTTTTTTTACACCCAGAAAGTTTAAAATAAGGTTATTGTGTTTGATAGAGTATATGACAGGCAACACCAGGACTAAACAAGGGGATAATTATTATTCTATAAATATTAAAGTTATAAACTATACATAGAATTGGGGGGTTCAAATAGATTTAAAAATATTATGAAATATTTATAAAGGTCATAGTAAATACAAATGTGTTGAATAATGCTTATGGAATAATCACACATTTTTTGGTTAAGTCATTATATACTAAAAAAATATATTTTATTGAAAAATTTTTGTTCTTTTTTGTGATTGGATAATATAATTAATTTTTTTCCACTTTTGGAACAGTTTTTTATAGAATGTATTTTTTTTAAATCAAAAATTAATTTTTTTGATTAAATAATGAAAAATTATCTGAAAATTTTGACTTCTCAATTTATAATTAAATGACTAGTTTTTTAGTTTAAATTATTTACAATGTCATATTCTATAATGTATTATAATTAAAATATTATTATTTATTTTTGATTAAAAATTACTGATTAATTTTTTTGATTGAATTTTATAATTGAATTTGGTATAAGAAATTTATATTATTAAAATTATATTTTAATGAAAAATTGTGTTATGTCATATTTTTAAGGAGTAAATTTAAATTATATTATTATTCTTATGTCATTGTAATAAAAAACAATAGATTTAGTATTTACAATTAGGAGGTCCTAATTTTTTAAGAAGGTCCCTTTTATTTTTTTTCTCATTATCTGTAGTTACCATAGTAAATATTTGTAAACAGGTTAAAGGTAAATGGGTTAATTAAGGGGGAAAATGATTTTAGAAGGACTAAAAATAAATAATAAATATCAACTTAATTTTATTGGATGATTATATTTAATCTATATTCATCCTTTATTTGAACATATGACCCTTTGGTTCCATACCTCCATGACTGAGACCTTTCTAATACATTATATAAATAAAAAAATAATTGTTTTTTTCTTAATTTTATATCAATAATATTTTGTTTCATGGAGAAAATGTAATTTTGTTCAATTATAAATATTAATTAGAATGATAAATGATTATTTTAATCAGGTTAATTTTTTTTCATTCTTGAAAATTGAAATTATTATCTTAATTGCACATGCATCGCTGGCACAATACTCATTTAATTAATTGAAAAATAAAAAATTGTTTCCAAAATTTTGAATGTATTATAATATGAATGACTTATTGTTTTATACAAATATATTAGCTAAAAATAACTTTTTATAGTGGTTTAAATGGAATACTTTCGGATTCCTTTACTATCATGTTTTTTTTCAAAGTAAACATAAATGAATAGATCCAAAAATGACACTAATTATTTTTATATAAATAATATATTATTAAATGATTAAAAATGACGAAAAAATTTCTATTCATCCAAGTTATTATTTTTTTATAAATATCTTATATGGTACATTTATGGGCCAATTATTCTTTTATAGTAATTATATTTTCACATAATTTGTAAACAAATTCCATACCACAGTAATGGTCAAAAAGCATTAACATGGGTTAAAACAAAAAGTTAGGGGTGAAAACCTAATATATACATTTCCAATTTTTAGTTAGTTGGAGTATTTAGAATCATTTATATCTTATCCATTAATTATTTCTTTTGGATCCATTTGAATATGAATATTAATTTATACTAATTTAATATTTTATGAAATTCTATGTGTTCCCCTCCCCTTTATTATAAAAGGGAATATTTCTCATTATTTCATCACACATAATGAATAATTTGTTTTTTCAAAACATACCTTACCAAATCCATTAATATCGTACCTACCAAATTTATATAATTATTATTTTTGTAATAATACAATCCTTCGAGAGAATAATGTGAAAATAAAAAGTGGTTGTCTAAGGAACATGTATATCTTTTAATCAGATATTTTAGTTTTATTTCATTTTAAACCTCCATTAACAAATATAAACAGTGATGAAATAATTAAACTGGTATATTAAAAATTCGAATCTATTACTATGTTAATATAATAACATATATCCATTTTCTCTTCCATCAAATGGTAAACAATGTAATTGTTCATGTGTACGACAAAGTACTGCATCTCAAACAAATCTAATCTTTTTCTCCTTTATCGCCTATTAAAAATTTTTATAAAGATTTTTAATGCATATTTATGATAATAATGTAATTTTTATCTTCATTAAAATATAAAAGATCATTTAATTTCTTAACAATACATTCAATGAAAAATTATAATGTCTTTAATGCATACGTGTCGACTACAACCTATGTGAAGCTATGCGATTCATTTATCATCGATAAAAAACAAGAAATATATATATATGTATATTTAAATTAATAATATGGTATATATAATATATTTATAATTCTTTAAATATATAATAATACTTACATTTTTCCATCATTATCATTGAAAAATAGAATGTTACACAAGTGTATGTAAGACTTACCATCTCAATGATTGTAACGTTTTTCATTTATCATAACCCTATTTATAAAATTTTATAAAAGTATAATTGATATAAAAATTTTCATTAATTCATTATATTTATTTAACATAATTTAGTAAAATAATATTTTAATTCTTTTCATAAGTGACACATTACTTTAAAACCCTTATTTTAAATGTTTTAAATATTTATTTTCTAAATATTTATCTTCTATGACCATGTTATTCTCAATTTATAAATAAAATTAATATTAATGATTCAATTATATGTAAATTACTTTTTAAAAATAATTAATATGATTTATAATGTTTGAAAAAATGGATTATTTGTAATGTTATATGTAATAGACTTTCTTTCCAACAATTAACTTTTAAATTTTCCTTTCCAGATACTTTTAATCCATGCACATATTTTTTTAATTATATTTTCCTCCATTTATATGAAGATAAATTAATTATAAAGGAAATTTTACATATCAATCTTAATTTCATTTTTTTTCAAAATGATCATTTTTAAGCATTTTATACAGTATATTTTGACTTATATATTGAAAAAGAAAACAAATGTTATATTTTAACATATATGACAATAATGAATTTTCTTGCAATTGTAACCATTAATTTTTACATATATTTCATTATATTAAACTATTTAGTTTTTACATACAAGTCCTCATTCCCTATATTATTCTTAACTTTAAAAGGGGTTTAAAATGGAATGGATATATCAATATCAGGGATTTATTTCTTTTGGGTGAAACGAATATTTTTATGTATGTAATGTTAAAATTTAAAAGATTATATAATCTAGTATTATGTTATGGTTACTTATAATTATTATAATATTGTTTGGTTCTATTATAAACTATAGAAACATGGTTCCATTATAAATAAATAATGGGTGGTTGTGTTAGATCTAATGATGTGTTGGTCTGTGATATTCCTCCAATGCATTGGGTATGTAAGTTTACAATATTAGTTATTCAATTTGTAATAGTGATATGGAAAATGAAATCACAGGTTACCTATTTGAATTACCTATTCTTTATTTTTTTTATATAAATCTTATGATTTTTCAAGGTATGATAGAGATATAATGTTTAGAATAAAATTTTATCTCTTTATAAAGTGTGGAAAATGTTACTTTTTTGAAAAAAGATATCCTTTTTATCATGACTTAAGAAACTATATGGAGTTTTTATTTTGATTTAAATATTTCTTTTGATATTTATTATAAAAATATTTCTCTAGTAGTTTTAACTTATCAATTATGAAAATTCATATTTTGATAAAAAATTTTATTTTTCAAAAACATATATTTATAAGTATTCATGATCTAATGATTTAAATTATTTTTTTCCTTTATTCCCATTACCGAGATTCTTGTTCTCATAATGCATTTTTAAATGTTTTTCATAGGTCTTAATGATATGTGAAAAAGCTTGAGAAATTCATAATTCAAGATATAGAAGTTACCTCGAATGAATCTATTAGTCTTTACAATGAATTTTATATTATTGAAAAACGGATATTGAGTAGAAGTGTCTTCATAATAATATATTTTTTTATGTAAGAGTTACATACTAATTCTATATGACAAAAAGTTGTAAATAACCTTATGTATGTAAAGAATGAATTATTTTTCTGAAAACAAAGTATTATCTAACGTTTAAATTAATTTCAATATAGTTTTAATCAAAAACAGGTTTATATAACATTGGGTATTATGAAGTTTTTGTTTTATATTAAAATAAGAGTTATGGATATAATATTTGGTTAATAATACTAACATTTAACATAATTTTAAATGCATATATTTATATATTATTTTAGGTTTTATGTGACCAAACTTTAAGGTAGTTAATGATATTTTGGGAGTTTTTTATTAGGTTGAGGTATATATAACCCATAGGCTTAATGGAGAAGATTATTTTGGAAAAATACATTTACATTTTTTTATATGTATATGGAAGGGTATAAGATAATATTTGTGGAAAAAAGATTATGAAATTTTGATTTTAAGTTTTTTATGTATTTAAGGTTAATGTATTATAGAATTACTATGGGTATTTTCATTCAAAGAACTATTTTTCATTTGAAATAAAATTATTCATTTAATGTTTTTATGATGTTAATTTCAATAGATTAAGGATAATTTATCATTATAGAAGAAAATAAACCTTTCATAAGCTTATTTTCCTTTAGAGATGATTTAATCAACACTATTAGGGAAATATTTTGTTCAATTAAAATGATTTTTTTATTATCCAAATCAACTATAACAAACAATTAAATCCATCCAACAACTTTTCATATTTATAAATTTTCTATGGATCATGGTATTTATTTTATTTTATTTAAAAATATCAAGTGATAAATATAATTAAAAATTGAAATAACCCTAAGAACATAATAATTTATTTTATGGTGGAAAGAAATTATTTATGGGTGATAAAGGGGATATCAAAAATATAAAGGAAGACCTTGGAGTTTGAAATTAATCAATGAAAAATTTTCTTATGATTTATATATGAAATATGATTGAATTTATATTAATGAATATAATTGTTTTATTTTATTGATAACCCTTGAGATAAAGAGTGATTTTTTGATTAGGTGATAAATTTTATTTTGGAAAAAGGTCTCGATATTTTTGGGAACATTATATGTTAAAGGTGAATAGAATATTAAGGGATTTTATTTGAATATTAACAGTTGAATTATCATTTGGAAGAATATTTAATTTTACCACGTATTTATGGTGATTTATATCATTTATGGAAATGCTTACCATATCATGAAAATTATATGACTACGTCATATACGTTTTTGGTATGATAGTTTATGAGTGATTTCCATTATTTGGAGATAAATGTTGGAATAATATGTAATAAATTATTATAATCATTGGGTTTTAATCTCATTCAAGATTATTTTTGATAATTTTAAGGATTTTTAATTATAAAATGATTTAGTTTTTATTTTGGATATTACAATAAAATTTTTGATAATAATATATCATTTATTCATTTGAAGGTTTATTCATTTTGAAAATTATCTTATCTTTCACTAACCGTTTGAGTTTGGGAAAATTAATACTTATAATAGGATTATATTTTATCCTTATGTGGAATTTTTTGATCTTTTTTGTTGTTGATTTTAGTGCTTCGAGCATGAACAATACATCGAGAATACACATTGTTTTGATCAGACGATTATATTATGGTGGAAATGATTAAAGGATAAAATCATAAATATCAAGAATGTTTATTTTCATTTTATTATTGTAATTTATATTAAATTGATTCCTTATCTATAAAAAATATATAATAATACAATAACTTTATCTTATTAATTTCTCTTCTAATGAATCAATTTCATTTTTGAATCAATTTTGGGTTACAGTTTTATTGTTACTAACTTTCAAGGAGTAATTTGATTACTTATGATGAATGATATCTATCAATCACCATCAATATTTAGGAATTATTCAATTCAACATTGAATATATTTTAACATCCAAAGAATTTTCTCATATTTTGAAACCTACTATATGTTATTTTAAATGACCTTAATAATCCCCATTTCCTTTATTTTAGTTGATGTTTTATTTACCCTTTATATGATGTGGAATTTTGATAAAGGTAGTTTCTAATGTAAATCAATTGATTATAGAGATAATTATAACATTTATAGGAATCAAATTACTAAATATTGTTGGGGTAGTCGGTAACTCCCAATGTTTTTAATATAAGAACACTACGTTTGATAATATGTATGACACACAATATCGAGATTTAAAAAACCATGAAATATTATTATTCATATGTGGCTATAGTAACCTATCCATTGAATAGGAATGTATTAACATAAAGACACAATTTTATGAAATATATACACACAAATATATATAAATGTGACAATCAATACAAATGTATTGATTAATTGATAAGGAATAATCACCCAAATTTTAGTATATTCATATAATGCTTCAAAAATACATTTTCTTCTAAAAGTTGTATTATTTATTTTTGTAAGTGGGTAATAGAATAAATTTATTCCACTTTTGAATATGGTATTTTAGTAAAAAGAGATAATTTTTTTTAAAAAATCTTATTATAATTAACTTATCGTGAAGGTTTCAATTTTTTTTGGAAGAATTTGATTTTTCATTGAATAATTAAAAAAACTAATATTTATTTTAATGTATTTACAAATTTATATTGAATTAGTTTTTTTTTAAATATAATTATTTCATTTTTATTTAAAATATTCTTATTATAGGTTTTTGAATGAATTTTAATCATTAATTTTCTTAAAAAATATTTATATATTAAAAAATAATTTTATATAAAAATATTTTATTATCACATTTTTTCAGTTCATACGTGAATTAAATTCTACTACATAGTTTTTTTGAATAATGAAAATTTTTTTCAATATTTTTAATCTAGAGTTTAATTTTTTTAAATAAATTCTATAAATGTTTTTCTATTATGAATAGTAATTTTATTAAATATTTATTACCATGTAAAAAGTAAAATGTTCTAATTCAAAATAAGAATGATTTTGTATGTTATAAAACTGACAAAAAATAATTACATAATTATATTGGATGTGTATATTTCTTACATAATCATACAAACGTAGAATATATAACCTTTTGGTTCAATATGACAGTGATTGTGGTTTTTAAAACACTTTATTTAAAGAATAGAAAAAATGTCACTTTATTTCTTTCAGTATAGATAATATTTTGATTCATGGATAAAATAACATACCATCCATTATAAATAATAAATTGAGAGATAAATTATTATTTATTCCTAGAAATTTATTTCTAATTTTTTAGTAATGAAATGATTTCTTTTTATTCTTATGTATAACTGACACATGAACTGATAAATAACCTAAATTATTATAAAAATATTATATGTAATGTAAAATGAAAGAAATATTATGTTCTAAATTTTGTTTATTAAAATATAATAATAGAGAGGTTTTAATGGAATTGTTTTAAAATTATTTTCTCTCCTGTTGTTTTGAACATAAAATTAAATAAATAATTCCAAAATGGAAACTTAAGATATTTTATTGAATTATTAAAAAATCATAAAAAACTAAATTAAAATTTCTTTTTTAGTTTCATCAAAATGGCATATGTTGTCCATTTACAGTCCAAATTTAATTTCACAGTAACTATATTGACCCCTAATGTTTAAAATCATTATTAACATTGTAATTGTCAAAAAGGGTTTACATGAGTTAAAACAAGATAATCATAGAAAAATAAACTCATCATATCTAATATTCATTGAATGATACTGTTTTAACTCAAAGTTATATATGAATCTTTTTAATGGATTCAGTTGGATTTGAATATTAATTTATATTAAATTTAATATTTTAAGAAATTCCAAGAGCACCTATCCCCACTCTTATAAAATGGAACCTCTTCATCTCTTTTCATCACATAATAATGATTATTTATTTAAGAAATTCCATACAAAAATAGCTTATTTACATTCTTAAAACTATTTTAGAGGTCCTATATTGTGTATAATACCAACTATAAAAGAACTAAGGTTTAAATTATAAGAGGTTGTCTGAAGAATATGTGTTTATTTTAAGAAGATGTTTTAGATTATGTTTTTTTACTACGTCTTTCAAATATTATCCAACCATGAAGAAATAATAAAAAATGTAAATTAAATATATTGATATGTAATTATATTAATTTAATAACCTATATTAATCATATATTCCACAAATGGTAAATTAAATCATTATTCATTAGTATAACATACAACTTCCTTATGGACAGATGTAATTTAGTTTCCATATCAACCTTTTATGGATGGTTGTAGTGATCGATTATATATATATATATATATTATATGATATTAGTGATATATTTATCATTCTCATATTATAATGTGAAATTTAATTTCTTACATTCCATATCAATAAAAAATGTTACCGTCGTTTGTGCATATGTGTGGACCACCACCTCTATGAAGGGATGTGATATGTTTATCATCAGCACATAAAATGTTTTATTTATATAATTATATATTGATATATAATATGGTATTTATGTTATATTTTTTATTATATAATTATAAAATAATACTTACCTTATTTCCATCAAGATCATCGAAAATTTGATATGTTACCCATGTGTACGTATGACCTACCATTTCTATGATTATAATATAATTCATTAATAATTAACATCATTAATGAATGGTTTTAAAAGAAAAATAGATATATAAAAATATGAAGTATTTCATGATTCTTACTATCATGTTTATTGAATGATTTCATTTTTGACTATAGTCAATCCACTATAGTCATTTTGACCGTATGGGCTAAATATCATCAAAATGTATGACATAAAATTAATTGATTATAAAATGGTAAAAGAAATAATAAACATGAATATATTCCAAAAATAGTAAATAATTGAAATATTTTTTTTATTTCAGAAGATAAATAATTTTCATGACTAGTCCAAATCAAGGTTTGAGACATTCTTTTAAAAATTCTCGAATACAATTTCCCTTAAAACTCTTCTTTTATTCCATGTACATGTTATTATAATGGTTAAGGAAAAGTATAATTTATAATTAAATGTTTATTAACAATTATTTTTACCATATTATACTTTCTTGAAATTATTTTCTTTGAAATAGATTTTTTATTGTTTTTCATAATGGACACATGACTTTAATGAAATTATTTTAAATGTTAAATATTTTTTGAAAACATTTCTCTTCTATTCCCATGTTCTCTAATGTTTTCAATAAAATTATATTTTATTATTCATGGTATGATAATGTTCATTTTTAAAATATTTTAAATTCATTACAATTTTTTTTAAATATGAATCTTTCTAATTTTTATCTTATTGAACTTTCTTTTTTTAATCAACTTCAAATGTTTCCCTTATAACTAATTTTCTACCATGTCCATATTTATCAAATTATATTATGGATATATTTATATTGATATAAATTATTGATAAATAAAATATTATTACTACACTTTAATTTATTTTTATTGTCATTCAAAATGAATTTTTTATTAAAATTATACAGAAAATATTAACTGAATTTACAAATAAAAAATAAATGTTCTATTTTAACATATATGGCGATAATGACTTTTCCCGCCACTAAAATTGTTAATTTATATTTTATGTTTTATAATATTATATATTTTATTCAATTAAAAACTATCATGTCCAATTTTTTAATTGTTTTCAATAAGGGTTTTAAAATGGAATTGGAATTTGCAATTCTGGAAATGTTTTCTTATAGTTGTAACTAGTATTTTTATGAGTTTATTGTTATAAATTTAGGTATTTTAGGTTTTATGTGTATTTTATGGTTCCTAGTAATTTTTAGGATGATGGATGATTCTATAATAATCCAAATATTGGTGATTCCTTAATGAAAAGAGGACATATGATTCTGTTATAAAAAAAGGATGGGTTGTTTTGTGATAGCGCTCCATTGAATATAGTATTAAATTCGACTATATGTGATATTTGGTATTCAAGAGTTATATGGAAAATAATTTTCAAATATACCTACACAACTTATATATTATTTATATGGATTTGTATGCAAATAATATTATTTTCAGTGTATTCTAATTATCTTATGTTTAATGAAATATATATCCTACTTCTTATGGGGGGAAGTATAAATTTTTAAAAAACAATCCTTGTGTTTTTCATAACATAAAAGAAACAATTATTAGTTTTATATTTTTTTTATAATACTTATTAAATTTATTATGAAAACATTTGGATAGGAATTTCAATGTTTGATTAAGAAAATGTTTATTTGTAGTAGATTATCCAATAAAAAAATATATTTTAATTAAATTTTAATGGTATTAAATGTTCATTTTTGATCTTATGGGATTGAGTTAGTCCATTTTCATTATGAACATCCATTCTCATCATTTGTGCACTTCATGCCTAATGTACACCAATTTAGGCCCAATGAATCATCTGATACAAAAGAATGTAATTATCAATATTTTAATTTGATATTTTGGGAACTATATCTACACTTAAAGTTGAACATTGTTCATTCAGGGATCAACGGATGATTCATAAATGATGATGGAGATATTTAGAGATAAATGGAAGCAATTCTATAGAAGGCAGATTGGACACAAGACCACTAATGGAACTGTGGGGACCAACATATAGGCCCCATTAATCCCAAAATTTGTGGGATGCTATAAGATATGTATAGGAACAAATAACCCTACAGGAGACAATGCTAATTCGGCCTCCATTGTGTCCATTTAGGCGGCCCAAGTTAGTGATAATATTCTAGACCAGATTCTGCGGCCCAGAAAAATAGCCCACTAATATGATCATATCTCGGAATCCACAACTCCAAATGGGTCCAAATTTTACAGGAGGATATAAGACAGTCTAGGAACCATTTTATTCTTGTATGGAACACTCTGATTCGGATATCTAAAAGGTCGTCCAAGCACTTATGTTCGGTGAAGGAAAGATGGATGCCACCTCAGTTCAAGGGTGGAAAAGTCTCCTCTCCCTTACTTTCCACCACCCTAGGCCTAGCATACTCAAGTGGGATCCTTTGTACTATTAGAGACGCGACCCAAGGCTCCAAAAATGCCTATTTAAGGAAGTGGTGGTGAATGAGTTTTTAATCTTGGATTCTTTGTTCAATTGTAATGTTATGCTGCAATTTTGTTGTCTCAAATTTGTCTTTCACATATAAGTTATTCAATTCACTTTAGTTTCTTAATAAGAGTTCTTCTTATTCTCTTATTCTATTGTTCTTCATATCACTTTGATACCGTTGGATCAAGGTGCGAATTTATTCACACCAAACCTTGTGAAATTATTCATACAACGGTGGAGTGATCATTTTATTTTTGTTGTTTTCTTACTTCTCCATTTACTCACTCATGAGTCTACTTTCCGCGTCCCTTGAAACCATGGGACCAATGGAGGGATAACCCACTTATGGGTTTATCCAAGGGAGTAGCAAGGGGATGGATTGGATGTTATTTATCACCCCATTAATGTATAATCACTTCTTAAATTGTGATTTTTATTTGATGATTTCTAAACTCCATCGTCCTTGTTGAATTTAAGGCCACACACTTCATGTGCTAATACGAACCATTACCTTAAAGTTCTCAAAACTTTGTTCGCTCAAGTTTATAGGCGATTAGTATAAAAGGGTGTAGGCATTGAATGATTTTGTTTAATCTCCTTAAATGAACACATCTCAAATATAAGAAATTGAAATCATTGAAAAGGAAATAAGTCCAATCCACCCCGAGTGATAACCTAGGATCAACCCATTATATTAAATTGAATTCACTTAAATCCATTAGATATCCTCTAAACTCATCTAAAATCAATCTAAGTTGGACACTTCATAGCTGAAAACTGTCCATAGAATGTACGTGTCTATAGGTTACTTATTAGGTCTCATCCAAATTCTCTTATCTTGTCCCTTTCTCGTTTTTCTTCTTTTGGCGCATGTCCTCCTACACCCGCGATCAATCAAACCGTCTAGTTAGGGTGGATAGTCCTAGGGTTGGGGAGTCAAGTACACCAAGGGAAGTCATTCCATTAGATGCTAATATTCCTAATACTCTAGAGTCTAAAATTTAGCCCATTTAAGTGGAAGGTATTCAAAGAAACCAACTCATAAACTCGGATGGAAACCAAAATGTAAACTCAAATGAGGCAGCCCCAAACTTGGGGAATGCAATTGATCAAACCATGAATGATTACCTCACACCTTCTTGGACCAATGCCCCCTCATACATTAGACACAACTCCCTAGAATATTCCAACTACATCTTTAAACCCCATTTCCTAAACCATCTTCCCACATTCCATGGAATGGAGTCCAAGATTCCCTACCTTCAGATTAAGGAGTTCAATGACATTATAGAAACCGTGTGTCCCCCACATCAACTAGAATCAGCTAAGATGATGATATTTCCTTTTTCTTTAATGGATCGAGCTAATAATTGGCTAAACAATTTGAGACCATCATCCATAAACTCTTGGGACCAACTACAAAGATAATTCTACAAAAAATACTTTACCCACCATAAAACAATTGCACTTAAAAAGAGTATCCAAAACATTTTTGAAAAAAAGGGAGAGTCATTATATGAAACATGGGAGAGGTTCAAAGACACTCTAAACATGGTTCCACACCATGGTTTTTCTATTCCTAAACAAGTATGAATGTTCTATGAAGGTTTGGGTCTGGGGAGCAAACAATTCATTGACATGATGTGTAATGAAACCTTTAAAAACAAATCCCCAAATGATGCTTACGAGTATCTAGAAAGCCTTTTTGAAAAAAACCAAACATGGGGAACATCACATTATTCTGAAAATCCACAAAGAACTACTAGAAGTCATACACTTAGAGAAGAGGAATGCCTTAGGGCTAAACTCGCAGCACTCTCTAGGAAGGTTGAAGATATAGACCTTAGGAAAGTCCATGAAATCCAAACTATTGACCTTGTTTGCACAATTTGTGACAAACATGACCATAAGACAGATAACTTCCCAACCATTCCATCCATCAAGGATGTTCTTTTAGGAGGACCCCCAGCGGAAGTAAATTCCTTAAAATTTCAAAAGCCTCAATACCAAAACAACTTCAATCCTAGGTATAACGACCACCCAAGCTTCCGCTGGAAATATAACCAACAACCTAGCCAACCACATGGACAAAATCCTTACCCCCATCAGAACTACCAAACCCATAACCAGTTCCAAAACCAACCTATCCAATACCAATAGCCACTAGTCCATTTTCAACAAACCATCCCACCTCTAAAATATCCCCCTGGGATAAACCAACCTGCTCAAGAACCCACCCAAACTGTTCGACAAAGCCTACTAGAACAACTGTGCAAACAAATAGAGAGGATGAACTTAGAAGTCTCTTCCCTAAAACAAGAACACCAATCCATCAAAACTGGAAAGGAACGCACGCCTACTCAGGCGGTGCCATCCTCAACATGAAGGGGAGAGTCAAGTTGTGCTCAAACATCTCAAGAAAAACATTAGGATGTGATTATTTTAAGAAGTGGGAAATCAATTGAGAAACATGAACAACTAATTCAGAACCTACCTGAAGATTCAAACATGGATGGAAATTCAAATGAACCACAATATCAAACTGAGGAAACTGATAACAATGTGAAAGAAACAACTCTTCAAAAAACAACCCCACAACCTACACCTTTCCTCAATTCATGAGGGGGAAACCCAAGCCTGAACTGAGTGAAACATTGAGGGAAATCTTCTCACAAGTCAAGTTGAACATTCCCTTTCTCGATGCCATCCAAACCATACCTCCCCACTCAAAGTACCTTAAGGACTTGTGAACTTTTAAAAGAAACTTTACACATAAAAACCAAGTCGTTTTGGTCTCTAGTGTGAGTACCACCATTCAAGGGACCATTACTCCTAAGTTGAAAGACCTGGGTTGCCCTTACATCAATGTTGAACTAGGAGAGAGAAAGGTTGTCAAGGCCTTGTGTGACCTAGGTTCTAGTGTCAATCTCATCCCCTATGTCGTGTACTGCCAGTTAGGCCTAGAAGAACTCCAACCCACATCTTTCACACTTCAACTTGTTGATCGTAGAATTAGGGTTCCAAAAGGGATTTTAAAGGACGTTCTGGTAATGGTTGAAAACTTCATCTACCCTGCTGACTTCATTGTCCTTGATAACCATCAAAACATAGGAAATAAGGAACTAACCCCAATCATCCTTGGCTGTCCTTTTATTTCAATAATCAACTCTATTATCCGAGTCCGAAATGGGAACATGACCATCACCTTTGGTAACATGAGTCTAGACTTGAACATCTATAATCCAAGCTCACAAATAGGGGATGATGAGGACATTCATGAAGTAAACATGATAGGAAGCATTGATAATGAATCCATGGAACATTAGGGAATATTTGATGAATGTTTAAGTCTGGATGAGATTTATTTCCTTTGTTCACATGAAGGAAGTTTATCTCCTTGTCTTGAATCATTTTCAAATTGCTCATATGATGAAGTCTTAGGTCTAACAATCAGTGAAAACTTTCAGAAAACCACTTTCATGGAGACCACTCCAACATCCTTCACTAAATCTGATCAGGCCAATCTATTAGCTGAAAATTATACATGTGGGAAATCAATCCTATCTAAAACTTTAGGAAATAAAATTAATCTTGATCCAATGTTCCAATATTCTGCTGAAATTCTGAACCAAACTGATCTTGAATTTAAGGAACTTCCTGCTGCACTAAAGTATGCCTTCCTAGGGGACAATCAAACACATCCTATTGTCATTTCTTCTTTTCTTGAATCCAATCATGAGAGGATGCTTCTAGATGTCCTTCAGAAACATAAGAAAGCCATTGGTTGAACCCTATCTGATATTCCCAGGATTAGCCCACTTGTTGGGACTCATAGGATTGTTTTGAAATCTGATTCAAAGCCATGTCATTAACCTCAACGATGACTCAATCCTAATCTCATGGAGGTAGTAAGGAAGGAACTTCTGAAATTGTTAAAAGCTGATATCATATATCCCATAGCTGAGAGTGAATGGGTGATCCCAATACAAGTGGTTCCAAAAAAGGCTGGAATCACAGTGATAACCAATGAGTATGGAGAGATTCTTCCAAAAAGGGTGAGTAGTGGATGGGGGGTCTGCATTGACTATAGGAAGCTAAACTCATTCACCAAGAAGGACCATTTCCCCTTACCATTAATTGACCAAGTCCGTGAGAGAGTG
The DNA here is from genome assembly GCA_963277665.1 of Viscum album. Taxonomy (NCBI): domain Eukaryota; kingdom Viridiplantae; phylum Streptophyta; class Magnoliopsida; order Santalales; family Viscaceae; genus Viscum; species Viscum album. Next base: position 1,137,511,768 of record OY728166.1, read on the forward strand.
GCAGATCATGCCTTCTACTATTTCTTATATGGGTACTCAGGGTATAATCAAATTGAGGTCTCCATAGAGGATAAAGGGAAGACTACATTCACATGTCCTTTCGGTACCTTTGACTTCAAACGCATGCCCTTAGGGTTATGCAATGCCCCTTGAACCTTCCAGCGGTGCATGATGGGAATCTTATCAGACATGGTAGGGGATTTTCTAGAGTTCTTCATGGATGACTTCTCTGTGTTTGGGGACACATTTGAGGGATGTATGAGGAATGTAGAGTGAGTCTTGTCAAAATGTGAAGAAAAGAATCTAGTCCTAAACTGGGAAAAATTCCATTTCATGGTTAAAGAGGGACTAGTTCTAGGCCATCTGGTCTAAGGTAGGGGGATTGAAGTTGATAAAGCCAAGGTTGACATCATTCATCACCTCCCATCACCCAAAACTGTCAAGGAAGTAAGGTATTTCTTAGGACATGCTGGTTTCTATAGAAGATTCATCAAGGAATTTAGTTCAATCTCCCATCCCCTTTGTGCTTTACTAGTAAAAGATGATCCATTTGTTTGGAAAGAAAGCTGTCAGGGTTCATTATCAACCCTCAAATCCTCTCTCACCTCTCCTCCCATTATGAAATCTCCAAATTGGAACTTTCCTTTTGAACTTATGTGTGATTCTAGTGACTTTACTGTTGGAGCTGTGTTAGGAAAACGTTGTGATAAAACTTTTTATGTTATTGCTTATGAAAGCAAGTCCTTAAATGATGCCCAAATAAACTACACCACTACTGAAAAGGAATTACATGCTATTGTGTTTGATTTATAAAAGTTTAGGTCCTACCTATTAGGATCCCCCATCACTGTGTTCACTGACCATTCTGTACTAAAATACCTCTTCCAAAAACAAGATGCTAAGGCTAGACTGATTAGGTGGGTCCTTCTCTTAAAAGAATATGTCCTCACAATCAAGGATAAAAAGGGCATTGAAAATGTTTTAGTTGATCACCTATCTAGGATGGAATTCAAAGACAACTCAAATCACCTTTCTGTGTCTGATTCATTTCCTGATGAACACCTATACTCTGTGAGTGACGGCCCTTAGTATGCCGACATAGCCAATTTCTTAGTTACATCAGTCATTCCAAAATTATTAGGGACTCAAGATCGAAGGAAATTTCTTTCTGATGTTAGAAACTATGTGTTTGATGATCCATACCTCTTTATGTTCTTCCCTGGCCAAGTCATTAGGATGTGTGTCCCAGAATCTAAACAAGAGTCCATCCTTAAATTCTGTCATAGTGAGGCATGTGGAGGTCACTTTTCCTCTATGAAAACATCTGCTAAGATTCTTTAATGTGGTCTTTTCTGGCCCACCCTCTCAAGGGAATCATACACATTTTGTCAAATCTGTCCTATGTGTCAACAAGTAGGGTCCATCACAAAAAGGAATGAAATGCCACTCACTCCAATCTTAGTGGTTGAAATATTTGACTGTTGGGGAATTTATTTCATGGGTCCCTTCCCAAACTCTAGGGGATACCTCTAAATACTCTTAGCTATTGATTATGTCTCAAAATGGGTTGAGGTCATTCCAACTAAATCCAACGATCATCAAGTTGTGATTCGATTTCTAAAAGAGAACATATTTTATCGATTTGGAATTCCTAGGGCTATAATTAGTGATCGAGGAACCCATTTTTGCAACCACCCATTCTCTTCACTCATGTGTATGTATGGTATTTATCATAAAGTGTCCACTTCATACCATCCTCAAACCAATGGTCATGCTGAGTTAGCGAATAGGGAGATTAAGCAAATTCTTGAAAAAACTATCAACCCCTCTGGGAAATATTGGTCTGAGAAAATCTTAGATGCTCTTTGGGCCTATTGAAACACATATAAAACCATTTTAGGAATGTCCCCATATAGGTTGGTTTATGGAAAAGAATGTCATTTACCTGTTGAAATTGAGTATAAGGCGTTTTGGGCAATTAAGAAAATTGATTATGACCTCTCATTGGCCAGAACAAAAAAGGAAATTAGATCTCAACGAACTGGTGGAACTAAGGATGGAGGCTTATGAAAATTCAAGGATCAATAAATCTAGAGTTCAAGACTACAAATCTAGGAATATCAAGGTCAAACATATTGAACCGTGAAAACTTGTGCTCTTGTATAGTTCAAAACATCATTCACACCCGGGAAAGTTAAGGTCTAGATGGCCAGGACGTTTCATAGTGCATCATGTGTACCCCCTTGGGGCAGTAGGGATTCAATATCCCACAAGTGGTTACATTTTCAAGGTCAATGGTCAAAGGTTAAAACCATTAATTGAATCTTTCAATAAACATGAAATAGAGGTTGAGTTAACTTAGCCAACCTATGAACCAGAAAAAAATTAATAGATTTAGGGTCCATGTCGGGCTAACGACGTTAAAAAAAGCGCTGAATGGGAGGCAACCCGCAGTTTTCAAGTTTCCAATAATTTCATTGTTATAATCAAATTTATATTTTAAATAGGGTTAGTGAGACATTTTGATATTTCAAAATAAAAAAATAAATTGTTGACCTGTTCTTATATAACGAGTATGGATGGGTACGAAAGGGGAGCGCCATATTCATCCGTGTCACGTGGTGTGATCCTTGAGTAATACCTTACCCAGAAATTTAAAAAGAAGAAAATGTATCATCAGTTTAATTTACATTATTTTTATGTGTTTTTAGGTTGATAAATAAAAATACGAAAAATAAATAAAAATATAATAATAAAAAAGTTGACATCGTAGGTTGTGGGGAAACCCTGTCACAACCGACGAAGCCGTGGGGATTCGAACCCGGGACCGAAGGGAGACAAGGGGGCGCACTTACCACTGACCTACAACTTCTTGTGCTTCCTTATTCTATAATTTTTATATATATACTTATATTTTACTTCCATTATTATATAAATATATATATATTGTTTTTTTATTTTTCTTGTTTTGTTTTCCCTTTTTCTACTAGGGAACTTTGCAAGCGACATGGATATCAAAGGACTACATTTGAGTTGCAAGAACTTCAAACATCAACCACCAGGTGACTTCATTCCATGATCCTCATATTTCAATTTCCTTATTGAACTTCCCTTTTATTTATCTACCCCATTCTAAATTTTATTTTTACAAAACTAGGGACAGTTTCATTCTAAGTTGGGGGGTGTGGAAACAAAATGTTTGTTTAAAAAAACAATGATAAAAAAAGAATTAAAATTTATTTATCATTCATATAATAACATATCTTCTCACATTAAAACTACATAGAAAATAAATTTTATTACCTTGAATCTTAATTTAATTCATGATTAAGTTTAAAATAATTGATTTTGGAAGTTTGGTTGTCCAATGAAAATTTTCATCTTTTTTATTTTTATCCATTAAATAAAAATTCCACAAAGCACGTCCTCTAGACTATGGATTACTAATATGAATTTTTGGGGCCCCATAATAAATAGCATAGGCTGGTTTGATTTTTATGAATAATATTAGTATTTAATATATATATATATATATATATATATAATTTTGCGTGTAGAGTAATGGATTGATAAAATGCGAGGCTTTTGGCACTTGGGGAACATGACTCCAGAGTTGTCTAGACCTAAGTTTTTCAATCTATCTCTATTTATTGTAATATGACTTTTTTTTGATTAAGTTAACTCGAGACTATGCCCAAGTATGTGGGCTTCACTTGGTGCCCTAAGGCCTTTGAGTTTGGGAGTCATCGGAAAAGTCTTGCTACATGGGTTAATTTGATTAACTTCAATTTCAATTACTATAGAAATATTGCAAAAAAATACAAAAAAAGGAATGAATAATACTTATATTATGATTAAATGTGATTTCACCTAGCGCTTCCATGATTTCCTCCTTGATTGAAAATGAACCCCTGTATCTATTGTGATTCACAACACATCATTACACCTAATTGAGTTGGATGAAGTATGATGATGGATTTGATCAAAGGAATGGGATTGGGATTGGGATATGATTTTAAATTCATCTTGTTTTAAATTATCTTGATAGGTTATAAAGATATATTTGTGAGCAGTTTACATTGTGAGCACTGTTTGTTATAATGTGTTTGAAGAAAGGAATTCAAATAAAATCATTGAATTATTTGCTCGGGACTAGAATATATCAAGTTGGGGGTGTGATTATCCAATAAAAAAATATATTTTAATTACATTTTAATGGTATTAAATGTTCAATTTTGATCTTATGGGCCTGATTTAGTGCATTTTCATTATGAACATCCATTCTGATCATTTGTGCACTTCATGCCTAATGTACACTAATTTAGGCCCAATAATTCATCTGATTCTAATTAATGTAATTATCAATATTTTAATTAGATATTTTGGAAAGTATATATACACTAAAAAGTGAACATTTTTCATTCAGGGATCAATGTATGATTTATAAACGATGATGGAGATATTTGGAGATAAATGGAAGTAATTCTAGAGAAAGAAGATTGGACATCATCCCACTTATGGGACTGTGGGGCCCAACTTACAAGCCCAATTATTCCCAAATTTTGTGGGATTCTAGAATCCATGTAAAGGATCAAATCACCCTTCAAGATTAAATGCTAATTTGGCCTCCATTATGTCCATTTAGGCGGACCAAGTCAGAGATAATATTTTGGTCCAGATTCATCGGCCCAGAAACACATCCCACTAATATGATCATATCTCGTAATCCTCAACTCCATATGGGACCAACGACTACAGGAGGTTAGAAGACATTCGAGGCTCCAGTTTCTTCTTATATGTCCCACTCTGATTCTGCCATCTAGAAGGTCTTCCAAGTGCTTATGTTCGGTGAAGGAAAGCCAGATGCCACCTCGGGTCAAGGGTGGAAAAGTCTCCTCTCCCTTACTTTCCACCACCCTAGGCCTACCATACTCAAGTGAGATCCTTTGTACTGTTGGAGCCTCGACCCAAGGCTCCCAAAATTCCTATTCAATGCAGTGGTGGTGAAGGAGTTTTTAATCTTGATGATTTGTTCAATTGTAATGTTATGCTGCAATTTTGTTGTCTGAAATTTGTCTTTCACATGTAGGTTGTTCAATTCACTTTAGTTTCTTAATAAAAGTTCTTATTCTTCTCTTATTATATTGTTCTTCATATCAATTTGATACAATTGGATCAAGGTGTGAATTTATTCACACCAAACCTTGTGAAATTATTCACACAACGGTGGAGTGATCATTTTATTTTTGTTGTTTTCTTACTTCTCCATTTTCTCCCTCATGAGTCTACTTTCTGCTTCCTTTGAAACCATGGAATCAATGGAGGGATAACCCACTTATGGGTTGATCCAAGGGAGTAGAAAGGGACTGGATTGGATGTTATTTATCACCCCATTAATGTATAATCAATTGTTAAATTGAGATTTTTATTTTATGATTTTTAAACTCCATCGTCCTTGTTGAATTTAAGGCCACACACTTCATGTGCTAATACAAACCTTTACCTTGAAGTGCTCAAAACTTTGATCCATCAAGTGTATAGGTGATTAGTATTAATGGGTGTAGGCATTGTGCCAGTAAGAGATGATTTTGTTTTATATTCTTAAATGGACACATCTCAAATATAAGAAATTGAAATATTTGAAAAGAAAATACATCCAATCCACCCCGAGCGATAACCTAGGATCAACTCAATATTTTAAATTGAATTCACTTAAATCTGTTATATATCTTCTAAACTCATCTAAAATCAATCTAATTTGGTCACTTCATAGCCAAAAACAGTCCATATAATGTACTTGTTTATAGGTTACTTATTAGGTCTAATCCAAATTCTCTTATCTTGTCCCTTTCTCATTTTTTTTCTTTTGGCGCATGTCCGCCTACACCCGAAATCAATCAAACCATCTAGTTAGGGTGGATAGTCCTGGTTTTGGGGAGTCAAGTACACCAAGGGAACTCATTCCATTAGATCATAATATTCCTAATACTCTAGAGTCTAAAATTGATCCCATTTCAATAGAAGGTCTTCAAAGAAACCAACTCATAAACCTAGGTGAAAACCAAAATGGAAACCCAAATGAGGCAGCCCCAAACATGGGGAATGAAATTGATCAAACCATGAATGACTACCTCACACCTTCCTGGACCAATGACCCCTCATGAATTAGACACAACTCCCTAGGAGATTCCAAATACATCTTTAAACCCCATGTCCTAAACCATCTTCCCACATTTCATGGAATGGAGTCCGAGATGCCCTACCTTCCCATTAAGGAGTTCAATGACATTGTAGAAAGTATGTGTCCCCCACATCAACTAGAATCAGCTAAGATGAGGATATTTACTTTTTCATTAAAGGATCGAGCTAAAAATTGGATAAACAATTTGGGAACATCATCCATAAACTCTTGGGACCAACTACAAAGATAATTCTACAAAAAATACTTTCCCCATGATAAATCAATTGCACTTAAAAAGAGTATCCAAAACATTTTTGAAAAATAGGGAGAGTCATTCTATGAAACAAGGGAGAGGTTCAAAGACTCTTGAAACATGGTTCCACACAATGGTTTTTATATTCCTGAACAAGTGAGAATTTTCTATAAAGGGTTGGGTCTAGGGAACAAACAATTAATTGACATGATGTGTAATGGAACCTTTAAAAACAAAGCCCCAAATAATGCTTATGAGTATCTAGAAATCCTTTCTGAACAAAACCAAACATGGGGAATATCACCTTATTCTGAAAAGCCCCAAAGAACTACTGGAATACATACACTTAGAGGAGAGGAAAGCCTTAGGGCTAAACTCGTAGCACTCTCTAGGAAGGTTGAAGAGATAGACCTTTAGAAAGTCCATGAAATCCAAACTATTGACCTTGTTTGCACAATTTGTGAAAAACATGACCATAAGACAGAAAACTGCCCAACCATTCCATCGATAAAGGGTGTTATTTTAGGAGGACCCCCAGCGGAAGTAAATTCCTTGAACTTTCAAAAGCCTCAATACCAAAACAACCTCAATCCTAGGTATAACGACCACCAAGGCTTCCACAGGAAGGATAACCAACAACCTAGCCAACCACAGGGACAAAATCCTTACCCCCCTCAGAACTACCAAACCCATAACCAGTTTCAAAAACAACCTATCCAATACCAACAGCCACCAGTCCATTTTCAATAAACCATCCAACCTCTAAAATATCCCCCTGGGATAAACCATCCTACTCAAGAACCCACCCAAACTATTCCACAAAGCCTACTAGAAAAACTGTGAAAACAAATGGAGAGGATGAAATCAGATGTCTCTTCCCTAAAACAAGAACTTCAAACCATCAAAACTGGAAAGGCACCCAGCCCTACTCAGGCGGTGCCATCCTAAACATCAGTGGGAGAGTCAAGTTGTTCTCAAAAAACTCACGAAAAACTAAAGGCTGTGACTATTTTAAGAAGTGGGAAATCAATTGAGAAACCTGAACAACTAATTCAGAACCCACATGAAGATTCAAACTTGGATGAAAATTAAAATGAACCACAAGATCAAACTGAGGAATCTGATAACAATGTGAAAGAAACAACTCTTCAACAAACAACCCCACAACCTGCACCATTTCCTCAACGCATGAGGGGGAAACCCAAGCCTGAACTGAGTGAAACATTGAGGGAAAGCTTCTCACAAGTCAAGTTTAACATTCCCCTTCTCGATGATATCCAAACCATACCTGCCTACTCAAAGTACCTTAAGGACTTGCGCACTTTTAAAATAAAATTTTCACATAAAAACCAAGTCCTTTTGGCTGCTAATGTGAGTACCACCATTCAAGGGACCATTCCTCCTAAGTTGAAAGACCCGGGTGGCCCTTACATCAATGTTGAACTAGGAGAGAGTAAAGTTGTCAAGGCCTTGTGTGACCTAGGTGCTAGTGTCAATCTCATCCCCTATTCCATGTACTGCCAGTTAGGCCTAGAAGAACTCCAACCCACATCTGTCACACTTCAACTTGCTTATCGTAGAATTAGGGTTCCAAAGGGGATTTTAAAGGACGTTCTGGTAAAGGTTGAAAACTTCATATTCCCTGCTGACTTCATTGTCCTTGACAACCATCGAAACATAGGAAATAAGGAACAAATCCCAATCATCCTTGTCCATCCTTTTCTTTAAATAATCTACTCTGCTATCCGAGTACGAAATGGGAACATGACCATCACCTTTGGGAACACGAGTCTAGACTTGAACATCTATAATGCAAGCTCACAAATAGTGGATAACGAGGACATTCTTGAAGTAAACATGATACGAAGCATTGATATTGAATCCAAGGAACATCAAGGAATATTTGATGAATGTTTAAGTCAGGATGAGATTGATATTTTTTGTTCACATGAAAGAACTTTATCTCCTTGGCTTGAATCATTTTCAAATTGATCTTTTGAAGAAGTCTTAGGTCCAACAATCTATGAAACCTTTCAGGAAACCACTTTCATGGAGACCACTCCAACATCCTTCCCTAAATCTGATCAGGCCAATCTAGTATCTGAAACTTCTACATGTGGGGAATCAATCCTATCTAAAACTTTAGGAAATAAAATTGATCTTGATCCAATGTCCCAATATTCTGCTGAAATTCTGAACCAAACTGATCTTGAATTGAAGGAACTTCCTACTGCACTAAAGTATGCCTTCCTAGGGGACAATCAAACACATCCTATTGTCATTTATTCTTCTCTTGAATCCAATCATGAGAGGATGCTTCTAGATGTCCATAGGAAACATACAAAAGCCATTGGTTGGACCCTATATGATATTCTCGGGATTAGCCCACTTTTTTGGGACTCATAGGATTGTTCTGTAATCTGATTCAAATCCATGTATTCAACCTCAACGGCGACTCAATCCTAAGATCATGGAGGTAGTAAGGAAGGAACTTCTGAAATTGTTAAAAGCTGGTATCATTTATCCCATAGCTGAGAGTGAATGGGTGATCCCAATTCAAGTGGTTCCAAAAAAGGCTGGAATCACAGTGATAACCAATGAGGATTGAGAGATTCTTCCAACAAGGGTGAGTAGGGGATGGAGGGTATTTATTGACTATAGAAAGCTAAACTCATTCACCAAGAAGGACCATTTCCCCTTACCATTCATTGACCAAGTCCTTGAGAGAGTGGCAGGTCATGCCTTCTACTGTTTCTTAGATGGGTACTCAGGGTACAATCAAATTGAGGTCCCCCTAGAGGATCAAGGGAAGACTACATTCACATGTCCTTTCGGTACCTTTGCCTTCAAACGCATGCCCTTTGGGTTATGCAATGCCCCCGGAACCTTCCAGCGGTGCATGATAGGAATCTTCTCAGACATGGTAGGGGATTTTCTAGAGGTCTTCATGGATGACTTCTCTGTGTTTGGGGACACATTTGAGGGATGTCTGAGGAATTTAGAGAGAGTCTTGTCAAAATGTGAAGAAAATAATCTAGTCCTAAACTGGGAAAAATGCAATTTCATGGTTAAAGAGGGACTATTTCTAGTCCAACTGTTCTTAGGTAGGGGGATTGAAGTTGATAAAGCCAAGGTTGACATCATTCGTCACCTTACATCACCCTAAACTGTCAAGGAAGTAAGGTATTTCTTAGGACATGCTGGTTTCTATAGAAGATTCATCAAGGACTTTAGTTCAATCTCTCGTCCCCTTTGTGCTCTACTAGTAAAGTATGATCCATTTGTTTGGACAGAAAGTTGTGAGGGTTCATTCTCAACCCTCAAATCCTCTATCACCTCTCCTCCCATTATGAAATCTCCAACTTGGAACCTTCCTTTTGAACTTATGTGTGATGCCAATGAATTTTCTATTGGAGCTGTCTTAGGACAACGTTGTGATAAAACTCTTTATGTCATTGCTTATGCAAGAAAATACTTAAATGATGCCCAAATAAACTACACCAATACTGAAAAGGAGATACCTTCTATTGTGTTTTCTTTAGAGAAGTTTAGGTCCTACCTCTTAGGATCTCCCATCACTGTGTTCACTGACCATTCTGCACTAAAATACCTATTCAAAAAACAAGATGCTAAGGATAGACTTATTAGGTGGGTCCTTCTCTTACATGAATTTGACCTCAAAATCAATGATAGAAAGGGAGTTGAAAATGTTGTATCTGATCAACTATCTATAATGGAATTCAAAGAAAACTCAAATCACCTTTCTATGTATGATTCATTTCCTGATGAACACCTATACTCTGTTAGTGATTGCCCTTGGTATACCGACATAGCCAATTTATTAGTTACAGGAGTTATTCCAAAATTCTTAGGGACTCAAGCTCGAAGGAAATTCCTTTTTGATGTTAGACACTCTGTGTTTGATGATCCATACCTGTATAAGTTCTGCCCTGACCAAGTCATTAGGAGGTGTGTGCTAGAATCTGAACAAGAGTCCATCCTTAAATTCTGTCATAGTGAGGCATGTGGAGGTCACTTTTCCTCTAAGAAAACATCTGCTAAGATTCTTCAATGTGGTCTTTTCTGGCCCACCCTCTCAAGGGACTCCTACACATTTTGTCAAAGCTGTCCTAGGTGTCAACAAGTAGGTTCAATCACAAAAAGGAATCAAATTCCACTCACTCCTATCTTAGTGGTTGAAATATTTGACTGTTGGGGAATTGATTTCATGGGTACCTTCCCAAACTCTAGGGGATACTTCTACATACTCTTAGCTGTTGATTATGTCTCAAAATGGGTTGAGGCCATTCCCACTAAGTACAACGATCATCAAGTTGTTATTTGATTTCCAAAAAAGAACATATTTTCTCGATTTGGAATTCTTAGGGCTATAATTAGTGATCGAGGAACCCATTTCTGCAACCACCCATTCTCATCACTCATGTCTAAGTATGGTATTTCTCATAAAGTGTCTACTACATACCATCCTCAAACCAATGGTAAAGCTGAGTTAGAGAATAGGGAGATTAAGAAAATTCTTGAAAAAACTATCAACCCATCTAGGAAAGATTGGTCTCAGAAACTCTTAGATGCTCTTTGGGCCTATCAAACCGCGTATAAAACCTTTTTCGGAATGTCCCTATATAGGTTGGTTTATGGAAAAGCATGACATTTACCTCTTGAAATTGAGAATAAGATCTTTTGGGCAACTAAGAAAATGGATTATGACCTCTCATTGGCCGGAACAAAAAGGAAATTAGATCTCAACGAACTGGAGGAACTAAGGATAGAGGCTTATGAAAATTCAAGGATCAATAAAGCCAGAGTTCAAGCCTACCAATCTTAGAATATCAAGGTCAAACATTTTGAACCAGGAAAACTTTTGCTCTTGTATAGTTCAAAACTTCATTTACACCCGGGAAAGGTAAGGTCTAGATGGTCAGGACCTTTATAGTGCATCATGTGTACCCCCGTGGGGCAGTAGAGATTCAATATCCCACAAGTGGTTACATTTTCAAGGTCAATGGTCAATGTTTAAAACCATTCATTGAATCATTCAATAAACATGAAATAGAGGTTGAGTTAACTGAGCCCACCTATGAACCAGAAAAAAAATTAATAGATTTGGGGTCCATGTAGGGCTAACGACGTTAAACAAAGCACTGAATGGGAGGCAACCCATAGTTTTCAAGTTTCCAATAATTTCATTTTTTAAATCAAATTTATATTTTAAATAGTGTTAATGAGACATTTTTATATTTCAAAATAAAAAAAATAAACTGTTGACCTGTTCTTCTATAATGAGTATGGATGGGTATGAAAGAGGATCTCCATATTCATCCGTGTCACATGGTGTGATCATTGTGTAATACCTTACCTAGAGATTTAAAAAGAAGAAAATGTATCATTAGTTTAATTTAATTTATTTTTATGTGTTTATAGGTTAAAAAATAAAAATAGAAAAATAATAAATAAAAATATAATAATAAAAAAAGTCCACATCATAGGTCATGGGGAAAACCTCGTCACAACTGGCGAAGCCGTGGGGATTCGAACCCAGGACCGAAGGGAGACAGGGGCGTGCACTTACCACTGACCTACGACTTCTTGTGCTTCCTTATTTTATAATATTTATATATATACTTATATTTTACTTCCTTTATTATATAAATATATATAAATATATATATATATATATATATTTTTTTTGTTTTTTTTTGTTTTTCTTTTTTCTACTATGGAACTTTGCAAGAGACATGGATATCAAATGCCTAAATTTGAGCGGCAAGAACTTCACACTTCAACCACCAGGTGACTTCATTCCATGATCCTCATATTTCAATTTACTTATTGAACTTCCCTTTTATTCCTCCACCCCATTCTAAATTTTATTTTTACAAAAATAGGGACAGTTTCATTCTATGTTGGGGGGTGTAGAAACAAAATGTTTGTTTAAAAAAAACAATGATAAAAAAAAGAAGTAAAATTCCTTTATCATTCATATAATAACATCTTTGATCACATTAAAACTACATAGAAAATAACTTATACTTCCTTGACTCTTAATTTAATTCATGATTAAGTTTAAAAGCATTGATTTTGTATGTTTGGTTGTCCAATAAAAAATTTCATCTTTTTTATGTTCATCCATTAAATCAAAATGATACAATGCACGTCCTCTAGACTGTGGGGTACTAATATGAATTTTTGGGGCCCCATAATAAATAGCATAGGCTGGTTTGACTTTTATGAATAATATGAGTATTAATATATATATATATATGTATATATAAAATTTTGCGTGTAGAGCAATGGATTGATAAAATGCGAGGCTTTCGGCACTTGGGGATCGTGACTCCAGAGTTGTCTAGACCTGAGTTTTTTAATCTATCTCTATTTATTGTAATATGACTTTGTTTTTTATTAAGTAAACTTGAGACGATGCCTGAGTATGTGGGCTTCACTTGGTTCCCTAAGGCCTTTGAGTCTGGGAGTCATCGACAATGTCTTGCTACATGGGTTAATTTGATTAACTGCAATTTCAATTACTATAGATATATTATAAAAAAAATCCCAAAAAAAATGAATGAATAATACTCATATTAGGATTAAATGTGATTCCCCCTAGAACTTCCATGATTTCCCCCTTGAATGAAAATGAACCCCCATATCTATTGTGATTCCCAACACATCATTACACCTAATTGAGTGGGATGAAGTATGATTATGGATTTGATCAAAGGAATGGGCTTGGGATTGGGATCTGCTTTTAAATTCTTCTTGTTTTAAATTATCTTGATAGGTTATAAAGATATATTTGTGTGCAGTTTACATTGTGAGCATTGTTTGTTATAATGTGTTTGAAGAAAGGAATTCAAATAAAAGCATTGAATTATTTGCTCGGGACTAGCAAATCTCAAGTTGGGGGGGGGTGTGATTATCCAATAACACATATATTTTAATTACATTTTAATGGTATTAAATGTTTATTTTTGACCTTATGGGCAGGAGTTAGTGCATTTTCATTATGAACATCCATTCTCATCATTTGTGCTCTTCATGCCTAATGTACACCAATTTAGGCCCAATGAGTCATCTGATTCTAAGGAATGTAATTATCAATATTTTAATTTTATATTTTGGGAAATATATATAAACTTAAATGTAAACATTTTTCATTCAGGGAACAATGGATGATTCATAAACGATGATGGTGATATTTGGAGATAAATGGAAGCAATTCTAGAGAAGGAAAATTGGACACCAGCCCACGTATGGGACTGTGGGGCCCAACATACAGGCCCAATTAATCCCAAATTCTTTGAGATGATAGAAGACATGTATAGGAACAAATCCCTCTTCAGGATACAATGCTAATTAGGGCTCAATTGTGTCTATTTAGGCGGCCCATGTTAGAGATAAAATTATGGGCTAGATTCTGCTGCCCAGAAAAACAGCCCACTAATATAATCATATATCGGAATCCGAAACTCTAAATGGAACCACATTTTATAGGAGGTTAGAAGACATCCGAGGATAATTTTTATTCTTCTATGGACCACTATGATTCGGCCATATATAAGGTCTTCCAATCTCTTATGTTCGGTGAAGGAAAGCTGGATGCCACGTCGGGTCAAGGGTGGAAAAGTATCCTCTCCCTTACTTTCCACCACCCTAGGTCTACCATACTCAAGTGGGATCCTTTGTATTGTTGTAGGATAAAACCAAGGCTCCCAAAATGCCTATTTAAGGCATTGGTGATGAAGGAGTTTTTAATCTTGGATGCTTTGTTCAATTGTAATGTTATGCTGCAATTTTGTTTTCTCAAATTTGTCTTTCACATGTAAGTTATTCAATTCACTTTATTTTCTTAATAAAAGTTCTTCTTCTTCTATTATTATATTGTTCTTCATATCAATTTAATACCATTGGATCATGGTGTGAATTTATTCACACCAAACCTTGGGAAATTATTCACACAACGGTGGAGTGATCATTTTATTTTTGTTGTTTTCTTACTTCTCCATTTCCTCCCTCATGAGTCTACTTTCCGCTTCCATTGAAACCATGGGATCAATGGAGGGATATCCCACTTATGGGTTGATCCAATGGAGTATAAAGGGGATAGATTGGATGTTATTTATCACCCCATTAATGTATAATCACTTCGTAAATTGTTATTTTTATTTGATGATTTTTAAACTCTATCGTCCTTGTTGAATTTAAGGCCACACACTTCATGTGCTAATACTAACCTTTACCTTGATGTTCTCAAAACTTTTATCCTTCAAGTGTATAGGAGATTAGTATTAAAGGGTGTAGGAATTGAACCAGTAAGTGATGATATTGTTTTATCTTATTAAATGTACACATCTCAAATATAAGAAATTGAAATCTTTGAAAAGGAAATACGTCCAATCCACCCCAAGCAATAAACTAGGATCAACTCATTATTTTAAATTGAATTCACTTAAATATGTTAGATATCCTCTAGACTCATCTAAAATCAATCTATGTTGGCCACTTCATAGCTGAAAATAGTCCATAGTATGTACGTGTCTATAGGTTACTTCTTAGGTCTCTAAGGATTCGACAACCCAAGATAAACTACAAGGACCATCCTACTTTATTCTCTTGGGTCAATTTGAGAGAGAATCAGAAGCAAATGGAATATTTTTCAAAAATAAATATTTTTATAATTCTTCAAAATCTAATTATTATTTTTTAATTATTTTATATACATTATTGATATTTTCGTGCTCATCCAACACTTTATCATATTTTTAATTTGTCTTATGGATGATTAAAGAAGTTAATAGTTTTATATTTTTTGAAATTTTTTTTATAATAATTGAAGCAAGCATGTATTTATAAATAATTTTATATTGTGGAAAAATAAATACTGAGTAGAAGTTTCCCATTTGTAATATATAGTTTCTTTATTTAAGTTTCATATCCTCATCATAAAAATCTATAAACTATAATAATCAATGTATATGAAAAAAAATTAATTGTTTATAAAAAAATCTGGTTATGTAATTTTTAGGGTCGTGTCATTATGGTTGGTATAAGAGAAGGGTTTAGATAAATTTGTGTATTATGAAACTTTTAATGTGATATTAACATAGGTGTTAAGAATAACTTATGTTGTTAATAATTCTAAGGATGATCATTAGTTGAAAGAAAAATAATATTTATTTTAGGTTATCTGTGATGATATATTAGATTGATTAATGATATTTTGGGAGATGTTTTATTCACTTGAGAAATATTAATCCATTAGATTTAATGTAATTGATTGTTTCTAAATAATTCTATTAATGTTTTAGGGATGTAACTGGAAATGTATTCCATAATCTTTTTGGTTAAAACATTATTTAATTTTTGATTTAATATA
The DNA here is from genome assembly GCA_963277665.1 of Viscum album. NCBI lineage: Eukaryota > Viridiplantae > Streptophyta > Magnoliopsida > Santalales > Viscaceae > Viscum > Viscum album. The sequence goes on from OY728166.1 coordinate 1,137,527,599, forward strand.
GTTAGTTTTGAGTATTTTTAGGTTATAGTATTATAGAATTATTATATGTATTGTCTTTATAAGGAAAATTTTCATTTTAAAATAAAAGAATTAGTTTCATGATTAAATACTATTCTTTTCAATATCCTAAGGAATATATATAATTATGAAATTAATTTTATCATGTACCACCTTATATCCCCTTATAGATGATTTAATTATAATTATCATGAGAATATTTTTTCAAATGATTTTGAATGATTTTTGAACATCCAATTCACCAGTACAAAACTATTAGATCTATACAACACCTTATCATTTATCCAAAATATAAATAGATCAACTTATTTCTTGTATTTTGTTTCAAAATTGCTACTCGTACATCACATTTAGAAAAAAATACCACTAAGTACTTAAATATTTCATTTATAGACATATGCACTTCATGATGATAGATAAAAGGGATATTAGTATCCTAAAGGAATACCCCAATGTATTGATTTATGTTAGGAAATTATTTATAATGATTTAAGTATGAAACATTATTGATCTGATATTAATGAATCAATAGAAAGTATTTTATATCATTGAATAAGAAAATAATACACTGTTATAGGTTTTATAAAGAAGTTGAATTAAGGATGTTTTTATCAATGATATTCTGATATATTAAAATTTTGAAAATTATGAGACATTATATAGTATACATTTTTACGAGATAAAGAAAAATATGTTAGATGCAATTGATACCTTTGAATAGAGGTGTAACGAAAAGTTGGATTTTTTGGAGACACACATTTAATGTAATATGATAAAAAGATAAATAAATCATTGTGTAAATACATTCTTGATAATATCCAGTTGATATTATTTGATTTAGTTGAAAAATATTTCTATAGAAAAAAATTGTTATGTAAAATTGATTTAAAGATTATTGATTTCTTAAAGAAGTTAATACTTTTTTTGGAGTGTTATAAAAATTATATTGATATAAATCTCATAAAAATAAAAACCCATTTCACCTTGTAAGGTTGGAAGGCTTGAACCCATAATCGAAGGTAGAAAACAATGAAACACCTACAACTAGAATCCATAATGTCCACGTTTCTATGAAATTAAGTGAATATCTTGAAATATAATGATTAATTTTATATTTGGAATATTTTTTTATCTTATAGAAAACTATAATTATTAAAAGTTATTTGGTGAAAAATTGATTAATGTTATTTTGGAAGAATATCACCATATTTAGGGAAATATCATATGGTCAAGGAAAATATAATCATATTTGATATCCTATTAGGATTAAAGGTTGTATTATCATTTAGATGAATATATGTTTTAAACATGAATTTTTTGTGATTCAAGTCATTTGTGAAAATGAATTTCATATATTAGAGATTATATGATTTTGTCACATACATTTTGGGTATAAGACTTGATGATTGAATGATGTTATTCAAGATGAATATCTGAAGAATATGAGAACAAATAATTTTAATCGTCAATTGTCAATATATGTATATAGTATTTAGAATATTTCATGTCTATTTTATTATAGAGTATTTTTTTGGAATTTTTCGTGTTATTGTTGAATATAAAAGATTAATGTAATATATATTTGTATGAAGGATTAATCATTTTTAAAATAATAATAAAATTTTAAAATAATTTTTTGTTATTTTTTATGTATAATTATAGTTGATATATATTTTTATCATTTCATGTAATTTTCTAACTTTTTTATAAGTTGATTCTATTTTATTTGGACAAAATAATAAATCTAGAATACTCATCATTTGTAGAAGAAGATGATATTTGGGCGGAAATTGATTAATGGATAAAATTATACTTATCAAGTATATATATTTTTCTTATGTTCTTATACATTATATTAGATAAATTACTCTATACTAGGAAGAAGATCTTAAAATGAAAACATTATTCTAATACATTCTTATCTAATTAATAGATTTTATTTTTCAAACCACTTTGGTTTATGGTTTTGTGGGTTTGACATTCTTATGATCAGTCACATCCTTGTGATAAAAACTCTATATCTCCATCTATCGTTTTTTGGACACTATTACTTTCTCCAAAGTTTATATTTTCACTTCCCACTAATTATATCATGTTTGGAATCATAATATGTGTTATTCTAGATGGAATATATACTACACTTTTCCCTTTTATATTATATGTTTTATTAACACTTTTTATGATATGTAATTTAAAAAAATTTATTTTAACATGTAAAATAATTGATTAATGAGGTGAAGTGAAAATTTTTAGGATTTAATTTATTAATGGGGGTAAGTTAATGTAACACCTGATGATTTTTATAGAAGGATATTATGTTTGAAAGTGCATAAAACATTAAACACTATGAATAAAAATAAAAAACAATTATTATATAGATTTGAATTTTATATCCTAGAAATTTAATTAATGGATAAATATAAAAATAACCTAATAATGAAATTAATAAATAAAGGTCATAATCAATAAAATTGTTTTTGTTTTTGAATAACTAACAACCTTCCTGAAAATAGGGCCTCAATATTATTTTAAAAAAAAACCAAAAATCCTACTAATGTAAAAGAAATAAAATTACAATTTTCCCTATCAAAAATAGGAAAATAATCCAAATGAATATGATAAGACCAAATAAGATAATTCCCATTAGTTCCTTTGTTGGATAGACAGTTATACAAAGCATTTCCCCCCCTCAAAACATGTGTAACAATATAATCAATAGATGATAGATACTGTAAACAAGTAATACATCAGTTAATAAGTTGCAAAAGAATATGAGCAGAGGCAGATCTAATTGCATGAACAATAATAGTAGAATCATACTCCAACCATATACTATTTAGACCACTTTGATTAGCATGATCCAAAGAAACGATAACACCATGCATCTCTAGTTCCAAAGTGGAAACTATACCACAAGATCTAAATAAACAACCCACCCCATCCCAAAAACTATTCCAAAAAAATAACCTTATCTTGAAGGGCCCAGATTACCTCTAGAAGCACCATCAGTGTTAATATAAGTCCAACCAATAAAATAAGATTACCAAAAAACCACCATAGTAACCATATGAGGCTAAAAATTACCATTAATATTGAAACACATGAGAACAGAGAAGTCATGAAATGAGTTCTTATAAAAAATTCTCTCAGATGTTTTAACATTCCAAAGAGCAGCAAAAATTCCAACCAAAGTAGTCTGAGGCTTGAAAATGACCACATCATGAAAAAACCTTTTTCTCACCAGCAAAATAATGTTGACTAATTCCACCACTGTAACCTAAAAAAGAAACCACATATAAGGGGAAAGGGGAATAAAAAACAGACCTGCAAATAAATCCTGAACAAAGATAATGTCCAGCTGAAAAACATCAAATGCATTAAAAATGGCCTTTTATATGGTTGAAGAAGTAACACAACTTAGAAATAAATGATCCAAATCCTTATGATGCAGATTAAGAAGGACACAAACAAGCATAACTAAATACCATGAACCTGGAGAGAGTTATTAGTGGGATGTTTCCCATGCAATAGCCTCCAAATCATAGTAAACTAAGAAGGAGAAAAAATGTTTCTTTTAAAATTACCTATCCATTTAAGACCCAAAACATGAAAAATAGAATGATAATTAAATGGTATTAAAGAAAGTATACCAGAATAATTCAACACTCAATTCCAAAAATATCCAACAGAGGAAAATAAAAATCCTTTACAACTTTTTTAATATAATACAGAACGTCTTGCATATTTAAAAACTGGTCCTTCACTGAAATATTAGGATCAATGTTAGGAAACTCTTAATTTGGAGAGTTCATAAGAGGAGATCCAATCTATTTAGACTTCCATAACTAAATATAAGAATCCTTAGAGACAAACCAATGAGAATTAGTTTCAATGAGAGAAAAAATTTGTGTGAGAGAGGGATTAACCTAGGATTAAAATTGATTATTAAAACAAAAAATTATCTTAATAAGAAAACTGGATCTTAAAAATGTTGTGGCTTCAGAATTATCATTAAACAACCTAAAAACAAAATAATCCTGCAAATATTAATTAATTTTTTTTTAATTTTTTAAACAAAGACCCCCCATCTCAAATGGCTTGAAACAATTATTCCAAGCAACAGTAACCAATCTTCTTTCCAAAACACTACCGGTCCAGATGATGTATGAAATGGAAAAATTAATTATTTTAATAATAAAATCTGACCATTTATAAACCATAAACGGGTAAACCAACATTTAAGAAATAACACATTTGACAAGACAAACATAACCAGTCATGGGAAGCGATTTACCCATCTAGAAAGATAATTTCTTTTTGATCCAACCCAGAATTCCTAAAAAATATAAATCCTTATAAGGACCCAAAAACATAGGCACCCCAAGATTGGTAAAAGGAGAGGTTCATTCTCTAATCCCCAAATCATTAATGACATCATCCTTCCTAACAAATGAGTTATTCTTACTAAAATAGACTATTGATTTGTTCCAACTGACCTGCTATCTAGAGACCTACTCAAAATGCAAGTGAACCTTCTTGATATTTTGAATATTTATATTGGTCCCTCTAATGAATAAAATAAGATCATCCACATAAAGAAAATGAGTTGGACCAGAAATACCTCTACTAGCACCAATGGACATCAAATTTTCATTACTAGAAATCTTAGAAAATAATCTGCTAAGATTACCCTAGGAAATGTAGAAGATAATAGACGAGATGGGATCACACTATCTAACCCCACGGAACAAGAGAAATAGACCTCTGGAGAACCATTCACACGCACAAAAACACAAGACTATTCAAAAATAATCTTCATCCAATAATTAAAATTACTATCATAGAAAAAAATATCGAATATTTTAAAAATAATGTTCCAATCCATCTTGTCAATAGCCTTTTTAATATCAAACATTAACGCAATATTTTATCCTGGAATAGGCTTTTTGAGAATATTGACACATTTAGATGTAGAAAAAAACAATCTGGAGTTGATCTCCCATTGAAAAAACCACACTAATTTGAGGAAACATTTTTACTAGACATAGGAGCCAATATATTAGCAATAAATTTAGAAATAACTTTGAAAAAAGTATTAATCAAAGCAACATGCCTGAAATTATGAATTTCACTAGCATTGTCCACCTTAAATATTAAAGCAAGGAGTTCAGAATTTAAACCTTTAGGAAGACGCCCACCTCTGAAAAAATGAACAACAACCCTTCCAACATAATCTCGAATAGTCTCTTAGTAGTTCTGAAAACAGAAGTTACTAAAACAATCAGGGAGAGGCCAACTGTCAGACATGAGGCTAAACGTTGCACCCTTACTCTCTGGTTCTAGGGGAATAAAAGTAAGACTTAAATTATACTATTGACTAACATACTTTGGAACAACACCATCCAGAGGGACCAAAATAGTATTAGAACCGTTAAAGAGTCCATTATATTATTATAATGATTTTATAGTTTTTTTTGAACCTTTTGATTTTTTGATGAATAATAAAACCTTATTTTTTTCATGTAAAGTATCTAAAATGAAATATTCTATTTTTTTTTAGTTTTATATTTTAATTATTTTAATTTGATTATATATAAACCAATTATCTTTTTTTGAATGAATTTTGAATATTAATTTGGTATAAGAATAATCTATACATCAATTAAATTCTACATAAAAAATCATTTCTTTCTCATATTTTTTTAGTTTAAATTTAAAATAAATTATGCGACTTCTATTTTTTCAATATTAAAAAATAAATTCCATATTTGGAACCATGATATCAATATTTTTTTAATATTTCCCTTTTATTATTTTATTTTATTGAGCAATCATTGTAAATAGATTTTTTACACAGTATTTGTAAAATGAGTTAATTAAGGTTAATAATGAATTGATAAGTACTAAAAAGGAACCCTAAAACACGAATTACTATTATAGGATTAGTATATTTCATCCATAAGCATCCACAATTATAATATATATATATATACATTTTCTAGAAGACCATGACTTTGAACTTTATAATAATTTATGTATCAAAAAGAAAAAAAATGTCATTTTCTTTATTTTAGTATCCAAAATAGTTTTTATAGGGTTGAAAAGAAAATGTGCACCATTATAAATATTAATTTGAAAGATAAATAATCTTTTATCAGGGAAAAAGTTTTAAGTTTTTTTATTTCAATAATTTTCTAAAATTATTATAAAACACTAACATATTATTTTTTAGTGTCATAAAATAATAATATAAAATAATCAAATTATATTAAAGGTAATATAAAAAAAATTATTATTATTATACCTATTTTTTTGATTAAAATAATATAATTTAGATGCATGAAAATAATTTTTTCGAATTACTTTGATATCTTGTTGTGTTCAATTCTAAAATTAAATAAATAGTACCAAAAGTTTTATTAATGATATTTTATAATAAATATAATTTTAATAAATGATGAAAAATTCATAAAACCAATATATTCATCAAATGGATTTTTATTTGTTTAAAAATATTATCCATGGTCCATTTATTGACCAATTATCCTTTTAAGGTAACTATATTAGGCCCAAAATAGTAAAAGCATCATTACCACGATAATTGTTAAAAATGGTTAACACAAGTTAAAATTAAAAGATAAGGGTAAAAAACAAATTAAAAATGTATAATTTTAATTATATGAGATTAGTTTTTAAAAAAATTATCCTATATTCAAATATTTTTGTTTTTATCCATTTGTTTATGAAAAATAATTTATATTAAATTAATATACCATGGAATTTCAATGGTGTCCCTCCCCTCTCTTATAAAAGGCCCCCAATTATCACCTATTTTTCAATCACAAATAATTTTTTTTCATCCAATAATTACCAAATTAATATTCCTAAACATGTTATATATTTATTATTTTTTCTAGAATACCAAACATCGAGGGCACAGGGTCTAAAAAATAGAAGGTTGTCATAAGATGAGGTATAAATTTTAACCAAATGTTTTGGTTTTATTTATTTTTATACATCCAAAAATTCATTGTCAAAAATGATGTATTAATAATAATAGTATCTTAAAAATTCTAATATGTCATTATGATATTGTAATAACCTATATCAACCCCATATTCTATCAAATGGGAACCAAAACCAGTGTAAATGTATATGGCCGACTACCACCTCACGAACCGATGTAATTTGTCTTCAATAATTTAATGTTATGGGTTTTTCTAATGATGGATTTAATATAATTTTATATATATTATACATGAAATATTTTTAATTATTTAATGACATCATTCCATTTAATTTCATACCTTTCAATTCACTAAAATCGATGATTTCATTCGTGTATACGTGTGGAAAACCATCTTTATGAGGCGATGTAATTTGTTTCTCATCAAAAAACCTCATATACGATATTAATAAATATATTTAGAAAAATTATATTTTGTTTAAAATATATTTATTACTATCTTATTAAAAAACATTAATTTCCTTAATTATATCATTGTCGTTGAATAATGGAAACCTCACTAATGAGTACATAATTCGTACCTACTCCATGATTGTAATATAGTTCCTTTTTCAAAACCATATATAATTATTTGTTTCATAATTATAAATTATTTATAAAAATGATAATTATTATTATTATTTTTGATTTAATAATGTACCTTTAGGCCATAGTCAACCCCTAGAATTCATTTTGGACATTTGAACGAAATATCAACAATATATCTTCCCAAAAATTAATCGATTAAGTAATTTTTTTAACATGGTTAATGATATAAAAATACATGTAAATTTTTTTTAATAACATAAATAAATAACATATTTTGATATTTTTGATAATGAATAATTTACATTAAGAGTTGAACCCATGGTAAGAGACATTATTTTAAAAATACTCTTATAATTAATCCCTCACAAATATATTTTTCTTCATTGTCTATGTTCCTCTAAATTTATCCATAAAATATTATTTGTTAATAAATGGATGTTAAATGTAATTTTTACAATATTAGATTTTATTTAATTATATTTTAAATAAAAAAACTTTTATAGGTTATAAAAGGGATGATATACTTTAAAACATTGTTTTAAATGTTTTGCATATTTATTTTCAAAATATTTAACTAATATTTTAATTTTAATGTAAATATATAAAGAAAAATATTATTTGTGATTAATGGGATGATAATGTTCATTTTGACAATATTTTACTTTCTTAAGAATGTTTTAAAAATGGAATCTTTAATGGGTTTAAATTAAGAACTTTCACTTAAAGTAATTATCCTTGTATGATTCCATTACAAATATTTGTCTACCGTGACAATATTTTTAAAATTATTTAATAGATGTATTTATATATAATTTAAAAAAATTTGAATAAAATTTTAATCACTTTTTAATTTATTTAAATGGTTTTCAAATGAAATATTTTTATATATTTTATAAAAAATGTTTTCAATTTTTTACAAAAAAACAAAATGAATGATATATTATTTCACATATAAGAATAATTAATTTACCCAACATAGTAAAAATTATTTTAATTTTTAATTCCTTTATAATATTTAGTTATTTATTAAAAACCCAACTTTTTATTTTTATGTCAATTTTAAAAATTTTGTTCAGATGGAATAGATATTTCAGTATATAAAAATATATTATTACGAATGAAATTGGTATTTATATGATATTAATGTTAGATATTGAATGGTTTTATATTTCATGATAATGATATTGTTCATGGGAATTATTATATTGATTGGAGGTTCTATTTTATACCCATGATGGGTGGTTCAATTATAAACTAAGGATGGGTGGTTCTGTAATAATCCTTGGATGAGCATGTTTTTGATATCCAACTAATGTGTTGGGTATTGATGTTGAATGTATTGGATATTAAAATTTTAATAGTGATATGGAAAAATAATTCCAATGTAACATATAGGATTCATGAAGGGGATGCATAAAATACTAATAATTAGTTCATGAAATCCTAACTATTGATAAATAACATAAAAATACCTAAATATTATTGAGAAATATTGGGGTTTTCATTATTTATTGCGATATATATGTTCTATCATTTATATTTCTATAGATTCATACTAAACATTATATGATACCAGATGTAATATCCCTGAATCTAGTAAAATATAGATGGTATTTTCTATTAAACATTAATAAAAGATAAATGGGATCACATCATCAAGTAATGATCAATTTAGAAGTCCTGTAAAACATGATACATAAATGATTTCCATATTATATTGTAAAAATAAAACATCTCATGAAAAAATTTATTAAATACGTAGAAATTATTGAAATATGAATTTTTCATATCACAAGGAATGGATCAAAAAGGGTTAGCTCATATCTATAGAGAGGGAAATCGTACAATGGAATCTATCAAGAATATACAATGAATAAGAAATTTGATAGAGTTTTTAATCATTACACCTTATATTTAACAAATAACATTATATTCAATATATATATCCTCAGAAAATATCATAAAAATAATCATATGAAAAATAATAACTAAAATTTCAATTAAGGAAATGAAAAATTAAATTCATCATGATATTATTTCCAATCCCTCTTGTAAATACATAATAATCATCACAATCATTACCTTGTGTTAATAGATTTTAATAAATGATTATCTCAACTCTATATACCCATTTAATTTCTCCAACTTTTTATCTTATGACATATTCAATGTATAGATGTATATATATATTATTACTACCCAAAAAGTGTATATTTAAAATTTATTCCCTGTATATTTAATTAACAATATAATAGAAAATAATTATGAATTATCAACAACTAAATATTTATATTTAATCAAGAATATAAGAATCAATATTTTCCCAGTCTACCAAATAAATATCATAATATGCTTCTTCAACTAGAAGAATATATTAAAATGGTATTCAATTAAGGAAATATAAAATGAGTAAAAATGATACTAAATGAATCCACCATACTATATATTTTAGATAAAAGAAAAAAATAAGGTCTAATGAACACAAGAGAGAAATAGATAACATTATCACAAGAGACTAAATTATAAAAAAACCTATGTATAATCTATCAATCAATAATGTTTGATAGAAAACCATAAATTAATTAAAAATGAGATATTAGAAGAAAATATGATTATTTTTAAATCTAATGGAAAATAAAATCAATAATTTTAATATAAATTTTAATATAACCTCAATAATATTTCAAAATAAAAATGTTAGAAACTACTTCTAAAATTATTTTCATTCCTTTGAAAAATAAATCATTCTTAAAACATTCATTGAATAATGAAAAAATATTTTATTTGAAAAAAATAAAATCATATAGAGAAATATAGATTGATTATAATAGTCATGTTTGTGGTAAAATATATTCAAATTTTCTACTTTAAATAAAATCCTTCCAAAGCATTGAAAAAAAAATAAAAAATTGGCTACTTTGCAAAAGATTATACATATTTAATTTCAAAATTTGTAAATAAATAAAAAATTGGTAGTAATATCAATCTACCAATTATATAAATTGAGATTAAAAAATTACATAAAATAATTTAATGAATATAGATATATAAGAAATCAATTCCCAATTGAAAATGTAATATAAGGTTAATTTTTCTTTATAAACAATAAATCCTTTATTTCATGTTTTAAAGAACAAAAAAATTTATAAAATAGGGTAATACCCAATAAAACACAATTGATATTAAAATATAATAGATTTAAAAAATATATATCATATAATTATTCCAAAATAAATTTATCCTTGAACAATCCAAAAAAGATTTATATTTAAAAAAAAACCCTTATGACTTTAATAACATTTGAATGAAAACCCTTAAAAATAGAAAACTCGAATTGAAACAAAGAATAATATGAATAAAAATGAACTCATGATATAATATTTTAATGGTTTGGTATATAAAATGTATAAAATAAAATTGATTCATAATATAAAATATATCACAATAGAGTAAAACTGACTAAAAAACCCTTACCTTGGATTCCTACTTAGCCGGACACATTATATCATTCCAAATGTAGAAAATTAAACTTATTAAATACAACATTAAGAAATTTATTAATATAAATTTAATTTATGTTTTTATGATCATTTTAAATATAATCAGTGTGTAATTATTTCCTACATTGATCACTTAGGTTTATTTAATTAATTTCTGCAAAACCACGTTAATATATTGTATATAGTGAATGGTGTTATGAAACGGTTCCATCATATCCAAATTTTTAATAATTTCACTAATATTATTCTTATTAATTTTAGAAAAATATAAAACCATCCTCAAATAATGGGAATATAAAAAATGATATACTTCGTTGAGGGATTTGAGAGTCTCACAAACACATGATGACATCATTTTTATTTTCATAATTTTTTAATGGAAAGAATGTTTATAATGATTAATCATTAAAAAATTATATATATAACATAAAAATGAAATTTTTTTTATGTATTTCTTGATTATCACAAATGTAAAAAATAAATAAATAATTAATCACATCACTTTTTGTAGGCTGTAGTCCACCAGAACACACAAACAATGTTATCATTTTCCAATGGATGGGGGTAAGATGATAAATAATATTTTATAATTAAAAATAATTATTAAATAACATATATCATATATATTCATTAAATCCATTATTATGACCATCCATATATGGTGGTGATGAAAAATGATATATATCCCTTCATATAGGTGGTATTCTACATACACCCCTATGAGAGAATTTCATTTTCCATTAGATAGAGAAATGGTCGATAATAATTTCTTGGTCAATATATTAACATTTATGTATATTTATGATATTAATTTTATAATATTATGATTTATAAACCAATTTAAGGGAGAATAATTATAATTTGATTTAAATGATTTGGTTATTATGATTTCATCTTCTCTAGTAAACCGTATATGGTTTACACCATTGAAGTTCACTATATTTTGAATATAACATAACCTATAAGACATAGATAAATATGTTGGGATGATATTTGGTCAGTTATTATATAACATACTGTCTTCCATAAGTGTGAATAATTTAAGGGAGGATTTTACATTTTATATGTAAGGTGGGTGGAAAACAAAATAAAATATAGAAAATTATTTAATAATATTTGTCTGAATTTATTTAAGTTCCTCCAAATTACCATAGTCTTAAATATGATAAGAAAATAGTTTCAATAAAACCTATTAAAGAGTTTAAATAAATTTTTTAGGTTATAATGAATCCTTTTCCCTTTATTTTAACCATTTTATACAATTTTCCTTTATCCACTATGAATTTGTTTTCACAATGGTTACTATTCATTTTGAATAAAATTTGAATTTAACGTATAAATAAATTTTTATATGATAATTAAAAATATATAAACAATTTTATCAAATTCAATTCATAAAATTTTTATAAATCAAATATAATATAAACCTGAAAAACAAGAAAAAAATATTTTTTATGAAAATGCATTTTTTCTATACAAAATGAATTTATTATAATAAATTTCTTAGTAACAACCATTATATGAATTTTAAATATCTATATTTATTAAATTATCAATAAAATCATGTATTAGTGGTTATTAATTTAATTTAATATTGGTTAAAAAACATATAACCTATATAAATAATAATTTAAAAAATATTTATTTTTAGGATAAAATGATTTTACCTTTATATATAACAAAATTGATAATAAGAATATGATTCCTTGTCCTTATTTTAGTGTATTAATAAAAATTATCAAAATTTAGTAAATTTTACATTGTCTTTATTTATAAAACATGATTAATATGAAAAAATATCTAAAATTTTTATTTTAGGACAATTCAAATATATTTAACCAAAAATCAATGTTAATTTTTATTGAATAATAAATTTTTTAAAGTAAAATATTTAAATTTACATTTTATTAAAATTTAATTAGAATAAAATTATTAAATATTATTTTTGAGGCTTAGGTCATACAATTATCATTTCTTATTTTACATCATTTATCCAACACCTCCCAAATGTGATTTATATACTTAATATCATACATGTAATAAATTATTTATTTTTTAATAATGATCTTATAAAAAATCACATTAATACCCATCCATTAGTTATAACATTATCTTACATTGAGTAGTTTGACCACCAATATGAAAAATATAATAAATTATTATCATGGATGGTTATATAAAAATAAGTTCTAGTAAAATATGATATTAAATTGTAAATATTTTCTTTTGTGTTTCTAAAATTTAGATAATGATATTTAACTCATTGTTAAGATACCCAATTTTCCCATTAAAATTTAATGAAATAGGAGGATAACTGATTTAATCATCTTGAATCATTACATAAACTCTTATTGAATGAAATTAGATAATTTTAAATCATATTTAATCATATATTCAAGTAACATAATTATTGGGTAAATTCTGAATAATTTATCAAATAATGAAGATGACAATCGTCATTATGAAACATGTCTGAAATAATCAATGTGACAAACATTCAATGATGAAAATAAGCGATAACAAACTAATATATGTCTAGTAAATAATTATAATTAAATTATATAAATGTTAATATTAATGGAAAAGGTTCAAAAATATTTTATTAATATAGTAATGATAATTATATTGGAGGTTATGATGTTTTCAGGGATGTCAAGAGTAAAGTTATGTGTTTTTCATCGTAATTGTTTTGACCCATATTCTATTAGAATGATTTATCTTAATGTTTTGTGTGAATATAAATCAATATAGAATATTTTAATTTTAATTTTCGTTAAATTAAAAGGATTTAAAAATCCATCACTTTTTCGATCCTTCAAGGTCTTTTGAGTCAAAACTTACTCAAACAATAAGGATTTTCATCTCATTCCCCTTTATTGAAAATTTATATTCTATTTTCAGCTATATTCATTAAAATGTTATAATAACTAAACAATATTATTAGTTCACCATAAATATCCATTAATCATGTATTTACCCATATATTTCATAATATTCCATTAATTTCCTTTTAAACCACACACAACTAAATATATACCGGTGTTATCTAACTCAATTTTTTTTTTGAGTTATAAGGGTTATTTTTAAAATCGATTATGATAAGGTTGAATTTTTTTATCCAATGATTGTATCAAATTTTATTTCCACTTTACCCTTTTAATTTATTATTACTTCAAATAAAATCCATTCAATGTAATGGTACTTCAAATATAATTATCTTTGTATAGGTTTTGATAGCTCAACCCATTTCACTGAGTTATAATATTTATTGTTTAACTTATTTATTATTTCATTCTTATATTTCCCCGGATTCTTTATTTCAGATGACTTTACCTCTATATTTCACGGTATATTATATTTCAATTTATAACTTTTTTTAGTTGAATTTTTTATTAAATCATTGATCTGTTATAAATAATTCCCATCAATTCATATAATCTCTATCACTTTAATATCAATATTATTTCATTACAAAAATGTATTATTTTGTTTTTTTGAAAAAAATGATATATTATCTCATGAAAAAATGTATTTCACTTTTCTTCATTACAAAATTATTTGTCATAATTATTTTAATGATAACGTATTTAATAAATATATTATAATATAATAACGTCTTTTCCTTTAACATTTATATATTTTATCTCGTAATCCTTTATTTATAATACTAACTATATCTCTTTTTATTGTTTCAATACATTGAATTAATTTAAAAATAAGGTTCTTAATTAAATCCTTTTTAACTTTTCATTAGATATTTAATAGATAATTATATATTTATTTTTACAACTTCTATAAGATCGTTATCAATTTTCATTTATAAATTCTTTTAAATTTATATGAAAATATAAATGTTATATCTTATTTTGAATTATATAACAGGAATTAACAACTAATTAATTCTACACTGCCTTTTTAAGGTTTCACTCATGGTATAAAATGATTCAATTCTTCATCCCTTTTAATGTGGTATTATTCGAAGGTATTCTTCTTATTAATGTGTTTCTCATCTAATTCAACATCTTTCAAAGTTTCATATTTTTCATTCAGGATATTCTCTTATGATTCAAACCATCTATTTTCTCTATATGTATCATGGTCATTTATTTACTGGGGAATTTATTTACATATCTCATGACTTTTATTCTAATATATATTCATATAAATTACCATGTCATGTTGATTATATATTATATTGTAATTTATTTCTTTCAAATGATAAATGAATTAGACATAATAATTTTTGGGTGGGGATTTTAGTAATGTATCCCCATAATGTATTAGTATTTCTCATTTTGGAATACTTGTTTTACTATATTGTGTTACTCAATACATTTAATGAAAAGGTCTTGGATGAGGCCTTGACAGAAAGCTGTATGTCTGGGTTATGTTCTTTATGGTAAATAGGATATCCAGGCATGATTTCCTATTAGTAATATGAACATGTATGACATTGTGTATTCCATCACTATGAATTTTTTACTATTATATATGTTATTATTTTAATTTCTATGGAATCAATGGATATATTAAATTCTCATGTTATCAATTATATTACTTTACATGATTGTTATTTAATCCTTCCATATTATTTATGCTTTGTTTTTCCAGGATATGTACAATTAGATTTTATACCTTATTGATTGTTTAATCTTCCCTTTTATATGTTTTCCTTTTCAAATTGTACAAAGAATATTATTAAGAATTATGTATCTAGATGGGTATCATGTGTATAGAATTGTGTTGAAAATGTTAATTATTTATTAAAAAACAATAAATACATTGCGTAGTGGAAAAAATACACAATGGATGGAAAAGAGATGGGTTTTTAGTTAATTATTTTTCAATAATATTAAAAACTCTAAACATAAATGGTCATTATATTGTAAGTGTTTCAATATGATTTATTTATTTTTTATTCATGAATGGTTATGTTTGGGTTGTTTCTATTTGTTTCAATGTCCATTAGTAAAGAATGGGTGTACAAGCACCATATCCAACAGTGTGGGTCCGAGGAATCATTGTTGGTATCCAGGAGGTACTTAGATAATTGCATAAGTCAATATTATGTCATATAAGGATGTCATAAGTGTTGTGTGTTCCATTATGGTTCGATATGTTCATGTTTGGTCATATTTGTGTAGGAATATATACGCAATTTGTGATAATATGTGAACAAAAGTTTTACTGATTAATGATAATTTAAAATAATAACATTGGGTCTTATGAAGAATATATGATTAAGGTTTAAATAACATAATATCCTTTATGGTTTTATGTTTGTTACAATGTTTTTTATTTTCTGAAAACTAATATTTTTTAAAATAATGTTTTTATTCTTCAATGATTGGACCCAGTAAATCATAATGTAGATTTATAAGAGATTTGAATGTTTCATAATGATCAAAACCATATTCAGTGGGGGAGAAATTTTTTGTTTCTGATAAGTTTATATTTGTAACGCAGTGTATCAGATTGAAAAGAACTAGATTTTGAATTATTTAGAAAGATGAATGGAAAATATTTTATATTTTGTTGATCAAATACACTATATATCTCAATTCTAACAGCTTGAATTTCTAGATTAATTAGAAAAAATGTTTATATAATGTCAATAGAAGATGAGGAAAAAATAAAAATATTGAGGAAGTTTGGAATGTAAATTTTATGGGAGTGAGGAGTTATAAATTTATTTAAAATATATCCTTAAATTAGTTGATCCTATTCGGAACATGGCTTTTTCTGAAACATAGTAAAGTCTTCTGATAAAATTTATTTAAAAAAGGATATGATTTAAAGTACTTGTAAATTTTTCATCAGATCCAGAAACCAAAACATTGTACATTGGATCGAGTAGTATGAGACACAACACATGTCATAATTTTGAATAAGTAATGATCCAAATGCTTCGAGAGAATATTAGTGGAGTCACTATCAGATGAAAAACATATAACTATACAGATTTGATGATATTGAACCATCAAATAGTTATATTTTATGAAAGGGAGAATACTATAAAGGTGTTTATGGTTTCCTAATAGAGGGTATAATAGAGAGTTCAATTTTCTAATCAGAGAATCTGTGATACTAATCCACTGGGCTGAGAATAGGAACTGATAAATCGAATGAATGTTTCACATTAATAAATCAACAGATGTAATAGTTTATTAAAACATATCAGTGTATAAAACTGATTGAAGAATTATATATTAATGAGATGTTAATTAGGATAATAATGTGAAATGATTTGTTGAAATCTGTACACCATATTCCGTTTCTATTAGAATTTCAAATTAGACTAACTCTAACGAGGAATGTCGAATCAGAATGAGCTGAGGAAGTTCAATGGTAATGTGTTGAGGAAGATGAATTGTACTAAATAAATAATAGGAAGTACATAATGATTGACTACTATGAATCCTTGGGATGACTCTTGAATGTATCTGAAGAGTTTAAAGGGTAAAACATTATGTTCAAATATGAGTGAATTTCAATGTTTTTTTGAATTTGAGTAACCAGGAAATGTTTTTTTAGTTTCAATCCTTTTATATTTTGGGATACATAAAAATAGAAACTTATTACATTCTTAATTTGAATAATTTTCACATATTCACTTTTCGGATAACTATATAGATTGAGCTTGAGTTATTTCTATATGAAGATATCATAAGAGAATCAGAATACTAGTAGATTTGAGTACCAGACTTTTTAATATTGGATTGATGAATTCCAAACTAAGAAATTGTTAATTTTGTGAGAAGTTTATAATGATATTTGGTTCATCATATTGAGTCAATCTTATTATGTTCATCGGACGGAGCCAATTAGGCTATGTTTCATTAGACTATGGTTTTTATAGAGTTTTGAGGATAAAATATAATTTGTGTTATTTTTTTGGAATAATTGTTTATAAAAAACTGTGTAATATGATGGGAGTTAGTATACCCTTTTCTATAATAATATATATGGTGTTTAATGTGATTATTCACCAGTTGTATTTAGTACATATCAACATTGAATTTCCATATGACCCACATCTGTGGATATGGAGAGGATGTAGGTTTACACATTGAGGCCAAACCTTGTAAGTCTCTTTTTCTTTTCAATCCTCTATAATTTATCATGCATTAGAATTTAAAAAATGTTGATAAGCCTCTGATATTTATCATGTTATAGGGTTTATGATTCATAAATTTTTGAATGATATACAATTTAGCAACTAACTCAACAACCCCTTATAGGTTTTTTTCAATCCCTTTGAACTTGATTTCAGAATGGAGCCAAGGTTCCATTGTTGAATACTTATCATAGATAGCCTAAATTGTTTAAATAGATGAGGGAGTACTATATTTTATAGAAAAAAGTTTGATTCTTAGAATAATAGGATAATTCCATATCTATTATATGTCGGCCTAGAATTTGTTGATGATGCTACTATTGGATTTCCTTTCATTGAGACATCAACTCTTATGAAGTTTTCTAATAATAGAAATAATGATTTTGATTGAAAATATATAAATGGATTCATTATATCATTTTCATAAAATGTTTATATGAAGGTGATAGGTATCAAAACTTCAAAGAGTATTAGGGTCATTAGGGATATTATATTCGAAGGGAAAACAAGAGTGAAGGAAGAAAATATCAAAATTTGTCATAGTAATGATGAACACAAACAAATGAGAGATCAATAATATACTAATGAATACATAACTATATTAAATGAAATTATTTCCATTATCAGTGGTTTTGGGCATGTCCTTTCATATTTGAAAATTGTGAAGAAACACATGAGAAAAATTCCTAACTGGTTTGATATAACAATTTTGTTCTTTAGGAGAGAATGATTATTTTTCTATTGATGAATTTTTTAACATTATTGATGGTTATAAAATGATGAGGGATGCAATGATGGAAAACAATATGAAACATGAAATAGATTTTGAATCTATGAGGAATATAAAAACTCAATATTTTGAAAATGTGGTTCGTTGTGACTCCAAAGATAATGAGGATGACGAGTTTGATGAAAAAATCATGTCTATTATATGTAATAACTATCGAAGGGGAATTGTGAATGGTAGGGGTAAACATCCTCTTAATTTTTGAATGTGGTGGAATCAGAAATATTTGCACGAATTTCACTATAAATAATTTTGGAGAATATTATGATGATTCATATGGAAACCCTCAATTAAATAAGTTGAAAATATTTATAAAGAATAAAAGTCATCTAAAACATATATAAATACTTTATTTGGGTCATTAAAAGTATTTTGAGTAATAAAGAAGAATCAAAATTGACTAAAATAAATTATTCAGCTGTTAAATGTTTAGAAATAGTTAGAACATTCAATAATAAAATGAGAAAACCAAAGACTCCTCAACTAGTGAAGAAAAAGGAATTTAATAATATTACAATATGTATTAGCATAGAATAGAAGATATTTCATATCTTGAGAGAAAAAATCTCATTAAATTATAAAAACTTTTAAGGAGTGATAGTGGGAATGCTATTTATGGTAAAAAAAGTGGTATCAATCTAGAAGAAAAATACATTAATGAGATTTTAATTTTTAAAATTAGATTATATAAACAAGGAAATACGGTTTAAGATCTTAGTAATAAGATGGAATCTAAGAAAGAGTAATTTGACAAGTATCAATAAAAACATCATGAGGATATATATAACTTATGAAAATTAATGAAAACATAATAAAATATTAATAAGTAAATGGTTAGAGTTCTAATATTGTTGAGAAAGATCAAATCAAGAATCAGGTGAAATCCCCATCCAATTAAAATAAAATTTCATTTGATCTTTATAACATTTCATGTAATAATAAATGTTCTGTGAAAATTTTGATTGATAAAAGATGTTTGAAACCTATAAAATATATTATTTTTTAAAACTACCTCAATATGAATGTTGGTACACAATGATATTATACGGGAAGATCATATATCAATAGAAAATCAATATTTGATTGTTTTTGTTAGTGTTCTGTAATATGTGGAAAAATGGATTAGAATTTTTGGTTTAACATTTAATTTAATAGATGAAGGATTTAGAAAAGTGAACAAAATTGTGGATGAATAATGAGTAACATTCCAATCCCACATGAAGCTAGAAAAGAAAATTATACTGATATTATAAAGATTTATATGAGAAATAAGTTTGATTGTTTGATGGTTTTTTGTCTAAGAAGTGATCAAGAATATTATATTTCTGAACAATTTTTTCATAATCATCCAGGAAAAGTTATTCATGCATGATAAAAATGGACACGAGAAAAAAGAAGGTTTATAAAAGATATTGTTTTTGTTGACACAACCATGAATGAAAGTAAAAAAAATAACTAACAATGGATACATGATAGTGGTTGTTATTTACAAATGATAGGTGACTTTGAGATCATGATTCATATGGAATATCCTGATGGAGGTGTTATTACATTTGGGAAAAATAATTTTTTAATAATGAGAGGAATAAGAAAGGATGAGATTTAATCTTAAATGATGAAATCTTGGAATAATTTATTTTTTGATGGATAGAAACAAATCTTTCTTAGTGTAAGTAAACTATATGATCATGAAAAAGATGTTATTTTCATAAAATATTCCAATATGATCTAAATTTTCAAAGATATAAAATTTATTAAAAATAGAAAATGATCTAATAGGAAACTATTTCAAATTGGGTAATTTAACAACTCATATTACAGGTGTGCTGATGATGAGATCAAATTATAGCACAAAATACTTGGGAAGCTTGGGTAGAAACATAAGGAAAATGATACAAGGATAATTATTTTATAAATTTTACAAAATTGAAAATAAGAGAAAAATTAGATTGTGTTACATGTATGTAGAATATTTTGACTAAGAAAATTCATTATATAGTTGAGATTCAGACTTGTAGGCCTCTTCAATTATTTATTATTATTTATTTGGTATGATGGGGCATCAATCAAAAAAATGGTTTTCTACATTATCATAATTATTAATTACTTAACACAGATAACCAATATCAATTTTAAGAAACCCAATTCAGAGGCTATTTAAACTATTTGATTAATTATAAGAGATTTTTAGTATGAAATGGAGATTTATATAATGAATCTAAGAATAAATAATGGAAAAGAGTTCACATGAAACTGTTTGAAAACACATCTGAGAAATAATGGAATCAAACATCAATATAGTGCTCTCTATACTCTATAATAGAATGGCTAAGAAGAAAGGAAAAAAATAAATTATTGGTTGAAATGGGAAGAATCATGTTACAGGAATTTAAATTTTCAATGATCAAAGGAGAAAATATGTTTTTACTACTGTACATGTTTATAATAAGTGTTCATCGAGATAAAAAAACGTTAATTCTAGTCAAATTTGTTATAAAAATAATAATTAAAGTACATAAATGTTTTTGGAAGTCCATGTTTACATAGAATAAAAAATCCAAATCCAAGATTGTTTGATGAGAAACCCATGGAAGTAATGTTTATTGGTTAGTCACCCAATCGAAGAAGGTATACGTGTCAAAACTAACTTTTACAAAATTTTGTTGATTCATACATTTTTAAAGTCATTAAAAATATACACTCTTAAAAACAATTATGATAATGATAAGGATTATAAATAGATGATTTACAATGAATGCGATAATGATAAAAATAGACGTATCATAACTCAGAATAGTCATGTTATGAGGAAAGTGATGTTGGAAGAGAAAAATAAAAATTTCATACTAAAAAAATGATGATACTGAAAATAGTATTTGGAATAAAAAGGTTCCAGTTCAGATAAAAATATTAATGAGATTAGAAAATATTACCTCACTTATTTACAAATTTGACCCAAAATCTATTTTAGAATATATCCAACACACATACTGGTTGAATTATATGAATGACGTGTTTTATAAAATTCAAAAAACAAATACTGGTAAGTTTTTCGACATTTTAAAGGTAACAATATTATCAGATGAAAATGGGTGTAGAGAAAAAAGTTGAATTAACTTTGATATGTTTCAAGAAATAAAGAAATTTATTTTTCGAAAAGGCAATGAACAATTAGATGGTGTGTACTTGGTGAAAATGTGTTATAATTTAAATCATAGAAACTATTTGAATTTTTCTAGCACTGAATTCACACCTAAATTAAAAATTATATCCAATAGATGTAAATTCAATATTTTTCAATGGTGATATTTATGAATAAGTATTCATTGAATTAGATTTTTGTTTTCTAGTAGAAAATGATGAAATCGTGGTTTTCATATTAATTAATGATTTTTATTTTTTGAAACATGAACAACATTCCTGTTATTCAAGATATTATAGTTGTTTGAGATTGTTGAATTTTTCTAAAGGAAATGATGATAGTAACATGTATTTGATAGCAGTTAACTCCATCACACATGTTTTTATTGTTTATGTAGATGATATAATTTTTGATGGGGATGAAGATGATGTTTTAAAATAATTTTCTATGGAAATTTAGATGATATTTGAGAGTTCAATGTTGGGATAATTAACATTCTTATATATATTACAAGTCAACTAAAGGTAAAATGGATTTTTTCTATATCATGAAAAGTATACTAGTTAGTTATTTTGAATATTTTGTAAGGAATAATCCAAAAATGTTTTTACTCCTATTTCAGTTGGTATAAATATGGGTAATTATGAATCATGAAAAAGTATGCTATAAATTTTTCTACCAGATTTCATTGTGATATGATAGAATCCCACAGGATAGAAGGAATAATAATTATATGATATGTTAAAAAAAAATTACATGTAATTTTATACAGAGTGTTTTTTTAAATAATCCTTCGTGGTCATATGTGTACTAATTGGCCATGATATTTAAATGATTGAAAATTCACTTTGGGAGGAATCGTTTTCTTATATAAATTATGTGACAATTGGAATAATAAAAAACAATGTTTTATATTATTGAGAATATAAAAATGAAAAAATGTTGGAGCTACTCAAACTTGTACTCAAATGTTGCAGATCAATGTTCAAAATGAATATTTTAATGTAAATATTTCTAAACCACTGAGTATACTTTTTATTTTTTAGATTGAAATTGATATTTTTAAAAATCATATAAAATATTCAAGATCAAACGTCATTGATATAAAATTTTAGTTTATAAAAGAGAATGTTTTTGTAGGATATGTTTTTCTGGAATATATCTCAATAAAGTATCAAATTTGTAACCTATTCAGAAAATACATGAAAAAATAATGATTAGTAAGATTGTGGATGAAACATCATGTTCATCCTCCCCCAATTAATTATTAAAAATAATAAGGAAGACTCCTAATATGCTTTTTATTATATTGAAAATTGGGAAGAATATGTATAACTTTATCATTCAATGGAAATTGAATTACTTTTCGTACTTAGTGAATCAGAAGTTGTGGTTATCATAAAATGGGTGAGAGGAAAATAAATTTTTTAGGAAAATATAAATGTAAAGGGGTGTTTATCATAACATTGTTGAAAACAATTTTTGTCATTGATATATTGAATTACATAAAAAAATATATTATCTAATATTATGTTTATAGGAAAATGGCTTTTTAAAAATGTTATGTTTTCATAAATGAATAAAAACATGAGTTATGAAAACAATGATTTTTTGAAAAATGTTGTCTTGAAAAAGGTTTAATAAAATATATTAAAAAATAAAATGGGGGATATTAAAGAAATTTTTTTATTGTTTGTATGTTATAATATTTATTGATCTATTGGAAACTAATCTTTCTAAAATTGATATTTTTGATCATTAGGATATGACCTTGTCTATGCAAATGAGTTTATCTAGTAAATTTGAATGTTTTTGAATGTTTGAATAGAAATGTAAAGGGGGAGAAATGTTTTTTCTGAGAAAGACGTTTTCTCAATGCAATGTATCAGGATATGAATAACCCGGAATTTGATGTATTTATAATGATTAATGATAAATGTTTTGTAAATTTTTTGATCAAGAACACCATTCATCTCATATCTAATTCCATTATATTCAAGATCATTTAGTCGTGATGTTTGTTAAATAATTAGTATAATATGTGATATAATGTTAAAATTATGCTAATGTTTTGAATGTATGTTTGAAAGGATTTAGGAGTTAGAATTTTCTTTACATTCTAACATTAAATAATATGATTATGTGTTTGTTGTGGAGTTATCATAAATCATGATAATGTTTCATGATAAAATATTTTGAAGAATGTAGAATATTTATTGTCTTTGAAATGTTTTCATCAGTTTGATAAACCCATACATAGTAAATCATATCATGTAGTACATAACACAAATGTTGTCAGATGTTTGAATATGTAAAGCTCATAATGTTTGGATATTATTTTAGTGCAGTCACAATTGGTTAAAAAAACATCAAAGAAACTATAGTTACTAATGCAGATCCATCAGAAAGGTGTATGTTATGAAAGAGAGAAGATTTTAATTTTTTGGTTTATACCTATGAAAATTAAACTATTTGAGTGAATTTTATTAATTTGATGAGTAATGATACCAATCCCCAAGACCAAGAACATGAACTGATCCATCACATGGATTCTTCAAATTGATTAATCATCAAATGAATTAGTTTATGAAAAATGATCAATATGAAAAACTTTTTGAATAATTATATTGTAATGAGATATTAATTGGGATTAGAATCTGGAAGGAGTTATAGAAATCGATTAATAATATTTAGTTTTTATAATAGTTTCAAATCAGACTATCTGAGTTGAGAAAACAAAATTTTGATTGATAGGAGGAAAATCCATCATAAAGAGCTGAGGATATTACATCATAATGATCTGAGTATGTCCCATTGTACTGAAGAAATGTTAGTAAGTTCTATATGGTTGATTAATAAGAGTACTCATGAAAATTTAGGAAGGTTCTATAATAGTTTAAGTGTTCATACATGATTTTCATATATGACTGAATTTATTTAATTTTGGAATTTTATTAATCTGGAAATATTTTTCAATTTCCCACGTTTCCTATTTAGGGTTCATATAAATAGATGCATAATAAATTTTTACTTTTCATCATTTTTATATGCACAAAATGAGGACAACTACAAAGTTTTAGTTAGATGTCCTTTTTAACAATATCTCATCAAAATTTCAGAATAATGATTGTTTTGTTTTTTAGACTTGGGATCATGTGACTAAGGAAGATCAAGCTGAGAAATTTAGCATAGTTTAAGAAGAGAAGATTGAGAATATGATCATAATACTGAACATATTTGAATTAGTGAATCTTACACATTTTCTTTAGACTATGTTTTCAAATTTAATTTTTTAGACCAAATGATTATGGTTTTATTTATTTATTGGGTTGATGTTTTGTAAGAAAACATAGTAAACTGATGGGATTCAATGTTATATTTCCTATCAAGAAATATAAGGTGTATAATATGATTTGTCACATGATTTACTTAGATCTTGTAAATTGTGAATTTCTATAGTCCCATGGGAGTGGGTATAAAAATCATATAGGTTCTCACACATAGGCCAGACCATGTAAATCTTATGTACTTTACATTCTTTACTATTTTTTCATGAATAAATATTTTCTAAATGATGATATGTTTTGGAAAATTAATATGTCACATGGGTTATGTTTCATAAAAGTTTGAAACTTTTAAACGATAAAAACTGAATCAACCCCACATTCTCATTTTTCATCAATCCATTGGAACATTAACAAACCTTTTAGTAGGTATTCGAATTTCATTCATGTTAATAGTGTCAATAAATATTGAGAATATAAATTTATTGGTATATATCACCTAGGGGTGTAAAATTTAATTATTATCAAGGTGATTTAGGTTATTTAATGAAAATATAGTTTTTTAGAGTATAAATGAATAAAGAATATATTTATTTCTATGAAAATTTATAAGGGTTTCTTTGAAAATTGGGAGTATAGGATTCATTGAAATTTTGTTATAGGATATACTATGAAATATCCTTATCTTATTATTATCTTAAATTAATAAATGAATATATTTGTGGAAATCCCCAAATACTAATATACATAGAATTTAATCTTGATTTTTTTGGTAAAGTAAAGTGTGAAGTTTCCCAAATATGGAAATGCTATATTGATATAGATAAGTGTATATAGGCTCCAGCATTGTTGTACCTATGGTAATAACCCTGAAAAGGTTGGTTGAATAATAACTTGATCTTCTCTCAGTCAATATTTTGTGTTCCTAAATGCACGCATAGTTTTGAACTCCAATTAGATATTATTTTTATGATTCACAATAACTATACAAATTATTATTAAGGATGTAATAATTTTTTTTTTGAATTTAATGAATTTTATGTTAGAGAACATAATAGGGAAATGATCATGGACTAACTAAATTGAACTAGAGGAGTAAAAGGTTTATTAAATTATATAATATTTGAAATAAAATTATAATTGGTTTAAATTGTGGTTTCATAGGATACACTATCTTAGAATATAGTTTTAACATTCATATATATATTTACCTTGATTTGATTTTTTTATTTTTATGGGAATTTGGTTTATTAATTTATTTATAAATAGTACTATGAAAATAAATCTATAAATAAAATGTCTCTATAAAATCATATCACTTACTAATAGAAAAAGATTAATAATTGGATTAAATGGTTTAGAATCTCAAAATAACATGATTATGAAGAAAAATATTAGATTTACATAATACATTAGATAATAAGGTTCATATTTAACTAGAAATTAAATCTAAAATCATGAATATTTTAATGAAACCCTTATATATATTCTTGAGTGAGAGATAAATAAAATTGTGAGGACACAATTTATTTAAGGGGGTAGAATGTAACACCATATAAATTAAAAACAATGGAGTTATGATAGATTACAGTACACCCAACATTCAAAAAATGAACCAAGTCGTAATAAAAAAACACCATTATAACATAACCATTGAAATGGTTAATATAAATAGAATGAACTGTATTATGAAATCAATATCATATATATATATATTAGGATGATAAAAACATATAATTTACATTTTAATAAAACATGTCACATTTAGTTTTATACATTTAAATTTTACCCTTTAAATTAATGACTGTTTATTTTTAATACAAATGTTTTTACACACATACCATTAGTATTATTTGGTAACTAATATGAATAAATTCTTTTTATGATGAAAAGATATCTTTTCCCAAAAATTATTTTAAAGTGATATTTTTGGCTATACTAATATTATTGTTTCATCAACTATCAAAATGGAGTTTAAAATATTATTAAATATTAAAGGGAATATCAAAATTTTTAATAAGTGAATTTTCATTTTCAACATAAAAATAACATACCTATGTAAATATTAGTTACCATAATAAAATCCTTTATTTTATAAATAATTTTTTTTATAAATGTTGGGATTTTTTCATTCAAAAAATTTGATATAATTTAAATGAACAATGTTATAATTTGTTTACATATGTAAACAAATATCTTGACCCTAATTTATCATGTAATTTATAGGATATAACAATAAAAACACTTAATGTATAAAAATTCATTATTCTATGAAACTATTTTTATAAAAAATATAATATATTTTTATTTAAAATATATTTTTATTACATTTTAAAACTATATTATGTTAAATAGTTTATAGATGTCGAATCATAAAATAGGGAATATTAAGGAGGGTCATCATATTTAAAAAAAATCCATTTTATTTTTTTATCTTTGTTAGTAAGGGTAAAAATATCTAACAATATAAGTATTGAGTTTTGAAAAATTATCTTGAAACATGAAACAAATAAAAGATATATTTTATGTTATAAATTCAAACACATAAGTATCACCAATTTTACTCTCCTAAGTAACTTATGTCCTATGTGATTCCATCTTTACCCATCACATTACATTCAATTCCAATGAAAATTATATTGTTATCACATATAAAATTATCTAACTTATACCGTCATTAATCCACAATTACCCTTTAATTTAATCATAAAACGCTACACATTTTATGTATCCTATATTTCTCATACACATTTAACATCCCTTGATTAAAAAAAAGTGTCCTCGGTTCCCATTTCCAATATTTCATCCAAGAGAAGAATGAATTCCTCAATGAAATTTTTATCCACCCACCAAACAGACTTCTTTATCATTATCCACCAATAATATTTTAAAATTACTAATATAATGAGATCGATATAACAATTAGGATTAAATTATATCATATTTATATAAAACCCATTATATATATAACTCTCATCCATTCATAAAAATTAAATGTCCCTCGTGTTATGTTTAGATTATCAGTTCCATGAATTAAATATTTTGTTTATCATTACAACCTAAATATATGGTTGTAAGACTTTATTTAATGAATAAAAAAACTTTTATGATATTAATAATGTTGTGTAAAGTTACATTAGGCATTCTATGTAACACCCCAAGATTTTACGAAAATTATTATTTTTTAATTTCATTAATGTCTTGTGTTCCTGACTTGCCTTGCATTACACGCAAGAACGACCTTCCACGATAGCATGTGTTGTATGCAATACTGAGTTTCGCTAAACAACGATATGCTATTAAAATATTATTAAAACTAGACGTTATGAATAGTAATACCCACTTTTTGAAATTTTATAAATTTTATTTTTGAAAATGGACTTCAGTTTGGGATTCGTAATATCGAAATTAGCCTATGGTGAAATTTTGGTATTTTTCTAAAAACTTTCAATTTTTGATGAATAGTGAAAACACTAGGTTACTATTTAACAACCGACTTTTTATTTAAATAATTATTTATTTTATTTAAATTTATTTTAGGTAAAAATTGATACATAATACCTATATAAGTTCAATGTAATTCATTGGAGCAATTTTATAATAATTTTAGATATATAAAAATTTCATTGATCTTTTCACCGTCTTTTACCCACCTCCTAGGAGAATTTTCAAATTTACATAAAACTTCATTTTACCGCTTTTGTGAAGGGAATTTAAAAAATCCAAGAGACATGGTTGATATCAGTAAGTAAAATTTGGTTCAATGAGCTGAAAATATTTTTTGGTGAATAGTAAGTTTTTACTTTATTTTACCACGGTTAAAAGTAAATAGGGTAATTAAAGGTAAATATGATATTATTATTACCCAAAAACATGTCCTAATTCGATTGGATAAGTTTTATTCGACCGAAAACAACCTTAGTAATAAAATATGACCATTTAGGCTCACCTGGATTAGATTAGGACATTTATTATTAATTTATTTAAAGAAGGGTTAAAATAGTTAAAATCAAAGTTTAATAAGTAAATCATTTTTAATATAGGGTTATACATAAGATAAATTCGACTATAAATTCTCATTAGAAAGATAAAAAGATTTAATACATAATGGTATATTATTTGTAATTTTTAGACATTAAATAATGTAATTTATTTATGACACAAAGATGATGCAGTAATTATCTTATTAATGAAATATTGACATAATTGATGTTATAAATACCCAAATAAATTTAATTTGAGACTTGTTATGAATTAAACTAATTTTATAGGTTAATATGAAAATTATTATTTATTTAATTAACTTTTTTCGAACTAATCATTCTGTTATGATTTTCACAAAAATCAATTACAAAATAGTTTCAAAATTGACATAAAATAGTTTTTAAAACAAATATTATATTATTAATTGTTATATTATTCTTAAAAATATAAGGTTTTTCCAAATGACTTATATGAGGTTATATATAATAATTATAAACAACTTGAGGTTCGTTTGGATTCTTATAGTAAGTTTATTAACCTTATAGTGTAAAAACACAAAAAGACACGGTAAAAGTAATATTATCTAACTTAAAGATAAATCTAAATGATAAGGTTAAAATAGTAATCTAAACTTGTCAAAATTCTATTGGATGAGATTATTTCGACCCATCCCCACCTTAGCTTCGAAATAAATCAATTTTTATCTATTTAAAACCGAATATTACTTTATAATAAAATAATATTTTTAGTTTTTCCAAAGTTGCCCCTCTCCTCCCTTATAAAAGGGCACCTCCTCCCTCTCTTCCTCACACCACATTGAGCCTTGAAGATCGTCCAAACCCTACCAATTTGTTCTCTCCACTTCTCTGGAGACATCCTAGAGGTCATGTTCTTCTTCAAAGACCAATTTTAGTGCCCCAAAAGGAGGTCTCAAAGAAGCGCTTTAAATAAGAGGTAATGTCCGTTACCGTTTCTTTCAACTTTATTTATTCTTCCACTTATTCTTCTTTAGTTGTTTCATTATGAAGTAATAACATCAGTATCACTAATATACTGATATGTTATTATATGTATGAAACAACCATATTTTACCATCTATCCATCCTACGGAAAATGAAATCACCGCGCGTGCGTACGTACGGAATACCGTCTCCACGCCGTGGGGTAATCTATTTTCCACCACCACGTTACTCGGATGGGTATAATGGTGTAAATAATGAATATATATTATTATTGTAAATTTATATTGATTCTGAAATAGTATACATACACTCTAATACAATTCCACGATCATGGGAACGATATCATCGCTCGTGCGTACGTACGGAATACCGTCTCCACGATGTGATGCGACTCATCGTACATGATTTTCATTACATAATTAATAAATAAATGAATTGAGTGAATTAATATGATATATATTACACTAATACCATTCTGGAAATTAGTTATCTATAACCTAAATGAAGAATAAAAATTTATTCGACATAACACGCATAAGAACAAAAGGCAATAAACACCCGAATAACAAGTAACAATGAAATATTACTAATAAGAAGCTAAGAATATAACCATATATGATATCATAACAATGAGTATGATTCTAGAATAAGTCAATGACATTATTTAAATCATTATACAAGTGTTTCGAACACTTACAAAGCAAATCGGACCTAAGGTAAGGGAAATATCACAATCTCATTTTTATCCGAGATTGTTTATACTTTGGAATTTACTGGGGTGTATTTTATCATCCACATCCATGTTTCCTCAATATGTAATATTATTTCCATCTACCAACAATTGTTTAAATACAATTTTACCCTTCAGTGAGTTTTTAGTAAAAGATATGAAAGGAATCTTTTGTCATTTTTCGTATGAGGTACTTTTTGACTTTTTCGACAAAAGTACGAGAAGAATGTTTTTTAACATATACAGAATGAATGGATTTTTAAAACATTATTTCCAAGAATCTTCCATTAAATGTTTTCAAGTATATTTTTAATCAACTTCTTTTAGTTTAGAATTGTATGACATTTTAAGAAAGGAGAAGTGTTTTTGAAGTAGAAAGGATATTTTCCTCAAGAATGGAGTTCAATTGTTTTATCAAAATTATTTTCCATTTATGATAATAAAGGGTTCTGTTTCTATACCTATTATTACATTGATTTGATTATGTTGTGATGGAATTATTTTTATTAATTTCTTTATCTTATATGAATTGTTTTATGATGTCATGATGTTTAAGATTCCCATTTTTATTACATGGGTTATGCTATGATGTATGGTTTATGATTTTGTGGCACACATAAGAATGGTATAATTATGAGATGGGTGGGACCTATATCTCCCACCAATTCATTGGTTAAAGATTTTATATCTCATGAGATTGACATGGCTAGAACAGCAGGTCAAACCGGTTCAGTGAAACGGGACTGAAATGAGGAATGAACTTGGTTCAGAAATGGACTTTGTCCACTAAGATAGTCTTGGCAATGAGTCTTGAGTAATAATAAATGATTCTCTATTATTATGTGTGTATTCCACAAAGCTTCATGTTTTAAGTTATGATTATTACATTTCACTACCATGATTTATCCCATGTTATGAAATTATGATCTCTTTTTCAGGGTAATATTTCCAAGTTGTTATGTTCTTATGAATATGATGTGATTGATATTTCTTTTATTTACCCTTACTGAGCATTTGAGCTCACCCTTTTATGTTTTCTTTTCCCTAGGATATAAAAAAATGTTTTAGGTAACAAAAAAAGGGGAATATCTTTATGGGAGATGTTGAAGATCTTTCACCGCGATTAGAAGATTATATTCCGAGTTTCCAAAGACACTAAACTATTACGGTCCTTATGTGTGTGAATTTGTAATGTACTAAGCATTCAACAAAAGTAATGTAATGTCCATGTACGTCAAGCTTAGGTTCTCTATAGTTGGTATCGGAGGAAATGTTTATTCAAACTTTGGAAACTAGGATGCGAGAACTTTAATGAGATCCCTAGAGATATTTCTAAGGTATGTCTAGGGATGTCCCTAAGGTTAAGTATACATTATAGTCCTTGAATTGCGCTAACCATATTATAATTAAACCTAAGATGTTAGATATTGATGGTACCACCCCTTTATTTTTTTGTTTTCCCTATCGTGATTTTTGCCTCCCACACTATTCTTTTTGGGTTTTAGACGATAGCTGGAACCCGAAGGAACCGTATTGATCAATGTAATGGACGATGCAATGATTTTCCTCCTGAACAAACCAACGTTATGGGAGATGGAGTGAAAAATCTTATTGCTATACATACATAAGATATGAATCATTCTGGACTTCCAAATGAGTATAGAAGGGAACAATATTCTATTGAGTCCTTCATGAGGCAACACCCACCTTCTTTCAGTGGGTATTCTGATCCACTTGTTGCTGAACAATGGATCAGTACCACTGAAAAGATATTTTCAGTTCTTCAATGTTATGAACATGATAAAGTCATCTTAGTAGTATATCATTTAGAAGGTGATGCTGATCAATGGTGGAATCTTATCAAGAATATGAGGCCAAGAGATGAAATTGAGTCCATGGAATGGGACGAGTTCAAGAACTTATTTTTCAATAAGTACTTCCCTTGTATTCTTCGAACAAAGATGGAGAAAAAGTTTATTGAACTAAAGAAAAAGGATGATAAATCTGTTGGTATATACGAAGAGAATTTTACAAGGCTTGCAAGGTATGCATCTGGCTTTATCATCCAACCTGAAAGTAAAGTTGATCGATTCTTCAGTGGCTTAAAACCAAATCTTCGAAGGGCATTAGCTATAAGAGACTTCAGTAGCTATGAAGAAATTGTGCGTTGTGATATTATGGTAGAAATGGAAGTTGGTGTTACATATCCATCTCATGGTTTTGACAAGAAATGAAAGATGGAGTTCAAGGAGAAATCTCAGAATAATGGTGAAAAGAAGATGAATGTTTCCTTATGCTCAAAGTGTGGAAAGAAGCATGGTGGAGATTTTCTTAAAGGGACTAGAAAATGTTTTAAGTGTGGAAAAGAAGGACATCGAGCAGCTGAGTGTCGAAGTAATGGAAAAATGGTTGCTAATGGTGTGAATAAAGAAAAGACTGCAGAGAACGCACCAACAAAACTTCAATGATTCAAGTGCAATGAAACGGGGCATTATGCTAATCAATGCCCTAATCCCAGGGTTAATGATGATCGACATGAGAAACCACTTAAGGCAAAGGAAACAGAGAAGTCACATGTGATCACTATTGGAAATGTTGAATATGAAAATGATGTGGTGCAATGATTAAGTGTTTATGTAATGGGATTCCATAATAATATTGTATATAGTATCATGGAATCTTGGAATATTTAAGTATTGGTCTATTGTGGTTTTCAATAATTTTATGGTACCAGTAACCATGGAAAGTGATTGAGATATTTTTGGTAAGCAGATGATATGCACATAATGAAGGAATAAGAAGATAATGAGATGTTTGATTGTATTCATGAGCTCATGATTGATATAAGGACTAAGTGATATCGTGGTTTGAGTATAATGAATTTTGAGGATTTTGGTTTGTGGAAAGTGTTAACTTTTAACTGCATTCATGTTTTCACAATGGTTAAATGGGTATTCATTCTTCAAGAGAATACATGATTAAGGTATTCACATATATTATGATATATGGGGGATAAATGATGGCATTCACGTGATTGTTATGTGAAATTTCATGTAATCATTTTCTTTATACTATGAGCATGGACCGAAGTATTTTAGATAAGCCTAAAGATTGGAATGGATTATGTTGGACATAAGTTAGTATTGTTTAAGGATAGAACATTTTTAGATATTATTGATGGGATTTTATAGTAATATAGCTTTAGAAAAAGGACAACTTGCAGGATGGGCGACAGTTCATCGCGTCAGACAAGGCTATGGGAATCGAACCCACAACCGAAGTGTGACTAGCCTTTATCACCTACCACTGGCCTACAGGAAGTACCTGGTTAGTAGAAACTAGTTTTATTTTATTATGCAGTATGATATATGAAGTATAAGTTCATTCCTGGAATCGTATACGATTAACCTCACCATAGATAGACTTATGTGTATTTGATAACTTTTGATAACCTTTTGTTTAAAACAGATGGAATGACCCATCATTCTATCACATGATCTATTAACACTTCATGAATAACAAATTAAACTTCATTTATTTAAGAGATGAAGTGGAAATTGATCAAAGCATGAACAATAGTGAGATTGTACCAAAATAAAGTAAGTATTTATTCTATTTCAAATTCTTCAACTTTAGGGAAATGATCATGAAAACAAAAAATGTTGTCCTAGTGCCCCTATATCTGATGAATCAGATGGTACCCTATATCATCACAAATTTATGGCTTTGTGATTGTTGGATTTTTCATAGCCATTTTCTCTACCACTCTCCATCAGAACATGACTGTTATATTTCTCTTCTATATCCATATTTTCACTTATGTTCTCCTATGTAGAAACCCAGTGATTAGTTAATTTGGGTAACCGTTACGTTTTATACTTTAGTTTTTAAAGCCAAGTTTTGGAATTCCTTTTTATGTTGTGGGTTTCTATTAAAGAATCTTTCGAGTAGTAAACCATTTATAACCCCAACGAATTTCGAGGGAAAAGTTCATTTTAAGGGGGGTAGAATGTAACACCCCAAGAGTTTACAAAAAGTATTATTTTTTAATTTCATTAATTTCTTATGTTCCGGACTTGGCTTGTATTACATGCAAGCGAGACCTTCCACGATAGTGTGTGTTGTACGCAATTCCGAGTTTCGCTAAACAACGATATGCTATTAAAATATTAATAAAACTAGCCATTATGAATAGTAATACCCACTTTTTGAAATTTTATAAATTTTATTTTTGAAAATGGACTTAAATTTTGAATTCGGAATATCGAAATTAGCCTAGGGTGAAATTTTGGTATTTTTCTAAAAACTTTTAATTTTTTATGAATAGTGAAAACACTCGGTTACAATTTTAAAACCGAATTTTTATTTAAATAATTATTTATTTTATTTAAATTTATTTTAGGTCAAAATTGATACATAATACCTATATATGTTCAATGTAATTCATTGGATTAATTTTATAAAAATTTTAGGTATATAAAAATTTCATTGAACTTTTCACCGTCTTTTACCCACCTCCTAGGAGAATTTGAAAATTCACATAAAACATAATTTTACCACTTTTGTGAATGGAAGTTCAAAAATCCGAGAGACACGGCTGATGTCAGTAAGAAAAATTTGGTTCAATGAGATGAAAATAATTTTTAGTGAATAGTAACTTTTACTTTTTTTACCACGGTTAAAAGTAAATAGGGTAATTGAGGGTAAAAATTATATTATTATTACCCTAACACATGTCTTAATTCTATTGGATAAGTTTAGTTCGACCAAAGAAAACCTTAGGAATAAAATATGACCATTTAGGCCCACTTGGATTAGATTAGGTCATTTATTATTAATTTATTTAAAGAAGGGTTAAAATAGTTAAAATCAAAGTTTAATAAGTAAATCATTTTTAATATCGGGTTATACATAATATAAATTCGACTATAAATATTCATTAGAAAGATAAAACGATTTCCTACATAATGGTATTTTATTTGTAATTTTTATAAATTAGATAATTTAATTTATTTATGACGCAATGATGATGCAGTAATTATCTTATTAATGGAATATTGACATAATTGATGTTATAAATACCCAAATAAATGTAATTTGAGACATTTAATGAATTCCAATAATTTTATAGGTTAACAGGACATGTTAGTATTGATTTAATTAACTTTTTTGGAACTAATTATTCTGTTATGATTTTCACAAAAATCAATTACTAAATAGTGTCAAAATTGACAAAAATAGTTTTTAAAAACATTTTATATTATTAATTGTTATTTTATTCCTAAAAATCTCAGGTTCGGCCAAATGACTTAGATAAGGTTTTATATATTAATAATAAACAACTTGGGGTTCGTTTGGCTTCTTATAGTAAGCTTATTAACCTTATAGTGTAAGAACACAAAAAGACATGGTAAAAGTAAAATTATCTAACTTAAAGTTAAATCGGAATTATAAGGTTAAAATAGTAAACTAAACCTGTCCAAATTCTATTGGATGAGAGGATTTAGACCCATACCCACCTTATCTTAGAAAAAAATAAATTTGGAGCTTTTTAAAACTGAATATGGCTTTATAATAAAATAATAGTTTTAGTTTTTCCAAAGGTGCCCCTCTCCTCCCTTATAAAAGGGCACCTCCTCCCTCTCTTCCTCACACCACTTTGAGCCTTCAAGCTCTGCAAACCCCTGCCAATTTCTTCTCTCCACTTCCCTGGAGAGATCTTAGAGGTCCTGGTCTTCTTCAAATACCAATTTTAGGGCCCTAAAATGAGGTCTCAAAGAAACGCTTCAAAGAAGAGGTAATGTCCGTTACTGATTCTTTCAAATTTATTTCTTCTTCCACTTATTCTTCTTTAGTTCTTTCATTATGAAGTAATAACATCTATATCACTCATATAATGATATTTTATTATAAGGATTAAACAACCGTATTTCACCATCTATCCATCCTATGGAAAATGAAATCACCGCGCGTGCGTATGTACAGAATACTGTCTCCACACTGTGGTGTAATCTATTTTCCACCACCACCTTACCCAGATGGGTATAATGGTGTAAATATTGAATATATATTATTATTGTAACGCGATATTGATTCTGAAATAGTATACATACACTCCAATACAATTCCACGATCATGGGAACGATATCATCGCTCGTGCGTGCATACGGAATACCGCCTCCACGATGTGATGCGACTCATTCTACATGTTTTCATTACATAATTATTAAATAAATGAATTGAGTGAATTAATATGATATATATTACACTAATACCATTCTGTAAATGAGTTATCTATAACCTAGAAGAAGAATAAGAATTTATTCGACAAAACACGCATAAGAACAAAAAGAAATAAACACCCGAATAACAAGTAACAATGAAATATTACTAATAAGAAGATAAGAATATGACCATATATGATATCATAACAATTAGTATGATTCTAGAATACGTCAATGACATTATTTAAATAATTATACAGGGGGTTTAGACACTTACGAAGCAAATCGGACCTAAGGTATGGGAAATATCACAATCTCGTTTTTATCCAAGATTGTTTATACTTTGGAATTTACTGGGGTGTATTTTATCATCCACATCTATGTTTCCTCAATATGTAATATTATTTCCATACACCTATAATTTTTTAAATCCAATTTTACCCTTTGGTGAGTTTTTATTAAAAGATATTAATGGAATCTTTTTTCGTTTTTCGTACGTGGTACTTTTTGACTTTTCCGACAAAAGTACGAGAAGAATGTTTTCTAAACTTATACGAAATGAATGGAATTTTACAAAATTATTTCGAAGAATCTTCCTTTACATGTTTTCATGTTTATTTTTAATCAACTTCTTTTTTTTTAGAATTGTATGACATGTTAAGAAAGGAAAAGTGTTTTTGAAGTAGAATGTATATTTTCCTCAAGAATGGAGTTCAAGTGTTTTATCAAAATTATTTTCCATATAAGATAATAAAGGGTTCTGTTTCAATCCCTATTATTACATTTATTTGATTATGTTGTGATGGAATTATTTTTATGACTTCTTTTATCGTATATGAATTCTTTTATGATGTCACGATGTTTAAGATTCCCATTTTTATTACATGGGTTATGCTATGATGTATGGTTTATGATTTTGTGGCACACATAAGAATGGTATCATTATGAGATGGGTGGGACCTATATCTCCCTCCAATTCATTGGGTAAAGATTTTATATATCATGAGATAGACATGGCTGGAACGGTAGGTTAAACCGGTTCATTGAAACAGGACTGAAACGAGGAATGAACTCAGTTCCGAAATGGACATTGTCAACTAAGATAGTCTTGGCAATGAGTCTTGACTAATAAGAAATGATTCTCTATGATTATGTGCGTATGCCACAAAGCATAATGTTTTAAGTTATGATTATTACATTTCACTACCATGATTTATCCCATGTTATGATATTATGATCTCTTTTTCAGGGTAAGATTTCCAAATTGTTATGTTCTTATGAATATGATGTGATTGATATTTCTTTTGTTTACCCTTACTGAGCATTTGAGCTCACCATTTTATGTTTTCATTTCTCAAGGATATAAATAATGGTTTTAGGTAAGAAAAAAAGGGAAGATCTATATGGGAGATATTGAAGATCTTTCACCACGATTAGAAGATCATATTCCGAGTTTCCAAAGACACTAAACTATTACGGTCCATATGTGTGTGTTTTTTGTAATTTACTAAGCATTCCGCAAAAGTAATGTAATGTCCATGTCCGTCAAGCTTAGGGTCTCTACATTCTATAAATAATAATAAAAATATTTTTTCATTGTAAATTTAATTTCCTAAAATGAGCATACCAAGATGAAAACTGATTTCATTTTTAAAACTAATAGGTTATTATCTTAGATTAATTATCGAACTATTATCCATTATTATTATTTAAAAAATTAATAAAATCTAAATAATATTACTATTCTTCTTATAATTATGATAATATAATTAAATCACTATCGTACACATCAAATAGTAAAAACAAAATCTTTTTTGGGTTATTATAACCATCTAAATTAATGTTGCTTTAAAATTTCTATTATTAATGTCTAACAAAACATAATTAATTGTATAATATGATATTAATATGTAAATATTTTTCTGTTTTTTGTTTTATAATTTTAGGACATAGGCTTATAATTTAAAAATTCTTAGGACTTTAAAAAATATTTCACATTCTCACAATCCTAAATATCATTTAGGGTTTTCATTTTCATATGTTAAGTCCCAACTATTACATAATGAAACCATTTATTAAAAAATTGTAAAATTAAATTAAGAATCTATTTTCACACAAAAGAAAAATTTTAAAATGAAATATGATATATTTTACTAATAAACATATATGACATTCAACATGGTTACATATTTTCCATATCCCATCCTTAAACCATGTGAAAAACATTTTAAATCGGGTGATGACCACAAAAAGCTTAGTAAGGGTCCTAAATAAAATGAAATCCATTACTGAAATGAGTAATATTAAAACCCATGAAATTCAACCCTTTATCTTAATATTAATTATGTTAATGAATGAAAGCAAAATTCACATGAAAATACATGACAAAATTTTCTCAATTAAAACATTCATAACCAAGAGAAGGTATAGTTAAAACAAATGGGGTTATTTATATATCATTTTCATATCACCCTTACACATGGAGAAACCCTCACTATTAAAAATGGAATAACCATGATGGTATCAAAGATACACATTATATAACCACAAAAATTATACATAGAATAAACATGAAATTCTATTACAATTTCATATTAGTAGAAACCATAGCGGATAACTTCATCCCTTTAAAAATTAAATTAGAGTGTTAAATTCAGGATTTCCCGTCATATTTGTAATATCAGGAAAACCATTGATCTATAATGTGGATAAAACCACTGTATATGTTTCATTAGGCTCACAAGTCTCTTATATATATTACTCAATTAACATATCATGAATAATTATTTTATTTATAAATGAATAATAATACATTTAATAAACATTTAAAAACATTTATGGATGTCACTTTCGTATATAAAAATAACCATTTCTTTAAAACCCCATTTTCCTTCAAAAAATACTCCCATAAAGGTAAATTGT
The DNA here is from genome assembly GCA_963277665.1 of Viscum album. Lineage (NCBI taxonomy): Eukaryota > Viridiplantae > Streptophyta > Magnoliopsida > Santalales > Viscaceae > Viscum > Viscum album. The sequence continues at coordinate 1,137,567,824 of OY728166.1, forward strand.
GTATTTAATTGAATATAAAATTAAATCATTTATATTAATCCAATTAAAAAATAATTCTTCTTATGGTGGGAAATGTTTTTGTCACCACATATTTTAAAATATAACATTCCTTGTCTTTTGTAAAAATATAAAAACATTCTCTAAAAATATCACTATTGGTATTTTTTAAACAAAAATCACAAGAGAAAAAATATTTCATATATAATTATTTTATTTATATATAAATTCACTTATTAACATAAGTTTAATAAAATATGGACATGATAGAATAAGATTAATTTAAGGGAAACAACAAAGGGAATTTTTTTAAATGACAGTTGCTTACCTCGAGACTGAAACCTCATGTACATTATATATATTCAATAATAATAAACATATATTTATTATGTACTTTATCAAGAAAAATTCTGATATTTAAAATTAATTTTATTTCAATTTTTAAATTGTTATATAAAATTACATATTCATTTAATTTCTCAAAGGGTGTTTTGATGGAATTTAGTTTATACATTCAAAATGATATATGTAGGTTGAATATGCTTGAATGTGTAATTATTAAATAATTTCTAGAATAATAAATATTATATAATTATAATATTTATACACAAATTATAAATTTGAAAACAATAATTAACTATGGTTATGAAAATCTAAAAACATTATATTCTTAGAGAAGGCAGGTCATACGGATAATTAGAAATGTTTTAATTTTTCAATGAACATTATCGAAAGAAGGTTTTTAATATTTTATCTTTAAATAATGGTAATAAATTCCTTAATATATTATTAATAATTTAAATGAACTTTTTTATTTAATCTATGGGATGTGGGTTTGAATAATAAATTGCATCACTTCGTGGAGGTCACAGTTCACACACACACAAGAATGACGATATCATTTTTCAATGAAAGGAAATATAAGAACATATTTGTGACCCAGTAAAACAAATCCCAAAAATTTTCCAAATGCTTCCATACATGATCCAAGATCTTATAAAATTTCACAAGCTTTTATTTGGTAGTTCGTAGGGCCCGAACGGAGTTATAGATTAGTGGTTATGGACATTTAAAGTTGGGCTGGAAACTGGTTCACAAAGCCCATTCGCGAAGCCCCCTCCGCGATTGTGGAGATCCTCCACGAAGCAATGATGCGGGAAGCTCTGCGAACCTGTTTGACATTCGTGACGTGCCGCGAAGACCCACCGCGAAGCACACGAGGTGGGATGCTTTGTGAATGAATTTGACGTTCGTGAACCCGCCGCGAAGTAAAGGAGGAGAGGTGCTCCGCGCACCCCTTTGACGTTCGCGATCATCCGCGGAGCAAGCTCCGTCTTCGTGCCACACGAGCTCTTCTTCTCAGCGCCCCTTGCCTATAAATACCCAGCTCACCCCCTTCTCCGGACGGGCGGCCACGACCATTTTTCCGCCCCATCGGCGGCCGATCTCCTGGTCCACGAAGCTCCCTTTTGCGGCTCTATGAGGCCATGCTCCACGAGTAGCTTCCTTCGTATTGCTACTCCGCGAGCTGATGCTCTTCGAGTCCATGCTCTTTGAGCCAATGCACCGCGATTCTGCTCTATGAGACTTCTCTTCGCAAGCCACCCTTTCTCCACAAGATGCCCATGCTCTGCGAGATCCCTTTGCACTGAGAGACCTTTTCTCCATGAAGCTACTTCGCGAAGACCTATCCTTTGCGAGGACCCTAACTTCGCGCCCACCTGTCCATACCGCGGGGGCTACTCCCTCTCAACCCCGCTCCGGGTCAGTCCAGAGCTGTGTTCCCGACCCTCCGGGCCCGTCCCTTTGCTATAGTCACAGACCCCCATGAAAAATGGAGAGTCGCACCACGAACTTCTCGGGCCGGGATGTCGGGATATTCCACTGCGCCCCAATGTGCACCCACCTTCCAACTATAGAACACCATGATTTGAGATACTCCTCCACACACCATGAAACACCTTGAGTCGACATATTCCTCTTGGTTTCATTCCCATGTCTTGAGTTGAGATTCCCATCATCAATTCCATGAGTACCTTGAGTCGAACCACTCCTCAGGAAACTCCTCCAAACCCTATCCCTTGGATCCTATCCCACGTTGAACCAGAAAGGGCCGACTTTGCATATGACACAACACCAACCATTTCTAGGAACCTTCTGCCTAATAGTCCTATCTACATGACTTTATACTGTAGTAATTCCCTATGTCCCAATCATAGGATGCCTCTTTCCCTATACGAGAGATGCGTCATGCTCCTAGAATGAGATTCCAACAGTCCTATCTACATGACTATAAACTGTAGAAATTCATATCTAATAAATGGTAGGATGCCTCTTTCACTATACGATAGATGCCTCATGCTCCAAGAATTATATAGAAATAGTGCTTTCTACATGAAGTTAAACTGTAGTACACCCTATGTTCCAAATATAGGATGCCTCTTGCACTAAACAAGAGATGCCTTATGCTCCAAGCATGAGATTCTAATAGTCCTCTCTACATGACTATAAACTGTAGTTCTCCCTATATTCCAAACATAGAATGCATCTTTTCCGACACAAGAGATGCATTATTCTCCAAGCATGAGATGCCAATAGTCCTATCTTCATGACTTTAAACTGTAGTAATCCCTATGTCCCAATCATAGGATGCCTCTTTCTCGTAACAAGATATGCCTCATGCTTCAAGCATGAGATGCCAACGGTCTTATCTACATAACTTTAAACAATAGGAATCCCTATCTAAAAAATGATTAGATGCCTCTTGCTCCAAATAAGAGATGCCTTATGCTCCCATCTTGAGATGCCAATAGTTCAATCTACAGGACTCTCAACTGTAGTACACCCTATGTGCCAAACATAGGATGCCTCTTGCCCTATACGAGGGATGCCTTATGCTCCAAGAATGAGATGACAATAGTCCTACCTACAAGAATCTAAACTATAGTACACCCTATGCTCCAGTGATAGGATACTTCCTACACTAAACAAGAGATGCCTTATGCTCCAAGCATAAGACACTTAATGCCATGATTACAGTGTCATGATTCCAACTCCCCTTGGAGATATCCCGCTTGTGCACTAGTGTATAGGTGAAGGCCTCAACTCACTAGTGGGTTGGGATGCCCTCATTACCAGATATGAGGAAGACATCATGGGAAACTTCCTAGCATAATCCCTATTCACCATTGCCGCTACATAGCGGCACCCGGGCAGCTCCTTCTATAAGCCCCATTCACCATTGCCGCTCCATAGCGGCACCCAGGCAGCATCCTTGCATAAGCCCCATCAACCATTGCAGCTCCATAGCGACACCCGGGAAGCTCCTTGAGTAAGCCCCATTCACCATTGCCGCTTCATAGCGGCACCTGAGTAGCATCTTTGATTAAGCCCCATCCACCATTGACGCTCCATAGAGGCACCCAGAAAGCTCCTTGCGTAATCCCCATTCTCCAGTGCCCCTCCATAGCGACACCCGGGCAGCTTCCTAGCGTAAGCCTCATTCACCAGTGCCGCTCCATAGCAGCACCTGGGCAGTTTCCTAGCGTAAGCCCCATTCACCAGTGTCGCTCCGTAGCGGCACCCGAGAAGTTTCCTAGCGTAAGCCCCATTCCCCAGTGCCGCTCCCTAGCGGCACCCGAGTAGCTTCCTAGCATAATCCTCATCCACTGTTGTAACCTCTTTTAGCGGTATGCCTTTGATATCCTTATTCAGTGGGAAGCCATTGACATCCTGATCCAGCGGCAAGCCGTTGAGATCCCATTCAGCGGTAATCCATTGAAATTCCATTACAGAGGTAAGTCGTTGTGACCCAACCCAGCGGTAATCCATTGTGACCCAATCCAACGGTAAGCCGTTGAAACCCCCAATCTGCGGTAAGTCGTCATCAGGAGAACTACGCGGACTTTGATTCCCATCCACGTGGATATGCCGGAAGCCTCTTCAAGTTTCAAGCCCTAAACCATCGTCATCATTTTCTCTGGGCCTCCATCCCGGAGTAAGTCCCAGCACCATGGGCCGCCTAACACGTAAGCCCCTCTTTGCTTCTCACGGACGCACCCTTCACATCGTGATCATCAAGTTTCTTCTACCTATTGTTTCTCACACCGAGCACGACTCACGTGGACATAGAGTAAGCATTGGCCATGACAATACCTCATCCAGCATGACATTAAACTGTATGCCCCCATCTAGCATGATGTCAAACTGCACATCTGTTTGAACTACGAGTTCTTTTATCCATGTCAAGGAATGGTACGTAGGAAGCCTCCACGGGGTTCAAGCCCACCGCCCGTCATTTCTTCATGTCAGGTTCCACCTCCGTCTGTCACGATGTTAAGCTACATTCCAGTCCGACGGTAAGCCGTTGTGACCAACCCAAACTATGAGGACTTTGATCCATGTCAAGGAACGTTACGTAGGAAGCCTCCATGAGGTTCAAGCCCATCTTCCATCAGACCAAGGTCCTTTATTCACATCGGTTCGCCGGCACCCACCATTTTCTCCCAAACTACGAGGACTTTGATCCATTTCAAGGCATGGTACATAGGAAGCCTCCCTGAGGTTCAAGCCCACCACCAGTGGACCCAAGGGTTCGCCTCCATGTCGGTTCGCTGATGAAAACCACCACCTAAACTACGAGGTCATTGATCCATGTCAAGGCATGGTACGTAGGAAGCCTCCATGAGGTTCAATCCCATCACCCGGTCATTCCGACCCCATTCACATCGGTTCACGCCCATCCCGCATGATGTTAAACTGTATTGCACACCTCATTTGAACTACATGGCCTTTTTTCTATGCTAAGGCATGGTACGTAGGAAGCCTCCACGAGGTTCAAGCCCACCACCATTGGACCAAGTTCCAACTTTGCATCGGTTCGCTAACAATGCCCATCGGACCAAGGTCCACCTTCACATCGGTTCGCTAAAGATACCCATCGAACCAAGGTCCACGTTCACATCGGTTTGCTGAAGACACCCATCAGACCAAAGTCCATATTCACGTCGGTCCTTCGGCACACCCACCCGAACTATGAGGACATTGATCCTTGTCAAGGCATGGTATGTTGGAAACCTCATGAGGTTCAAGCCCAACATCCATTGGAACAAGGTATATCTTCACGTCGGTCCACCAGCACCATCCTGAACTATGATGACTTTGATTCCCTGCCACGGGGATACGTAGGAGGTCTCTTCGAGGCTCAAGCCTAACTTCACTGTCGCCCTTGAGATAGTCCCATTTCATTCCCCCTCCACTTCGTTCATCCATCCATCATCCATCCAGATTCTCACCCGGGCTGCCACATCCGGGTGGGATCATGTCATCCACCCTCCTCGTTTCTCCTAGCAGCACTTGGGCCGCTATCCACGCGTAAGCCCCAACATGTCTCCAGGTCGTTGTCCTCTGTGTACACCCTGATTCATCACCCCTATGAACTACGTGGGTTTTGATCCCTATCCTCTAAACAGGGTACGTAGGAAAACTCCAACAGGTTCAATCCCATCCAATGGTAATCCATGGTGTCCCCCATCCTGGGGAGCACTTCCCCTAATCCGCCCTCAGTGGTGTTTAGATCAGCCATTACGGTGTGACATCCCCCGTCCTTGGATCACACCACCTCGGATCCATCCTCATTGGGCATCCTGATCTATCCATCTTCCTGGTATTCCCCCCTTGCGATATACCGATCTGATCTATCTCCATGGGATGTTCTGATCACTCTTATACCATCTCCGTAAGATGTTAAACTCATGACCTACCTCTTGATAAACATGAGATGCTTGAGGAAAACCTCGGATGACACACCTATGGTGTAACAATCTCCGCAAGACATTAAACTCGCGACCTACCTCGTGATAAACATGAGATGCTTAAGGAAAACCTCAGAAGACATGCCTTTGGTGTAACAGTCTCTACTAGACGTTAATATTACAGCATACCATGTGTTAAACATAGGAAGATGAGGAAAACCTCAGATGTATGCCTATGGAATATGATTCCCCACATTCGACATCGGATTCCACCGGTTCTACACCCTTGAGATTCCCTCTTATGAGGAAGAATATAGGTTCGAGAATGTCCACGCACCCAGAGATGCCCCGACATGCCTGATGTTGTCATCTACTCTGACCGAAGGTCACAACCATGTCAAGATCCCCTGGAATGTCTTGACAGAAGTAGTGTAATTAACTGGCATCCATGAAGATATGGCACCGGTAATAAGATTCACGAACAACATATTAAATCTATGAGGGAGACCTGGACTAGGTGATGAGTTCTGAGGAGGAATCTAGGGAAGGAAGAACCAACATCCCATCATCCCATTTTGATCAAGGAGAAAAATTCCCTGAACAAGGAGCGAATGCCGCCCGCCTTTGGAAAGCGGGAATGTGGGGAAACAGTAGCGCGCCCTCACAGACGGATGCGCACACCCCGGCGAAAGCGTCAGAAACAATATTTATACCAAAAAATATATCATAAATATTATTTATATATAAATTAATTATATCATTATAACCAACTATGAGAGGTGGTGATAGAAAAAGAAATACAATTTTCCGAGAGGTAGTGCTCCACATTATACACAAATAATGAATGCTGTTCCAATTTTATTGAGGTTGGATATTAACATTTAGAAATTAAATTATCATAATTATATATAATTAGATGTTATATATTTATTTTTTTATATATTCGTGGTTTAGTAATATTTTAAGGATGTATAAGAATAATTAAAATAAAAATATTCAGTTTAAACCCAATATATCGTTTTCAGAAAATATTCATCTTTTAAAACATAATACATATAATATTGTTATTAATTCCAAAATAAGGACTCTATTACATTTACATGGAATTTTGTAAGTGGTATCAGTAGGTATTGGATAATCTAAATAGACATTAATGATTGAAGAAATGAGAAGTGCATCACTTTTATAAGAGAGGTGGAGGGACTCTTTTAGAATCTCATAAATTATTAAAATAATATAAATCACATTTATTTTCAAAATAGAGCCAAATTTAGGACAAAATAATATATGGTTATAGAAATTCATTTAATTCTAATAAAATAAAATTTATTCATATTTTTACAACATTTTTAATCATTCTCTTGTTTTTGATGCCCTGTTAACAACTTTTTACACTTACTGTAACAATAAGGTTTTTTATCTTTGAAAACCATTATAGTTACTATAAAAAAATGAACCATAAATTGGACTTGTTTGATTTTTTAAACTAATTACTAATATATATGATTAATATTGAACTTTTAGGGGGTTTATATCAATTAAAAATTTATTATTTTCATAAAATTTCTGTAATATCAATTATATATCTATTCATTTACATGAAAATTAATAAGATCAATAAAACAAATTAAATTAAAATTAAAATGTTTAATACGTATATAAAAGGTCATATTTATGTTTAAAATTCTCATATCTCATTAATTTAATATAATTATTTTTCTTTTAGTTTTTAATATCATAAATTTCATTTTCACATTAATTGAATAATCATTGTGGTATCCTTACATATGAATTTTAGGTTCCTATTTCTTATATAAAAACTTTAAATCAATTATCGTGATAATATAAATCATTTATATTTCAAATTAATATTCATAATACAACATATGTTTTTTTATCCATGTGTTAAAAATGATAATTATAAGGCCCCGACCTTAAACCTTACTTAATATTGAATTAAATGAATAATTCGCATTGAGGATCTTTTCAGGTTTAGAGTTTTGGAGAATTAGGACATAACTATTACATCTCAAAAGATTACAAAGTAGAAACTTTTACTAAGTTTACATAAAATAAAAACTCTTAAAAAGAAACATGTCTAGTTCCATGTTTTAGGGAGCATGGCTTTCCCTTGATCCCATCCTTGACCCTATTCCACGTTAAGTCCTGTGAAAAACATTTCAAAAACTTGGGATGAGAATAAAAATCTCAGTAAGGGATACACAAAAAATGAAAACTGTTAGTTTTTCAAAACAACAAGTAAACCATGTATACTTTATTAAAGTAATACTTTTCACCTTTTAAAAGTAGTAAAAAATCTTCACTAAATAAAAGATCATTACTTACCCTTTTATAACCAAAAGATTACCATAGAACCCATATAAAGATCACATAACATATAAAGGTAACTTGGGACATAAAAAAACATAAGTGGAATAACCATATGGTCTAATTCCACACATATCACTTAATGGAATAGCCATTCGGACAACTTCCATACATACTTAATGGAATAGCCATACGACCAACTTCAATACCCAATGCATTGGAGGTTATAACGTAACCACCCGTCCTGGTATTCACGGCACCACTCGTCATATGGTTTATCACATAACCACCCCTAAAATGTCCAAGTACCATCATTACAAATAAAATATTGAAAATATAAACATTTCAATAAAAAAATTTCATTTGAAATCACAATAAGTAATTCCCAGATATTGAATTAATCAATCCATTTTCTAAAACCATTTAAAAGAGATTTTTGAATCAAAGTGTCCCATACAACTTTGAAGGTTTTAATGGAATTATAATTTTAAAACATTACTGTACATATAAATAAATACTGAAAACCATTTTGAAAACATGGACATTAAAGATAAAGATTTAGAATAATAAATATTTAAAACATTTAAAACGATATTTTTGTTAAATAGTTTTTTAACAAAACGAGAGACTCTTGAATACAAATAATAGCGGAATAACATTTAATCCAAACTTTATAATATCATAAGAATAAAGGGATTAATGATATAATATGTAAAATGACAGTATACACACCATATAAGAGTGAATTGGTGCATAACAACAATGAAGTCCCAAAAGAAATGTAAAGTGAGATGAAATCCATTATAAAGAAGGTATCCTTAAATTAAGGATAAATAAATCTCATAATTATGTGTGACAAATATAAATACACCCAATATAAGTGGATATTAAGTGTAAAACAATCATAGTTTATTCACACATATTTAAAGGATGAAATATTCAATAACTACATGTTGAACCCAAAGAAATCGAAATTGGGTTAAGAAGTTCCCTTGGTAAAATTCAACAGTCTAACGGCGTCACATAAAATTTTACAAAAAGGGTTGATGAAAGAGATAAAGGGGATCTCATAACTTGGACATAAAATTTACATAAATAAGGATATAGAAGAACATATCCCAACATAATAGTATGTGAATTAAAAGACATAACAAAAGAAGTCTTTTAAAAAAAGAGGAGGGTGAAAGGTTCCCTTACCGACATGGGTATCTTTCGAGACACGCACCCCGTGAAAGAAGGAAAATACAACATTGATGTAAATACTCATAAATGAACGTATATTACACAATAAGTAAAATAATGGTCAGTACATACACCACTCAAAGGAGATTGTGGTAAATGTAGCATAAATCTCATGGATATAAAAGTGAGATGAAAAATACCTTACGAAATCTCGGCAGCCTAACGACGCCACTCAAAACTCCCAAAATGGATTGATGAGGGAGAATAGGGTCTCTAATCATATGAAAATAAAAATTAAAGTAAGAGTAATATAAAAGAACATCCAAATCAAAATAAATATGATCTTAAAAGGAATGACATAAAAGAGTGTACTTAAAAAGAAAGAGAGGAGTAGGATCCCTTACCTCGGGTCCGACTTGACTCGATCGTTCTTTAATCTCCTGAATAATAAACTTGAGTTAATTTCTACTTTCTTAAGAACCTTTTTCAAGTTCATTATTCCTTTTATATCACTTATTACCATGTCATAAACATTATGTAATCATTTAAGTTAATAATGTTTGTTTTGTCGATATTTGGTTCTTAAGTCGAAAGTGGACTTCTTACAATTAAATGTTGTTAATGTGGTCAATGGTTCATTATATCCATAGTTGTATTCATGATGTAGATATCATATATATCATATATATCCAGTATATTCATGCATTTATAATATTACATAACATTTAGAGTTAAGAAATGAAATGCACCGTTCATGGAGACGGTAAGCCGTACGTACGCATGAACGCTACTTCCATTTCTATTTCATATTTAATGGAATTAAAACATAATGATTCATAATAGTATTTTAATTCTAGTATGGTATCATATATAATATCATTAAATATATTCTTTATATATACCACATATGGTATTAACGAATCAAATCACTTTGAGGGGGCGGCAGTCCGCACTTCCTTAAATGAAGATATTGCGTTTACCCATAATGGAAACCATAAAGGTATTCCATAAATGAAAAATACAGAATCTTAAGTAAAAGATAAAAATATTAGATATAATATATAAATATATTTTCATCTTAATGTACACCTTTTAAGGTGTTAGAATAATGTTGAACAATCATCGTTTCGGGAGGCCGAAATTTTCCATCCACGGAAACAGTATATTCTTTAACCATTAGATGTAGGTGTGTTTAAGTGTAGCTCTAATCCTTCTTATAAAAACATCCTATTATATTGAAGATACTGGATTTGTTACGAAAAAAATGAATCAAAAGAGTTTAGGGGGTTGGAGAAGCAAAATAAAACAAAAGGACACAAGTGAAGACATTACCTTTAAATTGGGTAACTTCCTTTGATTTGAGTTCAAAGGAGAGGAGGGGCACTCTTGGAAAGTAAGTAAATGTTACTTTATTTGAAAATGAGTTTCGGATTTAAAAGGTCCCACATTGATATTATTCGTGGATAAGGTGATAAGGGTTCGAAATACACCCATCAAATAGGTTTTTGACATGTTTAGGTCTTAGATATTACATTATCTTTCCATTTTATTTAAATAGTTAAATAATGAGGTCATCACCGCATCATCATGATGTCATAAATAATTTAATTTATTTAATGTCTCAAAATTATAAAAAAATACTATGATGTAGAAAATAGTTTTATCTTTCCAATTACTATTTATAGTAAAAAATCGTACTTGTATAACCCCATGTAAAAATTATTTTAATAAAACCTTTGATGTTTGTGTCATTTTTACTTTATCATTAAATAAAAAGGTATTTATGTCATTTTCCAAACAAAGTGGCTCCATGGTGTCCCCAAGTTGACCCAAGGATTTTCTTGGTCAGCCATGACACAGCCAATGTGGGTAGGACATGTGTCTAGGTCATTTCATTTTATTAAAACATTATTCTTACCTTAAACTACACTAATTACCTATAATCGCGATTAAAAACTTAATAAGTTACTATTCACAAAAAAATTATTTTAATCCCATTGAACCACATTTAACTTCATAATGACAACCATGTATGTAGGATTTTTGAAATTTAAAACACAAAGATGGCAAAATTTCATTTAAACGGAAAATTAGTTTTTATAAGTACCACTTAGTGGTTTCACTATTCATCAAAAATTGATGTTTTTCAGAAAAGTACCAAAAATGAACCCTAAGATATATTTGATATTCCGAATTCAAAATTGATTTCTATTTTAAAAAATTCAAAACATATTAGTTGAATTAATTAATTTAATAATTAATTTCTGCTGTCAAAACAAATAGCATGTTTTTATGAAACAAAATGTATCAAAAAATTGACACTAGTTTAAGTCTAATTTAAAAGTGAAATTAATTCCATCGAACACTATTGGATTAAATTGTAAAAATATATTCCAATTTAAATTTAAAACCAATTCAAAATATAATCTAATCATATAAATATATTAGATTAAGATGAGGTTTTGAATTAAAATACAACATTTTTCACTATTCATTAAAAATTGATCTTTTTCTGAAAAATACCAAAAATTTACACAAAGTAAAATTTGAGGTTCCGATTCTATAGAAGAATTTTATTTGGTCCAATTGAATGTATAAGAGTGACCAAAACTATATTTAAACAGGGTTCTCCATCAAAAGGTGGTTAATCGACCGTTTAATGAAGATTTATGCTTAAAATTTGATTCATTTGCATCTTAAGCCTCTAATATTTATTGGATAAAAGTAAAAACATTTGAAAAACATATATAATCATTTTGTAGTTAGTTATGTTCATTCCCTCCACTACAATGGCTAGTCATTAACTACAATTTAAAATAATATTATTTTATTATTAGAGTGGAACGTAAGATTCCCAAGAAACTCATTGTTGTGTAATGGGTACGCCATCGATAATAACATCCCATTTAAAGTAATATTAATATTTTATTCACAAATATGGATAAATATAAAAATTTCATATTCTTTATTTACCTGGGGTGTTACATCATTCCCCCCTTTTGGGAATTGCGTCCTCGCAATTTTAAAATTGGGCTTGGAAACATCCTTGAAAGTCCCACATCGGAACAAGAGTCGGTAAAACAATCACTTTAAAATAAAGAAAGATGAGTACAAAGGTCACCCGAGTTAACCCATACTAGGATTACAAGCATGAAAATATGGACATGGAGGAGAAAACATAGTGTCATGTTCTGATGGAGAGTGATAGAAAACATGTTTAGGAGAAAGTTAACCACAAGAAAATCACAAACTTCTGATGGGTTAAACGGTATTTGATTCCCCAGTAGGAAAAGTTAACAGACAACAGTTTTGTTTTAAGTTACTCTTCATTGAGGAATTTATTTTTGATCTTAAGCAAAAATAATTACTTGTCATGTTGACTTTCAACTTTTACTATATTTCTTACACAAACTCATACTTTCCCCAAAAGACGAGTATTTAGGAAGACTTGTTCACACTAAGAGTACTATAATAAACTTCTAGAGAATCACCTAATCCACAAAAGAGAACTATATACTTCCCATGTCTTTAGACTTTAACCAAAACAAAAACCAAAAATGTTAGTACAAGATCAGAAAATCCAGAAAAGGATAACCCTTTATAAAAATAAAATCAATTCTTAACCTCAAAAATTTGTCCAACAAAACCCAAAGTTCAATGAGGACCATTCGATAATCAATTTGTCCATAAAATACTTCAAAGTAAACCAAAATAATATTGAAACCCAAATATTTTGAGGATTTAGTCACATAGTCATCCAAGTTAAATCGTAACATTTATCTCCAAACAACATCAGTTGCTCTTAATGTCTCGTATTGAAAAGTAATTAACCTAATTACATATCCTCCATGATAGGTTAACAAATATCCATAGATAACCCAAAATCAACTTACTCTTAATTCATAAAATCATCTAACTAAAAAGAATCAGTCAAACTAACTAGGGACTTCACGTAGTCCAGTGTTAGGCGATAAATACAAGTTGCACTTTGGTTGTGGGTTCAATTCCCGCAGCTTTGTCCGATGCGACGGGTTGTCACACTTTCTGCGTGTTTTCCATTTTCTAAAACTATATAATTCTCAAATCATTCCCCAAAAGGAGGTAAAATCATCAAAAATAACCATAACATAATTTAACCTTAATTTTAACTCATGCCTTTCTCTTCCATAATAACATATAGTAACCCATAATTACCTCAAAAGTAAGGATCATATAAACCCAAATGGTTATTTATAACTATTCCTTGAAAAAAAAATCATATATTAAACATCAGGGTTACACATACTATAAAAAGTATTCTAATGTAACCCCATCATCAAAAGAGACTTAATACTCTTAAGAATTTCACCATAACTCTTGAAGCCCTTATATGTAGACATCTTACTCATTCAACATTCTTCATGATCAATTAACCATTCCTTTCCAACTTATTCTGAAATACTTCTTTCCTAAAAACAAAATCATGAATCATATCCTAAGACTCCAAAATAGGAAAACAATAGTCATGAAATAATCCATACATTTGATTCATCATTTTCAGTTTCTTTATCCTCAATCGGAATGGCATTAGGTATTGGTAAACGAGCATTTGTACGATCTTGGTGATCCCATTCACAAAATTTCTTCATAGGACATGTGTTTGAATAATGACCATGCACACCACATTTAAAACATTCAACTGATCCCTCAGAAAGAACTTATTTCCCTTTCCTTGAGCCAACTGGATGCTTCCTTTTTCCATGGAAGATTCTTGATTTATGACCTTCATTTCCACATCTATAGCATATTTCTGTCCCTTTGAATCATTTCCCTAGGTGTTTCTTTCCACATCTATGACAGATCGGTTTTTGAAAACACTTACCTTTGTTATTATTACCTTTAGTTCTGTAGGGATTTGTTTCTCGCATATATGATGCCTTATAGAAATCACCAAGGTTTAGGTGGTCAATCATGACTCCAGATAGTTGGTTGAGGATAAACACAAGAGTTATCATTGCAGCTCCAATATCATTCAGTTGCTCGCTTAGAAAACTATCACAGTTTCTTTCACATCCACCGTTACTTTGGTTCCTGCTAGATCCGACCATTTACTAAAACCAAAATGGTCAGTGTGAGTATATCAACAAAACCATCATGTAATAAAGAGGAAGATAAACAGTAAGATATACTTACTGATTCACTTTGTCTAAAAATAGGACTGTTTATGAAATCCTAACTATTATGGTCATGTCACTTATGCTTAAAGAATACCCTAACCTCTAAAGTTATCTAAACTGACCTTTGATACCAACTATAAGGCCCCGACCTTAAACCTTACTTAATATTGAATTAAATGAATAATTCACATTGAGGATCTTTTCAAGTTTAGAGTTTTAGAGAATTAGGACATGACTATTACATCTCAAAATATTACAAAGTAGAAACTTTTACTAAGTTTCCATAAAATAAAAACTCTTAAAAAGAAACATGTCTAGTTCCATGTTTTAGGTAGCATGACTTTTCCTTGATCCCATCCTTTACCCTATTCCATGTTAAGTCCTGTGAAAAACATTTCAAAAACTTGGGATGAACATAAAAAGCTCAGCAAGGGATACACAAAGAATGAAAACTGTTATTTTTATAAAACAACAATTAAACCATGTATACTTTATCAAAGTAATACTTTTCACCTTTTCGAAGTAGTAAAAAATCTTCACTGAATAAAAGATCATTACTTACCCTTTTGTAACCAAAAGATTACCATAAAACCTATATAAAGATCACATAACATACAAAGGTAACTTGGGACATAAACATACTTAATTGGAAAAACCATAAGGTCGACTTCTAGACATATCACTTAATGGAATAGCCATTTGGCCAACTTCCATACATACTTAATGGAATAGCCATACGGCCGACTTCCATACCCAATGCATTGGAGGTTATAACGTAACCACCCGTCCTGGTATTCACGGCACCACCCGTCATATGGTTTATCACGTAACCACCCGTAAAATGTCCAAGTACCATCATTACACATAAAATATTGAAAATATAAACATTTCAATAACAACATTTCATTTTCAATCACAATAAGTAATTCCCATATATTGAATTAATCAACCCATTTTCAAAAACCATTTAAAAGAGATTCTTGAATCAATGTTTCCCATACCACTTTGAAGCTTTTAATAGAATTATAATTTTAAAACATTAATGTCCATATAAATAAATACTGAAAACCATTTTGAAATCATGGAAATTATAGATAAAGATTTATAATAATAAATCTTTAAAACATTTAAAACGATATTTTTGTTAAATAGTTTTTTAACAAAATGAGAGACTCTTGAATACAAATAATAGCGGAATAACATTTAATCCAAACTTTATAATATCATGAGAATAAAGTGATTAATGATATAATATGTCAAAGGATAGTATACACACCATATAAGAGTGAATTTGTGCATAACAACAATGAAGTCTCAAAAGAAATGTAAAATGAGATGAAATCCATTATAAAGAAGGTATCCTTAAATTAAGGATAAATCAATCTCATAATTATGTGTGACAAATATAAATACACCCAATATAAGTGGATATTAATTGTAAAAAAAATCAATGGTTATTCACACATATTAAAAGGATGACATATTCAATAACTACATGTTGAACCCAAAGAAATAGAAATTGGGTTAAGAAGTTCCCTTGGTAAAATTCGACAGCCTAACGGCGTCACATAAAATTTTACAAAAAGGGTTGATGAGAGAGATAAAGGGGATATCATCACTTGGAAATAAAATTTACATAAATAAGGATATATAAGAAAATATCCCAACATAATAGTATGTGAATTAAAAGACATAACAAAAGAAGTCTTTTAAAAAAATAGGAGGGTGAAAGGTTCCCTTACCGACATGGGTATCTTTCGAGACACGCACCCCGTGAAAGAAGGAAAATACAACATTAATTTAAATACTCATAAATGAATGTATATTACACAATGAGTAAAATAATGGGCAGTACATAAACCACTAAAAGGAGATTGTGGTAAATGTAGCATAAATCTCACGGATATAAAAGTGATATGAAAAATCCCTTACGAAAACTCGGTAGCCTAACGACACCACTCAAAACTCCCAAAATGGATTGATGAGAGAGAATAGGGTCTCTCATCATATGAACATAAAAATTACCATAAGATTAATATAAAAGAACATCCCAATCATAATAATGATGATCTTAAAAGGATTGACATAAAAGAGTGTACTTAAAAAGAAAGAGAGGAGTATGATCCCTTTCCTCGGGTCCGACTTGACTCGATCGTTCTTTAATCTCCTGAATAATAAACTTGAGTTAATTTATAGTTCCTTAAGAAACATTTTCAAGTTAATTATTCCTTTTATATCACTTATTACCATGTCATAAACATTATGTAATCATTTAATTTAATAATGTTTTTTTTGTCGGTATTTGGTTCTTAAGTCGAAAGTGGACTTCTTATAATTACATGTTGTTCATGTGGTCAAATTTTCATTATATCTAGAGTTTTATTCATGATTTAGATATCATATATATCATATATATCCAGTATATTCATGAATTTATAATATTACATAACATTTAGAGTTAAGAAATGAAATGCACCGTTCATGGAGACGGTAAGTCGTACGTACGCATGAACGCTACTTCCATTTCTATTTCATATTTAATGGAATTAAAACACAATGATTCATAATAGTATTTTAATTACAGTATGGTATCATATATAATATCATTAAATATATCCTTTATACGTACCATATATGGTATTAACGAATCAAATCACTTTGAGGGGGCGGTAGTCCACACTTCCTTAAATGAAGATATCGTGTTTACCCATAATGGAAACCATAAAGGTATGCCATAAATGAAAAATAAAGAAGATTAAGTAAAAAATAAATATATTAGATATCATATATAAATATAGTGTCATATTAATGGCCTCCTTTGATGGTGATAGAAGAAATTTGAACAATCATCGTTTCCGGAGGCCGAAATTCTCCATCCATGGAAACAGTATGTTTTTTAACCATTAGATGTAGGTGAGTGTAAGTGTAGCTCGAATAATTCTTATAAGAACATCCTACTATATCGAATATAATGGATTTGTTCCAAAAAAATGAATCAAAAGAGTTTAGGGGGTTGGAGGAGAAAAATAAAACAAAAGGACACAAGTGAAGACATTACCTTTAAATCGGGTAACTTCTTTTGATTTGAGCTCAAAGGCTTCCTTGGAAAGGATTCTGCCCAAAGTGAGGCTTCAAGGAGTTATAGAGGGATGTGGAGAGATGAAATGGGCAGATATTGGCCGAGCCAATGTCATGAGAGGTGTGGGTATGGAGGTATAGGTGGGGGCCTTTTATAAGAGGAGAGGAGGGGCACTATTGGAAAGTAAGCAAATGTTACTTTATTTGAAAATGAGTTTCAGATTTAAAAGGTCCCAGATTGATATAATTCATGGATAAGGTGATTAGGGTTCTAAATCCACCCATACAATAGGTTTTGGACATGTTTAGGTCTTAGATATTACATTATCTTTCCATTTTATTTAAATCGTTAAATAATGAGGTCATCGCTGCATCATCATGATGTCATAAATAATTTAATTTATTTAATGTCTAAAAATTATAAAAAAAATACTATGATGTAGAAAATATTTTTATATTTCCAATGACTATTTATAGTCAAAAATATGACTTGTATAACCCCATGTAAATGTTTTTTTAATAAAACCTTTCATGTTTGTGTCATTTTTACTTTATCATTAAATAAAAAGGTATTTATGTCATTTTCCAACCAAAGTGGCTCCATGGGGTCCCCAAGTTGACCCATGGATTTTCTCTATCATCCATGAAACATCCAATGAGGATAGGACATGTGCCTAGGTCATTTCATTTTAAAAAAACATTATTCTTACCTTAAACTTCACTAATTACCTCTAATCACGATTAAACGCTTAATAAGTTACTATTCACCAAAAAATTATTTTAATCTCATTGAACCACATTTTACATACTAATGAAAAACATGTATGTCGGATTTTTGAAATTCAAAACACAAAGATGGAAAAATTTCATTTAAACGGAAAATCATTTTTTATAAGTACCACTTAGTGGTTTCACTATTAATCAAAAATTGACGTTTTTCATAAATTTACCAAACATTCACCCTAAGCTATATTTGATATTCCGAATTCAAAAATGATGACTATTTTACAAAATTCAAAACATATAAGTTGAATTAATTAATTTAATAATTAATTCCCGCTGTCAAATCAAATAGCGCGTTTTCATGAAACAAAATGTATCAAAAGATTGACACTAGTTTAAGTCCGATTTCAAAGTGAAATTAATTCCAACGAACACTATTGGATTAAATGGTAAAAATATATTCCAATTTTACTTTAAAACCAATTAAAAAGATAATCTAATCATATAAATAAATTAGACTAAAACGAGGTTTTGAATTAAAATACAACATTTTCACTATTCATTAAAAATTTAACTTTTTCAGAAAAATACCGAAAATTTACACAGAGTAAATTTTGAGGTGCCGATTCTAAAGAAGAATTTTATTTGGTCCAATATAATGTATAAGAGTGACCAAAACTATATTTAAAGAGGGTTCTCCATCAAAAGGTGGTTAATCGACCGTTTAAGGAAAATTTATGCTTAAAATTGGATTCATTTGCATCTTAAGCCTCTAATATTTATTGGATAAAAGTAAAAATATTTGACAAACATATATAATAATTTTGTAGTTAGTTCTATTCATTCCTGCCACTACAATGTCTAGGAATTAACTACCATTTAAAATAATATTATTTTATTATTAGAGTGCAACGTAAGATTCCCAAGAAACTCGTTGTTGCGTATTGGGTACGCCATCGAGCATAACATCCCCTTTAATGTAATATTAATATTTTATTCACAAATATGGATAAATATAAAAATGTCATATTCTTTATTTACTTAGGGTGTTACAATAATGTTAATAAAAACATGAGTTTGACCATTTTTCTTTTCATAAAGTAAAATATTGTAAAGTTTATAATCAAATTAAATGGAATTAAAAGGACATATAACTGAGTATTATATGATTATTGATGGAATGGACAAATAAAAATTGAATAATGTTTTATGTTCATTTTCAAGTCTATTTTATTTTATATTTTACTTTAATAACATGATTTACCTTTTTATCACAGTTAAACAAATTTTTATGGTTACTATTCATATAAAAAAATAAAAGATATATAATTAACACATTTGTAACTTTGGATTAAATATTTATAATCTAATTTAAAAAATTCGAAAATTTAGTTGATGAAATTATTTAAAATTTATCCAAAAAAACACAAAAAATGGTTTTCTTAGAAAAATAACATTTTAAAATAATAATTGTGTTTATAATAATTTCATGTGAAAAATTAATTACAAAATAAAAGGGATTATTTTTAATCGTAATGAACTAATTTAATTTTGAAATTTCGCCAAAAAATAATTTTACTAAATTTGAAAACACAATCAACAATATATATATATATATATATTATATTCATTGAAAAATAAAACACTTCAAATGATTCTCAAGATTTCACACAATGATATTTTTAATATGATTATTTTAAAATATTTATTTATTTTATAAGATAATATATCTAAAATTACTATAAATTAATTATATTATTCCCCCACAAAAAGCATTAAAAATCTAATATTTTAAGAAAACATATATTTGAAGAATAAAATGGATTTATTAAAAATGATATATTATTTACAATGAAAAAGTCAAAAAATTTGTATTTAATAGAACATTGATTTATATTTTAAATTAATTTAATCCTTTTAATACCATCAAATTTAAAGCCTATGTAATAATGTCTAAATTTAAATAATAATATTTTTCATTTTTGTAAGAATAATGTTGTGTGTCGTACATATATTCAAATATAATTTCCTTGTTTTAAAGAATTGGTGTATTAAACTCTTCTCATATTAATAAACTTAATCCTCATAATATATACTTGATCTTGGTAATCAAATTTTTTACATTTGGAAATTCCTTTCTTGAAATCAGACATTATTAAAGGGTTTAAAAAATATCCTCTAGAATAGAGGTAATTATATGTATGAAATTTCATTTGGGATAAATAATTTTAGGTTTATAAATTTTTTTTACTCTAATGGGAGGTGATGATATTGAAATAAAATAAAAATTAACTTCCAATGTTGATGTAGAGTGATGTATAAAATTGATCACAGGTAAGTTAATGAACCTGATAAAGCTAAAGATCACAAAACTGCAAATATATGATGGATGAAAAGACCAGCAGTTCATTAAAAATGTAATTTGATATCATTTTGTTTTTAAATCCATTTAACTAGAGTTTAGTATTTCTATAACTATGTAGACTAATAAATTATTGATATAAACTTACCTTACATTTA
Source organism: Viscum album (assembly GCA_963277665.1). Taxonomy (NCBI): domain Eukaryota; kingdom Viridiplantae; phylum Streptophyta; class Magnoliopsida; order Santalales; family Viscaceae; genus Viscum; species Viscum album. The sequence goes on from OY728166.1 coordinate 1,137,588,561, forward strand.
TAATTTCTTACATTTTTCAATTTCCTCAAGAATCAAACCTTTTTCTCAAGATGATGTGTCTCATATATGATTTTTTATGCTTGACATACTAATTGTTTTTAATGAATCGAATAATAAATAATATAATAATAGGATATTCCTCCTGTAATTAGAAATTTACCCAAAAATAGTCTTCACATAGTAATGTAATTACCAAAATTAATAAACTATTATATTAATAGATAATACATTAATATTCAAAATTCAATTGTGATTCCAAAATTTCAAACTAAATCATTATAAAAATTGAAACCATTAAAATTATTCAATATATTATAGAAAATTTTTCATACCAAAGTATTTAATTGTTTTGACCCAATATAAATCCAAGATACATTTAACATTTATTTACAAATAACACCACCCAATAAAAAATTATAATATAAATATTTATATTAAATAATCCTATAATATATGATATGTTATTATATGTACCAATCCTTAAAACATTACATAATTATGAGATTATTCAATAATATGACTTTCATTCATGTTTATGAACTTTTCATGTTTAGAGTTTTAAGTAATTAGGCAATTATTAACACATTGCATCTCAAATATAACAATTTAGACACTTTTACTCTATACATTTTTTCACAATAATAAAACTCCTTAAATGAAACAAGAATTATTTTCTTGATATAAATCATCATTAATTCTTCCTTCCTATTACCCTTCCTCATACCCTATGCAGAAACATTTCAAAAACTTGGGATGAGAATAAAAAGCTCAGTAAGGGATATAAAATGAGGAAAGTAAACATTAGACCATGAATACATACAAATCAACAAAATCATACTTTTCAGAAATATCACATATTCTCTTTATCATAACTCATGAAATAATAATATTTATGAATAAATCAACAAATAATAAACCATAAAGTTATCATGTGTGATCTATATCATACATATATTGTAGCTGCCATGACTACATAGGGAGTACCCTTCATTGTTACGTTTGGAATACCCATCACAATATATTCAATAAATCTATTTGGGAAAAACATAATGTTTACATTCATCACATTAACCAATGAATTGGAGAGATATATCGGGATAACCCTACCTTATTTTATCATGGAAACACCCAAATACGTAAATAATTACTAGGAACTATAACATAATCATAACACATAAAACAATCATGAGGGAAAGATAACACTTCCACATTGCAATATCAATATATCATTTCACATTATTGACATAATTATTCAACCATAAAGACCATTTTCAATACCAAAATACCCTAAAATATAATATAGAATTTACATAACTTTTAAAAACATTATAGTTTATTATGGAATCTTAATATCAAATAATTCTTGTGATGGTAGAATGGTTGTTGTCATCAAGTATGTTAAAAAGAAACATTCCTTTTGTCATTTTGTAAAATGCTTCACAAAAAAAATATTTTTTTATAACGTATAAAATAATTTAAAACAAAATGGTTATAATTATACACCAAATAAAATAGGGTCGTGTATATACCAAAACATGGATAAATGAAAGCATATTGAGACAGAGTCCCTTACCTTGTATCAGATTTGTCTTGTTCATTCTTTAATTTATAAAATAATAAACATAGGTTAATTTAAACATTGTTTGGAAGATTTTTAATGTTTTCTGATCATTTTAATTCACTTAATAAGATGTCACAGAAATTAGATAGTTATTTTAGTTCATATTAGACATTTTGTCAATGTTCTGTACATCAGTCAAAAATGATCTTGTTATAGTTAATAATTTTCCTTGTGGCCAAAAGTCCATTATCAAAAGAATAATATTAATGAAATAGATATCATATATATCTAGTATATATAATTATTTATAACAGTATATAACATTTTGAGATAAAAAATAAATTTACTATTCATGGAGATGGTAGGCTACAAGTACGGATGAACACTACTTTCATTTATTTGTCATATTAATGAAATGAAAACTAATTTATACATAACTATATTATAATTAATGTATAATATATATGTTATATATGGTATATATGTTACATTATTAAATTAACTATATCATTTATATGTTCCATGTATGGGATGAACATATCATATACGGGGTAGTAGTACACTCTTACTCAAATAAAATTATCATATTTACATATTATGAAAATATAAAAGGTACATTTTAAATAAACATAAAAATTATAGATATAATATAAATATTATATATATATATTATATATATCTCATATATAAATAAATTTCCATCATAATTTTCACCATGACAGGTTGTATGAGAAAATAGAATAATCATCGTTTCGTGAGGCAGTAGTTCGCCGTTCATAGAAGTAATATGTTCATATCTATTAGATGGAGGTGTGTGTAAGTGTGGTTGGAATCATTATCATAAAAATATCCACTTGTATTTAGTATTCTTTAGTTGTTGTGTAATCATAAAAGAATAAGATGATAGGGATTGATGAGGGAAAATAAAGGAAATGATCTTTAGAGAAGACAATACCTATAAAACGGGTAACACTTTTTGATTTGAGAAAATGGACTTAATGAATTCAATTCTACCAACGTTAAGGATTATAAGTGGAATTGAGGGATTTTAGGATATTATTTTATCATAATTTGTATTATTAAAGGGGTGTAAGAGGTGTGAGTAAGTGGATAGAGGTGGTTTAATTTTATAAGAGGGAGGAGGGTCACTTTAGGATCGTCTTGAAATATTATTTTATTATAAAAATATTTTTGAATTATAATATTTCCAAAGGTATATTTTTAAAGGATAAGATGAGGATGGGTTGGAATCCTCTCAATCAATAGTTTTTAGAAAAGTTCAGTTCACAAAACTCACCTTATCTTTTACCTTTAACCCTTAGTTAAAAACATTAACTCTAACCATGTCTTCTTGTATCTTTATAATATATAGTTACTATAGTCACTATAAAATGACAAGTAAAACACAAGTGGATAAATGATTACATTTGTGACATTATATAAGTAATTTTTACAAATATAAGATTATTATGACTATTATATCGTTTAATAAAATAGTATTTGTTATAAAAACACATTTATGTCAATTTTGACCCAATTTAGAAATTGAATTTTTCTAAAGTTGTAATTATTTGATTGTTTAAATCGAAAGGAATTAACTCAATGATAATATTTAAATACCATCCATATAATTATTGTATGGAATAGAAATAATCAATTTACATTTATTTTAATATGAATAATATCATTTATTTTAATCTTTCATTAATAAAGAAACCAATGCATCATTATTGTGTCATAAATAAATTAATTTTAGTTAGTCTATAAATATTATAAAAAACATACCATAATGTAGGATATATTTTATTCTTTATAATTAATATTTATATTCATAGAGATTATTTATATAACACTATATTAAAATTTCATTATTAAAATATACATGTTTAAACTATATTATCCTTTTCATTAATTTAATAATTATAAAATGTGATTTCCACACCCATGTGGTTCCCAAATGCCAAAAGTTTAGCCTAAGGATAATAATGGTCAAAAATATATCATCCAATTGGATTAGGACACTTGTTAATATTGTTCTGTATTATTATAATATTAATTTTATCCTTATTTACCCGATTTATCCTTTAACCATGGTAAATATAAATAATTATCGAGGTTACTATTTTTAATGTAAAAAAACCTACCTATTTAAAAACGTTAGAAATTTTTATTCTAAATTTGTAATTGATTTTTCCCAATCAAAAACACATAATGTTTAGTAAATAGTTTAAAATTAATTCATGTTTTCAAAACCGAATGCTGGGTTTCTAAGAAGTAAAATCTATCAAAAGATTGAGATGTGTTTATGTCCCATTCAAATCTGATATTAATTAAAATGTACAAAATTGGATAAAATGATAAAAAAAATTCTAATTTCACTTTAAAATAGATTAAAAGTCCAGTCTAACTATTTAAACATAATTGATAAAAATGATGTTCTAACTTAAAATGCTGCATTTTTCACTATTCATTAAAAAATGAAATGAATCAAAAAATTACCAAAAATTTATCCAATGTAAATTTTGATATCCTACTTTAGTAGAAGAAGTTTATTTTGTCACATATAAAATCAAAATTTATGAAAAAAAATATTATTAAATATTCTTTTCCATCAAAAGGCGGTACACCGACCTTTTAAAAAATAACTATTTTATCCTTAAAATTGGATTTCTTCTCATTTTAAGCCCATAAAATTCATTATATAAATATAATCTTTGGTATAACTTGATGTTGTGTGCAAGGTAACATTTCAGAAAAACTAATTGTTGGGTGTAGATTATGTTATTAGACAAAGTGTCATTTTTAATGTAAAAAATAATATATTATTCATAATTATTAGTATATATGAAACTATATTATTCTATAAATACCTGGGTTGTTACATCCTCCCCCCTTTGAGTAATTTCATCCTTGCAATTTTATTCACCTATAAAATAAGTGGCAGAAGTTATACCTTGTTGAATTTTAATCTTACCATGTTGGCTCTCTAATCATATGGTTTTTACACAATACATTTACCTGATGAATCTCATTATTATAAAACAATTTCTATCTGCATTAATGAATATGTATTGACCGTTCCTTATATGACAGATTTGCTACCAACTAAACTACCTCTGGTCTAAAAACATGATATGGATCTAGTATACACTTAATGTACATTGAAACATTAATGGAATTGTGTACCTAGGATAAAATCAGATGTAATGAAACTATTTATGCAACTAAAATAAAATTCTCCAAGATTTTATAGGGACCAATGAATCGCAGGTTCAATATTCCATTCTTACGAAAACTCATCTCACTTTTTCATAGAGAAATATTGAGAAAGATACGATCACATTCCTCAAAATAAAGATCCTTCATCAAATTATCTGCTTAATATTTTAGCCTTCTTTGAGATTTTCTCTTGTGATTCTAAATCATGGAAATTTTCTCATTCATATCTTCAAAAAATCATATTCCCATCAAATTCCGCTCACCAACTTCAACCCAAAAAGCATGAGTTCTATACCTCTTTCAATATAATTATTTGAAAGGCATCATCTATATAAATGAATGAAAAATATTATTGTAAGAAAAATAATCCAAGATATATATTGGTCACAAATTCCTTTGTAATCCATTGAACATGAAAATAGAATATCTTCCAATGTCTGAATTGTTCATTGTGACTTCCCATCTTCTTGTAGAAGAAAGGATGTTCAAAAAATAAAGTCAGTACCCAATCACTTATGAAGACTTTTCCAAAATTTATAAGTCAACCTCGGATCATGATCAGATACAATGTAAAGGGTAACTCCATGTAACATCACTATATCCTTAACACACAGTCGATAAATTTGATATAAAGATAAAGTATCTCAAATAGGAAGAAAATGAGCATATTTTTTCAATTGATCAAAAATAACCACGATTTTATTGTTACCTCAAGAATTATTTGGTAAACTTACTATGTAATACATGGATATATTTTCCTATTTCCATTGTATTACTATTAAATGATGTAGCATTCCTTTCATTAGCTGACATTCTACCTTAACCTGTTGACCAGTCAAACACTTCATATTAAAGTAATCAATATCTCTTTTCATTCCATTCCACCAATAATACTCCCGATGATCTATGTACATCCTAGTAATTCTAGGATTAACTGAAAATGGTGAAACATGTGCTTCACATAAGAACTCTTTTTACAACTGTGAATAATAAGGCACACATAATCCATTTCCAAACCTCAAACACAATCTTTATAAATGTTAATTTCATGTTACTTGCCATTCCGAACCAATTATATCATTATCTCTAACTAACGTTATTTTTTATGTGCTTGCATAATTCTTTTTGATAGAAATGATTTCACTGCCACATGAAACAAAATAGATGAATTTTCTAAACCAACAACTTCCAATACCAAATTCAAAAATTTATAAACCAAAGGATCTAGTTCTGAACGTATCATGTTTAATATAGAATTACTCTTTTGACTCAGAGCATCATCCAACTTATATTCCATTCCTGGATGGTAATGAATCATGTTAACATAGTCTTGGATTAATTACATCCATCTCATCTCTTTCATCTTTAATTATTTTTGAGTGAATATATAGAAACAAATTTTGTGACCAATATATATTTAATGCTTTACACCATACCCATGATTCCTCTAAATTTGAAAAGAAAAAACCATAGCAGCTAAATCTATATCATGTGTAGGGTAATTTAACTGATCAGTTTCAACAAACATTGATCATAAGAAATTACATGATTATTATACATTAGGAAACATCCAAGTCATTTCAATGAAGAATCACTATAGATAACAAATTCACCATTTATGGGCTGCAGTTCCATAACTAGGGAATTCATCAATTTTCTTTTTAATTCCTAAAAACAATCATCAAATTATTTTATCCATAAGAACTAAACACCTTTTCAAGTTAACATAATTAGTGGTTTATATAACCCTAAAATTGTTTTACAAAAATATGGTAATAACCTTATAAAATATGAAAACTGCAAATCTCAGTTATATTTATGGGTTTTTTCTATTCTGCTAAAACTTTTATTTTAGAAGGATCAAATATTGTTCCATATTTAGAATCAATGTGTTAATGGATTGAAATTTGTTGTAAACAAAACTCACAAATGATGAATTTCTCATACTGTTACTTTTCTGTTAAGGTTTTCAAGTCAACCCTTAAAACAATACAAAATTGAGGACCTTTTACCAGTTTAGCTTCTAGAGGATTAGACAACACCATACATTTAGTAGATTCGAAAAAAAGTAAACAAACTACTGCTATACTTCCATACATGCTAACTCCAAAAGTGATGAAATAAGAATTCGAACTTCTAAGATACCTATGAAAAAATAATTTTTAAAATAATGGGTGAGCATTCAATTTACCAATAATGAGTTTTAATATTGTTTAAAATATTTTGTTGTCAAACTCAAATATCAAATATAAGGCCCCAGTATTAAAACATTACCTAATCTTTAGATAAGTCAATTATTTAATGTTAATTCACATAGAATATATTTTTAGGTTTAGGTTTTTAAGGAACTAGGCCATTAAGAATACTTTACATCGCAAATATTATAAAGTAAATAGTTAGGCTATATCTAATTTTTTCACTATAATAAAACTCCTTAAATAAAAGAAATATTATTTTATTGATAGAAGTCCTCTAGAATTTTTCCATTCTCTTACCCTTCCTTATACCTTGTGAAAAACATTTCAAAAACTTTTGATTAGTAGAAAAATATCAATAATGGATATAAAATAAGAAAAAAAAAATTATTCTATAAATACACACAAATAAATGAAATCATAATTTTCACTCATAAAAAAATAATCTATTAAACATACCTAATGAAATCATAAGATTAATCAATAACTCATAGATATCATAAATCTTATAGGTAAATTGTAGCTTCCATAACATACTTACATTGTAGCTTTCACAACTACATATGAAGTAACCTTCATGGTTACGATTAGAATACCCAACATAGTATATTCTCTAAATATCTTAAGATAGACCTAAAATTTTACATCCATCTTGTTACCCAATGCATTAGAGAGATATCTTGGACTCACCTGCCCTTGGTTTATCACTGAACCACTAGTATACGTAATCAATTCTTGTGAACCACAACATAATCATAACACATAAAACAAGAATAAAGGAGACATAGCATTCTTATATTGAAATATCAATATACCATTTAAATATATTGACTCAATCAATACATTCTCAAAATAATTTTCAATAAAAAAATTCCCTAAAAAGTATTATGGTCTTTATTTTCATTTTAAAAACATAATGTCTTGTTAAGTTTCCCATATATCAAATAATTCATACGGTGGCGGAAAGGTTGTTGTCACCACATAAGTAAAAAAGAAAAATTACTCATTTAGTTTTGTTAAATTATTCATAAAAACAATTCATTTATTAAACCATTTAATTATATTAAAATAAAAAGGGTATAATTATACACCATATAAAATAAGGTCGTGTATAAAAAAAATATTCCTTAATGGAAGGAGATTAAGATTTAGTCTCTTACATTGAATCCAACTTCTCTCGTTCATTCATTAACTTCTTAAATAACATATTTAGGATAATTTATACTTTTTTTATAACATTTGTATTGTTTTTTATTCATTTTTATCACATGTTACCATATAATAGAAATTATTCAATTATTTGAGTTCATATCGAACATTTTTTCGATGTTCGGTGCTTGAGTAAAAAATAAACTTGTTATAAAACAAAATGTCTATGTGGTCAAAATTACATTATCACCATAATATTAGTCATGATTTAGATATCATATATATCAATTATATATATTTATTTATAATATTCTTGTCACGACCTGACCCAACAGGGCTCAAGCCGCGACTCCCGAAGCCCGCCTCCAATAGGCCAGGGGTTGGAATCTAGTGTCGAGTAGCCTATCACACACATGGGAGGCATTAGCCTAAGGTACTTGTATACACGCACCCACAAACAACTCCATGAAATAGTGTAGAGTTATAGAAAAACTGAAAAGAAAATGCATGCATACATCTATCCCAAACCAGAGTACATCAGACGTACAAAGGGAAAAACATGGCCCACCAAAAGAAAACTACAAAAATACGTCCAACCTACTCTGATGAAGGGGAATGCTACCACAAACACCCTCCAGAAAGCTCCCTCGGCACCACACCAATAAACACCACGGTCAATCTCGCTCACTCAGCTCTTCCTGTTCCGGGTCCTCCTGGGACTATGTCGAATGGCATGTGGTTTGCACAAGACACAAACATGTGCGGGAAAAGCCCGTGTAGGGGTGAGTATAAACATACTCAGTAGGCACCCCGAAAACCAAAACAAAAGAGAGAAACTGAAAGCCAACAGTCTGCTCATCCCAGCCAGAGGGAACCCAGATGAGAGAGAAACTCCATCTCATGACCATCCTTGGATAAACACAAGTAGTCAACTTAACTTATGTGTATGCCCATTCATACACCTTGAAAAATCCAGATATACCCAGCTTACGCACCAAGCCACAAGAGGTACCGAACTCATAACCAGCAACTGTCCACAACCAGGATAGTACACTCCCAGATCACTGACATCCCAGATGACACACATACGAGAGATAAACTCCATCGGGTTTCTCACAAACCACTCAAATGCTCACCCGAGAGATCACACTCGTCGGTTATCATCACTGAGGAAACCTCGCTGAAACAACATAACCACAAAACTCCTCAGATAGGTGATCACTCATAGGGTCTGGTAGGGGATAACAGAACCCACTCCTGTATACAAAGCTCACAGATAGAGGATCACTCCCAGGGTCCGCTGGGGGATACCATGACCCTATCTGGCATACGAAGTTCTCACAGATAGGGGACCACACCCAGGATCTTCTGGGGGATACCACAACCCGATATGGCACTCGACAGAAGCATATAATTTAGATAGAGGATAATTGTCCATAAAAAGGTGGTCACGATGATACAAGAACCCTATCTGGTATAATTCATGATGTAGGGGATCGAACCGATGATGCCGAAACCATACCAAAACCACGCGCTGAGTAGGAGATCACATAACCAATGATACTACAACCCTACTATAATCATGATACTGAGCAGGGGATCGTATACCCAACGATGCTAGAACCCAACTGAGCACGGCCCTCTACATAGGGGATTATATTCCCGATGATGCCACAAACCCTATGGGGTTAACCTGCTAGATAGGGGATTGCCTCCCGGTAATAAGCGGTCACAGAGATACCAAGAACCCGATATAGGGAAAAGATGCTAGAGGATCTCGCTCCCAGACCAGCGGAGGGATGCCACAACTCTAACAGTTTAAAAATCCAATCAAGAGGATCAAAAACCTATACGTAGGTTGTGATGCCACACGAACCCTCGTGGGAACGAACCAATGGAGTACCCTCAACCACTTCTGGTCCAAAACATCGTTAACCCGACCGACCCGCAACAATGCCACACTACGCACCTCCAAGGCCAAAACCGAGGCAACCATCATGATCTAAAGGTCAAAACACACAGGATAGGCTGCTTACTCACCTGAAACAGAGCACCGGTAAAAAAGGCATTATTCACTGTAACTTGCTTTTGTGGGGCCCACACAACGATCTTGAAACTCATCGAGCGGATCAGACCACGGCGATCCTCTCGGAAAAACAAGCGGAATCAACTACTCGTTCGTCAAAAACAGACACCCAATGAAAAAGGTACTATTCACCAAAGCTATCTCGGGTGGGGCTCATGCCTCGATTCCAAAACTCATCAAACAGATAGCACCATTGTGATCCTCTTGGAAAAACACACAGGATCGACTAATCATCTGCCAAAATCGGACTCCTGGTGTGAAAGTTGCGTTTCTCTGCAAACGTCAAAACCCGGACTCTTAGGGCCTGTACCTCGTTCTTAGACCCAACACCCGGAAACAATCTCATAAATTCGGTCATACCATTAGGGTCACAACGCCACTGACAGCACGTCAAACGGACAAACCAGAAAAAAGTTACGACCTATCAAAGTCGAATAATAATTAAAATATTATTATTATTCGACGTTTCATGACCCCGGGTCACGAACCCAGTCCGAAAAAACCCGAACCTATCCCAATAGGTCCATCTCAATCCCATGGTTGCGTCGCCGCAGACGGCGTGCGAATTAGACCTTTGGATTGCACAAAACGGGGGTTTTAGAACCCCCGGACAAAACTTGGTCGGGCCGGCCCCACATGGTCGGTCCGGCAGCCACCGCTGCTGGTCCGCGCCGACTGGCGGCCCTCCGCCGCGCCACAGCCCATGCCACCGCGGGACTACCACACCGCCCACCAGGCAGTCACCGCCGCCTCACCGGGCCAGCCGCCGTCAGCTGGCGCAGCGTTGGCGAATCTTCCGCGGACTGCCGGGACCTCTCTGGTGGTCCGTTTTGTGATCTAGAGGCGTCTGCATGACCCTCAAGACCCAATCTACAATGCTACAGCTTTGACTTGTATGAAAATGCAGAAAAATTGGGATCAGTGGTTAAAACTCAAATCTGCCTACCTCGCGGGAAAAACTTTGACGTTCTGCCTTAGATCCGTGCTCTAGAGCTTCCGCTGCACGTCCCTGGGACGTCCACCGTCGAATTCTGAGCTCGTGGGCGCTTCTTTTGCTCGATTCGGCAGATCGATAGTTAAGAACGGTGAATAATGCCAAGAGGAAGAGAAAAGGGGGAGGATGCTGATATTTGTTTCTGTTTTAGAAAAAAAAATTATATGTCGCCCGCCGGCGCCAAACCCGCCTCGGACCCAATGCCCGATGCGAACAAAGGTAAGGTCACCCCTAGGGTAAACACGACATTCTGAACACAACGGCAGACTCATATTTTCCATCCGAGACTCCGTTCAAAAGTTATTCGAGCTGACGCTCGTACACTAACTTCTCTTTATTTCCGAAAATTCCACTGGTGGCGTTCTCCACAACAGGCCCGCGCCCGTGAAGTTTGCACCTCACCTAGGGTAAACGGCACATTCTAGATGCAACTGTTCCCTCATATTCCCATTTTTTGCTACCGTTTATGAGATATCACACCCCCTCAACGTGCATAGTATAAAAATACTTAATATTTTTATAAAATTAATTCCGGGCACACCGGGCCTCGGAATCGCACGCCGTCTTCGCACCAAGCTCTGGAATTATTCATAGAAATATTTCAATGTCTGAAAGGGCCAGAAAAACCCGAGTCATTACAATTCTAGAACATTTGGATATACGAAATGAAGTGAACAGTTCATGGAGATGGTATGTCATACTTACGCATTAATGCTACTTTCATTTATTTGTCATATTAAATGAATGAGAACTAAATTATAAATAGGTATATTACAATTACAATATAATAACTATGTTATATATTTATCATAAGTTCATTAACTACATCCTTCATACGTTCTACGTATGGCATGAACGGGTCATAACACTTTTAGGGGGTAGTAGTCCACACTTCATAAAAAAAATTCGTATTTACACAATATGGAAAGAATTATTGTATTTTTTAAATAAAAGTCACAGAATAATAGAGACAATATAAATATAATATATATTATATATAAATAAATTTACTTCATAATGGCCTCCATCATAAGTAGTAGAATAAAAATGAACAATCACCATTTCGTGAGGCAATAGTTCACCATACACAGAAATAGTATGTTCGTATCCATTAGATGGAGGTGTTCATAAGTTTAGTTTTAACACATTTAATTAATACATCTTAGTATATTTAGTATACATTAGTTGTTATGTAATCATAAAATGAAATGAGCATTGGTAGTGAATAAATAAAATAATGGAAGTGATGTTTAGAAAAGATGCTACCACTAAAATGGGTAAGTCCCTTTTATTTGAGGTAAAAGTCATTCTTGAATTTCCTTCAACCGAAGTAAAGGACTCAAAGATGTATGGAGGGATATTTGGAGATTATTTGAGGAGAATTTGGGTGAACTAGAGGCTTGATAGGTGTGAGTATGTTGGTAGAGGTGGCTATTTTTCTAAGAGGTAGGAGGGAGACTTTATAAAAGTCTTGAAATAATATTTTATTATAAAATGATTTTTCAAATTATAATAGTTACCATAGTGATATATTATAAGGATAAGATGATTATATATATAAATCCTATCAACCAATAGGTTTTAGTAATGTTTTGGTCCCAAATATAAACTTATCTGTTAGAATTTACTCTTAGTTAATAACATTAACTCTTACCATGTCTTCTTGTGTATTCATAATATATAGAATCTATAGTTTAAATAAAATGCCAAGAAAAACAAAAGTGGATAATTAATTGAATTTTCAACATTATATAACTCAGTTTGAGGAATAATAGATTTTTATTACTATTATATCATTTAATAAAATTGTATTTATTTATAAAAACTAATTTATGTCTATTTTGACACAATTTTGTAAATGATTTATTTAATGTCATAATAGCTTTATTCCTTCATTCCAAAGGCATTAAATCAAAAATAAGTTGTCAATATCATGCAAAAAATTCATGTATTGAATAAAAATAATCAAACTACATTTACTATAATATTTATAGTATCTATTATGTTAATCATTCATTAATTATGTAATCACTACATCATTATTTTGTCATAAATTAATTTATTTATTTAATGCATGGAAATTATAAATAAAATACCTGATATAGGGAATATTCTAATCATTATAATGACTATTTATAGTCATATATATCATTTATATACCCCTATAATAAAAATATTTGATTATAAGATAAATGTTTATGTTATATTCCCATTTTCTAAAAATTTAAAATTATAAAATGACATTTTCACTCCAAAGTGGCCCCAAAATGCCCATGGTTCTGCCTAAGGACTCTAATGGTCGGAAATATCTCATAAAATTTGATTTGTACACGTTTTATGGTAGTTTTATATTATTATAATATTATTTGTTTACCCTTATTTACCTGATTTTCCCTTTAAAGATTGTAATTAAAAAAATATTGAATTTACTATTCTTAAGGACCAAAAATAAAAGGTGCCTATTTACACAATTTTGGAAAATTTTATTGAAAATATGAAATTGGTTTTTTCAAATTAAAAAAAAATTAATTTTATAAATTAATTTAAAATTAATCCCATTGTAAAAACAAGAGACTATGTTTTTAAGAAGTAAAAACTAACAATATATTTACATCTGTTTATGTACAATTAAAATGTGAAATTACTTCAAATGGACAAAAATAGATTAAATTATCAAAACATAATCTAAATAAACATTAATTACAATTAAATATATAAATTAACTGTAAAATTAAATTAGAAAAAATGTAGTTTTGAGTTAAAATGCGGTATTTTTTCACTATTCATTAAAATTGAACTTTATCACAAAATAACAAAAAATTTACCCGAAGTAAATATCTATGTCCTTATTATATATAATAATTTTTTATTGTAAAATATAACATCTAATAGTGAAAAGAAATCCATTTTTTAAAAGGTTTATCCATCCAATGGTGGTAAACCAACCTGTTAAAAATATTAGAGTATTTTATGCTTCAAATTGGATTCATTCTCAAATTAATCCTATAAAATTAATTGGATAAATGTAAATTTTTTAAAAAATATGTAAAATAATAATATATTCAATTCTATTAATTCCCTCAATACAAAATATAGGATTTAACTACCATTTATAAGAATAAGAATAATATTTTATTATTTTTCTGTATAACTCCACGTTGTGTGGAATGTAAGATTTCATAGAAACCCATTCTTGCATGTCAGGTATGCTATTGGAAAAAGTATCCTATTTAATTAAAAATTTATATATTATTCATAAATATTAATAGATATGAAAATGTATTATTCCATAAATAAATGTGTTGTTACAATGATAATTATTTCCATAAAGTCTAGGGCTCAACATAAACAAACATTAGAATCTTATATAACAAAAAAATATCGTTTAACTTTTAATCCTAAAATAAATTCCCATTTTATTCTTTTTACCTTAACCATTTAATTCTCACATAAAATATAGAGACCTTTTTATAGAAAAAAATTAATCACTTAATCACAAAATCAATTTTTATGTCCCATAGGTATCTCTACGATAAAACCTATGATCTGAAATATTTATAACACATAATTACCTCAATATAAAGTACCATATAAAACCAAACCATTATAAATACCTATAATATTATTTACATAAAAAGAAAATATCATTCTCCCTCAATTAAATTCTTTCATTTTAATATTAGGGGTAATATATACTACAATCATCCATCAATACATACTAATTTTCTCCCAACGTAATAACACCAAATAAAAAATAATAAATTCAATATTTATTTTAAATTTGTGATAATCGTTAAGTATACCACTATGGAGAAACTATCGATTTCCTATATTTAGAATCCATAATCGTTCAATGTTCTTTATTAAGAATACTTTTCCATCTTATTATTTAATAATTCCTTCATATCATAAAATATGAATCATGTCTTATTATTCAATAATAACAAAAAATAATATTATACATAATACATAACATTCATATGTAAATTTTTGTTTCCTTGTATTTAATAATAATACCATTAAGAATTACTAAAAAATCATCTCTATGGTCGAACTGGTGCTGGTCTTGAGCCTTCAACATAGGACATCAATTTTTATAATGACCATACTCCCCAAATATGAAAAATTTGATTGAAACATAGGGAACAATGTCATTACTCTTTATTGAGTTAAATGATTTATTCCTTTTCAATTCGTAGATTATTTATTAATACTCTATTTTATCGTGGACAACCCATATTCCTATCAACTTAAGAAATTTTCTTGGATAGTTCATTTAATATACATTGCACATAAGTCATTGAATATTTTTACCCTAACAATCATTAACATATGAACATAAAAAGGTATTCATTTATAAAATTTTATGATTTGGTATACTCACCAACTTGAATGATGTAAATCATAACTGGGGATAGCTTGTGAAGGAAAACTTTGAGATTTTTTCTATATCCTACATTATTTTGGATTCATGTTCAGAAATATACCACATTTATAATCACATAAATCATTAAATTAGTTAGAAAATTATCCATCCATTTACTAAAACCAAATAATTAAATGTTAAAATATGAGTAAAATCATTATAAAAAATATTATCAGGGTGATAATAACTAAGATATAATTAAACATAATTTATTTTACTCTTTCGATTTATCCAAAATTACTATAATTATACCTAATATATTACACATTTTTGTTAGAAATTAATTTCAACTAATTTTGTAAAAAATACAAACCTCTAATGACATCTGAAACCTTCTCCAATACCATCTTTAAGGATCCAATCATACAATTTAGATTTTCTAGTTAATTTAGTTATATTTCATGTTTTTACTTTCCAAAATATCATTTATTTTCATAGTATTAGAGATATACATCCAACCGATTATGTAATGAGAAAATATATTATAATGTGTATAATTCTATTTAGTATTAATTTTACCATTGAAAAAATCATTTAAAAATATACATTATTTATTTTCACCATAATTCTTCACAACTTTCAACTAGAATTCCTCATTTCCCATACCCATCCTTAAAACCTATGATGAAAAGTTTTTAAACATTGGATAATAAAACAAATTGTAGAAACTGACTTAAAAATTAATAAATCTATTATTCATATGGGAAAAAATATTATGAAACATTTACCTTTATCTCACAATTCATTGAGCAGATGTAATAAATCATTCCCACATTAAAATAAAAGACACATATTTTCTGAAATATATCCTTTATAACCCATAAAATTCATAGGTATGACATGTAGGAAACATGGGACACCATGAAATTACACTTGTACATAGATTAACCCTCATGGTTAGACATGGAATAACATTTACAATTATACATGAAGTAACTAAAATAGTGGCACTTGATATAACAATCATAGTTCCACTTAGAATAAACATTATAATAAACATTATTATTTTATTAGTAGTAACCTAATCATCAAACCTAGTACCTTTACCAAATTCATTTAATATATATAATGAGGCTCTTCATTTTTATAAGATATATTGAGCTCACCCGTGAGCTGTAATTGTGTTCAACCTGTCATATATGATGTATCAGGCTCACCCATTTCTTATTTATAATTATTATGTACTATATCATTAATATAAAATTTTATTCAGGAATTATTCATCTTAAAACCCTTGAAAAACTATTTAAACAATAACAAATTCATTTGGATATCAAAATACCATTTTCTTTTAAAACACCATTTTCATGACAAGAAATACACAAAATTTTGAAAGATGAATTTTTATTGAATAAAACATGGAATTATGTAAAGGAATAAAAATATCAAATAAGGTTTATGGTGTCAAGAAAGTAACTATCACAGTATATATTAACAAAGAATATTCCTTTTTTATTTTTTAAACAAAGCCAAAAAATTTCAAAAAAATGTTACTGTTGGAAATCAAAAAAAATATAAAGAAGACATAATATTGCATTTAGAATTATATTAGGTATTTAGGTACATAATGTTTTTTTAAAACATGGGCATGGATGAAAATTGTAGGTTTAAGTTAGTCATTAAAATTTTATTTTTATTAAAATAAATTCACTTACCTCATGTCTGAATCATCACGGAACTAAATTATATTCATGAATAATAAAATTATTTAAATTATTTACTTTATTAAAAAATACATTAATATTTACTATTCCTTTCATTTTAATTGTTATTATTGTTAAAAAAATATTTTAACCATTTCTGTTCAAACCAGGTGGTTTGATGATATTCGAAAAATAGGTCCAAAATGAATTTTGATGTTTCACTATAGTCAAATAGGTATTATAACATTACAAAAAGATTTATAATAATTAAATAATGATAAATTTTATAAATCAGTTAAACATTTAAATCCAATAACAAAAATGGTTATAAAAAAATATGTTACAATCACCGAGAAATATGATTTTACGTACACATGAGTAACAATTTCATTTTTGAATTACAGTTTTGGAAAGAAGGTGAGTAATATTTTACCTTTAAAAAATGAACATAATATCATAAATATAAAATTAGATCAGTAAATATACATATATATTTCATCAATGTGATGTTGTGATGTAAGAAAATCACATTGCTTCATGGAGGTGGTAGCCTAAATGTACACATGAATGACATTATAAATTTGTATTTTATTGAGTTATGAGAAATTAATATATATGTTATAATTTAATAATTATAAGTATATCATAAATATAATATCTAAGAATAAATTATATAATTATAACCATTCATGAGAGGTGGTGATGGAAAATGAATTACATTGGTTCGAGAGTGGGTAGTTTGTCATGCACACAAATAAAGAGTTCATTTTCCCTTTTAATGGAGGTTCGAGAATTGTATATGTCACTAAATTAAAATAATAAAATCTATGTATATTCTATATGATTATATTATTATGTAGGATTTGATGAATAATATTTTAATTAGGTGGAATTATAAATAAACAAAAACATTATGTTAAATGTTAGACCACTCCTTCAGAGAATCTTCTATACTTCAGTCCTTAAGACCAAAATGATTGATATTCATCCCACAATAAGGAATTTGAAACATGTATATGAAAGTTATGAAGTTATTTGGTATGGTATTGGCGAAACCAAAATGTTTTATAGCTTTTAAAATTGAAAATTAATGGTTCCTTTTTAAAAAGGTAGCGTGGTCACTTTTGGTATTTCAAAAAATGTTAAATTAATTCAAATTAATTATGATGTAAAGTTGGATAAAAATGGATTAAAATTGAAGATAACATGACATTTAGTAAAAATAATATTACACAATATTATATTTACTTTTTTGGTTCACATTTTTACCCTTTAATGTTTGTTTTAACACCCAGTTAACCTTTCAACAATTACCATGAAAACAATATTTTTTACTCCTCAATGGTCATGGTAATTACTATTAAAGTGAAACAAACCATAAATGTAAAATGATAGATATTTCCAACTATTTACCAATAACTTGTTTGAAGATATTATTTTTGGGATTTTTATATTATTTATTAAAATATTATTATAAAAAAATATATGTCTTTTCATTTTTAGAATAATTTACTTACATGGACATTCATAAAATTTGGAAAATAGATATATTTCAAATCATAACCTTAAAAAAATATATAAAATATTATATTTATCTATAATATTTTATTATCACAATAATTCAATAAATATATTTTATTTTTATTTTTTTTAATTTAATTTAATTTATTTTCCCATTAATTTAATAGTTTCTCCGTCGATGTTGCATAGTCCTTTTTGTAAATTATTTAATAGCTTAAAAATAAAAAACAATTAACAATATGAAGATAAATAATTTATATTTCATATAACTATTTATAACCAAATATAACCTTTTTCTATCACTATGTTAAAAATATTATTGTTATTAAAAACAAGATTTTGAAATATTTTATTTTTCAATAAACGAACTATTATAAATCTCATAATAACATACAAATGATAAATGTTATATAAATGAATATTTTGTAATTGGGGATTAAATGGAATCTGGAAATAAAATTAATGTATGTTTTATTATCACTTCATAGTCCTTATCATTTTATTTTTAGCTTTAATTAAATGATTTACCCTTTATCTTAATAACAAATATTTCTATAGTTACTGTTAATATTGACACAAAATAAAAGGAACATATTAAAAATTTATTACATAATGATTCAAAATATGGAATCCATTTTTAGAAATTAAAAATATCGAAGTTTTAGATTTTAATTTAAAATTAAACATGAAAAATGCGAAGAAAAACAATTATTTTAATTTTCAAAAAAATGTCCTTTTAAAATATTAATTGATTTTATACTAAATTAAAAAGTAAAATTTATTTAAAAAATAATATTTAATTTAGGTTTAATATAAAGGAAGTAGTTATATTTTATATATAATATAAAATATGTTTTAATAAATAAGAAAATATAATTTTCTATAAATATTTTTATTTTCACTATTCATTGAAATGTCAAACACTTAAAAAACAATTTCATCATATGATATTATTGATATTATGATTCAGAAAATTAAAATTATTTTATAAAATAAAAATTATAAATGTCACAAAAAGTACTCATATTATTCAATCCAAAAAATTAATAAAAAACTATATTTGAAGAGAGTATATATTTGAAGAATAAAATCAGTTTACTAAAAATTTAGTTCTTATATACAATTCATTAATAAAAATAATAATATTGATTCGAGCCTTTTAATTTATTTTATAATTATTTAATGTTATTCATACATGATAATTTTACAACTATATTAAAATGGTCATAATAAAAAAAATAACTAATGATTTTCATTATCTTAGTTTAGTGTGTTGGAAATAGTGTCAAACATAATATCATTAATTTAAAATATTTTGATCTTAAATTGAATGGTAATATTAATTTTACAGTCATTATTAGGATTCCTAATTTCGTTTATTAAAAATTACTCATACAAGTATGCCACCTATTTCTCCTTCATGAATTATAACTAGAATTCAGATGGAATGAAATTAGAACATTGTATATCATTATCAAAAATTTATTATTGTTCCTTGATTAATATTTTAGTGACAATGTTAGTATCTTTGAAAGAGTATCAAGATCTATGTTATGAAACTTATGTGAAACAATCAATGTTACAAACAATTATTAAAGAAACAAAGGAATAAAAAACTAATATATGTGTATTAAATGATTATAATTAATTTGTAGAAAAATAGCGTCTATTTAAATATTATAATAAAAAATTATCTAAAGTGGTACTTCAATATATGATTGGTTAAATATCAATGATGTATTCCAATAATAATGGAAAGTGTCTCTCGATTAAATTTTCTTGAGACATATGAAATATTCAACAATTTTCATTAGTCGTTTATAAAAATCTATATGTTTAAATCTAATCAATAATTTACTGAAATTAAAAGTATATAAAAATCCATAACACATTTTCTCTTTTAATGTATTTGGATTTAAAATTTACAGAATCCCTAAGGGTTTTCATCTCAATTCCTTTTTATTGACGCATTAATAATAATTTTTCACATATTATTCATTGATATGGTATAATTACCTACTTGGTGAATTATTTCATAATACATAATATGTAATCATGTGATATAAGGTATGAGTACACATTTCCTCATTCATGTTATTTTAATTCATACACAACCCATTATACATGAGAGTTTATTAACACAACTTCGTTTCATTGAGTTATAGTGTTTCAACATCAAATTACTAATTGTAATATTTATTTATTATATCCTATGATTTCGCAAAATGGTATCCCTAATTCTATTTTTTTGAATTTATATTCCATATTTAGAAAACCATTTTAAAAAAAATCACTTCCAAGATTATGATATTCATAATGATTTTGTTAACTCAACCACATTTAGTTGAGTTCTTATCATTATTCTCAAACTTATTTATTTTATGATTCTAATATTAAATCCATTATACTATTATATATATTAAATTACCTATTTAATTCAAGTGAAATTATATTTTAATTTCAAATATATTATTTAAGTAATACACTTAATAATATTTTTATTTTTAATAATAATTCACATTCCTTCTAATAAACTCTCCCTCTTCTATATCATTTTTTTTAAATTAATTCCTTACATATTATGAACCCAAAATATATATTATATACTGTGAACTAATTTTTTACCTCTCATTATATTCAAAATATGTTTTATTATCTTTTTTATGATGTAGACTTCAATAATGACATTTTAAAATTATAAAATGCCTTTTTTCATGTTAGTATATTTTACCTATAACTCCTCACATTGGGATTATAAATTAATTTATTTTATGGGTTTTTGATGATTTTAAATATTTTGAATTCAATAAATTTAATGTATTATTTTTAACCCTTGAATTTTATGTTTTCAAGATACAAGGATATTTTTTTGAAAACCATGTACCAGTGCTTTATAAAAATTCATTATATACATTTGATTCAATTTTCATCTGAAACTCTCATGGATTTATATCCTATACTGTTATGATTCATGAATTACCATTTAAATGTCCATATGATAATTTCATTTTGGGGGGGTTGGATTCCTAGTATAAATTAATTTAATTCTTGATGCCTGTTAATGTTGCACCCTTCAAATATAATATTCTTATAATGTTTTTTTCATGTTTGTTATAATCCATAATAGATTCTATAAATTTACATGGGATATTATCTAACAATACTACCTACAATCATTCTCTATATAGATTATTATTATTTATTAACCATGAAAATTTTTGATATACAATAATCTTTTATTAAAAATAATATGTCTATTGGTTTTGAATACATATTAATTAAGTATTGTAATAATATTTATTTCTATTAAATGATAAAGTAATTAAAATTAATTAATTATAGGTGGGGACCAAATTTATATTCCCCCTTAATGAATTATTTTATATCATTAGAAAACCATGATTCATTATTTATTCTATGCATAATAATTTATTAATACTATTTTATTTGAGGCTTTAACGGTTTGTAGGATGTATTGGATGAGACATTGAGGTTGAGCATGACGTCTTTAAAATAGGACTTAGTGGGAAGATTAATATATCTCATAGCATAAATTCCATAAATTTGACATAAATTATTATTGTCCAAGTGATTTTTTTGAGAACCAACCCCTTTATAAAAAAATAGAAATATAAATAGAAATCCATTTTGACCTGTGTAAAGGAGGACCCATTGAAAGCCCGAAGTTCAAAGGCATGAATCCATAGAATTGAGTGTAAATAGGCCATTAATGCAAAGAAAAAACAAGTAAAAACCCATAATACCTGATTAGAAAGGATGTCGAGGCCACCTGCTACATCCAGATATACTTCTCTATTAATGCGAATGACTTTCAATGCCACACCCATTTCACCATTTCATACTCACCATCACCCCACGATCCATTGATTTTAAATCACTGTATCTTCAAAGACTAAATCCACCATTAGTCACCATTTGTATTCTGTAAATAACCACTATGAAGATTCATGTTGTCTCCACCTGATGAGACAAAACAACATCAATCCCGCACCACCAATAACCCAAATTAAGGCCATCAAAAATGAAAAGACACCAAATATAAAACAAATATATCAAAACATTCAAGGAATTATAGAAAAGAACAATAGAGGATTAGCCGTCCTAATCAGATCTCCCATAGTAGCCATATCTCTTCCTAACCGTACTTGTCGTTTGTAGTTCAAAGAACCACAACTAGATCGCCACTCGAGACCCCTCCAAAATCCACTGCAAACTGTCACACACCCAACTAAAGGATAACTCACCCATCCACCATCCATGCCACCGAGGGCCATAGTGAGTCCAAACCCTAAATACCTCGAGATCTCTTTTCCAAATCTGAGAGCCCCATGACCATGAGAAACTATATGTTTCTGAAAATCCATGTGATTATTTACATTTATATGTTCTCAATGGGTATATAAAATTTAAAATTTATCAATTATATGGAATTATTTTATTTTATTTTATTTGTTTTATATTACTCATGACTACTTTATTAAATGATACTTAATGTTATATACCTCCCCATACTATGTTATTGAGTTCACACTTATTTTAGTATCCTTTTCTAATGGTTTTAGAGATTTCAAATAAGTTAGATATGTTTTATGGGTACTATTGGTGGATATTTTTTTGGGAGATATTGAATGATTATTAAAAAATAATAAATAATTTAATTATTGGAAAATTATCATTGGATGGGAAAGATATTGATTTTTTTCTAATTATTTTATAACACTCTATAACTCCAAATCCAAATTGTCCTTGGTTCGTATGGGAATCAATATTTTTTACTAAACTTTCAAAAATGGATGGTTCTTTTTGGGTTTCATTAATTATTTTTGAATCCAATTACTAGTAAATATTTATTTTTTCACCCGATTAGAGAGTATGAGTATGGTGTTTCAGAAAACCTCATATGTGGTCCACTTATAATGGGAGCCGCTCAACATATCAGAAATGAATAAAAATAGTTTAATTACCTATGAAATTAAAACTCTTATCCCAAGAATTGATAAAATAGTATATAGATCAAATTATTTATTACATTTAGGAATATCAAGAAGAGGGTTTGTTGAAATATTTACCTTAATTAAAATAAAAATAGTCTTGAAAATATTCCATAGTGGAATTTCTATTTCATCTAATAATCGTTATTCCAGGGAACAATTGATATGAAGTTCTAGATAAAACACATTTATAACACAAAAAGGCCATATAAGCTATACATATTAGCATTATTTGGTAATTATGACTTGTAAAAATTAACTTTATAATTCCAGCACTCTACATTTCTTGCGTTTCAGGAATGGGATAAACCATAGCTATGGATTTCCTAAATTTATATTTTTATTACACTAAAAAATAATTATAAATAAACCATCTACAATAGTGAAATAATGTTTTGTAAATATAATTAAATGAATTCTCAAAAAAATATTTTCATCGCATAAAATTAAGACAATTTTATGGAAATAAGAGAGGTAATTTTATTCATAAATCAATACAGAATGAGAAAAGAGAAATCATTTAAACACCATTTGATAAAAAAATTCATCAAATGTTTTTATCAATGATTTAGTAAACTAATAATAAACAGAAATAATATATGTTGTCAACATTTATCAATCATAGATTAAATAAATTATTATAGGTATTTTTGGTTCAATAATAAATATAACAAAAATAAAAATGTAAATGATAATTATTGTAAACCTATAAGATCTCTTGTTCAAAGAATAATTTTTTATTGAAATATTAATAAAGAAATAAACTTATAAATAATTAAATGAACACATGATTTAATTATATATATATATAATGTTTATAATGTAATTACACCATCATATATTTGTTCAATTTCATAAAACAATTTATAAATGGAATTTGAAAATATTATGTGAATTTTAAAAACATAGAATAAAATTTATATAATTAAATAAAATAATTAATCAAACAACATAAATATAATTAACCTTTAAATGATTCATTTAAACGAATTTTTAAATAAAAAATATTCAATGAAATTTTAGGATATTTCACAATGTAAAATAAAAAAATAAAAAAAACTGAGATGATAAAAGTTATATAAGTAAAAATAGGTAGATTTTGTGATGGAGACCTAATCAATAAATGGACTATTTCCATTCTTTCATGATTTTAGATCATTATAATAAAAAACGGGTTAAATGAAATGGAATTGGTTGAATCGCATTGATCACAAAAATCAACAATGAAATTAAACACAATCTCTATGTTAGGTATAAAAAAAGATTAGATACCCCCAGAGGGGTGGTGAATCAAGGTAAGTATATCATTTTTGATATATTTCAATCCCCATAAGATATTTACATCTTTATTATAAGGGCCACATAATTATATCATTAGTGTTTTTGATGTTATTATTCATTCCAACTTTATATGATGATGACGCCTAGAATTTAAATCAATAAAGATTGTAGAAAGATATTTTTTTACATGGATCTGCCTCACAATGATATAACTATGTAGCATACAACAAAAATGTATCGATGTACCAAATTCAATAAATCTCACTTGTAATATAAGGTTCTTGGAAAATCACTTATATTCCCATAATCATTAACATAAAAAATTTAGAGATAGCTCATTTATTATAGAGGTTCACTCCCATAATAATTACATTGAGGGATCAATACCTATGGAATGGATCACCTTATTCATCTACCCTTTATCATTACTCTAAAAAGTATTCATAAAAACTTTATGAATATATTGGTCCCTCGTTAAAAAGTATCAAATCCATCCTCACGTTTTCACAGATTCTGTGTTGATTTTTTTGTAGGATGCTCTTTCACTTCTCTGAAAAAATCATGTTTCTAAACATCCCCTTTCCATCCTCGAAAAATATTATCTTTTATGTAGACCCATCAATTAACTCCTCGTTGAATGTAGAATGATATTTACAAAATTAAAAGTTTAATTTTCACTTGATTTAATGTTTTCATGAGTAAAATACTTATATAAGTATTTTTTTTATTGTGAAAATGATCTATCTTTTTCTTATACTAAATTGAGATAGGAAAATGATATTTTTTCATAGGGTAATAATAGAGAATATCTACCTTCACCATATTATAGTGTGATACCCCTACATGAAACACCGAAAGAAAACCCCTTATAAGAGATCCTAACAGGTAACCCTTTACACGAGATCATGATGTGAGACCACTTACATGAGATCATGGAACATAACCCTTATTTGAAATTCTAGCACAAATCCATTGTATAATATCCTAGTAAGATACCACTATATGAGACTCCACTATGATACACCATTAAGATCAAATGGATCCTGGGAATCCACCAACAAACTCCTTGGTGAGGCTCCTTTAGGAGACCTTGTTCTATTATTGTGGATTGTAAGAATTTTTTAAATCATTTGTATGATGATACATTATTCATATAATGGAAATCATTAGACCCGGTTATATTTGTGCATATTTTACGATCTTGTATAGTTTATGAGGATCATGAGATATCAATGAATTTTCCTATAGACATAAATACTCTATGAAAATATATCATCATTAGAGAGCTTGAAAACACCCCTTTAAAATAATTTTTACTAATTAAATGGATCAGATGATTATGGAACAAGGGTTGATTCTAGTCATGGAAAACACTAATGCGATGTTAATCACATATACTCATTCACATCGTGTAGAACCCCTTCCCTAGAAATTTGTTCATATAAATTATTTCATAAAAAACTCATTTACATCCTAGGGTGGGTAATTAAGTATTTAATGGAAACTTTCCACCACCTTATATCCACAATTGCAACCAGAAATGCATTACACTCCCTCCTGATCTATCACTTTACATGATTCCATCACGAGATAAAATTACATTCATTAGATGGTATGCTTCATTACCATCTAGTATTTTTTGTGTTCACATCATTATACCTACGTACAATATTGAGTTTTTCATGTGGTACCTTCCTGAGATCAAATGACAATCATGTGGTAAAGGAAATTATCTTATAGCACTTCATGAGAACCCATCCTGATATATAGAAAAAATTTAGATGTTAGATACATTTTATTCTTGCACTGGACAAGATCGTATCACGAGATCCACTAACAATCATGGGCTTCTTGGGATTTCGAATGACCAGAATATATCTACGTAATTTCATGATTCACTTAATTCATTATCATGACATGATATCTCTATAAGATCCATTGATAATTGTTCTATTTTTATGTTCTTATCTTGATCTATCTCCAATATCTTCTCGAAATCATAAATTTTCATTATATTCATACCATAATCATTCCACAATATCATTTGAAATTCATGCGATGTCTTCTAGTGCATTCCATGATCTCCCAGTGAGATCCTCTTAAAAGTCTGATTTTTCATTATGTTCTTCACATGATCTCAATGTGATATCCTCTAAAAGTCATCCATTCATTACGATATCATTTCAGATATTCATGATATGAAAGATCTTAAATTCTTTCTCTGTGTGATTTTACATTCATGATCTGCAAAATTAGAAATTCATGCCTCACAAAATTAGAAATTTGATAATCTATGAGATTAAACATTGTTTCCTTCACTATATAATATATCCCCTACTCCATGGTATCAGTCATATCACCCTCTAAGAGGCCATACATATTTCCCTTCACTAGATTGTAAATATATTATTAATCTTTAATCCTCTGAAAACCAACCTTCATCAACAACATCCAAGATTTTAAATAAATGCAGTCAAACCAAAATCATCACAAGGAGGGATTTTTAAAACAATATCATACATTCTTTTTTTAACAAGACATAAAATCATTTAAAACCAACTTGTATACAATTCATCCATGTGAAAAACCATTTCCATTGTATAACAATACATTTTGATCAAATAATTATTTATCCTACACTCTAACCTCACATGAGTCCTTATTGACATGATAAATAATAGTATGATGATATTTTCATTAATAAATCACTTTATTCTCAAGAAACCCTCTATAAATGTTCTCGATTTTAGAAGATATAACAAAATAATCTTTCAAGATCACTTCTATACCCCATCATTTCATCTACATTCTACATGAAAACACAGAACACTAAATTTCTGATTCTTATTTGTTGATAGACTATGATTAACAATAAAAAAATAAAACTCCAATGTTTTTACTACTCCCACCACCTACTTCTCACCTTTTCCTGATTATGTTAATTTCTCCCCTATTGACAATAAACATCAACATCAATCCTTTGTGGTATGATACATGGTAATGAAAATATATTAGTAAATATGGGGAGTTTAATTTAATCAATGAGTCATGATATTCCTTTGAAATTATTCATTGTGTAAGGCCTTTATCATGATTTTTGTAACTTTTTGTAAAGTTGGAATAGAGTCCATCTTTTCCTGGCCATGCTATAGGTTTTTATTGATTAATTGATATTATATTTCTATTTTTATTTTCTGTGGATGAAGGACTACATTTTTATGATATTTATAAAAAATATAGCATCACAATGGATACCAATCAAATACATCACTTCAGTCTCCCCTTTATCATAGAATTCGACAGTAGATTCCATAATTTACAAAAATACCCCCTTCGTAAATAAAATACATACATCACATTCTCGATAATATAATATATCATAAGGAGACACAAATAATTATTTTATATCCCAAAATCTAAATAATGAAAAATTACACCCCCTTTTGATCATTCACTTCCGTATAACCCTTGAAACACCCTAGGTTTATATCAGAAAACCACTAGGATAGGTCAACTATATGAAATTCCACCGTTATCTTAATTTTCAAACTTAATATTGAAACATTGTATCTTTTATCTATTTTACATATTAGAGTGAAATTCTTTTTTATAGCTTCAAATAAATAAAATATTTTCAACTAGTGAAATTAGCTCTTTGTATTAACTCATTTATATATAATCTAAGCCTACTAAATTAGAAATCTATATGGGAAAAAACTATATAATCCAATAAATTCCAATGATATCCATGCCACACACCAACATCTAGGAATTCAAATAGCATTAATTTCCTCTATTCAACATAGGAATCTATTATATAATAAGGATATATCTATTACAATTCTTAATACCATGAATCTATGAAAAACTCAAAATTGTTTATATTCCAAAACTCGTAAACAGATACCACAATGTATGAAAGAAGTAGATAATCCTAAAATAAAAGAATGTTGATTTTTCCCCAATCATAATTCTCTCAGTAGAAAAATAACACTTGAATTGAGGTATGCTACCAATGGTTGAATATTAAATGTGACTCAGATCCAATGAATCACTCAATAATATTTACAGAAGTTCTCCAATTTCACATTAGGATCTTCATAATATAATATCTATCACCATAGAAAGAAAATTCAAGATATATATTATGGAAATAAAGTTGTGTTGTAACATCTTGTGTGGAATCTCACACCATATGTGAATTTCAATAGAATATTTTTTTAATATATCCCTATTCAACTTATGCACCCATTCTTTTTTAGTATATAAAAATTATATATAGTTTATTTCCCCCTTTAGTTAGGAAAAACCTCTAACATATATTAGAAACATTTTAATCATAGGTATAGGGGTACTATTGGAATCCTCAATTAGAGGATTGTGGCTGATCATCACAGACCAACCCTTTAATATATTATTTCAAAACATTGTACAAATTTTCAACATGTTCCAACTAGAGAACCAACTTCAATTGTTATGGCCATAAAACTAGACAGTATTCACCCAGACTCTTCATCTTTTTACGAAATATAGAATTTTTTAGGGTTGTTATTTTCTAGAATATTGGGTTTAATCCCACTAGTATATATTACCTTTTTCATGCTTCACAAATATTCCATTTCTTATGATTCATTCTCTAAGCTGGAATCATTCCACTGAGTGTATGTTCTTTCCAAATACTCCATGGATGAGACCATTCTCTTGATATAAATTCTATCATTTTGGCATGAAACATGAATTTATAATAGAAATATTTATTCGGGTTTATTTTATTTTTCATCTAATCTACCTAATACATTTTTATTGGGTTTATGTCAATCATTAAATTTTTATTTTTATTAATCACAATATGAATAGATCCTCCATTTTTCTTCAATGTTAATTCATATTCATTAAAATAGATATTTTTTGAGTGTAGTAGAATTTATTTTTTGGTAAACCTTTCATTGAGTTCCATGAGTTTACTTTGAGGCTGTAAACCATTTTCAACATAGATGGTTGTCTTATTTTATAATATATCTCATTATACACCATTGAAGCTGGGGATATCCTTTCATGTTCCACTTAGTTAATTTCTTGAAGTAGAAATATATTAAAAAATTCCCATGATTAGAACATATAAAAAATAGCTAAAATAAAATAAATTTCATTATCAATTGCAATATAAGATGTTGATTTAGAAATAATTATTCTTCTAACATTGTGACATCAATATTTTTCACACATACTATTGGATTGTCCTGGTATTCCACAATAATAATATTTGATGGATACCTTATTTTGAGAGATTTTTCTTTCAAAAAATTCAAGAAGAATTGACTTATTATCGGATTCATCAGTATTTAACTCATCACAATTTGAAATATATTCCACATCATGAAATAAAAAACATGAAATATGAATATACATCTCATAGGAAGAGAACATGTTAAAATAATTTTTTATATAAGTATATTTAGTTTTGTTTCCATAGCCTAAACGATTTTCCCTATTTCAAGACTATTTCATTTATTTTTTCTCCCATGCATGGGATGGGTTCATTATATTTAATTCCATATTTTCCCCATGTACAAAGAATTTTAGATGTGACAATTATTTTATTTTTTTCCACTAAGATATCATATTATGTTTTCATTTCATTATCACCTATCAAATAATAGACAACTAATAAACAAAAATAATCATTCAATTTGGGGTTTCATTTTTCATTATATTTCTATACATAATACTTTACTGATTTTACCTATTAACCCAATTATTGAACCTTCTTCTTCCTATATCCATGTGGAGTATAATTTTATCTCATGAGAGTCTTCCCAAAAGTCATATAATCTTACATTATTTGGGAGAGCTTATGAACCATGTCACTTATCTCCTTTATTTAAAAATTAATATATGAAACAGAATATATAAACCACCCATTCCCTTTTCATAACATTTGTTTCTCATGTAACAATTCAGATAGGTTCATAACAAGATCATCATTTTATTATCCAAAATTATAATTGTTTTGAGTTTAGATTGTTTCTTTTGTCATAAAATTATGGTTCATTCATTTATTAACCATGGGATTCATTATTTTCTCTTAGATGCATGGCCATATCCAAAATTATTTTATTTAAACCATTTATGTTGTTGAATTTAATTTCATACTATAGGATCCTAATATCTTAAGACTCAATTTATTATATTAATTTATATTCTAATTCCATTGCTATACATAACACATCAACTTTTATCATATATGAATATCTTGTTACCTAGTAGTTGCATCATCATTTGGTATATCATGTTCTTAAATAATAATTGTATCATAATTTAAGGGGTATATAATTTCATTTTCCCATTCATCCA
Organism: Viscum album; assembly: GCA_963277665.1. Lineage (NCBI taxonomy): Eukaryota > Viridiplantae > Streptophyta > Magnoliopsida > Santalales > Viscaceae > Viscum > Viscum album. The sequence continues at coordinate 1,137,620,002 of OY728166.1, forward strand.
AAAATTTATTCAATAACTTATTAGTTTCCTTCAAGGGAATTTAACTCTTTCTATAGAAACATCCACATTGAGGTCTTCCACCAGACTTCGACTTCATCTTTAATGATTAATAATTATCCATGTATAAACATAATATGATTAGGCAAAAACATTAACTTCAAGAATTTATTAATATGTATATAGAAGAAAATCCCCACAAGAAAACCTATCCATTCATTATAATTATAAGTAATAAATTGTTCTTAGTTACTATGAGAGGAGGGGGTGGGGTGAATTAGTGAATGAATATTCTTTTCAAAATTATTCATTCCCCACTAGATCGTAATTTTTTTATAATGGTCACTTTCTTTTCTCTTTAGGGTTTTTGTGTTCTTATTCATTACCCGATTATATAATGATGAACCATAGAATGTAAAGCATGAAAGACATAACAATGAGCCAGATTTTTTTCGGCTCAACTTCATTGGGATACATCCATGGAGAATACAAAAAATGTAATTATGTACCAAATCCACTAAAGGTCACTACCAAAACAATATTTTGGAAAGATCTATTCACTTCCCAGGCTGACTACCTTAAATAATTTAGTGGAATATCAAATAATTCCAAGGGGTTCTCCCTTAATATTTCATTCGATGGGACACTAATATTGGAAAGGATCACCTTCTTCCTCTTCCTATAATCACTAATATATAAAGGATTCATAATTGTTTTGGATATATTAAACCCCCATCAAAAATATTGAATGTATCATCAATAGTGGGTAGATTATCTTATTACATTTATTTTAGGATGCCCATTTACATCTTTTAATACACCTTGATGTTCAACATTCAATTTCCTGACACGTGGAACGAAATTCTATATGTTGTATAAAAAAATTACCTTATACTTGGATATAGAAACATCGACACTGGATTCCACATCATTCATTCACAAACATGGATGGAGTAGTGAATAATGTCTGCATACAGGTATTGTATAAGAGTTTAGATTTTCTATCTTTTTCTTATCATGAATTTAGACATGAAAATGATATTCCTGATAGATTAATATTGGAAATTTCTCCTTGCCTAAGAATCTAGTGTGATACCCTTGTGTGAGACTCTATCACATAACCCCTACTGTGAGATCCTTATGCATAACACATTGTGCACAATCCTAATGCAAGAACACATTCATGATTTCATGAAACACAGCCCTTGCATGATATTCTAGCATATAAACCTTGAATGAAAACCTTTCAGGAGTCCCCTCCCTGGGACTCCCCAATGATAAACCGTTTTTTTCATAAAAATCACATGACTGCACTATGAGAATCCTTCATGATACCACTTTTATAGACTCTTTCACAATACCTTATTATATTAATGTGGATCATAAGAACATCATTATATTATTTGGTTCACATGACCTTGTTCATATATTATGAATCGAGGTATCTACATCATTTAATATAGATCAAAATAAATTTTTTAGTTTATGTAGATCGTGACATATCAATGGGTCATTCTAGGCGTGAAAACACCCTTCACATACTTGTCATTGCAAGATATAACCATGAGACCCCTTCACAAGGGTTATTTGGATTTTATAGATAACATGATTGTAGTAAAATAAATCATTATTTTCAATAAAAATACATACATAATGTCATTTGAATATACTTATACACTTCAGGTGAATCCCTTTATATGTAAATTGCAATAAATAGATATTTTAAGCAATACTAATTCACTTTATGCATCTATCATTGCGTATTAATGGGAACATTTCCAATGAATTTACAAAAATTGAATGTATTCATCCATTCCATTATCTTGATAGAAAATTCATCGCATGAGTCCATTGTGTGATCTAGATACATTAATGTTACTGTCATCTTCATATTAATCCATCACTTCATGTGATCGTTTCATGTAATGGAAAGACAATCATGAGTTCTTCATGTTGTCCCATAATCTGGTCCAATGTAAATCATGCGGTCAAGAATATTTTATTCCTTAACCTTTTTAGATCCCATTTTGATATCAAAAGGAATTAATTCTATCAGTGAAATTTTATTCTAGATCTTCCTGACAACCTATAATGAGATTCACATAGAATCATTCTTATCGAGTTATTTCAAATGTTTATGATACACCTCTTCCATTTCGATCTTATTTGTATTAATGTGCGTTAAATGATCTCTCTTTCAAATCGTAGTATAATTGTTTTATTTATTTAGAATATTATGATGATCTCTCTATGGGATCCTATGATAATCATTTGTTTTATTCCTGGTCTTCACATGATCTTTCTATGAGATCCTGGAAAAATCATGTGATGTCTTCATTTTTTTTACATGACCTATTTATTTCTTCCTCTAACAATAATAATTTTCCTCCATGTGATTTGAAAGATCTCAATGTGAGGTCCTATAAAAATCGTATCAGATTCTCAAGAACATTTCAGATATTTTTTTCAAAATCAGATATGATATCAATGCTCTATGAGATATGAAATATTTTCTCCATGATATCAGACAATCGCACACCACGATATCAAAAATCATAAGCTTCACAAGATAATATATCTCTTTATCCATTATATTAGACATCTCATATTCCATGAGATCATAAATCGCACTCTATATGTTAAAAATAACATTTCCCTAAGTGAGATCAAGAATATATTCTCACTCTTTATCTCCATTGAAAACCTGCCTTCATCGACAACCTCAAACCTTATTAGCAATAACAATTAATGAAAAATAACCACCTGGAGGGGTTTTTCAACATTCTAATAGAATAAAATTTTTAGAAGAAGTAATCCTGTAAAACATATTTAGAAAAACACAATATGATCTATCTCATTGGATAATTATGTGACATCCTAACTTGGTTATTTGTGTTATTTCCCAATATATAATTACATATGACCATATGTGCTCACACCGATATATGATAGAAAATCAACTAATAGTGAGGGAATATAAAATATATAGATATATAATGACATAATATAACTTAGAATGATTTTATGTAACAAAAAAAGTTATTCATTATTACCCACCCACATATCATATATACCCATCCTTTATAAAAATAAACACATTACCAATATTTGTATCACACTGTAAATTATATAAAAATTCAATAATTAATTTGATATGTATATAAACATAATTCAAAATAGTCTAAATGTTCTCATAATAAAATAAAATAAAATAAATATCCTAGCCTCATTGTATATAAACATTCTATAAAAAAGATAAATAATATACAATGGCCTGTTTATATCATTTTATAAAATATAATTCATAATTAATTGTTTCATTGAGATTTCTGTTACATATTAATGTCTATTACTCCATACTATTACATCAATAAGAAGAAATTATATAACGCTAAACCATATATAAAAAAATCACGGCATTTATAAATGTATGAGGTTAGATAAATAACGTAGTATATTGAAAACACATGTTGTAATATATTAGATTTGATAAGAAATATTTTTAAAATATTTGAAAAGATGGTTTAGGAATTAGTGATGGAATACTTAAACACACCATTCTCCATAACTCTAAGAAACTAGTTATGCCATAATGAATCCAGAATCAACTAGTCTGAAATTAATGTTGGCGTTTTAATCATAATTTGAAACTAAATGTTTTTGGTAAGAAACTATCATTCTAGGTCGTACCATAGTAGACAAAAAATTCAATTAATTTTTCTAACATTTAGAAACATAAAAGATTTTATATTATAGAATCAAAAATCATTTTATATGTAAGATTAATATTTTGGAAAGATTATCCAAAATGTAGTAAAGGGGAGACATATGTAATGTTAGTCTGAGATTAGAAATGTTTTTAGGGAAACAAAATAAGAGACTCTAGCTATCGTGATTCTGAAATGGGGATACATTTAGTTCCACACCCTAGAACTTGCTATTATTCATTGATAGAGTATATATAAAGAATCAATAGTCACATTATATGAATTTTATAAGTAATTGTGAATTTTTTATAGTAGTGACTGACATCACAAAAGGGTGATTAAAACATTCAACATAAAAACACCATGACATGAAGGACGAATAGTGAAACATAATGTTTCTAGATATTAAAAGTGAAATGGGCTTCTGAAAAAGGATTAAACCACATTGGAGAGTGTTTACACATAGAGAAGGGATATAACATGGTGTGAATACTGGAATGAGATGGTTTCCCAATTTGGGATTCCAACACAGTAATTTTTATTTGAGACAATTTAATATAGATTTAATCTTCTTCAACTTTAATATTTTTCTCAATCCTAAAAAACAAATGAATTTATATAGTGATGATTTTATTGATGGAAATACAATGCCCATATATGATGAAATGGATGTTTGATGTTTTTTTTAAATTTGAATGTTTTATTTGAAATTTAATTTTTTTAAAATAACTGATGTATTCTATAAAATAATAAAATAAAAGGTTATAAAATATAAAAAATGAAGAATCTTGATCATTCTAAAATATATAATCACCACTGAAGATCATTAAATACATGAAGGGATAATTGGAATCAATATGAGATACAATTAATATTATACCTAAAAGATTAATTTACAACATATAACAATAATTATCATGAACTATAGAATTGAGAATTATAAGGACCAACCATTACTATTTGGATTTTTATCTTTATCAAATATCATTGAATTTATGATATTTATGTTGAATATATCTTTGTAATCCTCTTGAATTCGGTGAGTGGAAATGTTTAACATGCTATAAATCTTTACTATCCATTGATCGTGTCATAAAATTATAATTATATTCTAGGGGTATTTTGGTTAATTGGAATATCAATACATCATTGATATTTTGTCCTTTGTTGAAGCCTAGTGCAGGTGATCAAGGTAAAATGATCAATTTCCATTCTTATCACAACCTAACCCACCGAGAGAATACCTAGTCTGGTAGTAAGCCATGCATGACACCGAAAACCCTCCTCTAACAAACTAGTGGACACCGACTATAAAAAAGTTGGAATATGTCACAAATTGAAGGACATATCCTAATAAACATGTATAGAATAAAATATACAAGTACATTGAAACCATATAGGATTAAGAAAATAGTATTAACCTAAGGTAAAAACCATGGTATAATCAATAATATCAACTATAGTGTGTAATATTGATAATATCTTCAGAATGAAGGGACAGTACATGCCCAACCAGAAACTAAGTGATTCCAAACCGAACAATAGATGATAAGAGAGTCATGCTCACAAACTCATAAAATTTAAAAATCTTTAGAACACCATCACCAAACACTAATTTGATCCACCAATACAAGGAAAAAAATGTTCACTATCTAACTACCTATAAATTGTCAAAAATTAAACATATGGATAAATCACATATAGAGGTGAGAATATACATATTCAGTTAGCCAACCCAATAAAACCAAGACTAGATAAAAAAGAATAAAATATTTAGTGCATCCCACAAGATTGGAGGGGACACTAGAACGAACAATAAATATTTTAAGAGAGATATATAGATGTTAAAAGAGAGGGAAAAGTGTAATATATCATTCATCAAAACCAGTTAAGGACAATGAAATTATCTATAGTTTGAAGATCAAATGTATTTCTGATGGATATTATCAAACATAACCAATTATAATAGTTATGAGGGACCCATTAAAAATCGATGTTATGTAACAAAAAATGAGGTGACTTCCAAAAAATGTTGTGTAGCCATGACTCATCCATAATTGATATGGAGTGCATTGTATTCCATGCATATAAGACCCATGAACCCAGATGTGAATGAGGGGGGTCCCAATAATACCTATGAATGAATTAGGGGAAATGTGAATTGACTTAGATTTACTATCATGGAGGCTACAAACATCATTATCACCAGAGAGATCACTATCAAGTCTCAATTTCATACAATGATACTAGAAGAATAAATCTACTCTTTCTATCTCTAGTTGTATCTCTAATGTTAGAATAATCCACCATCGCCTTACATGCATATTTATATTACAAATAATGTAATACTCTTTTAAAATTGGAGTCCTAAATATTAAGATATAGAAGTTAGAAAATATGAATAAAATTACATGATGTGTCAAAATTTGTATATGAGGTGTTTCCCAAATTCTTTTATTGAATCTGACTTGATACACTTAATGGAATGTGAAAATCCATATACATTACATGTCTCCGAGAAGACATTTCCATTGAGAAAAAATTAGGTACCATGCCAATACATCTTATACTTGGATCATGTAGACGTTTGGGGTCACAAGGTGTGTTAGATAGCCTCACTTATCTAAAATATTTAATTCATTTTGAAACCATATCCACTATAGAAAAAGGATACATGTTGTGTGTTCTTTCAGAACACATGGGATATAAGGGGTATTTCATTGAAGGATCAAAATTCACCTTGTAGGTTTTTACGTCATTCAGTGTCACCCATAAATACTAAAATCGGATTCAATATTACCTGAGAGATCTCTAGAGTAATTGAACATAGAGCATCCATCATCGATAATCGATTCCCATCACCCACATTAATGGAAAAAGAATCTCCAAAAAAGGTTATCCATCATCCAAACCTAATATCCCAAAAATTAACATTGTTCCATTCGAAAAACTCATTTCATTGCATATATATGATACTACCAAGAATAGAGATATTTGAACCCATCCAATTCTATAAGAAAATAAATCTGGGGGTTTATTCCATTCCCAAATAGTACATTAAATGGTCAAAATACCTACCAAAACTTATACATTGGTGAAGAATATGAAGAAATGTGGGATATTTCAAATCAAACAACAAATTGAGTGTCATTATTCTCTTCTGTAAACATGTGCAATGATTAATATTCTGAAAACTAAAAAAATAATTCTTAGAATCAATAGTTGCGAAATAAATCAAACCCAAATTTAAAATTGTGTAAAAAAAGGGCCATGAAAATTTTGGAAGGGATTTTTCATTCCACGAATATAATCATATGTATGATATAATCAAAAATAATTGGTTTCGAATATATAAAATATTATTAATTACATTTTTTGGATTCATCATTGATAAATAATAGATTCACATTGATGCTCTAGGTGATCCTCATTGATGTAATCATTGATCATGTGGTCTCTTGCTCCCAATATGAGAAATCCTCCCATGAAGACTCTCATATAATAAACCAAAATTATGAGACTAACGCTATATATGTTTTAGAATATTGATAAAACAAAGTTTATTGTACACCAAAGAATTAAAATATTATTAATAAATTAATTCATCACTTAATAAATTACTTAATTATTGATTTTATCTTAATTATTTTACAATGAATGTTAATCATTGTGGGTATTGATGGGAATGCACCTTAAGTCACACTTATGGTAAAATACACATTCTAAAACAAAAAATGGTCTCATATTTCTCATACAGGACTCTTCTTTAATATATAACATTTATTTTCTAAAATATTCACACTCATAGATTAATATATTTATTATTTTTTTATGTCAATTTTTTGTCCTATAACAGCCTAAAGACCATGCCAACACCAATTTATAAAACAAAAACAATATATATGTATCTAAATGGTCTAAAAATGGAAATCAGATTCATTAAATTATCACCATATTATGGTAACCTTCAAAAGCAAAACATGCTAAAAAATGTGAGGATATTGATCCCATATCTAAATATCATTCTCTCATGATCTATCATATATGTTACCTTGATTCAAATTAACTCATATAAGAAAATGGGTCAACTATGAAGGATCCTCTCTATTTGATAATAAATTATAACTAGTCCCCCTAAAATGGAATCACTGTCCTCAATGTCTAGTTCTTGGCAATCAATAATGTGGCATGGGGAGTAAATGTATCTATTTAGCATTGACATATTGAATATGGAATTCTCCTAGTCTAAAATTGTGTGTAGGACTATGCTGTAATAATTCTCTGAAACCGTATATAGGATCTTAAATGATTGGATTAACATTGGGAATAAATTTCTACAATGAAAAAACCAGCACATAATTCATTTTCGGTAAACCATTAAGAATTAATGGTATCCCTATTTTAAATCTAAAGTGTTTTGATGTCACTCAATAAAACCTTTATATTGAGTTTTAATTTTTTTTCATTCATGCATCGATCATATGAACATTCTACATCGTCATCTACACCATCTTACAAATAATAAGATATGAGACACCTATCTCTATATATCAAAAGGGTGACCAAAAGGGTCTCCTATGAAATGCCTCAAATGGTTCCATGATAATAGTGGAGCTATATATGTTATTTTAAATTGACTTCAAAAATGTAGTATATTATTCTATTTAAATCAAAATTCTAATGCGTAACTTCTTAAAATATTTTCTATAACTAGGATGTTCTATTCTATCATTCCATATTTCAAGGGATGGATTACCCTACTCATCCATGACCTAGTCCTGAAACACTCCTTTAATCCTCTCCAAAATCATTATTTAAATAGATAATCATGGTTTTATAAAATCATCAATGTTACCCCATAATTCCATAATACATCATGCACATACAAGTCCCCAGAACCATTCACTTGTGATATTTCAATCCAAGTGTTGCTTGATAGTTCCCCAAGCTAGTTATCCACATGGCCTCAAGTGTGACTCCACATTCTCCAGAGGCTTTCGACTTATAGATTGGTCCTATGGTGTGATCATGATGAGACTATGACTTCAGGTCAGAGTGTAGAATAATAGATATAATAACAGATGAATATATGAAGTACAATAATCAATAAACAAATAAATCAGAAAAAGATAATCAATAATCAACTAGATTATAATGACCAACTCAATGGAAAAATTGTATCATCAACCAAATAATGATGTCATGTCCTTTCTATATAATGAAAAAAACAATGGACAAGATGAAACAAGTTACAATTCTATACATGATATAAAAATGGAATAAAATCAATAAATATCCATGAAACCCAAGCTTCAGATCGGTAATTAGCTACCCTAATCCATAATAATGAAAAAAATAAATTAAGGTGTCCAAAGATGGATGATTCCCCTTAAAAACACCTAGTTATAAATAATCTTCCCGGGCACCATCAATGGTCCAAATAGGGGGTAAATCTTAATAGGCCACCACCAATGAGATCTCAATAACCCCGTATGTTAATATAAACTGAGTATTTCACTGGTATGTATTAATGTCATTTAATGCTAATGTAATAAATGATACCTAATCATCCTTAACTAGTAATTTCTTTGAACATGAGATCATTTTATTCATTCATTTATGATCAGTTTATAATGGAAAATATTTTCTATGTTTTAACAATAATATAAAAAATCATAATAATAATGAAATTGGATCCAAGTTCAAACCTAGGTATCCTTGACCTTAGGGGATATAAAAATCATCGTAGAACTCATTAAATATAATAATAAAAAGTTTATGAGTGTAATCTATTGGAAAAAAACCCAATTTATTCCACAATAAAAGATTCTGAGTATATGGATTTTGTCCAAGGTAAGCATTGGAAAACAAGTTTGGGAACAATGGAGTGAATCCATGGAACCTTGTGTCTGATGAAATCAATATGGATACAAAGAGTGTATCAGAGGCTTCATAATGTCCACTTATATTTTGAGTATCCTACTTAATCAACCTAGTCATCCACCGGTTGAGAAGAACCATGTTTAGTGGTGGGTATATCCATTGGTAACCAAAACCTTTAATTAAAATTGTATCCTATGAGTTCTCAAGGAATTCCCTCTAGAATCCAAGGCTATATCATGTCTTACCATTCCGATAAAGATGATAATTTCTAGATGAGGTAGGAACAATTAACATATATCATTATTTAATTTATAAAATGAAAATTTCATTAAATTTGAATATTCAATAGGTTCATTCATTTACATTACAAACTAGGTGAAAAGGCTATCTAGGAAATGCAACTGATTTAATTAACATTAACAATAAGGGCCATATGATAGCTATACAGTGACACCATCCATTTTTTATGTTATTAGGTTCATCTATTACATTTTATCCAAGGCTCAAAGGATATAAATGACATTTAACCAACTCCTATTTCAAATTATACACATTTTTTAAGTTCATTCCATTTCAATTATTTAAGAATAAAAAGGAAAATAATGATATGAAACTAATTCAATTGAGTATTTAAATCAAGTGTAAGTTATATGTAAAGTATATATTCTGTTTAACAATTAAATATTCATTTATTAATTTAAAAAAATACCTTATCTTGGTCAAGTCCATCACACTTGAATAGTGCCACTGATAAAACCAACATGGGTTATCGGGGTATAACTAAGTAAACACCCTACATGGTGTGATCAGAGTTGAGGTCGTAACCTCCATTTACAAAATGGACAGAACTATACAATACTAACAAAATGATTATTAAAAAATAATAAAAAATTTAGGGCCATTTCTCGTGAAAAAAGAATGTGAAAAATAATGATATTTTATAAATGATAATATTTTAGGGAAAAGTCACATAACACCTATATTATTCCTATAAAACTATAATCATTCAATATCATCCCTTATAATTTATTTTAATAGAACTATGTGGAATAATGATTCAACACCTTAAAAAATTGAAAGATAATCCTACATCAAAATAACATAATAGAGGGGAAGAAAAATAAAAAAAGAGTGTAAGGATTGAAGAACGCGCTACCAGCTATCAAGTGCAGTTGAAAATGTTCAATTAAAAGTATATATAGAGAATCAAGATAAAAACATATGAAATGGGGAGGATTATATTATCCATTGGTAAAAATTGGAGTTGTTTATAAAATAGGAGGAAATGAGAAGCAAGGTCCAACATATGAGAATTATAAGGGGGTAAACTTAATTTTACAGAAAAAATAATCGATCACAACATTTGGCCAAATAGTTTTCTATATAGTACTGTAAACATGATCACATCACTCCCTAAATAGGGAAACATCAAGGATTGGCCACACTATTTGAGAAACAATGTCCTATCCATGGAACATATCTCTACTAAAAGATGCAGACCAACCACATGGGCATGCATCCCTATATGAATTGTTATGGTAAGCTATGTGCCCTTTTTTGCGCTTTGAAACTCCATGCATAGTTAGTTGAAGCCATATAGGATGGGTGGCATAGTTTCTACTAACAGTACACCCCTGTTTATTCTTCCACCGATAGGGGTTATGAGATTAAAATAGGCTCCAGACACCCATAAAATTGTTGTGACGTCATTAGGAATCTATAAAATATCTAGAACACACAATTACACATAAATTTGAAGGATTAATAACTCATATAAAAACCAGTTTATTTCACTCACCCTTTAATGGAACTCATATCTGAGTTACCATTTCAAGAGAAGTGAAACTCTATCTATGAACAACTCTTACCAATGGGATTGTACATTGTCGTCCCACTACCATGTCTCATCTTATACGTGTTCATGTTACAAAAACACCTATATTATTGGTAAAAACCATCCTCATTGAGACTTAATTCCTAGGTAAACAATGTGTATAAGATACTCCTCAAAATAAGAACCACCTTCTTACTCAATATCCTCAAGATCAAAGGTATGAGACAGTTCAACACGATAATGGTGAAGCAATGGAACATGGAATATTTCATGCACCAAATGGTACCTCTATGTTAATAGTAACTAATAGGTTAATGTCCTGACTCTAGCCAGGATCTAAAATGGCCCAACATAATGTGGCATTAGATTCCCTTTCCTTTGTATCCATTTATTCCCACATCTTGGGGATACAATCAAGAGGATAAAATACCAGACCAATAAATATAGAGGTCATCGATGATGATCGACATATAGATTCATTCAATAGTGGTTAGTAGAAATTTGATTCCTGATTAGTTTAACCTACACTAACGTCTTCTACAGGAGATGATGACCCAATAACTATGTCTCTCCTATATATAACCGTCATGATATGAATAGAATGACCTCTCATATAAGGCCTCATATAGATCCATTTGAATAGTCTCACAATTTTTGTTACTCTAGGAGAACTTAATGAGAGAGATATGCTTCTACCAAGAACCAACAAAATCAAGGAAACATGATTGGAGGATATCCACCAACACCTATATCATACATTCTAATAGCCATCGGTCTGATGGTGAAAATCTATGTTCAATAACACCTCTATACCCATAGCTCTTTTCAACCCCTTCCAAAACTATGATGTTAATTGATCATCCCAATATGAAATAATAGTATGGGATATACCATGAATCTGAATGATATCATGAAAACACAGTCTTTCAGGATCACCAACCAAGAAATAATCTGAAATTTTAAGGATGTGAGGAAATTTTTTTAGTCTATCGAAGACAACCCTAACTGCATCTCTAAATCGATGTTACCATGGCAATTCGAGAATGATATCCAAATATACATCTTCCCATTTACATTACGAGACTATTAAGAGCTATAAAAAGACACCAAGTTACTGGTGCTCCTCCTTTACCAAATGATAGGTGGTACTCCTAGTGATAAAATCCAATATCGAATAGTTCAACCCATGAAACAAATGCTGGTTACACATATCAAAAAAAACCTTGACATTCCATGATCAAATTCCAAATGAGAAGTGTGTGAATATTATATCAATTCCTCTATCATATATATAGGAACCTAGTCATTCTAATTTAAATGAATGATGGAATCTCTATTAATGGACTATTCTAGAGGTGATTCATCATAAGAAACACTGTACTAGAGATTCAAGACTTCAGGATCTAAAAACTATATGCTATTTTCCTTGTATTTATGTGAAGAGGTAATAACTAAGTCTATAAGAGAATAATGAATTCCACTCTAATTATATATATATATATATATATATATATCTAAACTAATAGAACCATAAATTTCTATTCATCACTAGCTTAATGTTTTTCCTATGTCTGTGAATTCCATATCAACACATCCACAACCAGATTAACCTTTCAATGAATATAGGAAATCTCAATTTCAAATGACTAATGTTAGTTTACCCATCCTAACTTTATAATGTTTAAGTCATAATTATTGAATATATATTTTACTCTCTTGTGGTACGTACACACGACAAAGCACTCAGCTAGTAGAAAGGGTCTTCTAATGAATATGGCATAGACAACATATGCTAGAACAAGTTCATGTTTGAGTTTGTTACATTCAAGAGGTCTCAACTTGTGATACGTCTATTACATTAATATATCGTCCTTCATTAGGATTTAAACCATGTTTATTTTTTATGTATGATAGAAAAAGATAAATCTTATAGTAGTCTTTGGTAGAATAAAAATTTGTGCCATGGTAATCCATCCATTCAGCTCCTTAAGGGCCTTCTCTAACACTTCAGACCATAATAACATCACACCAATATTCAAAAGACCTATAAGAGGTGTATCAATGTGTGCATAGTCTCCTAATAAATTTATATAATATCAAAAAATCCCAATGAAACACTATATACCTAACAAGTTATTAGGATTTTTTTATGAAATCGTGGTGCTCACCTTATCTAGGTTAATGAATTATCTCAATTCTAAGATAATATTACCTGTGAAATGAATTTTATCAATACAAATATGTCACATTGAAATATCATGAAATACCATTTTCAATATTAGTTTATTAAAAATTAAATTATTATTTTTAACATGTTTTCTATGAGTACGAGAACACACCAAGATGTCATCAACAATAAATATGACAATGTAATATTTATAGGGGTGGAAACCCCAATTAATCAAGGCCATGAAATTGGATAGAATGTTTTTAATACTGTATGACATAACCAGAAAGTCATATGAACCTTAATTACTTTGGATATCCATATATGGTATATCTAAACCTGTAACTTGCAACCCATGATAGAAAAATCTTTTGTTGGTCTTCTAGAATAACATTGATCCTTAGATCTAGTTGAAGAGATCATATATTCAATGAAATGTATAATAGTTCGAAACACTATATTGGTTAAACTATCATTAATACTTACATAAATGATGTTTTCCATCCACCATCTTGGTGAATATAATGGATGATTCCCAAAAAATAAGTATTGTTTTTTATAAAACACTTAGCCATAAAATTCACAAAATTTTCCTTAAGCTATTAGAACTCAGTAGGTTCCATTATATATATAAAAATAGATAGTAATATTGATCTTGGAGTATGATTAATCATAAACTATACCTATCTTAAGGAAGTTAATCCATGAAAATCATCTGGAAAGACATTCATGAAATAATCCACTTTCGAAGGAAAGTAAATTAGATGTAAATCCATATAACCTAGATAAAAAATAGAAATTTGGTCTATCATCTAAATCATACCATGATCCTTAGGTATGGTTCTATGGCCCTCAAATTTATACTCACCCTTATGGAGATAATTTCCGCCCTCTTGTGATGTGAACGACACCTCATGATGATAGAAGTCAACATAGTTGTGATTTAGAATAAACTAGTCCATTATAAGAATTAAATATAATCCCATATTATGGAGCATAAAGATGTTCCATTATAAGGGATAACTTCCCACCATAAGGGGACCTTCCCTTCATAAATTTATGTCCTCTGAAAGCACTCCCAATGGTCAGTCTAGGGTCACCACCAAAAAACACACTGAATTTACAGCGTGAGACAATCCATTCTAATTAAAGATGTTAATGATTTAGATTAACATATATTGATTAAATAAGATATCATATTAGATTTTACTAGAGTATTAACTCATACCATCAATAGTTCTCTACTATGGTCCTTGGGTATCAGCTGTCATGAAGGAAACTGACATGATCCATTAACCATGATACAATTGGACTATCCTGAGAAGGACCACTCAACTGTCCTTAATAATTATAATTATTGATACAATATCCATGAAATCCTTATCCTCTAGTTTATCTGGTGATAATACATCTACCTTCCTGAGGTGACATAATGGATCCCTCCCCTAAAGGTAGAGTTGGCACATATCCTCTTCCATTATATGTTGGTGGAATGGTATTATAGAATATATAAAGAGACCCTATAAACAATGAAAAATAACACTCAATAGGGTCTCTATCAAATTAAGGCTTCAAATTACACTACCTCCCATACTGAAGTATTATAACAAACCTAGGGGTTTAGAAACTCTTGACACCTCAATTGTGATGAAAAACCCCATGACTAAGCTTCGTACTACTTGAAGAACATCAGTCCAATATCATCTCGGATTCCATAAGACTAGTAATATTATCATGTCTCTTGTTATTTTATGTGAGAAGATCATGATTTATAATATCAAAAAAAAAATGGTAAGTGAAATAAATTCACCTATGAGTGGATGGAATATATGATCCCATCCTCAAATCATTTGGCTCATGAATACACGTCACCAAAAAAAATAGAGGAAAATAATTGCCACTTATTAACAAAAATGAATAGTCCAAGATGGAAATATAACCCTTCTCTAGGTTTAGGAGATATATATCTCTATCATCTATTAGTGTTTTTTGGTAAGAAGTAATCATAGATAGTAACCTTGAATTCCCCCTAGACCATGCCCTGATGATGAACAAACTCAATAATAACATCCAACTAGTGTGTGGCTGAATCATGAAAAATATATGTAGAAATATTGAACCTTATATTAGGATGTCTTTCTAGATGATTAAAGATATAAATAATGGTGACTATCCATGACTCACCGGCCTGTGGAACTCCATCCCCTGAAAATAGGTGAGGATGCCGATGCTGTAACTCGCAACTAAGATTAGAAATAGTATCCTCTGGTCATGGAGAACCCTACATTGACGACATCATACATAGGAAAATATCTAAAATATGAGCATCAATACTCTATTTAGGAATAATATGTGGTTTTTCTAAGTGGATTTCTAGCGGGAATACTGGTATCATAGGACCCAAAAACATCAGAGCATGATTGATTCCACCCTCTTACCACATGAAAAGATTATATAATGGTGCCATAACACTAAAAATAGAAATAACATGCCTAAAATAGATTTAAGTATACATAAATACTAATAGAATAATATCATAAGGAAAAAGGGATCACTAATAAATATATACTACCCCAACTACCATATTAGAAGTCCAAGGTTTTGTTATGTGTTGAAATTGATTTATAGTGGTTTGAGTAGGTGAATAGTCAAACACACATTTCCACTTCAATTACAGGTATCCATTTAATTTTATGAGTCGTGTTTTAATTTTCATTTTTTTTGAATTATTATATAAAAATAGTAAGCTTCAATTAAATGGATCATCATTCCAATCTAATAAAGTCTCATGAACTATAAAATTAAATGTTACACCCATTTAATTTCTAATCAACCCACGTACGATTTGGTCAAAGAATGTAGTGGGTAATATAATATGTATTGAATCATAAAATTACCCATTAAAATTCATAAGGGACCATACACCTCATAAATTGAAACTAGTATTCACTCAATCACATCCATAGCCTAGATCCTGTAACCAATCGTACATAGATTACATGTTTGTAAACCATATAATTAAGATGAATGAATTACCCTATATAAGTAAACACTATTTATATTGATGATAGAAATTTAAATAATCAATTACCATAGCATGTAGTGGATTTTATCATCCCATGGTTATATAATAACCATGTCTCACACAATAGTCATAGGCAACTCAAGAAATGCATGCAACAAAGTGAACATACATGGTATGGATTATGTATGGAATGTGAATTATATGTGCCTATAATAAGGAACGTAACATTCCTCCATTCCATACCTAGAAAAGGTAAAAGTTATGTTAATAATATGAAAATACCACACTTTTATGCATCACACATTAGTGAAATGATATCAACTACAATTAACAAACAAAGAACATGAATTTCCCATTCCCATAAAATAGGGGACCTACCATGAATAAGGGTTAGCTACTCCCAAGAAGGGGTAAAGACCAAGATAAAATATGTTCATAACATCCTTTGAATATTCCCAAAGAATAAGACAAATCAAAAGACACTTTGTGAGATACTAACCTTGGTGCCTCTCAATGGTGACCCAAGACGGTGGGCCACATGGCATCAACCGTCCTGCTTGTATTAAAAATTATACCAACTAATAGTAATGTAATATGGTGTGACCATGGGAATAATATTCCATCATGATTGAGTAGAGAAAAAAATATATAATAATTGATGAATAGCATAATTATTATAATAAATAAATTAAAGTTGCATCTTATGGTATGAATAATCAACCAGACCATAATAATCCACTCATAAGATGAAAAATATCAAATACAAATAACGATGGAATGTAGTGTATATATAAAGAAGTAAAAAAATATATACTATGTAGCACAATGTAGCATTATATATTATATATAAAAATAATAAACAGTGCCAAAACTATCAAAGCATCCCGAGATCCAGATTGGTCACCTACTTCCTAGCTCTATCCTAAATCAAGAAAGCATGTCATGTTTCCAAAGTAGGACGCTTACCCTTTTCAACACATGCATACATAGAATCAACTTGGGTACCATCAATTTCTCGGATAGTGTGTGAGGTAAATCTCAGTATTCCACCACCAAAAACATCTAAATATTTTTGTATGTGAATATAAACCGAGTAGTGTACATTAATATCTTTATGTAATGAAAAAAAAGTAACAACTCAAACTTACTTTAGCCTCCACAGGTAATGTCTCTTAACATAATGCATTTAATTAATTTATATGTTTTCATTTTATATTGATTTATCATATTGATGTGTCAACAACATAATAATTGATTAAAAAACAATGAATTGGGATCCTAGGTGAAACCATGGTTCCATGACCTCTAGGGTCAAGGAACTCATGGTATAACTCAGGAATTTTGGTATTAGAGGGGGTCTGAGATTTATCCAAGGGAAACACCAAATAAGTTTGTTTTGGGAAAAAATCCCTCAAGGTATTGTTAATGAATTTTTTAGTTAATTATGTCTATTGATAATGTGGGCCTCTATGTTGTGATTATTCACAAAGCATACCACAATGTTCAATTAGTTGAAAAAGAGGGTTTACATGTTGATTTTCTAGGATTAAGAGATGTTGTTGGCTATCCATGTTTTACAGAAGAACCCCTAAGAGGGAATGGATGATCTAGAGGAGGTACAAATATAGAAGATACAATTTGGTTTGTGAAAACAAAATTGATGTGTGAAATATTTGGGTGGTGCAAAAAAAGAGGAATGAAGTATTACACACTAGATTTGTTTGGAGATCAAAAGCTCAAATTTGTAAAAGCCATGAGGTACATTAAATTTTGGATCACTGTGCGAAATGTTGTGTTGCGTGCAAGATGTGATTTCTGCGCTAGAAGATAAATATGTGCTGAAGGAGGGTTTTTTGTGCAGTTTCTATTTCACCAATAAATATGAAGTGGACCCCCACATTCAATAGAGGATCATGACATAGATAGAATTTGAGCTCTGATGCACCAAATTGGAATACACAAGGGTGTAGAGTGTAAATGTCAAGTTTGCGCATAAAGAGGTGTTTTGTGTAAAGCTAAGGATCTGTGTAAATAAGAGGTTTATTATAAATAATAGGGTATGAATAAAAGAGATGTTTGTATGAAAAGTAAAGGTAGCACGTAAAAGAAGGTTGTTGTTCATAAAAGAGTTGGTTCAGTATAAAAGTGGTGTTGTATGAAATGTGTATTTTGAGTAAAATTAGTAAATTACGTGTAAGTCCCAGTGATGGCTATGCATAAAAATTGGAGTTTATCTATACACTTGGTGAAAATAGTGATTCATCTGAAGGTGAAAGTGGGACGTCAATATAGCATCTATCAACAACCAATGATGTAGATTTAATTGAATATAATGAAGAGACCTAAATGTCTATAAACTGTGAGTATATCATCTGAAGAAGTAGTGAGCACACTTCTGTTGAGAGAGAAGTGAGATTTAATATCTTGATTTTTTGTAAACCAATAGGGATAGTGAGTATGCATCAAACATTGTCAATAAAATTGTACTTTTAATGGATTTGGCACATCGACATGTTGTTAGTGTATGCTCCTTGGACGTATCATAGGGAGGGTGAACTATATAAAAATCACTCTATCCTATGAATGAATTATATTCTATTTGTACATTTCTACAGGCAAGGGTGAGAAGAGAGTTTTTTCTTTATAGAAAAACCATATCTATAGGGAAAGTTTTTTAATCTACCATTCCCTGATTCACCCATTTCTCTGGTTATCTATCCTAGTATACCGAACAATTGGTATTAGAGGGATGATTGATATCAGTGTTTCTCTCTCAAATGGAAGTCACTAATCATAAAGGAATTCTAATTATTAACGAGAAAAATTTTTAGCTATGGAATATTAGGATGAAACACTACATATGATCATTGGGAATGGATGTGTTTTGGGCTACAATTCATGAAAAAACAACTGATATTAATAGTGGTGAATTATCATAAGCTCAGCATAGATAATTGGATACTGGTTCCAAGATAATTAATTATTTAGGGGGATCCCTATCCATATATATATATATATATATGAATTTGATGTAATGAAAAACATCACACGCCATGTAGGAACCACTTTTGAACATATATATAAGAGATTAAATGGCCATAGAAGCAAAGTTTCATGTGTTATGGAACACGTGTGAAGATCTTAGAATGAATCAGAATGAGTCTATTAAATTATTCATTGATAGGGTTAATGTTTTAGTGGAATACATGTGAGGTCTTAATTAAATAATTGATAACAAAAAGATCGTAAAGCGCATCCTGTGGAATGTTTCACCTCACTTCAATCCAAAGGTTTCTGTATAGGAAGACAATGTTCTAAAATAGATGACACCAGATACCTTTTATAGTACCCTTATAGCATATTAAATGAGAAATGATGATAATAATGTTGTGGAAAGGGGGAAATCTAAAGTGGTGGCATTCAACAGCATGAAGAAGATCATTATTCATGATTCTCCGGAAGAAGAACAGAAGGATGAGGTGATTTTATTCCTTTCTTCAAATCATCAAATAGGGAAGGGAATGTTCAATAGAAAACATCCACTGGCTTGATTTTGATGTGGAATGGGTGGTCATCATGCAACAAGGTGTTCCAAAAATATCCACGAAGATGGTGATGTCGATGAAGTAGAAATTCCCAAGAAGAAGTCATCATCCTATGGGAAAGGCAAGTGGTAGTTAAAGAGAAATTTATTTAAGAAGAATTCTCTATTTTCAGAAGAATGTGATAGTTTAGATGGGTCTGAGTTTGAGGAGGATGAATAGATAGAGAACAATAAATATTGTGGGGAAACTGCTATGGTAGAAGTTATCGGTATTACTCAAAAAAAGAAAAAAACTTACATTGATGAATAAGGAGAAGTTTATGAGAGATTATAAATTAACACTGAGATAGTAGCTTCTCTTGAAGAGATATATGTTTAGAGAGATAAAAAAATGAATGCCAACAATGTTGTTCATGACACCAAACTCTATATATATTAGCAAGAAGATGATAAGTCTGAGTTTATGGATGAAATTTAAAAACTAAATTCATTAACACCAGAGGACTCAGAATCAGTTAGTGAGTATAAAATAATTGTTTAAGAATAGGCGAGGAAGGTTTAGGGGTCGAATAAAAAAGTGAAAGATAACATAAAGCATATTTAAGACCTTTAAGAGGAAGTTGATGGTATATGACAAAAAGTTAAGGACCAAGAAAAACTTCTAATTCCCAGCACGTTATCTGGAAATAAAATCATTCAAAATACTAAAAATATGAAAGATGAATTAGTAGTTCATCAGGAAGGAAGCAACAATTGAGCACATATGTTAAGGCTAATTCAGTTCTTGATAAGAAAATGAAACTACGTAGGGTTTAATTCAGACAGCAAGTGCATGTATTGAGAATGAAAATTATTGTGGGTATAAAGAAGAATTAGAAAATTCAATGAACCTAAGGGACAACTAGAAGTTAAATTTTTACACATTTTAATGCAGCTTTTATTAGATGTTATTTCTGTGTAAAGATGGGACACTCACATATTCTGTGTTCTATAGCCACAAGATACCGAAGGGCACAAGAATGGAGGTGGAAACCAAAAAAATGGTACAATATGACATATTTCTAAGGATACTATTTTTTGGTGTGGAGGATTTTGGCTCATGGTAAGATATTTTACATCAATAGTACAGAGGAATGTTCCCAAGCATAATTAAAATATTCTCAAGCAGCATATCAATGAACCAACATTTGAGTTGAAAGTGAAAAATAGTTTCGTAGCTTTGCAAGATGAATCCGGTCCATCATACTATGAGAAAGATTAGAAGTATTAGTCCATGGAGAGTGTGAAGTAAAAAATATATACAATGAAGAAGAGAGTAGATAGTGGAGTGGTTGCTCAAATTTCCCTTAAATCATCAGACTGTTCTGGTGTATGGATCTTTGACAGTGGTTGTACGACTCACATGACAGGCCACAAGGATCTGGTTAAAGGTATAAAATATAAAAAATAATGAGTTTTCATGTTTAAAAATGATAAAGGCCTGAATATTATTAGCTCAGTAAAGGCCATGTTAGGGGGATAATAGATGATACTTTCTAATGTAATTGAACTAGAAGGTCGTAGTTGCAATTTTCTTAGCGTCAGCCAATTATGAGACTCATAGAATTCGATAAGGATTACTAAGAATACATGTATCATCAAATTAAGTGATAGTGCAGTGGTTCTACAGGGTAAAAGAATAAAGGGAAATCTTTACCTGGTAAATGAAGAATAATATATGTGATTTTTTCCTAGAGATGAAGGAAACAAGCTATGACATAAATGACTCGCCCATCTACGCCAACCATCCCTAGAAGATCTATTGATCTGTGATGCAGCTAGATACCTCCATAAGATATCATGTAATCGTAATCATATGTGTGATGCATGAAAATAAGGGATGTTCATCATAAATATGTATATGGAAACAAAAAATAAGCCATAATGAGTGCTCAAATTGGTTCATGTTGTTTTTTTGGGCCAATAACACCAAGAGAAATTAATGAAAAGAAGTACTATGTTCTTTTAATTGATGACTATATTATAATGGCATGGGTATCTATTATTTCCCTTACGTCTGACGTGTTCAGGTTCTTAAAATTTTACCGGTGGGAATGAGAAATGATGCTTGGATGGAAAAAACCGATTTTCCATAATGATAATGGAACAGAATTACCAAACATCAATGTGGTAGAATATATCAAGAAACATGGGATAAGTTATCATGTTTCAATACTGATAAATCCCCAACAACATGGAGTCATTGAAATGAGAAATTGTATAATCAACAACATGTCCAGAATGCTGCTTATAGAAAAAACCTAAAAAAGAGGTTCTAGAAGGAAGCAGTTTTGGCATCAGTCTACATTTCCAAAATATCTCTATTGTGTATGAAAGAATGAAATACCTCATATGAGATGTGGTATGGAGAGAAACCAACGATGAAATATTTATGAATCTTTGGATGTAAGTGCTTCATTATCAATAAGTAAAAACATATGAAATATGAGTCACCTAGATATTAGGGGATATTCCTAGGTTACTCGGGAGAAATAAATGAATATAAATGCTTTAGAAAAAGTCTTAGAAAAGTAGTTTAGAGGAATGATGTCACTATAGTCGATAATGAGGAGACAATTTAACAGTGTAGTGATCAATTTCCTGATGAATGTGATGAGAAGGAAATAAATGTAGGGGTAGTAGAAGTGGCTGATGTTGAATTAGAATAAGATATAGATGATGATCATGAAGAAGTCAAATCTGCATCTACACAGAAGAAAAGCAGTCGAGCTAAAATTGATAGGTAGAATATCATTGTTGATTAGTTAGCTCTGGTTCAGAGCGAAAGAATGAAATCTCTACATAAAACATATTTCCTATCTCTATTATAGCCTATGTGTTTTGCTGATGCAACTGAAAATGAATATTGGGTTATGGATATGAATGAAGAGACAGTTCAGATTGAGATGAATCAAACATGGGAGGTTCTTTCGAGGCTAGCAAATAAGAATCACTTCTTGACTAAATGGGCCTATTGCAACATGATGAATGATGATGGCACCGTGATTCGAAATTATACACAACTTTTGTGAAAAGGATACTCCCAGCTATAGGATATTGATATCAATGAGACATTCACACCTATTGCAAGGAAGGAAATATTCATATTATTTACGGCCATTGTGGTGCAACAGATGTTTAAGGTTTTCCAGATGGACGTCAAATCTGCATTCTTCAATGGGGTGCTGGAGGAAGAAGTGTATATCGAGCAGTGAGAAGGTTTTCTCATTCATGAGGATGATAAAAAGGTTTTTCGAATGAAGAAGGCCTTATATGGGCTAAAACAAGCACTTAGAGCATGGTACACATGTATTGATTAGAATTTGAAGAATATTGGATTCTAGTGTGGTGGAGTTGATTACAATATATATTTCAACAACGAAAGTAATCAAAGGATTATGGTGTAGGTTTAAGTCGATGACATAATATTTTGTGGACTAGATGAAGATTAGTGTAAGCAGTTTTCCAAATTCATGAAATGTGAGTTTTAAATGTCTATAATTGGAGAGATAACATTTTTCCTTGGTTTACACGTATCATAAAGATGGAATGTAACTTCATTTCCAATAAAAATATGCATAGGAGGATCTATGAAGATTTGCAATGTAAAATTACAAGTAAATTCAGAATTTGGTGGATACCTACAGGAAATTATTGATACATGAAAATGGATAGGTTGTTAATATCACAGAATACAGGATGATTATTGGGAGTTTACTATACTTGACAATGATGAGACCTGATATTGTTTTCGCCACATTCCAAGAAACGTGATATCAAAGCGATCCCAAGGAAATACACATGATTTATGTGAAAAGAATACGTTAGTATATCAAGGGAACAATTGATTTCAGTATGATATAAAATGACAAATCTCAATCAGAGATATTGGGATATACTGATGCAGATTGGTATGGTTCAACGGATGATAGAAAATCAACATCAGGAGGTTAATTATATTTTGGTGGATTGGGTATTCCTTGCATAATAAAGAAGAAAGATTAAATTTTATTAAGAACCGCAGAAGCTGGGTATATTTCCTCCACTCAAGCATGCAGACATTTATTAATGAGGAAACATCAGCTTGATGATTTTGGAGTTGAATTGATGTCTTCGATCAAAATCCAATGTGATTACTCAAGTTCTATAAATATTAGAAAAAGTTAATTCCTTCATTCAAGGACAAATAAAAATGAGATAATGTATCATATAATCAAGGATAATGTTGATCATGGAGTCATGAAGATGAATTATGTGCCTACTGAGCTATAGGTTGCAGACATTCTGACAAATTACTTACGCAAAATAAAACTTTTAGAGGCATTAGATGGATCTGGGAGTCTATTAAACTCCCCATACTTGAAAAACTTTGGATTCCCCCCCCCCCTCTTCCCAAGGTATGGTGTCATTTACTTACTTTACTAGACTGTGTTTTATACTGTGTCGCAGACTACAAAGGGGTTACCTTTGGGTTCATTGACCAAGGGGGAGAAAGAGTGACTCATAAAGGGGGAGAATCTCTGGATAAAAGGGAGAATATGTCATTTTCAAAGACACGGGGAGACGCTGAATGGTGGAGCAGTGAGATAGGGGGATATTATCTAGAGAGTTGGAGAAGCTGATAGGGGGAGCACCATGATGAGAGTAGGAGGTGTTTAGAGTTCTCAACCAGAAGATAAGAAGGTTGAGTTTTAAATCTGATGTTGTTAGAAGTGATCAATAAAATATTATATATCACAATAGATGAGGATCATGATAAAAGAATATTTCTGTATTTGGAATAGTGTTAGAAGGTTTCCAGTGATCAAAAATTGGTATCAGTTTAGAAATTGGTATCATTTTGGAGTCAATCGTTGGTGTCTGAAATGAAATAAGACAACCCTGCTTTTTATTACAACTTAATCATGCTTTATTACATAAAACTTGACTTGATACAACAAAGACGATCGAGAGTTTTAGTGTCTTTGGGGATTAGGATCATTACATAAAAACTTAAAACATGAAATACAACATCTTTATTGAAAACTTCCTTTACATGACCACTACATTCCCTCGTACTTAGCATTGCATGGGATAACCTGAGGACATGCATAAGAAAAGGGTGAGCTATAAATCCCAGTAAGGTAGTACACATGGAATAAAATGAGGAGTATAATACATGTTAGGCAATAGGCATGTCAATAGTGAATAAGATAAACATGAACATAAAGGCATGACAAAGCATGATAATCATAACATGGAAATGTCGCAACAACACTTAACATTGAATTAGCATGAGCCAAGGCTCATTGTACATGGAGCATGAGTAAACCCTCATTGCACATGAAGCACGAGTAAACCCTCGTTGAACTTGAATTAGCATGACTCAACACTCATTGCACATGATGTATCATGATACTATACTTTATCCAATGCATTGGAGCGCTATAAGGGTGCACCCTTCTTAAACATTTCATTTCATGCATAAGTGTGCCACATGGATCATAAAACATGGATTCATAAAACATAATCATTTATTCCACGAAAAAGGAATGTGGAATTCATACATGAAACTTTACAATCAATAAGTAAATATGCATAAAGGTGAATACCCTTGATGGAGAAATGGGCATGGTATTCACTACACAATGACATTGGCTTAGAAAATCGGTGCGATTTTGGCAGCGTAACGGCGTGACATAAGAATTCATAAAAAAGGTTGATGAGAGAGAAAAGGGTTCCTCATCATATTAACATGTAATGGACAGTAAGGGGGTAATATAGATACATTTCCCAACAATTGTAATGTAATTTAGATACATGATAAAAAATTATTGCTTGAATGTAAAAGAAGAGAGAGAAGTTCCTTTCGGAATTTCAGCATAGTAACAGGTGTACATGGGAGGAATTTAATGAGAGAGAAAGGGGTCTCCCATCATTCAAACAATAAAAGGGAAGTATGGGTGAGGTGGGAAACCATAACCCAACATTCATAATTGAAATTAAAAAGGCAATACAACTTAAAGAAAATTGACAAAAATGGGAAAGGAAGAAAAACCCCTTACTTGGAAGTGTGCTTCCGCAGGCTAGAGATAGGCTTGTGAGAGGCTTATTGGGAGCTTGGGGCACCATTGGAGGATTCTAGAGAGAGTAGGGAAGAGTTTGGACGAACTCCAAAGGATTTTAGTGAGGAGGAAGTGGGAGCTTGGGTGGGTTTATATAGAAAAGGTGAGGGAATTCATTATTATTTAGGTTTGGGTCCCCTTACATTAAATTAATCCAAACCACAAACCATTCCATGGTTTTTGGAAAAGGGAAGAGGAAAAAAATATTTTATAAGGTACAAGTCCGAACTTCTTAAAATAATAAGTTTTCTTATGTGGAGGTGAGTCACACTCCCATGGAAATTAATTTAAAAAGGCAAAGTGTTGAATAAGTCTTGAGGGGTCCATTAATGCTTAGAAAAATAATTCAAACAAACCCAAAATTACATTATTTTAATGATAAAACATATATTGGCCGAACATAAGGATTATGGTATTTTATTACATCACCATTGGGTCATTATGATGTCATAAAACACATTATATATTTAAACGGTATTTTATTTTTACCCAAAAATTTGACTGTCTCAGAAAATTATGAAAAATTTACCGTTGGATATTTTTGATGTCCTGATTCTCAAAATGACATTTATTTTATCTAAATAATTTTCTAAATATGTGAATTTTCACTTTTATAATAAAAACCGACATTTATCGAAAATTCACGGGTTTTGACAGAAACGGGTTTCAAACCTTAATAAAAATTTTAATTTCATTTATAAAATTATAAGATCATTTATATTTAATAAAAATTAATTTAATAATAATAATATTATTTTATTAAAATATTATTTAATTCAAAAAATCCCTTAATTTAATAAAATATATTTCTTAATTAAATAATAACTAAAAACACCATTTGTACTTTAAAAACTATTTACAATGTATCAAAAATGACAAGAAATTCTCTTCATTATTATATAAAAAATTAATGTACATGAACATAGTACTACTTATTTGTTACATAACCCCTTAAAACAGCCTCATAAGACCTAAGGGTAAGGTGTGCGATGTTGACAGACTCTTGGGGTGGCTCAGATAACATCGCTCGAGTGGTAATTTCAATCAACTTCCTCTTTTCCCGTAGACGGTCACGTTCGAGCTTGAAAAAATGAAGCTCAGCTTGGGCTTGGTCAAAGGCGAAGCCTAAGGATGCCACCTCTTTTCCAAGCTCTAACAAATGGGGTTCATATGTGGCAATTCTATTGGATGAGGCCATCGATTTCTTTATCTGAGTAAAATTGGGTTTGTTAAAGCCTTATATTTATACTAATCATGTGATAACTGTTCAACGACTATATTAACAACGGTCACAATTATTAACATAAAACTAAAGAAGTTGACATCTTATAAAAACATTTTTCATAAAGAGAAATTTAACAGGATCAAGAGGGATTTTCAATTAATGAAGCATTGGGTCGTTATAATATTCCCCCCTTAAGAAATTTCGCCCTCGAAATTTTCCTTTTCCCACACTAAAACAAATGTGGGTAACTCAGCTTCATCATATCCTCTGAATCCCAAGTCGCTTCTTCAAACTTGTAGTTTCTCCTCAACACCTTAACGAGGGGCATTGTCTTATTTCGTAGAACTTTTTCTCTATGATCTACGATCTTCACCGGTTGCTCCTCATAAGAAAGATCATCTTCCAATTATACCACCTTAGAAGAGAGTACATGTGAAGGGTCCAGTATGTACTTCCTTAAGAGGGATACATGAAAGACATCATGCACCTTGGCCAGAGTAGGTGAAAGTGCTAGTCGATAAGCCACAACCCCAACACTATCAAGAATCTCGAAGGGTTCGATGTACCTTGGACTTAACTTCCCTTTCTTTCCAAACCTCATGACCTTCTTCCATGGAGATATGCATAGAAACCCCATGTCTCCAACTTTAAACTCAAGGTCTCGTCGACGATTATCTGCATAACTCTTCTGTCGACTCTGGGATGCCTTGATATGCTGCTGAATGGTTTTCACCTTCTCCACCATTTCCTCGACCATTTCTAGTCCAAGCAGCTTACGTTCACCGACCTCATCTTAACATGATGGTGGTCTGCACATTTTCCCACACAGGGCTTCATATGGTGCCATTTGGATGCTCGATTGGAAACTATTATTATAAGAGAACACAACCACAAGAAGATGTTGATCCGATCCTCCTTTAAATTTCATTGAGCACGCTCTCAACATATCCTCAAGTGTTTGGATAGTCCACTCAGATTGACCATCAGTTTGAGGATGATAAGTCGTACTGAAGTTCAGTTAAGTATTCAGAGCATGTTGAAGACTCTTCCAAAACATAGAGGTGAATATTGGATCTCGGTCAGACACAATAGATAGTGGTACTCCATGCAACCTTACCACTTCCCTGATATATATCCGCTCCAGTTGATCCAATGAGAAATCCTCTCAAATATAAATGAAGTGTGCAGTCTCTGTAAGACGATCCATAACAACCTAGATTGCATTGTTGCCTTTGGATGTCCTTGGAAGTCCGGTGACAAAGTCCATGGTGATGTTCTCCGATTCCCATTATGGTATGGGAAATGGTTGCATCATCCCCTTAGACTTATGCCTCTCTTCCTTCACTTGCAGACACACTAGGGACTTTGATGTATATTCAGCGATCTCCTTCTTCAAATTATCCAACCAAAAGTTTTCTTGAAGATCTCGATACATCTTTGTTCTCTCTAGGTGAAATTGAGAAATTTGAACTATGTGCATCATCCAAAAGTTCCTTCTTCAGCTCCGGACTTTATGGAACATGTAGTCTTTTCCCAAACCGCACAATTTCTTCCTCATTAACATTAAACTCTGAGGATTTTCCCTTTTTGATAACTTCCACTTTTTCTTGAATTCCTACATCATCCTTTTGAGCATCCTTTACCCTTTCCAAAAGAGATGGTTGAGAAATCATTTTTGAAAGGATTTATGATGTTCCCTTTTTTATAATTCCAACGTCCTTCTTCATCATGTCTAAGAATATTGGATCCTTCTCAATTATCATCATTAATAGAATCGCTAGATCCTTTCTACTTAGGGCATCCTCCACCTTGTTCACTTTCCCAGGGTGGTAATGTATTGAAGAGTAATAATCCTTGATGAGCTCTATCCATATTCTCTGGCACATATTAATCTCTTTCTGTTTGAATATATATTTAAGACTCTTGTGGTCAGTATATATCTCACATTTCTCTCCATAGAGATAATGCCGCCAGATTTTCAAGGCAAAGATAACCGCCACCATCTCCAGATCATGCGTTGGATAGTTTCTCTCATGTATTTTCAACTGACTTGTGGCATAGGATATCACTTTATCATTCTTCATTAGCACACATACTAATACCTTCTTTGAAGAATCACCGAATACCACAAAAAGCTCCCCACTTGTGGGTAAAGTGATAACGGGTGCAGTGATAAGCCTCCTTTTCAACTCCTTTAAGCTTTCATCGCATTCATAATTCCAATCAAACTTTACTCCCTTTCGAGTTAGCTTGGTAATAGGGTTGGACAATCATGACAAATTTCTCACAAATCGTCGATAATATCCAGCTAACCCCATGAAGCTACGGATATCCGTTACCGATGTTGGCCTCGGCCATCCCTCAATTGCATCTGTTTTGGAGGGGTCCATAGATATCACATTTCTTGTGATGATATGGCCCAAGAATGATACCACCTTCAACCAGAACTCACACTTGTTGTACTTTGAATAGATCTTCTCCTTGCGCAAAGTCTCTAGTACTGTTTTTAAATTCTCCTCATGATCCTCCTTGGTTTTGGAGTATATTAGAATATCATCTATAAAGACTACCACAAATTTGTCAAGGTAATCTTTAAAGACTCTATTCATCAATTTCATGAATATTTCTGTAGCATTGGTGAGTCCGAAAGGCATTACTATGAATTCATAGTGCCCATATCTTGTACGAGAAGCAGTCTTGGGGACATCTTCCTTCTTCACCCTTACTTGATAATATCCCGAACGCAAGTCCACCTTGAAGAAGTATTGTGCTCCACGCAGCTGATCAAACAAGTCATCGATTCTTAGGAGAGGATACTTGTTATTTATCGTGATTTTGTTAAGTTCACGATAATCGATGCAGAGCCGCATTGACCCATCCTTCTTCTTGACAAAGAGGACTGGTGCACCCCATGGTGAAGCACGTGGGCGTATAAACCCTTTATCCAGATTCTCCTGTAGTTGTTTATTCATCTCTTCAAGCTCAACAACATCAATTCTATATAGATTCTTGGATATTAGTAATTCCCCAGGTATAAGTTCAATTGAGAACTCAACATCTCTTCTAGGAGGAAGACTAAGCAGTTCCTCGGGAAACACTTCCGTGAATTCCCTCACAATAGGCATTTCTTCAAGGATGGTTTCTTCTTTGGACTCAATCATCTGATCCAGATACGTGTGCTCATAGGGTAGTAATATCCATGCTTGAGATGATGGAGCTAAAGGAGACTCATCTTCCTCCTGACACTTGTAAAGAATCGGGGGTCGATTCTCCATATGGAGTGTGATTTCCCTCTCCGGACAGTTTATGTTCGCTTTATATAAGGAAAGCCAATCCATGCCAAGAATTGCATCAAATTTTACCAGAGGGAGTATGACGAGGTTTTTCGGGAAATTAAATACATATATTATAACAGGGGAGGACTTATAATCATGGGATGCAAATATTGCCCCATTTTCTGTACTCACCGACATCTTTACTTCCATGATTTGTGGTGGTGTTGGGATTGTTCTACTAAACTTTCAAGATATAAAAGAATGCGTAGAACCTGAATCAAAAATTATGTTCGTTATTCTTGAATGAATAACTAGCGTACCTATCACCACTTCGTTGTTGGGGTTCACTTCGGCAGAAGTGATGGCAAAATCTCTTCCTTTCTATCTTGGAGGTTGTTGGTAGCCTCCGAAAACCCTTGGATTAGAGAACTGATTTGAAAAATGACCCGGTTCGTTGCATTTATAGCATTGAACAATGCGTTGAGGTTCAAACAGAGCGTTCCCCTCCTCTGTCGCAGTCACATGTCCTTTTTACCGATAGTTAACAGCTAGGTGCCCTTCTCTTCCACACCTAAAGCATTTTGTCGTCCCCTTAAGGAAATTTCCTGGGTGATTCTTTCTGCACTTTTTTCAAGTGGGGTGCTAGAACATCTTAGCGATGTTGGATTTATCCATCGGACCACCATCATTGAAGTCCACCTTATGCTTCTTTTCCCCATGATACCCCTATGATTCCCCGATCTCTATTTCGACTTTGAGGGCACATCAGACAATTTCCTCATAGCTGTCAAATTCACAGATCGCTAATGCTTTCCGCAAGCTAGGCATCATCCCACCAAAGAAGTGGTCAACCTTGCATTCGGGGGTAATGACAAAGCCGAAAGCGTATCGTGAAAGCCTTGTGAAGTTTGCCTCGTACTCTCCAACATATTCTTCATCTTTTTTCTTAAGTGAGAGGAAATCTCTTTCTATCTTAAGCCGGAGGGTGCGTGGAAAATATTTATCGAAAAACATCTTCCGGAATTCCTTCCATTCCAAAGACTCGATCTCCTCCTCAGGCTTCATATTTTTGATCAACATCCACCACTGATCATCTTCACCCTCCATACGATAAGCAACCAGGAGAACCTTCTCTTGTTCAGAACATTGAATTATGGATAATATCTTTTCAACGGAGTTGATCCATTGTTCAGAGATCATGGGATCAGATGATCCACAAAAAGTAGGAGTCCGTTGTCTCATAAAGCTCTCGATAGCGACTTGTTCTTTCTTAGGGGGGGTTGAATGTTTCACTTGAACTGTGTTTCTATTCAAAACATGAGTTAGCTGAGAGAGAAGCGTGACAATGTTCATGATTCCCACTCACATTGGATTGGACATCTCATTAGTACAATCATCACACTGATCTTCACAACGATTGTTAGCCTGAGTCCTCCTATTACCAGCCATTGGCTGGAATAAAAGGAAATTTAGGGGTAACACATAAAGGGTAATCCAAAGACAAAAGTTGATGACTTATAAATAAGCTTTAATTTCTTTAACTAATGAGTCTATAGGATTCAATCTAGGCTTTTCATGATCTACCTTCTAACATATATTCATAGGGGCAGTTTTCCATTAATAAGGGTTCATACTAAGATTGTGAATTTATCAAAACATATCCCCCGGGAGTGTTGGAACCAAGAGTGCAGCAAGGCCCGTTGTCGTGCACCATTTCCCATTCGAGTCTAGCTCAAAGTGGTGTTTTCGGGTTTTGCCCCTAGGATACATCTGTGCCGGAGCCGCCTCTACCTGCTCGTATCCAGATAGGGATGTATTTTTTTGATAAACCACTTAGTATTTACCAAAACTTTGGGATGTTTTTATTATACTTAGTCTTGTATCTAAGGCTTTACTAGGGTTTACTAATCCCAAAAATAACTAAACCTATCCTCTGATACCAACTATGAAAACCCTGATTTTTATTACAACTTAAACATGCTTTATTACATAAAACATCACTTGATACAACAAATAAGATCGAGAGGTTTAGTGTCTTTGGGGATCAGGATCATTACATAAAAACTTAAAACATGAAATAAAACATCTTTATTGAAAACTTCCTTTACATGACCACTACATTCCCTCGTACTTCACATTGCATGGGATAACCTGGGGACATGCATAAGAAAAGGGTGAGCTATAAAGCCCAGTAAGGGAGTACACATGGAATAACATGAGGAGTAAAATACATGTTAGGAAATAGGCATGTCAATAGTGAATAAGATAAACATGAACATAAAGGCATGATAATTCATGATAATCATAACATGGAAATGTGGCAACAACACTTAACATTGAATTAGCATGAGCCAAGTCCCATTGCACATGGAGCATGAGTAAACCCTCATTGCACATGAAGCACGAGTAAACCCTTGTTGAACTTGAATTAGCATGATTCAACAATCGTTTCATATGATGTATCATGATACGATACTTTACCCAATGCATTGGAGCGCTATAAGGGCGCACCATTCTTAAACATTTCATTTCATGCAAAAGTGTGCCACATGGATCATAAAACATGGATTCATAAAACATAATAATTTATTCCACAAAAAAGGAATGTGGAATTCATACATGAAACTTTACAATAAATAAGTAAATGTGCATAAAGGTGAATACCCTTAATGGAGAAATGGGCATGGTATTCACTACACAATGAAATTGGCTTAGAAAATCAGTACGATTTCGGCAGCGTAACAGTGTGACATAAGAATTCGTAAAAAAGGTTGATGAGAGAGAAAGGGGTTCCTCATCATATTTACATGTAATGGAAAGTAATGAGGTCATATAGATAAATTTACCAAAAATTGTAATGGAATTTAGATACATGATACAAAATTATTGCTTGAATGTAAAAGAAGAGAGAGAAGTTCCTTTCAGAATTTCAGCATAGTAACGGGTGTACATGGGAGAAATTTAGTGAGAGAGAAAGGGGTCTCCCATCATTCCAACAATAAGAGGGAAGTATGGGGGAGGTGTGAAACCATTCCCCAACATTCATAATTGAAATTAAAAGGGAAATACAACTTATTGAAAATTGACAAAAATGAGAAAGGATGAAAAAACCCTTACTTGGAAGTGTGCTTCCAAAGGCTAGAGAGAGGCTTGTGAGAGGCTTCTTGGGAGCTTGGGGCACCTTGTAAGGATTCTAGAGAGAGTAGGGCAGAGGTTGGACGAACTCCAAGGGATTTTAGTGATGAGTAAGTGGGAGCTTGGGTGGGTTTATATAGGAAAGGTGAGGGAATTCTTTATTATTTAGGTTTGGGTCCCCTTACATTTAATTAATCCATCCCACAAACCATCCCATGGTTTTTACCCATGGTTTTTGGAAAATGGAAGAGGAAGACAATATTTTATAAGGCACAAGTCCTAAATTCTTAAAATAATAAGGTTTCTTATGTGTAGGTGAGTCACACTCCCATGGAAATTAATTTAAAAAGGCAAAGTGTTGAATAAGTCTTGAGGGGTCCATTAATGCTTTGAAAAATAAGTAAAAAAACCCAAAATCACATTATTTTAATTATAAAACATATATTTGCAGAAAATAAGGATTATAGTATTATATTACATCACCATTGGGTCATTATGATGTCATAAAACACATTATATATTTAAACCGTATTTAATTTTTACCCAAAAATATGACTATCTCAGAAAATTATGAAAAATTCACCATTGGATAATTTTGACGTCTTGATTCCATAAATGACATTTATTTTATCTAAATAATTTTCTAAATATGTGAATTTTCACTTTTAAAATAAAAACCGACATTTATCGAAAATTCACGGGTTTTGACAGAAATAGCTTTCAAACCTTAATAAAAATTTAAATTTCATTCATAAAATTATAAGATCATTTATATTTAATAAAAATTAATTTAATAATAATAATAATATTATTTTATTAAAATATTATTTAATTCAAAAAATCCCTTAATTTAATAAAATCAAATTCTTAATTAAATAATAACTAAAAACACCATTTGTACTTTAAAAACTATTTACAATGTATCAAAAATTACTAGAAATTATATTCATTATTATATACAAAAAATAATGTACATGAACATAGTACTACTTATTTGTTACATAACTCCTTAAAACAGCCGCATAAGAACTAAGGGTAAGGTTTGCGATGGTGACAGACTCTTGGGGTGGCTCGGATAACATCGCTCGAGTTGTAATTTCAATCAACTTCCACTTTTACCATAGACGGTCACGTTCGAGCATGAAATAATGAAGTTCAGCTTGGGATTGGTCAAGGGAGAAGCCTAAGGATGCCACCTCTTTTCCGAGCTCCGACAAATGGGATTCGTATGGGGAAATTCTACTGGATGAGGCCATTGCTTCCTTTGTATGAGTAAAATTGGGTTCGTTAAAGCCTTATATTTATACTAATCATGTGATCACTGTTCAATGGCTATATTAACAACGGTCACAATTCATAACATAAAACCAAAGAAGTTTACATCTTATAAAAACATTTTTCATAAAGAGACATTTAACTGGTTCAAGAGGGATTTTCCAATAATGAAACTTTGGGTCGTTATATGAAATGATTCATTTATTATATTTTCGTTTAATCTTTTTTCTCATAATGATCATTGTTCATGCGGGATTAGAGTATGTGTTATGTGAATCCTTGAATTATATTATAATCTTAAGAGTCGAATGGTGGTAGTGGTTGGAAAAAGCTTTAATGAGGTATCAATGTGAAGAGAATTTTTATGATAAGATTTTTCAACAATCCCAAAAGGAAGATATTGTTAAGGAAAAATCACCCAAGTTATCAATCAAGCATTTTTTAGGTAATTGTGTTTCTTGAAAAAGAGGGCCTTTATGTTGAGATTTTTCAAAAAGTAGACCACGATGAGCAATTTGTTGATAAAGAGGGTTTACATGGTGATTTATAGGGTTCAAGGGATGTTGTTTGTTATCCATGTTTAGCAGAAGAACCCCAAAGAAGGAAAGGAAGATCTGGAGGTGGTAATAAAATAGACACAAAGTGGAGTCATTTCCATTTTTTTTAAAAATTTTGGGCATTAAAATCATATAATGGATAGATGTTTTTTAGAAAAGGGAGGTGCACACAAAATTAGTGCTATGTGGGAAAAAAGAATTGATGAGCGAAATATTGGCATAGTGCACGAAATAGAATAATGGAGTTATAAGCCCAAGAGTTGTTTCAAGATTAGAATCTTGTAAATTGTAAAAGGCAAGAGGAGTGTGAAATCTTGGAGTACTGCGTGAAATGCAGTGTTGCGTGGAATATTTGTTTTATGCGCTCGAAGAGAATTTGGCGTTAAAGGAGGGGTTTTTCATGCAAGGTCGATTTTGCTTATAAATATGAAGTAAACACCCTCATCTAAGAGAATATCAAGACATAGAGAGAATCTGATCTATGGCACGTAAAATTGGAATATGCAAGGCAGTTGCATGTAAACATAAAGTTTTCGAGTAAAGAGGTGTTTTCACGTAACGATCTGGTTGCACGTAAAGTGGAGGATGCGTGTAATGCATAGGCTGCACGTAAAAGATATGTTTGCACGAAAGTAAAATTGTGCGTGTAAAAGAAGTCTATTTTTCAAAAAATAATTGGTTTCACATAAAAGAGTTGTTTCATTAAAAGTTTATTTCACACAAAATAAGTGAATTATGCACAAGGAAAAGTTATGGGTGTGCGTAAAAATTTGGGTTTCTCGGTACACCCAGTGCAATGATACATTCATCTGTGGGTGAAAGTGGGACATCAACAGAGCATATATCAAAAAATAAGGATGCACATTTCATTGGAGAAAATGAAGAGACCTACAAGTATATAAACTATGTCTTTTGAACGATTTAGATTCGGTTTATACATTACTACAAGAAATAGAGATAATAGTGTTTTTTTAAAGCAAAACCATATCAATAGGTGCAGTTGTTTTAATCTGGCATAACAGGATTCACCTCCTATCTGGGAATATAAACTAGTATACCTAACAATTGGTATTATTTAGAAGGTTTATATTAGTGTTTCTCTCTCAAATTGAAGTCATCAATCATAAAGGGATTCCGATATTTGATGAGAACAGTTTTTAGCTACGTAAGAATCGGATGCAACACTACTTCCGAATTTTTCCAATGTATGTGTTTACATCAACATTGCACGGCATAACATCCGATATTAATAGTGGTGCATTATCAGAAGCTGAGAGTAGGGATTTGGATGCTGATGCTAAGGGAATAAATTCTTTAGGGAGATCCTTGCCCAATTATATATATATATATATACGAAGGTGATTTCATGAAAAACATCACAGGCCATGTATGCAAAACATTTTAACATATATGAAAAAGATTCAATGGACAACTAAGAAAAGTTAAAAGTGTTATGGAACAAGTATGAAGATCATAGAATGAACCAGAATGAGTCTATTGATTTATTCATTGATAGGGTTAAAGTTTAAGTGGAATACATGTGAGGTATTAATTAAATAATTGATAAAATAAATATCATGAAGCGCATCCCGTGGAATGTTTCACCTCACTTCAATCTAAAGGTTTTCGTATAAGAATACAAGGATCCGAAAGAGCTGACACTGGATACCTTGTATAATACCCTTGTAGAATATGAAATGAGAAATGATGATAATGATGGTGTGGAAAAGGAGAAATCTAAGGAGGTGGCATTCAAAGACATGAAGAAACTCATTATCGATGATTCCCAGGAAGAAGAAGAGACAGATGAGGTGATTTCATTAGTTTCCTAAAATAATCAAAGTGGAAAAGAAATTTTTTAGGGAAAACTTCCACTATATTGTTTTTTATGTTGAAATATTGGCCATCATTCATCAAGGTGTCCCATAAAGATCCAAAAAATGTTTGATGTCATTTAAATCGAAATTCCCAAGAAGAAATCTTTATCCTTTGGGAAAGGCAAGAAGCAGTTCAAGAAAACATTCTTTAAGGATAAGAATCTCCTCTCATAAGAATGTGAAAGTTTGGATGAGTCCAATATTGTGGAGGTTGAAGAGATAGAGAACCACATAGACCGTGGAGAAAATTCTATAGTGGCAGTTGATGGTAGTACTCAAAAAAAGGAAGAAACCCACATTGACGAAAAAGAAAAATTTTAAAGAAGATTCGATATGAATGATGAGTTAGAGGATTCTTGTGAAGAGATACATTTTTAGAGAGATAAAAAAAGAAATAAATTTTTTTTTCATGAAGCCACACTCTATATGTTATAGTAAGAAGATGAAAAGTTTTAGTTGACAGATGAAATTGAAAAACTATAGTCATAAACAATAGAAGAGGACTCAAGAATAAGTTATTGTGTATAAAATCAAGGTTACAAAATAGAAGATGGATATTTATGGCTTGAATTACAATGTGAAAGATATCTTAAACAATATTGAAGATCTTGAAGAGGAAATATTCTGTCTAAGACAAAAATTTAAGGAATAATAAAAATGGGACACTCACAAAATGTGTGTTCTATATCCATATGATAGTGAAGGTAAAAATAACATAGGTGGAATCCAAATAGAGAATGGTTCTATAGAACATATTTTGAATGAAACTATTTTTGGTGTAGAGGATTTGGGAACATGGCTAGATACTATACATCTAACATAGTGAGGAATGTTCCCGATTAGAAATAAATTATTCTCAAGAAGCATATTAATGAACCAACAAGTTATTTGAAAGTGAAAAATTGATTCACATATTTGAAAGATGAATTCAGTCTATCATCCCATGAGAAAGATCTGAAGTCTCAGTCTATGGCGAGTGTGAAGAAAAAAATATGGAGAAAGAAGAAGAGTGTAGAGAAGGAATTGGTTGCTCCAATCTCCCTTAATATGTGTTATGGAATGAAGCCAACAGTAAAATATTTTTGAATCTTTGAAAAATAATTCTTCATTCTCAATTAGGAAAAACATTGGAAATATGAGTCACCTAGAGATGAGGGGTGGTCATTAGATGCTCCGGAAAAAGAAATGCATACAAATGATTTAACAAAAGGTTGGGAAATATTTTTGAGGGAAATTTCGTCAATGTAGTGGAGAATGAGGAGATCTTAGAACAGTGAATTGAAAAACTTCCTGATGAAGGTGATGATAAGGAATGAAATTCAGAGGGATCATAAGTGGCTGATGCTGATTCAGAAGAAGATACATATGATGAGCATGAGGATGTGAAATTTGTATCTACACAGAATCCAAGGAGTCGAGATAAAATTGATAGGAAGAATATCATTGGTGATTAGTTAGCTATGGTTTAGACAATAAGAATGAAATATTTGCATCATAAATCCTTCCTATCTCATGTGTAGCCTATGTGTTTTGCTGATGAAACTGAATATGATAACAAGATTAAGGATATAAATGAAGACCTAGATCAGATTGAGAAGAATCAGATGTGGGAGATTATTTTGAGGCCAAGTGATACGAATCCCATTGACAGTAAATGGTTCTATCACAACAATATCAATGAAGAAGACACTATTATTCGAACCGAAGAATAAATTGTGTGCAAAGGAAACTCCAAGATAGAGTGTATTGATATCGATGATACATTCTCAAATGTTGCAAGGCTAGAAACAATCATATTATTCTTGGCCATTGCGATGCAACAGATGTTTAAGGTTTTCCAGATTGACATCATATCAGCATTCATTAATTGGGTTCTAGAGAAAGAAGTATATATCAAGCATAAAGATAGTTTTCTCATTAATGAGGATGAGAAAATGGTTTTCGACTAAAGAATTCATTATATGTGATGAAACAAGAACCATGAGCATGATACTCAACGGTTGATCAGTATCTAAAGATGATTGGTTTCCAATGTGGTTGAATTTTTTAAAATCACTATTTGAACAATGACAGTAATCAGAGGTTGATGGCAATGGTTTATATGAATGAAATAATATTTGGTGGATCTGATGATTCCCAGTGCAGATATTTTTCCAAATTTCTGAAAATTGAGTTCTAAATGTCAATGATTGGCGAGATGACTTTTTTTCTTCATTTACAGGTATCACAAGGAAGTAATGACACTTTCGTTAGTCAATAAAAATATGAAAAAGGGGTTCTATGATTATTTGGAATGGAAAATTCCAAGGAAATGAAGACTCTGGTTGCTACCTGAATGAAATTTTTAAATGTTGAAAATAGTAATGTAGTTAATATCATAGAATATAGGCTGATTATTAGGAGTTTTTTATACCTGACAGTAATGAGACATGATATTGTTTTCACCACATTACAAGAAGTGTGATATAAAATAAATCCCAAGAAAATCTACATGATTTTAGTGAAACAAATGCATTAGTATATCATGGGAACATAGGATTTTGGCTTCATATACAATGAAAAATCTCATTCATAGATATTGGGATATACTAATACAGAATGGTCCGGTTTAGAGGATGATAGAAAATCAACATCATGAGTTGCAATCTATCTTGGTGGATTGTGTATTTCTTGGTTAAGTAAGAAACATGATTGCATTTCATTAAGAACTATAGATGCTGAGTATATTATTGCCACTCGACCATGCACAAATATATTGTTGATGAAACATCAGCTCGATGACATGGGAGTTGAAGGGAAGTCTCCGATCAGAATCCAATGAGATAAGTCTAGTGTTATAAATCTCATAAAAAATCCAGAATATCATTCATGGACAAATCACATTGAGATATTGTATCACTTTATCAAGGAGAATGTTGAGTAGGGAATCATGATGTTGGAGTCTATGCCTACTGAGCTACAGGTTGCAGAAATTATGACAACTTCCTTAACAAATGAAGATTTTTATAGGCATCAGCTGGCTATGGGAGTCCAGTCAACTACCCTCACATGAAAAAGTGTGTATTTACCCCCCTCTCCACGTGGTATGGTGTTTTTTACTATACTAAAATGTTTTATGTACTCTATTTCAGACCACATAGGCGTTACCTTTGGGTTTGTTGACAAAGGGGGCCAAAGAGTGAAACATAAAGGGGGAGAATCTGTGTCTAAAAAGGGGGAATAATTATTTTTCAAATACATAGGTCCAAGATGATAGGTGGAGTACCGAGATAAGGGAGTTTATAAAGATAGGTTGAGAAACTGATAAGGAGAGAAGTATGATGGGAGTATGAGGTGTCTGGTGTGATCATCTATAAGTGAAGAAAGATGTGTTTTAAATCTAGAAATTCTAGAAGTTTTCAATCAAAGATGATATATCACAATAGTTGGGGATCCTGATAATAGAAAATGAGTGTCATTGGAATGGTGATAGAAGGTTTCCAACGAGAAACAATTGGTATCAGTTTAGAAATTAGTATTAGTTTAGTGTCAATAGTTGGTTTTTGAAATGTAGTGATTCATTTATGATCATTTCATTTAATATTGTTTCTCACAATGAGAATTTCTTATGTGGGCTTAGAGTATGTGTTAATTGAATCCTTGAAGGCTATCGGAATCATAGGAGGTGAATGTCGGTAGCGGTTCGAAGAAGATTTAATGAGGTATTAAAGTGGAGAAGAATATTTATGAGAATATTTTTTAATGAACCAAAAAGGGTATATTATTGGGAAAAAACGCTCAAGGTATCATTGATACATTTTTTAGGAAAAGTGTTTTTTGGGAAATCATTCCTCCATCTCGTGTTTATTAAAATACAAACCAAGATATCCAATTTGATGACAAAGAGGGTTTACAAGGTAGTTTTTTAGGTTCATGACATGTTATTGGCTATCCATGTTTGAGGGAGGAACCCCAACAAATTAATGGATAGTCTAGAAGTGGTATAAAAAGAGTAGACACAATGTGGTGTCGTTTTCCAATGTTTTCCAAATTTTTGATCTAGAAAATCGGAGAATGTATAGATTTTTTTGGCAAAGAGAGGTGCGCGCAAAATTAGTGTGGTGCGCGAAAAATAAATTAATGCATGAAATATTGTTGTGGTGAAAAAAATAGAGGAACGAAGTTTTTTGCACAAGATATTCTTCGAGATTAATAACTCAAAATTGGAAAAGGCATGAGGTGCACAAAATTTTACAGTAGTGCGTGAAATGTAGTGTTGCGTAGAAGATGAGTCTAAAGAGATTGAAGATAATTACGCACTCAAGGAGGGTTTTTCATATAGTGTAAAACTTTCCTATAAATATAAACTAACACCCTCATTTAGAAGAATCTATATACATATATAGAATCTGAGCTCTGGCATGCGAAATTGGAATACGGAAGGGAGTTGCGCGTAAACATAAAGTTGGTGCATAAAGAGGTGTTTGCACGTAAATCTCCGGTTGCGCGTAAAGAAGAGGTTATTCTAAAAAGGTAATTTTTTCATGAAAAAATGTTTCTTGTAAAATAAGGCTTCCTCACATAAATGAATTGGTTGCGAATAAAATTGGTTTTGTGAAAAAAGTATATTTCATTGGAGATAATGAAGAGACCTACAGGTACATAAAAGTGGTGTTGTGAAAAACGTATATTTCATGAAAGGCCAAGGGATGATTGCACGTAAAAACTCTGGTTTCCTAGTACACCTAGTGGAAAAATAGATTCATCTATGGGTGGAAGTGGGATGTCAACAGATAATTTATCAATAGTGAAGGATGTATATTTTGTTGGAGATAACGAAGATACCTACAGGTATATAAAATATTAGTAGATCTTCTGAAGAAGCAATGTGCACACTTCAGTTGATAGATATGTGATATTTCATATCATGATTGGTTTTAAACTATAAGGGATAGTGTGTCTTCTTCAAAAAATTTAAATACCAGTTCACTTTTAATGGATTTGGTAAATCGACACATCACTGGTGTATGCTCCTTGGACACAGTCCATTGAGGGTGAATGAAGTAAAAAATCGATGTGTCCTATGCATGAGTTAGATTCTCTTTATACATTTCAACAAGAAAGAAGGATAAAAGAGTTTTTATTTTTAGAAAAACAAGATCAATAGGGGCCGTTGTTTTATTCTGTCATACCCTAATTCACCCCTCTCTCAGGGTTTCTATCCTGGTGGACCTGACAATTCCATTTTAAATGATTCTAACTGAGTCCATGTATCTCATTAAGGTTAAGCATAAGGAAATAATGAATAGGACCCAAGTGGTGAATCCACAGACCATGTGTTAGAAGAAATCAATGTGGATCCACGGAGTATATCCTATGAATCCTAATATCTAAAGATATAGTGAGGGATTCCATGAAATAATGTTGGAAATACAATTGTAGAGAAGGACCATGATCCCAGGTTTGTATTTGTTGGAGTGGCTCCCAATAAAAAACATCTGTTTACATAATGAAAAACTTGTATTCATGGTTTTTTTAATATTAATTAACTCGTTTTCACATCATTATTGTTCATCCACATAAAGTAGTATTTTATCTTATTTTAATAGTAGCTATCCCACTAAAAGGTCATAGCACATCCCCATAATGATGAGAAAATGGATGTGCAATCACACTATTCATGAATTTATTTTCTATAGTCGAATGATATCATTTGAGGGACAAAAATGATATAGGTTATCAAGGGTGGAGGCTCATATGACTTTGAGGCACCTTCCCATGGTGTACTCGCTTGATAATGTCCACTATGGATATTTTTAGAATTAAATCTCAAGTAAGAAATAAACTTTCCTATGTTTCATTGGATGTAACTATCTATAGATGTTTGAATTGGTCCATTGAATTTATGATTATTATTAATGTGTTTTATGAGTCATCAACATAGATGCATTGATGGCATTCGTGATGAAATATGTTCGCAGAGAGTTAGGATATGTTTGGTCCCTCATGAGTAATAATTCATCAATGAATAATGTGAGAAAATATTTTCCACTTACGTTATTTAATAGAATTTGATTTATAAGTCCATTTGATTGAAAGTATATAGCCTAAATAAATCCATGGAAATGGTGTTTTGTACGAAAGAAAAATTATTCATAATTCCAAGAATGAGAAATCGAGAAAATTGGTTAATGACACTAAAATGAAACCCGCATGAATATAGATATCATGACAAAGGGATTAAATTACTCAGCAATCATTTTTATGTGGTGATATATCATTTTAGAATTAACTAATTTCTATATGGGTACCTTGGCGTATTTATTGTTTCTAAACTTGGACTTTTGGATGCTCCACTTAATTCCACTAAGAAAGAGGCCAAGAGGGTTACACACTAAGTGTATCTAGTATATTAGTTAAATAATATATAATTTATTATTTAACAGGTTTAATAAATATTATTCCTAGTAGTGTTTTAATAATTATTAATGTGTACCTGATGATATTTATTCTGTCACTAGTTATTTAAGAGAATATATTGTGGCCAGGAAAGTTAATAAATATTGTGGAGGATTTTCGGAAAGAG
This sequence comes from Viscum album, assembly GCA_963277665.1. Lineage (NCBI taxonomy): Eukaryota > Viridiplantae > Streptophyta > Magnoliopsida > Santalales > Viscaceae > Viscum > Viscum album. The sequence goes on from OY728166.1 coordinate 1,137,664,211, forward strand.
TTTATAGGCCAAATGTGAAATAATAATATTGAATATTATTTGATTAAATATTATATACTTATAATTTGAATGTAAAGTTCATGATAGGAAATAATAATAATAATACTATAATTAATTGACATGGGGTTTTACTATGATTAATAAAATAAACCATGCCCCTTGGGAAATTGTGTTTTTTCAACTATAGTGATATAAATACACAATTTTGATTAGTTTCTCATAAACTAGTTGTGAAAAAGTTTTTATTCGCAATGAGTTGATGAATTAACACTCAATCATACAGAGTTCTTACTTATCTATTAATTTTCTCAAGAAAAAGAGCAGTCATCTTCCACCGGATCAAGGAGAATGTTTTCGATGTGATTCTCAACGTGATCGTTGGAGGACGATGCAAGTACAAGGATATTCCATGCTAGCACACAGTGACTTCTTTCATGAAGTCCTGAGATTCATGGATCATGTGTGGGTAAACTCTAGAAGAAATATACCCTTGATTTCTAAAATGGAATGATTGTGCACTGTAGATATGTGGAAAGACACATCAACAATGAAATATTGACTATAGAGGTAAATTTTTATCTAATTAAATTAATTATAAAAAATATGTGTTGATACCTCTCTATTGGTTCTAGAATAGTTCCTCATTGTCAATTTCATTGACTCCATTATATGGATCATGAAATTCATCATTGTATAGATCACTGATTGATCACAAATTATAGAAACTATCAAATTTGGGCACCGCCCATTGTTGGATTCCACAATGCCTATAACCAAAATTGTTATCAGATGGAGCACAAAGTTGTTTGTAATTATTTAGTTTCATTAATGACATAAGAATTCATAATTTTGTTTTTTAGTTAAATATTGATAGTTCATTTAATATGAATTATGAGATTTTTTTCTTCCTATATTTGTTCTCACATATCTTAAAAAATGATTAATTTTACGATTAAAATAAAATAAAGGAATACTTCTAGGGAAACTAAGGAATCTACCAAGATAACATAGATGTAAATGTTGTCTAACATGAAGTTACATATTTTATAGTTTTGTTCAATAAATTGGACACAATGTGTAGTCCATTTTGGTAAGATATGGGCCATGTATTCCATAAACAACCTAACCTACTAGTTACCACGTAATATGTTGTCAACTTGCCATGTGGCCCACTAGAGACACTATTAAATCCTTGATTTTTGAAGAACACCTCACAAGACATGTCCCTTTGTGTGTACATAGGATAGATGGTGAAGGGTGTACACACCATGTAGATCAGATCTATACACCGTGTACTTTTACCAAATTATGTAGATTTAAAATTTATTTATTTTATGATGTAAACCTTTAGAAAAATATTTGCATGTAGTTGTAAAGGTAGGACACACCATGTGATAGGTTTTAATATACATTAATATTTAACTGTTTAATTATAATATATGTGATCTTTAGATCAGCATATCATGTATGAAGTTAATTACATGTTGTCACTATATGTTCGTTTTAGAATAATAAGTGAGTGAAAAATCATGTTATTTGTGTAATAATCATTGAATTAAATGTTATAAAAATATGTGATATGTCATTTATTATTTATGTTGTAGGAGAGAAATCGTATACAAGTATAATACATATCAGGTAGAATCAGACTTGTATTTACCACCTTTCCTTCATGGTACTTTTACTGTACAAGGATAAATTTAAATAAATTTACTGAATTTTTTTTAAAATTATAACGGATGAGAATCCTAATGAAATTTAGATAAGGATTAAGATAAAAAGGTTCACTAATAAATGATAATAATTTATCGATTAGACTGTGATTTATCTTTAAAAAATGATTGAGAATCTAATTATAGTTTTGTTAAATGCATATTTTTTTTGCATTCTAATAGATGACAATGAGATATACCATACGTTTGTATGATATTGGTTTCATTATAATTTATTATTAAATTAAAATTTTGTCCTCCATACCTTCTCTCCTCATTAACATGTAGGGCATGCGGTCACATTATTTCCTTTATATAAACCCCCTTTCAACCCTATCCAACATCTGTGTAAAATCATATGTAATGGATGAATCTCCCCAGCTAGTAGAGATGGTTTAATTTAGTAGCCGAAGTGAATCCAATGCAAGGAGATATAAAGTTGTATAGGTGTAAGGATGTAAAAATTAACCTCAATTGGTTTAATATTTCTTTCCCCTAGGTCTATGGTTAGTTTATCAACAACTATATAAACTATCCATTAGTATAGGATCCTAACCATACCCATTTTTTTTATTTCTGTTAGTTTCATAGTTATTTAATTATGGATGTATTGTCATGATCACATAATTAATTAATTAACAATTATAAAAGACAGAAGTAAAATAAATTGTCCTATGCGTAAATATTATTGAATGAAATGGTTAATCACTTAAGTAATACCACTTAATATTAATAAGCACATGATAAATATAATAATTGTAAATTTATGTATAATTGAAAAAAATCCTGCAATAAAATATAAATTTGGTATTTCATTCCATTACAGCGGTTAGAAACGAACCATAGTTAAATGTTCATGACCAAACATAGTTGGGTTGTGTTCAATAATCATGAAATTCAAACATGAGGTTTTGGGATGACTTGACTTGGTTTATATTAAAGGTTGAAATCCACATAGGACATGGTGTAACTGAGAGGTACTAGTTAGTTAAATCCAATTAAAGAATTCTAGTATTGGGGAGTCTACTAAATTGATCAACAAACAATGAGATAATCTAGTTTTCATTTATAAAAAACCTAAAAACATTCATATTTTTTGAACTACCTATGTTGGTGAAATGATAAGGGGGATATGGATCATTATTACTATAATTTCCAAGAACCAGGATTTTATGAAGCCAATGCTGAGGGTGTTTGGGTTTCAATAAAATAGTAATGGACTAATAATATAATAATTATTTATTTTTATAAATTTATTATACAATTTTCCTAATTGTTTTTTATCCTATTTTTAGATAAAACATTAAAAATGTATTGAAACATATCGTTGTGATCCATACTCGAGAAGGAAAACATTATCACAGGTACACATTTCTATGAATGGAAGCGGTATTTACGTGTCATCCTTCTCCATGAGATAAAATTATATGTTCTAGAAGAACCATTGATGGTTGCTTATGGAAACGAGGCATTTGATATAGATATATATAGCTTTGAGAAACATGTGAATGATTCTTTAGATGTTTGTAAATTCCTGGTATTGTCTATGTCTAATGAGCTCGTAATGTGACATGAGGATATGGATTCGTATAAAATGATATCTCACCTTCAGTATATCTATCAAACTAAGGATAGATAAGGGAGTTATATGATCTCCAATTATATTTTTACAACTAACATTGGAGATTATGTGCTAGTTGGGCCTCATGTAATCATTCTTATTGGCTGCTTTGACTACCTGAACATCATGGGGATTAAATTTAGGAATGATTAGCATATAGATCTCATAAATTCATTATATCATAAGTCATTATATAGTTTTATTGTGAATAATATTATGAGTAATAATGATAATATTATATTGAAACTTCTAACCTAGATATACTATGTTGATAAGGACATAGGGCCTTCCAAACTCGCAATCCTTATGGTGAATAATAAGATGGTCAAAGAAAAGGGGAATAAGACTTATAAGTAGTCTAAAGCTCCCTACAATTGTCCAAAAAAGAAGAATAAGATCCATAGGTATGGAAAGGAAAAGGTGGTAGTTTGTTTTTCACGCCGCAAGATACTCTATTAAAAGAGAAACTATTCCCAAAAGCATGGTGAATCTAAATTCAAATTCATTATTGAGTGAAATCATTCCATTTATACTAATTGCGTATTAGAAACATCTTGTGGTGCTCAAATCTGAATCAAAATGAAGAAAACAAGTATATTTAATAATATTTATAGAGGAGAGGCAGATCTGTAAGCTTCCGATGGTGGGAGGTTGGATACACTTTCCATTAATGACTACCACCATTCATTGTCATCGTGAACGATATTGATTTTATGATATTTTTATTATGTAACTACTATAACCAAAAACATAATTTCTATATCATGTTTATATTCATCTGATATTATTTTTAGGTTTGGAAAAATAGATGTTTCTTTAATATGGAAAACATCTGTTATGGTGTGGAACATTTAAATAATGGTTTATATTTAATAAATTATGAAAACAAAATGTAGGAAATTGATAATGAATCATATTCACATGACATATATAAAACCCAAAATTGTAATCACTATCTCTGTTTTATAAATGAGATGCAATTGTAAAAGCTTGGTCAACATGGTTTTTTAGACTCATCAAATCAAAAACCACTTGATAGACATCATTATAGTTCCCAAGGAAAAATTACAATACTAAAATTTAGTGGATAGGGTGAAAGGTCCACAAAGCTTCTAGGATTGGTAGACACTAATTTTTGTGCACTATTTTTAGAATATGCTAGGGGTGTATATTATTACTTCATAACATTTACTGATGACTTGAGTAGATACAACTATATTTAGTTGATGAGGTATAAGTAAGAGTCCTTTGAGAAATTCAAGGAATTCAAGGATTAAGTAGAGAAACATAGTGGTAAAAAGATACATAATTTTTCATCAGATCATGATAGAGAATATATTAACCAATAATTCATCGAAATTCTATTTGAGTATGGGATTATGTCTAAAATAACTCCACAATACAGACCACAATGGAATTTTTTTAGTTAAATAAGGAATCATATCATGTGGGACATGGTAATGTCGATGATCAGTCATGAAAATATTATGTTATCCTTTTTGGGATATGAATTACAAAATACATCATAAAAATTAAACTGAGTACCAAATTAAGCGTAACAAATAATTCCCTTTGAGCTATGTATTGGAAAGAAACCATTTTTTCACACACATATATGGGGTTGTGAGGCATTTGTTACGTCATTATCTGGAAAAAATATCACCCCATTTCAGGAAGTGTACCATTATAGGGTAGCCCTAGGAAACAAAGGGATACTACCCATACAACCCCTCTGATAAGAATGTTATTGTTTCCTAACAATCCAAATTTCATGAGAGGGAGCTCATCATAAAAATGGATATTGGGAGCACGATTAACTTCGATGATGTTTATTCTCAAGATACACATGATTTGGTACATGAAAGAATTAATAGGTCCCTAGGGAAGATATTGTTTCGAAATAGATGTATCGTGTAGGAGTGTTTAAGAGTAAGAGAACAAGAGATATATGTTTTTTTCTAGTAAATGAGTATGGTGAATGATTTATTTTGGAAAATGATGAACCTCTCTTCTAAAATGAGGTAGTATTGAGATAAAAATATGAAAGATGGATAGAAGCTATGAATTTTTAGATAGATTCCAGGTATCAGAACCTATTTTTGATTCTGGTAGATACTATGGTTGAACTAAATCTTGTTGGGTGTAAATGGGTATTCTAGACATAACTCGGTTGTAAAGACCCATAAATTTCAACGGAATTTTCTTTTTCTTAATTTTCTTTGGAATTTTACAAGAACGCAGTTTCGGACGGCACCTGATTCCTAGGCCTGGTATGCCCAGAATCATTTTCCGAAGTTTGTATCGGTACATTCAGTGAACGAACGAGCGGGGTTGTGTAACTTTTGAATCGGTGCTCAGAATTGAATTCTGAGGGCACCGATGGAATCGCAGCACCGGTATTTGTTTAGAAATGCCTCTTCCAGAGTTGCGTTTTCTCGGGTGTGGTTTTTAATTTTTGGGATTTAAGTTAAGAAATAAAATAATGTGGTACGAAAAACTTTATTTTATTTCACTTAAAGATGCTTAAAAATACTTTATGCTTCTTAAGCTGAGTTGAAGCGAATAGGGTGGAACCCAAAATATCCTACCCTCTTGGTATGATATTTGTGAGGTGGGGCCCGCATGAGCCCCACCGTTTCTTTTCCCCTAAGTAACGCACCCAAGAAAACCCTTTTTAATGAAAGTCAACTGACGCGTTTTTTTAAATTCTTAACGCCCCTATTAATTGGGTGGTTAGTTCGTTGCAATTAATTCCATGAATTAATTTTTCGTTACTTATCCTTGTTTTCAAATTCTTTAGTTGATAATAAAATAAGAGGATGACTTATTTTATTATCTGGTTGTTGTGTTAAACCTTTGGAGAATCTCTAAAGATCTTCATCCTCCTTCGTGAAGAACGTAAAGAATGTGAAAAACGCGAAGAACGCGAAGAACGCCGGCCTCCGACGAAGGGCGACGAAGAACGCCAGACCCATGGAGATCGATTATGCGACGCCGCATACCGCAACGCCGATGATTCTTCTCCCACAATGTTCTTCTGTGATGTTCTTTCTTCTGCGACAAATCTTCGATCATCCGTTGAGGAAAGAGATTGCGGTCCTTTTAATTCTTTGTGGATTATAACATCAACATGGATTTGATTGTTATAATTAAATCTGTATGTCCTTAAACCTCGAAGATTGTTGACGCGACTCCCTTCCACGACGATGTGACGCCCTTCCACGACGCGACGATCCTCTTCTTCCACAACGGTCTATTCCGCGAAGAACTATCGTTCGACGACAGCTACGACGAGGTAGGGGTCGTTTTAAAAATGTTAATACCCATGTTTGTTTTCCTCCAAGGCAAGAATGCAGACCAACCAATTAACAAGTTGGTTTGCGGAATATTATTGCGGGTCGTGGTTCATCAATTGCTGGGATTTTATGGTGTTGTTTCAAACCACTAACGCGGTGGGTGCGGACCAACGAACAAGTCTGAACCCACCGCCCTTCGTTCTTGGTGTGCGGAACGGCAGACGATGATAAATCGGGTCGCAGAGATGATTTGTTGATTTCGCAGTGAAGAACGGGACTCGGGAGGAGCTTCGGCGTAGAAGGAAATGGAATCGGACCACCGGAGCAACTTCGGTGGCCGGCGGACCCCACTGGCGGGGCGGCGGCACCGGCTTCCAGAGGCAGCGGCGCCCCAGCGGGGCGCCGGATGGAGCCGCCGCGGCTGAAGCCGTGGCGGCAGCGGCCGACCAGACCTGCGACTGCGCGGGTTCGGCGAGACACGGGACGCGGCTCTGCCACATCCGCTAACCAAGCGCGGCCCCACGCGGGGCCGCGACTCCTCTTCCCGCGGGGACAACACGCCCCGCGGCTTCCCTTGCTCGGCCGCTCGGCCGAGCCAAATCGAGCCGACCCACCGGCCGGGACGCGCCCAGGCCGGTCCGGGCCACCCTGGCCAGGCTAGGTCGCGCCCAACCAGGTTGGACCCAGACCCGGGGGGTCGGGCCGGGTCGGTCCGGGCCCAGACCCCCCGTTTCCAGACATTTTTGGTCTTTTACTCATAACATGAGATACGAGCCTCTGAACGACACGCCGTTAGCGGCGATGTGATCCTTGGATCGAGATGGTCGTTTTGGTATATCACACTCAGGGTTTCAAAATACTTTGGGTTTGGCCGGGTTGGTTCGTACACGAAACCAACCGGGCCCTCGGAGTGGAAATGCTCGTATCTTGAGTTTCGGACGTCCGATTGACGTACCATTGACTTTGATGGATTCCTCTAAGTGAGACGGATCTTTTGGTTACTCCGCCCGAGGTTTGGACGTAGGTGGAGTACAGTCGGGTTGGTTTTTCCTTAGAAACCAACCGGGCCCCTGGAACGAAAAGGCCAATAACTCTCAGACCGAGCGTCCGATTGACGCGCCGTCTGCGACGTTGAGTTCCTGTTGACGATACGGAACTTTTGGTTACATCAACTCTGGACTATGTTTCAGTTGATGTATCAGCCTCTCGGCTCATGGAGCGGACCCTCCCGAACGTGCTTATTGTGTGCGAGAACCCTAGAGCTGGCTGCAACTGCTACTGTGACGACGACGGCTGTACCGAGATCCTCAGTGGATTCGAGTACGACAATGATGAAAACAGTACGGGAATCCTCCGTGTTTTCGGCAGTGACCACTACGGTACATCTTGGGATACATCAACTCCGGACTACATGTCAGTTGATGCATCGACCTCTTAGCTCGTGGAGTGGACCCTCCCGGAACGAGCATGCTGTGTACGGAAACCCTAGAGCCGGTTGAGACTTGACAACTGCTGATCGAATGACTCTGTGTGTTACGAATAGCCCAGTGAGAAGTGCTTGGTTGTAGCTGCAGACCCACGGCGGAGGAGCGCTTGGTTGTAGCGGCAGACCTGCGGTACTCAACAGAAGGAGTACCTCTGAAGGCTATGAGGGGGATCGCTTGGTTGTAGTGGAAGACCCACGACGGAGGAGCGCTTGGTTGTAGTAGCACAGGGGAGCACTTGGTTGTAGCGTCAGACCCAGGACGGAGGAGCACTTGGTTATAGCGGCTGACCCGTGGTACTCAACAGAAGGAGTACCTCTAGAGGCTATGAGGGGGAGCGCTTGGTTGTAGCGGCAGACCCATGGTGGGAAGTGCTTGGTTGTAGCAGCAGGACCACAATACTCAATAGGTGGAGTACTACATCAATCCAAGGTGAGAGGGAAGCGCTTGGTTGTAGCGGCATAAACACTGTACTTTACGGAGAAGGAGTTTACCAATAGATTTGGGTTCAACTTCATGATCGATCATGTGTGGCTCATTGCAGGGGTTAGTACTTATCGATCCTTTGTGGGTCCGACAGCTTAGATGAATCAGTGGAAATATCTGGTCATCTTTATCATCATAAAAAGAAGTACCTGTGTGATCTGATTTATATTTTACTTTCCTATGTGGATTGTGTTGAGCTATCCTGTGTAGATTTACGTTCTGCTTTCCTATGTGTATTGGGTTGTACTTGGGATCAGATGTTGGAGCCGAACGAGAATTGATGACTTAGGTATATGTATGGGCATATACCTAAGCAGTGTCGAATGTTACTTCGTGATTGTATCTTCCCTTTGTGGTTTATCCTTTGAGGATTCTGGGAGACCTTCGGGGGTCTCGGGGTCCCTACTGAGTAGCTTATACTCACCCCTGCACGGGCTATGCCCACACTACGTTTTGTTGGTTGCAGACGACGGACAACGCTGATCGTGGTTGAGGCTTGCAGAGCAAGACGGTACCTGGAGGTGGACCACTGGGCGGGACGTACTCGGAGCAGTCGGCTGGACCCAAGGATCAGTGGAGGCTAACTATACCCACCCTTCAGGTGGGATTCCTAGTGGACAGCTCGACATTGCGGCTTTACTTTTTAGTTGCTGTTTTTCCCTTCCAGTTGTACTTTACTTTCAGTTTGTGTTTGCATACTGGCCCACTTACTTTTCCGCACTTACTATTGTACCAGTTTTTACTTAGTGTTTACTTCTGCCTGCTTACTCTGTGTTTTTGTTGTTTAGTTTACAAAGGCAGTGCCTTCCCTTTTTCCAGGATTTACGCCTTGGTGCTAGTCGCCAGCCCCTGGCCTATGGAAGGCGGGCTTGGGGTAGTCACGACACGGGCCCCGAGGACTGGTCGTGACAGATTGGTATCAGAGGAGTTCGGTTCTACCGCAAACTCTGATATTTCTTCTATGTGAAGCAATAGTGTTAAACGTATTGATTGTGGTTATCAGTCCAGGGAGCCCAGTGTTGGTGCGGCGGCTGACGTATCCGTACACCAGGACCCTGACTTCTGATTTCCGACTTAATGCACGAAAACATTGATTCCATGTGTGCTTCAAGTTTTCTTTGTGATTACTTGTATCAGCTCACCAGGTATACTGTTCTGACCGTGGAACACTTGTTTCCTTTTCAGGATGGCCCCACGACGGCAGCCAGCTAGGGTTCCGAGAGTTGAGCGTGACGACAGCCCACCGAGCGATGAGCCCTCGGTGCAGGGCCCTTTGACAGCAGAGGTACTAGCGGTACCACTACCTGTCGAGCCACCGATGCGTCCAGCACCAGCCGCTGACGATGCACATCGCCTTAGTGCACTGCATGAGTTCCAACACCAGCGACCGCCCAGGTTCCGTGGGGAGACGGACCCCCAAGCATCCGAGGACTGGCTGGAGGCGGTTGTACGAGTTTTCTGGTTAGTGAGGACACCAACAGACCTCATGGAGATCCTCACAGCGAGCCTACTGCACGCAGAAGCGGGCCGATGGCGGAGCTTGATGCTCATGGTGCATGATGATGCATCTCTTCTTTGGTCGAACATTGAGAGCCTCTTTCGCTCAGAGTTCGTTCCAGCCACCCTCCGTGTGGTGCGTATCCAGGAGCTTCTTCAGCTGCGACATGGCAGCTTGACAGTAGCCCAGTACGCGGCGAGGTTTACCGATCTCTCGCGCTATTCCACGGACATGGTACGGGACCTATTCTTCAGGGCCCGAACCTTCGAGCAGGGGATCAGGAGAGAGATCAGAGCTTCGTTTGTTTCTCACAGCATTCTGACATAGATAGGGGTGTTGGAGCGAGCCCTCTTAGTGGAGAGTTTCCTTGCTGAGCAGTCTCCAGCAGTAGGACCCACCACTAGCCGGCATGCGACAGAGTCTTCTGCTGCAGGCAGTAGACAGAGGACCCAGGGGTCCAAGAGGACTAGACCTACCCGTGGTCAACTGCGTGACTCAGGATCGTTTATGCGAGGCACCTGGGATGGACAACAACTTAACATGAGCGGACAGTGTTAATCCTGCGGCGGGGTTAGTCACATGTGTAACGCCCCGACCCCAGCTACCCAGAGCCGGTGCATTACTTCGTAACATTGGCATGACCACAAAAGATCAAGTCTCGAAAGACCGATTAGTTTAGTAGCCTTGGAAATACTAGATACATTCATAAGTTTTACATTACATCATAAAGTGAAAAAGTACAATAACATGGTCTTCATAGTCCACACTCATATCCTCTTCTGACAATCCCTGCAGGTCATTCATAAAATACTTCTTCACATCCTGGAAAATATTAAAATATTGAAAGGGGTGAGCTCAGATGCTCAGTAAGGATAACAATATTGCGGAAGCTTTCATGAATAAACATAAACATTTAAGGCAATGTATGACTAAAACAAAAGCCTTTTAAATTTGAACATCAACATAATATGGCAAAAGTAAAATTAAATAATTCCATTTACATCTTCACATGGATATTCTACTGGTCGAATAATCACATGCAATATCAATAACCACTTTCATAATGATGGAATGCATAATGCCAGACTATCATAACCACGTAGTCAAGGCCTCGTGCCAAGACCACAAATAAGATTTTGTCAAGGCCTCGTGCCAAGACACTAGTTTGTCTCATGAGACCTGCCGATGCATCGAGGAGCTATAGCGGGCTCCACCCGTTACTTATTAAGTCCAATGCATTCCTCATATGAATGGGTTTAAACATATCCTAAACCATAACATAATCGTATCACATAAAACATGCATAAAGGAAACATAACATTTCCACATTTCAATCACAAGATATCAATACAACACATTGATATAATAAAAATTCTTTCAAAACCATTTTCAATACCAAAATAAAAGAAAGTTAAAACTTTGTATTTATTTTTCATTAAAAAAATGATGGCTTGTAGAGGAAGCCGAAGCTCAAATAATGTTCACGGCGGCGGAGAAGTCATTGTCGCCGCATAAGTACAGAAAGAAAAACATTCCCTTTTTTTCATTTAGTAAAACGCTTCGTATGAAAAATATTCCTTTTGAATAAACGTAAAAGTCAAAGGGGTTTATACCCCGTATAAAAAAAAGTTCTGTATAAAACCAAAAATGCCTCAATGAGAGGGGATTGGGACGAATTCCTTAAAAAGATCATTTTTAAATAAAATATATCTATTATGTGTATTCACTATATTTACACATAAATAAAGTATAAATACAATATACGACATAATAATATCATGACATAATTTGAAAGTAGGAGATCAACCCAAAGAATAGAAATTGGGTTAAGAAGTTCCCTTACCTCGTGTCTGACTTGACTCAACCGTTCTTTAACCTCCTAAATAATAAACTAGAGTTAATATATACCTTATTAAGAACCATTTTAAATTTCATTATCCTTATTATATCACTTATTACAATTTTATGAACATTATGTAATTATTTAAGTTAATAACGGTCGTTTTGTCGATCTTTGGTACTTCAGTCAACAATAAACTTCTTATAATTATAAGTTGTTCATGTGGTGAAATATCCATTATATCCAGAATTATATTAATGATGTAGATATCATATATATCATATATATACATTATATACATTCATTTATAATATTACGTAACATTTATAGGTAAGAAATGAAATGCACCGTTCATGGAGACGGTAAGCCGTACGTACGCATGAACGCTACTTTCATTTCAATTTCATATTTAATGGAATGAAATCATAATTATATAAATGTATAATATAATTCCTGTATAATATAGTGTATAATAACATTTACTCCATCCTTTATACATCCCACATATGGAATTAACTATTCAAATCACTTTGAGGGGGCGGTAGTCCGCACTTCCTAAAATGAAATTATCGCGTTTTACCCATAATGGAAATCATAAAATATGCCATAAATGAGAAATAAAGAAACATAAGTAAAACATAAACATATTATATATCATATATAAAAATAGTGACATCTTAATGGCCACCTTTGAAGGTGTTATATGAGTGTTGAACAATCATCGTTTCGTGAGGCAGAAATTCGCCATCCACAGAAACCGTATGTTCTTTAACCATTAGATGTAGGTGTGTGTAAGTGTAGTTCGAATCCTTCTTATAAAAACATCCTAGTATATTGAGGATACTGTTGTTGTTACAAAAGAATTGAATAAAAAGAGTTTAGGGGGTTGGAGAAGAAAAATAAACCAAAACAACATTAGAGAAGACATTACCTCAAAATCGGGTAACTCTTTTTGATTTGAGCCAAAGGCTTCCTTGGGAAGAGTTCTTCCCAAAGTGAGGCTTCTAGGAGTAAGAGGGGGAAGTTGGGAGAGTATTTGTGCAGAGTTTGGCCGGGCCAAATGGCTTAAAAGTGTGAATAAGGTGGGAGAGGTGGGGGCCTTTTATAAGTGGAGAGGAGGGGCTCTTTTGGAAAGATTGAAATGTTACATTATTACACAATGCTTTTCGGATTCTAAAGGTCCCACACTTATATAATTCAAGGATAAGGTGATAAGGGTTCGAAATATCCTCATCCAATTGGCTTTGGACAAGTGTAAGCCTTGGAATTTGCATTATCTTCCCATTTTATTTAAATCGTTAAATAATGAGGTCATCGCTGCATCATCATGATGTCATAAATAATTTAATTTATTTAATGTCTGAAAATTATAAAAAAAAATATTATGATGTAGGAAATCGTTTTATCTTTCTAATGAATATTTATAATCAAAATATGGACTTGTGTAACCCCACTTAAAAGCTGTTTTAGTAAAATAACTCATGTTTGTGTCAATTTAATTTTAACATTAAATAAATATATATTAATGTCATTTTCCAACTAAAGTGGCTCCATGGGGTCCCCAAGTTGACCCATGGGTTTTCTTGGTCGGCCATGACTCATCCAATAGGAGTAGGACAAGTGTCATTCTCATCTCATATTATTATAACATTATTTGTACCTTAAACTACACTAATTACCTCTAATCGCGATTAAGAACTTAAAAGTTACTATTCACCAAAAAATTATTTTAATCTCATTGAACCATATTTTACTTCTTAATAACAACCATGTATGTCGGATTTTTGAAAATCAAATCACAGAAGTGGTAATATTTCATTTAAACGAAAAATCAGTTATTTAACTACCACTTAGTGGTTTCACTATTCATCAAAAATTGAAGTTTTTCAGAACAATGCCAAAATTTCACCCTAAGCTATATTTGATATTCCGAATTCAAAAATCATGTCTATTTTACAAAATTCCAAACATATAAGTTGCATTAATTAATTTTATAATTAATTCCCGCTGTTACAACAAATAGCGTGTTTTTAAGAAACAATTTATATCAAAAGATTGGCAATTGTTTATATCCATTTTCAATGTTAAATTAATTCTAATGACCACCATTGGATAAAATGGTAAAAATATATTCTAATTATACTTTAAAACCACTCAATAGTATAACTTATCACTATCAATTATTTTGATTAAAAAAGTTGTTTTATGTATTTTTTCACTATTCATAAAAATTTGGAAGTTCTCAGAAAATTACAAAAAATTCAACATAGGATAATTTCAATATTAGGAATACAAAAATGAAGTCCATTTTGAAATATAAAATTTCTATAAATTTAAAAGGTGGTTATTACTATTCATAACGGCTACTTTGATTAGTTGCGGTGTGTTAGAACTCGAACTTGCGTACAATGCAAGCTATTGCATTATTGAAAGAGAGGCGTATCGTGGAAGCTCGGGGTGTTACATTCTCCCCTCCTTCAATAAATTGCGTCCTCGCAATTTGAAATTTTTCTTTGAAAATAAAAGGTTGAAAAGAGAAAATACCTTTGAGGTAAACCCACATCGGAAATAAGATTAATAAAATTTAGCCTTAATAAGAGGGAAAGGGAAATGAACAAGTCACCACCCAATTATGATCTCGATTAGGAGAACATTGGTGGCAATTAGAGACATATAATTAGAGGAAAAACGTAAATATTTGTAGGGAGCGATTGGGGTCATCAATCACAATCAACTCTCAAATTGAGGGCCTCAAAGCCTTCAATCTATGTTGATTTAAAATATCATCAGTTCAACAAGACATAAGGTATTAGGATAACACATTTTTTTGTTTTAATATCCCTTTACTAAAGTTTAAGAATTAATTTATTCATTGAATAAGAGATAGGTATATATATTTTTATGCTTGACAATTAGAGTTTCAACCTTCAACTCATCTTTCACTCAAAAAGATAATAGAACACAAAAATATTATACTTATCCTAATTGTATAATGTTCCAAATGTTAACACATAGCATTTAGATTAGTAAAATTATTTTGTAACAACCAGGGACTTCCTGTAGGCTAGTGGTATGAAATAAAGGCCTGTCGCACTATGATTGTGGGTTCGATTCCTGCAACTTTTTCCGACACAACAGGTTATGCCCCACCCTGCAGGTTGTCCTTTTCCTAAAACTATAGTATTATAATATTCCAAAAATAATCTTCAGAAATTCTTTAACCTTAAAAAATACTATCCATGGTTCAACTTAATCCATTGCAACCTTAATAGTTATCCAAAATACCTCCGTCCAGACTTTCTCTAAAAGGTCTCTAAATTCCAAAATCAATTGTAACATCAGATTCCCCAAACAAAGAAAAGTTTCTATTATTGTCACATACTAATATGATTACCTTAATCATATTAAAACCTTACTGAAATCAACAAGTACTGCAGTACAATCCATATATATATATCACATTATTCTTATAACCAGAATATAATCCTTGAGTCCAAAAGCACCAATACATTAATTATTCCGCTTCAACTGTAGTCACAGCATAAGATTGGCCTTGATCTCTTGGCCTTTTCTGAGGTAAGTTTACTTGACGCTTAGGACATTCATTTGCATAATGACCCATTTCTCTACAATTGTAGCATTCAACATTGATAGCCTCTTTCTTTCCCTTGCAATCACATGCCTGGTGACCTTTTTCTCCACATTTATAACAAACTCTCATTCCTTTTAGGCAAGCACCGGGGTGATTCTTCCCACAACTATCGCATAATAGAAAATCCTTCTTTCCCTTTTTCCCTTTATCTGTTTCTTGTTCCACCATTCTCTTCTTCTCTTGCTTTACTTTTTTGTCATAAGACTTAGAGAATTCCTTTTCTGTCCTGATAGCACATGAGACAATATCTTCGTATGATGAGAAGGTTTGTGATACTAAAGCTCGACGGAGAAATGGTTTTAACCCATCAAAGAAACGATCAATATTACTCCTTGGGTTACGTATATAATCAGCAGCATGCCTCGCTAACCTTGTAAAGTTAGCCTCATACTTTGCGACATTCTCATCCTCCTTCTGCCTCAAACTCAGAAATTGCCTTTCCATATCTGCTCGATGGTCACGAGGAAAATATTTTTCTAAGAAAAGCTCTTTGAACTCCCTCCATTCCATATTCGATACGTCATCATCTTCCTTTGTGTTTTGAATCAGCGACCACCACTGATCGACATCTCCAGTGAGGCGGTAAACTGCCATGACAACCTTCTCCCTTTCACTACTCCCCAAGGCATGGAATATTTTCTCTAAGGAATTTATCCATTGCTCAGCTACTGTAGGATTTGTACTCCCATTGAATGTTGGTGGTTGTTGCCTCATGAAACGGTCTAGCATTGATCCTCTACGTTGCGGATCAGGGTGCTTCATACGAGTAAGGTTATTATTCATAACCTGCGTGAGTTGTCCCAGTACGGTGAGAAACTGATCAGCACCAGTTGTATCTCCAGATCCACAATAATTATCTTGATCAGGAGGGTAATCCCTACACAGAGTCCGTGCATTGATACAGTTTCCATTCCTTCCACTAGGCGACATTTCTAAACAATGGCATAAACTAGATTAGTTTATGAATCAAAATACATAATTCCATACTTGTTAAACACTTTACATAAATTGAACTATTTATGGATATAATCCATAATCATAAAAAGAAATGTTTTCTTTGAGGAAGTATGTACTCATAACCCTTCATAGTGGTTTTTAAATAAAATGAGAATTATCCTAAGCATATCTCCCGGGAGTGTCGTAACCAAGAGTGCAGCAAGGCCCGTTGTCGTGCACCAGTTCCCATTCGAGTCTAGCTCAAAGCGGTGTTTTCGGGTTTTACCCCTAGGTACATCTGTGCCAGAGCCGCCTCTACCTGCTCGTATCCAGACAGGGATGTATTGCTCGGAAAACTCATAACATCTCTATAATACCAAAATTCTATGAAGTTCTTCTATACTAATCCTCAAAGTCTATCTTTGGGCTATGTGATCTAATCAGAGTTTATCTAAATCTAGCTTCCAAGGTTAGTACTAAACTGCCTCTGATACCAACTATAACGCCCCGACCCCAGCTACCCAGAGCCGGTGCATTACTTCGTAACATTGGCATGATCACAAAAGATCAAGTCTCGAAAGACTGATTAGTTTAGTAGCCTTGGAAATACTAGATACATTTATAAGTTTTACATTACATCATAAAGTGAAAAACTACAATAACATGGTCTTCATAGTCCACACTCATATCCTCTTCTGACAATCCCTGCAGGTCATTCATAAAATACTTCTTCACATCCTGGAAAATAGTAAAATATTGAAAGGGGTGAGCTCAGATGCTCAGTAAGGATAACAATATTACGAAAGCTTTTATAAATAAACATAAACATTTAAGGCAATGTATGACTAAAACAAAAGCCTTTTAAACTTGAACATAAACATAATATGGCAAAAGGAAAATTAAATAATGCCATTTACATCTTCACATGCAATATCAATAACCACTTTCATAATGATGGAATGCATAATGCCAGACTATCATAACCACGTAGTCAAGGCCTCGTGCCAAGACCACAGATAAGATTTTGTCAAGGCCTCGTGCCAAGACACCAGTTTGTCTCATGAGACCTGCCGATGCATCGAGGAGCTATAGCGGGCTCCACCCGTCACTTATTAAGTCCAATACATTCCTCATATGAATAGGTTTAAACATATCATAAACCATAACATAATCGTATCACATAAAACATGCATAAAGGAAACATAAAATTTCCACATTTCAATCACAAGATATCAATACAACACATTGATATAATAAAAATTCTTTCAAAACCATTTTCAATACCAAAATAAAAGAAAGTTAAAACTTTGTATTTATTTTTCATTAAAAAAATGATGGCTTGTAGAGGAAGCCGAAACTCAAATAATGGTCACGGCGGCGGAGAAGTCATTGTCTCCGCATAAGTACAGAAATAAAATCATTCCCTTTTTGTCATTTAGTAAAACGTTTCGTATGAAAAAGATTCCTTTTGAATAAACGTAAAAGTCAAAGGGGTTTATACCCCGTATAAAAAAAAGTTGTGTATAAAACCAAATATGCCTCAATGAGAGGGGATTGGGACGAATTCCTTAAAAAGATCATTTTTAAATAAAATATATCTATTATGTGTATTCACTATATTTACACATAAAGAATGTATAAATACAATATACGACATAATAATATCATGACATAATTTGAAAGTCGGAGATTAACCCAAAGAATAGAAATTGGGTTAAGAAGTTCCCTTACCTCGTGTCTGACTTGACTCAACCGTTCTTTAACCTCATGAATAATAAACTATAGTTAATATATACCTTATTAAGAACCATTTTAAATTTCATTATCCTTATTATATCACTTATTACAATGTTATGAACATTATGTAATTATTTAAGTTAATAACGGTCGTTTTGTCGATCTTTGGTACTTGAGTCAACAATAAACTTCTTATAATTATAAGTTGTTCATGTGGTGAAATATCGATTATATCAAGAATTATATTAATGATGTATATATCATATATATCATATATATACAGTATATACATTCATTTATAATATTACGTAACATTTAGAGGTAAGAAATGAAATGCACCGTTCATGGAGACGGTAAGCCGTACGTACACATGAACACTACTTTCATTTCAATTTCATATTTAATGGAATGAAATCATAATGATATAAATGTATAATATAATTCCTGTATAATATAATGTATAATACCAGTTACTCCATCCTTTATACATCCCACATATGGCATTAACGATTCAAATCACTTTGAGGGGGCGGTAGTCCGCACTTCCTAAAATGAAATTATCACGTTTTACCCATAATGGAAATCATAAAGTATGCCATAAATGAGAAATACAGAAGCATAAGTAAAACATAAACATATTATATATCATATATAAAAATAGTGACATCTTAATGTCGACCTATGAAGGTGTTATATGAGTGTTGAACAATCATCGTTTCGTGAGGCAGAAATTCGCCATCCACAGAAACCGTATGTTCTTTAACCATTAGATGTAGGTGTGTGTAAGTGTAGCTCGAATCCTTATTATAACAACATCCTAGTATATTGAGGATACTGTTTTTGTTACAAAATAATTGAATAAAAAGAGTTTAGGGGGTTGGAGAAGAAAAATAAACTAAAACAACATTAGAGAAGACATTACCTCAAAATCGGGTAACTCTTTTTGATTTGATCCAAAGGCTTCCTTGGGAAGCGTTCTTCCCAAAGTGAGGCTTCTAGGAGTAAGAGGGGGAAGTTGGGAGAGTATTTGTGCAGAGGTTGGTCGATCCAAATGGCTTGAAAGTGTGAATAAGGTGGGAGAGGTGGGGGCCTTTTATAAGGTGGAGAGGAGGGGCTCTTTTGGAAAGATTAAAATGTTACATTATTACACAATGCTTTTCAGATTCTAAAGGTCCCAAACTTATATAATTAGAGGATAAGGTGATAAGGGTTCGAAATCTCTTCATCCAATTGGCTTTGGACAAGTGTAAGCCTTGGATTTTGCATTATCTTCCCATTTTATTTAAATCGTTAAATAATGAGGTCATCGCTGCATCATCATGATGTCATAAATAATTTAATTTATTTAATGTCTAAAAATTATAAAAAAATATTATGATGTAGGAAATCTTTTTAGCTTTCTAATGAATATTTATAATCAAAATTGGGACTTGTGTAACCCCACTTAAAAACTGTTTTAGTAAAATAACTCATGTTTGTGTCAATTTAATTTTAACATTAAATAAATATATATTAATGTCATTTTCCAACTAAAGTGGCTCCATGGGGTCCCCATGTTGACCCATGGGTTGTCTTGGTCGGCCATGACTCATCCAATAGGAGTAGGACAAGTGTCATTCTCATCTCATATTATTATAACATTATTTGTACCTTAAACTACACTAATTACCTCTAATCGCGATTAAGAACATAAAAGTTACTATTCACCAAAAAATTATTTTAATCTCATTGAACCACATTTTACTTCTTAATTACAACCATGTATGTCGGATTTTTGAAAATCAAATCACAGAAGTGGTAATATTTCATTTAAACGAAAAATCAGTTATTTAACTACCACTAAGTGGTTTCACTAATCATCAAAAATTGAAGTTTTTCAGAACAATGCCAAAATTTCACCCTAAGTGATAATTGATATTCCGAATTCAAAAATCATGTCTATTTTAAAAAATTCCAAACATATAAGTTGCATTAATTTATTTTATAATTAATTCCCGCTGTTACAACAAATAGCGTGTTTTTAAGAAACAATTTATATCAAAAGATTGGCAATTGTTTATGTCCATTTTCAATGTTAAATTAATTCTAATGACCACCATTGTATAAAATGGTAAAAATATATTCTAATTATACTTTAAAACCACTCAATAGTATAACTTATCACTATAAATTATTTTGATTAAAAAAGTTGTTTTATGTATTTTTTCACTATTCATAAAAATTTGGAAGTTCTCAGAAAATTACAAAAAATTCAACATAGGCTAATTTCAATATTAGGAATACAAAAATGAAGTCCATTTTGAAATATAAAATTTCTATAAATTTAAAAGGTGGTTATTACTATTCATAACGGCTACTTTGATTAGTTGCGGTGTGTTAGAACTCGAACTTGCATACAATGCAAGCTATTGCATTATTGAAAGAGTGGCGTATCGTGGAAGCTCGGGGTGCTACAACATGGATCGTGACTGTCCGACCTGCCATACAGATTACCAACAGATGAATGAAGGACCTCCCAGGCAGAGGCAGAGGTTCGATCGAGGCGGATCGCATGGAGCAGGAGACCGTGGCAGGGGAGCTGGCCATGCAGCTGGAGGTGGATGACGCTTCGAGGTGTTGCCACCACCACCACCAGGAGGTCCACCCCGACCGTAGGGAGCTGGTGGACATGAGAGATCTCAGCTTCAGGCAGTTTAGGCCTACGATCATGGAGCTCCGAGAGCAGATGGACAAGAGCGATACTAGCTCCAGACATGGAGACTTTTGTTTATGCTGCTTCTAGCTTTGTTGATGTTTGTTTCTAGATGTTTTGTGTCTTTTTTACTTTATGATGCAGTAATAAAAGACACTTTTTTGTGGTGTTTACCTTCATGTTCTCTCTTTTAGTTGTTACTAAGATTTCCAGTTTAAAAACCGTTGACTTGAACTTCACTTTGAGATACCTACTGGAGGAGACCCAGTGACCACACACTGATGCCAACAGTGTGACTCAACCCTTGGAGGCGAGAGTAACGGTTGGATCTCTTAGTAGTAGCGTCGAGGCCTTACGACGTCATCCTTGGTATGGAATAGTATCATCCATGTCAGGATTGACAATATTAAGCGAAGAACATGGTTCATCCAGGGGATGAGACCATATTTCTCTTATCGGTGAAGAAGAAATCTCAGCAGCTCTTGTAAGACCAGAAAGGTCCAAGTCATCCATGAGCAGATGAGGACAGCTCAAAGCCAGCAAAAGTCTTATGCTGACAGAAGGCGGAGGCCACTAGAGTTCTAGGATGGCGACCACGTCTTCTGGCATGTCTCACCTCGACATGGATTACGGAGATTTGGCCGAGGCCGAAAGTCGTCTACATGCTTCATCGGACCATTCCAGGTCCTCAGTGGGATTGGTGTGGTGGATTATCGCCTGGATCTACCACCTCAGTTGCACTGGGTGAATGACGCCTTCTACGTATCTCAGCTGAGGAGATACGTGCATGATCCTTCACAAATCATCGACCATGAGGAGCTGGATGATGGTTATGGGGTGACTTTCACGGAGGTTCCAGTGGGGATCGAGGATCGACAGGGGTGGTCCTATGAGGGTGGTTGATTCCTTGGGTGCACTTTCACTGGCAGTACAAGAGTCTCCAGGTAAGCACATGGGAGCGGGAGGCTCAGATGCATGCTCAGTACCCACATTTGTTTCCCTAGTTTATGATATATCTTTTTGGGGACGTAAAGCCCTGAGGGGGGAGTGATGTAAAGACCCGTACATTTCAAGGAAATTTTTTTTTCTTAATTTTATTTGAAATTTTACAAGAACGCAGTTTCTGACGGCACCTGATTCCGAGGCCTGGTGTGCCCGGAATCATTTTTCGAAGTTTTGCTCGGTACGTTCAGTGAACGAACGAGAGGGGTTTTCTATCTTTTGAACCGGTGCATGGAATTGAATTCTGAGGGCACCGATGGAATCAAAGCGCCAATATTTGTTTAGAAACGCCTCTTCCGGAGTTGCGTTTGCTCGGGTGTGGTTTTTAATTTTTGGGCTTTAAGTTAAGAAATAAAATAATGTGGTACGACAAACTTTATTTTATTTCACTTAAAGCCGCTTAAAACCACTTTAAGCTGCTTAATCTGAGTTGAAGTGGATATGGTGGAACCCAAAATATCCTTCCCTCTTAGTAGGATATTTGTGAGGTGGGGCCCGCACGAGCCCCGCCATTTCTTTTCCCCTAAGTAACGTACCCGCGAAAACCCTTTTTAATGAAAGTCAACTGACGTGTTTTTTTAATTCTTAACGCCCCTATTAATTGGGCGGTTAGTTTGATTCAATTAATTCCGTGAATTATTTTTTCGTTACTTATCCTTGTTTTAATTTCTTTAGTTGATAATAAAATAAGAGGAGGACTTATTTTATTATCTGGTTGTTGTGTTAAACCTTTGGAGAATCTCTAAGGATCTCCATCCTCCTTCGCGAAGAACACGAAGAACGCGAAGAATGCGAAGAATGCAAAGAATGCGAAGAACGTGAAGAATGTGAAGAAAGCTGGCCTTCGACGAAGGGTGACGAAGAACGCCAGACCCTCGGAGATCGACGATGCGACGCCGCGTACCGCGACACCGATGATTCTTCTCCCACGACGTTCTTCTGTGACGTTTTTTCTTCGGCGACAAATCTTCGATCATCCGTTGAGGTAAGAGATTGCGCTCCTTTTAATTCTTTTTGGATTATAACATCATCATGGATTTTATTGTTATAATTAAATCTGTATGTCCTTAAACCTCGGATATCGTTGACGCGACGCCCTTCCGCGACGACGCGACGCCCTTCCGCGACGCGACGGTCCTCTTCTTCCGCGACGGTCAATTCCATGAATAACTCTCATTCGACGACAGCTACGACGAGGTAGGGGTAGTTTTAAAAATGTTAATACCCATGTTTGTTTTCCTCCAAGGCAATAACGCGGACCAACCAATTAACAAGTTGGTTCTCGGATTATTATTGCAGGTTGAGGTTCATCAATTGCTGGGATTTTATGGTGTTGTTTCAAACCGCTAACGCGGTGGGTGCGGACCAACGAACAAGTCCGAACCCACCGCCCATTGTTCTTGGTGTGCGGAACGGAAGACGACGACATATCGGGTCACATAGACGATTTTTTTATTTCGCAGTGAAGAATGGGACCCAGGAGGAGCTACGGCGCAGACGGAAATGGAATCGGACCACTGGAGCAACTCCGGTGGCCCGCAGACTCCACCGGCGGCGTGGCGGCGCCCCGGCGCGCCACCGGATGGAGCTGTCGTGGCTGAAGCCGTGGCGGTGGCGTCCGACCAGACCCATGACCGCGCGGGTCCGGTGAGAGACGGGACGCGGCTCTACCGCGTTTTCTGACCAAGTGCGGCCCCACGCAGTGCCATGACTCCTCTTCCCGCGGGGACAGCACGCCCTGCAGCTTCCCTTGGTCGGCCGGTTGGCCGAGCCGAGCCAAGCCAACCCGCCGGCCAGGTCGTGCCCAGGCCGGGCCGGGTCACGCCCAACCGGGTCGGACCCAGACCCGGGTCAGGTTGACACGGGGGGGTCGGGCCGGGTCGGTCCGTGCCCAGACCCCCCATTTCCGGACCTTTTCGGTCATTTTCTCATAACATGAGCTACGGGCCTCCGAACGACGCGCCGTCAGTGGCGATGCGATCCTTGGATCGAGACGGTCGTTTAGGTATATCACACTCAGGGTTTCGGAATACTTTGTGTTCGGATGGGTTGGTTCGTACACGAAACCAACCGGGCCCTCGGAGCGGAAACGCTCGTATCTTGAGCTTCAGACGTCCGATTGACGTACCGTCGACTTTGATGGATTCTCCTAAGTGAGACGGATCTTTTGGATTACTCCGCCCAAGGTTTGGATGCAGGTGGAGTACGGTCTGGTTGTTTTTGCCTTAGAAACCAACCGGTCCCTTGGAACGAAAAAGCTAATAACTCTCAGACCGGACGTCTGATTGACACGCCGTCTGTGATGTTGAGTTCCTGTTGATGATAAGGAACTTTCGGATACATCAACTCTGGACTATGTGTCATTGGATGTATCAGCCTCTCGGCTTGTGGAGCGGACCCTCCCGAACGAGCTTGCTGTGTGCGGGAACCCTAGAGCTGGCTGCAACTGCTACTATGACGACGACGGCTGTACATAGATCCTCAGTGGATTCGACTGCGATGATGATGAAAACAGTACAGGAATTCTCCGTGTATTCAACAGCGACCACTACGGTACATCTTGGGATACGTCAACTCCAGACTACATGTCAGTTGATGCATCGACCTCTTAGCTCATGGAGTGGACCCTCCCGGAACGAGCATGCTGTGTGCAGAAACCCTAGAGCCGGTTGAGACTTTACGACTGCTGATCAAATGACTTGGTTTGTTACGGATAGCCCAGTGGGGAGCGCTTGCTTGTAGCGTCAGACCCACGTCGGAGGAACGCTTGGTTGTAGCGGCAAACCCGCGGTACTCAACATAAGGAGTACCTCTGGAGGATATAAGGGGGATCGCTTGGTTATAGCGGCAGACCCACGATGGAGGAGCGCTTGGTTGTAGTAGCACATGGGAGCGCTTGGTTGTAGCGGCAGACCCACGATGGAGGATCGCTTGGTTGTAGCGGCTGACCCGTGGTACTCAACAGAAGGAGTACCTCATGAGGGTATGAGGGGGAGCGCTTGGTTGTAGCGGCAGGCCCATGGTGGGAAGAGCTTGGTCGTAGCAGCAGGCCCACAGTACTCGATAGGTGGAGTACTACAACAGTCCAAGTTGAGAGGGAAGCGCTTGGTTGTAGGGGCATAACCACTGTACTTGATGGAGAAGGAGTTTCCCAATAGCTATGGGTTCAACTTCATGATCGATCCTGTGTGGGTCATTGCGGGGGTTACTACTTATCAATCCATTGTGGGTCTGACGGATTAGATGAATCAGTGGCAATATCTGGTCATCTTTATCTTCATACAAAGAAGTACCTGTGTGAGCTGATTTCTGTTTTACATTCCTATGTGGATTGTGTTGATCTATCCTGTGTGGATTTATGTTTTTCTTTCCTGTGTGGACTAGGTTGTACTTGGGCTCAGATTTTGGAGCCGAATGAGAATTGATGACTTAGGTATATGTATGGGCATATACCTAAGCAGTGTCGGAAGTTACTTCGTGATTGTATCTTCCCTTTGTGTTTTATCCTTTTTGGATTTTGGGAGACCTTTGGGGGTCCCGGGGTCCCTACTAAGTAGCTTATACTCACCCCTGTATAGGCTATACCCGCACTACGTTGTGTTGGTTGCATACGACGGAAAACGCTGATCGTGGTTGAGGCTTGCGGAGTCGGATGGTACCTGGAGGTGGACCACTGGGCGGGACGTACTCGGAATGGTCGGCTGGACCCGAGGAGCAGTGGAGGCTATATGTACACACTCTTCAGGTGGGATTCCCAGTGGACAGCTCGACGTTGCGGCTTTACTTTTCAGTTGCTGTTTTTCCCTTCCAGTTGTACTTTACTTTCAGTTTGGGTTTGTATACTGGCCCACTTAATTTTCCACACTTACTGTTGTACCAGTTTTTACGTAGTGTTTACTTCTTCCTGCTTACTCTGTGTGTTTGTTGTTTACTTTACAAAGGCAATGCCTTCCCTTTTTCCGAGATTTACGCCTTGGAGCTAGTCGCCAGCCCCTGGCATATGGAAGGCGGGTTTGGGGTAGTCACGTCATGGGCCCCGAGGACAGGTCGTGACATAGGAATAGAAGGGAAAGTAAGTGTGAATAAAGCAGTGATAGTGGGTAAATGTTTTATATACCAACTTGGTATTGAATAAGATGAAAATTTTTATCTAGTTTCCATGTTTTAATTCATAAGGATTACACATTCCATAGAATATTACCCAGACTATATGATTTGAAATATTGATTTCAAAATTGTATCTCTTAATGAGAAAATTAGAATGATTTCTATATGACAGAATTAGAAAGGATAGTAGAACCTTGTGATGCCAAAAGGGTTTTCAATTTAGCCACATCCATTTGTGGATTAATGTAATAATTAATTTCATAGAATTTTTGATTCGATGAAGCCATAAGATAATTTGGTTTCATTAAGAAGGAATTTTATCCATGTGTTTTGAAATGGTTAAATGGTAATGAAGTCTTTATCAGGTTATTTTATTTCGATGACATAACACTTATTTGAAATGAAATTCAAGTCCTATAATCAGTTAATTAATGGTTGAAAATTTGATTAAAGCTGATGGACCTAGGTGAAGAAGACTACATTATAGGGGTCAATATCATTCACGAACTATCCAAGAGGATTCTTAGACTATATCAAAGTACATATATTGAAATGATAAAAAATTGATTTATTATGGAACAATCCAATAAGATATTAGTTCTAGTTTCACATGGTTTACATCATTCTATGAAAAAGTGTCGCTAGACACAACATAAGAAAGATATAATGAGTAATATAAAAAATTATTCAATGATAGGATAAATAATGTATGCCATGATATATACTAGAAATGATGTTTCCTATGAATTGAGTTTTGAAGGATGATATCCATAAGATATAGGAGCACAGAATGGGACTGCTATGACATATTTCCTTATGAATATGATAATAACTAAGGATATGTTCCAGGTTTATGGGGGAGATGATGAGATGGTCATCAGGGGCTATATTGATGCTAGTTTTCAAACATAGAAAAATGATCTATTGTCACTTTCAGGATATTTTTTTCGTCTCAATGGAGGAGCTGTGAGATGGAAGTGTTCCAAGAAGCTATTTGTCACTAATTCTATAGTAGAGTGTCAGTATATAGAAGGTTCGGTTGCATCTAATGATTCCATCTAGAGTTGGAACATTTTCCAAGATCAGGATGTGGTACCTAGCATTAAATACCGTATCACATTGGGTAATGATATTATTGTAGTGGTGCATCTTGTCATATCTATTGAAAAAGCACATACCCCAAAGATATCACCTATTGATGGATTTTTTTTCATAGGGGTGAAGTTTAAATAATGATATTACCAAAGTAAAAGAATGTGGTAGACCCCTTTAGAAAAGGACTATTATAGTAGAAGCATTAATATAATTGGAGAGCTAGTGGACTGAAGGTTGTTAGCAATTGGCTCTTGTAAATGTGAGAGTCTATTGGACTTGGTTCATTAGAACCAACATCTTTATACATTAAGATGAACATTTATTCAATGTTTTTTAATATTAATAAACTATTTATCACACCATTATTTTTATTCTGTATAACATTGTATGTGATAATTTTCTAACTGTAGTTGTCATACTAAATGGTGAGAGCAGTTCCCCGATATGATGTGAACCAAGAAGTGCTACACCACTATTATTGAAAATATTTTCTATAGCCTTATGATGTCATTTGAGGGAAACCGATGATAATGGCAATCAGGGGTGGAAACATAGAGGATATTAATTCACCTTCTCATGGTGTATGCCCTTGGTAATTTTATGTATGAATATTATGAGAACAAGACCCGCCAGCAAGAAATCCAAAATCCTACGTGTAATTAGATGTTCTAATATACAAAGTTCTGTATTATCCCTTAGAAATTAATATTATTATTAATGAGTATCATGAGTCGTGTAATTAGATTTATTGACAAAAACCCTGATAATAGATGTTCGTAGTGAGATATGACATGTTAGGTTCATAATGAGTAATACTGCACTAATAAATAATGTGAGAAGGGGTTTTTTCCATCTGTTAATTAATGTAAGTTGATGCATTCGACCATTTCATTGAAATGATATAACTTAAATAAATCCATTTCTATGGTGTTATACTGGGAAATTCAAGTTTTTTGAAGTCAATCAAAGTGAAATTGAGAAAATGGGTTGATGATACTAGCATGAAACCCACTTTATTAGATATATCGAGACAAAGTAATTATATTACACAGTATGCATTCATATTAGGTGACATGTCATTACAACATTAACTTCTTTCTATGTAGGTTTCATGGAGATTTTCAAGATTCTAACCTTGGACTTTTGGCTACACCACATAATGCCACTGAGAAAGAGGCCTAGAGTGTCAAATAGTAACAATATCCATTATCTCAGTTAAATAATATATTATTTATTATTTTGTAAAATGAATAAATAATATCCCCGATTGTGGTTTAATAATTATTCATTCATTCCACATCTCATTTATTACATCACTAGTTAATCAAAAAAATACACTGTGCGCAGAATATTTAATATATATTTTAGAGGATTAAATGATTGAGTTTAAGAGACCTGTTAGAAATAATAATATTAATTATTATTTTATTAGATAATAATTAATTATTATTTTCATGTTAAGAACATGTAAAGATATATTCATAATAATATTATTACATGACATGGGGTTTATCTTGGATTAATAAAATAAATAATGGTACTTGTCGAATTATGTTATTTTTATCGTATAAATATAAATACCCAATTATGATTATTTTCTCATTACATAGCCAAGAAAAAGTTTTTGTGCACAATGAATTGGGGAATAAACTCTCGAGCCTATATATTTATTCCTTAACGAAGAACTCTCTTAACAATGAGAGTGATCCTCCCCCGCCGATTCATGAATAATGATTTAGAAGCTATTATTAGGTCCATCAAAGGTGGGTGACACCAGGACCAAGATCAACCATGGTAGCACCTAATGAATCCTTCTATAATGTCTGAAAATTCATAGAACATTTTTGGATCACCACTAGATGAAAACTACATTTGATATATAGTACGAAATGATGGTTCACTTCATATCTGTGGCCAAACGCATCATCAATGAAAGAATGACCTTTTATGTACTTCTTTATGTAAATAAATTATTTACAAACAATATATGTTGATGCCTCCCTTCCCATTCCAACACAATTTTCATTTGTCTATTTCATTTACTCAATTTTGTGGATCATAGCATTCATTATCATATAGATCCTAAATAGATAATTTATTATAGGTAAAATCATTATTGGGCACCACCCATCACATGCTTCCGCTGCACCCAGAACCCAAAATATCTCCCCAGGATACTAGCTCCTTAGACCCAAATAGTGTCCTCAGAGTTCTCAAGGCATTACCCTAGAAATTTAGGGATGGATCAAGTCTTACCATTCAAATTAATATGAAAATTTACATATGCAATATTAAACATATACATATTCCAGTATTTAATTAAGACCTTGTAATACTCATGCCATTTGTTAATTCAACACGTTCATTCCATTTTATTTCATACAATGCGACAATGTTCAATAGGACAAGTAACTAATTCAACTAATTGTATATCGGCCAAGTGATATCTATTGATATCTGATTTCAATTAAATTGTTCATTAGGTTCATCCATTACCATTCATGAATGGTTAAAAGGATAGATACGACATGAAACCAATACCCATTTCAATTTATATTCATTTAATAGGTTCATTCAATTTACATTTATTAGGTACAAGAGGATAAATTTTAACTTGAAACCAATTAAATTATGTATTAAATAAAGTCCATGTGTATCTAAAATACAATTTCTATTTAAAATTTAATTATTAAAAAATTAATTTACGATAGTTACCTTATCAAGGTACATTCTATTGAACCTGAACGGTGTCACTAATAAACCCTTCAGGGGTTACCAAGGAAGAATTAAGAAGACACCCTAAATGGGGCGATAGGTTTTGAGGTCATAAACTCAAAAACAAATATGATGATAATTTATATAAAGGGATCTAGAATATGTAAAAAATGATTATAATTATGGAAGAATAATTTTAGGGTTAAATCCTAGTGAAGCTATACCATATGCTTGTTGAACTATCACCATTATATATCAGCCATTACTTTTGATCAGATAGAAGGAAAATGAAATAGTGGTTGAACACTCTAAACATATGATATATTATCTTAAATCAAAATAGGATCATCCAGAGGAATTCAAATGATAAACTGAGACTGAGGAACAAAGAACATACCGACAACTATCTAATGAGATTGATAAAATTTGAATTAGAGTCTGGATGTAAATTCAGAATAAAAAACTATGAATATGGGTGGGGGAGAATCTATAAGGATGAAAATTGGATATACAGTGCATGTAAGTGTAAATAAGGAGAAATGGCATGGTAATATCAATTTTAATTTTCAAAAACATATTTCATAAAAAAATGGGGTTTCATGCTTTTACCACATGGTTGGAAACATTGTGTTTTAGCAATGGGACCTTTACTAACCAAGGAGTTATCTCATATGTTTTGAATACATGATTTGATAACTCACACAATAATTTTTCTATATTGTAACACCCCATGATTTCTTGGTAAGTTACCTCTTCAAATTAATTCAAAAAATTGTACAATATGCAACACTGAGTTCCAGTGCACCACGACTTACCAAACTAGCCATTCAAAACATTTTCTGTATAGTATTAACTATATTTTCAATTTTATATACTCCATATAATTTTAACTTATGTATTATGTGTTTTTTGGACATATTATAAGATCAAATTCAATTTTTCATATAAAAAAATTTATTTTAAAAAAATGTAATTTTACGACCTTTTAGTGGAAAACCATTTTTTAAATCCAATATTTGACACTTTAACATATTAAGTTTGACAAAATCAAATTATTTTTTAGAATCAGGACATAAAAATTTACTTTTGATGAAATTTGGATATTTTTTTAATAATATTCATTTTTTATGAATAGTGAGAAATACTGTCTTTTAATTCAAAATTACCTTTTAATATAATTTATTTATATGGTTATATTATCTTTTTAATTGGTTTTAAAGTGTAATTAGATTATATTTTTACCATTTAATCCAATTTTGGTCATTGGAAGTAATTTAACTTTAATATTGAACATAAACAAGTGTTAATCTTTTGATAGTTAATATATATTAAAAACACGTTTTTTGTTTTGACAACGAGAGTTAATTTTAAATTAATTAATCCAACATATATGTTTTTAATTTAGTAAAATGGACCTCATTTTTGAATTTAGAATATAAAATATAGCTTAGGCTGAATATTTGGTATTTTTCTAAAAAACATTAATTTCTAATGAATAGTGAAACCCCTAAGTAGTAGTTAAAAATCTTTCTTTTTCATTTAAATAAACATTTACTGCTTCTTTGAATTAAATTTTGAAAATATAATATACATGGTTGTTATTAGTAAGTAAAATTCGTTTCAATAAGATGAAAATAATTTTTGGTGAGTAGTAACTTTTGACTTTTATTAACCGCAGTTAAAGGTAAATATGGAAATACAAGGTAAAAATATTATTCTAATAATACCAAATTACCTTAACACATGTCATAAAATTATTTGATAAGTCATGGCCTACCATGAGCACATTAGGGTCTATTTTGGGTCCTCATGGAACCCCATAAAAGTTAAAATTACACTTTATATTAATTAATTTTAAGTAAAGTCAAAAATGACTTAAACATGTATCTTTTAGTAAATAAATTTTCACATGGGGCAATATAAGTTATCTCTTCAACTATAAATATTAATTAGGAAGATAAAAATATTTACTCCATAATGGTATTTTTTCATAATTTTTAGACATCAAAAAAATAAAATTATATATGACACAATAATGATGTACCGTTTACCTCATTAATAAATAATTTAAATAAATAAGATTATAACAATTAAAAAAATATCCAAAACCTGTAAAATTCTTATTGGATTATTTTCTATCGACCAATAGTCATATTATCATTGACTATAATTAGTTTTGGATAGTTACAAAAATAAAATAATAATATAATAAAATAATCTTTTCACACTTTCTAAAGAGACCCTCCTCCGCCTTATAAAAAGACCTCACCTCTAACCCATTAGTCACACCTATCAAGCCCCTTGGATCATTCAAACCATTACAAAATAATCTCTAATGATCTCTAACTTCCCCCTAGAATCCTTACCTTATGTAGAAGGCACTTCAAGAAATCCTTTTTGTTCAAACGAAAGGCAGTTACCCAATTTTAAAGTAACATCTTTCAAAAGTTATCTTCCTTTATTTTACTTATCCAACCCCTTAAAATATTTTTATTACTTTATTTAATAATAAAAACAATATCATCAATATATTTGGTTTTTATTATGAGATTTATTTGAGCTACAGTTTATCAATCCTCTATCTAGTGAAAAATAACATACTGTTTCTGTGGATAGCGAACTCCTACCTCACGAAACAATGATTGTTCAATTTTCTCGTACACTGCTTATGGTGGGCATTATGATGGAACTATATTTTTATATTATATATATTATGTTTATGTTTTCTCTATTCTTATGTAATTTTCATTTACAAACACACCTTTAGGCTTTCTAATATGTGTGAACATGATAATTTCATTTGAGGAAGTGCGGACTACCGCCACAACAGTGTGATATGATTCGTTCATGACATACATGGAACATATAAAGAATAGATTTAATTAAATTATATAACACATATATTATATGATATTATACTAGAATTATAATATACCAATGTATCGTTATGTTTTCATTTCATTAAATATGAAATAGAAATGAAAGTAGCGTTCATGCGTATGTACGGCTTACCGCCTCCATGAACGGTGCATTTCATTTCTTATCTCTAAATATCATGAACTAATTATAAATATAAATATATATGTATATATATAATGGATATATATGATATATATATATATATTTAAATCATGAATATTATATAGGAGATAATATACTTTTGACAACATGTGCAATTTGTTATTATAACATGTTCATTTTTGACTGAACTACCATATATATTCAAAATGACCATTATTTACTTAAATTATTACATAATGTTTATAACATGTTAATATGTGATATAAACGAAATAATAAACTTGAAAATGGTTCTTAAGAAGTAGAAATTAACTATAGTTTATTATTCATGAGATTATAGAATGAACGAGTCAAGTCAGACATGAGGTAATGGGTTTCTTATCCCACTCTTAATTTCAAAAGATTTCCATCGTTCGCAAGGTGTATTTTTTACTGCCATTTGATATATATTATAATTATTCTCTTTATATTCATGGTATTATGTGATTAATCTGGTGGTTATTAACTTTTTTTCATTCAACTCGATTCAATTACAACGTGGTAAGGTGTTTTCATCTCACATTTTATTCTCACGAGATTCTTGATATATTAGCCACTATTTCATTTTTTGGTGTAAATACTTCAACTTATTATATTTTTTGTGTAATATACTTTAATTTATGGGTATTTACATATTCATTTTATGATCCATATTTCTTAGGGTGTATGTTTCGTATGTTACCAAATTGGTAAGGTAATTTCAAATTTCAATTTCCACTAATTGGGATTTATGCATACTTCATTGATTATTGGTACTCCATGATTATGTGTGGAATGAATATTTATTATTTATGTAGTAATGTTTAATCCCATTTGTGTGGATAAACTTTTGATACACATAATCACTCAACTGATAATTTCTTAGGTCATTGATATGAAGTTGATAAGAGTAATCTTAACTCAATTTCCATTCATTGAGTTAAACATCCAAGTCATTGGTATTGTTTTTACAAGAACATGTTTGAATGTACTCTGATTTATATACACTAAATATCCAATAATATTTAGTGTATTTATAATTTTCAAAAAAATTATTACATTGAATTAACCTTAATATAATGATATGGGGTTTATATGGGATTCCATCTCAATTTAAATTCCATTGAGACTTTTTAGTTGTTATGCACCAAATCAGTTTTATATGGTGTATATACTATCCATTTACAAATTTTATCATTAAATATGTCATTATAATGAAATTATAATGTTTTTATTACCACAATTATTTTTACTCAAGCGTCTCTCCTTTGGTTAATAACTCTAACTAAAATATCATTTTAAATGTTTTAAAAGATTTGATCTTCTAAATCTTTATCGTTAATGTCCATGTTTTAAAAATTGTATTAAGGATTTTTTATATGGAAATTAATGTATTAAAATTAAAACTCATTTTAAAAGTTAAAACTTTCTATTAGACAAATTGATTCAAAAATCTATTTTAAACGACTTCTTAATAAATAGTGAGAGTTTTAAATGTTTTCAAGGAAAAGGGGGATATTTCTCACAAATAGTTTTGATCATTATTTTAATATATGCCAATATCCATCATTATTATTGATTGTGGTTGATTTATTATGATACAATCATCTATATTATATTTAATGAGTTATTTTTTACCTTTTATGTGTTATTTTTATGCTATTCATGGTTTCTGGTAAAAATATTGACATTTTGTATTATAGTTTTAATATGAATGTTTATACTATGATTCCACCTTTTCATATGAGGAATTCATTGGACATAGTAAGTGACTACATGAGCCTTCTATAGCTCCTTGATTCATCGGTTGGTCTCATGAGACAATCTCGTTTCTTGGAATGGGGCCTTGACAAAATCTTAGATGAATTATTTGCACAAGGTCATGACTATGTGGTTATGAAGTCTGGAATGATTCATTCCATCATTATGAATGGTGCTATTGATATTTCATGTGTTTTTTACACTATTATAATATCCATGGGAATATTTAAATGGAATTATTTGAATTTATATTTTCCATATTATACTAATGTTCATGTTTAAAAGGCTTTTGTTTTATTCTTATACATTGCCTTAAATGTTTTTACATTTTTTTGAATGTTTCAGCTATATTTTTATCCTTACTAAGAATATGATATCACCCCTTTCTATGTTTTATTTTTTTCGAGTATGTGAAGAAGTATTTTATGGTTGACCTTTAGGGATAGGATAGGGATATAAGTGTGTTTAAAAAGGGGACAAAAAGTCTTTAATGTTTTTATTTCATGATGTAATGTAAAACATATGATTCTATCTAGTATGTCCATGTATACTAAACAGATCAGTCTTTCGGGAAATGATTCCCTATATCATGACTTTGTTTTGTAATAATGCACTGACTCTAGGTAACTGGGGTTAGGGTGTTATAGTTGGTATCAGAGAAAGTTTATTTCAAACCTTTGAAGCTAGATATAGAAAAACTCTGATTAGAGAAAATTACCATAAGATAAAAGTTGAGTATTAGTATAGAAGAACATCCTAGAATGTTGTTACTGTAGATATTTTGTGAGTTTTCTAAGAAATACATCCCTGACTGGATATGAGCAGGTAGAGGCGGATCTGGTACCGATGTACCCAGGGGTAAAACCTGAAAACACCACTTTGATCTAGACTCGAATAGGAAATGGTGCACAACAAAGGACGTTTCTACACTCTTGGTTACCAGACTCCCAGGGGGATATTCTTAGGACAATTCACATTTTTGTTAAAAAATGATTTGATGTATTTTAATATAAGATGAGAATAAATAACCTTGGTTAATCATAAGTTATTTTAGATTTAAAATAAAGTTTTATGATATTCTCTAATTTATTTTTTGACTCACATAATTATTTATTATGTTAGTCAATGGCTGGATTCCATGGAAGTCATAGTAACATTGAACATTATGTACTAGGTGTGTACGATGGAGGAAATGATCAAAAAAATGGAATGTTGATAGGATTAAAAGATATTTTTTTCATGACAAATCACTTTTCCAAAAATATGATCGAAAAATATAAATATTAACCAACTCCTAGACTCAACCTTGAAGAGAAAGGTGGTGAATAATAAGAGCTCCAGTAGTGGAGACCATGGAGAAAATAAGGCACGATTTCTATCATCCATGAAATTTGGAAGGAGACACCTTGGAAAGTGTTTCAATGGAATAATGAAATGCTTTATGTGTGGGAAAGAAGGACATAATGTAATGAATTTACAAAGAAAAATGAAGAGTACTTTGGATGAAAATAAAAATGATCCTAAGAATCCTAATACAGTCATTTTCAATAAATTTAATGGACCATGGCATTACTTGAGTCAATTCCCTATTCTATAGGATAACCTCTAAGTCAAGGAAGAACATATTCAAAAATAAATGGATGGAGAAATGTTTAAATGTTTGTGTTTAAATTAGAAGACTATTCTATTTTATTTGTAACCATGTAGTTTGTTATGTGAAAATTCTATTCGATGAATAATTATCTTTTCTTTTGTGGATATAGTTCTAAATAACCATTTGGGTTTATATGATCCTTGAATTTGAGGCAATTACTGCTTATTAATTTTTAGGATGAAAATGCGAGGTATGAGATAACATTTTTGGTTAAAATATGTTATGGTTATTTTGGAGGAATTTATCTGATTTTTTGGAACATTATAAAAATATATAGTTTTTGAAAATGGAAAACATGCAGACTGTGTGACAACCCATCACGTCTAACTAAGCTGTGAGAATCAAACCCACAACCAAAGTACGATTGGGATTTATCACCTACCACAACACTACGTGAAGTCCATGGTTAGTATGACTAATTATTTTTAGTTAAATTATTTTATGGATCAAGAATATGTTGATTTTGGGAACATATGATTTATTCTTCATATTGGAAAATGATTTGGTGATTATGTAATAAATGTTATTTTGGAAGATGTTCGATCTTTTTTAAACAATATATGCCTAAGGAAAATAGAATACTATGGGATTTAATTTGAATAGTAATGGTGGGTTTTTAACTATGTTTTTATTGAGGTTTTATATCGATGTGAGTTATTTATGGAAATGACTAACCTATAATAGAGAATACATTATTTGGTTAATTACTTTTAAGTATGTGACTTTATGAGTAGTCGATGTTATTTGGAGATACAATTTAACGTGGAAGACTGTGTAAGTAAATTCTTCTATGTTTTGGGTTTCAAATTTAGATTGGATTATATTGAAATATTTTATGGGAAATTTTTTATTTAATGCTATTTATTGATCTTTGGGTATTGTTGGTTTAATTTTAGAAATTGAGATTAGTATTTCTTTCTCTAAAGGATTATCCTTTTTGGGGATCATCTGATCTTTTACTAACAAGTTTGGGTTTGGCTAATCTATAAATAATATGGAAATATATAGTTTATCCTTTGTGGAGAATGTGATTATATATATGTTGATTATGGTACTTTAGGTGTCAAAAATGCATCTTGAATACTCATCATTTGGAGTGAAAGATGAGTTTTTCGTAAGAGTTAGAAGAAGGATGAATTAATTATTAAACTTTTCAAGTATATTTTTCCCTTATTCTATGAATAATTTAATTATTAAACTTTAGGTGAGGGATTTTAAAACAAAAAATGTGGTATCCTAATGCTTTATGTTTTGTTGGGATGCTGATATTTTAAATCATCATATATTGAAGGATTTGAGTCCCTCAATTTTACACTTGTTTATGATTGATGACCTCAATAACTCCTTATAAATATTTATATTTTTTCTCCAATTATGTGTCTCTAATTTCCACCAATGTTCTCCTAATCGAGATCATAATTTTGTGGTGAATTTTTCATTATATTTCTCTTTTATTAAGACTAAATTTTGTTAACCCAATTTTTTTTATGTTTTTTCCACAAAGTTATTTTTTCTATTTTTAACATTTTATTCACGAAGAACAATTTCAAATGGATGTGATGAAATTTATTGAAGGATAAGAGAATGCAACAACCCGTGATTTTTTTTTACATTTTCTCTTCAATGTAATTCAATAACATATACTATACAAACCATTGAGTTCGAGTGGACGACGACTTACCAAACTAGCTATTAAAAAAATGGTTATGAATAATTTTAACTAGATTTTGAATTTTATATACTCCATAAAATCTTAACTTATGTATTATGTGTTTATTAGAAAAATTATAACAACAAATTCAATTTTTCAGATAAAAAATGTATTTTTTTAAAAAAAATCAATTTTACGACCTTTTAATGGAGAACCTTTTCTAAATACAATATCTGATAGTTTTACATATTTAATTTCAAAAAATAAATTTTTTATTTAGAATCTGGACATCAAAATTTACTTTGGATGAAATGTTTCGATTTTTCTAATAATATCCATTTTTATATGAATAGTGAGAAATACTGTATTTTAGTTCAAAACTGCCTTTTAATCTAAATTATTTATATGGTTATATTATCATTTTATTTGTTTTTGAAGTGAAATTATATTATATTTTTACCATTAATTCCAATTTTGGTCGTTGGAAGTAATATCACTTTATAATTGAACATAAATAAATGTCAATCTTTTGATAGTTAATACTTCCTAAAACACACATTTTGTTTTGACAAGTCGAATTAATTTTCAATTAATTAATCCAACTTTTATGTTATCAAATTGGTAAAATAGACATCATTTTTAAATTCGAAATATCAAATATATCTAAGGCTGATTTTTTGTATTTTTTTTGAAAAAAACATCAATTTTTTATGAATAGTGAAACCACAAAGTAGGGGTTAAAAATCTAACATTTTCATTTAAATGAAATTTTACCACTTCCCTAAATTAAATTTTGAAAATCCAACATACATGGTTGTTATTAGTAAGTATAATGTGGTAAAATAAGATGAAAATACTTTTTGGTGAATAGTAAATTTTGAGTTTTATTTACCGCAGTTAAAGGTAAATAGGATAATTCAAGGCAACATGAATATTATAATAGTAAATAATTACCGGAACATTTGTTATAACCTTATTGGATGAGTCATGACTGAACATGATCATCTGTGGGTCCATTTTCGGACCCCATGGAGACACATAAGAGTGATAATGGCACTTTATATTGATTAAGTTTAATTAAAGGCAAAAATGACTTAAACAGATATATTTTAATAAATAAATTTTTACATGGGGTTAGATAATCTATCTATTAAAGAATAAATATTAATTAGATATATAGAAATATTTCCTACGTCATGGTATTTTTTCTATAATTTTTAGACATCAAATAAATAAAATTATAAATGACACAATAATGATGTAGTGTTTACCTCACTAATGAATGATTTTAATAAATAAGATTATAATGATTAAGAAACATCCAAAACCTGTCCTATTTTTATTGGATGATTTTATTTCTACCATGAGTCATCTAATAATAGACTACAATTATTTTTGGACATTTAGAAACTAAATATCATTATATAATAAAATAATCTTTTCACACTTTTATAAAGAGCCCATCCTCCCCTTATAAAAATCCCTCTCCTCTAACCCATTAATCACAACTCTAAATCCACTTGGCTCGTCCAAACTATGGAAAAATAATCTCTCATGGTCTCTTCCTTCCACCTAGTAGCATTACCTTAGACATAAGGCTCTTTAAGAAAACCTTTTGGTTCAAACAAAAGGGAGTTACCCAATTTTAAGGTAATGTCTTCACTAAAGTTCTCTTCTTTTATTTTACTTCTCCAAACCCCTAAACTCCTTTTATTACATTATTTTATAACAACAAAAGTATCCTAAATATACTAGGTTTTTTTTATGAGAAGGATCCGAGCTACAATTACACACACCTCCATCTAATGGGAAAAGAAAATACTGTTTCTATTAATGGCAACATACTGCCTCACGAAACGATGATTGTTCAATTACCTATTACCGCATCATATGGTGGCCATTATAATGTCACTTTATTTATATTATATTTATATATATATTATGATTATTTTTGATCTATTCTTATTTAATTTTCATTTACAAACACACATTCATGCTTTCCAATATGTGTGAACATGATAATTTCATTTGAGGAAGTGCGGACTACCGCCCCTAAAGGTGATATGATTCATTCATGACATACATGGAAAGTATAAAGGATGGAGTTAATTAAATTAGCTAACCCATATATAATATTATATTATAGTGGAATTATAATATACCTATGTATCATTATGTTTTCATTTCATTAAATTTTAAACCTAAATGAAAGTAGTGTTCATGCGTACGTACATCTTACCGTCTCCATGAATGGTACATTTCATTTTCTTATCTCCAAATATCATGATATAATTATAAATAAATATATATATATATACACTATATATATATTTAAATCATGAATAGGATACTGGAGATAGTAGATTTTGACCACATGGACAATTTGTAATTATAACAAGTTCATTTTTGAATCAAGTACCAAATATCATCAAAATGACCATTATTAACTTAAATGATTACATAATGTTTATAACAGGTTAATAAGTGATATAGAGGGAATAATAACCTTGAAAAAGGTTATTAATCAAGTATATATTAACTTTATATTATTATTCATAATATTAAATAACAAATGAGTTAAGTCAGACACAAGGTAAGGGGTTTCTCATCTCACTCTTAATTTCGTGAGATTTCCAATGTTTGCCACTTATTTGTTGTATGTGGTGTATATTGTACTTATATTTGATATATATTATCATGATTAAATTTATATTCATGGAATTATGTTATTTATTTTGTGTTTATTAACTTTTGTTCATACAATTCGATTGAATTACAACGTGGTAAGGTTTTTTCATCTCCCTTTTTATTCTTGCGAGATTCAGGTTATATGAGCCACTATTACATTTTGTGTGGTGTATGTACTTCCCCTTATTGTATTTTTGTTGTAATATAATTTAATTTATGTGTATTTAAATCTACATTTTATGATCCTTCTTTCATGTGGTGCAAGTTTTTTATGTTACCAAATCGGTAATGGGATTTCACATTTCAATTACCTCTCATTGGGATTTACGCATACTTCATTGATTATGTTTACTCCCATATTATATGTGGAATAAATATTTATTATTTATGTAGTAATTTACACTCCCCTTTGTGTGTATATACTTTTTATACACATAATCACTCCATTGATAATTTCTCAAGTCATTGATATGAACTTGATAAGAGTAATCTTAAATGAATTTCTATTCATTGAGTTAAACATCCAAGTCATTGGTTATGTTTTTACAAGAATTTGTTTGAATGTTCTATAATTGACTTAAACTGAATATCAAATATTATTGAGTGTATTTATATTTGTGACACATAATTATTTTATTGAGCTAACCTTAATATAAGGATATGGTCTTTATAAGAGATTCCATCTAAATTTACATTCCATTGAGACGTCATTGTTGTTATGAACCAACTCACTTTTATATGGTGTACATACTTTTATTTGACATAGAATATCATGAAATCATTTATTCTAATGATATTATGAAGTTTAATTTCCTCAATTATTTGTACTCAAGTGTCTCCCTTTTGGTTAGGAACTCCAACTAAAATATCATTTTAAATGATTTGTTCTTCTAAATCATTCTCATTAATGTCCGTGTTTTAAAAATGTTTTAAAGGATTTATTTATATAGAAATTAATGTTTTAAAATTAAAATTCCTTTTAAATGTTTCAAATTTTTATGCGACACTTTGATTCAATAATATATTTAAACTGAATTCTTAATAAATAGTGAGACTTTTAGATGTTTTCAAGGAAAAGGGGGATGTTTCTCTCAAATAGTTTTGATGATTATATTCAACTATGTCAATATCCTTCATTATTGTCGATTGAGGCTGATTTATTCTAATACAATCATCCATATTTTATTGAATGAGTTATTTTTGAATGTGAATGTGCTATTTTTATTCCATTCATGGTTTGTGGTAAAAATATTGACATTTTGTATGATAGTTTTAATACGGATGTTTAGTTATGTTTCAACCTTTTCATATGTGGAATACATTGGGTTTAGTAAGTTATGGGTGGATCCCGCTATAGCTCAATGATGCATCAATAGGTATCATGAGAAAAACTAGTGTCTTGGTACAGGGCCTTGACAAAATTTTATTTGTAGACTTGGAACAAGGCCTTTACTATGTGCTTATAAAGTCCAGCATTATGAATTCCTTCATTATGAAAGTGGCTATTGAAATTTCATGTGATTATTCGAATAGTATAATATCTATGTGAATAATTAAATGGAATTATTTGATTTTATCATTTCTATATTATGCTGAAGATGAAGTTTAATAGGCTTTCCTTTTAGTGTTATACATTTCCTTAAATTTTTATGCATTTTTTATGAATGTTTATATTATATTGTTATCCTTATTGAGCATATGATCTCAAACCTTTCTATGTTTTATGTTTCCTAGGATGCGAAGAAGTATTTTATGGATGACATGCAAGGATAGGCTAAGGATGTAAGTGTGTTTAAAAAGGGGGAAATGTTGTTGATGTTTTTATTTTTGCTGTAATGTAAAACATATGAGTGTTTCTGGTACTTCAAAGGAAACTAAACTGATCAGTCTTTTGGGACATGATTCCTTGTGTCATGGAAATTTTATGTAATACTGTAGAGACTCTAGGTAATTGTTGTTGAGGAGTTACATATATGGATCTACTATAAGTTTCAAAACAACCACATGGGAAGGTGGAACTGTGTGATTTTTTTTCAAAGATAGTGATCCCTTATTTTACATGTAAAATTACAAAACCGTTATCATAAAATTTTTGGGCTGGTCTGCATGAATTCCACTTACCATGAAACATAGTTATTTCTTCCATTGGTCAAGGTTTCGAGCTCCGAACAATCCCAGGACACACTTGAAACAAATGTGACCACATTAGGCATCATTAAAAGGTAATATACAATAAATTAGACTAAAATTTAAAGTATATATAACTAATATAACAAATGGGTTCTTACAACACTGAATTCTTATCACATATGGAAATAATATGTGTTGAACTTATTATCTAATAAATAATCACCTAGATAGAATCGTGAAATCTCACTATTAGAGAAATCATCATAAGAAAATATATCAATATTTCATCCTTATTCCACTATGAGGCCTCAAAAGTGTGTGTCGAATCAAATTTAAAATGATTATATACTTTCACCGGCTGATTAGTGTGGAATTATGAAAAACAATTAGAAACAATATACCTCAGTGTTACCCACCAAAAGTGACAGTAAAATTCATAATACATATCACCTCTATGGTATTTATTTCCCTAGGATAGGTATGAAACAATACCATCATATCTTCATGAAATGTAAATGGAACCGAAATTCATCCATGAAAAAGGACATGCTTTTCTCTATCTCTATAAAATACATTTCACATATCTTAAAAGGATATCTATTCACATAGTCAATGTATCCCACATGAGCCTCTCATACAAACTATAGGAGTGATCGATTCACCAATATGTAATGTAGAAAATATTTTAACATATACTATATGATTGTAAATTTCAAAGATGACAAATTCCTTGAATCATATTCCACTAAGTGAGAGAGGAATTTACTAATAATGGAATCTTCTAACAAGTTTCCTTTCCCTAATTTAAATAATATACCGAAGTGGTAAATTTGTAGGAACTCGAAATAAATCATTATCTTTGTTTATGGTCATTATAGAAAAATATATACATTATATTCTAATTGTTTGAGTAATCTAAAATCCACTCATCCAAATGATAATGTCTCCTCATATATAAGTTAATGAGAACTACTTCAAACTCGTAGTCACGAGACACATATCTATACTCTTGGGGTCACAACTACATAAACAAATATACAATAATGAACCACTATTTCATTAATAAACACCCATTCCTTTCTCCTTATGAATCATTTCACCCCATATACTCAACAAACTACTGTTACAACCTCAAAATTGGATCACAAATAAACCATTGTCATTGATCCTCAAAAGAGTTTTGAAAACTAGCTGTATAAGTATATAGATTTTATATTCATGTGAAGGTATTCAAAGGGGATAATATCCAAGAAACTTTCACACAAAAACTCTTATAGTATCCAAAAAAACCAATAAACATTCATTCCCAAAACATGCTCTTTGTGGGTCTGTTATGTACATGACTCAAATTTCACATAGAAGTTTCCCGAGCTCGATTGACCACATGGCCTCAATCACATCTCCCTGAATGCCAGCAGCCATCTACTAGAAGTGAGTGACTGTGTTTTTTTTGTAGGGATACAATTAATTCATAAATACTATGTATTATAGTAGGTATAATATAATAACATATATGTAGTATAATTAGTATTACATAAGAAAATGAAATAGTAGAAGTAGACATGTGTAATAAACAACTAGATATCTGATCAAAATATAAAACAACTAATGATGATAAGTGTAATTTCCTATAAATTTGAAAAACGTGGAACATAGTAGAAGTAAATGGATTTTATACAAAGGAATAAAAAAATAATCCAAAATATAGACAAGAAACTTGAGATCTAACTTAGTAATCC
Organism: Viscum album; assembly: GCA_963277665.1. Taxonomy (NCBI): domain Eukaryota; kingdom Viridiplantae; phylum Streptophyta; class Magnoliopsida; order Santalales; family Viscaceae; genus Viscum; species Viscum album. The sequence goes on from OY728166.1 coordinate 1,137,708,745, forward strand.
AATAGCTTGCCCCATCATAATGCAATATAGGAGTGATCTATCTAAAGCAGCCAACTTCACTTTATCAACAACTGCATACATGTTTTCTACTTGGGTAAAAATTATTCCTAGATAGGTTGTGAGGTAAATATTCACAATACACCAAAAAAAATATTTATGAAATAATTTTTTCTATAATGTAAACTGAATTAGTGTGTAGGCGAGCATAAGGAAATGTAGAGTAGTACAACACTGTAAATACCAACGAACTAGAATCATACCATAGCTAGTGTCTGAACATATAAATAGATAAATAATTATTTAAGTTCGAATTTATTTAATTATTTAAATTTAGGAAAAACCAACATCGACATCACCTCAAGATATTAATATTGATTGTTCTATGATTTAACAATACAACGTGATGATAATAATATTATATAGGTTGTAAGGTAATAAAAAAATGAAACTTTAACATAAGTGGTATCCAAAATCACAGTAAATATAGAAGAAATAAGGGGTAAGAGTGTAATATAAGGGGAATAGTCTATGTAATCTCACAATAGTGAGATCTAACCGAGTCAAAGGAATACATCCAATGTAAAACTGGATATGAAATGGATAGACCAAAGGATGTAACCAAATAATATATTGTTTGTAGAATCCATTCTAGGTCAAGGGGATATATCCAATACATCCTATAATAGAAAGTTAGGTTTCATATAGTTTCATTATGTAAATCCACTGATAAAAAAATTTAGGGTTCAGTGGTGGGTCCCACCCTTAGAAATCGACATATCAGAATCAGAATGTCATCCATGAGAACTTAAGGCATTCACTCGTAAATACATAAATATATCATGAGTCTGACCTCATCAAATGATGATTTCAAGGACCCTATATTATTAGGAACCTTATAAAAGATTCATTTAATAATTAAATACTTGTAAAATTAATATTATTTAATAATTTAATTTGTTTCAAGCCTTTCTGTTGAATAGCGTGATAAGGATATGAGGAATGAAACAATTAAATACATTTAGTACATGTCATAATCATTTAATATGGTTCACATTAATACCTACCATTGGACAAGAAAAGGGTTCTTTAGAAATGAAACCATGCCTTTTGATTATATTCAATTAGGTCTAGTCATATATATATATAATATATCATTTATATTTAACAATGATTCATCAAATTAAAGCACATACCTTAGATATATCAAGTGGATGAATCATGGTACAATCCATTCAACAATTCAAAACTCTTCTTATAAAAGGGATCATACTATTATCACAGTCAAGGCTCACACACGTATAGTGGATTTAAATAGTCATAACAAATCATTGATGCATAATTGGTCACTAAAATCATAAATATAGAAACAACCTACTTAGGGTGGTCAACATTGATGATGAAACCACCAATGATAGATACAATATTTATCATGGGTCTTAGAAAATGGTTATAATGAGTATAAGTAAGAAACATTAAATAAACATGTGATGCCTTGGGAAATTGGAACACTCACATGACAATTTGTAGAATGAAGAAAATCGAGGGACTAGTTATAAAAGTCTTATCTCATACTAGTACAACTACCCTTGTCATGTATCAGCCTCTATTTTGGCATTGGTTGGATGAGATCTAAATAATAGATAAATGATATTAAAATGGGGAATATGAGCTTGCATCAAAATAGAATTTAAGATAGAAAGATGAATGTGGAAAGACTAAAAACGAATTAAGATCTTACTATTGTAGATCAAATGAAAAAAAAACTTCAAAGAGAACCTAGAATAATGCTTGAGATCCATTCCTACATTAGTTTTGAAATGTGCCTCTAATGGGAGAAATGGGAGAGGTTTTCTTATGAATAAATATTAAGGATGAATGGTTTTTTTGAAACATAATTTAAGATACAAATCACAAAATATCCCAAAAATATCGTTCATATGGTTTGGATGCATGTTTTTCCCAAACTTTATCCAACCTTTAATGGTGTACTAAAGCGATGGGAATTTAATATAGTTATCCCTCATGGTCAGGGAAACCGTGCACTAATAATGAAAAACACCACTGTAATTTTCAGCAGTTTTGGCATGTCTTTGTACCTCAAATCACATAGATTATATAACCTTGCGGCCTATATGACTCCATTTTCCAACTTCACATGATTAAACTAACCAGGTAGCATACTCTTCATTGTTGAATCTAACCATGTGACATTCCTTTTTCTCCAAACAAGATGGGATCTAGGCTTAGAACCATCCCTAGACATCCCTTTGATGTTTATGAACTCATTAGGAATTCATAATAGGTCCAAAATAGGGTATTTGACCAAAATTAAATGGATCAACACATATGTAAAAGACCGGGATATTTCAAACATCCCACATTAATGGAACTCATCCTTGAGTTAACCATCCAAGGGTGGAAGAATACTATCTAAGAACAACTCTAGAAAGTAGGGATGTACATCATCCTACCATTACCATGTATTATCCTTAAAATGGTCAGGATTCCACAACACATGTATTATTGGGAAAGATAATACATTTTGAGCCTTTGTTCTCTAGACAATGTTACAAATAGGATACTCCATAAATTTAGCATCAACATATAACTGAAATCTTTTGGATTCGAAATTATGATATGGTTTAATATGATACCAGAAAAGCAATGAAACATGGATAATGGAATGTATGAAACAATACAGATGAGGTAATAGAAACGGTTAGGCTACTAGACCTAATCTATTCAGAATCTAAAACAACCCTACATAGTGATGAAACATTTCACCTTTCCCCTATATCCGTCAATGATATAGCCTAGTTGATACTCGTAGGAAAACACGATCCCTGAACCCAAACTCTAGAGGTCTTCTATGATAATCAATATAATATTTTTGTATAGACTATGTAGTAGCATATGATATCTAATCACCTGAACCTACTCTTATGACTCCTATAAGAGATGAGTACCTATTAAGGCTACCTCTAATACCTCTATCTAGCATTAGGGTGAATGGAACGACCTACCATAAATGGTCTAAATATAAAACATATAAATTATCACATAAAGTAATTGTTATTAGAGAACTCCATGAGTGGGATATTCTATTCCCAGGAACCACTAAAATAAATATTTCATTCTTGGAGAATTTCATCTAGAGCATATATTTTTCTATTAGAATTATCCATCAAACTAAGTGTGAAAGGATATTCTCAAAATCACTTCTATACCAATATCCTTCTGAAACCCCTCCCAGAATAATGATGTAATACTTTTCTCTCTATCTGAAATGATTGAATGGGGGACCCTATGTAGTCAAATTAGTTCCCAAGAATACAATCTACCAAGATCATAATTTAAGAATATATCCCAGAAAGTAAGGATGTAGGATACTTTCATCATTCTGTCAATAACATCCGATAGAGTTTTAGTATCTCTCAACAACAATAGTAATATGAGTGAAAAATCCATGGAAATGACTTCCTATTTCATTTCTTGGTCTAGAAGAAGCAAAAAAAACCTATCATGTCTCTGGTTCACTACCTTTACATACTTATAGTTGGAACACATAGTGATAAATCATGTTATTGTCCCTTCCATCCCAGGATACCAATACTAGTGTCTCATATTTCAACACATTTTTGGACATTCCTAGATGAAATTACCAATAAAATTAATTGAATTCTCACACCTGTCCCAATCTCATATATGTTCAAACCTATATGCAATTTATATATGTTGAATGTAATCCTCATAAACTAATGAATAATTTTATGTGTCATCTACTGAAATACTATCACATAGAACCAACCAAACATGATCAAAACATTGTATTCTCTTCACATTCTAAAGGTTTGAATGGGTAACTATTATTTATTAAAGAAAAAATTCTTGGGATTATCATGAAACATTATATTTATCTCATAAAATAGTTCCATAATTTTATATTCATCTCTGTATTCCCATACGGCTTATGCCAAATTTTTCCAACTTACTAATTCTGATACTAAATTTCACTTTACATAGGAAAGATCAAAATCAATAAATGTTGATATTCGACCAATATAATCTATCAGAGATTCAATTCACTATATTTAAGGATGTATTTTATGATCCTGTGGTCTGTATACACCACAAGGAGCTCAACTATTAGAGTTTATCTCTAATAACATAAGTCGTGGAAAACTACTACATTCTCAAGGTCATGCATCATGTAATTTCTCGGAAGAGTTTTCAAATACAAAGATCTATACACAATGAATCTATTCTAGATTATTATTTCTTCTCCTAGTATAATTCATGATGCATTAAAAAATTCAAAATTTCTTATCCCCTGATCTGGTAGAGTCAAAATAGGTTCTAATACATTCATCCCTTTCTTCTATTGAAAGGATTTCTCTTATTCTTCTGACCACAGGAACTTATCACCCGTTATTGTGAGACTAGTAAGAGCTGAGAAATATAATGAGAAGTCATGTATGAAATGCCTATAATGTCTATCCACCCCAAGTAAACTCCATATATAAAAAATGTTCTTAATATTATCCCATGAAACCACAAAAATCGCATTCTCTTGGTCAATAGAGACTTACGATTCAGAGATCATATGGATTAAGAAGTGAAAAAATTGTATCCATATCAGGATCATAGAAATATTTTCCTAATGAAGATTCTATCACAGTGTGATCATAAAATATGCAGGTTCATAGTATGGTCACTATGAGTGTGATATTAAAAAAATTCATGCAAAAATACTGTGATAAAAGAATCTTGATAGGGGTGGAACACCAAATTCAATAGTTACATTAAAACATAACGTGTGTTTATGAGACTGAATGGAATAAAATGGTTCTAATATAGATCATACATTGTAAAGAATGATGTATGAGGTATGTATGTTGTTCTATCTCTCACATGGTGATAGACCGATCAATGTTTAATCTTAGATAACACCCTTGATCCTCAGATCATGTTAAAAAGATTACCTATTCGAGTGACTTGGCACTAGTTATTTACCGTAATCTAGTTCAATCATCTATAATCCATGCAAAGAAGAAGGTTCCAATTTGACTTGTTGAAAAAAAGAATGGTTTAATCCCAAGAGGAATAGTTAGGCCATATAAAAATTTTCACCACTATATCCTCTATCTATCGCTTGACCACATGGGGTCAGCAAGTTCTATCCTATATGATGGAATAGAAAATAGTGGGTCTAATGGAATGATCTCAATCATAAAATATACCTCTCTATTAATAGTAAATCCTGACCAATCATTAGAAAATACATCCCTGAGATGATCTACTAATGGAGGTAATTTAACATGATGTAAACAATGATCCCCCACAAAGAGATAAATAATCAGGGTGGTCACTCATCTTAGCCCATGATTCTCTGGTCTATCTCTACTAGAATGATAATTTCATTCTTCATTATTTATCTAACTACTACACTCTTGTAATGTAAAAAATACACAATAAAAATTGATGTCTACAACTGAATGATATAGAACCCGCCAACTCATCTCGAGAATGAAATCAAATCCTATCATCTTATGATTAAATAGTTCCCAAAAAATGGTAAATTTCGTACCTCAAGGGGATAGTACCTTCCATAGTGGATTCGCTATTTACATACTCCCAATAGTGTATTTAGGGTCACTTAACGATAATAATACTACATTTCTAGACCAATAATCTCCACGATAGATAAGGATGTGATGGATTATTAGTAAAAATTATCAAAGTAACAACACACTATATTGGAGGATACATGAATAGTGCCTCATACTAATGATGGTCCTATAGCCTAATCCTGAGGTATTGGATGCAATTTATGCAATTGGCCAGATCCATGGCCCTGGGATACAGCTGGACTATAGGTAGTATTACCGCACCTCTAGCGCTACTGGGGATTAAAAGTCTGAATACGATGGACACAAACTCCTCCACAGCTAGTCTGACTAGTGATACTCTAACTCCCCAACTAATGCACTGTAAAATATCATGACCCTAAATGTGGAGATGGTGAAGACAGTCATCCATTAGAAGCTAATGGAATGGTATGATAGTATATATAAAGATTCATCCTATGGCCATAATCCTGAAAATCCAAATGGTCTTTTTCACACTTGGTCTTTAGATTACCTATTCATCCACATAGATGTCAAACCATAGAGATACCAGTATGGGTACCCTAGATGACACTACTGAGACATAAAACATCAAAGGAATTTTTTTTCAAGTGAAAAGACTACTATCATTCCATAACACTGATCTCTTATGCCTGGTACTCTCATATCCCCCCAGGCTACACTTACTGATAAGATCCTTATTGACTATCTCAAAGTAATTGTGTATACAAAAGACATCCTGCTTCCTAAAAATTCCATACATGAGTCCATCATTGACGTTTCAATCATGCAAAGGCTCATTAAATACCTGAAGTGGTGAAAATGACTATAAAATACTGAAACCAATTGGATATTCCATAATTGACATAGAAAACAACTTGAGATTAATGTATTCTACAGCTCAAAAATCATTATTTTCATGAAGAAATAATTGATCATAGAAGGTAGTTTGGAAACCATATTATACCATTCCCTATTGATGATCGGCCTAGGTAATCACATCCCACTATCTCCTAACTGAATCACAAAAAATGTAATCATAAAAGTTGATCTTTTTCTTTAGAAGTGTCTCTAGTTGCTCGAGCATTGAAAGGGTGACCCCCAGCAATGACTTAGTAGCCTATTTACAACCATCCCCTAATAAGATTGGATGTTTCTTCTTCTAGAAATTATTTGTTTGATCATACATAATAGTTGTATTACTTGGATCACATTGCATGGAATGCATCATATGTAGGAAACAATAATGAAGATGAGCTTTAGTTCCCAGATCATTTATAAATGTTTGTTCCTCAAGTTTCACACCTAGTGGTAAGACTGGATACTCAAGTCCTACCTTCTCTGTATAATGGTCTACACCACCCTTCTATCACATGAAATAAGAATTCTTTAGTGGATTTTGGAATTCAAATTCTAATAAAACACCTTAGAATAAACATTAATGTAATGGTTAGCACCCTCCTATTCCATTACATTGCCAAATTGAAGTGATTGGACTATATTTCACACTATTGGTGAGTCAGGAGGGTGTCAGTGACAATTGAAGGGTGTCACCATGGTGTCACCTATCAGTACCACGATCTGATCTCATGGATCATCATCTCACGGATTGGAGCCACACACAAATGGTGCCATTGCTGGGTGTTAGGTTTATTACACCAGTTTTCCATTAAGGAATATTTTAAGTCTTCTTAACCTTTTAAAGTTGTTTAAGGGTTTTTTCAGTCTCAAAAAGGATGTTTGAAAACCCCAAGAGTCAGACAACCCTATTGTTATCAAAATGCATGACCTGACACACCCATGTCGCATTTTCTATCTTCCAATGTCTTCTAGGTTTTACCATGTTGTGGATTTTATCCATTTAATGGAAATATATTAACTCACATTCATTATCTTACTATATTTGAGGAGAATTTTTAAACATCGATTAATTAAATTGTGTGAAACTACTGATCCATGATTTTGAAAATGACCCGACTTTTATGTATATCAAAATCATGTCCGTGATATTAGGATATAGCCTATTCTTAAGTGGAGGTTGTATCATCCTTATTCCTTCATGTTTCTCATAGTTTTCCTAGGGAAATATTCACAAGATTAATCATTTTCCCATGCTAGATCCATTACCGATCAGCCTTTGAGTCCATGGAGTTCTTCCTCTACAATTAATGCATCCCTAGTTCTTGGTGCGAGGAGAAAACATCGATCCTTATTCATCCAAATAGGGGATATTCATTCGTATCTATTCATTTTTCATCATTTGAGGTGGATATGATGATGTTTCCATCATACATATATGAAACCAACATTAATGAAGATAATGAATGTGATTTTTTTTAATTAATGATGAATGGGAATGATGATGAAGATATTTCTATGTTTAACCTTCATTTTCATGTTGTGAATTGTATGGACTTATGTCCACTTCAAATCGTGGACATTGGTGGTCCTTTATAATGAGCTAAATAAGATATGTTTTTTTGGGATAAAATTGTGACTGAATGGATGTAACAAGAAAAACAGATTAACCACATAAACATGGTTGGTACAATTGAATCCTGATGATAAGAGACCATATGAGATCACCCCAGTTAACCAAATGGAAAGATGTAACATAATGAATGGTGTGTATTAATCTGAAAATATTCTTTCTATGTTTGGGTAAAAAGAATGGTTGTTCTGTTTATTGTTTTTGGGGTTTCATAAATTGGGGGTTGGATTTTTCTTGTTGATAGGTTGTTGGACTATGAATCTATGCCATTGTGGATATTCTATGTTGGGTCTTGGTTTGGTTATAGTACTTTTAAGGATCTCATTGATCCATTTTGATGTTGTTTCATTACAATCGAACTAGGCGTGAATGCTTAAATGACTTCTTGGATATTTTTCCTTGAACTGGTGTTTTAGAATGTGGTTGTGACTATTAGATTCCCAATAGTTGTGGAATTCTTTAAGCAGAATCACTTGAACATGATAATGAGAAAATTTACAATAGGGGGTTGTTTTCCAAAATGGGTTGTTCTTGGGTTGTGGTTGTGGTGTATTTGTGCATGTAGTGTTAATATCAAGATTGATTTTGTATGGGATGGTTGTATGTTTTAGAACACATAGGTTGGGATGAGTAACTATTAACCAATATGTATATTATTTAGTCATTTTGTTTCTTATATTCACCCCAACCATGTTGATCACTCCGTGCAGAACACCCATATTTCATGGTAGAGGGTGTCATAACCAACATTACTAAGATTGGCTAGTCATTATCTCTTTTCTTCTCCATCTACGAGGTATCCCAAGACACTTAGGGTAGGCTGTGAGAGACTAAGGTTCATTATATACCAAAAATATTAGGGCATGGTGTCTGTTGGCAGTTGGCTTAGGTATGTCTAGGAAGGTTTATCTCACATGTGTATTAGGGATGTGGTCTAGGTGTCTTCAGGATTGGAAGTGGTTGTTTTTTCCCAGGTGTCTTAGGGAGTGGTATTGGATGCTCTAGCCCAGGTTTCTTTGGGAGTAGTGGTGGTTGTTGTGGCCCTGGTCTTTGTGGGCCAGTTGTGTGCTTCTGGTGGACCATAATGTTTTGGTTGGGTTTGATGTGGGACTATAGTATAACATATAGTGGATGTCTAACTAGAAGGATGTCCTAAATAAACAATGTGAAAAAGGTTCGGTGTACCCAAATATCTATGTGTTATTACTATTACTTTCTTACCTTTTATTATTTTTGGATTTTTTCTTGGTGTATCTAGGTGGGTAGTTTCCTCACTACGTTTTTTGGTTACCTCTTTTCTCATGAGGCATTAAAATGCCTCCCCACTTGTGCACGAGATCTTTTGGTTTCCCAACTATGTATACCTGTATACTCACCCTATTTATATTAATCTTCTTTTAGGTTTCCAAGAGGGATTTGAGGACTATATGAGACCTTTCTAGCTCAGGGTTCATGATTTTTTATTTCCCATTTTCATTCATTTGGTACTTTCCATCGTATTTTTATTCTATTTTGTATCATTTTATATTGAACATGCATATGGGATGGATTTTTTGATTTACATTCACTTTCAGTCTCTGGAGTTTTTTGGGTTAACCATATTACCTCCCAATCTTATTCTATAAAAAATTTAATTCCTTCTAGATTACAAGAGATTTTATACCCTTGGAGATAGTCACCACTGTGGGTCCAATTGAAGGTGAGACTCGGGGGGGGGGGGGGGGTCATTATCTCTCATTCAACTAGAAGAAGTATGGGTCTTTTAGTTTTCTATCCCATTCCTCATCATGAAGAATGCGGGTTGTGACCAAATGGTTTCATGGGTGATGGCTGAGGTATAGGACAGATTTTGAGGTTAGACCCATTGATTATTGTGTGGTATGGTAGTTAAATAGGGTTGGGAAATCTTGGTGACTGAAATAGGATAGCGAAGATTGGAAGGAACATTAGATTTTAGACCCCCTCCCCCCACCCCCCCTCGTGATCTAATGCAAGCACTCTGGAACTACTGAATGACCATGTGGGGTTGTACTGATTACAGGGTAGAGACCTTATGAAAAGGTGCATGAATTAAAATATTTTTTTTTCATGTGTTTTTTTTGGAGTTTTGGGAATATGAAATTAATAAATATCTTAGACAAAGTTTAAGATAATTTTCCACAATACTCAGGATTTGGCATTCTTTATTAACCTTGAAGTTATGGTAACCGGACAATGTCCATGAGTATTATGGATGATCGAGGCCCAATATTATAATATGTTTATTTAGTGGAGGTCAGATCAAGAGGACGAGGTCTACTAGTGGAAGAAGACACTTCATGCTATTCTATGGAAGACCCTTCAGAAGGATAAGTGTAGTGTCTCAGACATGGAGACATAAATACAGATCAAGGAGATGGAGAAGATTTCATCTTGATCTGGGATCTGACAGAGTAATGGGTTCCTTATTTCATGATCTAGATGAAGGGAGCATCACGTCAGTGGTGGATGCTCTATCTTGAGGAGAAGAAGGAAACTCCTGTTTTGTGGACTGACATTGAGAAGGAGTTATGGGTGTAATTCCTTTCTTCCATGATGAGGGAAGAATAAATGCATGAGCTACTCTCCCTTCACCTAGGGAGTATGTCGGTAAGGGAGATGGGGGTAATGTCAAGGATGTATTAAATTTCTCTCCAGACCTCTTCCCAAAGAAGGAGTCAGGGAAAGACACTTAGAGGAGGTGCTCCAACATTCTCTTCAGTATGTTGTTACTACCATCTCTCTACCATCATACATAGAGCATTAGTAGAAGAATAAAGTGGTATAGAGGATGCACACACTGGGAGTAGTTCCGTGAGAGGGGATCCAGTTGATCTCATCAAAGGTGAATGTCGTCATCTGTATGGATCCTTAATAAGGGACTTCAAGGTTCTAGGATATGTGGAGTAGGCCTTAGCAGTTCAATTTCTGATCCCCCTATCCCTGCCCTTTCACCCCAAGCCTAGGACCATGGTGCTTTACCTATGGTAGCTGTTGTAATTTTCATAATTAGTATCCAGACTGTGTACAGTACTGTGGGGGTGGAATGGTTCATCACCCACCTCAGTGGTGCCTGTTTTCAGCCATATATTTTCAACAAAAACAGTAGGGACAAAAACTCCCACTCCACCAAGGTAGGATTGTATTGGAAGAGGCCGACCTTAGGTAACTCCTTAAAGGCCTCAACTAGGGCGTGGTTGGGGAGGTAGTCGACACCTAAGGGGTAGAGGAGATGCATGCGGGATGTTTAACTCCGCAAAGGCATCAGTTCCAGAAGGGCCATAAGTTGTTTAAGGTGTGATTAGTTCGTTTAAACTCTTGTATGTGCCTTGTTTAATTCAAGAGATTTACAATCCTTTGTGGCACCCTGTCTAGCCCATTCCATGGGTCTAGATGTAGAGAGAATATTCATGTCCTTGGTGTTGAGTATTCCACTAGGAGGGAAGATCATCCTTTTTATGTATGTGTATGATCTAGAATAATGTTGGGGCTGCAACGGTCCAGTGGAGATATATTTATAATGTAAATGAAGCTATACTAGGTAATCATGTCCATCATCTCTCTGTTTTCCAGGAATGATGTTATCCACTACTTCAGGAGAAGGGTTATGTTTTCAGATACAGGAAGCCAGCACTGAGCATTCATTGGTGAGTGGGGTTTCCAAGAGTGAATCTGGGGATTTGAGCACCTTGCTTCTATTATTAGCTGATCTATCATTGTAATTTTTAGACTCATAGATGTTGGAAGTCCAAGGTATTTTCAGTGACTTCCTAGACATATTCCTTATAGAGGTTGTAACTCCACCCCCTCTACATGATATTGAGTTTGGGATAGATTTACAACCCAGTGACTATACAATTTTGATGGATCACTATCATACTTTTCCTTCTATGTTGTGGGAGTTGATGATTCAAGTTGACGAACTAATGAATAAGGGTTTTATCCAACCAATATTGTCTCCATGGGGTTCTCCAGTCTTGTTAATGAAGAAAGAAGATAGTCGTATCATGCTATGTATAGATTACTGAAGACTGAACTAGGTGACAATCATGAACTGTTACCCCCTCTTGAGGATCAAAGTCATTTTTGACTAGTTGAAGTGGAAATGATGGTTATCTAAGATCTAACTAAAATATGGATATCACAAGTTGATTTTTATGGAAGGATACATTTGGATGATCACATTCAGGTTCATATATGGGCACTTTGAGTTTGTGTTCACATCTTTTGGAGTTAAGAACCCACCAGATATGTTCATGGGGGCCATGGAATCTATTTTTCAATGTTATCTATATTGGTTCATGGTCATGTACATCAATGACATCATGGTCTACTAAAGATCATAAGAGGTTCACACCAAGTATCTGAGGAGATTTTAGATATCCATTGTCCTCACCATCTCTACATGAAGTTTACCAAGTGAATGTTCTTGACATGATAGCTGCACTCCATTGGACATGTGGTGTCCCAGCAAGGGATAGAAGTGGATACGTCGAAGGTATAAGTGGTTTTTTCTTAGTCATCACTGAAGAACATGGCAGATGTTCATAGTTTCTGGGTACTTGAAAGTTACTCCTGAAGGTTCATACATGACTTCTCTTGATTTGCATCCCCATTAATGGTCATGACCTCAAAAGACCAAGCTTTTGTATGGCGTGATATTTTCCAGGAAGATTTCAGTTATCTGAAGGTTAAGATGGTAAATGTCTTTGTGATGATGTTTTTATAAGAATGGGTAATTCATGAAGTTTTATGTGATGCTTTCAGTATAGGATTGGGGTGTGTGATGATGCAGTAGTGGGGAGTGATATCTTATGTGTCTAGGAAGTTTTTTCCTCATGAAAATAACTAAAACACCCACAACCCAAATCTTGAAGCAGTGGTGTTCACATAGAAGTTTTGGTGGAATTACATCATTAGGGATTGCTTCATTGTCCTCATAGATTACAAGAGCTTGAGGTATGTATTCTCCCTGTGAGAACTAAACTTGTGGAAGTAGAGGTGGATGGATTTTATACAAAACTATGACTTCAAGATCTCCTACACCTCGGGAAAGGGGAACATGGTGGATGATTCCTTGAGAAGGATGTCACATAAGGATGTGGTTCGAGGGTCAACAGATGATTGGAAAACAATGAAGGAGTTGGATTATTTACATTAGGGCATGGTAATGGAGGGTGGTAGATGTTGTCTGTTTTAGTTGACTGTGGATTATTCCTAGGTACGACAGGTGGAGGAGTCTATGTGGGGATACCTAGAGACCTATGTGATGTGTGATCATATAAGCTAGGGTGATTCTCTTGAAGGATGGTCAAAGGATGGTCAAAATCAGATACTTTTCCATGAGGTGTTGTTTTTTTCTAAGGAAATTGCACAATAAAGTTCATAGTTAGTTCCATAACTCACCCCTAGCAATACGCCAAGGACTTCCCAAGTTGTACCGAGGATCGAGAGGTCATTTTGGGTGTCCCATAGTCAACTAGGCATTGACAATTCTTGTGGAAAAGTTCCTCGTGTGTCAGCAGGTGAAGGCTGAACATCGTGTTCCCGACGGTCTATTGTAGCCCCTAGACGTTCAAGAGTGGAAGTGGGATAATGTATCTATGGATTTAGTTAAAATATTACCAAGTTCTTCAGGAGTATATGATGCCATCTGGGTCATGGTGCCACATTTGATAAAATCGGCTCATATCATAGTGATTAAGAAGTCGAGCACAGTGGATGCCTTAACATAGAATTATGTGGGAGAAGTTTTGTGTCTACATGGAGTTCCTAGAACCATCATTTTGGATTGGGATACACACATTAATTCACTAGTATGGAAGGGATTAAAATGGGATTTTGGAACCTAGTTGTGCCTTAGCACTACTTTCCACCTTCAGATAGATGGGATACCATAGTGGTCTATCCAGACGTTGGAGGATATGTTGGGATCATGTGTTCTGGAATTTAAAAAAACATGGGTATGACACATGAGTATGTTAGAGTTTGCCTAAAAAATAGATATCACCCTACCATCTTCATGGAACTGATATAATCCTTGAATGAGAGAATGTGTCATTCACCCATGTACTAGACATAGGATGGGGATGGTGGTGTTCTTGGCCAACAGGTAGTACAAAAAATGATGGAGATGGTTTAGGTTGTGCATGAATGGTTAAAGGCATCTCAGGACCAGAAGATGTTATATGTTGATCGTAGGAGGAGACCCATGGAGTTATATGATGGGGAACACATGTTCATAAAAAACTCCACTCAGTGTGGATAGTGGATGCTTTGTTGAGAGAATAAGATTTCTCCTTGGTTCATCAGATTGTTCGAGGTGTCTTGATGAGTCGGGGAGGTGGAATATCAGCTGGTGTTACCACCGACACTGGAGGGGATCCCCAACGTCATCCAGGCATCATAGCACTGTTAGTATCTACATAATGACCCCCACATCCTCTACTAGGGAGAGTTGGATATCTATGATGATGTGACCACTGTGGAGTGATCAGTGAGAATCAAGTATCATAAGGAGAAAGTTCTTTGTTGACGTACCATTCAACAAGTTTGTGTGTTGTGGAGGAATGGTGGCCTCAAGGAGAGTACCTGGGAACATGAGGCAAAGATGCATTCCCAGCACCAAGAGCTATTTTTTGTTTTGATCTTGTGGTTTCCTTATGATTTGTTGTAATGTAATGATTGACCTCGTTTTCTATAAGATGGGTTGTTTCATTTTTCTCTGAATGTGTTCGAAAAGTCCTGACTATGGGGAAGGGATGACCTGATACCTAATCAAGACGCATTAAGGTGGATGTGATTAAAATCGTGTGGGAGAGTTAGTGCCACCCAAATTGGATAGTTTGTTGACAAGGAGATAGGGACACCCAAATCCATATGTATGTATGATGTGGATTTTGTGTTTGTTTGGTAACATATTTTTTTTATACTTTTTCAGGATATAGACATGAGAGATGTATCTTACAAGGTTTTAATTCATACCCTTCTCTTTTTTTGGGTTTAGTATTTATTCTTGAGGATGGGAATATTTTGAGAGGTATCTGATGTAATGGCTCAGACTCTCCTGGTCCATTAAATTTCCACATTCTTGTGTTTTTGGGGTCCTTGAACCCATCAGTGAGTTAGAAGGGAGGCGATTCCAGTGGTAGGGTGTCACTGTGGTATCACCTATTAGTGCCACTAGTCAGTCTCACCGATCGGTGTATCACCGATTGGTGGCACACCCAAATGGTGCCGCCATGGTGTGTTGGGGTTCTTTACACAGTTTTCTCAAAAATCCTGTTTTATGTCTTCTTACCCTTTTAATGTTGTTTATGGATGTTTTATAGCCCCGATGTTTTTAAAACCCCATGATTATGGCGACACTTGAATTACGAAAACACATGGCTTATCACCCCCTTGTTACATTTTCCAGATTTCCACATCTTGTAGCTTCACCCTTATTGTGTGTTTTATACATTTAAAGGAAATATTTAATCCCACAGCTGTTTTATCTACCATATTCAAGGATAATTATTAAATTTCAATTAATTATAACATCTAAAACCACCAATCCACATGGTCAATCCAACTAATTTTTTTACATTGAAATCATCTCCCTTATTTTTGGATATGGCCTCTTCTTAAGCTAAGGTCCTCTCTTCATTATTCTTTTCGGTTTCTCTTAGTGAGCCTTGAGAATTCTTCCAGAGATGAATCATGAACCCATGCTAGATCCCTTCCCGCCTAGGCTTGGAGTTATTGGAGTACTTCCTCTATAATTTGCGTATTTCTATTTCACAGTGTGATGAGAAAATTGTGATCCTTGATCATCCAATTAGGGGTTCTTCCTTCATCTCTCTTTATTGTGCATCATGTGGGGTGTGTGTGATGATGTCTCCTTAAGATATTGATGAATCCTAATTTAACCAATATAAAAAATCGAATTTTTTTAATGAATGATGTGGTGGGAATGATGATTCAGATGTTTCTATATTTTACTTTAATTTTAATGATCTGAAATGTATGATATTTTTTTCACTGAAAATCATTGTTGTTGGTGGTCCTTTAATGCACACTAATAAGGATCTATTTTAGTGGATAACCATGTAACTGAATGGCTGCAACCTGAAAAACTGATTAACCATGAAATCTTGGTTGATTAAATGGATTCCTGATGAATAAGATACTATGTGTGATCATCCTTGTTAACCAAATAAAAATAAGGAACTAAATGAATGGTGTTGATAAATATAGAAAATCTCTTGCTTTGTTTGGGTAATAAGTATTGTTGTCTTATTTAATATCTGTGGGGTGACATAAAAAGGGGGTTGTAATGTTTTGGTTGAGAATTTGTTGGACAATGAATCTGAGGCCATGTGAGATGGGATGTTGGAACTTGGTTTGGTTCCAGTACATTGAGGGATCCCACAGATCCCTTTTGATGTTGTTACATTACAAGAGAACTGTGTGTGAATTCTTAAAATTCGACATGGATGATTTTCCATTAGTTGTTGTTTTGGATTGTGGTTATGACTATTATTTTCTTGATTGTGGTGGAAGGCATTGAATGAAATCACTTGAACATGAAAAT
The DNA here is from genome assembly GCA_963277665.1 of Viscum album. Taxonomy (NCBI): domain Eukaryota; kingdom Viridiplantae; phylum Streptophyta; class Magnoliopsida; order Santalales; family Viscaceae; genus Viscum; species Viscum album. The sequence continues at coordinate 1,137,725,456 of OY728166.1, forward strand.
AATAATGGTTATAATGGGGAATTGTTTTACATAAATGGGATGTGCTCTGGTTGTGGCTGTTGTGTATTTGTGAATGAGGGGATAGCAACAATATTGGTTGTGTATGGGATGGTTGACTGTTTCAGAACCCCTATGCAAGTATGATTTCCTATTTACATATCTGTTTATTATTTAGTCCCTATTTTTCATGTACAAAAATCATAGATGTTGAGCACCTCGTGTTGAAAACCCCAATTTAATAGGGGATGGTTTTTTTGCAAACATTCCAAACATTTTATGGTTATTATCTCCTTTATGATCCATCTTCGAGGAATCTGAAGACTCTTTAGGCAGACTGTGATGGCCAAAAGTTCATTATGGACATAGACTCTTCGGGCATGGTCTGTAATGGTTAATAACCCAGGGGTGTATGGGAAGGTTTGTTTCACATGTGTCTCCGGGATGAGGTCCAAGTGTCTTCTGGCATGGTAGTGGTTGTTCTAGCCCCAGTGACTTTAGGAATGTAAGTGGATGTTTCAGCCTAGGTGTAATCCGGTGTAGTGGTGGTTGTTGTGTCTCTATGTCACCAGACAAGATATGTGGTTGTGGTGTCCCTTATGGTTATTGTTGGAAGGACAGTGGGATAGTTGTGGAACCTATGGTGGAGATATGGTGTATAGGATGTCATAAATAACCAGTGGGAACGCAGTTCAGGGTTTGAAAATATCGATGTGATATTACTATTACTTTACCTAACTTGAATTATATGGGGAGTGTTCCATGGTGACGTTGGGGGGTTGTTTCCTTACTATGTGTTTTGTATACCTATTTTCTCTTGGGTCCGGGGAATGCCTCCCAACATGTGCATGCGAGATTTGGGTTTCCCTACTAAGTATAAATGTATACACAACCTACATATATAAAACTGCTATCATGTTTCTAGTATGACCTCAAGGACAATAGATGAAATTTTTAGCTCAGGGTTCAGGAGTTTTTGTTTCTATTTTTATTTTTTTTGGTTCATTCTATAATACTTTTATTCTTATTTTTATCAGATTATATTGAACATGCATATGAGAATGGATTTTTGAATTTAATTTTACTTCCAATATTTGGAGTAGTTTGGGTTTACCATCTTATATCCGGATCTTGTTCTATAAGAAGGGAAATTCCTTCCATATTATCTGAAATTTTATACCCATGGTTCTAGTCACCACTCTGAGGATAGTTGAAGGAGGGACTCAGGTGGTCCTTATCTCTCCTTCAACTTTATAAAGGAAGGGCCTGGTAGTTTCCTATCCCTCCCCTCATATTGGTGAAGGTGGGTCATGACATTTATGATGATTTATAGCAACACTTTTGGATTTATAATGAATATAAAGGTATTAATACCCATGTTAAACTAGCCCACCTACCATCTCAGAAGTCCAGGTATTGGTAAGTTCACAAGTATAAATTATTGGGGTTCCAGTAGTTGAATGTTCAACTATATCGTTCCTCATCATTTACTAGAAACCATTTCTCTTATAAGTTATGTTTCAATATTATAGTTTTAATTTATCTATTTATATGTATCAAGATTCATTTAAAAATGAATTATACATCATAGTGAATGAGGAATCATACTCATTATTTGTATGATCAACACCCATTTAATTTCTAATTATTGCATTGACTCAATAAATTATCTTTCTAACTCATGAGGTCCTAAACACCTCATGAATTGAAATTGGAAATAACAGAATTGTAGACCAAGAGTTGCATAAGAACAATACATAAATAAGGATCACTCAAAAATAACTTGGATATCATGAAATGATAATAGTAAAAATACCATTAGGGAATAGAAGTATACATGCCATGTGTTTTATAGGTGTGAAGGATGATGCATGTAACAATGATCCTTTCCATGAAATAAATGGTCCACAGATGAAATGAAATAATCAAATAGTATAATAATAAATAAAAAACACTACATGTTCTTAATATAATTTTTAAATGATATCAACTATAATAGGAAAATGTATAACAAAAATTACTAATTGTGAAACTCCACATTTACCCCTTACATGGGATAGCTATTCCCAAGCACATCTTATTACCATGTTCCTTCACATTCGTAAGATCTAAATAGTTTTATTAAAATAGTAATGAAATAAGGGAAATTATTTAATACCACTTTGTGACGTCCCATACCGGGATTCCACTTAGAAGAGAATTGATTCTTGTAAACCACTTGGACTCATGTGTATCTCCTTGAAAGCTAGAGGCTGATGACTAGTATTGAGGTCCTAGGGTGTGTCCATTGGGAGACTATTCCCTCATTAATAGAGTGTATCACAGAAGTAAACATATAATAATAGGTAAATAGAGGACGAAATTATAATTAATAAGACAAAATAATAGAAATAAGCAAGAGTAATAAGGAATATAATAGTTATTCAGAACATACAACAAATGATGATGTTATATGTCATATTCTATGAGGATTGAAAACATGGTATAGATAAGAAGTAAATACTTGATATAAAATAGTAGAGAAATGGAATCCCAAAACTATATATGCATCTTGAGCTCCTTATCAGTCATCTTCTCCACATATCCATCCTAATGCAAGCTAGGATTCAACTGTTTCAAGAATTAAACATTCATTTTTGAACACTAACATACATGTCATCATCTTGGGTACAAATAACACCTAGATAGTGTATTAGAAAAATATGAGTTAACCACTAAAAAATGTATCTATAACATCTTTTTAGTTTTAATATAAACCAATTAAATGTTTAGGGATGCATATATAAAAGTATAGATGTATAGTACAAGAAATAGCTGAGTACCTTATTCATCCCTCAGATGGTATTTGAACATATAAACATATCATTTATTAATCACGTTCTAATTTATATAGTTTGGTCATGTGAAGTAAAACCAACACATACATAACCTCATTATAGAAATATTTACCATTCCAAGATATAAAAATGTAACCAGATTATAATAATAAATAGGAGGTACCACTTTAATAAATAAGGAAACCATGACCACACTAGTCTCAAAATCAAAAGTAATTGTAGCATGAATAAGGGGTATGAGTGTAATCTAAGAAGATTGATCCATTAAATTCCACAAAATTATTGTCTATTCATGTACAAGTAATATATACAAGGTCAAACGGGATGAGAAATGGTAAAACCCAAGCATGAAACCATGGAACCACATTTTCATAAAAGCCAATTGGGATCTGGGGAGTGTATTCAAGGAATAATGATATTGTAAGAGATTGATCCTACAGTTTGATATATAGTATCAACTTGTAGACAATGATAAGGTTCTAATATTACTCTCACTATTAGAAAATGGAATCTTTGAATTACAATCGGTTCCAAGAGTACTTAAAGTAATTACCATAGGAATTGAAATAATAACTTGAGTTTTGACACCTCATATAATGATGTCATAGTTCATTTATAATTATGAAATTTACAATTGATTCATTTGATAATTAAATCCAAGTAAACTACATAAAATATAATAATTTCATTTGGTTGAAGCCTTTATTTTTATTATCGTGACAATTCATAAGGTCATGCAACCATTTAATCAATTTCATTTAAATCAAAATAATTTAATATAGTTCACTATTATACCACCCATTACACATGGAATGAGGTGTTACAACTGTGCACCCAAAATATTTGATTATATCAAATTAGTAGAATTATTATATCCACAAGATACATTCAATTTTTATTTTAAATTGATTCATCAAAATAATTAACTTACATTTGGAAGGTCAAGTAGAAAAAAACATGGTACAATCCATTCATAAATAGAAAACTTATCAAATTCTACTGGACTTATCATTATCGTGATCAATCGAATCACCCGAATGGTAAATATAATGAGTTATAAAAAACCTTTATTCAATAAAATACCACTAAAATACTAAATATAGAAATACCCTACTCCAAGTGGTCTACATTGTAGATGCAACCACCATTGATAGATAACATATATAACAAGGGTATTAGAAAAAGGTTTTAATAACTATAAATAAGACACATTAATTAAATTGGATGTTCATGATGAAATTAGAATGCATGCACGCTTATTTATTAAATGAAAAACATGAGGGAAGATTTATTGTCTACCTACATCATAGTTGTATGACTCTACTCATAATGTTTCAATAGCTAGTATTCCATATATTGGAAGATATCTAAAGAACAGATCAACACCCTAAAAATGGAATATATGAGCATACATCTAAATAGAATTGTAGATATAAAGAATAATTAAAAGGATTAAAATGTAATCAATATATTACTGGTGTGAAACTAATGAGAAAAATAGTGATTCTATCAGACACAAGTCAGATTCTTGAGACCAATTATTCGCATAGTCTTTAAAAGTGGCTAAAAATAGGGAAATTGTAGAGGTTTTTTTCTAGAAAAGGATTAAGGAATAATGTTGTTTCTTAAAACATAATTATTGGGAAAATAATAAAATATACCATAAATATCCTTAACATGGTTTATTCGGATCATTTTCTAACTTATGCGCCAACCCTGCATGGTATGCTGAAGGGAAGAGAATTCTATAGGGTTAGTTTGCACAGTTATGGAAACCAATCATCAACCATCCAAAAACCTCTGAAGTGTGTCTGTAGTATTTTTCATGATCATGAACCTCTTGTCAAATGATTTGTCTAACCATGAGGAATGTTGGAAACCACTACCCAACATCACACAGTTATAAATTACCATGCGGCCTACCCCCAAATAATTTATTCTCACCGTTTGACATGACAAGTTCTCCCAAGATGTTTTTCTGTGGGATCCAAACAAGCCCCGAACACCCCTGTTAACATGGAAAAATCATTATGTATCCATAATATTTCTAAAATAATTAATTTTACCAATATTTAAAGGATCTATACAAAAGTCAAAGACTGGGTTCTAACACTGTCACATGCTAGCACTACCTCTATTTTAACAAGGACTATAACTAAACCATGATCATAGTTGAAATAAATAAAAAATTAACTTCCCTAATCTATACCATACACTACAATAGATAATCATGTAATTGTTTCTCCAAATTTAATTCTTGGACTATCCTTTAATACTCTATGTGGACCTCATCTCGTACAAAGTCAATTAGAATGTACTTAGTAAGGAAAACCCTAAAACTATAATAGAGTAAATGAATATATGGTATATAAGTATCATAATTATTGATATGGAATTTTTCAAAATAATGGTATTCAACCGTAACTCATATTTCATATTTATTGATCATATTATACATTTGAAATATCCTATTTATGAACCCAAAACTAGTGGTAACTGGACATGAGGTCAATCTGTGAATATTATTTCATGTATTTCAGCTAGTCGAATTGGTCATTGATCATTGTAAATAAGTACATGATATTGATATTCAAATGGTTAATGAAATTATAATTAATGAATATTCTAAATATCTATTATACAATCTTATAAAACAACACTAGACCTATCTAGGGTGATACACTAGGTCTGATAAAACCCTTCTCTTAAAGGCCCTTGAAATGCACCCTCATCTCATGGATTTTAGTAGGGGAAATATTTTATAATATAATTTGTATTGGTACAATCCTAAGATGGAAATAATTCTATAATATTTCCCATTTACCTAGAGGTGGTATGAGAACATATTCATGGAAGACATCAATGCACTCCACCACTACATCAGGATACCATGTACTTGTAGAACCTGATGCACTAAGGGACAGACTCACTAAATAATTATTGAAAGGTTGTATCTTCTTTCTATAGATTAAAACTCTTTTTTCCACCATTTAATTATTTCCACTGTTGTATAATCTGATCTCATAATCTTGTTTTCTCCTAACTGAACTATATTAATAGTTTATCAGTGCATTAATTATTGATATTGATTCCATACCATGAATAACTATATACATCTTCATCAAAACTATTAATTGGTTCCATGAGATAATCTATCCACTAAACATTATCTCACACTTATTGATGATTTTCGAAATATTTTAGTCTATTCTTATATAAAATTTAATCCAAAAATGAAAGGGTAAATGATCCACTAAAATCTCATTATCATGAATATGGGATAATGAAATGGAATAATAAATCATACTTTTTCCACAAGTAATATTGAAATACTAGAGAAGACACATATTATGAATATCATCATCTCATGCTCAAAAATTGTCCACTTGGTGGTGAAATTGGACATAGATTAAGATTTCAACCTTTACCTAATGCTCGTCTGCATGGGGCCTACCAATCCCTCTATTATAACTACCTCTTTGGGTTATTCAACAAAAACAAATTGCTGATCCATGATCAAGATTAATCCTCTACCATGATGTCCTATCCATGCCTGACAACTATATGTATCATTATTTGTTATTAAATCATTCTCTATATTATACCATCAATAGATAGAATATCACCTCCAATCTATCAACTAACTAGATCCCTGGTAGGATAACAATGCTATTGATCACTAAGGCTGATCACACATGCACAAAGTGCGCCAGTTCCAAGAAAATTTATTCTGACATCCATTAAATATAGAAAAATAATACATTTAAATATGTATACCTATATCTTCCACTTTCCAACACTCTTCTTCTAGGAATCTCTATATCATTTGGGCACCCTTCAACACCCATATATAAGTGGGAATTCATAAAGAGATCATATAGAATTAATGTACCTATATATTACCTACCCTATCATCTTTACAAATAATCATATGGGAATCAAAATATGAAGACATTATAATGATATATCATTGAATCGTGATGCATTATAAAACCCCCAAATATAAAGTAGGAACATTCTATTCGATATCTTTTATGACACTAGACACCAACCATGTAAGGGAATATAATATCTGATGAAATTAGAATATAATTAATATTTAATATAGATTTTTAATATTAAATTTATTTAAATTCGTCCAAAAATGACTTATCCTGAATTTCAAGCAAGTGCAGCCTTCCTCAATATATTGAGTTATATGCAATAGAGACCTTCCAAGATAGCATGTGTTATACGTAGGACTATTTTTCACCAAATAACAATGTATTATTAAAATATTAATATTTAATATATTATAATATAAAATAGATATTATATAATAGGTTATGAATATTATTAAATAACATATGAAATTAATTAATTGGTTACAAATTAATGTGAAACAAAAATAATAACCAAATGGATATAAAAATAAACATTATTGTTTTCATGGTTACCATGAAGTTTTGTGTTAATAATCATAATTAATTACAATTTTATAATTATTTAAATGAAATATATATTTTATATATTCAATTAAATATTTTTTATATTCATCCATTATGTTTGATAGGCATAAGAAAAGAACAAACTCAATTTTACTCGTAAAAACCTATATTTTAATAAAGACAATTTACCGTATTTTAATGGACAACCCATTTTAGATATAAATTTTTATTTTTAATTTTATTTAATATTTAAAATATAAAATAATATTTGACTATGAAAGATAATAATTTAGTTAATTTTTTTTATTTTTATGAAATATTTCATATTTTCAATAAATAGGTAAAAATACAGAATTTTATTTCAAAACTAATTTTTTTTAAATAATTCATATAGCTTAATTATCATATTTATTTGTTTTATACTTTAAATTTATATTATTGTTATCAATTAATACAATTTATTTCATTGGAAATGATTTTTTATTGAAATTGATTATAAAAACATAGCAATCATTAAGAGGTATTTACATTAAAAACCCAAATTTCTTCCCTTATATAAGATGAATTTTACAAACATTTCTTCCTCTTATGTGAATAAAATATTGAATAATGGATTCCATATTTAGATTCATAAATTATTTTATTTTCTAATATTTCCAAATTACGTTTTCCTCAAAAATATTAGTGAATGTGTATGAAATTAATTACCATGATTATGTTTAAATTACGCTTAATAAGGGTATAAAACATAAACATAAAGCCTAAAATAACATATAAAACTTCACAAGGGAAATTGTATAGCCATATATATACCCTATACTAAATATAATCTAATTGATTCCATTATGGGATCCACTTGTAACATGAAACACGTGCATGGAATTTCCTTGTCAAAATATTACAAGAGTTCTCCTTCTCCTCCACTATAGAAGGACATCCTCTCATCCCACAACCTCACACATCTAAAGACACTTTAGATCGAACACTATATACTCATATATCACCCCAAATCCTCCCAACCAATACTAGAAACCTCCCCTAGTAAATAAATCTTTCCAAGGAATCCATTTTTTACAAACCAAATGAAGTTACCTGATTATGATGTAATGTATTATCTCAAGTTTTTTTTGTTTCATTTATATTCTCCAACAACTAAAATCTTATTTTTCTATTATTTTATAGAAAAACATTATCCTAAATATACAAGGATGTTTTAATTATAGGTTTTTTAAATACACATATACAAACTTCCATATAACGGGTAACAAACATATTGATTTTGTTTATAATGAATTACTACCTCACGAAATGATGATTGCTCATTTTTCCTTTACCAACATTCTGAGTTGGACATTATGATTGAAAATATATTTATTAATTATATATAAGATATTTAGTATTTCCTTATACTTATGTGATCATTTTATTACAGATTCCATTAATAATTTCATTTTTACATTAATATGATTACGTCATTTGAGGAGGTGTGGACTGTGGTCCCCTAAACACGATGTGATTCATTCACACTATTCATGGAATGTCTAAAGGATGGTTTCAATTAAACATATGTGAAAAAAACCTATATATTATATTTATTAAATAATTAAATATCTTTAAATATACTATACACACATATATATATAATTTCTATTAGTATCATTTCACACACTTTAAAAGTTATAATGTCATTTGTGGACATGTAGACTATCACCTCCTCGACATAATGTGATTTCTTTAACATCATAAGAATTATATATATAATTATATAAGATTAAATAAAATTCTATTTATTATATAATTATCATTAGGAATTATATGGTGTTACTTACCTTCTTTTTACGACGATCATTGAAAAATGGTAATGTTACTCATGTGTACGTAGGACATACTATATCCTTGATTTGTAACATTGAATCATTTATCATAACCATATGTAATGATAGATTTGAAAAGAATTAATGATTTATAAATATAATAATTATGTTATTATTATTATTATTTAGAATTTTCATAATGACCCCTTTGAATATAGTTGACCTAACAAATTTAATTGTGAAACATAAATAAAAATTGGACAAAATAGCAGATGTAAACATACTTTTTAAGATAGTTGTATAATACATAGTAATAAGTGAGAAAAAATAATTAATAAAAATAAAACCATTCTTAAAAAGGAGAAATATTACATGAGTTTTTTACACAGGATGTTTATCGACATTCACTCAAAAGGAAACAAAAGGTTAGGGATGCTCATCTCACTTTTTATATCCGTGAGGTAAATGTCATTTTCACCACCTACATATTTTTTGTGTTGTATCTACTAACCATTTGAATAAATTATATAATTAATTCATTTATCATAATGTTATTTAAGAGATTAATTTAAGTGTATTCTATAATGAGTTTACAGATTTAGAATACATCAAAGGGTTATGAGCCATTATGAAATGTTTAAAGATTATTTTACTCAATAATAAACATAATAATTTTTCAGTGGTATTTTAATTAAAAGAAAATTGTATTACCATTTTACAATAAACCCTTTAATCCCACCCTCCTTTGTTAATTCATGTCATTTTCAAGTATTATTTAAATTTTTACACTCTTTGTTATTGAAGGTGTTTTAGTAATTTTCTTTAAGATAACCCAACTTCATTTATATATGTAGTTAGATAACCTATTTTCTTATAAACCTAATGTTTTTGTAAAAATAATTAATTTTTATAAAATTATTTTGTAAAGACATTTTCAAACATATTTTCTATTACCAATTCTTTCAATATGGAATTTGTTTCTCTTTTTGATGAAATGGTTTTTTAGAATTTTACCATGAAAAAGGAATGTTATTTTATATCATGTAAGGATTCAACCACAATCATTCCTGAAATTATAACATTATGTGTTTAAATGGTTAATTTATAAAATAATGTATTTTTTAAAATCTATTTTGAAAGATTTTTTTTTCAAAAGTGTTTTCAAGAGAAAAAGATATTTTCATCAAGATTGTTTTTAAAATACATCTTAATAATATTTCTATTAATAAAAAAAACCCTTTATATTACAATAATTTGTGTATATTTTAGTGATTACATCCTTAATATACCTCATCATTGTCTATTGTTTAATTTTTGAAGGTTATTATTCACATTTACTTCCTTGATTAATTTTTTTCCTTAAAATATTCAAAATAATATGATCATTGAACATTTAATTTACACAATTTTACCATATAATTTATCCAGGATAAGTTAATTTCTCAAATTTATATCTTTATTATATGGTTTTTTTTCTTTTTTCGATTATTTATATAAATATTTATAAATACACATCTCTTACTCCATATAGATATTTGATAAAGTATATTATTAATCAATCATTTGATACATGTTGATGGTTTTGGACCAGTATAACAATGGTGGAGATCATTTTTTGATAGCCCCTTGATGCATCAGTAGTCTCATGGGATGATTCATTAGGATAGATTCATTAAATTGGGGTTTACTCTATATGTTGTGAACTATCATTTGAAAGTTCGTGATGGTATATGTACCATGAACCTAGGAAATATGGTGTTCAATAAGTTTTCATTTCCCCCATTTAGTTTTATTTATTATTCATCCATGAGATTTTGTGTAAACATGTCAATGGATACATTAAATTTTCATTTATTTAGATTGAATGTGTTTCAGTTTCTTACCTTTCAATATTTATTTTTCCTTATCTAGTTATTTTAAAGATATCTGTTTCTAGTTATTACCTTTTAATATTTTTTTACACTTACATTAAATTTATTTATTAAATGGCATGTTATTTCAGTTACTGACCATGTGATAAATTTTTTTATCATTAATTCATTATTTATCCTAGTATATTTTTCTCTTATTTATAATTTCAGCTCACCCTTATTAGGTTTGTATCCCCCAAATCAAAGAAAAGTAACATAAATGATATAATTTCATTTACTAGATGAATTATATATATAATCTATGATATTTATTGAGAATTTTTTTTTCTATAATTAGTATATTCATTCAAAATATAAGAATAATTAATGTATCTAGTTTACCAATACTACTAAACTCATGTTCCTTCTGGATTTTATTCCTCATAGTCATGCTAATTAATTTATAGTAGACACGAGTTCTGAGAATCAGGTGTGAGGTAGTTATTGTTGGTATTAAAGAAAGTATAATAGAATCCATGGGAACTATATTGTTGAAAACATTTTTTAGAGAACATAAACTGAAGGTATGAATTTACTATAAGTATAGAATAACTTATAAGAACATTGTTAAGGTATATATTATATGGTTCTTACTTGAAATAGATCTTGGTCTGGATACTACAAGTGGAAAAGGTTCTAGCACTTATGTACCAAGGATTAATAACTCCAATAAATATTTATGAGAAAAACTCTGGGTAACCTAATACACAAATATGGGCATTATTACACCCCTGGTTTGATAGTCTCAAGTGATTTTCTTAGGATAATACATGTTTTTTCTTTAGAAACTAATATCAATAATTTCAATTGAAAATCGATGTTTTTAAACAAGGTTACAACAATGGTGTTTTAGATTTATAAAAATGTTATCATTATTTAGAAATCCTATAGATAAATATTTATATATATATATTTCACTAAGAATATTTTTCTTCCGACCATTCTTTCTGGTTTTAGTCAAATGATGTAACCTGAAGGTTTCATGTAAAAATCATACATGATGGATGGGGTGGTGAAAATGAGCAACCTAATGATGTACTTATAAGAGTGAAGGATATTGTGTTTACTCCAAATTAGTTTTCCCAAAAATATTATAACCAATATATACCTTTACCACTTCACGAACAGACTAATGAAGAGAAGGATTGAGGTTTATAAGAGTTAGAGTGGAGGAGACCATAAATAAAAGAAGAATTATTTTATAACATGTGTGAGGTATTGAAGGATAAAACTAAGAATGTGTCCCAATAGAACATGTAAATTCTTTATGTGGGGTAATGAGTGACATAAAGAAAAGGATTTAAAAAAAATTAATATGTGTGATAGAAAGAAATGAATCTCATCGTAAGAAATCATTTATGGTTATTTTTTGTAAATGTGGGAAATGATGGAATTACCCACATGAGTGAAATATTCTAGAGGATAAAATCTATACCAATGTATGATCTATGTTAAAATATATAGATTAATTATTTATTTACTGGGATAATATTAGAAACCATTGATTAAAGGAAACTTAGTGATTTCAAGCATGTGAATCATATTTATTTTGGAAATTATACTAATATAGTTTTTGAAAAGGAAATATTGTACGGAATGTGACAGCCAATAAAATCAGAAGAAGCCATGGGTCTTGATAAAATGATCAAAATACTAAAAGGGATTAAAGAAAACCACTTAACAAAGTGATTTCTGGGATTAATTTTCATTTTTTTGTTAAAAAGTTTTATTAAGCAGTTTGAGTGATAAGAAGTAGTATCACTTTTGAGGATTAGAGATTAATATATTACTTATATTTTATTTTAATGATTTCCAAATAAAAATTTCTGGACTACTCACACATTAATAGGCCTTAGAATCCTTTAAATTTCCATTTTAGTGCTTCAATCATAAAAAATACATTATTGTTAGTTAATTTCTAGGAATAAAGGGATGAATTATAATTTGATTGAACCACAATCCAAAGATAAGATTTTTTATATGAAATTAAATCCTCTCAAGTGGGAATATTTATTTTAAAATATTTAATAGTAATATAATTATCCTACTTTAGGATAATTGATTAGAAATAAAATGGTGTTCTAATAACATAATTTCTGATGAACCGATGGTATTATAAATCATCTTAGTTTTATGGTTTTGAGTACCTCAAATTTCTATGGATCATTCACTTGTTTGTTATTGAGGACCTCATTGACTCCATATAAATAATTATTATTTTCATCTAAGTATATATCCTTACATTCCCATAATTATATCCAACTTAGAGGCCTAGTTATAGGTTATTCCATGTGAACTTTATACATCCCATTCTCTCTTTTTAGGGGATGTTTTATGAAACAATGGAATGATGTGGGACTTCAAAATATGAAACATGAAACCATTTATCCCCAATATATAGTATAAATTCTGAGGATGCAATTTAAATAATATGTCAGAGAAGGTAGCACCTTGAAAATATAATGTAGGATCCCTGTATTTAGTAGCACGTATAACACATGACATGAAGTGCTTACGGGAATAGAATATCTATAAACATTATAATTTATTTAAATTCTTGAAAAAATGAGCCATATTAAATTATAGTTTTTATGTATATTACATCCTTGAGAGCTTTCATTACATGCAATATAGACCCTTTATGATTGTTTATGTCACACACAAGACACAGTTTCAGCAAATAACAATGTATTAATAAAATATTATTATTTAATATAATATGATATAAATTATCCCATATGTTAGATATTATAAATTTTTTTAAATAAATATTGAAAATTTATTTTTTATATAAATATAGAATGAATTCATTGGTTTCCAATTAATTATAATAAAAATAGTATCCAATTTGGTATAAAAAGAAATATTTTTATTTTTATTCCTCTAAAAGAGTTTTGTATTAGTAATAATAATAAATTAAAATTAGTTAATTAATTTAATGAAATATATATGATATATATTCAATGAAATATTAAATATATTAATGTAGTAGGTTTTATAGGAATAAAATAAGATCAAAAACAATTTTACATGTAAAAACCTATATTTTTATGAATGTAATTTTAGAACCCTTTAAAGGAGAACCTATATTAAATTTACATTTTGATACATTAATAAATTTATTTGTAAATATAAACCTTATATTTTAAATATAAATAAAATAATTTGGTTATGGTGATTTTTTAGTATTATTTGGAAACATTTCAAATTGTTAATGAATTGTTAAAAATATTGAATTTTGGTACGAAAAAACTTTTTCATATAATTTCATTATAAGGTTAAATTATAAATTTAATTGATTTTAATGTTTACTTAAACAATATTCATATAAATTAATACAATTTATTTAATTTATTAAATTTAAGTTTGAAAGTTATTATAAAAACATAGCAGACTTTAGGACGTTTTCACTTTAAAAACCAACATTGTCATCCCACCTACGGGATGAATTTTAAATTAATTTATGCCACATATATGATTGGAATTATAAAAAATGGGCTAAATATTTTCATCCATAATAAAACATAATGTTTAATATAGCAATGTTTTTGTACAAAAAATATTAGCAAATGATATTACATGTAATTACAATGATTGTGTTAAATTATGCATAATTTGGGACTAAACCTTACACAACAAGACTAAAATGACCTATAAACATGTCCAAAGGACATTGGATGAAATAAATCGATCATATCTTCTATTTCATCTAATTTTATGAATTATTGGATCCACATAAAACATTAAAAACATGCATGGAATTACCTTTTAAAAATATTACAATAGTAACACTCCTCCAATATAAAAGGGCCACCTCTCCTCCTACTTCCTCATACCTCTCAAGCCACTATGGATTGACCATGATCTGCCCAAATAGATCCCCAAAATCCCTAAACTCATCCCGGAAGACTTGCATTAGGAATGAAAAATACTTTCCATTAATGTTTTTGGTACAAACCAATAGAAGTATCCAGATTAAGAGGTGACATAACCTCTTAATCTTTTTATATTCATTTTCATTATCCAACCCATCAAATATTCTTATTTTATTACTATATAAAAAATTGAATAATCAGTATATAATGATTTTTTATGCAATGTTTTAGACCTACACTTACACACACATCCACCTAATGGATAAGGAACATATTTATTCTATGTAGAGAGAACTCATGCGTCATGAAATGATGATTTTCATTTATCCTTTACCATCATTCAAGGTTTTCCATTCTAAAGTACATTATATTTATATAAAATATATATGATATTTATTATTTATATATACTTATGAAATAAATTTATTAAACATACCATTAATCATTTCTATTTTAGATTAATACGATCACATTGTTTGATGAAGCGTGGACTACCACTCAGTCGAAGCGATGTGATTCATTCATATTACAGATGAAACATATAAAGTTTGGTTTCAATTAAAAATATGTGACCTATAAAACATATATATTATATTAATTAAATTATTAAATTTCTGTCAATATTATATATTTTATTAGATCATTTTATTTATTACAATTTCAGACACATAAACTCTGTTAACGTCATTCGTGGACGTGTTGATTACCACCTCCTCGACCTAATGTGATTATTTTTACAATAAATGAATTACATATATAGGTATATATGAATAAATTACATGATATTTAAGATATTATGATCATTTTTGAAATATATGATGTTACATACCTACATTCCATAACGATCATTGAAATATTGGAACATTACTCATGTATACATACGACCAACCGTCTCTATGTAATGTTGTTTAATTTTTCATAACCAAATTTAATTATTGATTTTATAATCATAATTTATGAATAAATATAATAATTATTCCATGATTATTATTATGGATATGTTATAAAATTTTTCGTTTGACCATAGATGACATTCCAAAGATATGTTTGAATCATAAATCTAATTTTTTCAAAACAAACAATGTAAAAATAATTTATTAAGTAGATGTATAAAACTAAGTAAATACTGAGATAAATGTAATGATAAAAGTGAAAAAGGTTAGAAATAAACAGGAAATTTGACATAAGTTTATTATACAAGAAGGTAAAAGATGTTCACCCGAAAGGAAACACATGGTGAGTTATTCTCATCTTACTTTTTACATTTGTGATATAAATGTCATGTTCGTCACTTAAATATTTTGGGTGGTTTATCTACAGAAAATTTTAATATATTATATCCTTAATTCCTTTTTCTAAATGGTATCTATGACTAATATTTAATATTATTCATTAGTGATGTTTATTATTGAAAATAATTCAAAGTGGTATGGGACACTTATGAATGATTAAATATTATTTTCATTAATAATAAGTATTTTTACCAATAAATGATATTTACATTAAAGGAATTTAAATTACCATTATTCAATACACTTTATATTTCCCTTAATATGGTTATTCCTTACATTTTATCATGTATTAGTACCATTTTCTAACTCTTTGGTACTCATGGTGTTTTGGAAAATATTTTTATAAAATCCCTTATTCATTTATCTATTTAGTCAAAGAACCCGTTTATTTATAAAAACAATGTTTTATAGAAAAGTTTTCAAAAAAAATTCAAAATGACTTCATAAAGTCCTTTTTAACCTATTTTTATTTTACCAATGTTTTCAATGGAGTCTTTATGTTTCATTCTAAATAATTTTTTTTCCATACTTTTACTATAAAAAAAGGAATGTTCTTTTACAATATGTGCGGATTATTCTTCCATAATTCCTAAAAATAATCCTTTGCCGGTTTAAAATGATAATTTTAATGAAAATTTATTTTATTGTTATTGTCAATTAAATGGGTTTTCAAAAGCTTTTTAAAAACAAAAGTTTATTTTCTACAATAATTTTTTAAAATATCCTTTTATAATACTTCCATTCATAAAAAACAAAATATCCTTTATTTTACTCTACTTGGGTATGTTGTATTTATACCATCCTTAATCTTCCTCATTATGGTTTTTGATTGATTTTTCAAAGGATAATTATCAAATTCAATTCCTGGGTTTGTTTTTCCCATTGAAAAATTCAATTTCACATTATCATTGAAAATTTTATTTCCCCTAGTTTACTATATAATTTTTCATGGATATGTACATTACATAAATAATATATCATTTTTATAAAATGTTTACTTTGAAAGTTATTCAATTATTTAGGTGAATATTGATAATTCAGTATCTCTTACTTTTGAAATATATTGATATGGAACATTGTTAAATAGATTATTCAATATATGAGGAATTTTTTATAATAGTACAACATGTGTGTTTCCCGGTTATAGATACAAACTCGATGCATCAATATTATCATGGGACAAGTCATTCGGTAGATGCATTCGATGGTTTTTTTACCCTATATGTTGTAAACTATGTTGTGAAAGGTTTTAATGGTAACGGTATCGTGTACCAAGTAAAAATGGGGTCAAATAATTAAGAATTTATCTCATTTAGTTTTTGTTATTATTCAACCATGAGATTTTGAGTCAACTTGTCCATGGATAAATTTCAAGGTCTATTATTTAAATGGGATGTGTTTCACTTTCCTAAATATGTTGATTTATTTTTAATTATATTTTTATTTTAAATCCATGTGTTTACAGTTATTTAAAAAATATTTTTTTTATGAAAATAAATTCAGTTTATTGATTATTGAAAATGTGAGTTCATTTATTTTCCATGTCAAATATTATTATTCTCATTTATTCATTATTTATTTTGCTATATTTTCCCCTTTCTGGGAATTTAAGCTCACTCTTATTATCTTTTTTTCTCTAGTAATCCAAGAAAAATACTATTAATGATATTGGTGGATTAATAATATAGATTAGAGTAATCCTAAAGGTTATTTATTTTGATATAAGAAAAAACATATGTTGTAATTATTTGAGTAATTAGGAATAAAATTATCATCTATATAACGGTTTACCAGGACTACTAAACTTTCAAACCATTAGGATTTGATTCCTTATAATCATGATAATGTAATTGATATCAGACACTGACTATGAGCTTCTCAGTTATGGTTTCTATACACATACTCTTCAAAAGTCATATTACCATGTTAGAACTCTATAGGTATCACAATTTTCAATTATTTAAAGGTTGAAGGATAATACTCATTACCGAATAAGTTCTAAAACTCCTCTTATAAGTGTTTTTACTTATCATGAGTTTATACAGAGATGCAATCATTTTACACATATTATTATGTGATCTATAAACATAAATAACCAATACATACAACCCAAATATCTCTAGTCATAGTTTTTTTAGAATAATTTGTTAATTAGGAAAATAAAATAAACTAAAATGTAACAAATATTTTTCATTCTCTTTCGTTAACTCCATAATCTATTTTGACTCCTAAAACGATATAGAATAACATGTGGAATATATAGAATAAATGGGTGATATAAAAAGCTCTATAAGGGAATATAAATCAAAAGGAAACACAATGTGTGATCAAAAAGTAAGACATGATATCAGAAATGAAAAGGAACAGGAGTAGTCATAGGGAGACTTAACATTATGAATAAGGTTTCATAAGATCAAGTCTACATAGGGATTGTGAAGGTAACATATAACAAGACACAAACATGAGATACTATAACATCATAGAAAACATCAAAAGTTGGATAGATTCCCATAGTAGGTTACATTTAATCCCTAATCCATAGATGATTCCTTGTTTACTAATTATTTACCAATTTTTTGAATCACTATCTGGGTGAACACATTATAACATGTTCATGAATGTGTGTGAAAAAATGATATCAACCATAATTCATAAACATTATAATAACCCATGAAATGAAAATTTGTTGAATTATATATTATAGAATCATAACCAAGAGAGATTTTATAAACTGAGAAATATATAAACGACTTTAAGTAATGTGTTAACCCTTTGATGGAATGAATAGTGATCTATTTATATATTTCTAGAGACACATATTTTTAATTTATATGTAATATATAAATGTAAATGTAGACATTGTTAAAGAAAGATATCATTAATTGATAGCACGAAATATTTCATAAGAAAATACACTTTTCACTTCAAAATAGCATCATTAAAATTTAAAAAGTTACAAAAAGTTATAGAAATAGTATCATTAAAAAGAACAATTGGAAATTTTAATGTAATCTTTAAAGTAATGAGTGTTCATGATTGAGGGAATGTTATATTCACTCCGACTAAATTAAAACTATGATTTCATTCAAATTTTCAAAAAACTACCTTGTTTTGAATGTGACAAGAATATTAATTCTAAAACATTCTATAAAAAATTAATCATGTGTGAAATTTTCCCAAATAAATCATCGGATAATGGTACAAAATATTCATTATAACAAGTAACATTCTATAATTTTTAAAAAATATTTGAAATAAATTGAATAACACAAAACAAAATTATTATAATAGGATATAATATACCATGGAATTATGATTCCTTACTTTCTAAATTAATTCAAACTATTTGATAGCTATCCATACAAATATCTTAGGATTAAAATGAAACATGATACTCTATTAAAATATTTTTATTTAAAAAATGACCATTATAACATAGCTATTAAATTGGAGGGTAAAAATAGTAATAACTACATTATCAAAATTTATGGATTAAAAACATATAAATTAAATTCAATGGTAAGATATTGATAATAAATGATCAATAATAATTTTAAAGAAATAGTTTTTTTTTCTAAAAACAAATATCTTCATAAATGGTCATTTTTTCCCAATTTTTGAACATAATTTATAATTAATTTTACCATATTTATAAATCTGATTTGAGAAATTAAACATCATTTATAAAATATTATTATAAATATTATATTTTGGATATATTTTGGATTTTATTTTTAAATGATTCATTTTTTGAAGAATAATGAAAAATATAGGATTTTAATTGAAAACCTACATTTAGTTTAAATTATTTAAAATGATAAATTATATTTTAAATCTGTTTTAATGTGAAACTAGTATAATTTTAATAAAAATTATATAATTATTTTCCATTGAAGATGATTTTATATTTAAATTTTATATTTAAATTTTATATTAAAATAATATATTCTTGTGAAAAAATTCACATTCGAAACCCATATTTTCATCATGCTTGTCAGTAGAATTTGAAAATGGATTATAATTCTTATATTAATTTCATTTTTAAAAAATTATTCCATATTTTTATTTAATATAATTTATATCATATAATATTGTCAACCTAATATTTTACAATAATTAGTAGTGAAAAGAGTGAAAAATTAATTACAATGGTTAAAGTAGAAATGGGATTATCGTGGGATTAAATGTAACGTCCCGGTTCCAGAAGCCACCCAAAGGCACCCCGAACCCGGTTGGTCACATGGCCTCAATAGAATTTCCCCAAATTCCAGAGGATGCAGACTAGCAGCGAGGGCCTTGGGTGTGATAGTGGGGAAACTATACCCTCATTGGCAGAGTACACAATGAAAGTAACAACACATACAACCACAGAAGCAGTAAATATCCAACAACAAAACAATAGAAGACTGATAAAAAATCAACTGGAGCATAAGTATATGTAAATGATGCACCATACATATATGTCTAGGAAAATAGCCAAACAAGTCACAATGCTGATTTCAGTACTAAACCAAATTACAAAAGAAAAAAGATTAGCAACTCCTCAGCATCGCAAGCCTCATCTTGGTCTCATGCTCTCCAGCTCTAGTGAAATCAAGAACCATAAGTGTAAGGGAACTTACCCTTATCTATACCTATAACAATATAAACCTTTTGGGCCCAAAACCATGACCCAAATAGGGGGTGAGATAAAAATTCCAGTAGGAAACCACATGAAGATTTGTTCCTAATAGTCAGTGAATATATGGAAAGTAAAAGTACAAAAACAGTAAATATGAAGGTACTTAGTACCAAAAAAATCCACATTTCCTAGCATATAATTTATAAATAGATAAGCAGCCACACAATCAAGTTAAACAAACAGGTAAGTAGCCACACAAGCAAGTAAAACAAACAGGTAGCCCTCCGGGTAGTTCTCTCAGCCTAAACCCTATGGTTCATCCTACATGTACTAACAACCCTCTGAGAGGCACTGACAGTCTCACCCCTCTGGTTCACCTAGAGAATAGACTCTCTAGGGAAGCATTCACCATCAATTCCCCCTATAGTCTCGTATCTTACTAAAAGCGCTCTAGGGAAGGACTCAACGTCTTATTCCCCTATATCCCGCGTTGAGGAACTACAGACACTCTAAGGAAGCACTCTACGTCAATTCCCCATATGTCCTCACATCGTTAACTAAAGACACTCTTGAGAATCCCTTACGTCTATTCTCCATATGGTCTACTACACTAGGTTCTCACAACCTTGTGTAAAATCATCAAGTATTGCATTGCGTAACGGCCGAAGTATCCTCATGAATAACTTGGATAGAATCTACAACATCTCATCATAGAAGAAAAGAAGTCACACCATCCTACAACTAGGCATGGAACTGGGAAAATCCTCATAGGCTAAACTAGAACCAACAGTCATAAACAGGAAAAACATGCATGGGAAAAACATTAAAAGAACAGTAAATTACACTATTCACAAACAATATCCTCTACTCAGTCATATAAGCAAAGCAGGTAAACAAAAAGGGAAAAACATGAAACACGCAATACCCCATTCAAGGGTATTGATGGAATTTGAAAAAAATACTCAAAGAATTACTACAGAAAGGCACAAACCACCTACCTCGATGTTAAGAGATCAATATACTCGAACCTCAAAGCTTGAATCTCAATGGAACATCATAGATCTAAGAAAACGTCCAAAATGATCATCCCACGATAACTTGAGAAAGAGGATGAATTGGAAAACAAATATATAGGAGAAGGAAGAGCTTACGGTTGTGGTTACAATGCAATCGACCACGGTCGATTCAGAGAAATAATGGATGCTCGGGGGTTCATTGAAGATCGGTGGCCATACGGAAGACTCTCAATCGATGAAGTTGGAGAAGAAGATATTTCTGGGGTTAAGACACGACCCTGATGCATTAAGTGAAAAAATAATGTACACGGTGTGCACTATTTGAGTACACAGCGTGTACTAGGATTTTCTGTACTCTGCTTTAGGCAGCCTCCATGTCACCCCTACATGGCTATGTGTGTGTCCATGAAATGGACAGCACACGACCTAAAGTGGAAACAAAGTACATTGTGTGTCGTACGAAAGTACACGGTGTGTACATAAAAAATTTATAGCAACTCCTATTTTCTAAAATACTCCAAAAAAAGGAAAAACATACCTGAAAAGAAGCTGTGGGTTCTTAAAAACTTCCCCCCATAAAGAAATTTGTCCCCGAATTTCCCTAGCGAGGTGTAGAAGAAGAAACCCCGAACAGCTCCAGCCACTGTGATCGTACATTGGCCTCCCTCTCCCAAGTCTCATCCTTTACTCTCCCCTACTGCCATAGCACTCGTACCAGAGGAACATACATTCCATAGAGAATCTTCGTACTGCGATCGTCAATTCGGATGTGATGCTCCTTAAATGATGCATCCACTTCGATCTTAATCTCATCAGGTTGAAGGGCATGAGACTGGTCTGAAAATTAACATCGGAGTTGAGAAACATGGAAGAAATCATGCATTTACCAGTACCTATGTGGTAACTGTAGCCGATAGAGTACTGTCCCAACTCTCTTCAACACCTCAAACATCCCAACTTACAGTGGTGAATGCTTACCCTATCTTTGAATCCTCTTGGGTCCCAACCTCGGTGTGACACACAGGAAAACCTGATCCCCATCCTCGAACTCCAGAGGTCTCCTCCACTGATCAGCATAAGACTTATGATGAGACTATGCAGAATCCATCCTCTTATGAATCAAATCTATCTTCTTTGTGGTCTTCGGAATAGGACAACGTCCCACTAAAGTTTCCTCTCCTACCTCCAGCCAACATAAGGTTGATCGGCATAGCCTACCATACAAATCCTCCTAGGGTCCCATGTGAATAGTTTCATGAAAACTATTATTGTAGGAAAAATCCACAAGAGGTATACGCTTCTCCCAAGAACCTCCAAATTCCAGAATTCAAGATCGAAGCATATCCTCAAGAACCTAAATATTACATTCGGACTGGTTATCTGTCTGGGGATGGTATGCTGTACTCAAAAGTACCAATCTACCTAAAGCCTTCTTGAATCCCCTGACAGACATGAGAAGTAAAATGCGCATCCCCATATGAAATAATGGATTGTGGATCTCTTTGTAGACGTACAATCTCCTGGATGTACAACCGTCCCAACTCATCAACATTGAATTTCTCTTTGATCGGCAAGAAGTGAGAAACCTTCATGAGCATGTCAATGACAACTCATACTACATCAGTTCCTCTAGGTGATCTTGGAAAACCATTCATGAATTCCATCGTGATATTATTCCACTTCCCCTCGAGAATGGGTAACTTCTGTAAAAGACCTAAAGGTCTCTGATGTTCCACCTTCACCTACTGACAAGTAGAACACCTCATGACAAAACCTGAAACATCTCTCTTCATACTTGTCCACCAATACTGGTGGTGTAGATCACGATGCATCTTGGTGACTCAAGGATGAACTACCCAAACCGAGCAATGAAAGTCCCTCATCAGCTCCTCGCGTATATTTGTTGGCACCCATACGCGTCCCTAGAAGTGCAAGATCTCATCCTCGCCTACTGTCCATCCAGTAATAGGGTCCTCTACTGACACACTTTCCCATAGGACTAGGCCTTCATAATCTAATAACTGCCTCATTATTACCTGATAAAGAAGTGTAGAGGTAACAGCTACAAAAGATAGGAATGTTTTCCCCTGTCTATCATGCATCTCCAAATACATCTCATAGAATAGATCCATAAGCTTCCACTCACTACTAGCCTCCTGAACAGCCTAAATCTTATTTCTCCTGCTCAACGCATCAGCCACTGTGTTGCCCTTTCCTGGCGTATAGGAAAGCTCAAAGTCAAAGGACTGAAGATACTCAACCCACCTACAATGTCTCAGATTCAGATCATGCTGGGTGAAGATGTACTCGATACTCTTGTGGTTGGTGAAAACCAAAAAGTGATCTCCCAAAAGATAATGTCTCCAACATCATAAGGCATAGACAACAACTTCCAGCTCAAGATCATGCATCGAGTAGTTCCTCTCATGTGGACTCAACTACCGAGACCCATATGCAAAAACATCGTCTCCCTGCATAAGTATAGCTCCCAGCCTGATACCTGAAGCATCATAATAAATAGTGTAGCCCTGACTCTCCTCTGGAAAGACTTGTATCGGTACTAAAGTCGACCTTGCTTTTAGCTTCTGAAAGGCTGACTCACAAAAATCTGACCATAAGAACTTTTCCCCTTTCATGGTTAGAACTGTCAATGGTGATGTTAAGTGTGAAAAGTCGCATATGAAGCGTATGTAGTATCCATCTAGCCCTAGAAAACTCCACTCCTCAAAGGCATTCTTTGGCTTCTCCTAGGAAACTATTGCTCTCACTTTCTTTGGGTCTACTGAAGCTTCTTTCTCTGAGATAACGTGACCCAAAAACTGAATCTGATCTATCCAAAAGTGGAATTTCGAGAGCATATCATATAAATGATTCTCTATTAGTGTACTCAAAACTATCTCAATATGGGTGCATGGTCGTGTTGAGTGTGAGAGTTCACCAAGGTAACATCCACGAAGACCACCACGAAAAATTCTAAGTATGAATGGAACACTCGGTTCATCAGTGCCATGAAAACTGTAGGCACGTTCCTGAGGCCTAACGGCATAACCATATACTTGTATAGACCATACCTACTTTTGAAGGCTGTAAGAGGTATATCTGATGGTCTAACATGTAACGAATGTTAACCGAACCTCAAATATATCTTCGAGAACACCCGGTCTCCTCAAATCTGATCAAAGAGGTCATCAATCTGAGGCAAGGGATATCAGTTCTTAACCCTCAACTGGTTTAGCTTTCGATAATCCACACAAAGCCTAAGGGTGTTGTCTGACTTCTTCACAAACATGATAGGTGAACCCCAAGGGGGTGTACTAGGTCGGATGAAACCCTTTGCCTATAACTCCACCAACTACTTCTTGATCTCCTATAACTCAGGGTATAGCCATCCTATAAGGAGTAATGGACACCGCTGCTGCTCTAGGTATGAGATCAATCGAGAAGTCTACCTCATTCTCTGGAGGAAAACCCAAAAATTCCTCTAGAAAGACATCTATAAAATGATCCACCACTGGAGGAAAGTTTAACTGGGAAGTCCCATGGTCATCCAAATATAGACTAGCAATCTAGGCTGTAACTCCTCTTAGTCCATGATGCTCAGGTCCTGCTTGACTGGCCTGGACATCCCACTCACCCCGATGAAGAAAAGATCCACCCTCTAGATAATGTCAATATATATAATTTTAAATGATTATTAATATTTATTAAATATATTTTTATAGTATTATTCATTACAATAATATTATTTAATTTTTTATTTAAGTGTAAACTAATTTATTTCAAACCGAATTGGGATTTTATGTAATATATATTTTTATTTAAAATATTTAATTCTAAATAATGTAATATAAATTGAATATATTTAATTTAAATTGGAATAATTATAATTTAATTTTAAATTGATCTTTTAATAATTTTCATAGGTCAAATTTTTCATAATTATTTGAAATGTGTGATTTTTCATTTAATAGTGAACTATTTTTTTAAACTATATTTTCATTTCATGTTTTTATAATGTCTCAATATAGTTTGATTTCTTTAATTTAATTAGTTCCATTATATAAAAAATAATTCAATAAGTTTTATTGTAATCATTGTTAATATTTATTTTGGAATGGAAACATTTTTATTCAAAAATAAAAATATTTTTTAAAAACCCTTTTAATCCAAATTTTTTTGGATTAATCATAAATTCAAAAATTCTGATTTCATGGAATGAAATAGATAATATGTATTCCATCTTAGGAATCATAAAAATTAATATATTGATATAATTTTAACATATTTTTTGTGGTAATGAATAGTAAAAACTGTAAAAATCTATTAACATAGTTAACATTAAAAGTAGATTATCGGGGGTTGAACTAAATGTATTGGTGTCAAAATGACTAATATTATTGAATAACATAGATTTAACAGAAATATTTATACCCAATATAATATAATATTAATAAAAGTTATGTTTTTTATCCATATCCTAGATGAATACATTAATATATTTGAATCATTTTGAAAATTCAATGAGTGTCCTCTCTCCCTCTTACAAAAGAACAACCTCTATATTTTCCTCTAAAAAAATAATGAGCCTTTTTGTTCCCCCAATTCATATCTCGATAAATTCCAAATCTCACTATAAATATCCTTGTTTACATGTATTGATCATAAAACTAACCTAGGAGGGATTTGTGTATAATCCTAAATATGTAGTTCGAAAAAGAGGTATAGTTCTTAACATGGATTTTTTTTATTTCTTATTTCACCTCTCCAAATAGTATTAATTGATGATGTATTAATATAATCTATATCTTCAATATTTTTGGATGATATTATGTTATCTTAATAAGTTATTTTTATCTCAGTATATAAATCAAATTAAAATGAAAACATCGTTCATTTGTATGGAGGACTACCGCCTCATGAACCGATGTAATTCATTTTTAGTAACAACCTCCCATGGATGGTAAAAGTGATATGTAATATATATATTTCTATATATGAAATAAATGATATATTAATCAACAATTAAAGATAATATATCATCTATAGTCTTACCTTACAACCACTAGATAATTAAAACGCCATTCTTGCATACGTGGGGATTAACAACTCCCTAAAGCAATGTGATTCATTTTTTTGTTTGAAATCACATAGATTCATTATATAATATTATTTAGAAAAAATATTATATTTATGATATAATAACCATTATTTATTTTCCAAATACTACTTACCTTATTTCCCATATTCTTTTTAAAAAATGAAAACATTACTCTTGAAAATGTTCGAACTACGGTCTTTATGATTGTAATGATATTAAATTTTAATAACCATGTTTAATAGTTTACTTTAAATTTATTATTAATGTATAAAAATAATAATTATATTAATACTATTATTGTTGATATTATTGAATAATGGCATCATTAACCATAGAAAACAACCCGAAATCATTTTGGACATATGAAATAAATATCATCAAAACATAGGATGTGAAGTAAATTCATTATATAATTATATATATAATATTAATAACTAAAATTAGAAGAATAATAATAATGTAAATGGGTATTATGAATGATAATAATTAATATGTGTTTTAGTATAATAATGTACCTAAAAATTCAGACTCGGGGTAAGGGAAACATTTTCTTAAAAACATCAGTTTATATGTTTTAATTATTTATATTATAAATAATTTTATTCCATGTTAATTTTCTTAAAAATATTTTATTGATAATTTTTTTAGAAATGAATTAATTAAAAAGTGTATTTTATATTCCCTTTTAATATATTTTCATGTTATTCTAAATAATTTTTTTTATATATTTTATTCAGAAAGTTAAAAAAAATTTAATTGAAAGATTCCTTTTTATATATACAACATCAATGGATTTTCAACTATCATATATGTTTTTTGTTGTTTTGATTTAATTAAAATCATCCATGTAATCAAAAAAGGAAAATAATTTTATTTTTAGTCTATTTATTTTTAAATAATGTTTTAAATTGAATATATATTTAGATATTTGAAAATGTTTTTTTATTTGTGTAAATTAGATTATAATGATTATGATGATGCAAATGAAGGATTTATTGTGTTATAAAAATTTTATGGTTTCTACTAATTTTTTTTATAATGATTGGAGATCTTGATATAACTCATGATGTTTGGTGATCCTGATATTTCTAATGATGTTGTATGATCCTGATTTATTTCTCCAATGTATTTTTTAAATGGATAGAGTTACTTAGGTTGGTTATATTAAGTGGTTATTTGAATATATTTAATGTCTTAATCTATTTTTAAGAGTGATTGTATGCGTGATATAAAGATTTTGTTCCATGTTACCAGCATAATTAATCTATTCATTTTGTTGGGTTTCTTATAGAATTCTAATTATTTCACAGGGTACTCTAAGGTGTTTAACTTTAAAGGTACGTTTGTATTACTCATAATGGATGAAAATACTTATTTTGTAGAGTATTTTCTTGAGATATTTATTATTGCAATGAAACCAATTTTTTCCATCATGATTTATTATGAAATATTTTTTGAATTTATCTTTCTAGATATTTTGATTTCATGGGTTTCAATTTTTTTAGTTTTACTAATATTTTAAAAAATAATTTTTTTTGAGTATTCATGGACTAATATGTATCTTTCATTATTTTTACATTCCACTTACTAATACTTTTATGATCATCCTATATTTTCAAATTATATTCATATGGTTCTATGTATGATTCAGGATAATGTTGAGGTCAAGATAAAAACTATTAATATATTACATGAATGGAAATTTGTTTGTATCTTTAATGATTTCTATTTTTGGAACAAATGGTCACTCAATTAAAGATTCCAAATTTTTATGAAATATTTATTTATATATATTTGATGGAATAACTATCTAAAACATTAAAACTAAAATTCCTCAATGAATACCAGAAAATAAATACTTTTATAAGGAATCAATTTAAAATATTATTTAAGGAGGGGTCTTTATTTGTTTATCACGTGAAAGGTTTAGATGATTTTATGGGATAAGATGAAGGATATAAATACCCATAATATAATCTCTTTTATGGTTATCATAATATATAATTTGAATATTTCATTATAACATGATCCATACAATGCCAATTTATAATCGTTTTCTACAAATGGAAAATTGTAGATGATATAGGATGGTGTAAAGTGACAATATTCATATAAATATGATACACAGATTTAATGTTAAAATAACTAATTGGTTTGATGTAATGATCTATTATTATATTCAGGCTATATATGGTGGTTGTATCCATAATATAGAGAAACATTGGTAACTACAATTGATCATGTCAATAGTGAGGAATTTTATAAGACAAAAAAATCTAAATTTTAGTGAATCTCTTCAATCAGTTGTTGATAAGGGTTGGATTAAATATTTGGAAAAGGCATTTGAATTCATGTTTTATACATATCATCACAAAAAAATATTTATAATTACTATTTTGAAGGTGGTGTTGATTAATTGTGGTAAAAATTTCATAATAGTAGAAAAATATAAGAGATTGATTCCATGGGATGACATACATTTAATAATATTCTCCTTGAGAAGTATTTTGCATTTGTTTTTCAAAAAATGAAAATAATTAAATACTTGTAATTGAGTAAAAATTAGGATAATTACATTACTATATATGAGGAAAACATCACATAATTAGCATTGTTTACAAAAAAATTTATCTGATATATTTATAGTATAATAATTAGTTATACAATGGATAATTCTAAATATTTAATTGATATTTACTCTCAAAAAATTAAATTTTATTAAATACTTTGTCAATGTTCTAATAATTGAGAAATAGAGTTTTTAATGATTTGGTATCCAAAAAACATTATTTGGATAAGAGACCCATATAATAGTCGAGTGGGAATAATCCATCAGTGAAATATAAAGGTAATAAAACAATGTATTCAATTAATAATAGTTGTGGTAAAAAGAACCCTGTGAAATTTCATATAAAATATTGGATGTTTCAATTTATGTGTTTTGTTTGGTTATATGTTTTTCCTAGAAAATAATATGATATGGGTATTAGTAAGATTAATTTTGAGAAACCCATTATAGCATGTTTTAAATTTCATGAGATGGTTAATTATGAAAATTCATTTATGAAGAAGTGAAACAATTATGGTATTCAATAGTTCTATAAGAATAAGGGTGTGGTGAATTCCATTTAAACTACTTTTAAAGACATTGGGATATTGGAAATTGTATAAAAATGTGAAATACAAGTTTGATAATATTATAATTATGCCTTGTTTGATTTGGTTCATTCATATTCATTCATATACGATAATCATACAGGTAAAATGAAAACATAACCTCATTAATTAATGTTAGTAATTTTTATAAATAACATACATGTCTTGTATTATGAAACATGAATATATATATATATATTTTTGTTATAATTTGTTGAATTTTTTCCCTATAAAATTTTTTAATTACAAATATGTATATTTTTTTTGTATTTAGGGTGTTGATTGGATATTAGTTTATCAAGATAAAATATATTACAAAGAAAAATATATTATTTTCCACAATTAATTTCATTTTTTATAAATGAATAAATTAATTAAATTGATGAAATTTCAAGAATATGAGAATCTATGAAGAGAGGGAAATTTTATGTACCATTTTTATATTATTTAAAATTAGGTAAATATTTTGTTAATGATCTGTCAATTATAAAAGAACATACATATTTTTTATAGGATGAGTTGCCTAGTATTATACCAAACAAGGAACATGAGATTATTAATAACTTATTTCTTGATGTTAATAAAATGTCACAACAACCTTATTGAATTTATCAAGTAGAAAAAAATTAATTGAAAAATTATTTTCATTGGTTACATGATAAAATTTTATTTAACACTATGACATCACTAACCGGTTCCCTTATTTTATTTATTAAAAATTAACATTTTTTATAACTATTATCCTTGATTATAGATTATTGAATAACATCCCTATTACGTGTATGTATATTTTTCCACTATCATTGTGCTGTTTAATCTACTCTAGAGACATAAATTTTTATCATAAGTGGGTTTTAAGTCCAGTACCATTAGCTAATGTTGCAGAAGGATGAAATATATAACATACCTTTTCTTACATTGTATATCTATTATTATTATGTGGTTGTACCCTTCGGGTTTAAAAATTATCCACTTTTATTCTTGGATATTATAATTATATTTTTTATTAAATATTTTATTTAATTTGTTTTTTGTGTTTTTTTAATATTTTGACTATTTAAAAAATAATTATGATAATGAAAAGAATAAATGGATTGTTCTAAAAACCTTGAATAATAACAAGTTATATAGAAAATTTATCAAATGTGAATTTTGGTTTAGAGAAAACTTCATTCTATTTTTATATAATTTATAAATATGGAATGAATATCAATCCCACAAAATATGAACTGGTTAATGAATTTCCATGACATTCAAATGTCATATAGATTTGCAGTTTTCATGGATTAGTTGGATATTACTAATAGTTTTTTGAAATTATTTTACTTTTATATATCCCACTAACCAATATATCAATACATGGAGTTAGGTTTATATTTTCAACAAATTGTGATGTTTTTTATGGAATTTTAAATAATATAGATAATTATCTAGTATTGGCCATAATTTCCTGAAATGGTGGATATAGTATCGAAAATATTGAGTCATTAAAGATACATGTTTTTTAAAGATTAATTATAAACTAATTTTTTAAGCATCATGTTAATTGAACACACATGAGTTTAATTGTCATATAGATAACCCTAAACATGAGGATTTTTTTTCATTTAAAATATCAAAAAATAATTTATGTGGAGTAAAATGTGAAATATATACCTATCATTCAATTTGGAAGTATATATTCACTCATATGTTTTTCAAAAAGATACATATGAGAAGGTTGGTATTGATAAAGTAATACTACTATATAATTATCCACCATATAGGAATGGAAAAAAGTCTAGATGCTGATATGTGTAAATAGATAATACTAAATTAACTATGCCACATTTGAAAAACTAGTATCAGGATATTGATTTGATACATGATGGAATTGAACATATTCATGTAGAAACTACCTCTATTTTTTAGGTGTAGGTAAAATCATCATTATTATAGAGGATTACAAAAAATCAAAATAATAAAAACGTTTTATAGGAAATGATATATTTGGGTAAGAAAGGTTTGTTTTGAAATGTTTATATTTATGGAGAAGAAAATTTTGTATTTAGAGAATGGTTATATGTTTCATGTGACACCCTGTTGAAGAAATAACTCTTGAGTTTGTCTTATTGATCTCCATTCTGAAATCATCATGGAAGAACAAAAATATATTAGGACCTTTGGGATAATTTGTAGTGGGAAAGAATTGAGAAAGATAATGATGATTTTACTATTAAATGGCTCACTTTACAATAGTTTAGAGCCTATTTAACAATACTAATGTAGGTGATTCAACCATTTCTATTCCATAATGGGAATATGATATTATATCCTTTAATTTTTGGGCTTCACTACCAAAAACATCATTATTAAAAAAATTAATTTGGGTATCTATTAAACAATTTACTATATATAGAAATTTTATTCTTCTTTGTGGTAAAATATATTTGGATCAATATTGATGAATTTCTTATATAGAGGCAAATATATTTCAAGGAGCCCCAATTTACATTGTATATTATTATGTTCCACGATTTACATATAACTTTTAGAAAGGTCTTTATAACTATACGGAAAATAATTAAATTTCTGAAAATGTTTCCATCCTCTTTTATATGCACAATCAGAGGGAATGATTCAGAATTTAGAAGATGTGATTTGACTATAATACATAGATTATAAGGGTATTTTGGATCAACATATAACATTTTTTACTTTTATTATAATCATTGTTTATATATTAGAATAAAGGGGTAACCATTTATGGAATTATATAGAAAGGGGCATCATACTCTCAAATTTTGGGATAATGTTGTGTAATGAAATTTATTTGGGACAAAATTCGTAGATTAAATGGTTATAAGGTAAAAATTATTTCTAATAACATGAATACACATCAAATAATGAAAAAAACCTATATATAAAACTGATGGAATTATCTTTCATTTTAGGTCACCAATCTTGCTTTTCGTAAAGTATCTCGATGAAGATGTGTTATGAATTTTAGTAATATGGGAATATTAATCCAAACATTTATTAAATTATATTTATTTCAAGAAATTATTGGCTTAGTTTCTTATCGAGTTTCCATACCTATGAATTTTTGTTAGGTGCATGACAAATTTAATGTTTATGTTTTTTGGAAAATATGTACCAGATGCATCTCATGTTCTGAGCACTACAGTCATTCAATTATAAGAAAACATATCTTTGGAGGAATATAAAATAAATATTATTGATTAAAAAGAAGTGTTTTGTATTATAATTTAAATTACATAGTAATAGTTTTTATAAAAATCCATATTGCTGAAGAAGCAGCCTGGGAGTAAGAAAATGATATAAAATAAAAATATTCCAAATTATTTGTGTAATGGAAAGAATTATGCGGATTAATTTTTTTATAATCTTTAGGTATGTTTAAAACTGGTAAATGAAAATTAAAATCATTTCCAAATCACAATAATAAATTTGAAATTCTTTTTTATAGATTTTTCTTCATTTTAAGAATACTAAGTACTTTTTCAATCGAACTGAAAATGATTTATTTCTATCAAAATAAGGATTTCATGCTTTATAAGGTTCTATATAAATGAATTACTTCAAACTATTAAATTATATTTTCTATAAATTGATTTAATTTTTGTATTAATAATGTAAAATTTATCATAGCATGAATGAATTATTAATAATTTTATAAAATGATTGTTTTTTAAAGGAATAGTGAATATAATTTTTTTAAACTATATTTTATTTTCATGATTTAAAATTTTTACCACTATTTTATATTATTTTTATAATTTTATTAGTTAATTTTTATTTAAAGTATTCCTAAAAATATTTAATCAATATTACCCTTGAATTTTGTATAATAACATTTTCGTAATTGAATAATATTTCCGTCAATAGATGTTTTCTATCACATTGTTTGTGTATAAAACAAAGTTATATTCTAAAAACTAATTAAATTTATTTTTAATTAAATAGAAAAATATGTTAAATAATAATAAATTATATTCTATAAAAATTACAACCTATTTTTTGGGCAAAATGAATACAAAAAATAGTAGAATATATTACCAATATGAATGATATTATTTGTTTACCCAGGGGTTGATGTAATGATATAAGGGTGAAAATGAACTGATTATATGCCTAAATAATATTTAATTTATAAATTTATATGATATATGATATATTATTTTTAAATATTCTATTTGGATGCCATTTATCTTGAGTTAGACATTAATATATTTTGATCATCTCAAAATTTATATGTTTTTTCTCTCCCCCGCTAATAAAATCACACCCCATTCTCTCTCCTTTATAAAATTTATGTTCATCATGGTTCATGGGTGAATTACACAAATAACTTTCTAGTATCCATACCCACACCCTAGAGCCTCAGTTTTGATAAAACAAACATCATTGTAAGGGTCTATGTATAACCCTATTGAGTTTCTCTGAATTAGAGGTATGGTTTCTAACTGAGCATTTTTATTTTATTTCTTTTTATAGTTCCTCAAAATTTTATTTAACAATTATTAAATAGTTAAAATATTACTGTTCATATAATTATATATAATTATGTAATTGAAATAACCTATATCCCTCTCCTCTATATAACAAATTGGAAAATGAAACCCTCTTCAATGTGTATGGTGGACTACCACCTCTTGAATGGACATAATTCATTTTCCATCACTGCATATCAATAACTCTTATAATGTTTGATTTAAAATATATATATATATAAATGATATTAATTTTTTATCATTATATAATGATTATATATTATATAATTTTTTTATATTTCCATTCATTATTAATGATAATTTCGTTCATGCGTACCAGTGGTTTACCACCTTCATAAATCTAGGTGACAATTTTTCATGAACAAATCACATGTATTATATATATAAATATTTTTAAATAAATTAAATTAAATTTATTATATTATAATAAATGTTTAAATGTATAAAAATACTTTCTTTCATTCCCCCGTGCTCTTTTAAAAATGAAAATGTTACTCATGGGTACACACTACTTATCTTCTGCGTGATTGTAACATATTTTATATTTCCTAATTTTATTTATCAGTTGTGTTAAAAATTATAATTAATGTTCAAAAATGATAATTATTTAATGATTATTAATTTGGATATGATGTGAAAATGAAATATTTGACTATATTCTACAGAGTAATGTAATTGTGGACATGTGAGACAAATATCATCATAATGCTTGATGTGAACATAGTTGATTATGTAATTGTATATAATCTGGTAATAAAACAATTAATAATAAAACAATAATCCTTATTAATAAATTAAATAAATAACATATATTTATTATTCTTTAATATAAATAACATACAGGTTGATTGAGACTCAATGTATGGCACACATTACCATAAAACCATCATTTAAAATGTTTTAAATACTTATTTTTAAATTATTTATTAATATTAAATATTCATAAAAATAATTTATTGATTTTTATATTTTTAAATTTATGAAATATAATTGAAATTTTAATTTACTATTTTACTTTCATTGAATGGTTTGTAATATGAATCTGTTTTTTATAGAACATTTTGACTAAAAGGGAAATAAACTATTCTATTCTAACGAATATAGAATCAATATATTATCCCAATACCGTAATAGTTATTTTATGTTTGGATTCCATTAAAATATTTTATATTCTAATAAATGAAAATGACAAACTTCCCATTATTCTCATTATTTTTAGATGTAATTAAAGGGAATAGACAGCAATATGTACAGAAATTATTTTTATAATTGAGAAAATAATAGTTTTGTATCTATGATTATGGAAATAAAATAATTCTTATGTTGATTTTTTTTATTCTTTGTATTTTTTTATAATCACATGTTTCTAAAATAGTACTATTTGTGATATGTGAACTATATATTTCTAATTATTATGGGTGATAACGGTATATAACTCTAATAAATTAGGTTGGGGATAGATTAAACCTATTAGGTTTCTCATAAAAGAATATACGAATTTATACTGATAGATATTCTATCTATAAGAGTTTTATGATATGATTCCTCAATTTAAATATGTGATTTTATCTATTATTTATATGGGTACTTCCATAAAAAAATGATTGTATAGGTATAATAAGGAGGATAATTTAATGGGATGTTTATTCTACACATGAGGGATAAAAATAGAAATAGTTGAAAATAATTTCATGAGATTGTCATGATCTCCAAGAAACATTACCTAGTCTTATATTTTTCCTTTAATATTACCAATGAATTTTTATAAGAAAATATTTTAGTGTAAAGGATTATTTCTCTTGTAAACAAAATATTTATTTTTTTCTCAAATTATATTTTGAAAATGGTAAATTCTTATTAGTATTCACATATTAATAGGTTTATTTTATAATTTTTATATTTCCCTTACCAGATTTTTTGTGCTCCTCCCACATTTTGATATATTTTTCATAGGGTTTTAAAGAATATTATATCCAAGGATAAGGGGAACAAATATGTTTTTATGATAATTTAGGAAAACAAAATGTTTTTATCTTCAATTTTTTGAATATTTGGAATACAGGATACTAAGTATAAGAATCCACATTGTGGTGTCATATAATTTTTTTATAGATGATGACATAATTCTATAAAAATATAATCTAAAAATATTTCCAGGAATTCAAAAAGTGGACTCTTTTAGAAAGAATTTTCCTTATGGATAATTTAAGGATGAATCATTTTATAGCATGATGAAGGTTTTTCTAAAAGTAATTATAGTTATGTTAATGATTTTTTAGGATTAAATATGGACACAAATTCCAAATGTATAACTGAATATAATGATAATGATAATATGAAATGGATCCTAAAATAAAATTGATATATTTACTACGGTACATAGTCAAGTTGTTGAATCCAGAAAATAAGATATGGAATATGAGAAAATTCTCAATGGATTCAGGTTAATTGTATGAAAATTGAGGTCATAAAATTTGTAATCATATATAAAATTTTTAATGATTTTTTATTGATCTTATAAAAATAATAAGTCTTAGGGAAAGGAATTAGAGGAAATATCTTCCTATGTATAATAATGTAAATCTAATTCCTAAGATAACGGACTTAACTTAAAAATGCTTCAAAATCTAATGAATTTTTAGGATGAATAGGTTTCATACATGGAATAATTCATTGAGGATAACTAAATGTTAATCATTATGAATTTATCAATAAACAAAGAAATAAACAAAATAGTTATAAACATTAATGATTAAAGAGATCTAGTTGGTGAACCTAAAAAGTAGATAAAAAACAAAATTGATACAAAAAAGAGATCAAATACATATTTTCCCCTAAATTAATAATTTTATGAGAGGATTGAATTTGAGAATAATTTTGGATCAATGATATATGTGATGACTATAAAATTGGTGAAAATAGTTGATTATATCAAGAAGAATAAGTGGTGGTTGTAAGCCAAAAAATGAAATAAAGGAAATCTTTTACAAGAAAGATATTACAAAAAGAACCCACATCCAATGAAATATAGAATACAAGACAATATTGGGGATCTTAACATGTTATATAAGTGAATAATCTAAAATAAAAGGGTAATTGAAATGATTTTACTATGGAATATTATAAAACAAGATGTATTTTTTAATAAAATATCAAGGGATCAATGGTTGTTGAATGTTTCTATAGAAACATTTCATCCATGGAATGGTTATAAAAGTTATAATTTTAATGAGAAATATTTTATATAATATAAATGGAAAAAATATGTATTTTAAAATGAAAATAGTTGAAATAATCATATAGAATTAATATGTTCTTATGAAATGTGTTATGAGAACATTCAACAAAGGAAAGTATTTAGTGCTAAAAAAATTGGTTCAAAAATTAGAAGAGTATAATGGATAAAAAAAGGGTTCACCGTGTATAGGAAAAAATATACTTATACCATACATCATTGGAAGAGAAAAAAATTCAAAAATGAAGGTAAAATGTAAATGTTTCTATAATTTTGATATTGATGGAAGAATATCTAAATATTGTATTTTCAATGATAAAATTGAATGAGGTGGATCTCTTGGATATTAAGGAGGAAAAAATTAAGTAAACAAACACTGTTTCACAAAAACCACTACAATTTAATGGATTAATATGGGTGAAAGTTCACTCATGTGGTGGAGAAATCATGATGATGGATTCAGTGGTAAGGATTCTATAGAGGAAACATAATGATGTTAAATTAGAATCATATTAGAGTAAATTCTAATGAAACGTAAGGATAAGACCAATTGAAACATCCAAAAAACTATTGTGTAAGTGGTATAACATAATTTATAAACACTATCAAGGAGTTATAGAATGTAAAAACAAAAGGGTTCATCCACTGTTACCAACCATCATTCCAAATGTATGAAAACAAAGTCCATTATTTTAATATATTTACATTATCTTATCTATTATTGAAGTGTTTCATGTTTTTTAGTAGATATGATCCATGGGAAGTTACACAAGATATTACAATTGATACATTGACATTCTATAATGATTCAACTAATTTTGGAAGAAGAATAAATGTTACCTTGTTGAAGGAGAAATAATGAGAATATGACTTTTAGAAGAAGGGTTGGATTAATAACATTAGTGTTAAAAGATGGTATAAATTTATAATATGTGTTATATTTTAAATATAATTATCATCAAATTTGTTTTATATTTTTGATATAGAATAAAATGGGTAGTGGAATAACATAAAAAATGATTTATATGATTTATTTATATTATGATAATTTTGATAACATGTACTAGTTTATAGTACATTGAATGATTCTATATGGATGGATCTTATGATGTATTTCATATATATATTGAAATAAATATGATGATTTTTTTGAATGTTTTAATGATAATG
Source organism: Viscum album (assembly GCA_963277665.1). NCBI lineage: Eukaryota > Viridiplantae > Streptophyta > Magnoliopsida > Santalales > Viscaceae > Viscum > Viscum album. The sequence continues at coordinate 1,137,764,418 of OY728166.1, forward strand.
AACAAAATTTGGTATCTCCATCATTAATGGAATGAAACCTAATGATTAAATATCTATTCACTATTGATATCTTTTTTTTAGAAATTTTGTATTAATATAAGTGTCCAAATTTGATCTATAATGATACAATATTTTATGAATGACACGCTATATAATTTATTATTACTCACTAAATGTTTTGGAAAATTTTAGATGTGTTTAATGAAACTCTTCCATAGTAAAATCTAATAATTTTTATTTATTGTTTATTATAAAAATAATTTTGTCTAATTTAAAACCGATATTATTAGAATAATATATATCTTTATAAACCATTTTCTGAGATAGATTGATTATAATATTTTTTTATATTATTTCCAAGTGTAAATTTGATCCACTAAATTCTTTAAACAATTAAACCATAGTTTAATAATTTTTAATATTTGATGATAACTATGAAACTGATTATATAGCGACATATATATAACGAAATTGTAGGTACCTTGATCTTTATTGGAAAATGGTGGATACCGTCATCTCTTAGTTTCATAAAATAAATGGATTTACAAAGGGGAGAAGTTATTTTGGTGTTTATAAAACTAATGTATCATGATATGTAGCATCCACATAGGCGATGTCCCGAGATAATAATTCAATAGAAAAAAATATTAGTGTTTCTTATTTCAGACATCATGATATTAGTAGGAGAATAATAATAAATTATGGGTCCACAAAAATGTATTTATGGATTGGATTTGATATAAAAGGGGTAGATTGAGTATAATGAATCAACATGTTATCTTTTCCCTCAAAGGGATAATAGGAATCATGGGATGTAGGAGGAATAATTTTGATAGTAAAACAATTTTAAATTCATGATATATTTGTTATGTGTTTCCTTAAAAAAATATTATTGGAATCTAAATAATTTTTATTGTTTTTATGTTGAAAGATTTTTTATGAAAAGTTATTAGTGACTTAAAATTACTTTTGGAACAAAATAATATTTTCTCATATAGATGATCTAGATGTTTTGAGAAGCTCATATAGTATTCAAAAATTAGCATATGGTTTATAAGGGAAGACACTATTTTGAAAATAATATAGTGTCTATAAAAAAATTAAATTAACATGAGAATGTGTTTGGATGATTTGTATATTCATTGATGAATTAATATACCATATATATGTACTATAACATAGATGTTTTTGGTTATTTTCTAATGAATATTTTCTTAAGATTAAAATTAAAAATGGAATTTTCATAATGATAACTATAATGTTGGACTACATGATTTCTTGGTTTCAAATAGATTTTAAGGGTCTTTATATGGTTCATACAATTATATGTTTGATGTATAGTAGACCACACCATGGACTATGCAATAAATAAAATGGTTTCTTAAAACTTTTCAAAGGATTCTCACTATGATGGGGAAGATGTAATTTGGAATTATATCACTCATTGAGTGTTATTGTGGGAAAATTTTTATTTTGTAGGATGTGGTTAATGGAGTACATGAAAATTGGAAATTAAATGAATTATTTTCATAATTATAGGTTAAAAAATGGGTAAACATTGGAGAATACACTGTGGACAACACTAAGGAGGATATATAGATTCAATGTGATAAACATTGAGGTACATAATATGTATTCTGAATTCCATAGGTGGATAACGTGAGAATGTTAATGTGGGGTGTTGGAGAACATTCCACCATGGTAAAAGATGTGGAAGGTATTAGGTTTCCCCAGAATAAATAAAAATAGGATGTTGGCATGTCACTTTGTGTTTTGATGGGAAAACTGTGTGAAGTGGAATTAGACAATATCATGGTGGTTATGAACAAATTCCCATGATGAGTTTTTATCCTAACATTTTTAAAGATATTATATTTAAACAGAAATTTATGGGAAATCATTACTTGATATTTATTTAATAAAATAAAATATATTTCAATATATTTCATTGATATGGTAATTGAATATTCCAAATATTATACAAAACATCATCATGTATGACCTTGATATTTTTAGTTTTAGTGAGAGAGGAATTATATTGAAATAATTATGGATATAAACACACATAAAATGTAATATTATGTAAGATATGATTCAAATAGAAAATTTTAATATCATTAACTATTCAAGGAGTAAAATGGACTGATTTATTTAGGGAGATTTCTTTTGGAAAAAATATATCTATAAAATATTGTGAAAAAATAAAAGAAAAGTAAAAGAAAAGTATTTAACAACATATATGAAGATGTGATAAAAAATGTAGTGCATTCCCATATAATTATTATAGAAGATGATGATGAAGAATGTTTCTTCTATTATATATCAATGTGCAGAATAGGGACATATCTGATTCTATAAGAAGAAGAAAATGAGATTTCAAATTTTTTCTAGAAGGAGAAGAAGAAGAAGATATCACTATAGTATAGTGATAAATTAGAAATATTGATGAAGGTATAGAAAATAATGAAATAGTCAAAGAAGAATAATTGATTGTCATATAAGATCCTACAAAAGAATAAATGGTTTCCATGAATATACATGAAAATATAATAATTTTATTCATGTTGATGTTCAATACAGTATTATGATGAAGTAGTAATTATAGATCAACATCAGACTTCAACATATGATTAATTAAAAACAAAAACAATGTTTTTTTAGTCATGGAAAATAATGTTAAAGTCACAATAAAATCTATATCTATGATTAAAGGAGGGTAGTGATGGGAGATAATCGTTGGTGGAGGTGATCCAAAACTACGTCAAGTAAAGTGATTAAACATATTCATAAGAGTCATTTATCTTAATCCAAAAATGAAACACTATGATAAATTGATTCTAATGATCTAAACATCACTATTTCATGCACTATGGATTATCGCAGTGTTTGTGAAAGAATTAGAAAAAATCATTTCATATATATATATATATATATATATATTCCTGTATTATATTTTCTCATACATTAATTATGAGGTTGGTTTAAAAAGACACTGATCAAATCTAGTAATGACGTAGAAAAGTGAGATTAACTAATGATCATCATCTAATGAATGTTTACGGGAAGACCTTACTACATTGAGGTCCATATCATCAAGGGAAAAATATATTTGATGGGAAAAATAATAATATTTTTAAATATTCCACACCATGATTCATCCTTCCTACGGTATTTATTTATTATGTTCTTTACGGGGTCCTATCTTATATTGATTGAGGATATAGAATGTTATGTGGAGTGGGGTATTCATAAAGTATGTATTAGGAACTTATTTTTTTTAGAATAATATATTATAACTACTATAATTATTATCAATTTGAACTCGAGGTAATTTCAATAAATATTTTAATGAACCATGTCAGCACCTTAAATCATGGTGATTTTAAAAAATCTATATTTATATGAAATAGATGAAATTCTTTGAGTATTATTTCGATATTAAGAAAACTTTTATTTTGATTTTAAATTTTAAATTTATATATTTTATAAAATAAAAACATCATTTTTCATGAGGTTTAGTAGATGGATTTTATACATCTAAAGTAGTTCATTATTCATAGGAAGATATATCTATAAATATATGTTTAGAAAAACTATAAAAGAATTCCATGTGATAGAATTTGAAATATTGAAATCATGATCAGTAATACTATTCTAATGATAAATTCTTGTCTTTTAGATTCATTAAAGTGTGATTTAGTTTCACAATACTCACCCCTCCACTAATAAAATCATGTTTTATGAATATGCTTTTTTTCATAATTTATTATCTATTATAATTGTAAATGGATTATGATTTTCATAAAAAATATCAATCTATTTGTTTATACATCATTAATTGGTATAGGTTGTTGGTCCAATGACAAAGGAAGTCTGTGTATTTGGTTGAGCATCTAAAAAAAGGTATGATGGAATTGGGGTCTGATTCCTCTTGAAAGGTCATGGTTTATAGTGCATTATTCAATTATATGAGTTTATGGATAAAATATTAGACTCAAGCTAATTTTGATCTAAAACACTATAAAACCACATATGTTTATATTTTTATTCATATTTATTTATATAATTTATATTTTCAATAAATTTTCCTTTCATATGGACTCTTGGATATCAAAACATATTTTAGTGAAATTAATATAGGATCATTGGCTATGTAAGAATTTTTTATATATATAACAATATCCTATATTTAATAGTATTGTGAAAAATAATTTCATTTAGATGTTAAATGATAAAATGATGGTTGGAATCAATTGGTGCCACCTGTATTTTATGGTTATTACTATGGTAATTTTGATGTTAAGACATAATATTTCCTTAAGAAATATAGTATAGAAATTTTTTACTTAATTGTAATGGTGTATAAACTATTTAGGAAAGATAATGATATTATCACTGGTAATCATATAACTAAGTCTGTTCTAAATTATAAAATTATGAATGTCTTGTATTGTGTTACTAAAAGTAATGTTTTCTTCGTTATTCATCAAAAACAATTTTCATGTTATTTAAAGAATTATTTAATAACTTATTAGGTTATAGATAAGTTTAAAAGTACTAGGATTGACATGTTTTGAGATGAATATAAACACTTTAATAAGGTGTAAAATGAGACTGGAAATAAAATCTTTTATAGATTCATAATCATTATAAATCTAATGATCTCCCTCGATGAAGCTTTAGAAAAATAAATCATTCTTTAATGAATTATAAGATAAATAAATTTTTTTTGGAATACTATTACTGTATTAATATAATAAATAAATAACACTATGGTGTTCAAAATTGATAAACTAATTAGTTATCTTGTACAATATGATGTGTATTTGAATAATTTTTCTAAATAAAAGATTACAGAAAACAATGGTTCAGAAATATTTTTTTTTCATTTTTGAAATATTAGATATGTTTAAGTTAAAATAATTATTTATTTCCAATTTTGAATGTAGTAAAAAATTTAATTAAAATCATAAAATATTTTTGAATTTCATTTAAAAGATATTATCATAGTGGTAATCTAAAATGAAATAACAAATGTAATTTTAATTTAACATTAAATACATAATATATAACATATTATGAGTATAGAATGGAATTTCACATAAATCATGAGATTCTATGAATAAATAAGTGAAATGTGGATAAAAATTTAATAAATAAATAGAAATAGAGTATTGGATATAGGATAAATCCTTACAGAATAATCTGACTGAAATGAGAAATATATAACCAAGATTAAAACATCTTACTTACGGTTCATAGAAACATTTAATGACATTAGTTTTTTGAATTTTTTCATTTTATTATAATAATAAATATTACTTGAATAACCTATTATAAATGAGTAAAAAATATATTTACTATCACAAAGAGAATTTATAAGACATTCAATCTTATATTTGGGAATTTAATAATGTAATAAGAATCTTATTGATGTAATAATGTTATTTCATAACTAAATGAAAAGATAATATAAATAACATTATGTATGAGTGACAAATACATTAAATATTTATATACCATTATAATGGAGAATAAAAATAGTATAAAAATTATGAATGTTTCAAGGAATGAATGTTTTTATTTATTTAGAGAAGTGATAGTTATGATAAGAGTGTGTTGATGAAGAAGGTAACAAGAAAAAAGTATTTACAGTTATGATAGGATCCACCATAAAATAATAGTAATTTATTTTTAAAAATATTAAAATTAATGATCTCTACTGTTAATTTTTCTAGATATAGGATGTACGGGTTCCATTCTAGTGAATTATATCTTATATTTCGTTAATTTTTCGTAACAATAACATATATATAACTATATAATTATCTTTTGGAATTTATTTTAAGAGGTTTATTATGTAATTTTGTGTTCAATATTTTTTTGAATAATCCCATCAGACCCTATGTTACAAGGGTATCAAAATTTCATATTAATTGAATTTTTATGAAAGATGTCTAATAATTCTCAATAATGATATATGGATAATGAAAAATTGTTTCTATATGAATATGAATAGATGACAATCAAAATTTATTTCTTATAACCTATTTTATACAGGAACTACCAATATTGGGTAAAATTCTAGGCGAAAGGTAAAAGGTTTTGGTGAGGTTAATATATCAACTTGTTCTATTATTAATAAAAAATGGTTTATATATAGATTAAAACATTAATTTATTGTTATTTCCTAAATATATAGCAATTAAATTAAATTTAAATTTTGTAATTGTAAATTACTTATCTGTAATTATGATTAAATATTAGTTCATTATAACCACATGAAAATATTTATTCTTTTAAACTTTATGAGATAACATATCAAAATATAAATTGTTAACTCCTATAAAAAAAATATAGTATTATATTTTATAGGGTTATTGGTCATGTTATCATTACGATAATTCATATCCATTGAAATAATCATATTGTATTAGTGTTACTATAAATTATGAGTGTAAAGATAATGTATTTGATATGTGCACAAAATTAAAGATTCACAAATAGTGGGTTAAGCTATTTGAGAATGCAATCACTATCATACCACTCTAATTATATAATCTTAGTTTATTTAAATTTATTCACATTACATGTCTTAAAGTTGATAATTATGGATTATTCATTATATATTACTATAGTAGATTTACATTGGTTTACAATCCATCTCATAAGAGTGAAACCTTATATAACTTTTTTTTTCTTATTGTTAATAATAACAGAATGATAAAAGTTATATTATTTACTATATTATAATAGATAATGGAGAATAATTTAAAAACTGTAATTTTAGAATGCATGCAAATGTAATGGTAATTTTCTTGAATTTTTTCTCCGTGAAACTATAATAAAATGGAATTGTTGAATTTAATAATATAAAAATTCAAGAAATATAAACAACAATGCCAAGTGTTAATTCCTTAAATTGATATTTTTAATCTTAATTTGTTTATAGAAACATATATTTATTTCCTTACTGAACACATATAAAACATAGTCTCCAAAAAAATCCCCAAGATTTGTTGAATGGAATGAAAATAAATAATTTTTTGATACAATGTATATATTATTATCATTAAGGATAGTTTCAATAAATTTTATTTCAAGTCTTATAAATGAATTTTAATAGGATATTCATGTATAAGTAATGATTATATTGTTTATAGTAATGGAATATTATATTTTTATAAATCCTTCAATATAAAAATTTATGAAAAATAATCAATGTATAATTTTAATAAATAAAATAAAATATAGTAAAAAATTTTGTATTTTAATTTTAGAGATCCTTCATATTTGAAAAATCAAACTAATTTTCTTCATAAACCAGATAACGAAAAGTAATAATTAGGTCAACAATGGATCATGATGGTATATCAAGATCATCCAATTGAATGTTTGATTTTTGATGTTGACTAAAAAATGAAAAATAAAAGTTTGGTATGAAAATTTATGTAGATATAATATTTACATTACCATTTATTTTGAATGATCTCTCAAGGGATAATTTGGTTATTTCCATACAAGAGGAACTTAATCACATTTCAATGAATGAGGTTATAAAATTTTTTAAACCTACTAAAAATAAATAAGTAATTGGATCTAAATAAATTTTAAATTTTAAACTCTCTGAATCAATATAGATAATAAAAAATAAGGCTATATTGGTTACTACTTATTATCATGAAGAATAAATATTTTTCATTAGGTAGAAATTTTTACCAGCTAAATGTTTGATGAGATTCAAATTTAATTATCATATACATGAAGTTAATTCTTAAATCTATATTAAATTAATGTTAAAGTTTCATTTTTAATGTTATTTTCTCTAAAGATGTTTATGTAAATCAATCACTATGATTTAATCCTAAGATGAATCCAAATCATTTAATTATGATTTCTAAAAACAATTATAGGCTACAATAGAACTATGATCTTGGTATAAAAATATATCCCAATTTATTTTCATGAATTAGTTTGAGAACCATTATTTTTATCCTACACTATTTAAAAAATATAAATCTTAGAATATCATAAATCTTTGTATTTATCTTTATGATATATAATTGGTATATCCAATGAATTTATTATTATTAAATTTTTATATTTGATCACTATTAGGTTTGATATGTGTATTAGGGTAGAAATCATGTATTTTTTCTTAGATCAGATCAATAAAAAAGAAGATTGAATTTTTATTAATTAATTTAAATATGTGGTTGTATTTTGGAAATGGTTTAAAAATTATTATTTTATATGTATGAATTCTCCTCTGATTACTTTATTTATATTTGTTCAATATAATTATGTGAAATATGTTGATCATAGATTTTTATGTGGAATGATTTTTTCTAACATATTTAAATTCTGCTAGACCTTATTTGATGTCTACTGTATTCTTATGCTATTGATTTTGGGCTGACTCAAAATAAATTCACTTCAAATCATGTAATTGATTTGAAATTTATGTAAAAGGTACTACGAATCATGTTTATTTTATACACAAAAAATATATTTAATTAGTTAGTCATTTAAAATTATTCTTTAAAGGTTATTATAATTATTGGAAAAGAATAATTGATATATTTCATTTTTAACATAATTTTTGTTTCATAGAGTTTAAAGATGTAACATTATGTTGTTTTATCAAAATCTAAATTGGATTATCTCTCATAAATATGTTGTAATTTATATACACTCAATATTAGGTATTATTTATAGAAATTTTATATTCATATTGAAAGGAATCATCCTACGTTTGATAATGGAGTAGCCATATCTATTTTGATCAAAATTAAATTGAATTATGAAATGAATAAAATTTAATTGTTATATAAAATCATCATATACAATTATTGGGATTGAAATATAATTTAATAGTTTTTTTTCTACTACGAAAAACTATTTTATACATTTATAAAACCATTTTATGATGTGATTCGTGAAAAGATTAAATAGAGGATTGGAATGATATAAGCATCATAATATTTCTCAACATGGAGCTATGAAATTATATTCATAAAATAAATTTTATAATATATTATATTTTATAAATTAGTTTAATTAATATTTAATGATTTTCTTTTTATAACAAAATTTTATCTCTAAAAAAATATCACTGTAATATAAAATTTGATGTAGAAAATATTTTATTAAAAGGAATAATAAATTACTATTTTATTATATAATAATTTCATTAAAATATTCTAATTTCACCTTTTATGCATATTTATATTTACTTTATGAATTGTTTTTAAAAATGGACATAGTTCATTAATATTCTTCTCTTTTTATCCTTACAAAATGGTGAGAGATGGTCTCATCTAGTAATTAAAAAAATTTGTCGAATACAGATGAGAACCATGATTTTTTGAGCTATAAAGTTTGATAATTATAGATTATAACTCTGTTTATAATTTTTATGATATTTAATGTATCCCTATATTAGATCACATATTTTGCGTAATATTTTGTACTCATTTATTTTCATTCAAATTGTTTAATAATAATTAATAATTAATAATTTATTATCTGTATTTATTAATATTTATTATTTTATAATATTATATTTAGATTTTCATAATTAGTTACCTTTACAAATTAAATTACATTCTTCATGAATTTTTTTATAGTTGGAAATTTGTATAAGTTTCCAACCATTGATTAAATCAAAGAAATATTTAAATTAATGTTAATTATTTAATTTTTTATCTTATGTATTGAGTGTTAAACATTTTGGAATTTTTTTGGACCTTATTGTTTTTTATAATAACTCTTATATTTTAATTTTTCAGTCATACATCTCGATATAATTTTATAATCCTCTTAATTTTGTGATATATTACACACATACATTTTTAGAAGTAAAATATTTTAAATATTTTTTTAGAAGTCAAATTTTACACATATCGATTGTATAAAATGTTAATATTAGTTTAGCTATTATTAAAATTTTAATGATCATAATTATTATAACTTATTCATAAGGTAAAAATATTATTAACGAATCCATGTTAAAAATATATTACATATTTAATAATGAAATTAGATATCATGTAGAGTGGATATATCATTAGTCAATGAGTGAAAATTTACATCTTTGAAATTTAAAATTATGAATCATATATGTATTATCACATTGAAACTAATGGAATTGTATAGAATACACTATCAAATAGGGAAATATACTTAAATTAAGAAGATTATTTCAAATAGATATTTATAGGGAAATCACTTCTATTAAATGAATACAATTTTAATTTTATGATCAGTAAATGTTTTATTTGGAATTTATGATATATTTGTTTAATGAAATAATTATTTTAACATTCAGGAATTTTAGAAGAATTATTTTCTAACAATGAAGAAGTTCATTATTTAGAGAATGATATCTCTAAAAATTAATATTGAGAAAAACAAGATAGCTGATCCAATATATAGATTTTGAAATATTTTGATCAGAATCACCACTGATATTCTTGAGAGTACATCCATATACTATTATTCAATAATGTTTGATCATGTTTCAACATGTTCAATCATTCTCTCTGTAAATATATTTTTTTAAAATATATTTTTTTATTTTATTCTATAATGTGATTATAAATACTTTAATATTTTTCATAAGAATGTTTTTGTTATACCTTTATATGAGGTAAAGTTTATAATTTTTTATACCTCAAAATAAAAAAACGTGGTAAAGTATTTGAATATGCATCCACTAAAAGTGGTAAATTTTAATTGGGCTTTAAATATAATATAAAATTATTATTTTTTATTATAATCCATATATCTGAATGCATAGATGGTTATGAAGTGTATATAATGAATATTTAGATTTAATATACTTAAAAATTATTATGGTCATATTTATTTTTCCACATATTGTTTTAAATGTTTTTTTATTAATTAACTCACACATTGACTCAATAACTTCTTAATATTTAGAAAAAAATCATACTAAAAAAACAAGAAACAAAATCACCCATTGATATCCAATAATATATAAAGTAAAATTAATTACATAAATAGTGTCAAAATAGAGGCATCTTGTCAACCAAGATGTCCATCCATTGTGTGATAATGAAATAGTCATTAGGGAACCGCTAATAGTGTCCCAACATAAGTGTGATATAATAAGTGTTTTCATGAAAATGAATACACATTTACAAACATAGATAAAAAATATTCCTACTTGAATTATTTGATAATAATAAGTATAACAAGATTGAAAACCAAATTTACATTCAATGATTACATTGAATGATACTCTATATACTGAGAGGATAAATTTATATCATTATTGTATTGATTATAAGATATGTGACTAAGATGAGTGGGACTAGGCATTCATATATATATTCCAATATGAAAATCATAATATAGTCTAGTTTCAATAGTCATTCAATAATTATTAAGGGTTTATGTATACCCATTTATGGGAGATATTACAGGTCATCTATTTATAAATATGGGAAATGGTAAAATTGATTTGGAGAACCATTATCCCATCGCCCTAAGACTCATGTAATATAGCCATGATATTGTTAAATCATCTTATTCCATCAAACTACAAATATAATTAGGTGTACCTAAGAACCCTGTATATAAAATATAAAAAGTAAAAAAACTTTTATATTTATATTTTAATTATTTAAGATATCAATCTTTTATCCATGTGAATGGTTTATTACTAGTTACTCATATCAAAAATATTAATAAGTAAAAGAAATATCCATGATAAAATCATCACAATGAACATCTAGAGTTGAAACAAAAATAATAATTACATATTTAAGGAAAATAAAAAACTATATCAACAAAGATTATGATGATAAGAAATTAAAAAATAGCTAGATACAGAGAGGAACCAACATTCTCCAAATCATATCATTTTCTATTAAACCCAATTGATAGGTCATATATTTATAATTATATCCAACATATTTTAAAGGAATAAAAATCGTAGACCAATTAAATACTAAAGTATAACAAGGAAGAATGTAAAAAACATTGAGAAGTCATATATTTGGAACCAAATGACCATTTCACACTTGAAATCAATGATACAAGAGGGTAAAATTAATTTAGGTGATTATTATTTAATTTATTATTATTATTTTACCAAATATTCAGGAATAACATATGGATCCCCACTATGGAATATATATAGGGTGATTTTTGAATATCATGGGTTGGACATATCCTTTTTAATATGGTTATACATATGTGATATTAAATATACTTCAATTTTATAGTTTTGAGCATCCAAATTGAAACCCAATGCATACGTGAAAATAAAAACACATCATTTTACGTAATTATATATTTTTTAAATTTCTATCCATTAAATAACTAATGGTAATATTATGTATTTTTAATTTGTGTTAAAAATTTAGTAGATGTATACAGTAGGAATAAGAGAAAAATAATTTCATAATTTCTTAAAAAAATAACTATATTAGTGTTGAATTTTTTATTAAATATTATAAACCAATATAAAATACATGACAGTTTGAATGTGCGTGGGTTGGAAAAACGTAAATGATATTACCCAAGACATCAAGACCCATAAATGGTAAACAAATCAATGAGTTGCACCCCTATCAGTACCAACTTTTTCATTGTCTAAATAATTCATAACATGTAAGAGAAAAGATTGAAAATTTGGGGTCAGTATACACATACCTAGTTGGAAACCCTCAAATAACAAAATAATTATTTTAATAGTGTGCTAAACCATAAATAATACAATAAAATAATCCATTAGAATAAATCAAATATTTATAATAGAGATAACATGACATAATGGGATATCTCATTCTCCAAAGCTATCTATTGGTGAAATCTAGGAGCCACTCCAACAATCCATATTACTCTTGTATTGAAACCATCCAACATCGATGAAATTGTGGTGGGGAAAACATTTACTCACAATAATAACCACATAAAATGGATAATAACCCAAATATATGAGATCCTAGGAATATATATTGAGTGGGAATACCTGACACTAAATGTATGAGGTGATAGATAACCCCACAACAGGAGTATACTATGCGAAATAACTAACCCTACGTGTTGAATGGGATAAAGGTTCCCACACCCTTGTAATATAGGGGAAATACTAGATTATTTATGAAAACTAATCTAAGGATATTAGATACCAAAATCCATGGAATAATGTGGGTATAGTTTTCTCTACACATAATATAAGATGTGGGATCTTATGCATCATGTATATTAAGTGATACCATACCCTAACTATAATCTTTTCCAATGATAGAGTGCAACGTCCCGAGTCCAGAGCCCCTCCACTGGTGCCCCGTACCCAGTTCTCCACATGACCTCAAGCGCGTTTCCCCGAATTCTAGAGGCTGCCGACTAGCAACAAGGGCCTTGCTGAGTCGGTGGGGAAACTATGCCCTCATTCGGTAATGTATACAAGGTAAGAAACAAAAATAAACAGCAGAAGCAGGAAACAACATGCATAACAACAGAAACCAAAACAGCGGAAGCAATGCAGATATATAAAAATGATGATAATAATGCAGCAGGTACAATTATCTATGGAAATCATCAAACAAAACAACATTCTGGAATACAACTGAAACCAAGTGCAAAAGAAAAACAAAATTATCTCCTCAGCATCGCGAGCCATGGCTTGGTCCCATGCTCCCCATCTCCTGATGTAGTCAAGATCCTGAAGTAGAAGGGCACTTGCCCTTGTCTATACCTGCAGCAACATAGTCTTCTTGGGCCCAAAAGCATGGCCCAAATAGGGTTTGAGATACAATCCCAGTAGGCAATCACCCAAAGATTTGTGCCTAATAGTCAATGAATACATGGCAGTAATAAAACAAGAAGCAGTAAACAGAAAAGCAAAAACAGCTATAAACCACAGTTCTAACAAGTATAGCAGTCAATAACAAGAAGAAAACAGGTAACCCTCTGGGTAGCTCTCACAGTCTATCCCCTATGGTTCAACCTATAAGTACTAGCAACCCTCTGGGAGGCACACACAGTCTCACCCCTCTGGTTTAGCTACGTAAATAAAGCAGACTCTCTGGGGAAGCACTCACCATCAATTCCCCCTATAGTCTCGTATCGTGCTAAAGGCTCTCTGGGGAAGCACTCAATGTCAATTCCCCCTGTGGCCTGCATCGTAGTTAAAAGACTCTCTGGAGAAGCCCTTCCGTCAATTATCCACTTGGTCTCGCATCGTGATTTAAAAGACACTTTGGAGAATCCATTCCGTCAATTCTCCCTTTGGTCTGCTACTCTAGGTTCTCACAATCCTGAGTAACTAAACATGCTCAGCGCCTGTGTATCATCTAAGTAAACCTCAATAACTACATGGATATCAACTAAGGCTTAACAGTAATAAATAAACAATTGTTCCACTATCCTACGACTAGGCATGGAAACTGGAAAACACCAAACAGGCAGAACAAGCATGGAAAAGAAATCCGGGCACAAACAAACTACTCTAATCACAAGCAATAACCTCTACTAAATCAATCAAGAAAATCAGGAAAGAAACAAGGGAAAAACAGGAAACACGCAATACCCTGTTCAAGGGTATTGGTGGAAATTGCACAAAATATCCATCAACTTTCTACGGAAAGGCACAAACCACCTACCTCGATCATAGGAGATCAATATACATAAACCTCGATGACAGATTCCCCTTAGAACAACGTAGATCTGAGAAAACACACAAAACTTTCATCCAAAGATAACTTGAAAACAAGGATGAATCAATAAACAAGGCTCAAGCAGAAGGAAGAACTCACCGTTGCGATTCCAACACAATCGACCATGCTCGAATTGGAGAACGGACGACGAGGTAGGACTCTGTCGAAGATCCGGCCATACGGATGCTCCTGGATGGTCGAAAACTAGATAAGAAGACGTATTTGGGGGTTAGGCATGACCCCGGTCCGTTTAATGAAAAAAAAGTACACGACGTTTACTTTTAGAGTACACGGCGTGTACTTCGAATTTTCCGTACTCCGAAATAACCGGCCTTCACCTCAGCCTTACACACCGTGTGCGTGGCCTGGACATGGCCAGCACACGGCTTCGAGATGGAACAGATTACACGGCGTGTACTAAGAAAGTACAGGGCGTGTACTTTGAAAATTCCCAGAAATACCATTTTTCTTAAAAACTCCAGAAAAAAGAAAAACATACCTGAACGAAGGTCCGGGATCTTACAAACATCCCCCCTTAAAGAAATTTGTCCTTGAATTTCCCTAACGAGGTGGGTAAGAAGGATTCCCGAATAGCTCCGGTCCTTGCGATCGTACAACGGCCTCCCTCTCCTAGGTCTCATCCTGTACTCGCTCGTGCTGCCATAGCACTTGTACCAGAGGAACAGGCTGACCGCGGAGAACCTTCATACTACGATCAAAAATCCGGATAGGATGCTCCTCGAACGATGCATCCGCTTCAAGCTCGACTTCCTCAAGCTGAATGACGTGAGACAGGTCAGAAATGTAACTTCGGAGTTGAGAGACGTGGAAGATGTCGTGCATGGCCCGATACCTCTGAGGTAGCTGCAACTGATAGGCGACTGTCCCTACTCTCTCCAAGACCTCAAACGGCCCGACGTACCGCAGAGAAAGCTTACCCTGTCTCTGAATCCTCTTGTCTCCCAACCTAGGTGCGACACACAAGAAAACCCGATCACTGACCTCGAACTCCAGAGGTCATCTCCGCTGATCCTCATAAGACTTATGCCGAGACTGCACTGTAGCCATCCTCTTCTGAATCAGCTCTATCTGATCTGAAGTCTCCCGAACAAGACGAGGTCCCAGCAAAGCTGCCTCTCCTGCCTCCAGCCAGTATAAGAGGGATCGACATGGCCTACCGTACAAAGCCTTGTATGGTGCCATCTGGATGGTTGCCTGGAAACTGTTTTTGTAGGTGAACTCCACCAGAGGAATATGATTCTCCCAAGAACCTCCAAAGTCAAGGATGCAAGCTCGGAGCATATCCTCAAGCACCTGGATCGTGCGCTCCGACTGGCCATCAGTCTGGGGATGGTATACTGTACTCAAAATTACATGTGTACCCAAGGCCTTCTGAAGTCCCTTACAGAACCGAGAGGTAAATCACGCATCACTATCTGAAACAATAGAGCATGGAAGTCCATGCAGACGCACAATCTCCCTGATGTAAAGTCGTCCCAGATCATCGACACTAAAGGTCTACTTCATCGGAAAGAAGTGAGCAACCTTCGTAATCTTGTTGATGACAACCCAAACAGCATCATTCCCTCAAGGTGATCTCAGAAACCCAGTCACGAAGTCCATCGCAACATCATTCCACTTCCACTCTAGAATGAGTAACTCCTGTAAGAGACCTACTAGTCATTGATGCTCTCCTTTCACCTAATGACAAGTATAACATCTAATAACAAAACTGCAACATCCTTCTTCATACCTGGCCACCAGTACTGGCGATGAAGATCCCGATACATCTTGGTGACGCGAGGATGAACTACCTAAACTGAGGAATGGAAATCTCGCATCAACTCCTCGCGTATTTCTACTGGAACCCATACACGTCCTTGGAAACACAAGATCTCATCCTCTCCCACTGTCCATCCAAGAAGAGTTTCCTCTCCTGACACACTCTCCCGTAGGACTATCCCTTCCGAGTCTAATAGCTACCTCATCCGTACCCGATCAAATAGCATGGAGGTAACAACTATAGAAGATAGAAAAGTATGTCCCTGTCTGTTGTGCACCTCTAGATGCATCTCAGAGAACAGAGCCATCAGCTGCCACTCACTACTGGCCTCCTGAACTGCCTGAATCTGAGTTCTCCGACTCAACGCATCTGCCACGACGTTTCCCTTTCCCGACATATAGGCAAGCTCGAAGTAAAAAGACTGTAGATACTCAACCCACCTGCACTGCCTCAGATTCATATCACACTGAGTGAAGATATACTTGAGACTCTTGTGGTCAGTGAAGACCACAAAGTGCTCTCCCAGAAGATAGTGTCTCCAACAGCGGAAATCATGAACAACAGCTGCCAACTCCAGATCATGCGTAGGGTAGTTACTCTCATGTGGCCTCAGTTGCCGAGACCCATACGCAACGACTCCATCTTCCTGCATAAGCACAGCTCCCTGCCCGATACCCGAAGCATCACAGTAAACAGTGTAACTCTTGCCTGGTTCTGGCAAGACTAGTATCGGTTCTGACGTCGACCTCCCTTTCAGCTCTTGAAAGGTGGACTCACAAGAATCTGACCATAAGAACTTCTCCCCCTTCTTGGTCAGACCTGTAAAAGGTGCTGCTAAACGGGAAAAGTCCTGAATGAAGCCACTGTAGTATCCAGCCGGCCCTAGGATGCTCCATACCTAAAAAACGTTCTTCATCTGCTCCCAGGAAACTACAGCTCCCACATTCTATGGGTCCAAAGATACTCCTATCTCTGAGATTACATGACCCAAGAAGTGAATCTGATCCATCCAGAAGTAGAATTTCGAGATTTTAGCATAAATCTGATGCTCTCTCAGTGTACTCAGAACTATCTCAAGATGGGTGGCATGGTCGTGTTGACTGTGAGAGTACACCAAGATTTAATCCACGAAAACCACGATGAAGGAGTCCAAGTAAGGATGGAACACTCGGTTCATCAGTGCCATAAAACCTGCTGGTGTATTCGTGAGACCGAACGGCATGACTGTATACTCGTAAAGACCATACCTACTCCTGAAGGTTGTCAGAGGTATATCTGATGGTCTAACACGCAACTGATGATAATTGGAACTCAAGTCGATCTTCGAGAACACATGGGCTCCTCGAAGTTGATCGAAAAGGTCATCAATCCGCGGAAAAGGATATCGGTTCTTGACCGTCAACTAGTTCAGCTTCCGATAATCCACACAAAGCCAAAGGGTACCGTCTTCCTTCTTTGCAAACTAGACAGGTGAACCCCAAGGAGAAGTACTAGGTCGGATGAAACCCTTAGCCTGTAACTCCTCCAACCGCTTCTTGAGCTCCTGCAACTCAGGTGTGGCCATCCTATAGGGTGGAATGGACACCAGTGCTGCTTCTGGCATGAGCTCAATAGAAAAGTCTACCTCATGCTCTAGAGGAAAACCTGAAAAGTCCTCTGGAAAGACATCCCTAAAGTGATCTCCCACTGGAGGAATGTCCAACTATGGAGTCCCTTGGTCATCCAGATAAATACTTGCAATCTGGGATGTCACCCCTCCCAACCCAAGATGCTCGAGTCCCGCCCAACTCACCCGAACGTCCCATTCGCCTCTATGAAGGATAGATTCACCTTATGGTGAGATGAAACTGACTCGGCGGTGATAGAAGTCGACGACTACCCGGAAGGGAATCAACCAGTCCATGCCAAGGATGACATCATAGCCTGTCATCTCTAGGACATAGAGATCCCATAAGAAGCGATACCCTACAACCTCGAGAGGGCACTCTCTACACTGACGTACACAAGATGTCCTTATTCCCAAAGGTGTGTCTAGTGTCAACGAGTCGGCAGAAGAAAAGATATAGAGTCCAAGGCTCTCCACAATGGAAACATAGATAAAACTATGCGTAGCACCAGTATCGAAAAGGGATGAAGATAAAACTGAGGCTACTAAAATCGTACCTTGAACAGTATAAGGGCTGGGATCCTTCTCATGATTAGTCTGCTGCACGGCAAAATACTGTCCTACACCGCGGCCCTGTGCCCCTGACTGACCACTCTGAGCTGAACCTCCCTACTGGTGCTGAGGAACTGGTGGCTGAATTCCACAGCCTCGACCTACACCTCGGCCCGAACGACCGGAAGATCTCCAGTTCCCTGACTGGTGAGAGATTGGTGGGGATGCTCCTGAACGAGGAGTCATGGAAGAACCCCGGTGATCCGCTGATTGTGGTAAAACCTGGAAGAAATGCTGAAGGTGACCCATCTTGCCGCAAGAGCAGCACTCCACGGTGTCTCTCTGGAACTGCGGCCTCGTGTGCCCTGCCCAGCCACAATAATAGCACGTCACCTGGTTGCCTGATGATGCGTCTCGCTTCCTCGAATCACCGCGAGTGGGCTCCCTACGGTGCTTCTTGCTGTCATCTGAAGGAAAGCTAGCTCTGGAATCAGAACCGCCCTGACTCGCAGCTCTAGAGTCTCTCAGATTGTGCTCCGTAGTCAGTGCCTGGTTGACGATGGAAGTAATGAAAGTCAGCTGGAAGATGTTCGCCTCTGAGCGAATCTCCCTCCTGAGTCCATCCTCTATCTTCTTCGCCAAGAACACCCCACTCCCATCCCGAAGGGGTGTAAAACTTTGCAGCTCAGTGAAACGATAGGAATACTCCAGGACAGATAGAGTACCCTTATCTAAGCTCATGAACTCCTGGTCTTGATTGGCCATCAGGGTCTCCGGGTAGAAGTAATCATAAAACAGACACTGGAACTCCTCCCAAGTCATATCCTGCTGTTGACCGGCCTGTGAGATCATGTCCCACCACCTCTTGGCGGAGTCTCGGAGCATGTAGGAGGCGAGCTTGACCCGCCTCTCTGGAGGCGTCTCCAGATACTTGAATATAGTCTGCATGGATTCCATCCATGACTCTGCATCCTGAGGTCCTCCCTCCCCTGAGAACGCGAGAGGATGTTGCTGCTGAAAGACCCGCGTCAAGTCTTCCATAGACGAGGTAGGAGGCGGTGCTCCCTGGAAAGCCTGCATCATCCTCATGAAACCTTCCCTGAACTGCGCATCAGTGCCTGCGACTGCTACAACAACCGGTGCCAAGGCTGGCTCGGCTGGGGAATCGACAGGAAGTCCCTGGTCAGCCCTGTCTGGCATCTGATCACTATCTGACGACAGACGTATGATCGGAGGACATCTCGGAGGCATAGATCTGAAGGATCAAAATCACACCTTAGATCAGGATAACAATGACAGAGAACACAAGGGTATAAACGGGAACATGGGAAGAAAAACACAAAAGTTTAAAAAACCCGACTACACTGCGTGTATAAAAACTACACGGCATGTCTTCTAAAGCTAAAAACATGGGCGTGTACTCTCACCCTATAAGTCATGTACACTTCAAAATACACGGCGTGTTGACCCCCACACACGGCGTGTACTTAGGAAACTATCCCCCTGCCCGAGTCTCCTTACATGGCTAACCCACATGGTCCGACTCAACCTGAGACTGCACGGTGTGTTCGAATAAAACACGGCATGCACTTGAAGAGGATTCGATGGTCCG
Organism: Viscum album; assembly: GCA_963277665.1. Lineage (NCBI taxonomy): Eukaryota > Viridiplantae > Streptophyta > Magnoliopsida > Santalales > Viscaceae > Viscum > Viscum album. The sequence goes on from OY728166.1 coordinate 1,137,784,664, forward strand.
TGTTGCTGAATACACGGCCATCTACACGGCTGGACCTTACACGGCATGTTCCGAACAAGCACGACGTGCATAGGTGAAGGCGATACCATCCTGTGTTGTTCGTGACATGGCCGAGTACTTGGGAAAGACTACACTACATGTTCCAAACAAACACGGTGTGTGGAAAGGAAGGTCACACCAGCCCGTGTTGTTCGTGACATGGTCGGGCACCTGGACAAGACTACATGGCGTGTTCCCTACAGACATGACATGTTCTACCCGAGCTTCCCGGCCCGTTTTGTTAGTGACACGGCCAGGTACACGGCTCTGAACTCGCACGGCGTGTACCACTGATACACAGCGTGTTCCCAAATTTACTCCCACGACACCGTGTTCTTCTTACACAGTCAGTGACATGGCCTGAAAACTACACGGCGTGTATCCAAAAAGTACATTCCGTGTATTCTAGGTTTTTCTGAGCAGTATCTTAGAAACTGTGCAGAATTCCAGAAATGATAAAATAAGGGAAAAGGTGCCAAATTCTGATCCGTGAGGGCCCGTAACACCTCAAGAACCAAAATTCGGCGTTCATTTTAAGCAAGGAACAGTGCAACAGTTCTCTAACACAATAGCAGAGAATTTATCAAACAACTATCACAACATCATGAATAATCTACACAAAGTCTATCACAACAGCATGCAATCGCTAATGCACCCTAGATTGCATGGTAAGAATGCATGACATGTGATTTCTACAAGTGCCTATATGATGTATGAGATGGCATACCCTCATCTCATCGGGTTGCGATAGAAAATAGAACCGAAATATCAAAACAATAACTGCACAAGTCATATGAATCACTCTAGGTGAAAACATACCAACCATAAAATCACAAAACTAGAAAATTGAAATTAACGAGGTAGTATGGATTTTCCCTGTACACGGGTTAGCTACTCCCAAGCACAGCTTAATGCCAAGTACTGACTCTGTCCTATCCCTGGATAAGGTCTCCAAACAGTAAAGCAAGAGAAAATAACTCCTCTAATACCACTTTGTAACGTCCCGAGTCTGGATCCCCTCCACTGGTTCCCCATACTCGGTTCACCACATGACCTCAAGCGTGTTTCCCCGAACGCCAGAGGCTGCCGACTAGAAATGAAGGCCTTGGTGAGTCGGTGGGGAAACTATGCCCTCATTCGGTAAGGTATACAAGGTAAGAAACAACAATAAACAGTGGAAGAAGGAAACAACATGCATAACAACAGAAACCAAAATAGCAGAAGCAATGCAGATATATAAAAATGATGATAATAATGCATCAGGTACAAGTATATATCTAAAGCATCAAGCTCAACAACATGCTGGAATACAACTGAAACCAAGTGAAAAAGGAAAACAAAATAATCTCCCCAGCATCGCGAGCCACGGCTCAGTCCCATGCTCCCCAACTCTTGATGCAGTCAAGATCCTGAAAAAGAAGATCATTTTCCCATGTATATACCTATAGCAACATAGTCTTCTTGGGCCCAAAAGCATGACCCAAACAGGGTGTGAGATACAATCCTAGTAGGCAATCACCCAAAGATTTGTGTCTAACAGTCAATGAATAGATGGCAGTAATAAAACTAGAAGTAGTGAACTGAAAAGCACAAACAGCTACAAACCACAGTTCTAACAAGTATAGCAGTCAACAACAAGAAGAAACAGGTAACCCTATAGGTAGATCTCACAGTCTAGCTCATATGGTTCAACCTCTAAGTACTAGAAACCCTCTGGGAGGCACACACAGTCTCACCCCTCTGGTTAAGCTACATAAATAAAGCAAACTCTTTGGGGAATCACTCACCGTCAATTCCCCCTATAGTCTTGTATCGTGCTAAAGGCTCTCTAGGGAAGCACTCAACGTCAATTCCCCCTCTGGCCCGCGTCGTAGTTAAAAGACTCTCTGGAGAATCCCTTATGTCAATTCTCTACTTGGTCTCGCATTGTGATTTAAAAGACACTCTGGAGAAGCCCTTCCATCAATTCTCCATTTGGTCTGCTACTCTAGGTTCTCATAGTCCTGAGTAACTAAACATTCTCAGCGTGTGTGTATCATCCAAGTAAACCTCAAGAACTACTTGGCTATCAACTAAGGCTCAACAACAATAAATAAACAACAGTTCTATTATCCTATGACTAGGAATGGCAACTGGAAAATGCCAAACAGGTAGAACAAGCATGGAAAAGAAATCCGAGCACAAACAAACTACTCTAATCACAAGAAACAACCTCTACTAAAGCAATCAAGCAAAGCAGGCAAGAAACAAGGGAAAAACAGGAAACACACAATACCCCGGTCAAGGGTATTGGTGGAAATTGCACAAAATATCCATCAACTTTCTATGGAAAGGCACAAACCACCTACCTCGATCCTAGGAGATCAATATACGTGAACCTCGACAACAGATTCCCCTTAGAACGACGTAGATCTGAGAAAACGCACAAAACGTTCATCCCACGATAACTTGAAAACAAGGAGGAATCAAGAAACAAGGCTCAAGCAGAAGGAATAACTCACCGATGCGATTCCAATGCAATCGACCGTGCTCGAATCGGAGAACGGACGACGAGGCAGGACTCCGTCGAAGATCCGGCCGTACGGATACTCCCGGACGGTCGAAAACTTGAGAAGAAGATGTATTTGGGGGTTAGGTGCAACCCAAGTCCGTTTAATGAAAAAAAAGTACACGACGTATACTTCAAATTTTCCGTACTCTGAAATAACCGGCCTCCAACTCAGCCTTACACACCGTGTGTGTAGACCAGACACGGCCAACACACAGCTTCAAGCCAGAACAGAGTACACGGCGTGTACTAAGAAATTACATGGTGTGTACTTTGAAAATTCCCAGCAAAACCATTTTTCTTAAAAACTCCAGAAAAAAAGAAAAACATACCTGAACGAAGGTCTGGGTTATTTCATAGAGGATCCCATAGAGTGATATATCAATGAATGCCTGAACCTATATGGGGTATTATAACACATTTTATTGATAAACCCAAAATCAGTAGTAGTGAATATGAATAAAAATTCATAATCATTTAGCTCACCATGAAAGCAAATTTAGATGGATGAATATACCATGCCTTTGCAAACAAACAATATATGATTGAAATCCAATAATAAATCCACAATGGAATATGGTGGGTAACATGGTGATCCATTGGCATTCTATGTGGCACAAAATGATCCCAAAATGGGTAGTGAATGCCTTCCCTTATTGCAAAAAATAGACATGGGAACTTCTTCCCTTTCTCTATATCTTATGAGCATGGGGTATTGACCCCATTTAGGGATAGATCATCCAGTTGACTCACATGACATTAAACAACAAGGACATTTAGATCTATCTTCCAAATCACATTGACCACAATGTGGATGGTTATAATAATCATTTAATGGTATATATGATGTCCATTTCTCAACTATTTTGACATAAACCAACTTACTTCAACCAACACAACAACGTAGGGAATAACAACCACTACCTTCATCACTCTCTGTCATATAACTATGGGGTTGGATTATTCTATGATGACATATACACCACTATAGTCTATAAATACCATTCTACATATTTTTTATTTTTTATTATTTTTTTCTCACCCCCACACCACCACAATCATGCGATACAACCTCAAATAAGAATGGGGATTCCATCCTTCTATAATTGTTGATCATACTGCCACCATTCTGAGTTATAGAAAATAATATTAGTACAATAATGATGAGATAATAGAGAATAGAGAGAGACAAAAATTATCCATACCATTATCTTGCCACCATATAATGGTGATTCACATCTATGTCAATTTTATAGAATAAAAATCCATATACACTATATGAAATATCAATGGTATGATATTTTTGGGAATCAAGCAGAAGGGAAATATAAATCCTTAAAAAATAATCCAATATGAAAAAATTTCATAAAGAATAATGGGGAACCCCATTCCATAATAAATAAAAAAATATTAGAGCACAAGGAAATAATTATCCCTACCACAATAATAGTTTAATCATTAATAAAGATACCACCCATATCCATCATCACTAACAATCTGATGAGAATTTCTCATATTCCTTTTAAAGGAAAACCTCCACCATTGATAATCTAAAATACATAGGGTTATTATGACTAACGATATATTTTTTTAGTGACAATATCTATGTTGTGAAAATAATTTATATCATAGTTAGAGATAAATAATACTATATATTTCATATTTTAAAATAGTAACCTAATCCACCATCGATGTCTAACTCCCAAAAGTATCTATTATTATGACACCCATAGTGTAAAACCCTCCATCCTTTTGAGGTCACATCCTTAAAAATTATAAATTATATATTTTTTGAAATACGAATAACATTAAATTATATATTCAGTTTCTTGTTTTAGATAATTAAGATAGAATCTTACAATTTAAACCCATATATTACTATTGGATACTTATAGTAAATATCCATTTCTCTACAACATAAAACAATTTAAAATAAAAAATTATTTCAAATTATGTAAAAACATCAATATTATCCCATTTATCTCATCATTATCTATTTTCCTATATAAAACATGAGAAATCCATTTTAAAACATGGAGTGAGCACAAAATCTCAAAAGGAAACATAAAATACAGGAAACAATTACACTATTGAAAAATGATTAAAATGTCTTCAATATAACATAACTTTATACAAAATTCAAATTTTCTCAAATATCATTATATATCATTTTCAAAATTAGGTTATTTTTAAAAAAATATTTATGAAATGATATAATATAAAATTAAGAAAATTGGGACATATTTTTACTCAAATAAAATAAGAAGGCAGTCGACTTCCATTCTTATCAATCATAAATATGGCATAACCTTGTGATCTGCTTCCATACCCAATTCATTAGAGGTTATAAAATGACCATCCATCCTTGTTTTATCATCAAACCACCCATCATTGGATTATCACGTAACAAACCATCAGTTTTTTATAATATAACCACCAAAAATATTGATAAGTACCATTACATTATAAAAAAATATAAAATAATGAAATATTATAAATGTTACTCTTAAAAAAACATTATTAATAATACGAATACATTTCATGTTATTGGAATTATGTATCAATTTTGAAAAAAAAAATTGAGAAGTTATTTTTAAATCAAATTGTCCCATTCCAATTTGAATCATTTAAGAGAAATTAAAAAATTACCATTTGAAAAAATTCGTGTACATATAAATACATTTACAAAAATAATTTTTTAAAATATGGACATTAAATTAAAATATTTTCTAAATACATAAATAAAGTATTTAAAAGTAGTTTTTTTTGTTAAATAGCCTCATATAAATATCATATTATTTATGTGATCATTAATCAAATGAATTACTTTTTTGTAACTGTTGAAAATCGACATAAAAAAGTTGAAATAAATAATATGATATTAAAAACTCCTTTCACGCATAATCTTTTCATGACACAATCATTAAGTAAAATATTAACCCAAATAATAGAAATTATGTTTATAATTCCATTACTAATTTCTGAATAGTCAAATAATATGATAAATGAATGTATAACATTTATAAAAATAATAATAATGAGAATGAATAAATTAATGAAATGATATTTCATAGGGGGATATATATGCACCTTATAAAAGATCATGGGTGTATAAAAAAATTCCTCAATGAAAGGAGAATGAGATGAAGCCACATAACCAGAGTATTATTCATCACATATGTCTTTATCATTCTGAATAATAAAATTATTTTAATTATTTACTTAATTTTGGGCCATTATCATGTTTATTATTCATTTTATATAACTTTTTATGATGTTGAATCAATTAGTTATCTATTTATTTTCACGATCGGTGTTTTGATGATATTCAATTATTGAGTCCAAAATGACGTCAACAGGGGGACTATAGAAAAATTGTTCATTATTCATTAATTTAAATATTAATATTAATGAAATAATTAACATTTTTATACATAAATTATACTTTTAAATATTTCCATTACCTATGAATATGAAAATTTAACTACATTACAATCATAGAGACAATAAGTTGTTTGTACGCATTAGTAATGTTTCCATTTTTCAATGAACACTATAAAAAGAAGATTAATATCATTTTAGCATTAAATAATTATAATAAAATTATAAATATCTTATTATTTCTTAAATTAACACATATATATTATCCATGTGATATGTTGATGAAAAAGGAATAATATCTCTTTGTGGATGTGATAATTCACATGCACATACGAATGAGGTTATCTATTTTATATGAATGGAAAGGTAATAATTAAAATGATATATTAAATTATAATAATTATTAATAATCCATTAATATCATATATAAATATTAATTAAATTATTATAATCATTCTTGGGAGAATGTTATGGATAACAAATTACATCGGTTTGAAAGACGGTAGTCCACATACACACTGACGACTAATTCATTTCCCATTTGATGGAAGTGGAGACCTATTTTGGTATTGATGTTTACATTATAACATATCAATATATTCATAATAACAAGTCTATTATTTCTTCATAATTTAATAATATTTATGGTTTATTAATAATAAATTAAAAAAAATACATGATTAAAAATGATACCTTTTGGGTCAATCTCTTTTTTATAATACCTTAAGAGCAATAAGGATGGTGTTATGCATAAAATAAGAGAAATATAATTTATAGAGGGGACAGATGATGTTTTTTGAAACTATATTTTCTTAAAAAATAGTTTTTTAATTATAATTATAAGGGAATAAGATGTATTATTTTATAAGAGAGGCGTGATGCACTATTGGAATTCATCAAATTAATAAATTAATATATATTACATTTCTCTTCTAAAGGGCTTCAAACTAATTTTTTACAAATATAGAATTGTTTTTGGTATGAATCCATTCATCCAGTGAATTCTATAAAATTTATTTATATTTCTTATTCCTTTCCATTTCTAATTAACCCTTATTTATCCTCATTAACACTTACCATGGAAAATTGGATTTTAACTCTTTAATACTGAATAGAGTTACTATAAAATTCATAAAGAATAGTAACGTGATCATTGATGAAATTTGATACTAAATGAAAATAATAGGGACCTATTTTATCTTTTTATTAATTTACCATAATTTATTTAAAAAATAATTATTTTAAAGAATAATTAATATCAATTTTTAAAATATTTATTACTTGACTTTTTAAAAATATCATAATAACAAGATATATATGAAACAATTATTATAAAAATTAAATAACATACTATTTTATTATATAAAATATTTGGATAAAATTAATTATCTAAATTTTATATTTATTTTAATATTTTTATTATTATATAGTTGATAAAGTAATTAACTAAATAATTATTACATTAACATTATGTCAGCATTTAGGGAAATAATATTATCAGATAAAAATTATTTATAAATTACCATGATATATATAATTATTTTTTATTTAAAATTTATATTTATATTCAATGTTATCTAAGAAATCACCCATTATTAAAAAAGTATAGTTATTAAAACATAAGTATGAATTCATTAAGTTTTCATTAAAATAATATACTTTAAATGGGTTAAAGTAATCCAAATGGATCCCAGAGGTCATAAATCATAAAAATTTTGATTTTTATTTATAATAAAATATCATTTAAAATTATAAAAAATATTATGTTAATTTTAAAATCTTTTTAATATTATTTATACCCTTAATTACTTGTTTTTCCCTTTACCATTGTAATAAAAAATTTACTAGTGTTACTATTCATATTGTTCATAAATAAAAGAGACCAATTTACTAAATTCAAGAATTCTTATTCCAAAAATAAAATCCATTTTTCAAAATTCTAATTACCTAATTTGATAAAACTTATTTAAAATTAATACCATTGAAGGAATGATAAAACATGTCTTTAAAGTGAAAATGTTCAAAAGATTGAAATATTTTTGTATCCAAATTCATTATGAAATTTTTTCCAAATAGAAATTTTTAATTAATTCATATAAAATTGATATAATTATATATTAAAAACATTCAAAAATATAATATCACTGCTATAAAATATTCATACAAAAAAGTTATTTTCAGAAAATATTCAGTACTTTTCCCAATATATCAAAACAATAAAAATGTTATAAAAAATAAATCAATCATAAAGTATGAATATAAAAATTTAAAATAATATGTTTATTTTTGGTAATAATATTTATAAAATTTTCAAAAACAAGGTTTCAAATAATTTCTCCATCAAAAGGTGGTTAAACAATCGTTTTTAGAAAAATACATATTTAATGTGTAAAAATTGGATTTGTTCTTATATATTGTATAAAAAACACATAAGTTGAATTTAAATAATTATATTGAATATATATTTCATTAAAATAATCCAAAAATATTTAATTCTTTATTTATTTGTATAAAACACACTTTTTCACATTTGTATTGTTTTTTAGAGAAATATTTTCATTTTTAAAGGGTATTATTTTCATTTATAAGTAATTTGTCACCAAAAACACAAATTATATTTTCATTTTTAAACCATATATTTAAAATTATGTTAATATATTTTTATCATAAATTTTAAAATCAATTTTATAATATTTAAATTATAATTATAATATTAGTTTTTCAATAATGCTCGATGTTTTATAACATGTACACCATCTGACATAGTTTTTATTTTCTAAATTCAGGAAATTTTATATTATTCCACCCTTTAAAAAAATTCCTTGAAATTTGGACTCTATCAATTTAACAAGGGTTCTACTATTCAATTTTCTTGAATTAGAATCCCACATTAGAATAAGGATTAATAAAAAATAAACTTTAAAATAAATACAAGTTGTACGAAGGTCACCTGGGAGGACATATAATAGGATTCCAATTTGGAAAACATTTCCACATAAGAGAACATTAACTACCAAGGAAACATTTTGTGTGATATAGAACATGATCAAGATAATTTTAACAATTAAAAACAATGAATATCTGATGGGCTAAATAAAAATTGGTAAAAATAAGTACATATGATTTTGGTTTAATTTCCTCATCATAGATTTAAGAAACTATTTTAAAAAATTGACAAAGAACTTAAGGAAACCAACAAAATTTAAAATTATAATTTCATAAATTAATCTATTTCCACAATAATCCCATATTTTTTTCCAAATGATGAGTTTTTAGATGACTATTTCTTGAATGATGCATTATAATCGACTTCTCCAATAAAAAAAATTATAGAAAAGTATAGCTCTATATTCCTCCTATCATTTTATAATAACCAAACCCAATATTTTTAAGATAAGATAATCTAATTACCCCAAAAATAATAACCCATTATTTGATGAAAAAATATGTTAGTCTACAAAATTAAACAGAAATACCCATAGTCCAAAAAGACCATTCAATAAATAAGTATCCCTAAAATTCCTCATAGATATTCAATACGAATTCTGAAACCCCTAAATTAAAAGGATTTTATTACGTAAGTTTCCATGATAGTAATTTATCAGTAAATAACATCAAAGACTAAAAAAGTTTCATACCATATTTTTAATTACCTAATTCACATAATATCTAATATATGTTAACCATTTGTATATATAAATTAAATCTCTATAATTCCTCAAAAAATCATACATTTTTACAAAATATATTTAAAATTTACTCCTAAAATAAAATACCAGGGTATTCTATTAACCTTAATCTTATTTGATTCCAAAAAAGAAAATTTTCTCTGAAATTAAATAAAAAAATTAATCAACAAATCATTTTCCAAGACTAATGTTATCTTTTTGATAAATTGTGTTTTCACAAAATCAACTTTTTATTTATCCATCAATTTATTTAACTAAAATGGAAATGTAATACTAACCGGTACTTCACATAGTCTAGTGGTACGAGATTCGTATTTTTATCCACTAGGTTATGGTTTCAAATCTTGTGAGCTATTCAGATGCGATGGGTATCCACACAATCTATGGGTTTTCCTTTTGCAAAATATATATCATTAGAATACTTATAAAATTTACATAATGTGAGAAATATCCAAAAATAATAATTTAATATATTTTATCCAAAAAATATATCTCATAACTTTTATATTTAATCCAAAATTGTAATACACCATAATTACCCCAAAAATTAATGCCTCTAAAAATATCGTTAATCACATTAAAATATAATTGACTAAAACCCAACAAGAGGTTTCTACGAAATTAAACATATGATCAACATAAAAATTATAAACCCATTATGATATCCCTAACTCATAGGACTTTTTCCCTTTAATGCATCCTAATCTCTAAAGTTGTCTAAAACATTATTTTAATAAACTATAAAGACCCAAACTTATACCTTACATATTCTAGTTTTTTATCTAGAATTTAAATTTAAGAATCTTTTCAGTTTATAGTTTCAGAAAATTATGAAAAAAATTATTATAATGTAAGAACATATATTTAAAGTGAACACTTATAATCAATAACCATTTTTCCTTAAAATAACACTCTTTAAAATAAAAAATAATTTATTTTTATTAAAAATCATTTCCAATAACCACATGGACTCATCCTTATCTCTATTACCCACTTCAAACCTATGAAATACTTTTCAAAACAAAGAACGAGCTTAAATTTTATGTGAGAAATATAAAATAAAGGAAAATTATCATCCAATGAAAACCCATTACAACATTTTATTTAAAACATACCATTAAACCTGAGAAAGTGATTAACTTTTTGAAGAGATTATAATATTACCTTTTTGAAATCATATTATTTTCTTATGAAATAATAATCAGGAGTATAAGATATATAAGAATGTGACATCAGATGTAATTATACTAAAATGGAATAATCATGTATTCTACTTTTATAGATGTCACTATTAAAAATGAACAAACCATTCGGTCGAGTTCTATAACCAATACATTGGAGGTTATAACATACCCACCTATCTCTAGTTAATCATTGAATCAACCATAATTTCATTATCACTTAACCGCATATCATTGGTTTATCACATAAACACCCATAAATTGTCAAAGTACCATTATATAATCATAAGAAAAAAAAATTCAATATTTTGACATGTCACTTATAAAATTTCATTTTTACTCCTAAGATAAAATTTCATGTTATTAAAACAATCAATCCTTTTTCAAAATCCATTTTAAACATTAAAAAAATATATTTTTAAATTAAACTTTCCTAAACAACATTGAATTATTTCAGATAAATTAAAAAAATTCCCATTTTAAAACATTAATGTACATATAAAATAACTAATAAAAATAACTTTTCAATGTTTGTATATTAAATGGAATGATTTTGAAAACAGAAATTTAAATCATTTAAAAAAAGAGGTTTTCCAGTTAAAGATTCTCTTACAAATGTTATGCCATTTAAGTGTTCATTAATAAAATTAATTAATTATGTGTATCCAATATAAATCATCATAAAAGAAGTGGGAATATAATATAAGATATTCTAATTTCATTGCATACATATGACTTGAATTAAATAATCAATAAGTAGAATTTTAAACTAAAAAATGGAAAATGGGTTATGAATTCCCTTACTACTATGTAATCAGTTGAATGACATCCCTCATTAAAGTGTAACATTTGTATAAAATTAAATATAATGATAATAAATTAATTAATTATAATATATGCAAATGGGGGATGTATAAACACATTTTAAAATAAGGTGGGAGTATAAAATGAAAATTTTACTCAATGAAAGGAGATTGTGACGAAGTCTATTACATTGAGTTTGATTCATCACATGTTTCCTTTATATTCGTTAATAATAAACTTATATTAATTATTTACATACCTTAGACCCATTTAAAGTTTATTATTACTTTTATTTCAATAATTAAATCGTTATAACAATTACATAATTATTTATGTTCAGATTATATGTTTTGATGATATTTGATACTTGAGGCCAAAATAAATTTTATATGTAGTGTGTTGTAAGAGTGTTCAATAATAAATCATTTAAAGAATAATATAAATGATAAATTATCATTTTTATAAAACAATTATACTTTTAAAACCATCTTTTATAGATGGTTATGAAAATGGACTATGTTGCAATTATGGACATTGTATGCCATATGTTCACAAGGGTAAAATTTATATTTTTCAATGATAATTATTTAAAGATAGATATATCATTTTAACATAATATAATGATATTTTTATCTTATATATAATATTAATTCATATAATATATATATATATATATTATCAAGGAGATATGTTGTTGAAAAACAAATAATATTTCTTATTGGAGGTCATAGTTTACATGCACAGACAAACAACATTTTCATTTTCATTTACATTGATTGAAAAGAACAAAAAATTTCTATTAACCTACCATGATGATAAATATGTCATTAAAATCATATTTGAACATTAATTATATCATTATAACTAGTCGTAGGGGAATGTGATTGAAAATGAATTACATCGGTTTTGTGTGGCGGTAGTCCTTCATACTAAAGAACTGTTAATTATTTTCCTATATGATGGAAGTGAAAAAGGATTTAGGTGATGATATTAGCATAATTAAATCTCATTATATTGAGGATATGAGATTTTTTATTTCTTCATGGTTGAAGAATATAGAATAATGTGGAAGAAAAAATAAAATAGATATTCTTGATTAGAAATGATGCATTTTCTTTAGTAAATCTCCACTGTATGACACCTTATGTCCCCTAAAGATGGTGTTCTACCTAAAATAAGATATCTAAAATGTGGTGAGGGATTATATTATAAAAAATGGACTCATATTTTTTAGCCCTATATAGATTTTATGTGTGATGATAAGATAAGCATTGTATCCCTTTTATTATGGAGGGGAGGGTCACTCTTGGAATTCCAAAAAATAAAAAAACATTTAAATTTTCCATTAAATTAAAAATCATTCAAAAATAATTTATTTTGAAAATAAGATAATTATGGGTCAATAGAAATTAATCTGATGATATTTATACATTTGTTTTAATTTTCTTAGTTTTTTCCTTGTGGCATTAACCCTTAGAGAACCCCATTTAACTTTTACTGTGAGAACATGGGGTTTTACTTAGTAAGGGGTAATATAATTAGTATAAAATTCCAAACGAATCATAAATGCGCTATTAATGAAATTTTAAATTGTATCCAAATTATTTTTTCTATATATATATATATATATATATATATATTAATATTTTATATCATTTCATGAAATATTATTTATTTCAAAATTGCATTAATGTCAATTTTGAAACTATTCAATGCTTGACATTTTAAAAATATCATAATAAAAGATAAATATGAAATAATTCTAATAAAATATAAATAATATTTAAAATTAATCTATATAATTCTTTTCCTGCATTAATTTTATAAAAATATATTTATTTTAATATTTTTAATGTCATTTATTTGATATCTCCATTAATTAAAAAAATACATCATAATAATTATTTGAGCATTTAAATTAATAATTTTTTTAAAAAAATTATTAATAATTTACCATGATGTAGATAAATATTTTATATTTTATATGTAAATTTATAGTATGATCTATATTCTAAATAATTAAATATGTCATATGTTATATTTACTATAACATAAGAATGTCATGTTTGACTTTTATTTAAAATAAAATACTCTAATGGCATTAAAGTTATAAAAATGTCTCCAAGAGAATCTAAAATCGGCCCAATGATGAAATCTGTTGAAAATATATCATCTAATAAAATTATGACAAGTGTTCGCGTTATTTTCCAATATATATATCATCATGTTTAAAATTAATTTTTCAATTTTCACATTAATCATAGTAATAAAACAATTACTAATGTTACTATTCATATTATCAAAATTAAAAGGATTTTATTTAAAATATATGAGTTTTATGGATAAAAATATTAAATATATTTTTTTTAATTTAAATCTTATAATTGGTTAAAATTAATTTAAATTTACTCCTGTTGAGAAAACAAGAAAGCATGTTCTTAATGTGAAATTTTTCAAAGATTGATATTTTTTCAAATCCAAATTCAGTGTGAAAATGATAAAAATGAAATTAATTGGATTAAATGATATTAAACTAATGTATATACACATTATAATAAATCAAAAATATAATTTTACCTAATAAATTAATTAGGTGAAAAATATTTTTTCAAAATAAATTCGGTATTTTAACTATTCATTAAAATATGAAACATATCATAAAAATTAAAAAACACATAAAATGTAAATATTGATATTATAAATTCAAATTTACAGTTTATTTCTTGAAATATATCTTTTAAAATTTTCAGAAACCAGATTTTAAAAAAAATTCCATCAAAAGTTATTGAAACTACCTTTTATATAATCTACATCTTTTATGTGTAAAAATTGGATTTTTTTTTCTAATATCATGTCTAGAAAAAACATAATATGAATGGTAAAGATTATTTTGAAAAGAGGTTTTGTTAATATAATACAATAATAGTGATTTTATGCCTATTGGTATTCAATATGGAGGTACACATTAATTTGTTTTTCAAAAAAAATTATTATAAAATGTGTTTTATTTTGAATTATAATTAATTGCTCAGAAAAAAATTAATTATATATATATGTAAACCATATTTTCATTATTCCATTAATCCTATTAAAACCCTCCATTATAATATCCATGTTATAATGGTAACATTAAAATAATAATATTTAGATGTTCATTTTAGTTCAATGTGGAATATCTTATATGATTTTGAACAAAGTGTTTTATTTTAAAAATCTTGGAATGATGCATTCCTGTTGAAATCATGGTGTTAGAATTTCAATATAAAAATATTTTTGAGAGGAAAATATTTCTTCATTAAAAATTTCCCGCATGAGCTAAATATGACATATTTTTATTTATATATTAATATTGTATCTCTCAAAAGACTGATACATAGATTAAGATCCTCAAAAAGTCCCAAAATATTATACACAATAATAAAAGATTTTTAAAAAAATGTCACTATATCACCCCACCACCTTCATGATTTTTTTATGAAAATAGAAAATATAATCTTAATGGTTAGGGTACTGGACTCCCAAATGAACCTTTGGTTCACATGACCATTCCTGAATGTTATAATGCTACCAAATGATTTGAATCAATTGAATGGATTACCCATGAAGGTTCCTATAGTATCTATCCTCAATCACCACTACTTAGTATGCGAAAGTGTCTCAATACTTGATATTCAATATATCAAATTCAATGATCTATTATCAATCATGTTAATACCTCCTAAGACAAAACACATGGAATTTATCATTCAACTCATCCAATAATAGATTTAATGATAATAAATAAAAAGATTCTAACACCTTGAAAATGATATAGAATAGTTTCATGAATTTTGGAGACTAATTCCCTCCCCTACTAAATCACCACAATTTTCTTCGAGGTGAAGCCATCAACAATCCATGATATCTCCCTTGAAACTCTAAATGACTCTATCAATATTATGTATATAACTTATAATTGATCTTATAATTTTCCATCCACTCCTCAATCACTTACCCCTATCTATCGTTAAATACACCATATTAGGAACCATGATTGATTATGATTCAATATTCTTTTAGAAAAGGGGATACATATAATGCCTCATATAAAGGGCCTCAAAATATTTTATTCAAATAGTGTATTTTTATCAATTTTTATACATGAATCCCATAATAGGAATGTTATCCTCTCAGAATGAGCCAAAAAGTAACATTCATGACATTTGAATATCCATTAAAACCTGTAAACTACACTAATTTTGTCCATCTATATATGGATAATTTTTTTAAGCTCTCCAAGAGGTTCTCAAAATCCATCCACAAGATTCTCTATAAATGGAACATTTATCGATAATTACAGGCAGAAATAATCCTCAAGGTTACCCAATACAAATAAACAATCTCCACTTTATACATGAATACTAACCTCTTCAGTGAAATCTTCTTTCAGAAAAAAATATATTGTTGATTGGCTATTCAACCAGTCAATGACCACCAATATTAAATTACGATCACTCACCGATAGAGGTATAATCTTAAAAAAATCCTTCAATAGGTCATCCCACTTCAACTATAGAACATAATAGGTGTTTGAAAAACACAATGGTTTATTGTTCCTTGACATCACAGACTAATATGTTATTTATAAAAAAATACTAGTAAAACTATTCTTGTTTCTTTCCAAATAAAACTAGTGACCAGGTTCTGGGTATATCTTCACCCCTACTGAAAACATTGATAAATGTTACGTATATAGAATAAATAACACCAACTCATATGTCATTACTGGTATTAACCATCATCCATGGAAGATGATATTTTTTATTATATATTATGAAAAATAATATAATGAATTGAATTTAATTTTAGATATAG
The DNA here is from genome assembly GCA_963277665.1 of Viscum album. Classification (NCBI taxonomy): domain Eukaryota; kingdom Viridiplantae; phylum Streptophyta; class Magnoliopsida; order Santalales; family Viscaceae; genus Viscum; species Viscum album. The sequence goes on from OY728166.1 coordinate 1,137,801,160, forward strand.
AATTTTATAAAAATCATATTATTTTTCAAATAATCTTTTCAAAATTAGATCAAGGTTGTATTTTGGGTTTTTTTGAAAATAATTTTTTTAAGTGAAGAGTGAAGAATATAAATTTTTATTATACTCTCATATATTTTGGTTAAAAAATACCATTATGAATAGAATTTTAATGTAATATAACATAAGACTTTTTAAATTATATTTAATCTTATTAATTTCATTTTTATTGTCTTTATAAATATGTTTTATATAATTCTATTTTTGGGTAAAAAACATTTCTCTATAAACTGTGTTTCATTCCATTTTGAAATTTTTTTATATTAAAATAATTTCTACCACTTAAAAGAAATGTAATATGGTAAAATTGATCCCATATATAGAATGAAGATGTTCAAATTAGCTATATATGTTTTTTGTGGTGATTATGAATGATAAAAATTGAAAAATATTCATACCATGTTAATGGTAACTCAACTAATTAAAGAAAAATAATAATATGATAGGGTCACAAATCAACCCAAGACCTATATATAAGTAAATGTATGAGTTTATTATGCACTTAGTCATGAAAAAATATAAAATGGACCATTTTATTTCAAATTTCCTTGGAATATTTTATGTATTTTATTTTATATAAATATAAAGTCAAAAATGACACTACGTTTATTATAATAATGTTATTAAAAAAATTTTAAACACAACCTATGTTCAAGAGAATTTGGTTATTTTTAAAATAAATACTTTTATATCATGATATTTTTTTATTTATGATATGGTGACCTTAAATTCATATGTAACACAGAAATAATGCTTGTTCAAGCAATAAGTATTGTTAATAAATTATTTTAAAACATTTAAAGGCAATTTTCAATGGGATCTGTTAAAATGTCCAATGAATTATTATGATACATATAATATATTAAATATGGGTAAAATTTTTATAATAAAATTTAATTTGTTTCATATTTTTTCAATATTAAATTATCTTAATAGTTCAAAAAATTACATTACAAGTATTTTTTTATACATATATATTATAATAATATTTCAAAATAAAAACAAAATCCCAAAATAGGACTACTAAGTTGAATGGATGCTTATAATTTCCACCCATTCCATTTATGTGACAATTTTTTAGCTATATATAAAATTATAAGCCACTAAAATTGCAAAATTGGTAACCACCCTAATTGTTAAAATTGTTTAGTGAAGGGGTTAAGTATTTAGATTTGTTTAAAATCACATCTAAACCAATAAAAAATATTAAATGGTTATATAAATACCTTATATTCTATATAATCAAATTACTGTAATTTTGGAACGATTTTAAATGATATATATATATTATATTTATTTAATCTAAATCCAACAAATACATTATTGATGTTTTATTGTAAGAAATATTTTTTAATGATTTCAAATCTAAAAAATTATTATATTAATCAATATGATTGGTTTGTAGTTGAGAATATGAAGAATGGTCACCTTATTTCGTACATTACCTATTATAGTATCCTTCTTGAAACCAAAAGAGTATAAAACATTTTAATCATATAAAAAATCAATATAGTCAATTGGGGTTAAAACACAACGATAAGAGTAAACACATATACACAACGACTAAAAATTTTATTCTATAGGAAGGTTTAGATTGGTCATCATATTATATGAGAATTATATCAATTTAACCATTTTTTCATGAAACTAAATTCCTAATTATTTAACAAATTATGTAATTACAAGAGTGATCCTCCCATAAATTCTGAAAAGTCTCCCATTATCCCATTTCATTAGATATTCACGAGGAACTAATTCTAAAAAACCCTGAAGAATATTCATATAATATTATTTATAAATGAATTCATGTTTCTAGTATTCATAAACAAAAATTATATGAATCATTATTAAGTCATATAAAATTATTCTATGAAATTGAGAACACTTTCCATTTGTTTACAATCATAGTAAAACTGAAACCATTACTCATGCTTACCTATGAATTATCATATACACCTGGTAGTGTAATTAATTTTAAAAATTTATTTGTATCATTATAAATATTGAACAAATGAATATATATGTATACATATATTAAATTTATGTCATAATTATTTTGGTATAATTATAATAAATATCTATATTCTAAATATAAAATAATTCCAAAATAATAATTTCACTCATGAGTACGTTTTGACTATCACCTCTACAAAGTGATATGATGTTGTTTTTTTAATTACATACATAGAAGGTAATTAGAATTGATTTAGTGAATATAATATATAGATGTATATAATTTATTAATAATCATTTAATGGTGAATTATTATTTACCATACTTTCCTTATATACATTAGAAAGTGAAAAAAACAAACATTCATATGTACATCCTTCTGTCTCCATTAGTAATGTAATTCATTTTTATTTTAGTATATTTTGTGGAAGACTCTAAATAAAATATATATTTGATATATATGATATTTTTATCAAAAATAAAATTCCAGAGATAATGATACCCTGGGAAATATGCAATGAATAAAACAACCAAATCAGAACATTAAGGAAACATAATGTAGTAAACACAAGAAATAATAATAATAATAAATTAATTTTTTTCATGAAAGAGATAAAAGGTTATAATAAATAAAATATCATATTACATATTTTTATATTTTTTTGGGTATTTAATTTTCAAAAGTAATGTAATTATACTATAGGTTAAAATTAATTTCAATGAATTTCAATAATGAATTAAGGGATTTTCGTGGAACTTTTAATTTTCTGATACAGAAGATATAGTTACAAATTTCATCCATTGTATTGTAGATATGTTGATGCCCAGTATAAAATAAGTATCATGTGACATGAAAAAATGTTATCATCATAAGAGGCCCCTTCATGTTCACAAATCGTTCCATGCATTATAGAAGTAGCATCATATTAGATAACCCTTGAAATCCATTTGAGAAAGTATCAACCAAGATCAGAAACTAGTACCCTACATTCCAGTTAAAAAACATAGTAACTAACCACTCCTTGGAAGGTGAAAGAATGAAACAAACAAAACATGCGCCAATGAGTGATTACAAAACGAAGAAAATGTAAAAAATCATACATAACATCATCAACCAGAGATGATCATATATCATAATAATCAATAAAATTTAATTAAAACACCACAAATGACATTTTAATTCAAAATTAATATGAAAAATAAGTGATATATTACAAAAAACTGAAAATGGGAGACTCATCACCATCCATTTTATGAAAAGGAAGAAGATCATCAGGAACATGATCTTTCCAAGAAAAATCAACTCCATTGACACCTTTATTATAATGACCATGAGAAACCAAATTGGATTCCCTATAAATGTGAGTGATAATATGGTTCAATGAAAATATATTATAAAATGATTTAATCGAATGATTAGTTAGCTTCAAATACAAGTGAGAAGGGCCCATATTAACGGCAGATACGACAATAGTTGAATTAGTCTCGATACATAAATTATCCCATCCAGGATTCACAATATGTTCAACCTCAAAAAAATACTTAGAATTTCTACATCAAGTGAAGAATAAGGGCCACAAGAACCATGAAAACGTCCAAGAACATCTCCTTTATGATTTAAGAAAAAACATATCTATGGAGCCCCGAGATCAAATCCATGCAGAGGCTAATTTTTGGGGCACTGTAGAAGCCTGGAATACTCCCCTATTGGGGCCTTAGAACCACCGATTTGTTCCCTGGGTCAATTAAGGTCGTCAGGCCACCCAGGCTTTCGAGCCACCTCAAGGCCCTCGGGCCACCTTAAGTGCAGATGAAAACTAGGAAACCTATAAGGAATATGATTCCGAAGAAGGTTGAACAAGGAGCTTTAACAATATAATAAGTTAAATGGATTGTAAGAATGAGATGGTATGGAACTCTCCATTGGGACAAGCATATGCAAGGAAGGGAAATCCTAGCCGAATAGCCGTGTGAAGGTGGAGAGATGATTTCATGATGAAGATACTAGGGAGGAGCAGTTCCAAGTAGTTCGTCTGGGTTGTATGTAATGTTTGAAGCCTACGAGAATTTACTTCTTCAAAGGCCTAATGGACATGTAATACATACGCCTACAGGTCTTCTAAGGGTTCCACCTCACCCCTCGAAAGGTGTATTATGAAAAATAAATAAAAAATGAAGGCCTTTGGGCCATTAGAGGAACACCATAGCTAGAGAGCCCATATTTCCTCTAGAAGCTCCATCCGAATTAACTTTTAACCATATAAAAAGAGGTTCCTTCCAAAAAACTTCTAATGTTCTTTGCAGAGGCCAGATGTTTCCCATGACACATACCCTGTTTAGTATTGAAAAATCAAGAACCGAGTTGATGAATAAATTCTTCATTGGTAATTCTTCATTAGGTAGAGATGAAAAAATAGGTGATAAAACCCCAGTTAATGAAAAGAAAATGCTATCATGAGTCCCCTTTTTTGAGTAATCAAGGTAAAATTAATAATTTCAGTAGTAGTGACCTGAAAGAGATCTTGAGAATTTATAGAAAGAAATGTTTAATTCTAGTATTGGAATAATTCATGGATAAGATACACAACAATCATAGAGATTTAAAGGACATCAAAAAAAACCTTCTGCATGGATGAGGTAGTAACAAAAAAATGTAAAATTTAAAAATTTATTCACTATGTTGACGGAAAAACACACATGATGAACATAGTGAAATACCACATTTTTAAGTAAAAAATTTGCAGAAAGCTTCCCTTGAGCTAGTCTATAGGAAAATGTTGTCTGAGAAGGCCTAATAAAGTTCATATGTAAATCCCCAATCATCTTATAAATTGTATTACCATATAAAGAATGTCTATAAATTTTTTCTGAAGATAGAAACCCAGTAAAACTAGGTTTCTATTCCCAAAAATACTCTCTGTTAGATAAATAGTAGTTTTTGATAATGTTAACAATATGATTTGGTAGACACCTTATATTATAAAGCTAATATTTTATTGTGGCATCAAGATCTACATTGAAATCATCATTTATCAAGGCATCAACAAGGGGGAATCCAGTCCAGTTGGCCTTCCAAAAGCACAAAGTTGAATTCCTTGAAACAATCCATCTAGCATGAGTATCAATATAAGAAAAATGGATTTAAAACGAGGCGAAACAGATGAATCCAGATGATTAAGAACCCCATTTATGATCCAATTCCTGAATTCATTTTAGATAATTTAAAGAGACTCAAAATTACTATTGACAAGCCTCCACATGAACAAAGCAAGTAATAAATAATTAAACATATCAATATTTTTAAAACCAATACCCCTACATCATAGGGTTTACAACAATTATTCCATGAGATCGTGGGTAATTTCCTCTCTATGATGTTACCACTCGAAAAGAAAATTTTAATTTAAACATTAATTCTCTTGATGAGTGAGACCAGCCACTTATAGACCATGAAATAATAAAAAAACATTGAAATAATCAAAGATTTTACCAAACACACACGACCCATCAAGGAGTGATACTTTCCCTTATAAAAAAATGATGCCTTTTGATTTTACATAGAATATCATAAAATTCATATTCATTTTGTGTCCCCCAAAACCTTGGAACACCTAACTGTGTAAAGGTAAGAACTCCTTCACGAATACCCAAATCCCTAACAATGCACATCTTCATAGAAATGGAAAAATTCATTCTAAATTAAACAAAATACTTATTTTAACTAATATACTGACCTGAAACTTTTTCATAATGAAAAAGGGACCGCTAGATGTTTTTAATACTTCTCTTATCCCCTTTAGTGAATATAATGATATCATCAGAATAAAAAATAAGGGAGTGGGAGCAACAATTCATCTACTAGCATGAATATACATCATTTTCTCATTTCTAGCAATAATATAAAGTAATCTACTAAGATAATCCTACTCAATTTAAAAAACAATGGCTGAGAGAGGGACACCTTTTATGAAACCTCTAGAACAAGAATCATATCTCTCATGGGATCTATTTACAAGTAAATAGATATGAGTTGACTCAAAAATTATTTTTACCCAATTATGAAAGCATCATCAAAACCAGTAAAATGAAGAACTATATAAATGAATTTACAATTTATTGTGATAAAATATTTCTTGACATCCAATTTGTGAGAAATATTACCATACATTGTCAATTTATTTATATGTTTTACACATTCTGAGGTACTAATAAGGAAATATTGAATAGGGAAAACTGTAATAAAGCCAAACTAATTTGGGGAAACAATCTTACTAGCAATAGAGTACAACCTTGTGGCTATGATTTTTCAAATGAATTGAAAAATTGTATTTAACATAGAAACGAGACTAAACAAATGAATCTCATTTATAATTCCCCATCTTTGTAATAAGAACAAGGAATAAGGAATTCAGTCCCTGAATATAAAATCCAACTTTAAAAAATGTGTTACTAACCTATAAACAACAACATGAATAACATCCCAGTATGTTTGAAAGAAAAAATTCCAAATACCATCTGGACTAGGGGAGCTAAAAGGATTTATACTGAAGGATGATTCTTTTATTTCAATGTATTATGGTATAGAACTATGGTTGGAATTATCCTCTTGATTGAAAAGACTCTGAAAAATACAATCCATTAGATTAGTAATGGGGACAAGACCATGGATGAGAAAATTAAAATAATAAACATAATTCTTAGAAAGATCATTTATATTTTAAAAGTTATTGTTCCCATTTCGGACTAAAGAATATGGACACTATACATTCCTAATTTTCTATAAGTAGTTAAAAAATTATATTTTCTATCAGCATATCTCAACTAATTAGCCTTAAAATTTCCACTTTGAAGAGAATCTATGAGATTCATCAAGTTATTACTCTCGGGAAAAAATGTAACTCTTACCCAAAACATCATTAGGGAATAAATTTGATGAATTACGCTCCTACATTTGTTTAAGAAATTTTTCTAGTGTGTAAATTATAGAATTAAGGGGTCTGAAATAAAATTTACTCTAGAATTTGAATGCTCTTTGAAGGAGTTTGAGCTTGATGAAAAAAGTTAAACCATTATCCCCACCATCCCAATAACTCTAGGTGTGTTCGAAAAATGTTCTTCACTAAAAATTAGTAACCCAATATTTATAAAATTTTAAAGGAAAATGAGGTTTGGGATCCTTACTCACAAAGTCAAAAAAAATGGGATGATGATAAGAATTATTTATAGAAAGATTTAGACATTAAATAGATCCCCATAAATCAAGACAAGCCTCATTGAAAAAAAGACCTTTTGATTTTTCGTTCATCAAATCCAAAAAATATCTTGTATCAAGTGTACTTATCCCCAGCAAGCTTAACTTTAATAAACCCATTATGATCAATGAATTCTTTGTAATCTTTTGAAAAAATGAACTTACTCATGGCTCCAATATTGTCATCAATAATTTTGATAGCGTCAAAATAACCATAGATAGACCATGAAATATAGATGACTGAGTTGAGAGATCCAATATCCATCCATAAATTCTTACGGTCTTGATAACAGTTATGGGCATAAATAAAAGTGCAGAAATGTCAGATCCTAAGAAAATTGTAGAATCACTTGACATGATTCTCACTATTAGAAATCCGGGAAATATTAGTTAATGAACAATGATAAAAACACCCATAATATTTTAACATCTGATTAATATATATTAGATTCAACAAATTTAAATCCTAGATTTTCAACATTGGGAATACTGAGATAAAAACACTTTTAGATTCTGATAGACCAATGAGAAGGGACTGATGATTTTGAATGAAGACCCTAAGTGACCTCATGGTATATTGATTATCCAATCCCTAGAAATTCCAGAACATAAGCTTCATTTAAATATATAAACATGAAAAATTCATCCATTTTTTACCCCCACAGTTACCATCTTTCCTATCTCAGAATTCTTTATAGCCATTCACTTAGGATTGGAGGCCCCATGTAAGATATCACTTATATACAAAGTACTAGTTGTTCTATCTACATTTCTAACACCAACAGTGATTGTTTCAACTGTACCTATAGATAAATATGGAACCCCCATATCCTATAGTGTAACATCACCACTGGATAAAACAGGAACCACAATTTCATCAACCCATGCAGCAGTACCACCTATTGAAATAGGTACCCCAATCACCCATTCTTGTGTTGTAGAACCTGCCTTTGGTGAAGCATTAACAATAATTCCCACTTTCTTTATAGAAAAATATTCATTTGAAGAAGCAGGATCCCTGATCAAGCTATCCAATACAACAATATTAGGGCTGGAAGAAACTCCATCCACTTGAATTGGGGAAGTGACATGTGCAGTGGAGGAAAAAATATAATCAATGAAAACATGGGAAATGCCAGCAGTCCCAATATCCTATAATGAGACCACAAGAGAACAAGTAATTTCCTATAAATCCTACCTCAATAAAATTCCATCCTTCTACTTTAAAAAATAGTTTATAAATCTCATTGGATATTTTCTGTTCCAAAATGTGAACCTCTATGCACTTGTATCAACCATATTTAGCCATATCCCTACCAATCCTAGCAAGGGGACTGGACAGATCATAAATCCGACCTTGTTCAACATCTTCATAAATATTTTCCCAGGACTTCAAAGAAGTAACTATAACTCTATAAGGACCATGTATATCCTTTGAGGGGCCCTCCTATTCGAAAAATAACTTCTTATCTTTTTATTTCGGTTAACCTCCTTCAAATCCTTCACTTTGGGATCCCCATTAAGATTCTTTTTAAGATTCTTGAAATTCAACACAGAATGACCAAAAATCTTGCAATCATCACCAAAATTATGAACCTATTCAAATTGTATTTTAACATCATTCAAATTACCATTATCAATAAATTTAACACTATTCGGTCTTTTGGATTCCAAATTAGCATCGACTAGAATTCTAGAAAAATATCCAAGATCCCCTCCGATATTTTATGATCCATACTAATAGGAGTGAAAAACCATGATTAAAGAAAATTAAGGATATTAGGAGGAAAATTAATCAAATTAAACAATTAAATTTTGATCCATATATTCCCATTGGGTTGCTTAGGATTAAATGGATTTAAATTAGCATCCTGTTCAGATAATCTCCAAGATCCAGGATTGAGATGTAGGTTTCCAAAATCCAATGATCTAATAAAATAATCCTCTGATTAATGAATTAAATGAATGAATCCCCTCCCAATAGGGATTAATTTCATGTTACTAAAACCCCATCTATTAGATATTCTATTTTTAATATTAATGTAATACCAAGGGTTTTCACCCTTGGAATAAATAACATGACCAATAATTGAAAACATAGAAAGATTAATATGTTGTTGCAAAGCCTACCGATCTGCGACTATATAAAAACCACCATTGTTAAGTCCTTTATTGTTAGAGGACCAAGATATAAATCTTTTTATGAGATTAGAAGAACTAGAAAGAGCTTCAGCAAAAGATACGACTTTCATTCTCGGTGTAGAAGAATCAACGAGATCTGATAAAGATCCAAGACCTTGAGTTGATAAAGAATCATCCTTGAATGAAAAATACCAATCAGGACCGAATGAATCCATGATGAGAATCAAATAAAAATTCAGTATCGAGCGAATACACCATTTGTAGGTTGAAAGGAATGTTCTTCCACTCTCTCCATCTCCAATGGGGAAAATTATGATACTATATTTAATAAATTGTAAGTATTCCTTCCATTATATGGTGTATATAAATCTAGTGAATATATATTCTTATTATTTTCATGAAAATTATGTGGATATAAATATCTATCTATAGTTTATTTTTTTATAATTTTTTTATTACAAAGTTACCAATGTTGTTATGGATTCTAATTATAATATCACTGTTTAGTGGTGTTGATCATGATTAACATTATGATAATTATATTTTATTTTATATCTCTCGAATAACTCTATATTATTATTAACTTACAATTATTTCTATATATTAAATATTCTCCTTTAATATTATTCTCTTTGAGTACTTAAGATAGTAAATGAATATTTTTAATGAAAATCTGCAATATTATTCTCTTTAATTGAAAATTAATTTTATTCCAAATGTATAATTTCAAAAAATGTTTCAATTTTTTTTAATTTTATATGATGATTGTTAAAAGTAATTTTTACTAATGATTTAATTTTAAAAAAAATGGATTGTATTTTGGTTTCCCAAATATGGTACATTCAATTCTTTACCACACTATTCGAAGAATAAATATCTCATTACGAATGAGATGAATTCTATTTCCAACTATTATGTATTCTCATTTTTTTATTCTTCATTGAAATTATTACAAGGTTATTTTCAATGAATATATTTTATTTAATACCTTTTTAATATTTTAATATGTTATTTCAATGTTAAAATGTTCTTTCTCCTCATGAAATATTCCAGTGAAACTTTAGAGGTATTTTAAATGATGAAAAATATTATTGTTATTACTAAGGATATAATTCCATCAAAAAATATGTATTGTTTATTTGGGTTGTTTATACTGATTAGTTATTATTGATTCATATTCTTAATTCAATATAAATAATGACATATATAAATAAAAATTTTGAGAATGAATTATATTGAACATTATAAATATATAGAAATAATTATATGTGAATGAGATGGGTGGGTCCTGGTTATAAATATCCCATTTATGTATCAATAATTCTCAGGAATATAATATTTCGGAATGATGTATAGGTTGATGTTTTAATATAACTACATAAGAGTATGTAATTCCATGTACACCTTCCTATACAATGATTACATAATTCTTTAGAGGCATTTAAGGAATGACAATGACTTGGATGAAAACCCTTGAAAATAAGATTCTTGTTTTTTTTGGATAAGAGGGATTGATTGCGAGTGTAAAAAATTATAAATTTCCTTTACTAAAAATATTTATTCATTATCAATGTGAATGTTATGTAGATATTAGTTAAGGATTATCACTTAACTCAAGTTATTAATGTAATGGATTTTGTTTATATTATACTTTCCTCCACGATAATTATTCCTTATTTACTCTTGATAGCTTCCTTTATACATTACCATTTCATTAAATCTGATATCATCTATTAGTTTTTCCTTTACCAAATATATAAATTAGTATATTATGGATGATACTAAAGATATCACAATGTATATTATCAATTTTTTTTTTATAATTCCATAGTAACATTTGAATCTTGTATGTACCTAGTTTATAGAGTCTACTAAACTATTCAGTCCTTTTGGATGATAACTACTGTACATAGTTAAAATTTAATAAATTAACCACCGGCTGATGTTTAATAGAGTTAGGAATTTACTATTGGTATTAGGTAATATTTAGTATAAACCTTTCTAAACAAATTTATTAAGAAATAGATTTTAAATCTTAATCCTATTATAGAAATTGATTATATTTATAATATCGATAAAATATAATAATTTTTTTTGGAAAGGTTTATATTTGTTTGTTATAAACAAAACACATCCCTATTTGTATACTAAAATGTTAGGTGGTTTGGAATAGATTAATATAATAGATATAAATCTAAAAATTGTTGGATAAGTATATCTCGGCCACCATTTTGGTGCATGAGGATTGTTCACCTATTTCTCACATCGATTGGCACTCCTGAGATATATTCATGAGTAAATTCATATTTTCTTTATGATACAATATTATAAATGATAAAATATAACCTATGTACTCCTACGATACTCTATAGTGAAATATGATGGGTTATTAAAAAGATTACATATATTTTTTAACAGATTTATAGCAATAGAACCATTCAGTTTTGAATATTCTTAATTAAGAATGTTATATGGGAAAATATTAGTATTTATTTTGTGGATATAGGTTTAAATTTATTTATATACATTATAGTTAATATTATCATTTACGTTAAGGAAATAATAATGAATTAATATTTTTTTTAAAATATGATGTATAGAAAACGGCGGTGTTAAAATTATTTTTTGATGAAAATTATTATTTTTGAGGATTATAATTATATGTTCTCTATTAAAATAGGAATTATTTTAATATAGATTTTGAAAATTGAAAAAATGTAGCATGATCAATAACCTTTATAATCTAGTATGTTCTTGTGTCTTGAACCCACAATCGAAGGGCGGTAAGGGTACATCTCCTGTCACTGGCCTACATTATGTCCTAGTGAAGTGCCCAGATCAGTGTGAATCACTGAGAGGGGGAGGGGGTGAATCAGTGATCCTTTAAAACTTTTACTAATTGATTCTTAATCAATTAAACCTCTATGGCTTGTTAAGGCCTCGATCCACTCTTCTTGTATCTCTCACCTTTCCACGAATGATGCAGAAAATGTAAAGGCACTGGACACAAGGATTTACAAGGTTCGGCACCAAAGGCCTACATCCTTGTCATGCTCTCCAAGCATGGATTCTCCCATTATAATCTGTTAGTATTACAATGGTCGATACAGCTTCCCACCGTATCTCTCCTGAGTCCCACAGGAGGGTCTTTATACTGCGTCCCACAGTGTTACCAGAGTCCCACTGGCCTGCTCTAGAATCCCACTGAAGACTTCTTCTCCCTGAGTCCCACATGGTCTTCTCCTGGCTCCTCGAGTCACACGAGTAGCTCTTCTTCTCTTTAAGTTCATCAAGAATCCTCAGCAGTCTGGGATAAAGACTACTGGCCTTGCTCTTCTTCTGATCACTTGTGGTGAACATGTCTTCTCGTCTTGCTCGGGCTTTATCACCTTCTTCTAAGGATGCCCCGGCTTCTCTCCAATTACTGAATGCTCAGACAAATAATATCTTTATCTTCGGTCTGGTCCAGTCTCAGTTGCACACCACTGATTTAGCACTGTTCACGTGTGCACGTGCATGCATGCATGCATGCACTCTCCTTTTCTTCCTCTTGGTGCAGTAGACCCACAAAGGGTGTAGTCACTTTAAGCACACACCTTCTTCACAATCTTTACACACTTAATTCTATTTGTTTACACACTTAAAAGTTTGTTGTACTTTGTGTGGGTCTTCTCCTCTTCTTCTAAGTGAGCACACACTTCTTGTGCACACACATAGGTTCGGCCTTCTTTGTCACTTGTTTATGTACACATAAATTGTTCTTTGTTTTGCACACACATGACTTTGGCCTCTTCTCTCTTATTGTTGCACACCCTTAACCCGTAGGTTGTTCTTCAATTTTTCATACACAAAATGTGTCTTCACTTGGTGCACACACAAGGTCACAACCCTCGGCCTCTTCAAATGCACACACGGTCAAGTGTGCTCTTCCTCCTCACTTAGCACACACAAATAATATTCTTTTAGCACACACTTGATCTTGGCCTCCTCCTTTATTCTTGCACACACTTGGGCCGTAGGTGGTTCTTCAAGTTTGCACACACACACAAATGTGTGGTCTTCACTTCACCCACTTGCACACACAAGGCATGCCTCGGCCTCCTCTTTCACACACCCGAATACCTACTGCCCTTCTTTGCACTTAGCACACACACAAGGGGAAATGTGGCTACGGCCTTCCACTTCTCTTGGCACACAAGGTTTACTCTTTTATTCTTCTTTGCACACACAACCCGAACCCCACTAGTGTGCAGGCGCGCAAGGGTTGCATCCAAACTTCTCAACACTATGCACACACACTGTCCATGGCGTGGGTGTTTTCACCTTTTAGCACACACCCACTTGGTGTGTAATTCTCATCACCCAATTTCAAACAAGGCGTGCAGGGTGCACGGCACAGTGGCGCGCAAGACCCAAGTGTGGTACTGCCTCTGGTGCGCAAGTGCACTGGCCGAGGGGCGCGCAAGACCTCCTACCCGCGGGGCGCGCAAGTGCAACACCCGCGGGGTCTTCCTCTTGCCGCGCAAGGGTGCGGGCAGAGAGGGAACAAGCCTCGGGCGCGCAAGAATGCTGCGGCCACGAGCTCTTCCTGCCGCGCAGAGTGCGCGCAAGGGACCTCACCGCGCAAGTGTGCGCGGGGCTTTGTCTTCGTGAGGCACAAGGTGCACTCACGGTTTTCCGGATCTTCAACAAAGAATCAGAAAGCCACAATGAGGTCTCAGCCTCTCCTTTTATAGGCAGAGAATCCTCAAAACTTCCGCGTGATAAATCTTTGAACTCCCGAACATTTCGGATCTTTTAAAATCTTTCAAAATCTTGTTTTGCTCCTCTGTTTCACGCGGGATCTTTCTTCTTCGGTTTCCTCCACATGCATGCGATTTATAACGCATGCACGGCCTTCGTTAAACCCTATCCATGCAAAGGCACGAACACCGAATGGCCTCGCACCTCCGGTTGCTTCGGCCTCGCTCGAAATCCTCCTTTCATCGCATGCATGCTTATTTTATTGCATGGTTATGTTCAGTAGGCACAGACGATCACAATGGACACTTCGGTTTGATCGGAGGTGGCCGGATACTCAAATTCTGTCGTCGGGAGGCACTGGTTCAGCGGCGGCTTCGCGGGAGGCTTCGGCTCGAGCTCGAGGTGGAAGACGAGCCGGGAGCCGTTGGATCGTGATGCGCGACGGCCAGGATTTGATCATTGCCGCGGAGATGAATCGTGCGGCGTGGATCGAGCGCGCGATGAGACGGACGGCCAGGATTCGCTCCGGGTGAAAAATGCGCGTCCCACATCGAATTCTCTCGCGGAATTTCCGCGGTTTATTACCCTGCCGCTGCCACCATATGCTCAGTTGAACTTCTCCCTCCACGGTGCCGCCCCGCACCGTGTTCTCCCTGCGGGCGCGCTCTGCGCCCACTCTCTGCTCCTGCGGGCGCGCTCCTAGTGCCCACTCTGCTCCTCCGGCGCGCGGATTTCACCACCGCGTGCCCTCAGGGGCTTATACACGGCCCCCTGCGCTCCTCCGGGCGTGCCCCAGCGCCTCTGTGGTGTCTGCGGGTGCGCCCCTGCCTCCCTGAGCTCGCCCCACGGGTTCCCCCTTGGGCGTGGCGCCTTAGGCCCACAAGAGCCTTGGGGTTGAACCCACAAGGTGCTCATGGGCAGGCCAATTTTTTGGCTAAGTCTTGAATAAGACTTTGTAAAAACAAAGTCCTCCATGTAAAATATGCCAAGTGCCACTTGCCCTTCAAGGCATTCTTTTCCTTCATCTACTTCTTGAGAATTCAAACATTAATCTTCTTGATTAAAAACAACTCCTCAATTTATAATTCTTCTTCACCATCTCATTTTCAACTTAGGAGAGAATTCTCAAGGATCTTCATCAACCGAGCTACTTGATCAATTATTTCTTCTTCATTAGAATTCCTCCATTCTTCTTCAAAATTTATTCATCACTTGTAATGGAATTCACGAAGGGTCTTCATCTTCAACTGAGCTCCTAAATCACTTAAATTCTTCAATGTGCTTCACTGATCTAATCAGAGATCAATTGGATCAACTTCAAATTCACATGCACTAAGAGTTAGTACATGGACTTCATTAAACCACTTCATCCACTTAGAAGTAGTGAATGGATCATCTTGCTTCTTCAACTCCTCATGCATTGTCACTACAATGCATGGTCTTCTAATCATGTTGTGACTTTGTATCATCAGGATACAAGTTCTTAGAACTTCAAGAGCAGCTCAACAATCGTCTGATGTTCATGGAGAATTTTTCAACCATATTCTCCAATGCCACTTAGTGAATCTCCTAAGTGACATTCCTCTAAGTACCATGGACATTCTCCTTCATCACCATCACCATCACATCCTTTGACATTCACATCTTGACTCCTTGACATCCATTCATTCTAAGACAACTTCATGCCTCATTGACAACAAATGCAACACATTTCACTTCAATCTCCCCCTTTGTATTTGTTGTCAATACACTCCTTCAGCACATATGAATGGGTCAATATGTGTGCCAATATTTTCTCCCCCTTATTGGCAATCAAATGCAAAGGTGTGGTGTGGTTCTCTTTCAAAAATGTCTTCTTCCCTTATAAAAGGATTTTCTTGTAAAACACTAGGAGAGGGATGATGTCACATGTTCTTCTTTAGCAAAGAACCTTTAGTAAATCAGCTCTAAGTCTACTTGGGCTAACCTGGTGTAGAAAACAAGAGTGATGTTTAAGGTACTCAATGCTGTCCAACATTCACTATACATGTGAGATCATGCTTCAGGGGTTTGAAACTTTTTCAGATATAACAATGAATTGCTAAATCCTGCACATACTTCACAAAACACATTAGAATGTTCAGGTGCAAAGATAAAGCTCCCCCTTTCATCCATTTGTCTTCAATCCATACTCCCCCTTAATTGACAAGATAAACTCAATTAAGAAACAAGGGGTGAAAGTATGATTGGAATACCTTCACTTTTCTCAATATGGTATTAATATCAGAATCCCATCTTCTTCAGATTGGCTCCCCCTCAAGGGGTGCACTCCATTCTGTCCAAACCATCCTCTAGTTGAGAATGATCATCATCTTCAATTCCCTGCAATGTTAGCACATGTAAATACCAATAGTATAAGGGAATAAGATGGAACCTCCTTGGTTCATCAATGTGAACAACAAGGTTGAGAAGATTCTCTCAACCGAGATGTCCCATTTTCACCATTCTTCACACTTGCACATTTGATCTTCATTGATGATTGTGCTGGTGTGGTTCTCAAAACATCTTCATGTGAAACCTTCTTCTTCCCTTTTGCTTTAGCAATTGCCAGAACTTCATCTTCAGCTCTCTGCAGATCTTTGGCAAGTTTCAACTGATGTGGCCATATGACAAGTAAATCATTTGGAAGGGTGGCCCCAGTTCTGGAAGTTCCACATGGTTCTTTTGATGCTGTTAAGCTACCTTTCTTAGGCAACTTATTTTCAATCAATCCCTTCTTCTTCTGGATTGATTGTCTTTTGGAGTTCAGTTGGCTTCTATTTAGTTTCATGGCTTCTTTACAAAGTTCCATGATGTGTCCTTTCTTTCCACAGAAGAAGCATGTTTTCTTGGTGGTCCTTCTGGATGCATCACCCTTCTTGGATTTCAATTCCAAGGACTTCTCTTCATTCTTCAAACTCTTCTTGGGAGCATCTTTCACTTTCTTCTGCTTGCTTCCCAAGGAATCTCTCTTAGCCAGGTTCAGTGATCTTCTCTTCTTTTCAGCTCTGGATACAGTTGGAGATTGACATGTATCTATCTGACCACTTTTGCAATCATCCCAGATGTTGTCAAGTAATCCAAATCTATTTGCAGTAAACAGATGTCTCTGGACCTGTGGATGTTGCTTCTTTCCTTCTGGCTTGCTCCCCCTAGGCATGGGCTTCCTCTGTGCTTTGGCATTCAGTGGATTGTACCAACAATCCTTTGCAAAATGCCCATACTTGTTACAACACCAACATTGACCCAGAAATCTTGACCTCTTGATTCCTTCTGATTGTTGGGTACCTGTCTTGAATTGTTGTGCTGCTTCAGGAGAGCTTTCTTTCTTCATTGTCTTCATCCACACTTGTTTGGAATTATTTTTCCATCCTGCACTTTTTGTGGAAACACAATTAGAAGCATCAGTACAAGATGGTATGGATGGTACCTTCTTTCTAGAAGTTGTTGCACTTTCACTAGAGGATGTCTTGCTTTTAGAATCATCCTTCTCAAAGCTCACTTGAGTAGCAACATTTCTTCTTTCAGTTGACTGGGAGGCTTTGGCTTTAGGTGATTGCTGATTTTTCAATATCACCTCTAATTCTAAACACTTCATGTTGAGGGAGTTCTTCTCATCCTCAACTGTTCTTATCCTTCCTTCCCATTTCGCTTCCAGCTGTTTTATCTGGTCTTCATGCATCTTCTTCATTTCAAGCAATGAGTTGTCAAGCTCCTTCACCCTTTTGACTTTGTCTTCTAGTTGAGCATCTCTGACAATCATTGAGACTTTGTGCCTCTTTTCCAGTGCATGGACAACATCTTTGATCATTATCATAAAGATGTCTTTCTCAGAAAGGCTTCTTTGCAATTCTTCAGCAGTGTCTTCATATCTTTCATTGCAAAGGGAAACTGTTTCATCTTTGGCATTCACCAGCCTTCTGAGAGTGTTGGTTATGCCAACCCTTTTAGCCAATTGGACTTCCAGAGAATTGGCTTCATCTTCTAGCTGTAATTTTTCTTCTTGAAGATCAAGGAGGCCTGTAGCTATACACATTGCAATTTCCTTGGGGACTCTCTTCTGAAGATATTTGATTGCATTTAGAAGATCATTGTTTCTTCCATCTTCATCACAGCTAGAGCAGGCTTCATCAGAAGAATGATAAAAGGAATTGTCATCTGATGTGACTTTCACATTTGTTTTCATAGAAGGAGTTTCTCTGATTGCAGCAACCTTCTTCCTCATCTTCTTTGCCTGTTTCTTCTTTCTATTTTTCTGAGTCTTGGCAGATATCTCCATTTGAGGCTGGTCACTCATTTCCTCAAATCTGCACTCCATAAAGACTCCCTTGGATCTTTTAGAGGTAACCTCCCTCTGATACCAATTGAAGTGCCCAGATCAGTGTGAATCACTGAGAGGGGGAGGGGGTGAATCAGTGATCCTTTAAAACTTTTACTAATTGATTCTTAATCAATTAAACCTCTATGGATTGTTAAGGCCTCGATCCACTCTTCTTGTATCTCTCACCTTTCCACGAATGATGCAGAAAATGTAAAGGCACTGGACACAAGGATTTACAAGGTTCGGCACCAAAGGCCTACATCCTTGCCATGCTCTCCAAGCATGGATTCTCCCATTATAATCTGTTAGTATTACAATGGTCGATACAGCTTCCCACCGTATCTCTCCTGAGTCCCACAGGAGGGTCTTTATACAGCGTCCCACAGTGTTACCAGAGTCCCACTGGCCTGCTCCAGAATCCCACTGAAGACTTCTTCTCCCTGAGTCCCACAGGGTCTTCTCCTGGCTCCTCGAGTCACACGAGTAGCTCTTCTTCTCTTTAAGTTCTTCAAGAATCCTCAGCAGTCTGGGATAAAGACTGCTGGCCTTGCTCTTCTTCTGATCACTTGTGGTGAACAGGTCTTCTCGTCTTGCTCGGGCTTTATCACCTTCTTCTAAGGATGCCCCGGCTTCTCTCCAATTACTGAATGCTCAGACAAATAATATCTTTATCTTGGGTCTGGTCCAGTCTCAGTTGCACACCACTGATTTAGCACTGTTCACGTGTGCACGTGCATGCATGCATGCATGCACTCTCCTTTTCTTCCTCTTGGTGCAGTAGACCCACAAAGGGTGTAGTCACTTTAAGCACACACCTTCTTCATAATCTTCACACACTTAATTCTATTTGTTTACACACTTAAAAGTGTGTTGTACTTTGTGTGGGTCTTCTCCTCTTCTTCTAAGTGAGCACACACTTCTTGTGCACACACATAGGTTCGGCCTTCTTTGTCACTTGTTTATGTACACATAAATTGTTCTTTGTTTTGCACACACATGACTTTGGCCTCTTCCCTCTTATTGTTGCACACCCTTAACCCATAGGTTGTTCTTCAATTTTGCATACACAAAATGTGTCTTCACTTGGTGCACACACAAGGTCACAACCCTCGGCCTCTTCAAATGCACACACGGTCAAGTGTGCTCTTCCTCCTCACTTAGCACACACAAATAATATTCTTTTAGCACACACTTGATCTTGGCCTCCTCCTTTATTCTTGCACACACTTGGGCCGTAGGTGGTTCTTCAAGTTTGCACACACACACAAATGTGTGGTCTTCACTTCACCCACTTGCACACACAAGGCATGCCTCGACCTCCTCTTTCACACACCCGAATACCTACTGCCCTTCTTTGCACTTAGCACACACACAAGGGGAAATGTGGCTACGGCCTTCCACTTCTCTTGGCACACAAGGTTTACTCTTTTATTCTTCTTTGCACACACAACCCGAACCCCACTAGTGTGCAGGCGCGCAAGGGTTGCGGCCAAACTTCTCAACACTATGCACACACACTGTCCATGGCGTGGGTGTTTTCACCTTTTAGCACACACCCACTTGGTGTGTAATTCTCATCACCCAATTTCAAACAAGGCGTGCAGGGTGCACGGCACAGTGGCGCGCAAGACCCAAGTGTGGTACTGCCTCTGGTGCGCAAGTGCACTGGCCGAGGGGCGCGCAAGACCTCCTACCCGCGGGGCGCGCAAGTGCAACACCCGCGGGGTCTTCCTCTTGCCGCGCAAGGGTGTGGGCAGAGAGGGAACAAGCCTCGGGCGCGCAAGAATGCTGCGGCCACGAGCTCTTCCTGCCGTGCAGAGTGCGCGCAAGGGACCTCACCGCGCAAGTGTGCGCGGGGCTTTGTCTTCGTGAGGCACAAGGTGCACTCACGGTTTTCCGGATCTTCAACAAAGAATCAGCAAGCCACAATGAGGTCTCGGCCTCTCCTTTTATAGGCAGAGAATCCTCAAAACTTCCGCGTGATAAATCTTTGAACTCCCGAACATTTCGGATCTTTTAAAATCTTTCAAAATCTTGTTTTGCTCCTCTGTTTCACACGGGATCTTTCTTCTTCGGTTTCCTCCACATGCATGCGATTTATAACACATGCACGGCCTTCGTTAAACCCTATCCATGCAAAGGCACGAACACCGAATGGCCTCGCACCTCCGGTTGCTTCGGCCTCGCTCGAAATCCTCCTTTCATCGCATGCATGCTTATTTTATTGCAAGGTTATGTTCAGTAGGCACAGACGATCACAATGGACACTTCGGTTTGATCGGAGGTGGCCGGATACTCAAATTCTGTCGTCGGGAGGCACTGGTTCAGCGGCGGCTTCACGGGAGGCTTCGGCTCGAGCTCGAGGTGGAAGACGAGCCGGGAGCCGTTGGATTGTGATGCGCGACGGCCAGGATTTGATCATTGCCGTGGAGATGAATCGTGCGGCGTGGATCGAGCGCGCGATGAGACTGATGGCCAGGATTCGCTCCGGGTGAAAAATGCGCGTCCCACATCGAATTCTCTCGCGGAATTTCCGCGGTTTATTACCCTGCCGCTGCCGCCATATGCTCAGTTGAACTTCTCCCTCCACGGTGCCGCCCCGCACCGTGTTCTCCCTGCGGGCGCTCTCGGCTCCCACTCTCTGCTCCTGCGGGCGCGCTCCTAGCGCCCACTCTGCTCCTCCGGCGCGCGGATTTCACCACCGCGTGCCCTCGGGGGCTTATACACGGCCCCCTGCGCTCCTCCGGGCGTGCCCCAGCGCCTCTGTGGTGTCTGCGGGTGCGCCCCTGCCGCCCTGAGCTCGCCCCACGGGTTCCCCCTTGGGCGTGGCGCCTTAGGCCCACAAGAGCCTTGGGGTTGAACCCACAAGGTGCTCACGGGCAGGCCAATTTTTTTGGCTAAGTCTTGAATAAGACTTTGTAAAAACAAAGTCCTCCATGTAAAATATGCCAAGTGCCACTTGCCCTTCAAGGCATTCTTTTCCTTCATCTACTTCTTGATAATTCAAACATTAATCTTCTTGATTAAAAACAACTCCTCAATTTATAATTCTTCTTCACCATCTCATTTTCAACTTAGGAGAGAATTCTCAAGGATCTTCATCAACCGAGCTACTTGATCAATTATTTCTTCTTCATTAGAATTCCTCCATTCTTCTTCAACATTTATTCATCACTTGTAATGGAATTCACGAAGGGTCTTCATCTTCAACTGAGCTCCTAAATCACTTAAATTCTTCAATGTGCTTCACTGATCTAATCAGAGATCAATTGGATCAACTTCAAATTCACATGCACTAAGAGTTAGTACATGGACTTCATTAAACCACTTCATCCACTTAGAAGTAGTGAATGGATCATCTTGCTTCTTCAACTCCTCATGCATTGTCACTACAATGCATGGTCTTCTAATCATGTTGTGACTTTGTATCATCAGGATACAAGTTCTTAGAACTTCAAGAGCAGCTCAACAATCGTCTGATGTTCATGGAGAATGTTTCAACCATATTCTCCAATGCCACTTAGTGAATCTCCTAAGTGACATTCCTCTAAGTACCATGGCCATTCTCCTTCATCACCATCACCATCACATCCTTTGACATTCACATCTTGACTCCTTGACATCCATTCATTCTAAGACAACTTCATGCCTCATTGACAACAAATGCAACACATTGCACTTCACCTAGTTTGTATAAAATTTACTTTAATTAATTATATGATGGATACTAATTATTTTTATTTTTGTTACAATAATATATGATCAAATGATTATAAATTTTTTTTATATGATTAATGATAATCTGAGATATTGTTTAGTGGATTTATGTATATATATTAGTATGGTTTAACATAATCAATTTTTTTAAAGAATGGTATAATATTTTTCGAGATGTAAGATTAATGTTAGGAAGTTACATGTTTGTTGAAAAAGTATTTAATTTTTAGGTTATTTAAGTTATTTATGATATTTGTATATTTTTTAATTTGAATGACCTACGTACAACCCATCGGTTATTTGTTGATTTTGTGATATTAATTTAATATTTATTTACAAGTTGTTTATTCATTTTGGGTATTATCTTACATTTTGTTAAAAGTTATTATTTTATAATATATAGGAAAACAAGATTGAAATTATGTTTTGTGTTATGTGATATAATATATGTTGATTTTAGTGTTTCAGGCCTGATAATTCATCTGGAATGCTCATTGGTTATATGAAATGATAAAAATATAGTAGAAATTAATTGAAGGATGAAATTATAAATTATAGGTATTTATATTTAAATGTGTTATTAGTCTATATGGTAAATTAATTCCTTAAGTATCTAAAAAATTCCATTGAAATAAAATTTTTATCCTTTCAATTTAATATCCAATGAATTAATTTTCATTTCACCCATACTAAATTTATGGTTTTGGTTCCATTAAAATTATCATGTATATATTCTCTATTAAACTATATTTTTTAGGTTATTTTTCAATTAAATGTCTATATATTAACATCCCACCAATTTATTTCCTTATTTCGGATCCCAAATAAATGATATTTCAGGTAACCTTTATGTTTCCCACTTTTCCTTTTTAATGGTTTTTTTGTTATCCACCATTTTATTGTGGGTTTAGAAAATGATATTTTCAAATATTTATCCTTTTATGACCTTGATAAAATTGATTGGGTGAAATTTTTTAATGAGGTGGATGGGGTGGGTGATGCTATACCACCCTTAAAATTTATTTAAAAAGAATAATAATCTCAATATATTACATAACATAAAATGTTGTGTTTTAAGATAATTGATATATATTATAAAATTATTAAAATTTAAATGTGACCTAGATAAAAAATATGTGGGTATAAATATGAATGACCATATTGTATAAAATATTCCTAATGGTATCATATAATTCGAATTTATTTATTATTAAATAAAAAACATGGGCTCCCTTTTACAATAAATAAATTTATGCCTGAGTAACCCATTTCTTTCAAAAATGATTTTTTTTGAAATATATGCATCAAAAAATAATCATTTTTTGAATCATTTACAAGTTAATTTTTTTAAAATATCATCATTTTTAATATTATTATTTAAAAATTATCTTATATTGAAGTATTTATATTTTATGAAAATATAGAATTTCGAAAGAGTACGGAAAAGTATAGTTTTTTTTGTAAAACTATCACTTCATTTAACTGAAAAGTAAAATAATGATTTTAATATAATAATTATGTAACATTGAATTTAATTAATTATATAAAATAATTTTAATTAAAATTTATTTATCTATAAAAATACTTTTTAATATATTTATATTTTTGGTTTAAAATAAATTTCTTTTAATAAAATTTTTCATGGAATTTCTAAATTTTATCTTAAATTAATTTATTCTACTTTATGGAATTTAATATCTAAAAATAATGGCAATATTTTTAATTAGGAGGTTCATATTTGTAAAATAATCCCTATTTATTTTTGGTCAATATGAATAGTGAATATAGTAAATGTTTGTTCCTTTGGTAAAAATAAAAAAAGTATTTCAGTATAAAAATAATATGTTAAGGTCTCAAAATAAACCCAAAACATATATATATATATCATTAGATTAGTATATTTAATCCCTAATAACATAAAATTATAAATTTGATAAATTATTTCCCACTTTCCCTTTATTATAACATTTATATTAATTTATTTAAATATAATGTCAGAAATTTCATTATCTTTCTTATAATATCAATAATAATTTGTTATAGGTTTACAAGAAACTAATATTATTTTAAAAATTGATATTTAGAAGAAGTTTAAAATGATTTTATGATTGAAATTCATTTATATATTTATATATATTGATTAAATTGTTACTTAAATTTATTACACAATTCGGACATAGTTTTTCTGCCAAAAGTAAACCAATCAAATAAATGAATTTAAGAACACTACAAGTATTATTATGGTTTAATTTTTTGAATATTACCATGAAATTAGACGATAAATATGAAATATTAGAAATGTGAAAAATATGTATATTATAATTACATTTTTGTTATGTTTTTTAAGTCCAATTATGTGCAAAATTCATAAAATGACATTAATATCATTTTTTGTTCAATAATTTTTTTATTGTATTCTATAAAAATTATGAATAAGGATGATTATGAGGATTATCGGACTAAAAAATCATCCCACATTAATTTATTATCCAATTTTCATCTTATTATTAAAATGATAAACCACTAAATATGAAAAAATCATTAATATGGTTATAGATAATGTTTCTTAGGCATGTTGTTAAATGAAAATATAAGGACTAAAATGATATCTAAATAAGAGAAACCTTTATTGGATTGTTATATTAATTAAATTATTCCTCATTATCTTATTACTATCATTTATGAATAATATTACATGATTTAGACAAATATTTATTTATAATACATCATGCATTTCAAAAAATCGAATTAATGTTATTTCTCAATAAACAATATTTGATTAAATGAATTAAAATCACAAGTATCATATATTCAGAAAGGTAAAATGATTTTAATTTTTAATATCAACTATATTCCCTTTTTTGTATTTCCTTTCATTTATATTAACATTCATGACCCATAATGAATAAAAAATGTTTCTTTCATTGAAATCGTCAAAAGGGTAAATGCATTCATTCAACTAAGACATAAGGGTATAAAAACAAAACCATAATAAATTTTATTGTATGATGATATTGAGACTCATAATAATGTTATTTTATAATTATTTATATTTGGATTACTTATTCTCCGAAATTTTATTTAAATTAACATAATACATTATATAATTACAAGAGTGCCCCTCCCCTCACTTATAAAGGGACAACAATTTCCTCTTTTCATTGCACCCTTTAGAGATTCCTAGCATGAGAAAACCATAGAAAAGTATATTATAAACCAATATAGGCAATAACTATAGGTTCATTTATTTATAAAATACCATACCTTGGCACCTTAGGAAGGGATCTAATGTAAGTCAACAAATGAACTTGTAATCACATTTACCAATGCTTTCATGTGAATTCATTCTTCTACATCCTCTAAATCTATTTTATCCTTTATAAAATAATAATTTAAATATCATAAATCTACTTAGATTTTTTTATATTGTAAAGCCTTTTTCAATCATTTTTCCATTATACAAAATGCTATAACATCGCTCATGAGTACGTACGGGTTTCCCTCTCCACATACTGGTATAAGTGGGTTTTCATCACCACCCAATTTTTTTATTATAAATTTGGAATGAATGAATATTTATGATATTTATGACATAATTAAATTTTTAATTATAATATCTTATATATTTTCTTACCTTTCAATCTGTCAGAAAATGATAACATCACCAATTCATACGTATGGACTACCACATGCACGTAGTGATGTGATGTGTTTTTCATTTCCTCTTTTTATTATTGGAAATAAGGATATATCTAATTAATATATATATATACGTATATATATATATATATTATAGTATAATGTTTATTCATTATGTAACTACATTTTTTCTATTCGTTAAAATTTAAAAATAATGTTCATGTATATGTAGGGCCTACGATCAGAATGACTGGTGTAATTCATTTTTCCATCACAATCATAAACAAATAACTATATATAAAAATATTTAAATATATATGATATATATATATATGATATTTGAATCATGGATAACATTCAATTAATAATTTAACAATTAGAATTATTCAATGACCAAAACTACCAAATCAAAACATATATGAAAAAAGCATTTAAAAATGACATGATAATAACAATTAATTTTTATTACAAAACTATTGATAATATGATACAAATTGATCAAATATTATTTTATTTATTTGTATATTATTTTGGAATGTAGTTATAAAAAATATAAATTTATCATACAATAGGATAAAATTACAAATGAAGTAATTTTATCTTAATGTAAGGGATCATTTTCTCACTTCTATTTTTATTAGTCACCAGCCATATTCCCACATGTTTATTTTTATAAGATTCATATACATCCCATGAATTTATTTTATGATTATTCTTATAAAAATAATCAGGATTCACATATCCATTTAATTTTCTCTATTTCATGAGTTTTTTTAATGTTACCAAATTAATATTGGATTTTTGTTATAATATCGTTATTTATAATCATTGATTATGATTATGTTTCTAATGAAAAAAATTTATGATGTATCTCTCAATAAACACATGAATTATGTTATACTATGGTTATTGGTAGAAATTTCATGTTTCCCATTGATTTTTCAATCTTTTAATACTCAAGATAACAAATAAAAATTTTATACTAAACATAAATGTATTTATATCCTCAGTAAAAAATTATTTCTTTCAAATCCATGTTTAATAAAAATGTTTTCAAAAAGTTTTTAATATTATTTTAATAAATGGGATGTAATGTTTACCCAAAATTTTGTTATTACAAAATCATTTTAAAGGAATATTTTTGTCATTTTCTAAGTGAAGTACTTTTGAATTTTTACAGAAATTGTGTATGAAATATTTTTCTAACATATACGTAAAGAAATGTATCTTCC
Organism: Viscum album; assembly: GCA_963277665.1. Lineage (NCBI taxonomy): Eukaryota > Viridiplantae > Streptophyta > Magnoliopsida > Santalales > Viscaceae > Viscum > Viscum album. The sequence goes on from OY728166.1 coordinate 1,137,828,233, forward strand.
ATCATTATAACATATCAATTTTGTAATGAAACATTTCAATGTTTGTATGTTTAATTTCCATGAAAATGTGTTACATAAAATTTGATAATTTTTTTTATTTTAATATATTAGTTGAAAGTAAAATGGGTATTTATACTTTATAAATGTTATAGTGGAATTTCAAATTCATTGTTAGATATTAAAATACCCATTGATGTTATTGGGATCATGATGTAATGAAATAATGATTTTTAATTTAATGGATGGTTTATGATGATGTGGTGTTAATGATGTATATTCTTGACTCAATGTGGATAATTATTGTCTTTTAATGAATTTTTGGAATGAATTGTCTTGACAATTCCAAATATCAGAAATGTATTAGTTCTATAAGTGATGATTGCGGTCTAAATATAGATATCCCCCCAACACACTAATAGGGATCATAAGGAAAATATAATTAACATGATGTGTAGGTCAAGGTTGTAATATCATGTCATATTAGTTAGGTATTTGGTGTATGGGTACCCATGTAATGATATTTCTTGGTTTAGAGGCCTTGATGGAATTAGAATATATTGGATGAAAGGCCATGACATAATGATTTATTATTTCATGGTTGAGAGGCCTTGATCTTGAATACTCACAATTCTGCATTTACTATAGTAAGAATTCATTTCCCATTATCCATGTGCTTTTTATATTGATGTTACCCATTTTTTCATTGAACATAAGTTATCTATTAAATGGAATTTATTTTGACTATACACTCTTTCCATGTATGTTTTTCCTGATATATTCGTGATATATTCTATTGTGTATGAACATTATTGAGGATCTAATCATACCATTTATCTGATATCAATTATCCAAGATTTAATGAATGATATTATGCGTTATTTCAAGGATGATGAATGATTTAATACTATGTTAATGCATTTACCATGTAATATGTAAATATAATTGTCATCTAGTTTGTCCCACCCCGACCTATCTATTATTTTTATTTTATTATTTTCTTTGATTTTTAAATTTTTTGTCGAGGTTCAGGTTGAATCAGAACATGATTTTTGAGTTTTGTCAAAAAAACAAGCATTTTTGGGTTGACGTTGCTAAGCACCCGGGAAGAGCGCATTTTGGAGACCCCATATGGCTTCTCCAAGGCAATGAATCTGTCCACCTGTCTTCAAGAAATTATAATGGATAAATGAATGATAATTGCGTTATTTAAATATTTTCTTGGTTAATACATTTAATTATTATCATTATTGTATTTAAGGTTATTATTATTTTTATTATGATTATGATTTTGATTATTATAATTTTTATTATTATCATTAATAATAATAATAATAATAATATTATTATTATTATTAATTTTATAATTTATTTACTTTTAATTTTTATTTTATCATTTTTTTCTTCTTTCTTTTTTTCCTTCTTTTTTTTTCTTCCTCCTTTTATTTCCTCCGACATGGGTGTCACGCCTTTTTTTTCTTATTGTTACTCCTCTAGTTTCACCCATTATCCCTTCATTGCAGCGCCCCATCCCCTCGCCTCCCTTGTAGACCATTGGCCTCCCTTCTCCTACATGCAACCTACAGCCGCCGGTCGCTCTGCGCCAGCCCGCGCCCCTCCACCATGCTACACTGCCACATGCCCGACATCCCCTGGGCCTATACCTCCTACCATGCTCAGCCAGCGCTGCACTCCCCTGCCTCATCCCGTTGTTGCGCACGCCCAGCTAGCCTCCATCGCATGATTTTTTTTTACGTTTTAAAAAAAAAATATTTTCCAGAAAACGATTCTGGCAATTTTTTTTTTAAAAATGCACCTCAAAGGCGGCATCCCGGATGCCGCCTTTGCATTTTGGGGGCAAGGCGGCATCCGCGATGCCTCCTTTCTGCTAAAAAAATATTTTTTTTGAAAATTTTTATATTTATTTTTATTTTTTTTGTTTTGTTTTGTTTATATATATATATATATATATATATAAAACAAAAAATTTCAGCAGAATTTCTCTGGTATTAAAGATACAGCGCTACAACCATTACAGCAGTCTGGATTCTGACAGAAACTTTTACCCAGGCCTCCCTTTTATAAGAGGGTTTTCCCTGAAAATCATTCTGCATTTTCGATGTGGGATTCAGGTTCTACCTTTACTGTGCAGTACATTCTGCATTTCTGATGTGGGATTCTGTTTCAAATACGTGACTTTGAAATACAATAAAATATAAACTATAAGGCCAATATAAATGAAATTTTAAACATTGATTAAACATATAATAAATAGTTGAAAACAAAAAGAATTTCCTCAAAAATGTTGATGAAAAATAATCTATAACCTTTCAAAACCGCCTACTTGAAACTTAAAAATGTTTCAAATACGTGAATTTGAAATACTGTAAAATATAAAATATAAACCGAATATAATTGAAACTTTAAGCATTGATTAAACATATAATAAATAGTTGAAAACAAAAGAAATTTCCAAAAAAATGTTGATGAAAAGTAATTTATAAGCTTTCAAAATCGCATACTTGAAACTTAAAATTTTTCAAGTGTGTGAATTGGAAAGACCATAAAACATAAAATAGAAAACCAATATAAATGAAAGGTTAAACATTGATTAAAAATATAAGAAATAGTTGAAAACAAAAGAAATTTCCAAAAAAATGTTGATGAAAAATAATTTATAAGCTTTCAAAACCGCCTACTTGAAACTTAAAAATGTTTCAAGTACGTGACTTTGAAAGATTATAATTGTATTACTAATTAACTAATTATTTATTATATAATTAATAGTTATATTAATAATTAACTAATTAATTATTATATAAGTAATAATTAATGAGTAATAATTAATAATTAATAATTTAATGAATAGTTATAATTAATATTTATATTACTAAATAACTAATTAATAATTACTAATTACTTATTAATAATTATTAATTACTAATTACTAATTATAATGAATAATTATAATAAATATTTACATTACTAATTAACTAATTAATAATTAATAATTAGTAATTACTAATTAATTAGTTATAATTATTAATTGTATTTCTAATTAACTAAATATTTATTATATATGTAATAATTATATTACTAATTAATTATTATATAATTAATGATAATATTACTAATTAACTAATTAATTATGACATATTTAATTATTAATAATTACTAATTAATAATTAAAAATTATAATGAATAAATGTAATTAAAAATTATATTACTAATTTATTAATTAATTGTTATATAATTAATAATTATATAACTAATGAACTAACTAACTATTATATAATTAATTATTAATAATTAATAATTAATAATTAATAATTATAATGACTAATTGTAATTAATATTTATATTACTAATTAATTAATTAATAATTAATTACTAATTACTAATTACTAATTAATAATTAATAATTAATAATTAATAATTATAATGAATAAATGTAATTAAAAATGATATTACTATTTTAGTAATTTATTATTATATAATTAATAATAATATTACAAATTAACTAACTAATATTTATATAATTAATTATTATTAATTACTAATTAATAATTATAATGAATAATTATAATTAAAAATCATATTACAAATTTACTAATTAATTATTATAATGAATAATTATAATTAAAAATCATATTACAAATTTACTAATTAATTATTATATAATTAATAATGATATTATTAATTAACTAATTAATTTTTACATAATTATCTATTAATAATTACTAATTAATAATTATAATTACTTGTTATAATTAATTATCTTATTTATAATTAACTAATTTATTATTATGTAATTAATAATGATATTACTAATTAAATAATTATGTAATATATAGTTAATAATTATATAATTAATCATTATATTACTAATTAAGTATTATATAAATAATAAATAATAATTAATAGTTATAATGAATAATTATAATGAATAAATATATTACTAATTAACTACTTATTTATTATATAATAATTTTTAATAATTACTAATGAATAATTATAATGAATAATTATATTACTAATTAACTATTATATAATTAATTATTAATAATATTAATTTAATAGTTAAATAAATTATTATATGTTTAATCCATGTTTTAACTTTAAATTATATCGGTCTTATAGTTTATATTTTAGTCTTTCAAAACCGCATACTTTAATCATTTTAAGTTTCAAGTAGGTGGTTTTGAAAGCTTATAAATTATTTTTCATGAACATTTTTTACGAAATTCTTTTTATTTTTGACTATTTGTTATATGATTAATCTATGTTTTATGTTTCATTTATATCGGCCTTATAGTTTATATTTTATAGGCTTTCAAAATTACGTGCTTGAAACATTTTTAAGTTTCATGTTGGTCGTTTTGAAAGCTTATAAATTATATTTCATCAATATTTTTTACGAAATTCTTTTTATTTTCAAATATTTGTTTTATGTTTAATTCATGTATTATGTTTAATTTATATTGGTCATATAATTTATATTTTATAAGCTTTGAAAATCACATACTTGAAACTTGTTATGTTTAAAGTAAGTGGTTTTGAAAGCTTATAAATTATTTTTTATCATTATTTTTTATGAATTTTTTTTTGTTTTCAACTATTTTTTATATGTTTAATTCATGTTTTAAGTTTCATTTATATTGGCCTTATAGTTTATATTTTATAGTCTTTCAAAGTCACGTACTTGAAACATAATCCCACATCGGAAATGCAGAATGTTCTGTTCAGGAAATGCAGAACCAGAATCCCAAATCGGAAATGCAGAATGATTTCCACGGTAAGCTCTCTTATAAAAAGGAGCCATGGGTGAGAGCTTCTGTCAGAATCCAAATTGTTGTAATGGCAGTACTGCTGGATTTTAAATAGCGGATAAATTCTGCTGTAAATTTTATTTTTGATTTGATTTGATTTGTTTTGTTTATTTATATATATATATAAACAAAACAAAACAAAAAATAAAAATAAAAATAAATTCTAGAAAAAATATATTTTTTTTTCTATTTTAGGGGAAAGGCGGAATCTACGATGCCGCCTTTCACCCAAGCCCAAAGGCGGCATCAAGGATGCCGCCTTTGTGGCCTATTTTCGAATTTTTTTTAACCTAGCCTGTTTTTAAAAAATATTTTTTTAAAAAAAATTATTTAAAGAAAAACCCCTCCATCGCAACACCCTCATCTCTTCTCTTTTGCAGCGTGAGCTACTCTGCCTCTCATAGAACCACTCCTACAGCTTCCCACCCCACCCGCAATCTGCACTGAGCCTCCTTCACCAACCTCCATTCTTTTATTTCCCCGATCTCTGCACCAGTGACAAGGTCACCAGACACACCCTACACTGCGCGCCTAGGCTGCCGGCTCCCTGTAGCGTGACACCCCCTGCCCACTCCGACTCCCCCTACCATCCTTCTCTACTGCAACGAACCTTGACCTACCAACATCCCCCATGTTTCTACCTCATGCCTGCTCGATTTCCCCCCAGCCCCTACATTTGGATCTCCTTGCACCAAGGCCCCCTCCCTCATTGCAGCTCCCAGCCTGCCGACCCTCTTCCTATTCTTCCACTCCCTGCACCGCTAGACTCCACCTCCCTGCACCAGCACACCTCCCACACCCCTCTATAGCGCCCCGAATTCCACTTCCAGGTCCAGCACCCTCTTGCTGGACAGGCCCCTTACCGCACTCCCCCAGCCTCTCGCTCCCCCTTCTCCACTTGGATGAACCCCTACCATCATGCCTAGTCTCTGGTCGAGACCCCCCCTCTTGCCCGGTGTGCGCACCACTCTGGCTGAGATGCCGACCGGCCGCCGGTGCTACCTCCTCCTTCCGAGATTCTTCCCTTCACAGTGCCATCACGCACTCCCAGCTGGCTATCCCCCGACTCCCCTTATTCGCCACTGCCCTTTTATTTTTGGCTGGAATGAATCGCTCCAGAGTGGTTCTCCTTAGGCCGGCGCGAAACCCTGTGTCAGAACCCCTTTTTGGCAAGCGTGAAGCCCCTTGACCGCACGACCTTCTTGAAGTGTGCTCTCTAACCCTTTTGGACGGTCGTGTCACCCCGCTGGTCAAGCAGGTATCCATGCCAAAGTGAGGTTTTTGGTGTTTCTGTTTGAGTAGTAATTAATATAGAATTTTTTGTGCCTATTTATATTGGTGTGAATTTAATTTTATAATAATTTAGTGTTGTTTGAGTAAAGTTATGAGTTAATTTTATAATATTTTTTCATAAATCTTAATGTCGTTTAGTAATAACGTAGGCGATGCGAACTATGTTTTGAAAACATGTCGAGCTAGTTATTTTTTTTGTTGTTTGTTAGTTTGGATCATTTTATGTCCATGTTTATGTATTGTAGTTATCTTTTAGGTTGCAGTGCGTTGGAAACATTTTTTCCATGGTTCTGCGATCATCATCTTCTGTGTGCTTGTGCGCCCACTCGAGGCGTGTCGCGTCATCATGCTCGGACTGCGAGTCGAAGTAGTTCCCCTGTTGAACACGCCTTTAAATTTCAAATTTAATAATATTAAGATATTTTATTAAATCTAATAAATGAGAAATAATATTAGATACATTATTTTAAATTAATTACTCAATGTAAAAAGTGCAATTTATTTTGTACATGTCACTTGAAATATTTTCTTAATGAACGGACACACAACAGTGAAACATTTCCATTTTCTCTTTTAACATTATTCAAAGAATTTCAAGTGTAGTTCTTGTTTAATGATAAATTATTTCTTTTGAAGTGTGAAAAAGTGTTTTTCTACTCATGAGAAATGATATTTTTCGTTAATGTTGGTGAATGCCTGTTTGGAACATTAATAAAATAAATTATAATGGAAAACATTAATTGAGGAGACTTAGGGGTGATCTTTTTTGTACGTTGATTGCATGAGCTATGAGTGATGTTTGTTCTACGTTATTGGTAACTTGATAGACATTTTTGACTCACCCCTTTAAAATTTATTATACGTGTTGAGATGGGAACCTGGCTTAATGAGTGAAGCTTCTGAGAACGATTGCTGCACTAGTTTAGACTATGCACTGCCTAGTGGCCCATAGTAGAGGGGTGTTCTTTTATTAGTGCTACAGGACTGGGCCCCTCGATTAGGAAATATAAGGCAACACGAGGTGTTTGGGCGTTATGAAGTCATTGAGTAGGGCATGCCTTCAGGATGAGTCACATGTATAGTATGTTATGGATTGTTCACGAGCTCCTAGGATTGAACCATGCTTTCATTAGTGTTTATTTGTAAGTGGAGGATGATTGAGAGGTCCAGTTCAGTTGCTATCCCATGTGTTCCACTTGTTACATTTCCCTTAGTGTGTGTTGTGTGTTATGTGTCATTTTCCTTTCAGCTAATAACTAAAATTTGGATTTCTAAATTGATCGCAATTTTTTTCCAAATAAAATGCCCCTGTTTCGTTCAATCATTAAACTTGTTTTTGAATTAAATTTGGCAATAGACTGTTGCTTTTATTAGAAATGATATTGTGTGTGTGGAAACCCTTGTTTTATATAATTTATTTCAAATGTGGAATTATTAAATTCTTTATTTAAAGGTATTTCTTTTTTAATAGTTTATTGGGCATGCCTACTGATTTTTAATACTCACACCTATTATGTTTTCCTGTTTTTAGTTTCTGTCGTAGGTTTGACTCGAGCTTGCTTGCTGTGGGCTAGAGTTGGTTGTGGATTGGTGAATGACTCTTGGAGTCGCAAGGAGTTTTGATCGTGGTCAGGATTGTTGGTTGTTGTTGGTCATTCTTTCTTTTTTTGTTGGTTATTTACTTCTTGTTGTTCTTTTTTCATTCCACTAATTTATTTACTTTCAATGGGAGAAATTGTTCTTATTTGTACTTTGTTGATTCCTTGGCGCTTGTCGGCATCCCAGGAGGATCGAGAATGCCTCTCTGGATATGTCGTCGACCAGCTCGGGTGATCGGTTCAGGGTCAACCTAGGTTGATTTGTGAAAAAATCATATCAGAGGGGGTTGGATCTTGAGAGGACCTTGTTTCTCCAAGTTCCCATCATTATTTGGGGTTTACAAGGTAGAAGGAGTATAATTTTCAGGACTTGAGGTCTAATAATGGGAAGGACATCATGAAGCCTTTCTCATTCCGAACATCAGGTGACATTGGGATGTTTGGGTTTGTTTATGTCCTTGATTATTAGGGTTTTTTTGGCATTGGGAAGTTAAATGGGATCCTGGAAAGCTCCCTCTGTGAGCTCGCATGATCTAGAAATACATGTGGTGCTGGGGGAATTACCCTAGAGTTCTCCTTGTGATGGTGGAGTGACTGACATATGATCACTAACCATATGTTTGAGTCCCCTATCAGAACTAGTTTCTCATTTTGGTATGTATGTGTCTTCTTTACGATTATTAATTTCTTTATAATGTCTTATTATGGAAATTGTGAAAAGATAATTTTAAAATGGTAATGACCATGTTTTGATTATGTTCACTGTTTCTTTGTTCCATAGTGTTCTCCACCACGAAGGTTCGATAGATTCCTAAGGTGCAGCTTTGGGTGGTTCATCCTTAGAAATTCCTCCAGTTGATCAGTCCATGGACTACATCCTCAAGTTTTAGATGTTGAACCCTCCCCTCTTTTTTAGGCAAGAATATCCTCTTGATGTGGAGGAGTGTCTTTGAAAAATTGAGAGGAAGTTATGTTCTCTTATGCTGTCTGAGTCATTAAAGGTGATATTGGTTACCTTTTTTCTTGAAGGTCCAAACTGGATGTGGTGGATATCCATTTCTCGAAGAAATCCTCAAGAAAATCTCACTTGGGAGTTCATCAAGTAATCATTTATCCAACAATTATTCTCTGAGGTGACAAAGGAGAGTAAGAAGATGGAGTTGTGCGGTCTTCTGCAAGGTGTTGGATAGGTGATGGAATTGTCTCATTATTTCCTGGACTTGGCTTCGTATGAACTGCGTTATGTTTGAAAAGATCCTGTGAAATCTTCCCATTTTGAGCATGGATTGTGTCCTAAGCTGTAGTCGAAGGTGGAAGAGTTCAAGGTAATCAACATTGATGATGGGGTGAGACATGCTTTCCTCACTAAATGTGAGTTAGTAGGAGGATATGAGGTGGTGAATCCTCCTCCAGCCTTGGGAAGAATTGTAGAAGATAGTGATAAGAAGAATGGGAAGCATCCTGTTGCTGGTGGTACTGGTCAGAGAATTAAGAGGCCTTCAGACCTTCAGTCGTCTTCCATACAGTGCAATGTCTTAATCTATCACCAGTTCGGTAAGCGGGGGAACAGGAGGCCGATGTGTCTGAATGCTCCATGACCCTACCACACATGTGGGCGCCTGGGTCACGTGCAGTGATTCTATCGAGGTGTTTCCCAGAAGCACGTCAATGTCAGACCTAGCTTGTCAAAGGTTACCTCAGCTCGTTAGCAGTAGTAGGACAATGTTTGTTGATCAGTTTGATGTTTTCTCTTTATGGTGTTCATTGGATGTGGTAGTCTTCACCTGTAGCATTCTGTAGTGTTTCGTTCAGTTGCAAGAATGTTTCATATCAAACCTATTTGAAACCATTATTTTAATGGATGTGTGTTTGGTAAAATTTTGGTTCGTGTGTTATGTTTGGTAATTTTTGAAGCCTCACTGTGAGGCTAGATATGCTTCAATTATTAGAGCTTCATCCATAGTTCCTGGAGTGAAGCTGGGGTGTGGTCAGGTGAACCCCAATAGTGAAAAAGAGCACTGGTTTAATTTTCATCTTTGTTGTAGTGTGGTTTGTGTTTTTCCTAGGGTGTGAAGTCATTAGTGAAGAAGTAACGGTTGTTTTGATGCCCAATAAGTAGAGTCATTCCCATATCCCCCCTCGTGGTGGGGGGTTTTTGGTCTATAAGGAAAGTATTCAAGTTTGGTAACCTCCTCAGTCTAAAGAGTGGGGAGGCGAATCGTGGGTCTCATTGAATTCAGTATGTTGGTTTCTTACGGTGGGGAGTCAGTTCGTACATCCTCGTGTCAGAACCAGAGTTTCATTTCGCGTTTCTTTTTGGTGGTGTTTAAAGTGTTCATGTTTTGAGGATAAGATGCATATCATGGGATTAAGGTGTTTGTTTGGATTGATCAACTGGAGACACTTAAACTTTTGGGGGTTAGTGACACTTAAATAGTTTCCTCTTGGGTCTAGGTCTTGTTGTTGCTTCCCAGGGATGGGAAGTGGTATGGTGGGGAGTATTTTCACAACCCGACCAATCGATTGTATTTATTTTATTATTTTCATTGGTTTTAAGGTTTTTTTTGGAGATTTGCGTTGAATCCCAAGCATGATTTTTGAGTTTTTTTTCATAAAACGTGCGTTTTTGAGTTGACTTTACTGAGCGCCCTAGCGGAGTGCATTTTGGAGACCTCGTGCATCTTCACCTATGCAACGACACTATCCGCCTATCTTCATAAAATTAAAATGGATAAATAAATGTTAATTGCATTATTTAAAAAGTATCATGTTTAATAATTTTAATTATTATAATTTTCGTAATTATGGTTATTATTATTTTTATTATTATTATTTTTCTTCTTCTTCTTATTATTATTCTTATTATTCTTATTATTAATTTTATTAATATTTTATATTTTATATTTATTTTATCTTTTTTTCTTCATTCTATTTACCCTTATTTTTTTCTTCCTCCTTTCTTTCCTTCCATGTGGGCATCTCACCCATTTTTCTTTTTCTTCTTCTTCCTCTCGTAGCAGCACCCTCTATCCCTTTGTTGTAGTGCCTCATCCCATCACCTCCCTTGAAAACTTTCGTACTCCCTCCTCATATGCACAACTTGCAGCTGCCAGTCTCTCCACCCCAGCCCGCACCCCTCGGCCTTGTTGTTCAGCCTCATACACGACCTCCCCTAGCCTCTGCATCCTGCCCTAGTCGGCCATTGCTGCACGCCCCTGTAACATCTTATTCATGTTAACACCGAGTCAACCTCCCGCACAAACCCCTCCTCTCTTATCCTATGCAGCGTGAAGCTGCTCCGACTCTCCTTGCATCACTCCTACACCGCCTCCTCGAACCCACAATCTACACCGAGTCGCCTTCCCCACCCTCCATTATTCCATTTCGCTTCTCCCTGCAGTGTGTGCGAAGGCCGTTTCCCACACCGTACACCATGCACCAAGGTTATCATCCCCCTATAGCGCGATGCCCCCTACATGCTCTGGCTCCCCGCTGCCCTGCTCCTCTCTTGCATCGAACCCCGACCTACCAGCAGCCCCTAGGTTTCTTCCATTTTCCTACTCAGATTTCCCCCATCCCCTGGTTTTGACTCTCTCCGCACCAAGGTCCCCTCCTTCATTGCAGCGCCCTGCCCGCTGACCCTCTTCATGTTATCTATCTCTGCGCACCACCAACCTCCACCTCCCTGCAACAACACGCCTCCCGCACCCCTCTATAGCACCCCCAGCTTCCGCCTATAAGTCTGGCACCCTCCTCCTGGCCAGAACCCCTTGTCGCACGCCCTCAGCCTCTCTCACCCCCTGCTCTGCCTGTCTAAACCCCTATTGGCTCTCCTTGTTTCTGATCAAGACCCCCCTCCTGCCCGGTGTGTGCACAACTCTTGTCGAGCCTCCAATCTACCTTCGATGCTAAATCCTCTATCCAAGCTCTTACCCTGCACCATGCTATCACGCCCTCCCTGCTGGCCACCCCTTGGCTAGTCTTGTTCGGCGCATCCCATTTCTTTTGGGCCAATGTGAATCCCTCCAGAGTAGCCACTTTTGGGCCAGTGTGAAACCCACTGGCTCAACCCCATGATGGGCAGAGTGAAGCCCCCTGACTGCACACCTTTCATTAGGTGTGCTTGTAGCCCATTTCTGATGGTTTCATCACCCCGCTGGTCGAGCGCGACTCTGCTCCAAAGTGAGGTTTGTACTCTTTATGTTTGGGCAGTAATTAATTTAGTGTGTGTTGTGTTTATTTATAATGGTTTGAATTTACTTTTATAATAATTGAGTTTTTTTTGTAAAGCTATGAGTTACTTTTAAAATATTGTTTCATAAATCATAAATTGGGTTAGTAATAATTGAGGCGATGTAAACAATGTTTTGAAAACATATCGAGCTAGTTATTTTTCTATTGTTTGTTCGTTTGGATCATTTTAATTATGTGTTTATGTATTTTAGTTATCTTTTCGGTTGAAGTGCGTTGGAAATATTTTTTCCATGGTCATGCTATTGTTTTCTTGTGTGTGCTTGTGCATCCTCTCTATGCATATCACATCATCAAGATTGAATTGCGAGTCAAGGAAGGTCCCCCAATGCACTCACCTTTAAATTTAGAATTTATTAATTTCATGATATTTTATTAATTTGAATATATAATAAATAGTATTTGTTAAATAATTTTAGAATAATTACTCGATGTAAAAAGAGCCTTTTATTATATACAATTTACCTAAAAATATTTTCTTGATGAACCGACACACAATAGTGAAATAATTCATGTTTTACCTTTAAACAGAATTCATAGAATTTAAAGTGTAGTTCTGTTTTAATGATAAACGATTTCTTCTATAGCATGACCAAGTGTTTTTGTTCTCTTGAGATATGTGGTTTTTCATTAATGTTGGTGAAGGCCCGTTTGACACTTTAATAAAAAAAATTATTTTGTAAAACATTCATTGAGGTGAATCAGGGGTGATCTTTTCTGTACGTTGATAGCGTGATTTGTTTGTGATGTTTGTGCTATGTGATTGGTTACTTTGTAGAATTTGTTGACTCATCCCTTTCTCATTTATTATACATGTTTAAATGGGAACATGGCATAGCGATTGAATCACTGAGAATGATTACTGCACTAGTTTAGAATACGCACTCTAGCTAGTGGAAAATAGCAAAGAGGTGTTCTGTTATTGTTGTTATGGGGTCAGGTGCCTCAGATATACCATGTAGGGGAACACTGGGTGTTTGGTCATTATGACGTCATTGAGTAGGGCATGCCATCAGGATGAGTCACATGTATAGTATGTTCTGGATTGTTCAGGAGCTCCTAGGTTCGACCCATGTTCCCTTTAGTGTGTTTATATATGTGGAAGATGATTGAGAGGTATAGTTTGGTTGCTGGCCCCTATGTGCCACTTGTTCCATTGCCCTTAGTGTGTGTTGTGTGTTATGTGTGGTTTTCCTTTTGGATAATAACAAAAATTTTGATTTCTAAATTGTTCACAGAAAATGTTTTAAAATGAAATGAACCTGTTTTTTTCGATCATTAAACATGTTTTCAAATTAAAATGGGCAATGGGATATTAATTGTTATAGAAATGAATGTGTGTGTGTGGAAACAATTATTTTTTATTATTTAGTTCAAACCTGGAATTGATAAATTATTTATTTAAATGTAGTTTTTTGGGAATTGTTTTTTGGGCATGCCTACTGAGTTTTAATAATCATGCCTATAGAGTTTTCCTATTTTTAGTTTCTATTATAGGTTTGACTCGAGCTTGGTCACCATGGGTGAGAGTTAGTTATGACACCAACACACATTTCTGCTGATTTATTTATTTTTCATGAGGATAAATCATTCCCATTAATACTCTGTTGATTCCCCTGCGTTTGTCGCCAGCCTTGGATGATTGGGAACGCCTCTCAGGCAATCTCACAGACCGGGTCAGTTGATCGGTTTAGGGTCGACCAAGGTTATTTTGTGACATAGTTTACTAGTATTAATAAACTATTTAGTCCTTATGAAAAAAATAACATGTATATATTTCCATTGTAATAAAGTGACCACCAAAGGTTTTCTAATAGAGTTGGGTTTTTACCCCGAGCTTCATATTACACATCCCAAAATCGAATATTTGAAGATCAATATGTTGTTTTTTGGGATTTTTTACTTATTGAATCTGGTTCATGTAAGTAGAATATTATATATTTTTCATGTAATTTCTAATAATCCCACTAAAGAATGGTTTTACTATGAGTAAGGGTCTCAATAATTTTGTAAAATGACATTCTCTAGATATAATTTATGATGTTAATAAAGATAGTGCATTATGTAATGGTGTTATTTATATTTTTGGTATTAGTTATAATAGAGGTGAGGAGGGTATAATATCATACACAAAATTTTATGGAATATGGTGATTTCCCAATATATAAGAATGGGATTTAATTATTCGATTGATTATCTAAAAAATAAAATGTATACATTTTTTAGTAATTAAATATTATTTTGGTTTAATTCTGATGTTCATGATTAGAATATATACTACACAATGTAATGTAATTTATTTAATTCATAAATGGAAACATTTGAGAAATCGTAGAACATAGATTCTATGTACTTAGCGAGAGGAGAACATCACTTTATATTCATTGACAACTAATGAAGATATTAACAAAGGACTTAAGACCTATTATTTTCATGTTTCACTTACATCAGAATGTATAATTATCGTACATTAGGTTTCCCTTGGTATGTATCTTTTTAGGACTCCTTATACTCAAATTAGGTGAATTTGAATTCTCTGAATAAAAATTTAATCTTCGACCATGTACCCAAACTATGCCTCCCTAGTGTAATGAAGGAGTGTTGGAGTCATAACCATTGATCAAAGGTGGACCTCACCACTATCATCCACAAATTAAATCTATTATTATTCAAAGTATAATAAAACTGACTTAACTATCGAGATCAAGATGTCATACTAATGGAATATTCTCACATATTGACCTTCCATGGATTATGGACTATTTTAGAGTCAAAATCTAAGAAGAATTTCAACTGATTCCTTCACTTAAGATTATGATATATCAAGGTAAATATGTTACTATGGTTATGATGATCCAAATATATTATAAACAACTAGATAAGAGGATTATTCCTCTATGACTTGCATATAAAAACATCCATTTTCATATATAAATCATGGGTTGTGCTATTATTCTCATATGGCATCAAATATATTGATCCAAAAGAAATAACCACATATTTATTACATTAGTACACAATTAAGACCCATGCCAATGGTAGTAAAGTAAACCGCATACAAAATCCCCTCTCCTAGAAATATCATTATGGGATTATTGGTTAGTTATTGATTTAACTTCAAATAGGTTTATTGGTTCTAATTTGACCAAACCAAGGACTTCACATTTCAGAAACGTGGAGGCATGGTGCCTGTAATATTAGGGAACTCTTCAAAAAATATCAAGAAATATACTCAAAACCAAAGGAAAACCTTCACCAAATACATTCTCTTTGGGGAATCCTGGTACAACTAAAATCCAATGATTAGATTTCTCTATTTCCATATTGAAGCTATATATAAAAATACTCTGTATTGATATTATAAAAGAACTTCTACAATTACCGAAGATTTTAATATATTATTTCTTCCTATTATTCCATCTATCTTTAATAGCATTCTCTATAAAAACACAAGAATAAAATTAAAACCTCAATGAAAATATAAATATACATTTCACATGTATAGTAAAACTTTACATTAAATTAGTATGTAATAAAAAGATTAATTGAAAGAAAAAAATATTATAATATATAAAAACATATAACGAAGATTTTAAATAAATTAGATAATTAATTACTATACTTAAGAATATATTTTTAGACACTGATCATTTTCGAAAATAAATGTAACAATAATATTTTTAAATTATGATATTAATAAATAATAAAAATTATTGAAAAAATAATAGATTTATTAGTTTTATATTGAAATCATGAGTGTGAATAACTAATATTTTAGATATTTATTTTTATATAATAACATTTTCTTATGCTTTGTAATTTTATATAAATGTTAAATTTATATATTTTAAAATTTAAAATTGAAAAAAAAGTATCTCTTATTAAACTCAACATTATAATATTAGATTATGTTTTTTAGAAAGGAATATTTTTATGTGAATACATAGAATACAATTATTAACACATAATTTGGATTTTATGACATTGTTATTAAATATTTTTGAAATATAAACTCTTGAATAACCTTTTTGATGAAAACTATTTAATTTATATGTATCTTTATATTTTTATTTAAAAGAAATAATTAAAATTAAATATTTTTTATTTTATTATAACAAATTATATTTTCTAAAAAATTAAGTTATTTAATTACATAATAAATTTTTATTTTTAAAATAAATTTTTATCACTTTTATAGAATAATATAATAAAATATATTTAAAATTCATAAATATTAGAAATTTGATTATTAAAATGTCTAGTTTTTTCAAAAATAATGTATACATGTCTTTGGAAAAAACTAATTAACTTGTTAAAACTATAAAATGTGAAAAAGGATATAACAATGAAAGAAAAACCAAAAAAATGTTTAAAACAATTTCTGGGAATGGGTGGTTGATGAAATTTTCACCACTAATTAGTATTTCCCAGTTTTGAGTTACATTTCTCAGGAGTGATTTACCGTTTTTTGGAATGTTTTTGGATATTTACTATAATTCCATCCATTTTATCTTATAAATGAGGAAATATTATGTCTTAATCTTCTAAAAAAAAACTTATTTTATCCAATAATCCTTAAACAATCTCCTTTTCATTAATATACACCTAAAATGGGTTCTAGGTTTTTCGAAATACAATCCATCAATGTTTTAACCCCCATTGTAAAAGTATATAATCCAGGAAGTGAGGTAAAAAATTATAATCAGGACTCTCGGATTTCTCTTAACTATCACACCTCAACCATGCCCAGGGTAGTGTTGGATTCCACTTCCATTTACCCCATTGATGTGTACGGGTCTCCCATCCTTAATAGATCTCATTCCATCTTGTTAAAATTTTTCTAACACCAATTATATTCCCCCATTCCTTGAATTTTTTTCTTCCCTAATGTTAAAAACCTCTATAGTGGATTCCCTCAACTTGTTATTTTAACCACAATTTTCATGGATTATTTAGATATCCTGAACTGGGCTGTGGTTGCTTGATTCATTTAGTGGGGTCCATCTACATAAACCTTCAATAGATTTGTGTTTGGATCATGGGGTTTTAGGAGAGGCCGACCTATAGTCTACACGATAAGATAAATATCATGGTTCATTTTTCATCATTGGATGATTTGATAACTTTGTTGGCTAGAGATCCTCAATCATGAAATGGAATTCAATTTCAGCAATAATGATGGCCCTATTATTTTCACATGAATGGGGATCCTCGAAATGGATTTGTGAATACTTATGAATTTGGTTAAATATTATTTTCTCATAGAATCGATAACCAATTATGTCTATCACCCAATTTCCCCAAGAATATGTGTCAATTTCAACATTTCAAAACCTCTGGTAGAGTTTCTATAGATCTCGGTTGGGGAGGAATTTTGATGGAAACAACTGTTGGTGTTTGAGACCTGAAGAGATTTTTTATCTTATATATGATGGAGAATATTTTCTCTTCATGATAGAGAGGAATAAGTGAACTAAAAAGGGGTCTCGTTGTCTCCAGGACGAGAGCCTCAAATCTTGTTTCCCCTCCAGTTGATAATATGGATTGAATGGAGGTCTCTCATGCTTATCCTTTAAATAATGTCTTTGGTTCTATGGGAGCTGTGTTGAATGTAGAAGAAATATTTGATATATTGAAGCACAATTTGATATATTAGTTTCTCAAAAATAATGGTATGTCCTCTCCATTAACTTACATTGTGGATTAGGTTATAGTTCATAGGATAGAAAATGGTAATAATCTCTCATGTATTTTCATTAATAAAATACAACAAAGGAAGAGGTCCCCTGGTTAGAAGGGCTTTCTTGGATCATTATAGTTCAAGAATTGAATTAGAGTGAGCAAGAATGAAATTATGGATATATAAGGGTGGTGTAATTTTATTCAAAATTGTAAAAATAAATAGGATGGAACATGATCCATGGGAAATTATTATTTTAGTCGTAATGAATTGTACATCTAGATGATCTCTGACCATGGTAAGGACCCTCACATGGTTATAGTTGTTGGGTCTAGATCAAGAAAATGAATGTAGGTGAATTATTTTTTTTTAATTTCCTATGTATTAAGGGGAAGAAAGACCATAAACTCAAGGAATATTACTCCTTACCAAAAACTAAGTATTCCAAATAATCTGTAAAGGAAACAAATCCTACAAAAAGTCAAGGCCATCCAGAAAATCATGGGTCGATGAGGTATTTCAACAGCATGGTATCTAGGGTAAGCAAGCTCTAACCCTCTCTGTAAGGATTGAGGAGGGTTAAATTGATAAAATCTTGAATTAAGAAGTCTTGAGGGGATACCATGTAGTCAGGGACACCATACGAGTCCCTTAAATGACTACAAATATTACTTTTCCAAAGGATTATAAAAAGGAGGAAACTGATGGTGTATTGGTTTAGGATATTCTATTTCATTATAATGGATAAATGTTGGAGGACTCTTTCAAGAAAAATATCTATATAGAGGATTCACATAAAATGTTTTAAATACATATAAATGTCATGCTGACTGATGAAAAATATTCTTTGACCAATAGAAAAAATTGTATTTTTATACGTGGCTTCAAATTGGGTAAGAAAAGCTTGGAATAACATGTATGGGTAGGGGAACATATGGCCTTCCAATTTTAGGATCTCATCAAGGGTAATCAAGAATTAGAGGTAACTTCTATCAAATATAAATTATATAGAGTTATAAATTCCAAGTCTCTTAATTTTATCATGAATTAATAGACTTTCCCCTATTAGGTTTGATGTTCCTTTGGGTCATGTACTTGGTTTCCCACATATCCTTAAATTTTCTTATATGAAAAGTAATTTTAATTTTATTATAGTTTGGTATAAATTTATAACATTTTATTCATAATTTATATTTCATTATGTGAACTTATTATTATTCAAATTACATTGAAAAATAATAAAATAATAATATAATAAACATTTGTATAGTGTAATGTTATTATAATGAAAGTGAAATCATTTAGCAACATTCTTTATTATAGTAAGAAAAAGGAAACAATCATTCTTTCATTGTGCCAAAAACTACCTCTATAATGAGATATAGTTAATTTTCCTTTACTTCCATAATAGAAATGGATTAAGAGAGAATTTCATATATAATTGTTATCAATATTATTATTTTTATATTATTAAATGATTAATTATAATACAATGTTACCAATTCTAAGTAAAATTAAATGATTATGCATGCATACATGTGTAAAACTTCCTCCATTGACAGATCAATTTCATTATTTATTTTTATTACCAACATATATTAATGGTAATGTGATTTTTTTAATGTATAAATATATTTTAATAAAATAAATAATGTTCTAAAAATATAAGTTGGACATAAAATTAAAAATATGTTCAATAAACATCTATGGTAAACTCAAAAGTGAAAAATAAAATTCTATTGGAAAAAATGTATTCATCATACTATATAATATCCTCATATAGGTTAAATTAATCATAAAAATAATTAAAATTATGGTATAAAAATGAAATAAAACCAAATAACATCACAATTCTTATATTTTAATTTTTTTATAAGTAAATCACAAAATAATGATCTGTTAATTATTGTATTTTCTTGTTTTGGTTGGTTTACTCTATAACATAGAGAATGTGATAAATTTATATCGTGTATTTCTATAGGAAATTAAATTTTAATATTATATCTTATATAATATAATAATTACCTTTTTTACAATTTTATAACAAAAATATAACTCATTATTGAAGAAACACATTTTATTCTCTAAGAATCATTGAAACATGCTCGTAGCCAACATCAAGATTAAAATATAATAACAAAAAAACATAGAATGAAATTATAACATTATAAAAATTATATAACATAAATTAAATTAACTTTTATTTTCTAGGAATGATGAACTGTGTGATAAGGATTAATAACAACATTTCTTTTATGAAACTACTTCAAATTGATAACGATTTTTCACACCCGATGTTGAAAATTGATAATAAGTATCAAGTAGACATATATTGAATAATTATTAATTCGTCATGAAAATTGATATATACATGAAGAATTTTATCAATTAATTTATTAGGATATTTCTTTTTTAAATGGAATCTTATAGTGCATTCGATAATGCGGTGGAAGAAGGTAAGGTCTTTTCATCTCAAATACCTTCCATGGAAAATCATCTATGTTATACTATATATTTCAGAAGTATAGTGTATTTACTCTACATGAATGAATATTAATCTTATAGTTTTCCAATTTATGGTAAATAACATACCCAATTAGTTTCATTTCATCAAATTTCATTTTACCCATTTGTTACCCAAATTGAAAGGATTTTTTTGTAAATATATTTTCACTCATCGAGTTAGAACATTAAATCTAGAATGCTTCTTGTGTTTTCCACCATTTAAAATTAATATAATGAATTTTATATGAAAATTTATAAATATATTGTTTTAATATAAATTAATGTTATAATTTTTGGGTTTTAAATAGAGATTTTTTCAAACTATTAAAAAAGTTCCATTCCTTTAATTATCAAATGTATTTAATTTGGATTGACATTTCCTTTAGAATTTTTTATTTTATATTTAAAGTGTCTATTATTTGAGATTAATTTTAATATTTAAATTTTTTATAATATTTCCATTCACCTTTCTAATACTATTTTTCTGAAATAAACTATAATTATTTTTTATATGGATAGAAATATTTTCTAAATAATTTTTTTAAATTTTCATTCATGTGGAAACACATATATTTTCGTCTTCTCAATTTCTATGAAACATTTACCCCTATATATATGGTTTACAAAATAATTCATTTTAACCAAATTTAAAAAATATTTATTCAAAATATAAAGGATATATCTTATATCCAAATATATCTGTATAAAATACGTAAAAAGTATTTTCCCTCAATGTAATTATACCTTGAAATATCTTATTATTGATAAAAATTATTTGTTAAATTAAACCATTCACATTAATTATATGAAATAATTATCATATGGATTTTGGATGTCGAAAATGATCCATCACTTTATTCTTCATTCATAGGAATTGAAGCCTTATGAACATAGTTTTTCTTCTAAGACATTCCCTATATGAATAATTTTTTTATTCCATTTATTGAATTGTGTCCAAGAACATTACATACATCAATTTGGTAACAAAATTATTTTCTTAACCATATAAATTTAATATATACGTCGTAAATACCATATGAATTTTTATCTTGATAACGTTATATTTACATTGAATATTACAAGATATCATTGGACGCCCATTATTTTTTCCATGGGTTTAACGTGTTATTATTATTGAAGGAATTAGAAATATTTTACTTATGTGATTCCATTTGAAAAGGATATAAAACCCATTTTATTTTCATGTATTATTTATTATATGATTAAATATTCAATGTTGCACACATATATATGGATGATGATGGGTGGGGTCCTAAATCACACTCTAATGCATGGGGAAATGTTTATGTCCCCTGATATGAAATGTGTAAAAGAGAGGAATCATCCCAGCATAATTGATACATATGATGATTATTTTTTAGAATAAGGTTATATGGTAAGTTTTATTTATATACAATGATTACAAGAAAATATTTATCATAAGAAAAATGGGGTATTGGAAGATTTTTCTAATGAAAAAATGTACAATTAAGGAATTATATGAGGATAAGGGGAACATATAAGTATTTATCTCTATACACAAGTGTAAATAAGAGGATTTATTCCAAGCCATTGACGGTATGCATGTGAATATATAGATCCTATCAAGTGATAAATGTCTTGGTAAATCTCCATGTCTTATAGTTTCAATGCTTATATTTGTGCCATATTTGATAGATTCCATAGTTTTATTCTTATAATTATAACTATGTTATTCTATCATTTATCATGTTTGTTGAATAACATTTAAATCCATTTATCAAAATTATTCTATTCATTATGCTATAATTTATGATATATTCATTATTGTTATAAATTGTTTAATTTAACCCATAAACTCATCTTATTCTCATTTATGATATTTTATGATTATCAATTATGTCTTCCCAAACTGAGAATAAAAGACCCCCCATTTATATGATTTCATTTAAAGTGGTTATGAAGATAGTTAATGTATGAATTTTATAGAAGATTTCATTATGTCTATAATTTGTAGGAGATTGTGAAGCCATGTTATAGTTCAAAAAATTACTTATATTATGAGAATAATTCAAAATTAATAAAAATAAAATGGGTGTACTTACATTAATATTAGTAATAATTATCTAAAAACGAAAAACATATATGTAATGGGGATATATTATAATTCAAAATTTTATTGATGTTATGTAATTGAGACAGTAACATATGTAGGATTTTATAGCTGGTATCTAAGTGAGGTTTAGATATAATTTGGGATTATGACAAAAATATTTGAGGAT
Organism: Viscum album; assembly: GCA_963277665.1. Taxonomy (NCBI): domain Eukaryota; kingdom Viridiplantae; phylum Streptophyta; class Magnoliopsida; order Santalales; family Viscaceae; genus Viscum; species Viscum album. The sequence continues at coordinate 1,137,850,647 of OY728166.1, forward strand.
GAATTGGGTTTTAGAAATATGTAATGGTTGATTCTGATTTCAATGGTATTGATAACACTCTATTATAGTTGAGGTAATATTCCATGGGGTTGAAGATGAGAACACCAGTAAAAAATGCAAGGATAAACCTATGGGATATATCTATGTAAAGGATAAGATTCTCAAATTTTATTAATAAATTCATTGAGGGTATTTCATTGAAATGACATCCCTATATAGATTCTACAATTTGTCATAAACTCTGGAACATATATACCTATGGGTTATAACCGTGAAAATGAAATAATGGCTATTAACTCAATCTTCACCTAGTGACAAACAATGAAGAATATAATAAAAAATGGGCTGAAAACCCTAGTTGATATAATTTTTTTGATCACATATTATTTACATGTAATTAAAAATTTTTTATTATGAAAAAGGATTAGTCAAAAAAGTACATCAGATTTTAACATTAAAAAAGAATATTGAACTAATAGTGTAAAGGGACACAATAAAGGTTTAATTTTAGAATCCATATTAAGATTGAGGTTTCATATTCATATGATCATTTATACTATTTTTTGATATTATCATAAAAAAATGTTGTTATAGTATTCGGTTCAGATAGGATCAAAAAAATGAAGGTGAGAAATGTAACTATCCAAAAACAGTTAAGTATCATAACTGAATAAGGATTCATAATTCAGTGGGTTATTATTTTATTATATATATTCAATAATGTAATAATGATGAGTTTACTTGTCTGAATAATTTAGTGAGGTTAATATGTTAACAAATATTAAATATTGATACTATTATCAATTTTAATTAGTGACTAATATTTTCCAATGATATTTTGGTATATTATAAATGTTTTCAGGATTATGTGAAACATATAAATAGTTTTCTATAGTATATTTTTAATTATTTTCATACATATATTAAATGGTTTCAATAATCATGAAATGAGATTTTATTAATATATAATAATTTTGGGGAAATGTAATTGGGAGCACAAGATTGAGTAATTGAAAACTCAATATTTAAAGATATTCATGATTTTAGGTAATAAAATGATTATATTTTGAGAAATGTGATTTGATAGTATCAATAGCCTCCAAAAATCTTTTTTCCCATTTTACAAAAAAAGTCACTTTTTGGTGAAGTGATAACCTTACAAAAAACTGAAAGACAATTTCAATCATCACAAACATAAAACAACATTCACCACAAACCTGATTCAAAAAATCTACATTAAAAACTAAAGTTCAAATTCAAAAAAAGGAATCCCGAGAAAAGCATGACACCCAAGAAACCCAACATGTAGGAAGACCTAACCACATCATCACTCACCCACCAAACATCACATCACTTTCGTCACCGTCATGTCGTCATGTCACCATAATCATCGACTTCTTCATCTTCACCAGTGGACTCATCTAAAGTCCACCGCTTACAAAAAACTCAGATCCACCATCGCCATCGGCGTTACCAATCAAACCCCACAACATATAATTACAACAAATTCATAATATTACCAATTATTTCTCAAAAAATCATCACGAGTTCCTAGAAATCCCCACTACTTCCTCAAAAATCACAACTAATTCCTCAAGAAATCACCACTACAACACCATCATGAGCTTCTAATTCAACTGGGAATCAACACTGCACACCATCATGCATTCTTATCAAAGACCAATGAGAGATCTTCATGATTGAAAACCCCAGAAAACAAGAATCAAACAGAGAACAATACCCGAGATAAAATGCAAAGCCAACAAGCTTCGAATCACCGACTCCCAGAGGATCATAACCCATCATCGCTAATCAACCTGCACTGGGACTCCAAAATGAAATCCTGAAAACAACATTCAAAAAATCTTCTCATATTTATATAGGGACTTCAATGCGAACTGTTGCGCAACATGAACAAAAGTATATGAAATCAAAACTAAAAAAACAAAAACAGAAATCACTGAAACACTTGAAGGAGGACCCATTGTGGCCAGATCCCTTTGCAGCCAACTAGATCACTCAAAGGGAAATGAAGAACCACCCTATGCACCCACATGAGATGAGATGATAGCCTTCGGTAGTTGAATATCGGTCATGGGTCACCGCACCACCAATGAAAACCTATCCATCTACGAGGATTTGGGAGATGAACCGACTAGCAACGAGATGAAGCGTCTGATCCCGAGAAGAACAATGCAAAAGAGATCCGCCAACATACATGATTTTATAAATGTATAATGTGTTTTGATGAAATATAATTAAAATGATATATCTTAGGATAGTAATGTTAATTTTATATTAGAAGTTATATCTTGAATAATTAATAATTTAATAATATCCTCACCCAAATTAGTTAGATATGGATAATTAAAATAAAGAAGCCGAATTTATGTAATGATTGAGGGGGTGTAATGGCCTAGTATATATATATATATATATATATCCAAATATAATTATGTAAAGTATGTTTGATATATTTCTCTACACGCAAAACTGAACTAAAAAATGCAGTATGATTATATAATATTACATATGTCCATAAAACATTGAATTTGAATATTTTGTATGAATATGAATATCCAAATTATTAATTATATTAATGTATATTTATACATAATATTTATTTTACAAAACATTGCATAATTCAATACTGCGTTTATAAATATATCATTTTTTACAAATCTATTTTATATAAAATAAAAATAATTGAATTTTTATTTTATGATGATGTTATCAAAATAAAATATTTATTTATTTATTATATATTTATTAGTATTTTATATAAATTAATTACAAGAACAAAATAATTTTAGAAAATTTATTTTCCATTATATTATTTATTAACATGATTAATTATTTTATTTAAAAAATTAATTATTATTTTTTTAAAAATTTAAATTTAAAAAATTAAGTTATTTTTTGAATTAATCATATATATATTAGTTAAGTATAATTTTTTTTATTTTTATAAAAATAATAATTTTTAGGTGAAAAGTGAGAGATACAATTTTCAAGAATAAAATAAATATTATGATTTAATTTATATATAAGTATGAATAAACTTCCAAAGAAAAATATGTATTTTAGAAGTGAATTTATAATTTAATTTTTTTTTTTAATTTACAAAGAAATATATGAAATTTTATAACTAATGTTATATTTAAAAAAATTAAAAAACATACATTCAGCGATCTAAAAATTGTTTTTATCACTTATAGAAAACTAATATAAATAATCGATTTAAAATATTTAATAATTAGGAATATATTATTTAGTTTGTTGAATTTTTTTTATCATAAAGGATTAATTACTTCAGTAAAGTTAGTTACCTTGATAAATATCATAATGTGTAAAAGGAAATCAGCAAGAGGTGAAAACTAAAAAATGCTATAAAATATATGATGGAACTGGTGGATGTTGACATGATAGAACTCATATATTCCAATATCCTTTATTTGTTGTTTTTATCCACTTTCCTTTAGAGTTATATCCAATTATTTAAATTGTTTTATATATTTCAAAAATCTATCCATTTTAGCTTGTGAAGGAGGAACTATGCTCCTAACATACTCTCACACTATAAAAAATTTATTATTGTCCAAACTATAAAATTAAATACCAACAATATCCTCTCCATTTAAGGATGTTATTTCCTTCCAAAAATACCATCCTTAAATGTTGAATAACATTACTAAAGAAGATAATCATAGAATTCAAATATAATTTATAAACACTCATTTCTCATTTATATTTTATCATATGGACTTATTCTTTATAAAATTTCAATAAACAATATTTAAATTATATAATATTTATTCTTATAATTATATAATATATTTATCATTATGGTAAACCAATAAACTATATTTTCTTTTTATTATTATGATAAATGAAATCACCTTTCCTATGTGGACTACTACTTCCATAACGCTACATGTTTAGTTTTCCTTCACATGAATTAAAGTATAGTCCTAATAGAAAATTTAATATCATGGAATTATTTTTTTGTAATATTTTTATATTATGTAATTAAAAAATTTTTAACATCATTTATTTGATCTATAGAAATCTAAAAACTTATCCAAGAATATCTGTGGACTACTGCCTATATAGAATGAAAAATTTATATTTATATTTTGACCATCACCTTGAATGAATAGTCATTATAATGATTTTATTAGATATGTATTATTTTCATGAATTTATTAATTTTCTATGTAGGAAAATAGCACATCATATTAAAAATATAAGTAATAAACGTATTTTCTAAACTCCTTGATATAAAAAAGTGTTGTAAATGTAAAACATGATTTATCCGTACTTTTAAAAAATAACATATATGATATATAATTTTTAAAATTAATTAAAAATAATATTAAAACACTATATTATATTATAATTATTCTAGTACAATAATTTTATAACCATAACATCTCAGAATCAACTATTATTTATTGTATATTTGTGTTTGGGTTGGTTTAAACACTGAATCCAATAATGATAAAAATTTAAACCATGGATGACAATGGTAATTTAATTTCTTATGAAATATTATATAAACATGTAAATAATGAGTTTTTTTGGCTATACATTTTTAATAAAAAAATATAACAGATTTTTATGAAATCTACCTTCCTTCGCTACAAATCATCATAACAAGCATATTTCCAAAATTATCTTTAAATTTCAGGACCTAAACATAAATCGAAAGATATGATAATAATGTAAATAATTATAAAAAATACCCCTATTCCTTGTTTGATATTTAATTGATGTATTTTTACATATTTATCAATTACTACAACACTTTTACTAACATAGTATAAAACAATCAAGATTTATCACTCCCAATATTAAAAATGAATAAGAACAAAATAATATAATTCTAAATACTAATTTTAAATGAATTTTAATTAAATTTATATATGGGAATAATGTTATGAATTAGGCTATTAAAATATTGATGTTTTTTATATCTGATCAAAGAGTGGTTTTTCTAATCATTGAAATAAGGAATGTCTTTTTTATCTCAGATGCCTTTCTTTGAGACACATTTAACTTATACACAACTTTTTTCACAATATAGTGCATTATCTAACAATAAACATATGTTTTTATTATATTTTTTTATTGAATAATAATAATAATACAATATATTTCCATTGAATTAAAAGTAATTTTTCAGAATTATTAAACTAGTTGTATGGATTTTGTGGAAACATTGTTTTCATTCATTAGGTAACAATTCATCATCATAATCTTTTTCTGGAATCTTACATCAAAATATTTTTATACAATATATTTTATATTTTTATTCATAAAAATAATTTCTAAATAAAATTAAATGTTTTCTCATGTGTGATTTGAAAAATGTTATTTCCAATGTACTAAAAGTGGTTTCTTTCCTTTCTGAAATATTTTTTATCCTTGGATCCACACTTTTGTTTAAAATTTTTCTGTCAGTTTCAAGGATTTATTAATGGATATTAATTTTAATATGAATTGTTTCATAATAAATCACTTAATATTTTTGAAAATAACTATTTTGAGGAATCGTAATTTCATATTTGATTTATAATGTTAAAAATTGTTTTTAAAAACTTATTTTATGTTTTATTTAATATAAATAAATTATTGCTTTTTTTAATTTTTCATTTTATTTGAAAAATTATAACCACATGTTCATGGTTTATTAACTAAAATATATTTCTCAAATTTTTATATAACATTTTATATAAATTATTTCAAATTATCAATGATTTTTTTAATTGTTATGTAATTTTAAAATACTTCAAAAAAGTAATTTTCATTATAGTGATTTTCCATTGACATAAATTATTCTTAATCAATGATATTTTTTAAATGACACCACCTATCTTAATTATTGGGATAACTAATGAATGTATTCATCTATGAGGGAATTTATTGTTTAAACAAATTTTCCCGCATTATTAATGGTTTATAATCCTTGTTTTCCTACTTTTATAATTACCGACATGAATAACCTATTTTTGATTCCTTTGATTGATGGGAGTTAACCTATATTCCTTACGTCAATTAATCTAAGAAAATATTTTCATATCTATATACATCATATCTATATGTTTTAAAGACTTCATGTTTTTTTTCATTATTGAATTGTATTTACTGAGAGTGTTACATAATATCTTCAAACAACCATTTAATATCAATGATATTTTCATGTTAATATTATTAATATATATTTTAAATAGTTTTTATCTTCATTTTATTTGAAATGTATATACAACATTTTTTATTTCTTTGGCATTAATATGACATAATTACATGTTTTATGTGGCACGCATATGTATTGATGATGATGAGTTGTGTCATATATATTCATCCAATGAATTGATTTTTTTTGATATCTCATAACATTGAAATGGTATATATGTTTATTTATTCTAATACAATGGGTATATAATAAAATTTATCCAAATCTAATGGGTAAACGAGAGGATTTATCCTATTTCACAGGGTATATGAGAGGATTTATTAAATAAAAAATAGTATTGAGGAAGAATTATCCTAAGAATAAGGGGTACATAAGTGGATTTATTCCATGAACTAGGGTACACGGGAGGATTATCCGAAGCCCAGGAAAGAAGATCGATGGTTAGCCTCAACCTAATATACGATGAATGTATTTTTTGGTAGCCTTGATATATCAGTTTTATGAATAGGTGTGTTCCATATTTCAAATATGTCATATTTTTATACTTATTAGTATGACTATGTTATTCTATAATGGATCATTATTATGTAAATGTTTTATTAATTTAGGTATTATGTTATTCCATGAAAAATTCTATGAGTTATGATATTTTATTTGATAGCTTTACCACTTTATTATACTCAAATTTTAATATTATTATAATTTTCATCATTTCATGCTTATTTTTTTTATCCTTATGGAAATATTATAATGTGTAAAATCTATTTATATATAATAATGAAATGTTATGTATTAATTAGTTTCATATATAGTGTAAATTTTTCCCTATTAATACAAAAAACATGGGTTTTGTTATTTATTTTTTTTATAATTATCTAAAACTCATAAATCAAAATTTATTAATATTTTATTATAATAAAATATTTTCATAAAGAAATGACATTAAAATGGTGAAACATATGGGCCACTATAACTTCACTCCCTCTAGTTAGTCGAAGTGGTCAACGACTCTTAACAGAGTGTAGTTTTTCATGATAGTCATCTGGTTCATTTGGAAATAGTAAATAACTAACCTCATCCACCTATATATAAATTTTACTGTAAAAACCCATAGATACTACGATAATGCACAAAACCTTATTATAAACTTTCTTTTTTTGGTCATCGAAGTCCACACTTATCTATATAATATCATTTTGGGTAGTCAGATAAGTTACAAATGAAATGAATACAGTTCTTGTATATAATTAGATTTATTATATAAAATAATGATTATGGTGAAATGTTGGAAAATACTTGGGGAATAAATCTATGTATTCTTCCAAAACTAATAAAAATAGGTCAGTAAAGGTGTCTTCCATATATAGATCAAAGGAAACCATCTGAGGGGTGATAAAATACCTATTATCATATAAGGGACTCACAAATCTCATCTAAAATGTCACTTTTCAATGATGAAAAAAATATAATATTCTAGCTCAAAATCACCACCCTCATTAAAAATGGTTTTCTATATAAGTATGTACTAGATATAAAATGTATTTGAAAATGATGAAATTGTATAACTTCATTTTACCCTATTATATCCCATGAAAATATATCTACATTATGCATAATCAAACATTTTCAGAATATTAGAGTGAACATGGAATCTCTCAAATTCGATGTCTATAGATGCATGGGTTTGGTTAGGGGCTCCACTATAATATATAACTATAAAATAATGTATGACTTGACAAAAGAATGTATCATTACATTTTATATAAGTACTAGTTACTTTATAAAATATTCATAGATCGTTCCTGAGATATTGTTAGGTTAAACCATTTCATAATCCTTCACCACAATCATACAAAAATTTCCCTAAATGTTATCCCTCAGATCCCACTATGGACCACCTGGGGTGGCAGTTGTGGTATCAGATCATTGTGTTTCCAAACATCGTCTTCTATCATTTTATACAATCAGAGCCTATACCTAAGATACATTATAGAAGACTAACCCCACTAATTCTTAGAAATCCTTGGTCAAGATCATTCCTTATACATGGTGGCTCGTAAACAACCTGATTACCCATTTCCTCTGGATTGGCTTAGAAGCCATGTACTAGATTACCATATCCATCACATATATTGAATCATCAATTTCATGGATGAATTTATCTTCTAAGTGATTCATGCTTCATAGATCATCAATTATATGATTATATAAAGTGATTATTTAGGTTTTTATATTTCTATGTTTAAAACCATCTCCCCATTGTAGATGGATCTACTATAGGGTGACATTTACTAATACAGAACACCTGCTACTAATCCTCTAAGAATATATTTATAATTCTGGATTAATACAATACACAATAATATAGGTGGATACACATGATGAAAAAACATACTTTAATATTTATGTTGAGACCCCCATCCCCAAATTAACTCTTACTACAAGAATAATCCATCAATTACCATGTCATGGGGTTACGAAGTGATATCAGTGAATATTAGATTTTAATAAAAAAACCATCATACATCCTTACTATGAATATGGAATCCCCTAAATTAATATGGATCTAAGTGATAATTAAAATTACACCTTGTTAAAATGGAACTAAAATATTTTCTCAAAAATAATAACTTCATATATAATCTAGATTTTCAATCTCTAACAATGTCCCTCATTATTGTAAACACTACTAGCTACAAGAACTACCTTATGGTCGATTGATATCCAAACAAAATAGAATATTCAAAAAATGACTCAATTTATTCATGATTTTCCTAATAGAATATATGGAATCAGAAAATAGTCGATATCTATCACTAAAATCCACGAATAATGATCATTTATCATGTATCCTCCTCTAATACTATAAATAATAATAGAATATCCATTTGAAATTAATTGTATGTTTGTACTATGAGAGGATAATCATCTACCAAATGATGCATGGGATAGTTTTCTCTACCCATATATTTAAAAATCTTTATGAACTGGACCTTGAATAGAATCATAATTGATGAATAAATCACTATCAGGAACATTTTTCAAAATCCAAGATAGCCACTTATGTGGTGGTATCCTTTAATCTACACTAAAGATTAAGAACAATATTGAAATAAATGAATCATTAACATATGATTCATGTATAATTATTTCTCGAATCTTTAACATCAATTCTCTAATTTTATAATTTGATTTTAAGAGTCTTATTTGTTGGACACATCTTCTACTACACCAATACTAGGTTCCTTATCCTGAATTACAAACTCAAGACCCCTAAAAATGATCACTTAATCCCCGATCCAATCATCACCATAAATATAACTGAAATATATTTCCTTGAAGAAAACTCAATTTTTACCACTCTTACATGAACTAGACAATTGTAACCCTGTATAGGGAGTATTAAATTAAGATTTACATCCCAAGACTACCTCTAATAGGCATGTGGTTGGTAAATAACACTGAGTTAGAATATATCATGAGTTGTTAGTACATATTCTGATTGACTTATATTCTACTAATACAAACACATTGGATACAAAAATGTTTAATAAAATAGAGGTATAAATTTAAATAAATAAATTAATAAAATAGAATGTACATGAAATCCCAAAATCACATTAAAATTCCCAGTGAAATAATAAATAATACAAGGTCAAAATAAAAGTATAAAAATAGCCAATGGTTATACATTAGAATAAAACATATAATACAAGATGTTCCAATGATTCTAATCTATATAAACAAACACTATATACATTAACAAATTCTTTGTACTAATAAGAACTGTCAACACTAAATCTACTAAGGTCATAATTAAACTAATTGTAATTTTCAAAACAATTGAAAATTGTAGATAATGTTGTCTATGTAGGAATGAATATAAACATCCCCAGTAAAACTACTGGACAATTAAAATGTATTAGCATCTCCTATCAAATAAATCGTAAATAAAATAAATGAATATCCCATAAGAAGACTACAGATGTGAATAATGAAGATACACTATTATAATTGAATACACAATTATCCATATCTAACTATATATGAAATTAGTATACCCATATAAGAATCAAAAAACAGAAAAATCCTCAAGTGATGTAATTTTTAATGAAATATGGTCGAAAAACCACACCTCATTGGATGAAATAATAATCATGGCATTTCAACATTCATATAGAGAATCTCACACAATAGGTAGGACAATGTTTGTTGATAAGTTTGATGTTTTCTCTTTATGGTGTTCATTGGATGTGGTAGTCTTCACCTGTAGAATTCTATAGTGTTTCGTTCAGTTGCAAGAATGTTTCTTATCAAACCTATTTGAAACCTTTATTTTAATGGATGTGTGTTTGGTAAAATTTTGGTTCGTGTGTTATGTTAGGTAATTTTTGAAGCCTCACTGTGAGGCTAGAGATTCTTCAATTATTAGAGCTTCATCCATAGTTCCTGGAGTGAAGCTGGGGTTTGGTCAGGTGAACCCCAACAGTGAAAAAGAGCACTGGTTTAATTTTCATCTTTGTTGTAGTGTGGTTTGTGTTTTTCCTAGGGTGTGAAGTCATTAGTGAATAATTAACGGTTGTTTTTATTCCCAATAAGTAGAGTCATTCCCATATCCCCCCTCATGGTGGGGGGTTTTTGGTCTATAAGGAAAGTATTCAAGTTTGGTAACCTTTTCAGTCTAAAGAGTGGGGAGGCGAATCGTGGGTCTCATTGAATTCAGTATGTTGGTTTCTTACGGTGGGGAGTCAGTTCGTGCATCCTCGTGTTAGATCCAGAGTTTCATTTCGCGTTTATTTTTTGTGGTGTTTAAAGTGTTCATGTTTTGAGGATAAGATGCATATCATGGGAGTAAGGTGTTTGTTTGGATTGATCAACTGGAGACACTTAAACTTTTGGGGGTTAGTGACACTTAAATAGTTTCTTCTTGGGTCTAGGTCTTGTTGTTGCTTCCCATGGATGGGAAGAGGTATGGTGGGGAGTATTTTCACAACCCGACCAATCGATTGTATTTATTTTATTATTTTCATTGGTTTTAAGGTTTTTTTTGAGATTTGCATTGAATCCCAAGCATGATTTTTGAGTTTTTTTTCATAAAACGTGCGTTGTTTAGTTGACTTCATTGAGCACCCCAGTGGAGTGCATTTTGGAGACCTCGTGCGGCTTCGCCTATGCAATGACACAATCCGCCTATCTTCATAAAATTAAAATGGATAAATAAATGTTAATTGCATTATTTAAAAATTATCATGTTTAATAATTTTAATTATTATAATTGTTGTAATTATGGTTATTATTATTTTTATTATTATTATTTTTCTTCTTCTTCTTATTATTATTCTTATTATTCTTATTATTAATTTTATTAATTTTTTATATTTTATATTTATTTTATCTTTTTTTCTTCATTCTTTTTATCCTTATTTTTTTCTTCTTCCTTTCTTTCCTTCCATGTGGGCGTCTCACCCATTTTTCATTTTCTTCTTCTTCCTCTCGTAGCAGTACCCTCTATCCCTTTGTTGTAGTGCCTCATCCCCTCACCTCCCTTGAAAACTGTCGTACTCCCTCCTCATATGCACAACTTGCAGCTGCCAGTCTCTCCACCCCAGCCCGCACCCCTCCACCTTGTTGTTCGGCCTCATACACGACCTCCCTTAGCCTCTGCCTCCTGCCCTAGTTGGCCAGTGCTGCACTCCCCTGTAACATCTTATTCATGTTAACACCGATTCAACCTCCCGCACAAACCCCCCCTCTCTTCTCCTATGCAGCGTGATGCTGCTCCGCCTCTCCTTGCATCACTCTTACACCGCCTCCTCGCACCCACAATCTACACTGAGTCGCCTTCCCCACCCTCCATTATTCCATTTCGCTTCTCCCTACAGTGCGTGCGAAGGCCGTTTCCCACACCGTACACTATGCACAAAGGCTATCATCCCCCTATAGCGTGACGCCCCCTACATGCTCTGGCTCCCCACCGCCCTGCTCCTCTCCTGCATCGAACCCCGACCTACTAGCAGCCCCTAGGTTTCTTCCTCTTTCCTCCTCAGGTTTCCCCCATCCCCTGGTTTTGACTCTCCCCGCACCAAGGTCCCCTCCTTCATTACAGCGCCCTTCCCCCTGACCCTCTTCATGTTCTCTATCTCTGCGCACCACCAACCTCCACCTCCCTGCAACAACACGCCTCTCGCACCCCTCTATAGCACCCCCATCTTCCGCCTATAAGTCTGGCACCCTCCTCCTGGCCCGAACCCCTTGTCGCACGCCCTCAGCCTCTCTCACCCCCTGCTCTGCCTGTCTGAACCCCTATTGGCTCTCCTTGTTTCTGATCAAGACCCCCTCCTGCCCGGTGTGTGCACAACTCTTGTCGAGCCTCCAATCTACCTTCGACGATACCTCCTCAATCCAAGCTCTTACCCTGCACCATGCTATCACGCCCTCCCTGCTGGCCACCCCTTGGCTAGTCTTGTTCGGCGCATCCCATTTCTTTTGGGCCAATGTGAATCCCTCCAGAGTATCCACTTTTGGGCCAGCACGAAACCCTCTAGCTCAACCCCATGATGGACAGAGTTAAGCCCCCTGACTGCACACCTTTCATTAGGTGTGCTTGTAGCCCATTTCTGATGGTTGCATCACCCCGCTGGTCGAGCGCGACTCTGCTCCAAAGTGAGGTTTGTACTGTTTATGTTTGGGTAGTAATTAATTTAGTGTGTGTTGTGTTTATTTATATTGGTTTGAATTTAATTTTATAATAATTGAGTTTTTTTGTAAATCTATGAGTTACTTTTAAAATATTGTTTCGTAAATCATAAAGTGGGTTAGTAATAATTGAGGCGATGCGAACAATGTTTTGAAAACATATCGAGCTAGTTATTTTTCTATTGTTTGTTCATTTGGATAATTTTAATTATGTGTTTATGTATTTTCGTTATCTTTTCGGTTGAAGTGCATTGGAAATATTTTTTCCATGGTCATGCTATTGTTTTCTTGTGTGTTCTTGTGCATCCGCTCTATGCATATCACATCATCAAGATTGAATTGCGAGTCAAGGAAGGTCCCCCACTTCACTCACCTTTAAATTTAGAATTTATTAATTTCATGATATTTTATTAATTTTAATATATAATAAATGGTATTTGTTAAATAATTTTGGAATAATTACTCGATGTAAAAAGAGCCTTTTATTATATACAATTTACCTAAAATATTTTCTTGATGAACCGACACACAATAGTGAAATAATGCATGTTTTACCTTTAAACAGAATTCATAGAATTTCAAGTGTAGTTCTGTTTTAATGATAAACGATTTCTTCTATAGCATGACCAAGTGATTTTTTTCTCTTGAGATATGTGGTTTTTCATTAATGTTGGTGAAGGCCCGTTTGACACTTTAATAAAAAAAATTATTTTGCAAAACATTCATTGAGGTGAATCAGGGGTGATCTTTTCTGTACGTTGATTGCGTGATTTGTTTGTGATATTTGTGCTATGTGATTGGTTACATTGTAGACTTTGTTGACTCATCCCTTTCTCATTTATTATACATGTTGAAATGGGAACATGGCATAGCGATTGAATCACTGAGAATGATTACTGCACTAGTTTAGAATACACACACTCGCTAGTGGAAAATAGTAAAGAGGTGTTCTATTATTAGTGTTATGGGATTAGGTGCCTCAGTTATACCATGTAGGGGAACACTGGGCGTTTGGTCATTATGACGTCATTGAGTAGGGAATGCCATCAGGATGAGTCACTTGTATAGTATGTTCTGGATTGTTCAGGAGCTCCTAGGTTCGACCGATGTTCCCTTTAGTGTGTTTATATATGTGGCAAATGATTGAGAGGTATAGTTTCGTTGATGTCCCCTATGTGCCACTTGTTCCATTGCCCTTCGTGTGTGTTGTGTGTTATGTGTGGTTTTCCTTTTGGATAATAACAAAAATTTTGATTTCTAAATTGTTCACAGAAAATGTTTTAAAATGAAATGAACCTGTTTTTTTTATCATTAAACATGTTTTCAAATTAAAATGGGCAATGGGCTATTAATTGTTTTAGAAATGAAAGTGTGTGTGTGGAAACAATTATTTTGTATTATTTAGTTCAAACCTGGAATTGATAAATTATTTATTTAAATGTAGTTTTTTGGGAATTGTTTTTTGGGCATGCCTACTGAGTTTTAATAATCATGCCTATAGAGTTTTCCTATTTTTAGTTTCTATTATAGGTTTGACTCGAGATTGGTCACCATGGGTGAGAGTTAGTTATGACACCAACACATATTTCCGCTGATTTATTTATTTTTCATTAGGATAAATCATTACCATTAATACTCTGTTGATTCCCCGGCGTTTGTCGCCAGCCTTGGATGATTGGGAACGCCTCTCGGGCAATCTCACAGACCGGGTCAGTTGATCGGTTTAGGGTCGACCAAGGTTATTTTTTGACATAGTTTACTAGTATTACTAAACTATTTAGTCCTTATGAAAAAAATAACATGCATATATTTCCATTGTAATAAAGTGACCACCAAATGTTTTCTAATAGAGTTGGGTTTTTACCCCAAGCTTCGTATTACACATCTCAAAATCCAATATTTGAAGATCAATATGTTGTTTTTTGGGATTTTTTACTTATTGAATCTGGTTCATGTAAGAAGAATATTATATATTTTTCATGTAATTTCTAATAATCCCACTAAAGAATGGTTTTTACTATGAGTAAGGGTCTCAATAATTTTGTAAAATGACATTATCTAGATATAATTTATGATGTTAATATGGATAGTGCATTATGTAATGGTTTTATTCATATTTTTGGTATTAGTTATAATATAGGCGAGGAGGGTATAATTTCATACACAGAGTTTTATGGAATATGGTGATTTCCCAATATATAAGAATGGGATTTAATTATTCGATTGATTATCTAAAAAATAAAAGGTATACATTTTTTAGTAATTAAATCTGATTTTGGTTTAATTCTGATGTTCATGATTAGAATATATACTACACAATGTAATGTAATTTATTTAATTCATAAATGGAAACATTTGAGAAATCGTAGAACATAGATTATATGTACTTAGCGAGAGGAGAACATCACTTTATATTCATTGACAACTAATGAAGATATTAACAAAGGACTTAAGACCTATTATTTTCATGTTTCACTTACATCAGAATGTATAATTATCGTACATTAGGTTTCCCTTGGTATGTATCATTTTAGGACTCCTTATACTCAAATTAGGTGAATTTGAATTGTCTGAATAAAAATTTAATCTTCGACCATGTACCCAAACTATGCTTCCCTAGTGTAATGAAGGAGTGTTGGAGTCATAACCATTGATCAAAGGTGGACCTCACCACTATCATCCACAAATTAAATCTATAATTATTAAAAGTATAATAAAACTGACTTTAACTACCGAGATCAAGATGTCATACTAATGGAATATTCTCACATATTGATCTTCCATGGATTATGGACTATTTTAGAGTCAAAATCTAAGAAGAATTTCAACTGATTCCTTCACTTAAGATTATGATATATCATGGTAAATATGTTACTATGGTTATGATGATCCAAATATATTATAAACAACTTGATAAGAGGATTATTCCTCTATGACTTACATATAAAAACATCCATTTTCATATATAAATCATGGGTTTTTCTATTATTCTCATATGGCATCAAATATATTGATCCAAAAGAAATAACCAAATATTTATTACATCAGTACACAATTAAGTCCCATGTCAATGGTAGTAAAGTAAACCGCATACAAAATCCCCTCTCCTAGAAATATCATTATGGGATTATTGGTTAGTTATTGATTTAACTTCAAATAGGTTTATTGGTTCTAATTTGGCCAAACCAAGGACTTCACTTTTCAGAAACGTGGAGGCATGGGGCCTGTAATATTAGGGAACTCCTCAAAAAATATCAAGCAATATACTCAAAACCAAAGGAAAACATTCACCAAATACATTCTCTTTGGGGAATCCTGGTACAACTAAAATCCAATGATTAGATTTCTCTATTTCCATATTGAATCTATATATAAATATACTATGTATTGATATTCTAAAGGAACTTCTACAATTACCAAAGATTTTAATATATTATTTCTTCCTATTATTCCATCTATTTTCAATAGCATTCTCTATAAAAACACAAGAATAAAATTAAAACCTCAATGAAAATATAAATATACATTTCACATGTATAGTAAAACTTTACATTACATTAGTATGTAATAATAAGATTAATTGAAAGAAAAAAATATTATAATATATAAAAACATATAACGAAGATTTTAAAAAAATTAGATAATTAATTACTATACATAAGAATATATTTTTAGACACAGATCATTTTCGAAAATAAATGTAACAATAATATTTTTAAATGATTATATTAATAAATAATAAAAATTATTGAAAAAATAATAGATTTATTAGTTTTATATTGAAATCATGTGTGTGAATAACTAATATTTTAGGTATTTATTTTTATATAATAACATTTTCTTATGCTTTTTAATTTTATATAAATGTTAAATTTATATATTTTAAAATTTAAAATTGAAAAAAAGTATCTCTTATTAATCTCAACATTATAATATTATATTATGTTTTTTAGAAAGGAATATTTTTATGTGAATACATAGAATACAATTATTAACAAATAATTTGGATTTTATGACATTATTATTAAATATTTTTGAAATATAAACTCTTGAATAACCTTTTTAATGAATACTATTTAATTTATATGTATCTTTATATTTTTATTTGAAAGAAATAATTAAAATTAAATATTTTTTATTTTATTATAACAAATTATATTTTCTAAAAAATGATGTTATTTAATTACATAATAAATTTTGAATTTTAAAATAAATTTTTATCACTTTTATAGAATAATATAATAAAATATATTTAAAATTCATAATTATTAGAAATTTGATTATTAAAATGTCTAGTTTTTGCAAAAATAATGTATACATGTCTTTGGAAAAAACTAATTAACTTGTTAAAACTAAAAAATGTGAAAAAGGATATAACATTGAAAGAAAAACCAAAAAAATGTTTAAAATAATTTCTGGGAATGGGTGGTTGATGAAATTTTCACCACTAATAAGTATTTCCCAGTTTTGAGTTACATTTCTCCGGAGTGATTTACCGTTTTTTGGAATGTTTTTGGATATTTACTATAATTCCATCCATTTTATCTTATAAATGAGGAAATATTATGTCTTAATCTTCTAAAAACAAACTTATTTTATCCAATAATCCTTAAACAATCTCTTTTTCATTATTATACACCTAAAATGGGTTCTAGGTTTTTCGAAATACAATCCATCAATGTTTTAACCCCCATTGTAAAAGTATATAATCCGGGAAGTGAGGTAAAAAATTATAATCAGGACTCTCGGATTTCTCTTAACTATCACACCACAACCATGCCCAGGGTAGTGTTGGATTCCACTTCCATTTACCCCATTGATGTGTACGGGTCTCCCATCCTTAATAGATCTCATTCCCTCTTGTTAAAATTTTTCTAACACCAATTATATTCCCCAATTCCTTGAAATTTTTATCTTCTCAAATGTTAAAAACCTCTATAGTGGATTCCCTCAACTTGTTATTTTAACCACAATTTTCATGAATTCTTTAGATATCCTGAACTGGGCTGTGGTTGCTTGATTCATTTAGTGGGGTCCATCTACATAAACCTTCAATAGATTTCTGTTTGGATCATGGGGTTTTAGGAGAGGCCGACCTATGGTCTACACGATAAGATAAATATCATGGTTTATTTTTCATCATTGGATGATTTGATAACTGTGTTGTCTAGATATCCTCAGTCATGAAATGGAATTCAATTTCAGCAATTATGATGGCCATATTATTTTCACATGAATGGGGATCCTCAAAATGGCTTTGTGAATACTTGTGAATTTGGTTAAATATTATTTTTTCATAGACTCGATAACCAATTATGTCTATCACCCAATTTCCCCAAGAATATGTGTCAATTTAAACATTTCAAAACCTCTGGTAGAGTTTCTATAGATCTCGGTTGGGGAGGAATTTTGATGGAAACAACTGTTGGTGTTTGAGACCTGAAGAGATTTTTTTATCTTATATATGATGGAGAATATTTTCTCGTCATGATAGAGAGGAATAAGTGAACTAAAAAGGGGTCTCGTTGTCTCCAAGACGAGAGCCTCAGATCTTGTTTCCCCTCCAGTTGATAATATGGATTGAATGGAGGTCTCTCATGCTTATCCTTTAAATAATATCTTTGGTTCTATGGGAGCTGTGTTGAATGTAGAAGAAATATTTGATAGATTGAAGCACAATTTGATATATTAGTTTCTCAAAAATAATGGTATGTCCTCTCCATTAACTTACATCGTGGATTAGGTTATAGTTCATAGGATAGAAAATGGTAATAATATCACATGTATTTTCATTAATAAAATACATCAAAGGAAGAGGTCCCCTGGTTAGAAGGGCTTTCTTGGATCATTATAGTTCAAGAATTGCATTAGAGTGAGCAAGAATGAAATTATGGATATATAAGGGTGGTGTAATTTTATTCAAAATTGTAAAAATAAATAGGATGGACCATGATCCATGGGAAATTATTATTTTAGTCGTAATGAATTGTACATCTAGATGATCTCTGACCATGGGAAGGACCCTCACATGGTTATAGTTGTTGGGTCTAGATCAAGAAAATGAATGTAGGGGAATAATTATTTTTTAATTTCATATGTATTAAGGGGAAGAAAGACCATAAACTAAAGGAATATTACTCCTTACCAAAAACTAAGTATTCCAAATAATCTGTAAAGGAAACAAATCCTATAAAAAGTCAAGGCCGTCCAGAAAATCATGGGTCAATGAGGTATTTCAACAGCATGGTATCTAGGGTAAGCAAGCTCTAACCCTCTCTGTAAGGATTGAGGAGGGTTAAATTGATAAAATCATGAATTAAGAAGTCTTGAGGGGATACCATGTAGTGAGGGACACCATACCAGTCCCTTAAATGACTACAAATATTACTTTTCCAAAGGATTATAAAAAGGAGGAAACTGATGGTGTATTGGTTTAGGATATTCTCTTTCATTATAATGGATAAATGTTGGAGGACTCTTTCAAGAACAATATCTATATAGAGGATTCACATAAAATGTTTTAAATACATATAAATGTCATGCTGACTAATGAAAAATATTCTTTGACCAATAGAAAAAATTGTATTTTTATACGTGGCATCAAATTGGGTAAGACAAGCTTGGAAGAACATGTATGGGTAGGGGAACATATGGCCTTCCAATTTTAGGATCTCATCAAGGGTAGTCAAGTATTAGAGGTAACTTCTATCAAATATAAATTATATACCGTTATAAATTCCAAGTCTCTTAATTTTATCATGAATTAATAGACTTTCTCCTATTAGGTTTGATGTTCTTTTGGGTTTGTGTACTTGGTTTCCCACATCTCCTTAAATTTTCTTATATGAAAAGTAATTTTAATTTTATTATAGTTTGGTATAAATTATAACATTTTATTCATAATTTATATTTCATTATGTGAACTTATTATTCTTCAAATTACATTGAGAAATAATAAAATATTAAAATAATAAACATTAGTATAGTGTAATGTTATTATAATGAAAGTGAAATCATTTAGCAACATTCTTTATTATAGTAAGAAAAAGGAAACAATCATTCTTTCATTGTGCCAAAAACTACCTCTACAATGCGATATAGTTAATTTTACTTTACTTCCATAATAGAAATGGATTAAGAGAGAATTTCATATATAATTTTTATCAATATTATTATTTTTATATTATTAAATGATTAATTATAATACAATGTTACCAATTCTAAGTAAAATTAAATGATTATTCATGCATACATGTGTAAAACTTCCTCCATTGACAGATCAATTTCATTATTTATTTTTATCACCAACATATATTAATGGTAATGTGAATTTTTTAATGGATAAATATATTTTAATAAAATAAATAATGTTCTAAAAATATAAGTTGGACATAAAATTAAAAATTTGTTCAATAAACATCTATGGTAAACTCAAAAGTGAAAAATAAAATTCTATTGGAAAAATGTATTCATCATACTATAGAATATCCTCATATAGGTTAAATTAATCATAAAAATAATTAAAATTATGGTATAAAAATGAAATAAAACCAAATAACATCATAATTCTTATATTTTAATTTTTTTATAAGTAAATTACAAAATAATGATCTGTTAATTATTGTATTTTCTTGTTTTGTTTGGTTTACCCTATAACATAGAGAATGTGATAAATTTATATCGTGTATTTCTATAGGAAATTAAATTTTAATATTATATGTTATATAATATAATAATTACCTTTTCTACAATTTTATAACAAAGATATAACTCATTATTGAAGAAACACATTTTATTCTCTAAGAATCATTGAAACATGCTCGTAGCCAACATCAAGATTAAAATATCATAACAAAAAAACATAGAATGAAATTATAAAATTATAAAAATTATATAACATAAATTAAATTAACTTTTATTTTCTAGGAATGATGAACTGTGTGATAAGGATTAATAAAAACATTTCTTTTATGAAACTACTTCAAATTGATAACGATTTTTCACACCCGATGTTGAAAATTGATAATAAGTATCAAGTAGAGATATATTGAATAATTATTAATTCATCATAAAAATTTATATATACATGAAGAATTTTATCAATTAATTTATTAGGATATTTATTTTTTAAATGGAATCTTATAGTGCATTCGATAATACGGTGGAACAAGGTAAGGTCTTTTCATCTCAAATACCTTCCATGGAAAATCATCTATTATATACTATATATTTCAGAAGTATAGTGTATTTACTCTACATGAATGAATATTAATCTTATAGTTTTCTAATTTATGGTAAATAACATACCCAATTAGTTTCATTTCATGAAATTTCATTTTACCCATTTGTTACCCCAATTGAAAGGATTTTTTTTGTAAATATATTTTCACTCATCGAGTTAGAACATTAAATCTAGAATTCTTCTTGTGTTTTCCACCATTTAAATTTAATATAATGAATTTTATATGAAAATTTATAAATATATTGTTTTAATATAAATTAATGTTATAATTTTTGGGTTTTAAATAGAGATTTTTTCAAACTATTAAAAAAGTTTCATTCCTTTCATTATCAAATGTATTTAATTTGGATTGACATTTCCTTTAGAATTTTTTATTTTATTTTTAAGGGGTCTATTATTTGAGATTAATTTTAATATTTAAATTTTTTATAATATTTCCATTCACCTTTCTAATACTATTTTTCTGAAATAAACTATTATTATTTTTTATATGGATAGAAATATTTTCTAAATATTTTTTTTTAAATTTTCATTCATGTGGAAACACATATATTTTTGTCTTCTCAATTTCTATGAATCATTTCCCCCTATATATATGGTTTACAAAATAATTCATTTTAACCGAATTTAAAAAATATTTATTCAAAATATAAAGGATATATCTTATATCCAAATATATCTGTATAAAATACGTAAAAAGTATTTTCCCTCAATGTAATTATACCTTGAAATATCTTATTATTGATAAAAATTATTTGTTAAATGAAACCATTCACATTAATTATATGAAAGAATTATCATATGGATTTTGGAGGTCGAAAATGATCCATCACTTCCTTCTTCATTCATAGGAATTGAAGCCTTATGAACATAGTTTTTCTTCTAAGACATTCCATATAAGAATAATTTTTTATTCCATTTATTGAATTGTGTTCAAGAACATTACATACATCAATTTGGTAACAAAATTATTTTCTTAACCATATAAATTTAATATATACGTCGTAAATACCATATGAATTTTTATCTTGATTATGTTATATTTACATTGAATATTACATGATATCATTGGACGCCCATTATTTTTTCCATGGGTTTAACGTGTTATTATTATTGATGGAATTAGAAATATTTTACTTATGTGATTCCATTTGAAAATGATATAAAACCCATTTTATTTTCATGTATTATTTATTATATGATTAAATATTAAATGTGGCACACATATATATGGATGATGATGGGTGGGGTCCTAAATCACACTCTAATGCATGGGGAAATGTTTATGTCCCCGGATATGAAATGTGTAAAAGAGAGGAATCATCCCAACATAATTGATACATATGATGATTATTTCTTAGAATAAGGTTATATGGTAAGATTTATTTATATACAATGATTACAAGAAAATATTTATCATAAGAAAAATGGGGTATTGGAAGATTTTTCTAATGAAAAAATGTATAATTAAGGAATTATATGAGGATAAGGGGAACATATAAGTATTTATCTCTATACACAAGGGTAAATAAGAGGATTTATTCCAAGCCATTGATGGTATGCATGTGAATATATAGATCCTATCAAGTGATAAATGTCTTGGTAAATCTCCATGTCTTATAGTTTCAATGCTTATATTTGTGCCATATTTGATAGATTCCATAGTTTTATTCTTATAATTATAACTATGTTATTCTATCATTTATCATGTTTGTTGAATAACATTTAAATCCATTTATCAAAATAATTCTATTCATTATGCTATAATTTATGATATATTCATTATTGTTATAAATTGTTTAATTTAACCCATAAACTCATCTTATTCTCATTTATGATATTTTATGATTATCAATTATGTCTTCCCAAACCGAGAATAAAAGACCCCCCATTTATATGATTTCATTTAATGTTGTTATGAAGATAGTTAATTTATGAATTTTATTGAAGAGTTCATTATGTCTATAATTTGTAGGAGATTGTGAAGCCATGTTATAGTTCAAAAAATTACTTATATTATGAGAATAATTCAAAATTAATAAAAATAAAATGGGTGTACATACATTAATATTAGAAATAATTATCTAAAAATGAAAACCATATATGTAATGGGGATATATTATAATTCAAAAATTTTATTGATGTTATGTAATTAAGACAGTAACATATGTAGGATTTTATAGCTGGTATCTAAGTGAGGTTTAGATATAATTTGGGATTATGACAAAAATATTTGAGGATGAATTGGGTTTTAGAAATATGTAATGGTTGATTCTGATTTCAATGGTATTGATTACACTCTATTATAGTTGAGGTAATATTCCATGGGGTTGAAGATGAGAACACCAGTAAAAAATGCAAGGATAAACCTATGGGATATATCTATGTAAAGGATAAGATTCTCAAATTTTATTAATAAATTGATTGAGGGTATTTCATTGAAATGACATCCCTATATAGATTCTACAAATGGTCATAAACTCTGGAACATATATACCTATGGGTTATAACCGTGAAAATGAAATAATGGCTATTAACTCAATCTTCACCTAGTGACAGACAATGAAGAATATAATAAAAAATGGGCTGAAAACCCTAGTTGATATAATTTTTTTGATCACATATTATTTACATGTAATTACAAATTTTTTATTATGAAAAAGGATTAGTCAAAAAAGTACATCAGATTTTAACATTAAAAAAAATATTGAACTAATAGTGTAAAGGGACACAATAAAGGTTTAATTTTAGAATCGATATTAAGATTGAGGTTTCATATTCATATGATCATTTATACTATTTTTTGATATTATCATAAAAAATGTTGTTATAGTATTCGGTTCAGATAGGATCAAAAAAATGAAGTTGAGAAATGTAACTATCCAAAAACAGTTAAGTATCATAACTGAATAAGGATTCATAATTCAGTGGGTTATTATTTTATTATATATATTCAATAATGTAATAATGATGAGTTTACTTGTCTGAATAATTTAGTGAGGTTAATATGTTAACAAATATTAAATATTGATACTATTATCAATTTTAATTAGTGACTAATATTTTCCAATGATATTTTGGTATATTATAAATGTTTTTAGGATTATGTGAAACATATAAATAGTTTTCTATAGTATATTTTTAATTATTTTCATACATATATTAAATGGTTTCAATAATCATGAAATGCGATTTTATTAATATATAATAATTTTGGGGAAATGTAATTGGGAGCACAAGATTGAGTAATTGAAAACTCAATATTGAAACATATTCAGGATTTTAGGTAATAAAATGATTATATTTTGAGAAATGTGATTTGATAGTATCAATAGCCTCCAAAAATCTTTTTTCCCATTTTATAAAAAAAGTCACTTTTTGGTGAAGTGATAACCTTACAAAAAACTGAAAGACAATTTCAATCATCACAAACATAAAACAACATTCACCACAAACCTGATTCAAAAAATCTACATTAAAAACTAAAGTTCAAATTCAAAAAAAGGAATCCCGAGAAAAGCATGACACCCAAGAAACCCAACATGTAGGAAGACCTAACCACATCATCACTCACCCACCAAACATCACATCACTGTCATCACCGTCATGTCATCATGTCACCATAATCATCGACTTCTTCATCTTCACCAGTGGACTCATCTAAAGTCCACCGCTTACAAAAAACTCAGATCCACCATCACCATCGGCGTTACCAATCAAACCCCACAACATATAATTACAACTAATTCCTAATATTACCAATTATTTCTCAAAAAATCATCACGAGTTCATAGAAATCCCCACTACTTCCTAAAAAATCACAACTAATTCCTCAAGAAATCACCACTACAACACCATCATGAGCTTCTGATTCAACTGGGAATCAACACTGCACACCATCATGAATTCTTATCAAAGACCAATGAGAGATCTTCATGATTGAAAACCCCAGAAAACAAGAATCAAATAGAGCACAATACACGAGATAAAATGCAAAGCCAACAAGCTTCGAATCACCGACTCCCAGAGGATCATAACCCATCATCGCTAATCAACCTGCACTGGGACTCCAAAATGAAATCCTGAAAACAACATTCAACAAATCTTTACATATTTATACAGGGACTTCAATGCGAACTGTTGCGCAACATGAACAAAAGTATATGAAATCAAAACTAAAAAAACAAAAACGGAAATCACTGAAACACTTGAAGGAGGACCCATTGTGGCCAGATCCCTTTTCTTCCAACTAGATCACTCAAAGGGAAATGAAGAACCACCCTATGCACCCACATGAGATGAGATGAAAGACTTCGGTAGTTTAATATCGGTCATGGGTCACCGCACCACCAAAGAAAACCTATCCAGCTATGAGGATTTGGGAGATGAACCGGCTAGCAACGAGATGAAGCGTCTAATCCCGAGAAGAACAATGAAAAAGAGATCCGCCAACATACATGATTTTATAAATGTATAATGTGTTTTGATGAAATATAATTAAAATTATATAGCCTAAGATAGTAATATTAATTTTATATTAGAATTTATATATTGAATAATTAATAATTTAATAATATCCTCACCCAAATTAGTTAGATATGGATAATTAAAATAAAGAAGAAGAATTTATGTAATGATTGAGGGGGTGTAACGGCATAGTATATATATATATATATATATATATATATATCCAAATATAATTATGTAAAGTATGTTTGATATATTTCTCTACACGCAAAACTGAACTAAAAAATGCAGTATGATTATATAATATTACATATGTCCATAAAACATTGAATTTGAATATTTTGTATGAATATGAATATCCAAATTATTAATTATATTAATGTATATTTATATATAATATTTATTTTACAAAACATTGCATAATTCAATACTGCATTTATAAATATATCATTTTTTACAAATCTATTTTATAAAAAATAAAAATAATTGAATTTTTATTTTATGATGATGTTATCAAAATAAAATATTTATTTATTTATTATATATTTATTAGTATTTTATATAAATTAATTACAAGAACAAAATAATTTTATAAAATTTATTTTCCATTATACAATTTATTAACATGATTAATTATTTTATTTAAAAAATTAATTATTACTTTTTTACAAATTTAAATTTAAAAAATTAAGTTATTTTTTGAATTAATCATATATATATTAGTTAAGTATAATTTTTTTTATTTTTATAAAAATAATTATTTTTAGGTGAAAAGTGAGAGATACAATTTTCAAGAATAAAATAAATATTATGATTTAATTTATATATAAGCATGAATAAAAAATTCATGAATAAATTTCCAAAGAAAAATATGTATTTTAGAAGAGAATTTATAATTTAAATATTTTTTTAATTTACAAAGAAATATATGAAATTTTATAACTAATGATATATTTAAAAAAATTAAAAAACATACATTCAGCGATCTAAACATTCTTTTTATCACTTATAGAAAACTAATATAAATAACAGATTTAAAAAATTTAATAATTAGGAATATATAATTTAGTTTGTTGAATTTTTTTTATCATAAAGGATTAATTACTTCAGTAAAGTTAGTTACCTTGATAAATATCATAATGTGTAAAAGGAAATCAGCAAGAGGTGAAAACTAAAAAATGCTATAAAATATATGATGGAACTGGTGGATGTTGACATGATAGATCTCATATGTTCCAATATCCTTTATTTGTTGTTTTTATCCACTTTGCTTTAGAGTTATATCCAATTATTTAAATTGTTTTATATATTTCAAAAAATCTATCCATTTTAGCTTATGAAGGAGGAACTATGCTCCTAACATACTCTCACACTATAAAAAATTTATGATTGTCCAAACTATAAAATTAAATACCAACAATATCCTCTCCATTTAAGGATGTTATTTCCTTCCAAAAATACCATCCTTAAATGTTTAATAACATTACTAAAGAAGATAATCCTAGAATTCAAATATAATTTATAAACACTCATTTCTCATTTATATTTTATCATATGGACTTATTCTTTATAAAATTTCAATAAACCATATTTAAATTATAAAATATTTATTCTTATAATTATATAATATATTTATCATTATGGTAAACCAATAAACTATATTTAATTTTTATTATTATGATAAATGAAATCACCTTTCCTATGCGAACTACTACTTCCATAACGCTACATGTTTAGTTTTCCTTCACATGAATTAAAGTATGGTCCTAATAGAAAATTTAATATCATGGAATTATTTTTATGTAATATTTTTATATTATGTAATTAAAAAATATTTAACATCATTTATTTGATCTATAGAAAACTAAAAACTTATCCAAGAATATCTGGGGACTACTGCCTATATAGAATGAAAACATTATATTTATATTTTGACCATCACCTTGAATGAATAGTCATGATAATGATTTTATTATATATGTATTATTTTCATGAATTTATTAATTTTCTATGTAGGAAAATAGCACATCATATTAAAAATATAAGTAATAAACGTATTTTCTAAACTCATTGATATAAAAATGTGTTATAAATGTAAAAAATAATTTATCCGTACTTTTAAAAAACAACATATATGATATATAATTTTTAAAATTAATTAAAAATAATATTAAAACACTATATTATATTATAATTATTCTAGTACAACAATTTTATAACCATAACATCTCAGAATCAACCATTATTTATTGTATATTTGTGTTTGGGTTGGTTTAAACACTAAATCCAATAATGATAAAAATTTAAACCATGGATGACAATGGTAATTTAATTTCTTATGAAATATGATATAAACATGTAAATAATGAGTTTTTTTGGAAATACATTTTTAATATAAAAATATAACAGATTTTTCTGAAATATACCTTCCTTCGCTACAAATCATCATAACAAGCATATTTCCAAAATTATCTTTAAATTTCAGGACCTAAACATAAATCGAAAGATATGATAATAATATAAATAATTATAAAAAATACCCCTATTCCTTGTTTGATATTTAATTGATGTATTTTTACATATTTATCAATTACTACAACACTATTACTAACATAGTATAAAACAATCAAGATTTATCACTCCCAATATTAAAAATGAATAAGAACAAAATAATATAATTCTAAATACTAATTATAAATGAATTTTAATTAAATTTATATATGGGAAGAATGTTATGAATTAGGCTATTAAAATATTGATGTTTTTTATATCTGATCAAAGAGTGGTTTTTCTAATCATTGAAATAAGGAATGTCTTTTTTATCTCAGATGCCTTTCTTTGAGACACATTTTACTTATACACAACTTTTTTCACAATATAGTGCATTATCTAACAATAAACATATGTTTTTATTATATTTTTAATTGAATAATAATAATAATACAATATATTTCCTTTGAATTAAAAGTAATTTTTCTGAATTATTAAACTAGTTGTATGGATTTTGTGGAAACATTGTTTTCATTCATTAGGTAACAATTCATCATCATAAAATTTTTCTAGAATCTTACATCAAAATATTTTTATACAATATATTTTATATTTTTATTTATAAAAATAATTTCTAAATAAAATTAAATGTTTTCTCATGTGTGATTTGAAAATTGTTATTTCCAATGTATTAAAAGTGGTTTCTTTCCTTTCTAAAATCTTTTTTATCCTTGGATCCACACTTTTGTTTGAAATTTTTTTGTCAGTTTCAAGGATTTATTATTGGATATTAATTTTAATATGAATTGTTTCATAATAAATCACTTAATATTTTTGAAAATAACTATTTTGAGGAATCGTAATTTCATATTTGATTTATAATGTTAAAAATTGTTTTTAAAAATTTATTTTATGTTTTATTTAATATAAATAAATAATTGTTTTTTTCATTTTTCATTTTATTTAAAAAATTATAACCACATGTTCATGGTTTATTAACTAAAATATATTTCTCAAATTTTTATATAACATTTTATATAAATTATTTCAAATTATCAATGATTTTTTTTAATTGTTATGTAATTTTAAAATACTTCAAAAAAGTAATTTTCATTATAGTGATTTTCCATTAACATAAATTTTTCTTAATCAATGATTTTCTTTAAATGACACCACCTATCTTAATTATTGGGATAACTAATGAATGTATTCATCTATGAGGAAATTTATTGTTTAAACAAATTTTCCCGCATTATTAATGGTTTATAATCCTTGTTTTCCTTCTTTTATAATTACCGACATGAATAACCTATTTTTGATTCCTTTGATTGATGGGAGTTCACCAATATTCCTTACGTCAATTAATCTAAGAAAATATTTTCATATCTATATACATCATATCTATATGTTTTAAAGACTTCATGTTTTTTTTCATTATTGAATTGTATTTACTGAGAGTGTTACATAATATCTTCAGACAACCATTTAATATCAATGAGATTGTCATGTTAATATTATTAATATAAATTTTAAATATTTATTATCTTCATTTTATTTGAAATGGATATACAAAATTTTTTATTTCTTTGGCTTTAATATGACATAATTACATGTTTTATGTGGCACGCATATGTATTGATGATGACGAGTTGTGTCATATATATTCATCCAATGCATTGATTTTTTTTGATATCTCATAACATTGAAATGGTATATAGGTTGATTTATTCTAATACAATGGGTATATAATAAAATTTATCCAAATCCAATGGGTAAACGAGAGGATTTATCCAATTTAACAGGGTATATGAGAGGATTTATTAAATAAAAAATAGTATTGAGGAAGAATTATCCTAAGAATAAGGGGTACATAAGTGGATTTATTCCATGAACTAGGGTACACGGGAGGATTATCCGAAGCCCAGGAAGGAAGATCGATGGTTAGCCTCAGCCTAATATATGATGAATGTATTTTTTGGTAGCCTTGATATATCAGTTTTATGAATAAGTGTTTTCCATATTTGAAATATGTCATATTTTTATACTTATTAGTATGACTATGTCGTTCTATAATGGATCATTATTATGGAAAAATTTTATTAATTTAGGTATTATGTTATTCCATGAAAAATTATATGAGTTACGATATATTATTTGATAGCTTTACAACTTTTATTATACTCAAATTTTTATATTATTATAATTTTCATCATTTCATGCTTATTTATTTTGTTTAGCCTTATGGAAATATTATAATGTGTAAAATCTATTGATATATAATAATGAAATGTTATGTATTAATTAGTTTCATATATAGTGTAAATATTTCCCTATTAATACAAAAAACATGGGTTTTGTTATTTTTTTTTTTATAATTATCTAAAACTCATAAATCAAAATTTATTAATATTTTATTATAATACAATATTTTCATAAAGACATGACATTAAAATGGTGAAACATATGGGCCACTATAACTTCACTCCCTCTAGTTAGTCGAAGTGGTCAACGACTCTTAACAGAGTGTAGTTTTTCATGATAGTCATCTGGTTCATTTGAAAATAGTAAATAACTAACCTCATCCACCTATATATAAATTTTACTGTAAAAACCCATAGATACTACGATAATGCACAAAACCTTATTATAACCTTTATTTTTTTGGTCATCCAAGTCCACACTTATCTATATAATATCATTTTGGGTAGTTAGATAAGTTAAAAATGAAATTAATACAGTTCTTGTATATAGTTAGATTTATTATATAAAATAATGATTATGGTGAAATGTTGGAAAATACTTGGGGAATAAATCTATGTATTCTTCCAAAACTAATAAAAATAGGTCAGTAAAGGTTTCTTCCATATATAGATCAAAGGAAACCATCTGAGGGGTGATAAAATACATATTATCATATAAGGGACTCACATATCTCATCTAAAATGACACTTTTCAATGATGAAAAAATATAATATTCTAACTCAAAATCACCACCCTCATTAAAAATGGTTTTCTATATAAGTATGTACTAGAGATAAAATGTATTTGAAAATGATGAAATTGTATAACTTCATTTTACCCTATTATATCCCATGAAAATATATCTACATTATGCATAATCAAACATTTTCAGAATATTAGAGTGAACATGGAATCTCTCAAATTCGATGTCTCTAGATGCATGGGTATGGTTAGGGGCTCCACTATAATATATAACTATAAAATAATGTATGACTTGACAAAAGAATGTATCATTACATTTTATATAAGTACTAGTTACTTTATAAAATATTCATAGATCGTTCTTGAGATATTGTTAGGTTAAACCATTTCATAATCCTTCACCACAATCATCAAAAAATTTCCCTAAATGTTATCCCTCAGATCCCACTATGGACCACCTGGGGTGGCAGTTGTGGTATCAGATCATTGTGTTTCCAAACATCGTCTACCTATCATTGTATACAATCAGAGCCTATACTTAAGATACATTATAGAAGAATAACCCCACTAATTCTTAGATATCCTTGGTCAAGATCATTCCTTATACATGGTGGCTCGTAAACAACCTGATTACCCATTTCCTCTTGATGGGCTTAGAAGCCATGTACTAGATTACCATATCCATCACATATATTGAATCATCAATTTCATGGATGAATTTATCTTCTAAGTGATTCATGCTTCATAGATCATCAATTATATGATTATATAAAGTGATTATTTAGGTTTTTATATTTCTATGTTTAAAACCATCTCCCCATTGTCGATGGATCTACTATAGGGTGACATTTACTAATACAGAACACCTACCACTAATCCTCTAAGAATATATTTATAATTCTGGATTAATACAATACACAATAATATAGGTCGATACACATGATGAAAAAACATACTTTAATATTTATGTTGAGACCCCCCACCCCCAAAATAACTCTTACTACAAGAATAATCCATCAATTACCATGTCATGGGGTTACGATGTGATATCAGTGAATATTAGATTTTAATAAAAAACCATCATACATCCTTACTATGAATATGGAATCCCCTAAATGAATATGGATCTAAGTGATAATTAAAAGTACTCCTTGTTAAAATGGAACTAAAATATTTTCTCAAAAATAATAACTTTATATGTAATCTAGATTTTCAATCTCTAACAATGTCCCTCATTATTGTAAACACTACTAGCTACAGGAACTACCTTATGGTCGATTGATATCCAAACAAAATAGAATATTCAAAAAATGACTCAATTTATTCATGAGTTTCCTAATAGAATATATGGAATCAGAAAACAGTCGATATCTATCACTAAAATCTATGAATAATGATCATTTATCATGCATCCTCCTCTAATACTATAAATAATAATAGAATATCCATTTGAAATTAATTGTATGTTTGTACTATGAGAGGATAATCATCTACCAAATGATGCATGGGATAATTTTCTCTACCCATATATGTAAAAATCTTTATGAACTGGCCCTTGAATAGAATCATAATTGATGAATAAATCACTATCAGGAACATTTTTCAAAATCCATGATAGCCACTTATGTGGTGGTATCCTTTAATCTACACTGAAGATTAAGAACAATATTGAAATAAATGAATCATTACCATATGATTCATGTATAATTATTTCTCGAATCTTCAACATCAATTCTCTAATTTTATAATTTGATTTTAAGAGTCTTATTTGTTGGACACATCTTCTACTACACCAATACTAGGTTCCTTATCCTGAATTACAAACTCAAGACCCCTAAAAATGATCACTTAATTCCCGATCCAATCATCACCTTAAATTTAACTGAAATATATTTCCTTAAAGAAAACTCAATTTTTACAACTCTTACATGAACTAGACAATTGTAACCCTGCATGGGGAGTATTAAATTAAGAGTTACATCCCATGACTACCTCTAATAGGCATGTGGTTGGTAAATAACACTGAGTTGGAATATATCATGAGTTGTTAGTACATATTCTGATTGACTTATATTCTACTAATACAAACACATTGGATACAAAAATGTTTAATAAAATAGAGGTATAAATTTAAATAAATAAATAAATAAAATAGAATGTACATGAAATCCCAAAATCACATTAAAATTCCTAGTGAAATAATAAATAATACAAGGTCAAAATAAAAATATAAAAATAGCCAATGGTTATACATTAGCATAAAACATATAATAGAAGATGTTCCAATGATGCTAATCTATAGACACAAACACTATATACATTAACAAATTATTTGTACTAATAAGAACTGTCAACACTAAATCTACTAAGGTCTTAATTAAACTAATTGTAATTTTCATAAAAATTGAAAATTGTAGATAATGTTGTCTATGTAGTAATGAATATAAACATCCCCAGTAAAACTACTGGACAATTAAAATGTATTAGCATCTCCTATCGAATAAATCGTAAATAAAATAAATAAATATCCCATAAGAAGACTACAGATGTGAATAATGAAGATACACTATTATAATTGAATACACTATAATCCATATCTAACTATATATGAAATTAGTATACCCATATAAGAATCAAAAAACAGAAAAATCTCCAAGTGATGTAATTTTTAATGAAATATGGTCGAAAAACCACACCTCATTGGATGAAATAATAATCAAGGCATTTCAACATTCATATAGAGAATCTCACACAGTAGGTATATGAGGGTAACACCAAACATAACCTAATTTATTAGATAGATAATATCATTCTCTGAGTATATGATTCTAATACCTTATTATATCTATAAAATGGTATAGAGAAATATGATTGAACACATGGGGTATATAAGGTGAATATCTTAAAATTCTTATATGGAAAGATAAAGGAAATAACTCCTTAAATATATGTTTCAAATACATGAATTTATATATAATACGACCTATAGATAGATGATCCCATGATAATGATATATGGGGTAGGATACATGACTGTATCCAAGGGATGATTACATTCCTGGGAATTTAAAAGGAACCATGTCATCGACCTAGCAAAGGGAAAATGAAAATTTCAATTTTTCAACTAACTAACAGTGGATGATGGTTGAATGGACATTATTATTTGTATAAAAATTGAATCATTCATAGGATAATATATATATTAATCAAATAATGACTCTCGGTGAATTATATTTGAATAAATTATAAGGGGGGTGAGGTGAGTACCTTGGAATCCCCTCATTATCCCACATGTGTATCAAATACCCGCCATGACTAAGAGAGCCCAACAGGAACATTGACATAGCCATTTTTATATGTGATCTAATGTTATAGAACCTTTACCCAGTGAGACTAGTTGTCCAAATAATGATTCCTAGACCAACATTATTAGGTTGATCCTCCTACGACACCACCATACCCACTACATGGTGAACATAGAACTGAATCATCCAGCGGGATAACAATATTGGGGAAGACATAGGAGTTCACGCTCTACTCATAACAGTATAGAGGTCATATTGGATGCCACACTTCACATTGAGGTGACCAGTGACCACTTCCCCCACATCTCCTCGTGAGGGCCACCGATGTGGTCGGTTTCTTTTATGGAGAATCACCTACAACCACAGTCAGCTATTCCCTACCATTCCATTTCACCACACACCATGTTTTTTCTACACCCCTGAACTTATATCATTTTAAAATACCTCATTTTTGTTGAACCATATCTCATGATTCATGTACATTTCCACTCATAACATCTTTATAAATGAAAAGGATTGAGTATCGATACAACATATTAGAGAGATAAGAGAGGAATAAAATGGATATATTATTAATATAATTATTTATAGATCTTTTGATGAAATAATACATTCAATATAAAGACACAGAAAAAAATTTATTCTACCCTGTATGAATAATATATGGCTTGGGGATTTGGTTATTTTAGAATGGAGAAAATCAATCCTTCATTAAAAATTCATCACAAATTAATTTCATGAATAATAAAGGGAACCCAATACTTCTTAAATATTTCAATATAGATTCATTATGATTGGTGAATAACGAAATAATCTCAATAATCTAAAAATTTCATCAATAATTGATGAATTTATATTTTATTGGTTATTTATTATGATCTAGTTAAAGGTTCTTTAATTATTATAAAATGATAACCACCACAATTTGAGCACTCTTAAACCCGGGTTTCGTGTGGCTAACTGTGAGTCTAAAACAGAATTAGGTATTTTAAGTGATGATATAATGTTTTAGAGAACTATAATTTTTCATTGTAACATCCTGGATAATATTGATGAATTACATTTTAATATATTCACTAGTTAGATTTTATAGAGTTAAATTCATTAGAAAATCTAAAATAATTATTTGGTCAAAAGGAAAAATCCTCACTCTATCCAAAGTGGGAATTAAACAATACAAGGTTCTATATAAAATCATGATTTTCAGGTTTTTGAATTTATTTTTGGAATAATGAAAATAATTTATTAAATAACTTAATTCATTTTTGAAATAATAACATCAAAAATTATATTACGAATTATTTGTTGAAATTTTTTGTTTAGGTTTATTTTTCAAAAAAATAGTGAAAAATAATATTTTTATTTAAAATTGTAAATTATTTTCAATTATTTAAATATTACAATTTTATTCTGGATTAGTTTTAAATTTCAACTTTCTTAATTATTATTTAATATTATCCATGTTTTGTTTTTAAAATAAATTTTACACATAAATATAATATATAAACACTTTCGTATTTAAAAAGGCATTTTTTCTCAAAAAAACCTTTTGCATCGTGTTTTTCAGTTTAGGATTATATTAATTTCTTCAAATTATAAGTTTTTAATATTTAAAATGGTTTAATATTTTTATTCAATTGAACCCAATTTTAATAATATGTACCATTTAATTTTTGTGAATATAAATAATAACATTAGAAAATATTATTACCACATTTAAGGGTTAATAAAATAATTGATGTTAAAAAAACATTATATGGACTCATAAATGACCCTAACATGTTTCATAATACTTTTTGGTGATATAATATAATCTTGAATAAACTATTGTTATTTATGAACATTTTTGGCCATTCGTATTTGATGATTACTTTTATAATATTTTATGTAATGAAAATTTAAAATCTCACACTATTGTCAATAATAATAATAATTTTGTTAACACGGGGACAAAAGAGTATACATTTGGTTATAAATTTCCATTTTAAGTATATATATTTTATCAACATCTTGATATTTAAATTTAATTTTTCCTGAAGATATATTTAACTTAAATAAATATAGGACCCCTATGGAAAAACAATTCTATTAATTGAATAATAAAATAAATTTTATAAAAAATAATAAAATATTTATAATTTAAACAAGTTAATGTAGCAGATAAATTTTATGAATAAAAAAAGTATATTATAGAGGATTAGATTCATTATATTTTTTTATTATCACAATGTTATTAAAGTCGATGTAAATGGATATTTCTAAAATTGACATTAATTATTTATTTTCATAAATAATATTTTACTAAAATATTTAATATTAAAGAAAAACATATATTCATCCAAATAAATTTTATATGGATTATTTAATAATAATTGTTCATTTTATTAGTTTTATTTTTCATTTCTTTAAATCTAATTAACTCTTAATGTCTATAAATTTTATTATTATGGTGATTTTAAAATGGATTAACAAAGATTTAAAACTAAATGATATGGTTACAAATGTCAAATAAATATGTCAAAATACATTCTATGAGATTATTTCCAATAATAATAATTTTTTTATTTTAATATTATCAATTTTATTAAATTTTTTCATTATAATGAATTAATATTAAAATAATATTTTATTAATTTCCAAGAGTGCCTTTTCAATCTCATAAAAAAGGTCACCACTTCTTATTACTTATAGACACTTAAATGAAATTTGGTTTGATGAGTATCTACCAAAATAAATTCCTCAAAACTCTCTCCAAATTATATAGGCATTATGTTTTTGAATAATACCAATAGTATAGGACATAATATATTAAGTGAATGATATTTTATAAATAATATGTACATTTTTTAACCTCATGATGTTGATTAATTTCTTCTTCAACTTTCAATAATTAATATTCATCCATTTTGAAATAATATAACATGAATAATATTAATAATGATATTTTATTATGTTAATGAGAATTCTTATGTCTTTATCCACATAAAAAAAATGTGAAACCAAACAACCATTTGTGTATACAACAGACTACTTCTCCATGAATTGATGAAAATTATATTCCATAAACATCAATCAAGGCTGGAATATAATAATGTAATTAATATAAATTTAGGATGTTAATGAAATATGTATTCTTAAAAAAACTATATCATTTACTTTATAACAATCCCATTCACTCAAAAATGATAACTTCATTCATGCATACGTGTGGACTACCACATTCACCAATCTATCTAATTTGTTTTGCATAACCAGATAAAAAGGATTATATGTATAAGAAGTATTATGATATTATGAAAAAAATATAAATATATAATAATATTAAAATTTTCTCCATAATGACCATTGAGAAATAAAATTATTACTCATTTCTACATACGAGCTATCATCATTATAATTTTATCATAGTTCGTTTTTCATTTTCATATTTAATGCATGGATTGAAAAGTATAAATGATGTAAAAAATTGATAATTATGTTATGATTATTATTCTAGAGGATATGGATGAATGAATAAGTAATTTTTATAAAATTTTAATAAGTGTGATAAAATTAATAATGAACATGAAAAAGGTTATCATTAAATTATATAATTAACATATGTTAATTATTAAGGATGATATATAACATACATGGTGATTCAGAATCATGGTAAGGGACATTTTAAAAAATATCCTTTTATAGTTTCCCTTAAAAAATTATTTCCTTCCATTTATTTATATTTAAAACTATTTTATTGTTATATTTATGTATAAAAAAGCTGTATAAAAACACCTTTATGTTTCTCTTGAGTTTATTTCTAGGGTTTTCAAGTGGAATTGTTTTCCAGAATGGTTTGATGTACCTCATAATAAACATGGATGTTCTATAGTAACTTATAATAGATTAATGAATTATTATTCCACCATAACATTTATATTATTTTTCTTAAAAAATAATTCATTTTTTCTTCAAAAAAAATACATCGTTCCCTTTGTTATTATTATTTTTTAAAAAATTTAGAAAATAAATGGATATATCAATATCAAAAAAATTCTTATGAGTCCAATGAGAATTTTTATGATGGAATATTTTATGTATTCTATTATATTATTTGAATTTATTTTTTTATCAAATAGTTTCATTATATATAGATTGTATGTGACCATGTTATAGCTCTATAATGAATTAGGTAATGGGACATAGTTAACTATTTCAGTTTCCCATTAGAGATATAAAATTGATTCCCCAAGATCTTCACATGATTAATCTATGATCTCTATGATTTTTTATGGAAATTTCATTATTTCATAATATAATATAAAGTATATACTACATCGTAAGATTGAAAAGTATAACTTCTTCCAAAATATTTATTAACTGTTTTTCCTTATTTCAAATAAACATTATGATTTTTATTTCTTCCATTAAGATTTCATATGAAATATTTTAAAAAATAAACGGGGAATAAAAAAAATTCTATTGAAAAATTAAATGAATATTTTGTGACCAATTTTTATTTTCAAAAAGTTAATTTTTATATGTATTATTTGACTAATAGTTTCTTTATTTTATATTTATTTTACTTACTATGGTTCCTATATTCATCCCTTATATTGAAATGTTTTTATTATCGATTTAAGGATTAGTTTTAGAAATAATTCGGTCAAGATTAAATATATGAAATTATATCTTAAAAATAAGAAATATTTCTACGTAAAAGTATTTTTTTGTGAAAACTTTATAATGAATAAATGTTTCCACATTGAAATACATGGGATTTGTATGTAACAATTATTACCTAAGTATATAAAACTCAAAACCTTTTTTTTATTTATGAATGTGAAATATAGTTTAAGGTCACCGGATTATGTAATGCTTATGGCTGGGAACTTATTATTGGTATTTGAGAAAAATATTAGATATAATTAGATTTTATGATAATGATAATGGAAAATACTAGAAAATATTTAATTTCTTAATTTTACATAATATATAATTTGATAATTAATATGCCTTTAAAACTCAAATATATCATTTCATAATGGTTTTCCTTATATTTAATGGGGAAGCTAATGTAAGAAGGCACCGAGGGAATGATATCCGCCACAATCAACCACCCAAAATGGTTGGTATTGGAACTAAGTAGTTTATTACAATGATGTGCCATTTTATGAAATAAATTAACTGTTGTGGTAACCACATTAGAGGGAAGATATATCTACAACATTTGAAAATGAGTTTACTTGATCATTTTACGAGGATATATACTATAATATTCAGTAGATCAACTGGCCCAATTATTGATGATGGATGGATTAAATCCCTAGAAATGTTATTTTAGGTAAATTAATTTATATATATTCAATCAGTAAATATCTCTATTTTCCATTTTAATTGTGAATCCAACCATTTATATTTAGTGGTAAAAAATATCAATGAATAAGTGTTGGTTGATTCCTTATAGAAGGAATCATTGAAGAATATATTCATTGAGAAAAATTTTCCCAAATATATTAAAATTATAATGGAAATGTAATTATTGTAAAAGAGGAAACTGTATGATGATTTAATGGTTTCTTTTTAATAAAAAATAAATTTTTTGATAGGGAAAAAATATTTTTCAATGATCTTAATTGTAATATTATTTATTTTAACATAGAATTGAACCCAAATTATCGAAATGGAACTAGATTCTAGAGAGTTTAAATATTTCTATAGCATGTTCATTATCGGGGGAAGCTGTAAATGGGGTTTTCCAATGGAAAAAATTTCTATTAAAACTAAAAAACAGATATATCTAGTTGGTAGGATATTGGGAAGATTTTATAAAACAAATACAATGGTTAGAAAATTTAGTTTCAATTTGATAAAGTTATACAAATTAATGGTAAACTCTTTATAAATTATAATAATGGATTCTAGTGAGTAATGCAAGGGAATATGTATTCCAATTATAATGAAAACAATAATAGTTTTGGTATGTACTTTTAAAAAAAGTTGTTTTAATTTTTTGGAAATATAATGAAATATGTAATTATGAACAATTATATATGAATAAGGATGAAAATGATGGAAATACACTTGATTATGAGCATAAATGCATTCTTTAATCCATAATATCTACATCCATATATGTTATTTAAAGACCATTAAATTTAAGGGGAATTTTTTTTCTTAATTTATTTTGGAATTTTACGAGTACGCAGTTTTTGACGGCACCTGATTCCGAGGCCCGGTGCGCCCGAAATCAGTTTTCGAAGTTTAGATCGGGTACGTTCAGTGAACGAACGAGCGGGTTTTCCTAACTTTTGAACCGGTGATCGAAATCAAAATATGAGGGCACCGATGAAACCGCAACACTGGTAATTTCTTAGGAACACCTTTTCTAGAGTTACGTTTGCTCGGGTGTGGTTATTAAAAATAATGGGTTAACTAATGAATAAAATAAAATTTGTGCAACAATTTTTATTATATTTTATAAGTAGTTTAAACCTACGTATGGAAGTTGAGGTGGGACCCACTAAATCTTAATCCCTCTTGATATGAAATTTGTGAGGTGGGCCCCACACGAGCCCCACCTTTTCAACTTCCTCAAAAGATCCCAT
The DNA here is from genome assembly GCA_963277665.1 of Viscum album. Taxonomy (NCBI): domain Eukaryota; kingdom Viridiplantae; phylum Streptophyta; class Magnoliopsida; order Santalales; family Viscaceae; genus Viscum; species Viscum album. The sequence goes on from OY728166.1 coordinate 1,137,891,572, forward strand.
TAAGTTAGAAAACCCCCATTATTTGAGTAACACAGCTGCACCCCCACTTATTACAAGTCAACTCTCTTAGTAACTAATTGATTAAGTTATTAAATGTAATTAATTCAGGAATTATTTTGAATTTTGAATTTAATGACGGCTTGTGTGTGTTAATAAAATAAGACAAAGTCTTATTTCTTTGGGGAATATTTTGTTGTGTGAGAAGGTTTGGAGAGGTATTGCTCAAACCTTTGAATCTTCATCTTCTTCGTTGGAGAACGCAAATAATGATGAAGAATGCCAGCCTCCGACAAAAGATGATGAAGAATGCTAGTTCCTCGGAGATCAACGACATGACGCCGACGATCCTCTTCTCCATGACGCCGTGTACCGCGACGCCCACGATCCTCTTTTTGTGACGCCGTCTTCCCCGACGCCGTTCCTCCGTGACGATCCTCGTTCGACGAATTCTTTCAAGTAGGTGGTTTTTGATTTATTTTAATTTATTTGGATTAAATCCTCAACATCTGAATAATTGTTTGGAAATTTTTTGATGTTGTTTGAACCACTAACGCGGTGGGTGCGGACCAACGAACAAGTCTGAACACACCGTTTCACTGTTCTTGATGCGCAAAACATTGGGTGATTATGGAACGGGACCATTGAGCGATTGGAGGCAGTCGCAGTAATCTACGGGTCTCGAGACGACCCCAGGCGTAGACGAGAGCAAGAATGGACCACCGAAACGACTCCGGTGGCCCTCAGACATCATCGACAGCATGGGTCGCCGGCGCGGCGGCGCCGTCGATTGGAGGCTGTGGCCGGCCGCCTGGAGGCGACAGCGTCCTGGCGTGCCACCCAGAGGAACTGTCGCGGATGAAGCTGCGGTGGCAGGTGACTGAGATCCCGTGGTCGTGCGAGATCTGGAGGAGGACGCGGCACCTGCCTTGTCCTCGGAGAGCATGAAGGGGGGACCGCATCCCCCCATGCTCGGCCGAGCCAGCGTGCCACCCAGACGGGCCGGGCCGGGTTGCGCGGACTGGACCGGGCCGCTCCCTACCGGGTCGGACCCTTTCTCGGGTCGGGTCGCCTGGTTCGGGCCGACCCTGGGGGGTTGGGCCGGGTCGGACCGGGCCCAGACCCCCCATTTTCGGACCAATTTTGGTGTTTTACCCATAACATGGGCTACAGACCTCCGATCGATGCACCGTCAGTTGCATGGTGATCCTTGGATCGAGACGGTCGTTTCGGTACCACACTCAAGGTTTCAGAGAACTTTGGGTATGGCCAGGTTGGTTCAAACACGAAACCAACCGGGCTCTCAGATCTGAAACGCTTGTAACCTCCGGACATCCGATTGACGTGACATAAACTTTGTTGGATTCCTATTAGTGAGACAGACCTTTTGGATTACTCCACTCGAGGTTTGGACATAGTTGGAGTACGGTCGGGTTGGTTTAGACTTAAAAACAAACCGGGCCCCTGGAACGAAAAAGCCGTTAACTCTCAGACTGGGTGTCCGATTGACGCGCCATCTGTCACGTTGAGTTCCTATCGACGAGGCGGAACTTTGGGATACATCAACTCCAGACTACGTGTCAGTTGATGTATCGAACCCTTGACTCGTGGAGCATACCCTCCCGAAAACGAGCATGATGTGTGTGGGAACCCTAGAGCTGGCTGTGACGACGATGACAACCGTACGAGAATCCTCCGTGGGTTCAATGATGAAAACTTTCGTACAGGAATCCTCTGTGGGTTCGACGACGATGACAATCGTATCGAAATCCCCTGTGGGTTCTATGAAGAAGAATTTCGTACGGGAATCCTCCGTGGGTTCGACGATGATGACAACCGCACTGGAATCCTCCGTGGGTTCGACGATGAAGACTTTCGTACTGGAATCCTCCGTGCGTTCGACGACGATGACAACCATACAGGAATCCTCTGTGGGTTCGATGATGAAGACTTTCGTACTGGAATCCTCCATGGGTTTGACAATGATGACAACCATACTGGAATCCTCTGTGGGTTTGACGGTGATGACTACAGTACTTGTATCCTACATGGGTCCGACATTATTGACCTCTATTGTAGTATCCTACATGTGTCCGATAGCTTAGCTGGTCTAGTATCCTACATGGGTCCCAGCTAGATGAATCAGTATCTACATCTGATCATCTCCTTTTTATTTACAAATGATGTATGCATGTGTGAGCTGAGTCTTGAATTTCAATCATTATCTTCGATATGATTGACTTGCTTTCCTATGTGGATTGTGTTGTGCTTTCCTGTGTGGATTGGGTTGTACTATCCTGTGTGGACGTGATCGAACATGGGCTCAGATGTTGGTGCCGAACTGGAATTGATGACTTAGGTATATGTATGAGCATATACCTAAGTAGTGTTTGATGTTATTTCGTGATTGTATCTTTCCTTTGTGGATTATCCTTTGTGGATTCTGGGAGACATTCGGGGGTCTCGGGGTCCCTACTGAGTATCATACACTCACCCCTGCATGGGCTATGCTCAAACTACGTTGTGTTGGATGTAGACGACGGACAACGCTGATCGTGGTTGAGGCTTTTGGAGTAGGTCCGTACCTGGAGGTGGACCACTGGGTGGGACGTACACGGAGCGGGCGGCTGGAACCGAGGAGCTGAGGAGGCTATCTGCACCCACCCATCAGATGGGACTTCCAGTGGATGGCTCGACGTTGCTGCTTTACATTTAGTTGATGTACATTCTTTCCTGTTGTACTTAACTTTCAGTTTGGGTTTGTATTCTAGCCTATTTACTTTCCGAACATACTATTGTACCTAGTTTTACTTAGTGTTTACTTTTTATGGATTACTCTGTCGTGTTTGTTTACTTTATAAGGAAATGCCTTCCCCTTTTTCTAGGATTTATGCCTTGGGTGCTAGTTTCCAGCCCCTGGCCTATGGGAGGCGTGTTTGGGGTAGTAACAGCACGGGTCCTGAGGAAGGGTCGTGAAAAATTGGTATCAGAGGAGTTTGGTTCTACCGCAGAACCCAGGACTCTGATATTTCTTCTATGTGAAGAAATATTGTTAAGACTATTGAGTGTGGTTATCATTACAGGGAGTCCAGTGTTGGTGCGGTGGCCGACGTATTCGTACACTAGGACCCTGACTTCTGATTTACGACTCAGTGAACGAAAACACTGATTGCATGTGTGTTTCAAAAGTTTTCTTTGTGATTACTTTGTGTCAGCTCACTAGGTATACTGTTTTGACCATGGCGCACCTGTTTCTTTTCAGGATGGCCCCATGACGGCAGCCAACTAGGGTTCAGAGCTTTGTATGAGATGAAATCCCACCGAGCGATGAGGCCTTGGTGCATGACCCTTTTTCAATGGAGGCACCGGAGGTACCTCTACCTGCCGAGCCACCGATGCCACCAGCCCCAGCTGCTGAGAGTGCACATCTCCTTAGTGCACTGCATGAGTTCCAGCGTCAGAGACTGCCCAGGTTCTGCGGGGAGATAGAACCTCAGGCAGCCGAGGATTGGCTGGAGGCTGTTGTTCGAGTTTTCAGGTTAGTGGGGACACTAGCTGACCTCATGGTGATCCTTGTAGTGAGTCACCTGCACGTGGAAGCAGGAATATGGTGGAGCATGATGCTCCAGTTTCACAACGAGGCATCACTCCTTTGGAAGAACTTTGAGAGCCCCTTCTACTCGGAGTTCGTACCAGCCACCCTCTGTGCGGTGCACATTCATGAGTTACTACAACTACGACAGGGCAGCATGACCGTGGCCCAGTACTCGGTGAGGTTTACTGATCTTTCGCGCTACTACACAGATATGGTACGTAACCCGTTCATCTGGGCCAATACCTTTGAACAGGGATCGAGGCTTGAGATTAGGGCTTCGATGATCTCCCTCAACATTCTGACATAGGAAGGGGTGTTAGAGAGAGCCCTTCTAGTGGAGAGTTTTCTCACCGAGCAGTCACCAGTGGCGGGACCCTCCACAGGATGACCCGTAGTGGAGTCTTCTGCAGCTGGTAGCAGACAGGTGACACAGAGGTCCAAGCGGGCCATACCATCAGATGGGCAATCTCAGGATGCAGATTAGGTTGTGCAGGGCACACGAAAGAGAGCCAGCAATATGAGGAGAAGTCAATGCTATACATGCGACACGTAGGGTCACATGGCTTGAGACTACCCGAATCGTCCTGCAGATGAGCAGCAGGCGGTAGAGGGACCTCCCCGGAAGAGGTTCGACCATGGCGGTCCACATGGAGCAGGCAGGCGAGGCAGAGGAGCTAGCCGAGCAGTGGGTGGTGGACGACGCTTTGAGGCCCTACCACCACAACCACCACCAGGGAGACCACCCCGACTGCAGGGAACGGGTGGACAGGGGAGAGCTCAGCTTCAGGCATCTGAGGCCTATGATCATGGATCTCTAGGAGCATATGGATAGGAGCAGGACTAGCCCCAAACATGGAGACTTTTGTTTATGTTGCTTCTAGATTTTTTGATGTTTTTTGTGGATGCTTTGTGTCTTTGTACATTGAGATGTAGTAATAAAATACACCTTTCTTTGTGGAATTTACTTTCCTGTCCTCTCTTTGTGTGGTTACTAAGAGGTTCCAATTTAAACTGTTGACTTGACCCTCACTTTTGAGATTCCTACTGGAGGAAACCCAGTGACCACACACTGAGGCTGACAGTGTGACTCAAACCTTGGAGGCGAGAGTGACGGTTGGATATCTTTGTAGTAGCGTCGAGGCCTTACGATGTCATCCTTGGTATGGATTAGTATCATCCATGTTGGGATTGACTATATTAGGCAAAGAACATGGTTCATCCAGGGGATGAGAACAGATTTATCTTATCGGCAAAGAAGAAATCTTAGCACCTTTTATAGTACCAGAGAAGGTCCAGGTCATCCAAGAGCAGATGAGGACAACTCAAAGCTGACAAAAGTCTTGTGCTGACAGGAGGCAGAGACCATTAGAGTTCGAGGATGGCGACCACGCCTTCTTGCGGGTCTCATCTCAATGTGGATTTCGGAGTTTTAGCCATGGTGGTATGTTATCTCTACTCTTCATCAGACAGTTCTAGGTCCTCAATAGGGTAGGAGAGGTGGTTTACTGCTGGACCCATCCACATCAGTTGCATCAGGTGCATGACGTTTTTCATTGTTTCTCAGCTGAGGAGATACGTGCACGACACGACGCATATATTTGGCCATGTGGAGACTTTTGCGGAGGTCCCAGTGGAGACTGAGGATTGAAAGGAGCGGGTCCTACGTGGACGGTCTATTCCTCTAGCGCGCATCAGATGGCAACACGGGAACCTCCAAGAGAGCACTTGGGAGCGGGAGGCTCTGATGCGTGCCCAATACCCTATTTTGTTTCCCTAGTTTATGATGTATCTTTGCGAGGACGTAAAGCCCTGAGGTGGGAGAAGTGTAAAGACCTGTAAATTTCAAGGGAAATTTTTTCTTAAATTTCTTTGGAATATTACGAGTATGCAGTTTCTAACGACACCTGATTCCGGGGCCCGGTGTGCCCGGAATCAGTTTCCGATGTTTAGCTCGGGTACGTTCAGTGAATGAACGAGCGGGTTTTCCTAACTTTCGAACCGGTGATTGGAATCAAAATATGAGGGCATTGATGAAACTGCAGCACCGATCATTTCTTAGGAACACCTTTTCTGGAGTTGCATTTTCTCAGGTGTAGTTATTAAAAATAATGGGTTAACTAATGAATAAAATAAAATTTGTGCAACAATTTTTATTTTATTTTATAAGTAGTTTAAACCTACGTATGTAAGTTGAGGTGGGACCCACTAAATCCTAACCTCTCTTGATAGGAAATTAGTGAGGTGGGCCCCACACGAGCCCCACCTTTTCAACTTCCTCAAAACCTCCCATTAAGTTGGAAAACCCCCATTATTTGAGTAACACACCCACACCCCCACATATTTCAAGTCAACTCTCTTAGTAATTAGTTGATTAAGTTATTCAATGTAATTAATTCGTGAATTATTTTAAATTTAGAATTTAATGACGGCTTGTGTGTGTTAATAAAATAAGACAAAGTCTTATTTCATTGGGGATTATTTTGTTGTGCGAGAAGGTTTGGAGAGGAATTGATCAAGCCTTTGAATCTTCATCTTCTTTGTTGGAGAATGCGAAGAACGATGAAGAACATCGACATCCGACAAAAGACGACGAAGAATGCTAGTTCCTCGGAGATCGGCGATGTGACGTTGACCTTCCTCTTCTCCGCAACGCCGTGTACCATGACGCCCACGATCCTCTTTCCGTGACGCCGTCTTCCGCGACGCCGTTCCTCTTCGACGATCCTCATTCGATGACTTCATTCAATTAGGTGGTTTTTTATTAATTTTAATTTATGTGGATTACATCTTCGACATGTGAATAATTGTTCGGAAATTTTTCAAAGTTGTTTGAACCACTAACACGGTGGGTGCTGACCAACGAACAAGTCCTAACCCACCGTTTCTCTATTCTTGATGTGCAGAACATTGGGCGAAAATGGAACGGGACTGTTGAGCAATTGGAGGCCGTCGTAGTAATCTACGGGTCGCGAGATGACCCCAGGTGCAGACGGGAGCAAGAAAGGACCACCAGAACGACTCTGGTGGCCCGTAGACATCACCGGCGGCGTGGGTCGCCAGCGTGGCGGCCGGCACCGGCCGGCCTCCCAGAGGCAGTGGCATCCTGACGCGCCACCAGGAGGAACCGCCGTGGATGAAGCCGCGGAAGCAGGAGACCTAGATCCCATGGCCGCACGGGATCCGGAGGAGGACGCGGCGTCGACCCAGTTCGGGCCCACCCGGGGGGGGGGGGGGGGTTGGGCCGGGTCGGACCGGGCCCAGACCCACCATTTTCGGACCACATTCGGTCTTTTTCTCATAACTTGGGATATAGACCTCCGATCGATGCTCTGTCAGTTGCGTGGAGATCCTTGGATCGAGACAATTGTTTTGGTACTACACTCAAGGTTATTGAGAACTTTGGGTACGGCCGGGTTGGTTCGAACACAAAACCAACCGGGCTCTCAGAGCGGAAACTCTTGTAACTTGAGCTTCGTACTTCCGATTGACGTGCCATCAACTTTATTGGATTCCTCTTAGTGAGAAAGACCTTTTGGGTTACTCCACTCGAGGTTTGGACGCAGTTGGAGTATGGTCGGGTTGGTTTTGACTTAAAAACCAACCGGCCCCTAGAACAAAAAATCCATTAACTCTCAGACCGGGCGTCCGATTGACGCGCCATTTTTCACGTTGAGTTCCTATCGATGAGGCAGAACTTTGGGATACATAAACTCCGAACTACATGTCATTTGATGTATCGACCCCTTGACTTGTGGAGAGGACCCTCCCAGAAACAATCATATTGTGTGCAGGAACCCTAGAGCTGGCTGCGATAATGATGAAGACCGTACTGGAATCCTCTGTGGGTTCGACGATGGAGAATTTTGTACTGGAATCCTCCATGTGTTCGGCGACGATGACAACCGTACTAGAATCCTCGATGGGTTCGATGATGAAGACTTTCATACTGGAATCCTCCGTGGGTTCAATGATGATGACATCCGTACTGGAATCCTCCGTGGGTTCGACGATGAATACTTTCTTACTGTAATCCTCCGTGGGTTCGACGACGATGACAATCGTACTGGAATCCACCATGGGTTCGACGATGAAGAATTTAATACTGGAATCCTCCGTGGGTTTGATGATGATGAAAACCGTACTGGAATCCTCCGTGGGGTCGACGGTGACGACTAAAGTACTTGTATCCTACGTGGGTCCGACAGTATTGACCTCTATTGTAGTATCCTACGTGGGTCTGACAACATAGTTGGTCTAGTATCCTACGTGGGTCCCAGATAGATGAATCAGTAACTACATCTGATCATCTCCTTTTGCTTTACAAATGATGTATGCCTGTGTGAGATGAGTCTTGACTTTCAATAATTTTCTTCGATATGATTGACTTTCTTTCCTATGTGGATTGCGTTGTAGTTTCTTGTGTGGATTGGGTTATACTATCCTGTGTAGATGTGATCGAACTTGGGATCGTATGTTGGAGCCGAACTGTAATTGATGACTTAGGTATATGTATGGGAATATACCTAAGTAGTGTTGGATGTTAATTCATGATTGTATCTTTCCTTTGTAGATTATCCTTTGTGGATTCTGGGAGACCATCGGGGGTCTTGGGGTCCCTAATGAGTAGCGTATACTCACCCCTACACGGGCTATTCCCGCACTACGTTGTGTTGGATGAAGACGACAGATAGTGCTGATCGTGGTTGAGGCTTATGGAGTAGGTCGGTACATGGAGGTGGACCACTGTGTGGGATGCACAAGGAGTGGATGGCTGGACCCGAGGAGCTGAGGAGGCTATCTGTACCAACCCTTCTGGTGGGACTTCTAGTGGACGTCTCGATGTTTCTGCTTTACTTTCAATTTCTGTACTTTCTTTACAGTTGTACTTTACTTTCAGTTTGGGTTTGTATTCTAGCCCATTTACTTTCCACACTTACTATTGTACTCGGTTTTACTTAGTGTTTACTTTTTCTGGCTTACTTTTTTTGTTTTTGTTTACATTATAAGGCAATGCCTTCCCCTTTTTCTGGGATTTATGCCTTTGGTGCTAGTCGCCAGCCCCTGGCCTATGGGAGGCAGGCTTGGGGTAGTCACGGCACGGGTCCCGAGGATGGGTTGTGACATGTTAGTCTATAAAATGTAGTTATATCAAGTAATTTCAATGTTGATTCAAGTTATGATAATGTAATGTTTGACTTGGGGTCTCAAAATTAATTAATTTATAATAAATATTATAGTAAATTAAAAATTACATCTCAATAATGGAATCCAAAACATATGGTAAAAATAAATGGGTGAAGTATAATGGGAAAAATAAATAATAATAATATTAAAGTCATTGTTTGTTTAAATAAATAAACTATAAACCTTGTTTTCATGTGAAAATTATAATTTATTTTTTTTGGGGTTAGGATTTCTTCTTCATTAACAATTATAAGATAGATATTCGATATAATGAAATTTTCATAAATAGTTTTCATATTAATATAATAATTAAAAAATAACATTGATATAATATTAAGAAGCTAAGGAACTATTAATATTTCGAATGGAAAGTTATCATGAATGTATTATTGAAAATAAGGAAACTATTTAGATATTAGATTTTTTCATATTAAAATAAAACATGAATGTTTTTATAGATATGTTTCCTTGTGTTATAAAATATTTTGATGTTAAATTTCACATAGATCGTGATGTAGATCTAATTTCAAAACCACCTAAAAAAATATTTCATGTAGAATTTCATAGAGTAATTTACCTGAATGAGTTTATTGATAAACGTTTCATTTATTATAGAACATGACCATATGGAGCAAAAATATAATTTGTTAAAAATAAATATGGATTAGTGAGGATTTTTATTGACTATAGATTTTTTAATAACATTAATTTTAATAATAAGTATTTATTTACTCATATTATTGATTCTATTGATCATATAAAAAGATATATACATTTTTGAAAGGAACGCTTATGTTTTAGATTATATATATCAACTAAAGGTTAAAGAGAAAGAAATTTAAAAAATAGCATTTCAGACAAAAATTATGAAATATTAGTTGGTGGTTATTCCATTTTGTGGAAATATTCTCCAATTATATTTATGGATCTTATGAAAAGAATATTAATTAACTATTTGGAAATGTTTTTGTGTTTTTATTTATTTTCTGTATATTTAATCAAAAACTTTTATGGATAATGAAAGATATCTATGTATTTTTCTACAAAACCTAAATGAGAAAAATTATTAAAAAATTTAATAATTTTTTTTGGATGCATCAAATTTCACTTCTCAGAAAATTAATTAATAAAGATGTTATAATTATTTATCCTAATAAAACTAAATTGGAATTTGAATGGCCAAATTCTACAAATATTAATCAAATTCATTGTTTTCTAGTATTAGTAGGTTATTAGCAACATTTTATTGAAAAAATTGTATGGCTATGTAGCCCACTATATAAGAAAACATGAAATGGTGTTATGTTCATATGGATAAATGAATTGGATGAATATCCCAATTAATTAAAATATTTTTTAGTGAATGATCAAATTTTTGATATTACATCCAATAATGGGGAAATTTTCATATATAATGTATATTCAACGGACTTGATTGCGTATGAACACATACTTTTTAGGTAATTTCTTGTTCTTAATTTAAATAAAAACCATATTGGAAAACCTATCATACACATGAAATCAAACAAGAAGATATAGTGTTTACGTTAATAACTTGGAGGCATAACTATTTGGAGTGAAGTCTGAAACATACACTTAATTTGAAAATACAGAAGTATCAATTATTTAAGACAGAGTTATACATGGGATATAGGAGATAGATTAATGATATAATGAATTTTAAATACACAAAAACTAATCCAGAAGGTGAATTAAATAATGTAGTTGATTCTCTGGTTTGGAAAAATTATACTTCATTAAAAAATTATACTTTTAGACCCTGAACATTTAATTAATGATATAATGAATTTTGTTTTAGATTTTAGGGATGTAGGAAAATTATTAATATTGTATTAGGTTTCATTATTATTTTCTCTTGAATAAATAATCATTCATTAATATAAGGTAGATCTGGAGTTACATGAATAGTTACAATTATGTAATGATGAAATTTTTCCAAAATTTAATTTTAAAAAATAATTTTTTTAATTGGGAAGGGATTATGTGTGCATTGTGTTTCAATGTTGATGATAGATTTTTTGATTAATGATCACGGTTCCTCATTTTTAGTTAATCTTTGAAGATATATGATGTATAGTTACCATTGAGCATATTACTAGTGGGATGGACAGAGATGAGATAATTGAATATTTACAGTGAATTGATTTAATTTATAATATGTTAAAGAAGAATTTCAATTGTAATATGGGATTCTTTATAATTTGACTGAGATGAAGTGAAAATGGAAAAATAAATCTATGGATTATTTGGTGGTATTACGAATGACATTTTCAGGTAGTAACACTATTTAATTTACACATTATCGATTAACTAAATATTCACATTTACAATCTATTGTAGATATAATAGCTTTGGATAAAAATTATCGATAGTATCTCATAGAGATAGTTAGGCTATACAAAAATCCTCTCTATATCATATCTGGCATTAATACAAGGTTCTATTCATATTTTTTGATTTGAATTCACTTTTATTTGGGCACTAAATTGAAATTCAATATACCCTTTCATCCCCAGTCCGATTGAATAACCAAATTATATATTGAAACATTGTAAGGAACATTTTTTACTTATTAAATGGATTACTAGGAATATTGGGATACATATATTGATTTATTAGAGTATTCTTAAAATAATAGTTTTCATTCCACTATAAAAATGACAACTTTTTGAGAATTATAAGGGAATCGGTGTCAAACTCTTATCTTTTGCAATAATGTAGATGAATAGATGTTGACGGGAAAATAATTGGTAAAAGAAAATAGTTGAGAAGTTGAATATGATTTGGAAATAAATAAAGAAAAATCATAGAAATCAGAAAATATATGTATATAATAAGAGGAATGGTATTTTCTCAAGATAGGTGATCATATTTTTCTTCATGAATCTATAGGAAAAAGTGTTTTTATTATTATAAAATGTGGAATATTTGACTATAAATCACAAAAACATAAAAAATGATAGAGAAATATGGATGTAATTTTTAATATATTTCATTGTGTATGATTTTATCCCTGGAACACAATGTTTTACATTTTTTAATGTTAGGATAGATCGTGCAATATTCCTCTGGTGTTTTTATCCCTTTGAAATTTTTTTAGAAGGTGTCCATTGTAATGATGAATAACCTATTGTAGTTATTTTATATTGAGAGACATTATTTTCTAATATGACAATTCATGTTGTTATGTTTTTTTATAGAAATCGTATGGTTAAACTGGAAAAAAGGGAATTTTAAATGCTATGAGGGAAAGACATCCCCAATGGTTTAATAAGTAAAGTCATTTCAAGGAAAAAGTTTCAACATTTATGAAAGGATTTAACATCGTTAGAAATAATTATATAAAAATCATTAATATGTTCATTAGTGGTATTTTATATATTTATATTCATTATAATATGATTGATTATTTTTTAATCAAAAGTAAAAAAATTTATTTCTTACCAAAATGGGGTTTACACAATAAATAGTTTTCTTTAGAATAATGATTTTCAATGAATACAATTTTTGTTTTAAAAAATAAGCCTTTTTTAATCACCTTGACCGAATTATCTTAATATTAAATATTGATAATTTTATGAAATAATATATTTTTCAATTTATAGTGAAGAATATTTATTTCATAAAAAACTGTAAGTTATTATTAATTATTTTCAAAATAAAATTATATTTTTATCAATTATAATATTTTAGTAGTTATTTTAGATTTAAAATATTCCAATAATAAATTTATAAAAAAAATTATACATGATTTGAGAAAAAAATCAATTTTACACATAAAATAATAATTTCTTTGAGAAACAAATTGTCATCATTTTTTGGAGTTTTAATTTTAAATAAAATTCATCCTCTACATTAATTCTAATTTTTTAAAATATATTTAATATTTTTTATTTGATGGCATGAAATTCAATAAATGAGACATTTTGTATTCAATTGTTTTATAATCTATAGTAATTTTTGTTACCTTATTTAAAAGTAAATCTGGCAATTAAAGTAAATAATTAAATAATAGGGAATATAACATTACCATAACATTTGAACTCATTTTATTGGATGAGTCCATTTTTTCCATATTCATCCATTATTTCATAGATGATATAGTTCCTCCATTTGGATGTTATTATGACCCTTATGATATATAATGTAAACAAAAGTGAAACATTTTCCACTCTTTCATGTATTAAATATAATATTTTTAATAAGGGTATAAATATAAACTATTATTGGATGTAAATATTTATTTTAAATTTAAATTATTTTTCTTTATCATGGTAATTTAATTTTATTTTTTATTGAATAAATAATTTCCTTATATGATAACACAATGATGATATGTAATTATTCAATTAATGAAAAAAATATATATTAAAAATTTTAATATTTATAATCATTGAATAAATAATTGTGACAAAATAAAAAACTATATAAACATGAAATATTATATAGGATTTATAAATTATAATAATATTCCTTCATTGCCTTAAATTTATTAAAGACAATTTAAATGAGTAGTTCTAAAATATAAATTGTTGATATTTTATAATTATTATTAATTTATGAAATAATTTAAAATTCATAAAAAATACTTAATCTAGAAAAATTAATGGGATATTATCTATGAAATCAACCATTGAATTTTGTTAGTTTTTTATTCATTTATACTTAAAAATTTATCCTTTTACAAGTATAATTCATAAATATTACAATAATTTACAAATGGGTTAACAAAGGATTAAAACCAATAGATAAGGGTAATAAGGAGATTTATACATATCCCAAAACTATTTCCTCAGAGGAAATAAAATCCCTATAATCTTTTATAGTAATGTTATCAATTTGGATCTATTTGAAGATAATAATTAATTTATAATAAATTAATATTTTAATTAATTCCTTGAGTGCCCCTCCACTCTCTTATAAATGGTTGGAAATTCATTTCATTTATTCAAAAATAAATAACAATTTGAAACATCCAATATATAACTAAGAACATTAATAAAATCTCTACTAATGTTGTATACGAATTATTTAGGGAATAATACCAATCTAATATGTCTTATTGTGTTATGAATAAGGTATTTTCCAAATAATATGTATAGTTTTTAACCACATGTTTTCGTTTTATTTATTTTTATTATTATTTAAAATAATCCTCAATAATGATTAAATTACGACATATATATCCTATATATACATATATGATATTATTTTATTATTATAACCTACATCTATATCCTCTTCCATCAATTGAAAAATAAAAATAATTTTCTATGTGTGCGACGAACCATTGCCTCATGAACCAATACAATTCATTTTCCATTTCTGTCTCTCATGGTTAGATTATAATGATGGAATTAATTCGTATATATATATATATAATATTAATGAAATATTTATATTTCATAATTGATAATATATATTCTACGTTCTAACATTAACATTCAATAAAAATTGTCGACGTTATTCATTCTTACATATGGAATACAACTTCCATGAAGTCATGTGATTTTTTTATCACCATATTACATTGATAATTATTATGATAAATAATTTAAAATATTTTATTTTATGAAAATTACATAAAATATAAAATCATAACAAGATTTTTTTATAATAATTATTCAAAAATGGAAATGTAAGTCATATCTTCATAAAGCCCATTATCTCCATGTTTGGAATATAGGTCATTTTTCAGAAACATATTTAATGGTTTTGTTGAAAACTAGAATTGATTGATAAATGTTATAATTATGTCAGTATTATTATAATTTTGATGATTACACAATATCTATAAACTTCATTTTATACTTATAAATAATATTTAATCAAAACAAATGACTCGAACCTAAATGATAAAGTTATTATTGTATCATATCAATGTGTGTAATACAAGGAATAATAAACATGAAATAGTATCATAGGTAAGTCAATAATTAATCTAATTTTATTATTCATGATGGTAAATAATATATGTGATGATTCAGACTCAATGTAACGGGAATTCATTTAAAAGTTATCATTTAATATTTCCCTTAAAATTATATTTTTATTCCATGTATATATTATACAGATAAATTCTTAAATGTATTTGTTTGTAAATAAAATAATTATAAAGTAATATTTTTGGAAATTTTTATATTCTTTAAAAGACTATAAAAATGGATTTTTTAACAAATGTTTTTCATGTTCTTTATAATAATTCAATATGAATATTTATTTTTAATGTATACAAACACAAATTTTTTTTCTTATATAGTAATTGTTATTTTTTGTAAATTCCACTAAAATATTATTGGTTTTATTAAAATATAATCCATCCTTACATAGATTCTATTTATTCTGAATAAGGATTTCAAAATGGAACAAATATATCCAGACATGAAAATGTTTTCTTATTGGTGAAAATAACATTTTTTGATTGTAGCCTTTTACATATTCAGTTATTTTTCTTGTCAAATAATTATGTGGAATCAAGGTTTAGTTTTAAACTATGGTTACGTGACCCTATTATAAATCTCTAATAAAATGGTTATTTTTATGGATCTAGTTGATTAATATTCTCCATAGATATTATGGGAATTCACTCTACTGATTATTCAAATTGTAACCACGGTGGTTATTTTATGTGTAACCACAATGGTTATTCTATGAGTACCATTTATGAATATAACATTTGTAAGAGAGATATTAAAATGATTACCAAATATACCATTATTATTTATCATTTATTTCCTAGGGGTTTATAAAAAGTTTATGATTTCACAAGATAATGTATATACTACATCATATTTTTGAAATATATAACGTTTAAAAAAATAATTAGTATAATTTGTTTTATGATTTCAATGATACCATATGAGATTTAATTTAGATTTACCATTTCATATGAAATAATAAATGAAAATAATTTGGGAGATAATGGTATTTCATTATAAAAAAAAGAATATTTTGGGGCCAATAAATTTTATTAAAGTAATTTTTTATATGTATTCATAGATGAAGGGTTTCATTATTTTTTTTATATCACTTACCAAGAATAATATACTCATATCCTGTATTTAAATGTTTTTCTGAACAATTTAAGGATTAGTAGGGACAATGATGATGTCAAGATTACATTTTTGATCATATTTCATTAAATGAATACATTCATCTCTTTGAATGTTTTATTTTGAGTTGAAAATAGATACTGAGTAAAAGTGACCACATGGTAATATATTTGACAATTATATAGTGGATATGGATTATATTGTTATAAAAATAAACTTAAAATATCTTTTGGAAAACAATAATGTGAAATCTAGTATAATATCAAAATAATATGTAATGTTTAAGGTCATATTTGTATACTAATAATGAAAAATAAAATATATAATAGATTTAAATTTTTAAAATATAAACATAATACACCAATAGACTATAATATCTAGTTTCCCAGATATAAATAAATGTCCTACAATACTTATATAAAATCCAAAACATCAGACACAATAGTGGTTTTTGAATTTACATTTATTGACTTAATTATGAGAAAAATTTTCTCTCTAAATAATTTACATTAATGAGAAAAAATAATATATTTTTATTAATATATTAATATTAGGGCTCCAAAAAACCATAAAAATCGTTAATCTTATTTAAGAATCCCCAAAATAGTATGATAAAAATTCCTAGGATTAAACAATAAAAAAGACGCATTACAACCATATCCATTAAAAAATTATTGTTGAATCACTAATTATCATCTCATAAACCAAGTCGTCGCATTGCCTTCAAATAAATCTGTAAATGACATGATAAGGGAAATTATTTGGCTTATGACACATTTATGATTTGGTGATAAAAGGTGTTCCTTAATATATATAGATTTTTGTAACTATGATACTATATATTAGTCTTTCCTTAAAAAAATGAATTTATTGGAAAATATATAGGTTTACAAAAATTGATATAGACGTATGAAAACACAAATGTTCACCATTTTAGACCATATTTTATATCATGAAAAATAAATAATAAATTGCGACATTCGATTTTGGAAACCTAGACTACGTATGGGTTACCAAATTCATTAATCATGAAAACTCAACATTACATATTTTTACATATAAGGAGTTGATAAAACACATGATTGTATAATTAATGTGTATAATGTTTTGAATTTAAAATGTATTTTCTTTATAAAGAGAAAAATTATAGTTTTAAAATCATTTAACCTATATTTATAAATTATATGGTGCAAAAACCCTCTTTTTCAGTTTTTTAATATATAATCAACCCATATTGTTAATATCTAGAAAACTCATGGCATGAATATTAGAGGCATAGCCACAGAATCAATGAGTTATTTGAATCCAGCAACGAAAAAAAATTAAAATTTTTACCAATTTCAAAATATGACTAGATGTAACTATAAATCTAAAAATCATAGTTCAATAAGAAAAATAATCCAATAAAATAAATACTATAAATAAAATAAAAAAACACATTAAATTTAATATATAAATTTCTTAAAAAATACAGTAATAGTAATACAAAAAAATATCCATGGAACCACAATAAACTGTAACATATAATTTTAAGAACCACAAGTTATCTCATACCTTAACCTCTTTGTACCACATTAATGAAATTAATCAATGAAAATCCTGATATATGCTTCTGTGAGATATGATAAAATAATGTCCCATGAGTTAAATTGCATTCCATAATCTCGAATGGAAATAAATTTACAATACCTATCCAATTTATAATAAAAGGAAATAAGCGGGATGGAAAATAAGAGAATAATGGAGTAGGAACTTTTATTTGATCAATAAGAACACAATTTTGACCACCTTTGTGAAAGTTTCTTAAAGGTAGGGGAGAGGAGATCAAGGACTACACGGTCATTCTTTTGGAAGGAAATAATTCTAATTTACATGTTATATGTGTGGTAAATTAATGGTTGAATGAAGGATCCAAATGATATTATTTTAGAATAATAATAGAGATATTCCACTATATATCCATTATATGGACACTTTGTAACCAGTTCTTAACCTTAAAATATTATGATATTTTCTTAGGCCACTATGTACCTAGACCTCCTTCACAATATTGACTATATGTGGTGCCACTTCATAGTAAATGAAACATCAAAGAATAATTTATATTCTCAATTAAAAAACAAAATGACCTAAGAATATATCATTAATCTGATTATATCCTATTAAAATCTTATAAAAATGACACCCAATTGAAAGGAAAAATCATCCTAGCCTCAGATTTACCCCCCCCCCAATGAACACAAAGGTATGTATCATTGTATTAATCACATTAATGGATGAATCATTCCCTGAAACCTCCCCAAAATATATCATCCCATCCAAAAAAATTTCATTGATATATTTACCTATAGGTTCACTATAAATTATGAATATAATATATATAGTGAATAATCCAGTAAAATCATGAGCAATGACTAAAAATCCACCACAATACTCCAGAATGAACTAATTAAATGTCATAAAAACACAACCCCTAACCATATATCCAATGCATGATCCAAAAAACAAGTGTTATTCCACAAATATTTATCAAATTTTTCATTAATTAAAACAAAATATAATATAAATAACATATGATATATATTTCCATCAATTATAAAAATAAAACCATATTAATTCCATTAACTATAGGACTCTAAAATCCATCACTCTACCACATAATAAAATTAAACCATACTGAATCCATTTTGGGACATCTAAAACCAAAAAATACTTGAAACCTTCATTATAAATAAATTATACTAGATTGAATCTCATCCTTATAACTCTTCAAGTACTATCAACTAACCAAAATGAAATCAAATTTACATCCCAATATAATATTTTTTGGTGATATCTTTTTTTGACCTATAAACCATTCTTATTTATCAATTACATTCATTTATTCAATGATTTATCAAGTCCCATTCAATTTTTTGAACCATAACGCATCATCCCTATTAAAGAACCACATTTTATGAAACCCATTTTGTTGTAAAATTATCTTTGAGAAACTCACTGTAAAACTCTTGTTTTGAAAGAATGATATGGGAATTATGAGATGACTATATTATTAATAATTCATTCATTAAACAATATTCCACTTCAAAATAAAAATGAGTTACATTTCAAAATACCATTTCCAATAAACCTTTTATACTAGAAATTACATTCCAGAATCATTTACTCAATTTTTAATCCAAAAAGTGTATAACTTCTATCAAAAATAGACATTACATTTAAGAAACACCATCTTTTAAACATTATAGATGAATGGAAAAATATAATATTAATGAAAATGGAAATCCATTTTTTAAATACATCCATTTAAATAATATTTTGATTATTTGAATTTATTTTTTTCAACATGTTATTATAATTTTTTAGATTATTTAGTGACACTAATAAACCCTTATTTGGTACTCATAACTAATGAAATATGGTCTAATTATAAATGTCCCAAGTGCGGTGAAAGACATGTTATATCGAATAAATAGTTAATATATTTCTATAAGTTCATCAGTAAGAGTGATATAAGAAACATATTCATTTGAATGATATTACATTCATTAAAATATAATGGGATCTAAAATAAAAGAGCATTTTTAGCATCAAAATATCTAGATAAAATAAAACTAGTGGAATTCATGGAATGAATTATAGATACCAAATAATGATACAGTCAACATATTGTTCTTAAAAAATGACAATTTTATAATTTGAAAACATTACTAATATTGTGTAAGAATGATTATTGTGAAAAATTATTAGAATAACAAAAAACATGCTCAAGTGTCGAAATAAAAATATTAACATTGGGCATGTTCATAATATTTCACTATAAATGAGAAATGTTTCATTCATGATAAAATTTTATAAATAGATAAAATAGATTATGATTTGTAAAAGAAGTAATTGAAAAAAATCATGATTATTTATATATAACATTAAATATGAGTTATAAACTCTAAAAAAGAATGTTTATGTCAGTCTAAGAAATGAAATATTGTTTCATATCCCAATAATCATCACCATTATATTTAGGTAGATAATATATATATATACTTATATATTATCTATCTTTAATTTAATGATAACCATTTTTGATTCCATTCATTACATAAAAACTATTAGTTGACATGTACCACAATATGAGATTATATATGTTCTTATCTATCAATTCTGAAAATGAGGCATGAAAAACCAAAATTGTGGATGACCCCCATTTGACCCATCTCTGTACGTATAATTTTTTATTTCATTATACTAAAAAGAATCAACATAAAACTCACTTACCCTACTAGATTATAGAATATATACCTAAGAAAACATGATAATATTTTTTTATCTATATTCTTATTAGATAGACCCACACATGATGAAAAACCTATTTCTTGACACCCAATATCCAATATGAACATCAGAATCTGAGAATCACAAATAACCAAAAAACCTTATATAATAACAAATTGTAAATTCCATGGTATAAATCCCCATAATAAAAAAAATGTCCTTAACAAAAAGGAACTATGATTTTAATAACTTATATTTTTAAACTTCTTAAAATACCATGATCTATTAGATTTAGAGTTTCAAATAATTCAGAAGATCAATATATAACAAAGTGTATAGTTCCATATAGTTTCAATTTAAAAAAAATTATTTCCTAGATTTAATTTATTATTTTATTAATAACATACTTTCTTAATTCCAAAAAAATATCCTTAACTATAATTTTGATTTTTTTTAATTTATATGCTCATATTTATGCCCAATGAAAAATGTTTTCAAATGTGCGAAGATAAAAACTAAGACCAGAAAATTATATAAAATGAGAAAAGATATTTTGTTTTTTGAGATATTTGAAATCATTTGATTTTCTTACTTGATAAAATATTATATTTAATACTATGTTACATAGATATTAAATCAGCCTAATTCCCTAAAATTTTATCCTGAAATATCTCATTAGAATGAAAGTGGGAAAATAATAATTAGAATTATATATTGGACATAATTTTCAAATAATTTTCTTGATCACCCTTATAATGAAGCAACTGACACCATTAATTCTATCTTTATCATAGGATTATATTATTTTTATATTTCCTTCTCACAACTACATCTTCACAATATTAAACAAAAAACATTTTTCTCTATAAATATCAAATTATTATCTTCTAACAAGTTGGCTATATTCAAATTACCAAATTCATTTGATGGATATAATAGATTATCCATCCATTTTAATAAATTGATTAAAACCATAACATTAATTAGAACATATATATTTAATATCATCATTAAAATCTGTAAAATATACTTTCAAACCCATAAATAGAATCATTTTTAATTTTCTACTAATAATTAGAAAAATATGCATTTTGGGAAACTGTTAAAAAATAAAAAATTCATAGAACCATGTGAATGAGATAAAACTTGGAATAAAATGTATATTTATAAGGTAATATTGTTATTTAATAAGGGTCATATTTTTAGAAATAATCTCTCTTGTGGTAAAATTAAAAAACCAAAATTTTCAAACCATTATGAGGAAAATAAAAAATAACCCTAATGATTTTTCTAAAGACTATTTTCAAACCATTTTAATTAAATTAAATGAATATTTAAAATAAATATTATAATAATTCATGACTATATATAAGTATATTTAAAATTTAAGAGAATGATTTCGAAGGATATTTTAGAAAAAGTATGTAATGAGAAACACTATGAGAATTTAGTTTCATTTCCAATTTATTTTATATTCATCTCATCCAGGTTTTATTTAATTACTAAAGTGAACTAGTTTACATCGGTTTATTAGAGGTTATTCAACTCAATATATCTTAAAATAAATTTATATAGTTTACCATGGTCAAAAGGGTCATGGTTATATGTTCTCTGTAATATTAATCATTTAATAAATTTTAGTTTTATAAATTAAATATATCTGTTGAAATAAAATTATATAGTGGTGTTTAAATATTAATTATATCATCTTATGGGGGAAGAGGTCCATACATACACATAATCATATTTTCAATTTTCCAATTATTATGACCCTTGAAAATTATATAGTATTTAATCTTTAAATGATCATAATTATATCTTAAACATCATATATATTAATTAAATATGATTATATTACTAATAATGTGAGATGGTTATGAAAAATTAGACACATATCTTCAAGGATACGATAGTATACATGTATGGTCAAATGAAACGTTCCATTCCAATTTGATTAAATAAAGGAAGAAAATAGTAATCTTATTAATATAATAAAATTTTATATAAATGTTTCATATTATTTTGGGATTGTTATAATATATTTGACGGAGGTCGAAGTTGAAAAAATCTAAAATAACATAGTTATGAACCTTACATATTACTAGGATAACCTCCTCTGTCATAAAAATAATTCCTTCTTCGCTTTATCAATTTTTTAGACCATGAGATATAGTAAATGGGGTGGAGGGGGAGAATTTTGTATATCGTTGTTGTTATAAGGTGGTCAAAGTTTTTATGTTAGTAATGGGTATTCCCTTAAATTTTTGAAATGGTTTTAAATTGTGTAAATAATAAAAAATTGCAATATAATAAATCTAATTATCAGGTTCATTTCAATCCAAGTAAAAAAATTTAAATATCAGATAGTTGTCATTCTCAATATAGTTGTACAATAAAATTTTATTTTCTTTGAAATATTTTAATCATTTTCCTTTAGTTTAACTTCTTATTTAACCCTATATACCATTACATCAGTGACTTATGTTTACTATAGACAACATTTTATGCGTAAAAATGAAATTGATACAATTCAGTAATTTAAATATACATATTCTAAAGAAAACACCAATGTAGAAATATTTAATTTCTAAATAAGTTATGAAATAATTATAAAGAAAATTTTCTTAAAATAATTATTTTTAAATAAAAATGACATATTAAACAAAAAAATGGTTTTATGATGAAATATTATGTAGATTTTATTCAAAAAAAATTATTACTTTATATTATAAAGTAGTTTTTCGTGCCTTTAGAACTATGTCCAAACTGAATGAAACAATCTTATTACTTAATTAATATAAATGATCCATTTTTATTAGAAGACAACATCACATTTTTTTAAAATATCAAATATTTCTTTTATGAATTATGCATAATATTTTTATTTATTTTATTTTAATCCTTTAACATATATGTGTTATATAAAAATGTTTTCATATACATTTAATTCATTGTTGTACAATAATGATTTCATAAAAGTGATAATATTTATAAAAAAAAACATATTCTAATTTTCTTTAAAAATCAACCTTTTTTAGAAAAACATATAATATCCTCAATTTATTCATTTTAATATGTTGAAGACAAAATAATTTTATTTTAATTTTTTTTAAATTTATATTTTAACAAAATTAAAATAATATGTTTAAAAATTATTGCGTTATAAAACAAATTCTCTCTTTTTACTGAAAAATTATTTAAAATTATTTATCAAATCATAAATAATATGAATCCACCAAATTGAAAAAAGATAATTAGACATCAAATTGATTTATCTACATAAATACATGAGTATTAAAATTCAAATCCCTTAGTGTTATTTCATTCTCATAATTTCATTCATTGATAAATAAGTTGTAATATATTCCCCTCATCGTAACTTTAGAAACCCATGTTGCTTTTTGGGAATGTTTTTTGTGCATAAAAATTTGTTATTAGGGCCTCAAGTGATATATAATTTATCCAATTAAGTTTATATTTTTCATATACATGATGGGGGATCCATGATAAATAAATTTTTTATGAAGCATCTTGATAGGCCATCTCCAAAAGGATAATTCATGTAAAATTTATATTTAATCTATAAGGATATAAGGAATCATAACCTATATCATGATATAGTTATTCAATGATGTGTTTGATCGATTGAAACCCATTATGTTCATCATAATTTTACTTGAAGGATACAACTATAGAATCCTTATAGGGGTATTCGACATTTTACCATTTGATATATGAAAATGGATAATGAATTTGTATGTGTTATAATTATGGATAAACCATAATATGGAGTATTATTTGATCAATGTTATTGTCCATTTATCCTTAATGAATTATCCTTGTACTATCATTCTCAAGAAGATAAAGGATGGATGAGAATCATTCTAATATAAGAGAATAAACTCAATAGGAGTATTTAGTTTTGATAGATAATCTGATGATGATTTTTTGTGCTAAACAATTCTTTAATTATAAAATTACTAGGAAAAAATATATATAATTCTAATAATCTATTCATTCATTATAGATAAATATTGTTTAATTGAATATTGTTTGGTTATAATAAATTAATCCCTTAAACAAACCCATTCTATGTAAGAATATAAGTACAATTATATTATAATGGCTTGAAAAGAGTAGTGTGATGAGAAATGTTATTTTACAATATTACAAATTAATATCTATCTCTATACCTCATCTTGGTCTACTCATACCCCTTTAAGGTTACCAAATAACTGAATAAATATTCAATTTAATGATTACACATTTAATAAATAAATTAATAAACATTAATTATCAACTAAATTAATTAATTACCGAATGAATATGTATTCTTTTAAATTTATGTGATTATAAAATCTCAAATAAAATTATTCCTTATACATTATAATCATATTTATTCACAAAAGTAATAATAAATCGAATTTATTTTAGATCGTCAGAAACACATAGGGGGAGACCCTTTTGGAATCTAACTATGTTGAATTAGGTGACATTTTCTAATGATCAAGATTACTATTTTGAAATGGCTAAATAAACCCAAGAGGAAGAAGGTAATTTCACAACATCTACAACTAAATACAAGTGTGAATTTTGTAATATATTATATTTTGATGATATGACATCAAAAAATATTCAAACATTTTTTTCAATAGTATTACATAATATAAATTACATTCATTATACAATATGAAAATTTACACATCATAGTGGTAAGGAAATTCATTTTGGTGGTTCGATTCCAATCGAAGATATAAGATATCAAATTTTATAAATAGAAAGGACCAATTCACTATTGACTTGATAATTAATGACATAATGATCATGATTCACACAATATATCAAACATATCATGGACATATTGTGTCATTTACATTATCAATAAATGAATGATCATGGGTAATTATTTTTACTAATAACAATATTAATGTAAAATTTATATAATACATGATCATAGATTGGAATATCCATTGATACCCAAACATGTGAAATTCATTTTGGTAGGTCATCCTTAATATCTATAGTGACCCAGCGATTTCATAGTTTACTATTACATAATTTTAATGGTAAGAAACATAATAATATTACACGTAGTTTATCCAAAGGTTTAGTGTCTACGAAAACCTAGGTCTATACATAACAATTACAACATCAACCCTAAAAATTTATTTAATTTTTTCTTCTCAAGATTTTTATTAGCACTAGAACTGTCCTATGTACATGTAGTCACCAGATGATATACATAAAAAGGGGTGATCTAAAATCCTAGTAAAAGGATAGATAATAAAAATGTAATAATGGGTGAGAATAACCATAATATAGGGTAATGAATCATGAACATGAGAGGAAATCTTTTTAAGATACTTGAAATGTGACAATGCATAACAATTAAACATCATGTATTAGTGGTTAACTACCACACATAATTTTTAAAAAATCTTGCATTTTTTTTCAAACATCATTTCACATTACTCACGAGATTCATCACTTTACCCAATGAATTAGAGAGATGTGTAATTCCAGGCGCACCTGTCCAATTGAAACACTCATATTGCAATATAAAATTTTGGGCACACCCCTTATATAATATCATTATCTTTAATCATGCATGAAACAATTAAGATATATAATAAATGTGCATAAATAATCCATGAAACGTAATGTGTTTAATATCATAAGAACACACTCGTAAACAATGTTTTACCAAAAGAAGGAGGGAATAACATACATGGTACACGAACCGTCAACCTTGAATGAGATGTAAAAGGTGTGTTATTAAAAGAAGAGTTAATTTGGAATACATTTTTTGACATAAAAACTAGTGGTAAGAATTTGTATCATATAAATGGAAAGAAAAATATGAAAAAATAAATTTTATGTAGTAACCATATCAAAAATGTAGTGAAAGAGGGAGAAACCGAATGATGAAATCAGGTTCTAGAATTTCCCCATACCTTATATATGAATGCTTCCTTCTCTTTAATGTATTTTATAAGCACATTATATTAATTAATAATAAACTCAAAAACCTTGTGTACATGAATATGGTTTATAATGGTTTCATTAAGTAATTTTATGTTCGTTTGGATAAGTTAATGAGTTAAAAAACATTGCTCGGTAATGTTTGTTTTTATGGTTTTTCTTGAGCGGTTCACTTGTATTCATAAATTGATGTTCGGGTTGAACATGGGTAGACATACAAAAATTTTATTAAATGTTATTAATGATATTTAATAATACAAAATTATATTATAATGAATTATATTATATACCATGTGGATGAATCATTAGTTAAAAATTAAATGATGATTGTTTGAGTTAATTTGGGCGATTTTTCAACCACAACGATCTTGTTTTGTTTAATCATGTAGTAATATGTACATAAGTTAATTACATAATGTTAAATAAAACATAATACATATACCATATTCTGTTCAATAATAAAAAATGTTTCATGACAAGATTTTAATGTTGAAATGGAAGAAGAAAACATATTGTTCTTGAAGGTGATAAATTATCACCTCATGAGAAATATTATCTTTAATAAAATAAAAGAATAGGATAAGGGGAATGGATGATAAATTATCCCATTAGTATCATTACATTAAAGTTTATGTTTGATACCAGAGTTACCATACCATTTGTACGAATATAGGTAGGGAGATAATAAGAGAAGAACTTGAAATTGAAATGAAATTAAAGGAGAAGAGGGAGAGAAATTACCTCTTAAATCCCCCTCTTGAGATCCTCCATAAGAGACCTAGGAATGGTATTTGGATGAGACCAGATGATCTTGGAAGTGGTGGAGGGTCTAGGAAAGATGTTTGAGTAGAGTTTAGACAATGTTTCTAGCTTGAGAGGTTTGAGGAAATGGGGGTGTGAAGGGTGGTATTTATAGTGGACGAAAGAGGTGTTTTCTAAATATAAAATTTATTAGTATATTATTTCCTCAAAAGACAATGAATATTGAGTCTTCCATGAAATGTAATATTAAATAGGACATATTATTTTTATATTCTAGTGTTTACATCATTTTTGATGTCATTAATAGTGGGTTTAAATTATAATGTAATTATACTGTAAATTAATGTATTTTACTGTGACAAAAAATTCAATTATTTTAGAAAAACCACAAAAATTCACCCCCAACCATTTTTTGAAATGTAGAATCCAAAAAATGATGAAAATTATTCAAAAATATTTTTACAAATATTATTAATTTAATATTTAATTAAAATCACAATTTACTTGAAAAAAATAGTTTTTTAAATTAAAACTGATTTTATAATGCTTTCACAAATTATATAGGTTCCTATAAAATTATCTAAAAACTAGGACATAGAATTCCTAATTTATGAACCCATATAAAAATAAATAAATTTTCTTTTAATTAATTAATTAATTAAAATTAATTATTAATGACTTACAATAATAACATGACATTTACTATGGTCAAATTGTCACATTCTACGATGCCTGAATTTTATTTAATTATTCATTAGTATAGTTACTATAATATTTGGATGATTTACTATTTATAAGTGTCGTACTACTATTCATAAGGGTAGGTAACTATTCATAATGGTAGGTTACTATTCACCAAAAATTATGTTTTTCTTATTGGACCCCAAATAACATACTGATTGCAATCGTCAGTGTCAGATTTTTGAAATTCCCAACATAGAAGTGAGAAACATATGTTTAAATGTCACTAAACATATAGTAGTTAATTATGTTGTGTTATCATGTGATTTTATAACATATTTTTCTTATTGGAATTTTCATTTAAAATCTTTTGGTCGTTACATTCTTCCCCCATTATGAAATTTCACCCTCGAACTGTTGTTTCTCATAAACTAGTGAGGGTACTTCTCCTTCATCGCCTCTTCCGGTTCCCAAGTATATTTTCTGAAACTTGTGGTTCCTCCACAACACTTTGACAAGGTGGGTAGTTGTATTGCGTAGAACCTTATCTCCCCAGTCCATGAATCTTTATTGGCTGCTCATCATATGAGTGATCATCTTCCAGCTGCACCAGCTATGAGTTTAGTACATGTGAGGGATCAGGTTTGTACTTCCTCAGAAGTTATACATGGAACACATCATGAACTTGAATCGTATTCGGTGGAAGTGAAAGACGATAGGCCATTACTCTTATACGTTCTAAGATTTCAAAGGGGACAATGTACCATGGACTTAGCTTCCATTTCTTCCCAAATTGCATGACTCCCTTCCATGGTGATATTTATAGGAAGACTTTATCTCCAACATCGATCTCCAAGTGCCATCAATGGTTTTCAACATAGCTCTTTGGCCGAATCTGATCATCTTTGAGGTGTTTCTGGATGACTTAAACCTTCTTTGTCATCTCTTGCACAAGATCGGGTTCATGCCGCCTTATTTCTCCAACTTCATAACAACAGGTTGGATTTCTAAATCTCTTTCCATACAGAGCTTCTTATGAAACCATCTGAATACTTGAGTGGATGCTATTGTTGTATGTGGAATCGACCAATGGGCGATGTTGAACCCATCATCCTTTTAATTCTAGAGAGTAGGCTCTTAGAATATCTTCAATCATCTGAATAGTCATTTCAGATTGGCCTTCGGTTTGGGGGTGATAGGTCGTGCTGAAATTTAAAGGGGTACTCAAAGAATGTTGTAGGCTCCTCAAGAATTTAGATGTGAACATTGGATCATAGTCAAAGAAAATTGAGAGTGGAACACCATTTAGTCTCACCACTTCTATCACATATATCATTTCATGTTGTTCAAGCAATTGATCTTCCAGAATAGGGATAAAATGGGCAGTCATGGGGAGTTTATGACCCAAAACCCATATCACATTATTTCCCTTCAATGTCTTCATGAGACCTATGAGAAATTTCACAGTAATACTTTCCCATTTCTACATGGGTATAGGAAATGTTTGCATTATTACTTTGGAATTTTTTCGCACTACTTTAACTTTCTAACATACCAAGCACATTGATATATATTCTGAAATCTCTTTCTTCTTGTTATCCCACAAGTAGTGTTCTCAGAGATCGTGGTACATCTTGGTGCTGCCTTGATGGATAGAGAATTTTGAGCTATGAGCATTGTGTAATAGCTAATTCATTATTCGGGGTGATGAAGTAACACAATTCCACATATTAAACTGAATCAAACCATCATCATCGATATGGAACTCTTTCATCTTCCCTTCCATGACTGCATTCACGCTCTTTTGTATCCCAACATCATCCCTTTGTTCTTTCTTAATCTTCTAACAGATGGATGGTTGTACAATCATTAGGGAAAGGTAGGATGTATCCCCTGAACTTATGATTTACAAATCCATCTTTTGAATATCCAATAAGATAGGGTCCTTCATAATCTGTATCATGGATAGTGTTGAATGTTTTTCTTGGATTAGAGCATTAGCTTCCTTGTTCAGCTTTCCATGATGGTAGTGAATTGACCAATCGTAATCCTTTATTACCTCTAACCATATCATTTGATTCATTTTGAGCTCCTTTTTTGTGAATATATAATTTAAGCTCTTTTGGTCATTGTATATGTCACACTTCTCACCACAAAGGTAATGAAGACAGATTTTCAATGCAAAAATCACGGCTTCCAGCTCTATATCATGTGTCGAGTAGTTCTTCTCATGGATATTTGACTGTGATGAGGCGTAGTCTATCACATTATCATTTTTCATGAGTACACAACCCAAGACTCTCTTTGAAGCATCACTGTATATCACAATACTTTCTACACTTTTTGGTAGTGTGAGTACAGGTACATTGATCAGCTTTTGCTTTAGCTCATTGATACTTCCTTCACATTCTTACATTCAGACATACTTCACCCATTTCTTTGTTAACTATGATATAAGGCTTAAAACTCAAGAGAAGTTTCTCACAAAACAACAGTAGAACCCAGCTAATCCAACAAAACTACGGATTTCTATGACACTAGAGGGCCTCAGTCATTCCTCAATTGCTTTTGTTTTTAAAGTATCTATAGGAATTCCATCACATGTGATCACATGTCCCAAGAACGTGAATTTCTTTATAAAAAAGTCAACCTTGATGAACATGGCATATAAATTATCCTTTATCAATGTCACCAACACAAGTCATAGATGTTCTTCATGTTCATCCTTTCTCTTAGA
The DNA here is from genome assembly GCA_963277665.1 of Viscum album. Lineage (NCBI taxonomy): Eukaryota > Viridiplantae > Streptophyta > Magnoliopsida > Santalales > Viscaceae > Viscum > Viscum album. Next base: position 1,137,921,855 of record OY728166.1, read on the forward strand.
GTCGATGAGAATATAATCAATAAACACAACCAAAAATTTTTCAAGGTAATGTCTAAAGACTATATTGATCAAATCCATAAATATTTCATGGGCATTAGTAAGTTCGAAGGGAATCACCAGAAACATGTAGTTCCCATACCCTGTATAGAATGAAGTCTTCAAAATATCTTCCTTTATCACCTTTAGGTGATGATATCTAGAACTAAGATCCACCTTTGATAAGTATTAAGCTCCTCTTAACTGATCGAAAAAGTTTTCAATCCTTGGGAGAGGATAATTGTTCTTTATGGTGATCTTTTTGGGTTTATGATAATCAATACACTACAGCATTTTTACATCATTCTTTTTCACAAAGAGCACTGGAGCATCCCAAAGAGATACACTAGGGTGTATGAAACCTTCTTCCAAATGGTCATACAGCTGCTTCGTTAACTCCTCCTATTCTATAGGATCCATCATATAGGGACACATTGAGATAGGAGTGGATATTGGTATGAGATCTATTGATAACTCTACCTCATGATCTGGGGGAATTCTGGGTAACTCTTCAAGAAATACATAACTATTTTCCCTTATGATGGGAATTTCCTCAAGGTAGGCACTTTACATCATCTCAACCATTTGGGTGAGGTATTCTTCTTCATATAGAATCAACACCCACACCATTTAAGGATATTTCAATGTATATTCATGATCTTCCTTGAATTTGTAAAGGATCATAAGATGGTTTTGAATATGAAGAGATATTTCCTTTTCCTGAAAGTTGAAATTTGGTCTATATAGCGAGATCTAATCTATTCCCATTATAGCATCGAATTACACCAAGGGAAGTATTATGAGATTCACTAGAAGATACTTCCCAAATACGCCAATAGGATAAGATTCAAACCCTTGGGTTTCAATGATTTCAACACTTGGTTTTTTTAAAGATCTCTCTACTTCAAGATTGATGGGATTCAATTATGTAGTTCTAGAAAACTTACAAGATATAAAGGAATGCGTAGAACCAAAATCAAATAATACCTTTCCATTATTAACTGAATAAGAAGTGTACATTTTATGAATTCATTATCTTGCTTCACATCAGCAGTAGTGATGGCATAAGCCTTCCCTTGTTCCTTTTGCATTGGTGTTTGCTGACGATGATAACCCTAGATAACTCGAGGTTTATTTTACTGTCTTGCATAGTTCCCTAGCTCCCTACAGTTGTATCATTCAACCATGTGTGGTTCTCTCATTTCTTTCTCCACATTCTCATTCATTTTTCTGTTTTTTCAACACTATTGATCATTGTGTCCTTATTTCACACACTTGGATCATTTCTCCATCCCTTTGAGGCAGTTTACATGGTGCAACTTTCCACATTTTTGGCATGTGGGTCGTTGAGTTTTCTTCCCACCATTATCAATAGGTCCACGAGCATGAAAATCAATCTTTTTTTTTCTTTTCACCATATCCATGAGACCATTCTCCAAACTCCATATCCACTTTGAAAGAACCCCAAAAAACTTCTTCATAACACCCAATTTCTTCAATTGTAAGATCCTTTTGAATTTGTGGTTTTAATCTACTAAAGAATCCATCGATTTTGCTATCATTTTTTATAACAAAACTTCAAGCATACCTTGAAAGCCTCATAAAATTTCTTTCGTAGGTTGTGAAAAATTCACCTTATTTTATTCTCAATCCTTATGAACTCTCTCTCTATCTTTTTACGAAGAGTTCATCAGAAATACTTGTTATGAAACATTATCTTAAAGTCTTCCCATTCAATCTCTTAGATTTCCTCCCTTGGTATGGTGTTCTTAATCAAATCCCACCATTGATCGGCCTCTACATCTAGTTGATAAATTTCTAGAGTCACTTTCTCTATCTCAGAATAGTGAAGCATAAAAATTATCTTCTCCATGGAGCTGACCCACAGTTCTGAAACTAGTTGATCAGAAGATCCAGTAAATGTCAGTGGTTTTTTCCGCATAAAACATTCGATAGCAAGTTTCTACCTCTTTAATGAAGGGGGAAATTCTCAATTATTATTTTTATTGTTCATAACCTGATATAGTTGTGTATGAATCTCAATGATTTTCTGAACTTCACCTCCCAAATAATTGGGGATGTCATTTTGGAAACTGTTGAATTGGCCCTCACATGAGTTGTTGGCCTGGTATCTCCTGGTCCCCACCATTCTCTATAATATATAAGGTTATAACAAAAAATAATTCAACAATTCATAAATAACTTATTAATTTAAACAATTTATACTAAAATAATAACATAGGGTATCCCTATGTAAAGATTATTTTTCCCATATTTGTACTTAGTCTCATGAAAAATGTTTTCTCTAGGTTTCACTAATCCTAATTACCAAATTAACTAAACCTAGCCACTGATACCTACCATAGCGACCCAACCATTTATTATATTAATAATATATAATTTTAAATATAAACCACATAATAGTATTAAAAATATAGGATCCAATTGTTTAGGGTCTTGGAAAAACTAGGACCATACATAACAATTTCAACATCAAGCATGAACATTTATTTAATTCCTTCTCAAGCTTTTTATTATAACTTGAAATCTCCTTAGTACATTTAGTAACCTAAGAATATACATAAAAAGGGGTGAGGTAAAATCCCAATAAGAGTATAGTTAAGATAAATATAAAAATGGGTGAGAATAACCATAACATAGGCAATGAATCATGAACATGAGAGGAAGAAATTATAAGAGACATGAAATGTGGCAATGCATAAAAATGAAACATCATGTCTTAGTGGTTAAATACCACACATACTTGTGAAAAAATATGTAATCTTTTTAACACATCATATCATATTTACTCATGAGATTCATCACTTTACCCAATCCATTAGAGCGTTGTATAATTTCAGGCGCACCTGTAACATTGAAACATTCATATTGCACTACATAATTCTGGGTGCACCCGTCACATCATTACATTATCATTTATCATGCATTCCATAATGAAAATATATAAAAAATGAACATAAATAACCCATTATAATGAATTATTTTCATCTTATAAGAACACAATCGTAAATATTGGGTTCCCAAAAGAAAGAGGGAATAACATACATGTTACAAGAACCGTCAACCATGAATGAGAAGTTAAAGGTGTGTTCTTAATAGAAGAGTTCTTTTAGAAAGATTTTTGTTTGACATAAACATTGTATTAAACATGTATATCCTAGAAAAAGAAATAAAAATATGAATAAATTTATTTTAATGTGTAACCATATAAAAAGATGTGAGAAATAGGGAGAACCGAAGGATGAAATTGGGTTCGACAGTTTCCCCTTACCTTATATCTGAACACTTACTTCACATTAATGTCCTATATAACCACATTTGATTCATCAATTAACAAATAAAGAACCTTTTTTACATGAATATGGTCTCTTATGGTTTCATTACATTATTTTATGTGTCTTTTTATGAGTTATAGATTAAAAAAACATTGTTCGGTAATGTTTGTTTTTATGGTTTTTCTTGAGCGGTTCACTTGTATTCATAAAGTGTAGTTCGGGTAGAACATGGGTAAACAGACAAAAATGATAATAAATGATATTAATGATATAACATAATTAAAAAATTATCTTTTAATGAATTTAATTATATACCATGTTGATGAATCATTAGATAAAAATTAAATGATGATTTTTTGAGTTAATTTGGGTGATTTTTTGACCACAATGAGCTTGTATGGTTTAATAATTTATTAATATGTACATAAGTTTGTTCCAGAATATTTAATAGAACATAATACCAATAAAATATTCTAGTTTAACAATAAAAATTGTTTAATGATAATATTTTATTGTTAAAATGGAAGAAGAAAACATGTTGTTCTTGAAGGTGATAAATTAACACCTCATGAACAACATTATCTTTAATAAAATAAAAGAAGAGAATAAGGGAGTTGGGTGATATAATATCCCATTATTATCATAATAGTATAGTATATGTATGATACTATATTAACCATTCCATTTTTACGACAATAGGTAGGGAGAGAATAAGAGAATAACATGAAACTGAAAGGAAATTAAAGGAGAAGAGGGAGATAAATTACCTCTTGGATCCTCCTCTTGTGATCCCTCTTAAGGGCCCTAGGTTTGGTCTTTTGATGAGACCAGAACCTATTGATCATGGGGGAGGGTTAAGGGAAGAATTTTGGGAAGATTTTAATCAAGGTTTCAAGCATATGAGGTGTGAGGAAATGAGGTTGTGAAGGGTGTCATTTATAGTGGAGGGGAGAGGGGTTTTCTTAATATAAAATTCGTTAGATTATTATTTCCCCACATGAAAAAGAATTGTGAGTCTTCTACGACCAGGGATAGTTAATAGGGAATGTGAGTACAATATTTCAGTGCTTAAATAAAGTGTGATTTCATGAATAATGGGTTTAAATTATAATTTATTTATATGTTAATTTAATGTATTTTATTATTCAAAAAAATTCAAGTATTTTAGAAAAATACCAAAAAATCACCCCAACCATTTTTAAACATGTAGAATCAAAAAATGAATTCCATTTTTCAAAATTAATTTTCTAAATATGATTAATTTAATATTTAATTAAAATCATAATTTACAAGACAAATATAGTTATTTAAAATAAAACTTATATTATAATGCTTTAAAAAATTACATAGGGTCTTATAAAATTATCATAAAACTAAAAGACACTGATTTTTTAATTTATGAAAACATTTTATGTAAATAAAAATTATTTTAAATAAATAAATAAATTATAATTAATTATTTATTACATACAAAAATACCAAGACGTTAACTATGGTCAAATTGTCACTTTCTATGATGCCTAAATTTTGTATAATTATTCAGGGGTAAGGTTACTATTATTTTTGAACAATTTACTATTAATAGGGGTTGTACTACAATTCATAAGGGTCGGTTACTATTCTTAAGGTATGTTACTATTCACCAGAAATTATATTTTTCTCATTTGACCAAAAATAACATACTGATTGAAACAGTGTATGTCATATTTTCGAAATTTCCAAAACAGAAGTGACAAACTTATGTTTAAAGGTCACTCAACAATTAGTAGTTCATAAAATTATGTTTTGATGTGATTTTATTATATATTTTTTAGAATGTAATTTCCATTGAAAAATTTTGGTTCGTTACAATAACCATCCATCTAAGTGATTAATAGAGAAAATATTCATGATATGAAGCATTTATGAGTAGTCCCAACTAGTTGTTGAATATCGATGTTCCCAATACTAGTTTTCTATTCTTACTATAGGGAATAATTATTTATGATGTTTCATTTTCACATCTCGAGTTCTCATAACAATAGGTAACTATTATGATCTAACTTGATACAACCTATACCTTAATAATTATCAAATTTAAATTATGTATAATAATGAAAAATATGTGTTATTAAGTATTAAATAATCACAAAAATGAATATATTATTTAATATAATGTAACTGGATTCTAGTTCAAGGACACAAAATCCATTAAACACCAACTTTATCTGATGGAAAATAATAATGTCTTTTATTTTAATATCTCTCACATAAAGATCACCTTTCCTCACAACTAGGGGTTTTACTAATGGATCTACCATGTTTTCATCCATATAAACGATGACTATTGAAACATAACCGATTTGAGAAAAATAACTTAGGGACCTTTTTAAAAAAAATCGATGTATTAAAATTATTCCTTATGGGGACGGAAACACTATTTCATAGATATGGCTTTATATCATACATCCCTCTCCATTAAAACTTTCTATTTTTGGGTAACATCTAGTAATCATCCACTTATTAAAGAGAAGGGGAATAATAATACTGATTCGAGGGTTGCTAATTTATTTTCTTTTTTTAAATGATATCGGGATTCTAACAAGACGATGTTTTGTTTCATTAAAGAGGGGTTATTTATCCATAAGATGATTTATCATTTTATTTTTGATACCCAGAATGATCAAGGAATGGAAAATTGAAAGAAAATTGACCATATTTTTGGTTCTAAGGTTGTTTATAATATGAATTATATTTCATGTCCATCCTATTAATTTTAGGTGACACCTAGAATGAATGAAATAAATGTACTAGAAATGGGATATTCCATCCAGTAAGATTGACCATGATTGATCTGGCACCTGAACTACTTTACAATATGGAATATATATCTGTAAACAAAATTGATTCTAAATGGTGGAAAACTATTATACCAAAATGGAAAAGTAAATATTTTTTGTTAAGAACCATTGAAGTCATCTAGTTGAGTAATAAATACACTTAATCTCTACTGATGGAAGAATTTGAGATGTATCAACCATGAGAACCTGAATCATATATTTGTTGTGAGCAAGGGAATGAAAAAAAAAATTTATTAGTAAATTTTCAAATTTATAAGTGAGGGGAGAATAATTACTCATAAAGATTACTAAAATTTAAAAAAAAAACTATTGTGACCAGATACCCAGATAAAGTAACGAAATGCGGGAGAGGAATATTGTTGGCCAAATAAAAAATTGATGAAGTGGATAATCAGTATCAAAATGAGTTGGGAGATCAATATCCATGTTGGGTAAATATTGTTCTAAATATGAAGTCATTAGGAGAGAGAATGAATCAGTACATGCTGAAAATTTGATAGGAATGGAAGAAAAAAATATAAGCTGAAAAAGGAAAATGATTAGATCTTAATATTCACTCGAAGGATGAAATGATCGAAGGAGTCATCTATATCAATTCACCAAAGGATGAGTTAATGAGAGTATATGATATGATAATTTTATTTTATATCATTGTGGGCCAAAGGGTGTGGATAAATAATGAATACCTTAATTTTTTCATGAGGCTTTGCATACTGAATGATCAATTTAGAGGAATAAACAAATTCACTGGACAAGATGACCCATAATTTTTAAGATATTATTAATGATGACAATAATATATAGGTAAATTCACAAAAATTTGATTTATATAGGGCGTATAATTTCAAAATAATTTGTCTCATATTTAATAACATTAGTATATATTTCTACATTTAACACACCTTTTTTGACTTTTATGGTTTCCCACATTTCTGCATTCATGATTTTGAAAAAAATTTATATACGGACGGATAGTAGAGGTGTATCTCAATTGAAACATCATAACATCATGATATTTTGTGAAACTATAATCTACAAGTTCTATGATTACTAGATCATTATAAATTCATTACAAAAATAATATATCTCTAGTTACCCTTAGATACATAATGATAGTTTTGAATTCCATCAAATGGTCCTCTATTGGATTTCATAGAATCAAGCTACTATAAATAATCAATATTCATCATCTATCATGTTACATATTATTAAATACATTACCTAACTATTTTTTAATTCCAATTTAATCCATTACATTTTCATTCTCTCTCTATCTATATGATGACCCATTTTCTTATAATGATTAATTCCACGTGACATATTAAACAATTCCCTCAACAGTTGTTCTATAATTAATCTCATCAATATGTGGTCAACATATATCCCCTAATTTAGACTATATAGTCTCTTAGATAAATCACAATGGATCACGATCCTAGTAAAATATAAATTTTTTCCTACACAATTCAAAGATAAACATGTATTATACAATAAAATTAATATTTTTATAACTGGAATATCATATCTATTGAGTAAAATTTAATTTAAATATAATATTTTGAAAAAATAATGCACTCCCATTTAACTATTTATAGAAAAAATGGTCACATTTATATCTTAAAAAACTCAATTTTCTTACACATTAATCAAGTATAATGTTCCATGAGCTAGATGATTGATTTAATCGATATATGTAATTCCATAAAATGAATGGATTGTAATCATTACCTAGAGTAAAAAAACCTTATAGTTGTGTTATATAGTCATATTTTATAAGGTTCAAAATTAAATAATAAATTATCACATCCATTTGATAAATATCATATTCATCATATGCTTATATCCTCAAATACCTTTTTCTATATATTCTAAACACCCCATTAGGGTTTAGTGGTAACCAAACATTTCCAAAAATAAAAAAAAATCCAGAATCCAAATTTCAAATATATAACCCTAACTATAAAGTAAAAAACATAACCTTGATTATAAATTAAAATTAAAACATGAAATAAAAATAGGTAAAAAAATTTCTTCCTTTTCTACACCACCAAATAGCCTCAGGGCATGAGATCCCAAACTATGAGTTAACATGATCTATGTTCCCTAAATCTAGAAAACGATACTCGTCAGTGGGAATTTTCAAGCCTTTAAAACATGGAAGAATCTCACTAAACCTCTATGTCATGAATAGAGATATGATGACCATCCATCATAACCATACCAATGAACAAAAACTATATGAATAGAGGCAATTTATGGAACCATAGAAACCTAGCACACATTAAATTTAGAGAAATCTAAACATCCGCACCACAATCATTGTCGAAACATCTAAAAAACCAAATCCCCACCGTTTTCCAAAAAGAATCCAGAACATCTGTCACTGACTTGAAAAAACATAATACCAAAATCAAATCCCAATTTCAAAATCAAAAAATTGAAGAAAAATAACAAAAGAGACCCATGAATAAGAAAAGATGGATGTAGGGCACACCTCATGGGTCACCCCATTGCTCCTGTAAATGCATCCCAAAACCACAATGTGAACCATCACACCAAGCCGATGTTCATTAGATAAAAGGATTTGGAAGAAAGAGATGAAAAATAGACATATTGACATCCACAATAAGACTTGATCGATTAATCACTATAATACACACTGGATAACATAATCTTCAAGATTTCAATGAAGAAAAATATACTATAACACCAATGAAAAATGAAATCTCGAATCAAATAGGTTGAGAAAACAAGTATCCATGATCACACAAAACTGAATTAAATATACCAACACTATCCAAAACCAACCCCAAACACCCTCATAAAAAAACCAAAATGAGTTTAATCACTTGAGTAAGTGTATAAATAGGATAGGAGGATGAATTGGACAAGGCGAATCCACCAAATCTCCCACGAACAAAATACCAAACCATTTAAGTGAAATTGTGAAAAAAACAAGATAGATTTTAGAATAAAGTATCATGTGGTAGTAACAAGTATGTGTGTAAGAGATTACATTATGAGAAGAAAAATAATCACCTGAAATGATTCTACAAGAAGAGATCAATAATAATTAGGGTAGGAGTGTGCGAAAATGTAAAAAGAAGAAAAAAAGAACACAGTGAGAGCCAACATCTGATAGGAGAACTGAGAGAATCAAATATGGATGGGAATAAAGAGAATAAATGAATAATAATGATGAAGTAGTAAGAGAGATTAATTTCAGGGAATAGGGCTCAAGAACTTTGGAATCCTAGAAGGGAATGAAGATACAGGGAAGGATATAGAAGCAGCATAAACAGAAATGAAATATGAGAGGCTAGAAGATGGATCCCCCTTAGTAGGGGAGAAACCCACATATGGATTTATGAATTAACACATGTGAAAAGGATTCATCATAGTCTAATAATTGATGATATTTTTACCCTTTTCATGACTATCCAATCATTATAGTTACTAAATTTACGAAAAATTTCATTTTTCAACTTTAATACACATTTGAATCAATAGGATTTACATCAACTTGAGGATCCACCAAAATACTATATTGGTTCTAGTATAAGAAATATATATCATATTTTACTTATTATTTTTATATGGTGTCATTTATTTTCATTATTGACTACATATAGTTCAAATAATCATTATAATTGAATAATAATAATGAGAAACCATCCATGATGAGTAGAAAACTACATCTATTAGGTTCTATAACCTCTCTTGTACTCCTAAACTAAAATTTATCCCTGATATTTTATCATCAATGTGTCATTATAGAACATATTACAATACCAACTCCTTTTTATCTAGTGTTTGGACTTCATTGATTAATATATCACAACAAAAATCTATTGTTGATATGTGATCCTGCTCAAGGAATATTTAATTTCATTACACCATTATGTTTTTATTAATTAGGTCACATATGTAATATATCCTTGATTCCTTGTGTATCCAATAAATAATTTTTTTTCCCTGATGTATGTTTTTCCGAGAAAATTTATTAAATAACAACTCAAATATCCACACATGTTAGTTTGATAACACAATTTATTTCCAATGGATAATTGGTATCCAACAAACTGTGTTTCTTTAGTTGGTACATGTTTTAGTATGTCACTACTATTTGTAGTTTATATCCCAAAAAATATAGTTGATTTTTTCATAACATATCATTAAACTCACCATGTCCACAAGGAGTGGCTTATAAATTCATGGAAACCATTACTATGGTGTGTATAAGGATTCCATAGTAGGGATAAAATACAATGCTCCAAAAAATATTCAACGATGACCTGATAAATATACTCTATTACATATTATGAGTAATGAATCATAATCTTCATACCATTATAATTCTCAACCACATTATTTAATTCAATGAATATGTTAATGGATTCAAATATCTATATCATTAATTGTATATATTTATTCCAATTAATGTCAATAGTGAAATTATTGAATTACAAGAACCCACGACTCACTTTAAATAGTAGTGGTCGAAAAAAATTTTGTGAACCACCACAATAATATTTGTGTACCCATCAAATTTTCCATGAAAAATATATTTCATCTTTTTACCTTGTGAAATGTTTTGGAAAATACCAAGAATTATTGGTTAAAATGAATCTAAATAACCATCTTGAGGAAACATTATACAATTATTTTTTAGTTTCATGACCTAAGGGGTGATTCAATAACTTTTTATAGTATATGAAATGTGAATTGAATCATTTATCTTTTTCCAACACTAGATTCCAATAATCTAATAAAAAAGACCATTATTTAATTGAACCTTATAATAACATGTGGTTTATTATAAATGAATATAATTTAATTTTTAAACATGAAAATAAATACATCCACAAATAATTTATATATAGATAAAATCTTATTGGTATTTCCCCGTAAAAAGTTACAATTTTGATGAACTAAGATCATTCATGTTAGAATCAAGGGATTATAGACATGAATGTTAGTACTGCCAGCATAACAACATTTGAAGCCAAGAAATCCACAACCACCTAAGAATAAATCAATTAGAATCCTTAATTTTAATAATAATTAAAGAAAAATATTTCTTATCAAATACCCAATTAGTAAAAATTAAATGGTTACACTAAATAATGAACATAACAAAAGAATAACTTTTCATCCTTCTGAGTATCCATTTTTTATCCATTTTCCCATCCTTACACATCAGAAACAGAAAAAATCCATATCCCTAACATCCCCAATGCTATTTATATTATTGTAAATATTGTTCATAGAAACTGTATTCTTTAATGTAGTATTCTGGATTTTTTAATTTCATTTATTTTTATTCACCACATATATAGATGGTATTTAAGAATTAATTTCCTTATATTCTTGTTGAATTTAGGAGAGGAGATGTCTGAGTGTATTATATATGTTTTTCATGCTTATATTTACAATATTGATATTTATGGATCAAGAATTCAATTTGAAAATGAGATCATATTAAATATTCCTCAGATAGTTTAAACTCTAGAATAACTTGATTCTTAATGAATAAAATCATTCTGACAACATGAGGTCTAGCTTGTGCACCTTATAAAAGATTTATTTGAAGCGTTCCTTAGGGATATAAAACATTTATTATCATGAAATACCCTGATAAAAAACAAAAAAATATTGATAAATGATATAAATCCATGTACTCATGTAATTTTTGTATATAACAGGTCATGAAAGATAATAAAAAACACTAGAATCTACTACACTATCCATGTGATTCCTATAGACAAGTAACATTACCTCACTCACCCTCAAGGAGGGATTGCAAATAAATGGAGATTACAAAACAAATTAATTCTATAGGAATCATAATAAAATCCATAATCCCATGTACTATTACATGTTTTTTGTATGTTCATGGATATTATCATTATCCAAGATTCATCATAAGGATATTGTTTTGGGTTTTCTAATTGTATTTTGAGTCTATAACAATTTAGGAAATATTATTAAAACTATATCTGATTACATGAAGTGAGATAAAATCAATTTAGATTTTTGTCTCCCAGAACATTTATCACATCCCAACATCCCTCACTATGGGACTGAAAATGTCTAGATGCATGAACATCATCATGGAAAAAATCCATACACCCCTTCAGATAATCTATAAAACAGATAGTGAATTATTCAATGGTATTTAGTTTGGAATAACTTTTCTAATTGAATTATTGTATATCCATGATATTGTGAGTGTAAAACCCAATCTAAAAAACCCTTCTTGGGTATCATCAATACATTCCTACTAGAAACATAATGTCTAGAAATAGAAAATTCCCATGAAATAAATTTTTAAGTAAACCAAAAACATTCCAAAGAACTACACACCAAAAATAAGTTTCCCATCATGGGTTGAACCAAAAAATTATTATATGGTTTCAATCCCAGTTAAGTAAACTAAGACATGGTTGAACATAATATTAAGATGATGGATTATATTTATTATGCAAAAATTTAATTTTTTTACATTTAAATTTATTTTAAATAATTATAGTACTTTATATTATTGGCTAATCATGTTCATTTAAAATATTTATGAATAATATATTTATTTTACTTCCATCCTTACATATAAGTCCATTTATATTTATGATAAAAATATTTCAGTCATCAAATACACCATGAATTAGAATTAATTATAAAAAATAAATAAATGAAACCATCAAGAATTTTATCTAGTGGTTGATTTATTTATAGGAATATAAATAAACTTATGAAAAAAGGGGAAATATTCTTATGTACATGTTTTTAGGAGTTACATCATTTAACTTTTCAACATATGTATCACCCATGTTCGATTCATCACATTTTTATCTTTAACTCCATTCATCTTGGATTCAGCTTCGACCGATTCTATCTGCCTTTGAGTAATCTTTTTATTACATATGTTTTATAACAAACATTTTGTTGATGTGAACCAAAATAATTTTCAAATGTGTGTATGTAAAATAAAATTATACTTGTATTTAATACATAATACTAGTGGGAGAGATGAAACCGAATCATTCAAATTAAATTTAATAATAATTAATTAAAAACCCATTTAATATAATTAATTTAAATAAAACTAACACATATGTAGGCCATGTCAATGATCATTGTCTTTCATAGACATTCAAGGACTACAAAATTAATGTAACTATAAATAATTAATTTCATCTCCTACTTCAATATGATAAAATGAAAATGAATTAACCTGATTATTTATTTAATTAAAAAATAAGAAATTTTATATTATTATGAATATTTTTATGGAGATTAACTTAATATTTGATTAGAAATATATATATAACAACTATTTACATGGGGGAAAATTAGTAGTACCAATTCGAACAACTCGGTATTTTACTTGTTCTATAGAAGGAATTCAGATGTAATATTGATTATAAATATTTTGTCATAATTTCATTATGTATTGATTCATAATAATGACACATAGAACATGTGAAAATTAAATTTCCAATAAAAATTAATATATAATTACTTTTTATTAGTAAATTAAAACTCATGAACTCTATTATTAAATATTTCTTGAAGTTAATAAGCACTTAATATAACATAAAACCTAATTATGGATGCATATAGTCAATTAAATCACTCAAAGAGCTCTGGTCGATGGGAAATATCATATATTAAATTAAATTTTATATTTCCACATAATAGTTAAATTACATGGACTTTGGAGGTAGAATACACATCATGTATTACGCTTAATTAGAAGTCGATAGTATATGCCATGTTATTCAATGTAAACATGCCATGGGAATTCATGTGTTACACTATGTGTACATCATGTTTCATAACTTCCGGCCCATAATTGTCACATATTAAATACATGTAGTTCATTTATTTCATGTATTTAATTAAACCATTATACTTCCACCTCAAAAATATATGGATGACATGATGTGTAGTTGGGAAACAACTTCTCTTATCATGGATGGTTTACCAATGGTTCATTTAATGAACATGGTGTGTATTCATTACAAACTATTCCATAGTCCATGTACATATAATTATGAAAATAAAAAGAGTAATAGATGTGAGATGAAGGAGTAAACACAATATAATCATATATAATCCATCCATAGTTTATGGAACAAATGTATGGGTTCGTAGATTTGTTGTTGTTTTAATTATTTTCCAAAATTTACTATATGATTGATGAATGAATTAGGGTAAAAAACATACATTTATGGTAGATTAATAATGAATTAAAACATGAATTTAAATCTATATTTTAGATGTTGATGAACAATGTTCAAAAAAAAATTATAAATTTGAACGCGATCCCTTTGACACCACCTAATGATTCCTTACATAGAGGAAGTGCTTATCTTTGATGGGATGGAATAAAAAATTATCTGAATATACAAATATTCCATGATTCACATGATGTGGGAGACACCATAAATGTTAATTTTTAGATGAACCATGTAAGTTACAATTAAACCAAGGTAATAATTAACATTAAATTTATAATTAAATTAAATGGATAGTAAGATAGAATACTGGGATCTTGATATCATTCCTTAATGATGATTTTGATCATCTGAATCCATTCAATGTATATAATCAACTGACTGGTGATCCACACATCCATGATTCATCTTCTAAAAAAATATGATGTATTTCAAGATTATAGAATTGATTAGTGATCACCTTGCCAGTTTTCCTTGATTGTAGTGAGTATTTATTCAAGATTTAGAAATAACCCTTACGCTATAATTCATATGAAGAAGGAGGCAGGATGATAATCAATCAGGTTTGAGGGAAGAAACTATAGATCATGTTTAGTCCTGAATGAGAGATATATATTTTATCATTAATGATGATTCCCAAATTTTCTGAACTCAATCATATTAGACATACAAATCTATTTATATAGCTATAGGGTAGGTAAATAATATTAAAATTCACATAGATCATTAATAATATATTAAACCCTTAAATGGACTCATTTCATGTAATAATAATAATAGTCTTAATTTAACATGGCATGTGCTAACATAAATAATGTTACACAATAATTTACCTTCTTGAAAATTAAGACTTATTAGTAGACCTCCTCTTGGTCTACTAATCCTCCTCCAAAATTATCAAATAGTGACATAATTATTCAAATCAATGATTTATTCATTAATTATATAAACATATAAATATTATATATCAATGTAATTAAATTATTACCCTGTGAAAATATTTTTGTTAATTTTTATGTTAAAAAAGAAGAATAAAACTTTTTCTTCATATTTGGATTCATATTTATTCCAATAAAAAAGTTCAAATAATATTTTATATGGTTTAAAATAAAATCATAATGTGGTACCCAATAAGATTCATCTTCATTTTCATTATGTGGTATTTCCCAAACATAAATATAACTATCATGAAATAATTCATGTCCCTCAAAAGGAATTATTTAATTTTGTAACATTTAGAACCACATACGAGCATAAAAAATTTAATATAATCACTTTGTATTGATATCTCATCTTATTGGTCATATACAAGTGTCACTTTCATTGCTGGTTGATTTAATTTTTTGTAAATATTTACATAGAAGAAGTCTACATCACTATTTCTATGTAATTTATTTAAAAGGATACAATAAAATCAAAGGGATGAGATATAAATTTCCTTAAATAGAAGGGGAAAATCCTTATGTGAATTATTCATTAATATCATTCATGATTACAAATAACCCAATATATTTTACAGATCCTTAACATTTGTATCAAATGTTTCATCTATAAAATTATTTATTTATTCATGATATGTGTTAAGAATAAAAGTTTATTATTAGGATCATTAGACACACTCATTGATTGGAATATTCGGTGTCCTGCAAAATTATGAATTTCTATTGGTGGTTCTATCCTAATATTCTATGGTCATTGATGTTACCAAATGTGAACATCATATGATATAGCTTCATCCCCTTATGAAAACTCACACCCAATATTATATTAGTAATGTTCCTTGCCATTGTTTTTTATAATAACCATATGAAAAATTAGCTAAGGGATATCATCATCTCATTTCATGCTTCATATCACAGTTGGGTACTAATATGGTCTATTTTTATAGAAAATAACTCTCGAGACAATATAAAATTTATGTAATTTATAATAATTAACAATTTTGATAAGATATATTTAATATTCACTTCATTGAATATATTTAGTAATCTAAAGAAGAAATTACTTTTATTTAAGACTCTATATCCACCAAATTAATTATATAATTATTCCATAGAACCTTGACTAGGAATGTCATTTCATTGTTCCACATATATGTAATGGAACCTTGCCGAAAACTCTTTCATGTGGATAAACCATGTTGGTTACTATTCCACAAGTGTGACTCCCCATACACTAAAGGCTTCTGACTAGTAGTGGGGTTTTAGAGATTGTAGTGTGGGAAGTAAACACCCTAAAAAAGACATATAATTAAAAATATATAAATAAATATTATATTAATATAAAATATTGGAAATTGTACAAAATACAACATGAGGATAAATGAATAACCAAATTACAATATTATAAAAAATAATGTAATGTAAGGATATAATGTAACTAAATCAAATACAATAAGTCATACAGATTATTGACCATGTTGAAAATAATAATCTCAAATGACATATTTATTGAATCCCCCATCAGTCCCATCACCATGATCTGAAACATATAGTATGAAAAAAATAAAAAGGTCCATTTCCCTTATCCAAACTCACATCCATGCAATATTCTGGGCGACCCAATGATGTCCAGAATTGGGTGTGAGTGAAACTCCGTAGGTTTACACAACTGTGTCTAGAAAATATCAGTCTAATTGAATGAGAATGCACTATATATATTTCAAGATGTTTTTTAATCTATTAGTAATAAACATAAAAAAATTCTAAAACCGTTCAATTTAGGTTTACCCTCTTGGTGATCCAAACCTACATGGTCTCCATTTTATATTTCTCTATCACAGGGATAATCCCCTGAGATCAGAAGGGATCTACTATACTTTATTTCATGAATCTAAACTGGGATCCATGAGAATTCCCATGATGTAGTTTGTTATTTTTTACCAAGGTGCGATACCATGCCAAGGGAATAGTAACTTCTACAAAGGGACTCCATGTGAATTACAATTCTTGAGTCATATACATCATCCCAAGGTGAAATATCATGCCAAGTGGAAATTAACAACCTCATATTAGGATATAGGTGAATTACCAAGATAGAGTCACATATATAATCCTATAGAAAAATACATTTCCAAGTTGAATTTAACCATCTCATAATGGACTCAATGACAATTCCTTTCATAGAGTAACCTGTGTTTTCATTGATTACATCAATAGGGTGAAACTCATCTCAAGTTGTGGGTTCTCCTGTTTTAGGATGAAAAAGTGCTACAAAATCTAATGAGACATTGGTCAAATACAACAACCATCCCATCTAAAAATATATATACATGAAAACTATTTATACATTTCATTACCATTAACATCACATTCCAAGCTGGATAATTTATCTAATTCTATTAACAAGTCATATATTACGAATTGGTTGATCAATTGATGAAAATATTAATATCCGGAGTCAAACCATTCCATGTTTATATTTATGTCAGTTTATTCTCCAAATCATAACATGCCGAAAACAATATTTGCATTGGTATTCCAAAAACAAACATTAATAATTTCTAATTCATTTTAACATCAAGGTAAATCTCACCACACGACTAATCGTAAGATGGATATCAATGGTAATTGACCCATTAGTGTGTAATCATATCTCTATGAACATAATTCTTATAAAATATATATTTATTCAGTTATTGGGTCACATGAACGGTGTCCTAGCACAATCACAATTTTTACACATACCTAGATAATTGGAAATATACATTAGGTTAATGTTCCCGAACACTAACCATTACCCCAGAGACCATTAAAACACTAAAAAATAGGGAACATCCATGGAGAAATGTAGGTGAAGTTGACCTATAAAGAAAAAATAGATCACAAAAAAACAATATTAAATATCTAATTCAACTATTGAAAGGAAAACACACTACTATTATAGATCATAGTATAAGGAATTAGAAAACCAATGATAGGGAACTCACCATATATATAATTCTAGTACAAGCTGTGATGAAGTGAAATATTTAACCATAAATCATCTTGATTCTCCATAAAAATTGAGATCAAAGGCTACACTGAAAAACCCTTATAGGGTTAGGGGGTATCATGTTTTAAAATATATAGTCCTAATGATTTCATATTTTAAAGACCTTTTAGGGGGTGTATTCAACATATAATAGTAAAAACTATCACATCAAGTTAAAAATATTCTGATGCACCTTATCATCGAATGTATCAAATTAATGGCTTGTAAAACATTGATTCTTTAAAATGGTTTCATGTAATGTTCTGAGTAAATTCTTCATTTATTTTATTATGCATAATTTTTCCATAGTGGTAGAATCAACTGTATATTCCTAAAAAAATCCAAAAAATCCAATTTCTTGATCCGATATATATTAGAATCCCAATGAATCATTACACACTTTTATAATTGGACTTCATTAATCCAAAAAAACATATATACCCCCCAAAATTATGTCATTTCCTAAAAAAATATTCTCTATACCCAAAATAAACTCAACTACCATGATTAGAGTGAATAAAAAAATAAATGAGTAACAAAATAGTCTATTAAGAATGTACATATAAAAACACAGGATCATAAAAAGTCCCCATCGTATAAAATCATGTCTCGGAGAATCGCGAAGAATAATTTTGGGGTCTCAGTAAACATGTATAGCCACTATGTTTGCATTTTATATTCCATATCCTAGGTTTAATCCTAAAACCCATGTTTCCACTTCTATAATAATAAAGTTATTGTTTTCCCCATATACACATGTAACTCTATTCTATATACCATATTGTTTTCTCTCTAATGGATGTATCTACAAAAATCAAAATTTCATAAATATCGACCATCTGAGAAATTTTAGGATGATATAATCACAACTAAGATATGTTAAACCTGTATTGCATCGATATATAAAAAAATATAACGACCAATTTTTATGCTACAATATTGAACCTTTTTATTATTTTAAATGTCCTAAAAAACTACATGTTATATTTCTCTGTATCCTGATATGATATTTTCAAATCCTTGGTGATGCCCAAAGGAAACCATGATGACCTACAACATACTATAGTGGTCATCATTACTAGTCTGTATAATATTTCATCCTACTATAATCTATAATAAAAAAACATTTTGATCAGCAGAACCTTTTAGACATCTTCTATAATAGACTAGGTCCAACATGAACTAAAACACCTACCACTAAATAATATATAATATATCCACATCACCATGTAGAAATGGCCTCCAAATATTCCATTTTGATTGATTCCGGGAATACATTATTATTATTGAACTCCATTAGTTCGAAATAATGATGTTTTTAACCACCAAAATTCAATACATGGGCCCATAACAAATTCTATGAATTTGAATCATCCGTTCAAATTGGTCATCAGAATCTGGATGATAGGTTTTAATTAAATGTACATAAAATCACATATAGTTCTAAAGACCCTTATATAATTGAGATGTTGAAAAAATATATTCACCATAAATTATCTTTCATGTAACCCCATGCAATCAAAATATTTCTCGAATATAAAGAACACTTTATCATCAAAGGTGAAGGAATCCCACATAGGTAAAAAGTGAGGTACCTTCATCAATATATATATGATCACCCATACTACATCATTCTCATGAGGTTTCTTATATAATACTATTATGAAGTACATAATGACCTCATCACATTTCCATTTGCAATGGGAAGAGAATATATTATCCTAGAATACCTATGAGTCTCATATTTCTCATATTGAAAAGTGAATCATCTCTGTATGGAAGCTAAATAATAATTTTTAATTAATTTATAATAATAATATATATGTATATCATGATACAACATGATTACTCGATGATGTAACTCCCATAAATAATTATGAATTTTTTTCATATGTTACTCATGCATGCTCATAAGAACCCATACTCTCCCTCTAATAAAGAAAAACATTTCTTCTTGCAAAAGACCATCCTTTTGGGGAATCACAATTTTATATGTTTTCATTCATTGATTAGAACTATGCATCTGATAACCACTATTTCGACCGATGAAAAAATGTGTGATGCCTGACGGTTGATTAGGTAATGTTGGGTTCTGCTTAATCACTCATATCAGGTGCACCATTTTTGTTTCGAAACTCCAAACTATTCCGTATCTGACTATATGTGGACTTACTTTCCAAAGGCAGGCGTTTGATGGGTGATTTGGCCAGCGATGGTTAAGAACTCACATTGGTCGAGAGGATGAGAAGTCAGGCTCATCGCACCCTTTTTGGGGGAATTATTGCATGTTCCAGGACTCTCTTATAGTTTTAAGACGTATTAATATGTTCACAGATATTTGGTTTACACCCAGGCATAGTATCCACGTATTAATCCTGGTTAGAAATGGTCAGCTGAACGCAGGGATTCAGAATCATTTAGGCCCGAGGTTTACCATCCCTCATTGGATTAATGACTCCGAGGAGTTTGGACTCATTGAGAGGGCACTGTTTTGAAGCCTCATAACTGGGTGCTTTGGAGTTTATTATCATCCAGGGAGGACAGATAATGACTTGAGCGTTTTGATCAAACCTATGGTATGGGCTTCCTATGTATCCTCGTGAGAAGAATCAGAATCCACAAAGTTCTCTGACACATGACGGGACACGTCACCTTTTATGTTCACGCGACAAGGACCCAACTGTACATTTTAACTTCTTATGGAAAGTACACATGGGTGAGAGATTCCCGGTCAAAGTTGGTGCGGGACTTACGCTGAAGAGGCCTGGGAGACCAAAGGGAAGTGATTTCCTGGGCTTGAATATGGTCTTACTGAAGTAAAAGGACATGGTCAGATAGGTACAGATGTGTATCAAAATTTGATATTAGTCTTGCACCTTGGGGAGGTTTCCAACCTTTCCCGATTGGTCAGGAATCGAAGTCCACGTAGTTCTTAGAAGATTAGGGCCTACACGTGAGAGTTTCTTGTTATTGGGATTGAACCTCGATGAGGAGTCCTATGTACCCCGCTTAGGAGATAGGGATTTAAACCCACTTAGATCATTCTGAGGGGCATGATTGGGACTTACACATGGTTAGTGGCCCGAATTGGGATTGACCCTCACGGAGGATTTCTACGTACCATGCTTAAGAGACAGGGATAAAAACCCATGTAGTTCATTAAACCACCACCATTGTGCAGAGGCCGTGACCATCACAAATCTCTAAGACCACATGAGTCATGCTCAGTGTGAGAAACAAGAGAATGAGACAGACTTGAAAAGACTCACACATTCTTCCTATCGAGGGAAGGGAAGGAAGACGAAGAACAGATGAGAAGGCCAGGACCACTGGACTCTCCTTCTCCCGGATGTTGGAGGAAGGTCAGAGTCCCGCAGTGGAGCAATGAACCTTTCATGATGAGAGGGGAAGGGTCGTTGACTTCTGGTGAGGATGGTGTGGGGCATACTCCAGGAGGGATTCCCTATCATTCCCAGGAGAGGGGAGAGGTGCTCACATTTAGCGCTCGTCAAAATGAAACATGATCAGGGTCCCTCAATCTTGGCAAGTGGAGATGCAGAAAGGGGACCATTGGGCTCAGACCATACACAACCATGGGAATGTAAACCCAGGAATGTTTTGGGAATCTTCTCAAGGGCCGGAGAAAACCCTTTTCCTTCACCTACCGTGGGTGTGTGGACTTTAAGCGGTGCACTGATGAGCCTGAAGGTTGAATCATACGGGTCTGGTGGCTTCGTCAGAGGCCTTGGTTCGGGGCCAATGGATAACCCAATGAGGGGATTGAAATGGACCAGGCCGGATTGGAAGGATTTTATCTGGCTCGGGGAATGGGAACACAGAAGGAGTAGGCAGGCCACATGGGTGAATGAGGAGTGGATCCCTTCACGTAGGGGGGTGCTACGCGGCTGAAGAGTCCATTCACGTACCAAGGTGGTACAGGGACTGATAGGCTTGCCATATACTAGGGTGGTATGTGGTTTCTGGTTCAGCCCGCATACCAGGTTGGTACGCAGTGGAGTCCACGTGAGCAGCGACGTCCAGGGGTGACGTCGGTCGGGGGTTCATCTGTCAGGGCTTCGCCCGTGTAGGACGGTGCTACTCAATACGTCAGATCAAAAAAGGGGGCATTGACTCCCTGGTCTATGGGGAGTACATCCATGGAGGGGCCATGGCTCATAGTTTTTTTTTAATTTTAAGATCGTGGTTCATCAATTTTTTATGCGTTTCTTGGTTCCTTATTAATTATTTTCCAGTTTCATACCTTCTCTGGTTCGTAAATTGGAACTTCATTGTCTGCGAAATCTTGAGCACCTTCCTCCAAAATCCTTCCACCTAAATCTGATCGATCCCTTTCCCCCCCCCCTCGATTTCCTTTTATATATGGGGGAAAGATATGTATCTATGGTCATGCAACACCATTTGTAGAGGCACATTACCAAAAACCCAGTTTTCGAATGACATGGTCAATCCGCAACTCGCGAGGGGCATTGAATGCATCTCAACTGCGAACCAAATCGGTTCTAGGGGGGATTCGTGGCCGCGCAGGGCTCCACCTCAGTTCTGCAAATTACTGCGCATGGGGTCTTGGCTGGTTGACGCATTTTATGTCTGGGGCGGTTCGTGATGGTTGACCGGCCTGGAAACCGTCCTGCTTCGTGCCTGCGAAGGGTTCCTGCCTCCGTTTCGTGGCCGACAGTGATCCATGGATGGGGCACCTTGCTGAATCGGCCACGTACCATCAATGTTGGACCCATACATGAACCAGTTAGTCATTTTCCTATCTTTAGTTTTCTTCATTCTTTGCAGAAAACTGGGTAGAATCCTTTCCCAAATTAAGGGGATTCCCATTCTACTTTGCGGATTTTTTTTTCAGGATCGTACAAATTCCCCCCATCAGAATGGGGTCAGATCTGAACGTATAGGAGACTATTCTGATGTAGAGTGGTCCTGAAACTTGGATAGTTCATGGTAGAGTATTGGACCCAATATGGGACCAAACCTATAAATAAGGGGTCCCTAACCTTGTCTTTTACTTGATTCTTCACGAAAACAGAGATCTTTTTCATCTCCGTGTGCCTGCCTCCTTTGGAAAACTTCTCGTCTATGAACTAGCCTCTATTTCCATGAACTGTTCCTCATTCGTGCTTGACTTCACCCATGCACCGGTCTCCCAGCCACAAAATAAAGGTTTTAATCAATTAAAAATTAAGGTGCGACGGGCCACATAGGAAATCGCTACGTGGTTTCGGATGGTCCACGGACTGGAATAATCCAGATTTTGAAAATATTATGTTTTCCGAAAATAAGAATTTAAATTTGATGATTCTACATGGAAGCCTGATTCGCGGCATTCTGGCCAACGCCCCGTAGGCTAGAGTGTTGCGGACTTCTTCCACATGGGGATGGTTTGCGGGAAGCAGCTGTCATGAATAAATTGGTTTTTTGTCTAGATTTAATTATTTTGGACTAGCCATCTGTATGGTTTCCAAGATACAGGGAGAAAATATGGTTCCTCTTTGACCTGCGACTAGGACTACTGCTGATCCTCTTCCGATTGGTCCAGGGAGACATCTAGATATGATCCATAGAGCTGAGAAAATAAAATATAACCCTAGCCAACCCATAATTCCCGAAGATGGTGTTTTGAAGTACTTGCTCTCTCCTGAACTTCTGGGCTATATATCATTGAATCTTCTCCCACATTATTATTTTAGCCATGAAGACGATGTCCCTATCCCCCCTGTCTTCTCAGGTCTTTCTTCCCCTTGTTTGGAAGCATCGCCGAAGTGCACTCTAGTGAACCTCACCTAGTCAGGAGAGATGATCTATGATTCGGATCTGAAAGTTACTTTTATTTTGAGAGGCTCCGTTTGGAAACCAAGTGTTTGGTACACTTAGGACTTCTCCCAAGATGACGTCCCCAATAGTTACCCATCCTTGAAAAACCATTATCAAGTGTATCTTGACGTGGGATGGATCCCCAGGTTGGATCTTCGGTTTGATGGGATCTTCTCAAATGACTGGGCCTGGGCCTTCTGGGTCCATTATCATTGCCAAGAATTTCCTGAGTCACTGGAAGCTGTAAATATATACTTTGTACTGTGGGCTTCCCAGTTTTCTGTTTACCCACCATATTCGATCCTTCTTGACTTTCTCAGTCGCTTGTGTTCGAGCACTAACACATTCCACCTTGCCCATGGTGAAATGAGTATTAGTTTATGGGATTTCTACCAACTGGGAGGGCTTCCGATCATTGGGGAGATGTATGATGAGTTTCTTCCCACTCTTGACGCATGGGACGATGTCGAACATGTGCCTTCGTTGGCGAGGGATATGCTAGTTATGGTGGAGCGGTCACTGGGTTGGCCCTTGAGCACCCACTCTCTTATCCCCTATAGATCCTAGATAAATTTATTTATGGAGGCCATCGGCCCTATGATGATGGTTAACTCCCCTGGACTCAACCTTCTCAACAATCACGAACTATCCCAGGTTCCAACTCGGCGATTCTGGAGGTGGGAAACTATCTTTCATGGGGTTATGAGGTGCGCCCCAGTGTGCCACCTATGCTCTGGGTGGAAGGTATTTTCTCCATGTTATTAATCGAGTGTCTATTTCCATCTCGAGATATCAACCCAGGTGTCAGGGATTTCACCATGATGATGGCAGTTGAGCTGGCAGGAGGCCACCAGGTGAATCTAGTTGTGCCCACTTTGTCTTGTATTTACAAATCACTGATCTACATGATGTAGGTCGGGTCACCCTTTCTTCTGAGTGGTCCATTTAAATTATTATATGGCTGGGTAGCGGATCATTGCTACTATTATGAGTATTGTCATAACACAGTCTTCCCACTTTCTACACTTCGTCCTACCCTAATTGATATAGATGGAGTTCGTCTGAAGTCCCTCATCTCTAATGAAGTTGTCAAGATTTTGAGTGACTTTTCCCAGTTCACTTTCACTCTCTACCCCACTCCGTCTGGCTTCGTGGTTGACGGCCACAGGGGGAGCTTAGAAGAGCATTATTACATGATTTCACTAAAAAACGGGTTTTTATCCGCGCGGATTGATGGGGTTTATCTGGATGAGTTATACACCCCATATCGTTTTTCTCTCCATTTTGGATGCATGAAACTGCATGTTTCCCTTCCCCACCCTTAGGCCTGAGGACTGTATCCGACCATTCTCTGCCAATGGTAGTTGATGTTGATGCGGGAGGGATCTGGCACAAGGATTCCCTTACCTAATGTAGGAACGGCTACCAGCCTATCCTTAGAGTATGCGAGAATGTGGATAAAGCATTATCCATATGGGATCATGGGTTAGGATATTTAAAAATTTCCAAAATCACGGCTTACTGTGGCTGTTGTTCATACCGTACCTTCCTCATAGACATTGAGGGAGCACCGATTGATGGATCACAGGTCAGAGCGGCTCAGGGGATCTTCCTCTTCTAACCCCTCTGCTGCCAAAGTTCAGAAACATACAATACTTTTGGATGTAAATGAGGATGACCCTATGACTTCGGGCCCCCATGATGTAATTCTTGAATCTCCACCAGTCGATACTAGACTTACCAGCTCAACTCCCAAGCTCAAACCAGGGCTAGAGGCTTCTGACCCTCCAGTCTCAGAACCATATTCTAGTGCACACATTTCTGCATTGGCCGCAATCCCAAACATCATTCCTATGCTATCTAGAATGGATACCAAAGACCCTCGTGTCATGGAAGACCACCGATCAGTATGAAGGTAGTACTGGCCCCAGATCTGTGAGATTGTTGACGAAACTCCTCTGGATAAGATGGTGACTAAAACTGAAGCCCTTCACCAACTCTTCCTAGGCATGGGGTCAGGTGGGTTTGTCTCTCGAAAAATTCATTTTATCGCTTTCCAGGTTGACATTTCCCGTGGCGAGGTTTCCTCTAGTGAACACAAAATTTCTCACCTCACTTCCTTTCATTGCGGGACCTGATATTTTGAGGAATCTATGATGAAGCTCCATCGGCTGATAGCACTAGAGGAGAGCTCTCAAGATCAGGCGACCGCCCTATCTACTAAGTTGCATGAATGCGAATATCGAGAAGTGATGCTGAGGGATCAATTTTCATCATTGACAGGTGACCTTGAAGCTAGCAGGAAAGGAACAACGATCTCCAAAGGACGGTTAGGCATACTCGTTCGGTGGCCGAAGTAAGGCCAGGTAGAAGGTTGTGCTGGAGAAAACATGTAATAACCTTCACTCCATGGATTTTGATATGATGGAGTGAGCGAGCCAGGATCATTTTTGATTTTTAAATCTACTTCTATACATTT
This sequence comes from Viscum album, assembly GCA_963277665.1. Lineage (NCBI taxonomy): Eukaryota > Viridiplantae > Streptophyta > Magnoliopsida > Santalales > Viscaceae > Viscum > Viscum album. The sequence goes on from OY728166.1 coordinate 1,137,948,556, forward strand.
TTTTTACATATTTCGTTGCTGCGAAGGAGAGACTCCGGCTTGTGGGTGTCCTCCAATTTTGTCCAAATGGAATACAGTCTGCTGTCGATCTTTCCTTTCTGTAAAATTTGACTGTTACGGGAACAACTTTTGTATAAATAATGACTCACTGAATCAGAATTAATCATAATTTGGGAAAAAGGTTAAATAAAAATGAGCTCTAATTTTTTCCTGGATGATGGGATTCAACGAGAATAGTTTGACTATTATTAGGGTTTTATAGAAAAACCCCACAAAATTTATGTATTTTCATTCAATACAAAATATTTTCATGGGACCATTTGGTGTGGACCCAGCGGGTGTGGCTCAGCTTTTTATTAGGTTTCCCTTTTCAGATTTTTGGCCAAATGGACTTTAAGCCTCTTTTCTTTTGTGAGCAGTTTAAAGTCCCACCGACAAGACTATCATTACTGATGTTTTAGGTCAAAAAAATTTGACCAGATATGGTGGGGTGAGGACCTCGATGAGGTTTGGTTGATTAAAAGATGTCTCATCACCTTTCGGACGCACGTGGGGGGAACATTGAACAACATGCAGGTCATGTCACAAGGAATGGGAGTCGTATCGGTGTGCAGAGGTAGGAAAAGAGTCACCTAAGGAAGAATTTCATTTTTCAGATGAGCTAGGGGCAATCAGTATGCAGAGCTGGTGAGGGCATGGTATGTGTGGTCGTACAAAGGTGTCCTTAAGTCAATGACTGTCCATTTCTGATGGCTCGAGGTCTTCATGGAAGTCCAGACCATGGAAACCACCATGGGTGGCTTGGGGAAGGGAATGTGACGTCTGAAAGGGTTTGGGAACATCTGTATTAATCAGGAGAACAAAAAAAGGGTCCCCTTATTACGCATTTAACTAGCATGAGGGAAAGTTGGAGCTTGGGGCAGTTTAAAGTCATGTAGTTGGGACATTCCTTAAAATGGAACGGCTTCCCCGGGTTCTCGGTAACTACTCAGAGACGTTCCACCATATTCAAGAAGGGTTGTGAAAGGGGTTGGTAAATTTCAAGATAGAGGGTTTTCGAATCCGGGAAGGATATGGTGGCTTAGAGGCCAAGAGGCGTACGAAGAGAATCATTTCCTAATGAAATAATTCCTTTGGTAGACGGGAAAGGGTGATCAATATACAGGGCTTCAAAGGGCATGATATGCATAGTCCTGCAAAGGTGTACTTAGGCCAATGATTTTATTCTCCTAACACCAGGCATCTTCAGGGAAGTTGAGATTCGGGACCACCAGGGGTGGCTTGCAAGGGTTCATCTCTTTTTGGGTACATAGTGTGATTTATGAAAGGAGGGTGCCTGGATACAGGAGAAACATCTAGGATGAACTTCCCGGGAATGGGTGAAGTCATTCCTTCTCACGCTGGTGTGAGATGGTGGTTTGGGAAGGTCTGGCCCATGTATTGAGGGAATAATGAAAAACTCTATTTCTAATTGAACCCATGAAGAGTTCGGCCATGTAGTTTAACGTCATGTGGCAAGTATGGAGGGAATTTTAAATTCCATGTTGTTTAACATCATGCGATAAGGACAACATCCGTGAAGTTTGACGTCATTCTATAAAGATGAGGATCATTATTGTAGATACTGTGCAGTTTAACGTCGTGCAGGGAGGATGGGGAGCATTTTTAAGCATGTGAAAATTCTTATAGTTGGAGGCATTTCCCTGGATGTTTAATGCTTGGTCTTTGGAGCTCCACGCCAAGTGGCAAAGACATATTCCATGTAGTTTTAATCATCATGCAGAATGGATGTAGTTGCAAAGGCCACTCTTGATTAGAATGTAACCGGGATCAAATATCTCTTCATGTACAAGACGTGGAGAGGGGATGATGGTGTAAATCATGGTTCTGAGGCTTCATGGATCAGGAAGGATGATAAGGGGGCTCTGAGGCCGGTAAGCATACGAGGCTAGGAAGAGTATCGCCTGAGGAAATCATTCCTTTAGTAGACGGGCCAAGGGATATCAACATGCAGAGCCACTGAGGTCATGGTATGCATAGTCATACAAAGTTATCCACGAGTCTATAAGTTTCCACTTCTGATGGCCATGAATTATTATGAGGATCTGCAATTGTTCGGGCCACGAAGTCTATCATTTGGTAAGGAAATATCTGTACATGTGAGGGATGTTCATCCCCGGTTGCTGTTAAGACTAAAAGAGTTCACCATGATGATTTATCTTGTGCATGGGCTGTACCATTACTCCATGCAGTTTAATGTCATGCCGTAAGGATTATGTACTCGTAGTTTAACGGTCGTAGAGTTTGGAAAATTGGGTGACTATTTCTACAATCACCTCGGAGGGATATTTAGTTAGGATGCTATGGTATACATTGAACAAGTGTGATTGAAGGAGGGTTTAAACTATAAAACTGGGGTTTCACATATTAAGAGGTATGGTATGAGGGCTCTGAGGCCGGTAAACATACGGGGCTAGGAAGAGTATCGCCTGAAGAAATATTGCCTTTGGTAGACGGGCCATGGGATATCAATATGCAGATCTGCTGAGGTCATGGTAAGCATAGTCGTACAATGGTGTCCACAAGTCGATAACATTCCACATCCGATGGCCATGGATGATTATGAAAATCTGGGATTTCTCATATTATAGAGTTCGGCATATGGGGATAATGGTGTCCAAGAATACAAGAAACATCTTCACCGCAATTTCCCGCCAAGTAAAAGTAGCCTAGCCCTGACTTGATGTTTGTAGATGCTAATAGTCATGTGAACCATAGGTGGATACATAGGCTAACCAGGTAAGGATACCCTTGCAACGTTTGGATGTGACAGGGGAATGGACTTGTAAACCATTGCTCCATAAATTTTAGGATTGGGAGATATGATATGGGGGACCTGAGGACTATAAGTGTATGGAGATAAAAATATTATCGCCTGAGTAAATCTGGAATTTCGTATACGGGCCATAGGCTATCAACATGCAGTGTCACTGAGGCCATGGTATGTATAGTCGTACAATGGTGTCCATGGGTAGATGACTTTCCACTTCTGATGGCCATAAATGATTATGAAGATCTGCAATTATCCGGGTCGTGGAGTCTGATGTATAGAGAGGATGCATCCAAATGTTCAACGAGTATCCCCATTCCATTTTTCCGTATATCTTGGGTAGGTCATGATGCAGTCCGTGCAGTTCACCATCATGCGGTGAGGACGATGTCCGTGCAGTTTTAATGTCATGCGGTGAGGACAAAGTCAGTGCAGTTTTAACGTCGTGCAGTGAGGATGAAGATGGTCTGTCGTAAAAAGGGGATTCCATGCAGTATAACGTCATACATTAAGGATGAGGGGTATATATACATATGTTTTCTTTTATTAGCGGCTGGTCTATGAGATAAGATCCCGGCATCGCTACGTATCCTGCGAGGGGAGGAATCAAGCCACACGTAGTTATTTTGGGGAATACACCCTGTGCAGGTCTGGTCTGTATGAGGGAAAGGGGCAAAAAAATTCTTATCCATGCAGTTTAACGCCGTACGGTAAGGATGATGAATACACCATGTGTAGTTCCTGTCCTTACACGGGGGAAAGGGGGTATTTTTATCTTCATTTGGGGTGGCTGGGTGAGGATGTGGGATCCTGGAATCACTACATATCTTGCAGGGGCAGGAATCAAGCTGTATGTAATTCATTATAAGACAATACACCCTGTGCAGATCTGGTCCATACCTGAGGGAAAAGGGAATTTTTAATCATCATTTGGGGGTGGAAGGGCCAGAATGGGGGACCCTAGTTTCACTATGTACCATGAAAAGGTATGAATCAGTCCATACATAGTTCTCTGAAAGAGATACACCCCATGCCAAGTTTGTCTGTACAGAGGGGAAAAGGGCACATTTAACTTTATTTGGGGATGGATGGGCCAGGATACAGAACCCTGACGTTGCAGCATATCCTACAAGGGTAGGAATAAAGCCGTACATAGTTCTCTAAAATTTTTGCAGTTTAAAATCGTGCGGTGAAGATGAAATACTCTTAGTTTAGGGTCATAGAGTTTGGGCCAATGGGGCTTGGCAGTTGAACATCTTGAGTCTTAGACGATAAATGCTTTTTTGTTATGTGAAATAATTCTTCAAAAATCTCGTATTTGTAGGAGTGGTGGTGAACTGCCCATCCATGGAGATCATGGCGTATACTCCGTTGGAGTAGACCATGTGTATAACATATGGTCCCTCCCACATGGGATCTATCTTTGGAAGTTTTTTTTGGGTATCATTGGGGCCTGGAGGACCAAATCCAGTTATCCTTCCAAGAAATACCAAAGACGAACCTTTTTATTGATGGCTCGTGCAATCCGGTTCTGATATACTTACAGATGGTGCAAAGTTTGCAACTGCTTCTCATCCAGCTGTTCCAATTCAGCTGGCTATTTTTCAGATTTCTCATCATTGGATAACTGATCACAAATGGAAACATGGAGTGAGGGAAATTAGAGCTCAATGGGAAGGACCGCTTCTGTTCCATATAATAATGAGTACAGAGTTGACTGAGTAGCAGTGCAGATTATGGTTTGATAAGCCCACAATGCATGAAAAAGTTTATCTAGCCATGATTTCTTGTCTTTGTCCACCAATTTCTGAATAATGTTGGATAGATTCTTGTTGAAAGACACTATTTTTCTGTTGGCCACTGTATGGTGTCAGGATGAGTGGTTAGCCTTGATACCACATTCTTGGTATAGTTTCTCCAATTGAGTAGAGCAAATGTTGGTGATGTTATCCATCAGTATGGTATGCAGGATTCCAAATCTAGTGATGCCATTGGATTTCAAAAAGCTTACAATGTTTCTTGCCCCTAATTCCTTGAGTGCTAAAACTTTTTACTATTTGGAAAAGATGTTGGTTGCTATGAGGATATTCTTAAATTGTTTGGTCGTGGCGGGAGGATATGGTCCCACACCGTCTATTCCCCAAATGGAAAATGGCCAGGAGTACTTGGCCTGATCAAGTAACTCTGGGGGTTGGTGAATGAAGTTGGCATGAATTTGGTAGGTGTGGAATTTTGTGTTAAAGTGCTCGAAATATTGTACCATGGTGGGCCAATAGTACCCAAGCCTTCGAACCTAATGGGAAATCTTAGACCCAGACTGATGTGCTCCAAATACTCGGACATGCACTTCAGTCATGACAGCAGCGGTCTCCTCCCCTTCAATGCATCTAAGGAGGACCTAATCAAAGACTCATTTTTAGAGGACCCCTTGCTGAATCATGCCACCATATAGGAAAAAGTTGATTTCCCTTCTCTGTATGTGCTCTCGTTCAGCCCAGTCTGATGGAAGTTCTCCCCTTTGAAGGTAGTTTGCAATGGGGGTGATCCAACCGGTGGCAGGAGCATATGGCTCAGGGACAAGACTGACTTCATTGATTTCTTTCATCTTAGTCTGAAAAAATGGAAAGAGCATTTGACGATGAGAAATACCAATAATTGTTTCACCCCTGTCTGGGTCAACTAGGGTTGTGGCCGCATTAGCTAATGCATCGGCCTAGGCATTCTGGGACTGGGGAATATAGGTCAATGCTGGATCTGTGGAGAATTCTGCGATTATCCCTTGGAAATGGTCTAATTGGGGAATCAACTCCTCTTTTTTAATATCATAGTAACCATTGACTTTCTTGATGACCGGTTCCAAGTCACCTTTTAACTTAAGGTGATGTACTTGTTCTTGGAGTGCGAGCTCCAGGCCTGCAATGAGGGATTGATACTCCGCTTTATTGTTCGTACATCCTTCTGACAAGAGGAAGGAATATGGAAAGACCACCTTTTCTGGGGACATGAGTATGTTCCCCAAACCCACCTTGTTAAACATAGGATCCTCCATCCTCTTCCCTGTCGGGCTTCGGTATGCGCCATCGAAGTACATTTCCCATGCTGGGAACTCCTCCTGAACTGAGAAGATGTATTCATCAAGTAGCTCAACATCTGTTGTGGTGGTCCCTGTCCAAGGGTGATCCTCCAGAAAATCTGCTAATTTCTGGCCTTTGATGGCTTTCTGAGGCACAAACCAGGTGTCGAACTATTGCAGGATGACTTCCCAATAGGATAAGCGCCTAGTCAGTATCGGGTGGCGGAGGATGTACTTGAGCGGGTTACTACACGAGACCAAATATACTTCATGATTCTGAAGATAATGTCACAAATTTTGAACTGGGAATACCAATGCCAAACAACTCTTCTCGGTGTTTGAGTATCGATTTTTAGTGTCAATCATGGTTCAGTCAAGGTAATAAAGATTGTTTTCACTGCCGGCGTCATTTTTCTGTGCGAGGAAGGCTCCCAGTGACCGCTATAGGGTCGTCATGTATAGGATAAGAGGACTTCCTTCAACCCGGGGCATGATCAACAGTAATATTAAGAGTTACTTCAAAAGGATGTCGAATGCCTCTTGGAAATCATCTGTCCATGGGTATGTTACACCCTTTTTCATTAACCTGCTGAAGGGAAAAAAATTTCCCACCAGATTGGCTATGAACTGCCTAATGTAGGACAAGTGTCCTTAGAATCCTCTCAACTCAATGAGACTGTGGGGAGGTGGTAAACCAAGGATAGCCATTTTCTTTTCAATGTCAACTTCAATGCCATGATGGAATACGATGAAGCCAGGGAATTTCCCTGAGGTAACCCCGAAGGTGCATTTCAAGGGGTTCATCTTCAGGCTATGTTGTCAAAGATTTTTGAAGACTGTTTCAAGGTCTAACAGGTGATCTAAGCACTGTCTTGATTTGACCACCAAGTCATCCACATAGCATTCGACAAATCCCCCTAGGAATGGTTTAAAGATATGATGCACGGTGCATTGATTTGTGGCGCCAGTGTTTTGAGGCCAAAGGGAATGACCCTGTAACAAAATACTCCTTGAGGGGCTATAAAGGGAGTGGATTCTTTGTCTTCTCAAGCCATCCTGATTTGATTATACCCAAAATAACCATCCATGAAGGAGGGATCTTCATACCTATCCATTACATTGGTTAATAACTCGGAGATCAAGACCAGGAAATCATCTTTTGGGAAATACTGATTGAGATATCTGAAATCGATGCCGAAGCAGATTTGTCTATTCTTTTTCTTGACGGGGAAAATTTTGGCTAGACAGATGGCCTATTGGACCTCCCGAATGAAGCATCCTTTAATAAGCTTATTGACTTCAGCCTCTATTTTGGCATCTTGTGTGGGGTGCGTACTTGTGGCTTGTTTATAGCCCCAGTGGTCTTCTAGAAGACATAAGTGGTGTGTTGCCACTTCGAGATTGAGTCCCAACATTTATCTGTAATTTCAAGAACAAACATCTCGATGTTGCTTCAAGAAAGAGGTATATACATTGTGCTCCTCAGGATACATGGATGTACTAATGAGAGTGGGCCTCAGGTCTTCCTCGGTACCCAGGATTATTTCCCTAAGCTCGTCCATAGTGGTGGAGATACCTTCCTCAAATGCGGGTGGTGCATCCCTGAGATCTTCCTCCTCTTCTTCCACCACATTATCATCTTCTTGATCCGACGGGGGGAGAGTTCTTGGAATGAGATCTTGGAAATCTAGAGGAAAAGGAATTATAGGAGTCCTCGCTCAAGTATTCACCCCCAAATTGAGGGTTAGTGGTCGTTTCTGAATCATCACACCCGACCGTTATTGCTAAAGTCAGTAGGAAAACTATGTACATGTTCGGACTTGAACTACTTCCCTCAACATGGTTGATGGGAAGTACATAGTCTCTGCCGAGATTCTTGAGTTGGTCTTCAGGAACCACTTCCAGACCATTTGGAGTGGGAACCCAGTCGATACCATCGAGCAAAGGCTTCTTTTCTCTTTTTCTCATAAAACCCGGTGTCAATGTAGTGTGACTCAGAGATATCAAAAGGGGCCTTTTCAACATGCAATGTCCCACCTTGTTCATTAACGCAATACTTGATACACTAGTGATAGGATTAAGGAATGTAAATGTGCTTATGGAGCCACGAACATCCCAACATGGCATTGAATGATGTGTTCTGCCAGACCATAAGGAATTCTGAGTAGGTCACAAGGTCGCCAAAATAGGTTTTTAGCTTTATTTTCTCCATTGGCTTCTGTTCACACTTATCGTAATGCAACAGAGTTGTGGGTGAGGGTATTAGATCGTCCTCACTATATCCTAACTTATGAAGTGTCTGTAGGGGATGTAGGTTAACTCTAGAGACGTTGTTAATAAAGACTTTCTAGATCTCAACATCATTTAGTGTACTAGACACATATAGTGGTTTGAGGGTTACTTGCATGATGGAATATTCTTCCTAATCAGTAAAAGAAATCACCGCATTGCATTCAGCCGGGCCGGTCTCCGTTCGGTAAATCTCGACAGTGGCTACCTACGGTTGAACCTCCTGGGGGCTGAGTAAGGCTTCTATGAGTGCCTCCCTAAGATCCATTGGCAAACTTAGGGCATCCAGGATTGACAGTTTGGCTGGTACGAATGCCTACCGCTTAAGAATATCATATTTCTGCTCCAGAATCCGACTCTTCTCCATTGGTGGGAGAGTTTTAGCAGAAAACATGAGAGGTGAAGTACGTGACGAGGAGGGACCGACCATGGGGTCAGATGTCGATGTTGTTCCCACGTTTTGGGGACTTGGCCGGGCTGGTCTGCTTGTGCGCATTAGGCGGCTAGACACTTGTTCCTCCTCTGAAGGGTATCAAAGAATTACGGGGCCAGAGTGGTTGCTTGTGGAGGTGGTTGTATATTCTTTCTCCTGCTGAGTTCATTGAAGGTCTCTCCCATGGGTTTCTGAGTTATTAATAGTTTTGGCCAGGGTAAAACCATAGGGTTGGTTTCGGCCATGATTGCACCTACCTTGGTATCCCCTGCTTCTGTTATTCCTCCTCCCGGCCCCTTGTGTTGGGAACTTGGGATCATTAACATACCCTTTTTCAGGGAACGATTCCATTAGATGGATGAAATTGATGGAACCAGTGATTAGATTCTCGTCCTATGACAGGTCAACATGGTCTGTTGTCCCTAATGGTGCTGTTTGGTGGGTCGGTGCCCCTGGCGCCATGTTTGGTGGCATAAAATCTGTCAACGTCAGGGCTAGCTTCAGCCTCATTGTGGACTCCTCCTCTTGCACTTGTCTCCTATCTTTTTTATTACACCTGTATTACTAGCTCGTGGAGGGTTTTGAGGCTGATATTGTCAGCTGTGCGGCATTAGGGGCTGTTGGCGGCAACACCAGCTACTGTAGTTGAGCTCGAAGTATGACCTGAGCTCGATTGACAGTTTTTTAAGTCATCCAATCATCAAATTCATGCCCCTTCTTGCTGGTGACTTCTTTCCACCCCTCCCATTTTTCGGAGTCAGTGGTACAAATATACATCACATGTGCTAGGGGTGGTCCTAGCTCGACCTACCCGGAGTCTACCATTCTTTGCAGGATCATTTTTAAGATAAAGAATTCCCGGATTTTGTGCCCCAAAATTCGATGGTAGGGACAATATTATGGCCTTCCGTCATGTCCAAATTCTTTGGGATTCTTGGATCTAGGATGTGGAGAAAATTTCAATTCATGGAGGCGATAATGCATCTGTGGACTTCGTCCTCTCAGAACGTGTATACATTCTATCTTCGTTCCTCGAACTGGTTCCGCTTGATCATCTCTGATCATCCCGCTTGGATGAAGGTGACCTCTGATATACAGGGGGACTTGGATGATTTGGTGGAATCCGAGGAAGTGGAGTACGTGCAAGGGCTGGCTTGAGCGTCGCAGAGGACACTTCAACTCTAACTATTCTCCTTGCAGGAGCCTTTGAGGCTATTCGGGACTTTAGATTCGTCTGTTTCATGGAGTCTTCAATTCTATGGGAAATGGAAGATAGATTACAGAAGCTAGTGGCGTACTCCACTTTTATGAGCGGTGTTCACATCTTATCTCAAAGGATATCGATGCATATGGTATGTAACTCATCTTGGGGTATTGGCCTATTTAGAGAGTAGGTCAGAACCTTCCATCTGGCGATGAAATCTGAGACCCTCTCGTTCTCCCTCTATTTTCAATTCATGAGGTCACTGACCGTTGTTTTATGTAGCGTTGAGATGAAGTGGAATAGTAACTACTACTGATGGTCTTCCCAGCTTTTTATTGACTGAGCTGGCAGATTCGTATACCAGATGAAGGAAGATCCTTGCACATTCTGCATGAAGCATCTGAGATTCACTGCTTCTTATTGTTCCATATTTCCCATCATAGGGTCGCAATAAGACGTGTAGTGCATCAAATACTGTTATGGATCACCTAATCCATTGAAAATATGGAATATAGGGCTCCCAAAATTGGGTGGTGGAGGCGTTTTTCTCACCCAATCTAGGAAGGGCTTTCGCTTTGGCAGTACTGGAGCGCGTCGACCATCAATTGCTTCCAATCGAGCGGTCAGTGCCTCTATGTTGTTGGAGAGACCCTGGTTTACATCATGTTGGGCACGGTCTTGGGAAGGTGTAGCCCGAGGCATTGCTTGAGGATCTAGATCGGCTGACTCCAAGGGTGCATATGCCGTTTGTGACACCTCCAGGGGGCTCAGACGTACTCGCTCTAGTTGCATCCTTAGTGAAGGTAAGTCTTGGTATTCATCCAAAACCATGTTCAGGGAGTTGGATGGGATGGGCACCGCATTGGGTGGGGGCCCTGATCGCGCTTCATTTTCTGTGGAAAACCATGGTCTTTGAGGTGCACCTACTAAGAGTCCAAGGTGTGGATCTTCTTAGGAAGTGATTTCAATAAGACGGTTCCTCTGGAGTAGCTCAATGTTAAGCTGACTTAATTCTTTCATTTCCTCTCCCTATTGAGTGAATCTCTCATCGAGCGTAAGTGGCTTGTTTTTATCGAGAGAAGGAGGCAGGTTAAGTGTAACCTAACCTTTGTTATTATCCTTATTGGATGCTCGCAGGGTAAGCGGAGGAGGGTTATCTAGGAAGGAAACCATAATTAGGGAGGTCCTCTGATTCCGGATATGCACACCTGATGGTTCGTTGGGAGTCATAGCCTGAACAAAACCATCGTCTCTCGATCCATCCGGATTTGCATCATCTCCGGTGTCACCCATGGGGTTAACCTATATGGCGTTGATGGATGCATATCGTGGGGTAGAGGATATGTCATCTTCCAAATAGTAAAATGATGTACCACACCTTTTACTAGTCTTCCCCTTCCTGTCTCAGGATTGCTTTCAGACTCCTTGACGAAGGGTGATGTGGAGAGTTCTTTGATGCGACCTTACGGTACACCTCCCTCCTGATGGGGATGATGATCCAAAAGACAGGATAGGATAGGAACTTCCTCTTCTGACTGTCCTACCCAGATGTGAGAATACTAATTCTCGTGGGGGAGGATGTTGTTGAGGTGGTAAAAATTCCCCCAGTCCTGAGGGATGGGGTTGGCTTCGTTCATTGGACGTTGAGTCCCTTCCCATCTTTATTGGTCTTATGGGGGCATTTGTTGTTAAAAATTCCCCCAACCCTGTAGGCTGGGGATGACCCTGGATTGCGACATTGGATGAAACAATCACTACCTGCCTAATCTTGTATTCCCCAATTCGGGTGTGAACTGGATCTGATGCCGATTTCACTTGTGAATAAATCCCCTCTGGGAAGGCACACAATGACTATTGATTGGCATCTCTTAGGAGAGAGTCATGTTTTATGTTTTCGGTGGCCATATTTAGGAGTTCGTGAATGGATTGTTCCCATTTGGCCTGACGCTTCTGGGACTTACTCATTGACCATCTCTGTTGGGTGTTTTGCCTTTCCTGAATAGGGAGACCACTCGATTGTTGTCTTGACATGATGACGTTGCAAGAAATTATGCCGAACAGGTTGTTCTAGGTGGGTAACAGAGTGAAATGCAGAGCTCCATGTTCTCCCCATCCTATGATATGGACCCCCGTCGGAGCGTCACCAATGAGGCGGTGAAACTGGTGCATTGCATGGAGGCAGGCTAACTCAAGGTTTCCTTTACGCCTCACAGGTCGCAGTTGCTGCGCCGAAGGGAGAGCTTCTCGATCGATGTGATGTATGAGGTCTCCTATTGTCTTGACATGTTCTACGTACCCATCATAGGAAAGGATGCATGATTTCATCTAGTAGAGGGTAGTCCATATATTGGAACGAATTTCGTGCACACATTCTTCTGACAAAATTCTGGGTATGTTTAATTGAGAGGTGTACGTGGGAAAAAACATAACTGGTACATCATTTCTGGCTAGTCGTTTCCTCGGGTGAAACATGTCGGCATTATCCACCACCAGTGATTCCTCTACCTGGTCACCCCAACTGAGATTCTCACCGATAGTGTGGTCGGAGGTAGGGGGCCCGGTAGGTATTGAATTTTCATGTGGGTGATTCTGAGGTGGTTGAGAAGATGAACATGGACCCAAACCGTCTCCTGATTGAATATGGGTGTCGTTGATGACTAACTGGGAATCTGACAGGCTTGATCCCATCCTTCCGAGTGCCTCGGCATATGAAGGATTTTCTATGCTTGATTCGTCAGGGGGAGGACTTTCTTATTTATATGATATGTCACTGTGGGGAGGGCCTTCACAATGGTGGCCACAATGGTGAGGACTACCATTACAGCCGCCACATGGAGAGAACCTATAGGGTACACGCTAGGGAGGCCCTTCAAAATCTACCACATTTAGGGGAGGTCCTTCTCGTTGATTGGCATCTAGGAGTGTAGGGCCTCCCCTATCCGTGTCGTAATGGAGAGTGCTACTGTTACTACTTGACGCCTCACTGCATAGAGGACTTTTATAGTGCATACCCCGGGGAGGACCTCCAAGGCATGTAGAATTATTATGGGGAGGGCCTTTGCAACAGCTTCCATCATGGTGAGAATGACCATCATGGCTTGACGTTCGATTTTTATCTTGGGGAAGACCTTCAAGACACATTGCGAAAAGGGGAGTACCTCTTTGTTGCTCGGGGCCATTGTGGGGAGGACCTTCGCAATGGAAGTCGTGGTGGCGAGGACTACCATCATGGCTACCGTAAAGAGAATGTCTAATGGGTACACCCTGGGGAGGGCCTTCATAATGTACCAAAACGAGGGGAGGGACTTCTCGTTGCTTGACGTCTCTACATTGAGGACCTCCATTATCAGAATGGCAAGGACTACCACCGTGATCAGATGTCTGGATGCGCGGAGTGTCATTACAATGTAACCCCTAGGAAGGACCTTCAGGGCAGACCATTACAAGGTGAGTTCCTTCTTTTCATGATGAGATGTTATAGCTGGGAGGGCCTCCGTAGATGCGACTATGATAGAGAGGACTACTATCATAATTTGGGGTCCCACTGCACAGAGAGTGTTTGTAGTGTATATCTTGGTTAGGACCTTCAGGGTCGACCGCAGCAGGTGGAGGGACTATTTTCTGTTCGATCTTCTAGTCACATGGAGGGCTTACGTGACTAGCATCAAAAGAGAAGCTCTCGTGATCGATCAGTATATGCCCGTGGGGGAGGCCCCAACGGGTGCTCTAGGGAGGACCTTCAGAGCTGCTAGTAGAGACATTGCGTGGAGGACCTTCAAAACTGCTAATACCATCCCCATAATATGGTAATGGGTGGGCAGGGTTCTGTGCATTTGATATGTGCTTAGTGGAATTGGGAACCCTTGATTCTAGCAAAGCGAAGTCATGAAACCTCTCATTATTTTCCGGATACCTTCGGTGCATTCGGGGAACTTTCATGTGGGCATCAGGGAACGTCTGCTGTTGATTACATCCATCACATTCGGGTCCCTTTCTAATTGGGTCCCGTGATACTGTCGGGATATGAATACGAACATATTGACTTTTATTAGGGATATATTCCTGCTTTGGAGCATCCACCATGATGGATGGGTGTCATCCAGTTGGAACGAGTGAAGATGCTCGATCCGGTTGCCCTTGTATCATGGAATATGGTCGAAGATCCTCCTGGGAAGATGCAAGGATGTAGATCTGCTTAGAGGCGGCTATCTCATCTCATAGATGAGTCACCTCAATTGGGGAGATGGGATCACGGGCCCGAATCCTTGTTGTTCCGGCTTATGCAATTATATTCTGAAAGTCTGCAGGATATGATCTGGGATCGATAACTGCTCCTCAATCATTTACACGATATGAAGAGAGACATCTTTGGATGGAATGGGTATAAAGGCCCATTCCATTATCGGATTAGGAATATCCTGCTTTGATCCTTCGGTGGTCAGTGGGTACTGACAATTATCTTATGTTGGGGTGGGTGAACAAGTCTACCCCTATGCTCGGATATGCCAGTTTATCTCTCCATTTTCCACCACATTGGGATGGAAGACATTACATGCATCTGTAGGGAGCTGGCCCTGAATGTGTTGGTCCCCCACCGTATGAAGTTGGTGACCTTTTTTGGCAGGGAGACATGCCATCCTATTAATTGTTGCCACATCTGGATGGTGGGATTTGTTGAGCGCCACCACATCAGGATGGTAGGGTTCAGGAGCATCTACTAGGAGCTGGTCCTAGAGGCGCTGGGTAGAAACCACATCTAGTTGGTGGGATTCATGACCCTAGGTAGGGAGAGGTTCATGCCGGGTAGGTTTCGTCCTGGGTGAGTGACATGCCTGATGGATCTCGGCGGGGATGCGCACCTGCTCGTATAATGCCGCCATGTCTGGATGGAAGACTTTGGAGGAGCGTACAATTGTATGTACCTACTCAAAATACGTCTCCATGAGTGATAAGTAGAGCTCCTCTTCAGGGACAAGGGTGATGACAGGTCCCTGGATGTATGTTTTCCGCCCTCGTCAGGCAGTCCGAGCGGTTGGAGCTCGGGGAGCATGGGCCTGGATCCTCAGGGCGACATCCTCCTTATCGTGACGATATTGAGTCACGACGTAACCATGACGACGTCTTCCTATGTTGGACAAAGAGAAGAAACCTCGTTTAGTGGGGATGAAGTCCTTAGTGTCGACCTCATTTGCCTCCCAAAGATAAGAGAGGTATGTGTTTTCTCGTTCCGGGGATAGACTCTCGAAACGGTTTGAGATGGCAACAAGATCCGTCTAAATCTACTTTGGTGGCCACTGCTAGGAATTCGACCGTCGAGTCTTGGCGGATTGGAGGGCGTGCATGACTACCTCCGCCATCGGGATAGTACCGTTCAAGTGGTACTCTCAGATTAGTGCATCCGAGACCCAGCGTTGAAGACGATGAGTAGGTGACAAGGTCCTTCATTGGTGAGGATGTCCGGTCACTGCGAAGCTTGAATTACATGTCTGTGAGTCCCTCTATGATGCCATTAGATCAAAGGGAGTCATGATTGGTACCTATAAAATATTTCAATAAATAAAAACAACAAACTCGTCAAAGCAGAATCTCATGATTCCAAGCATAATTAATGACCTTGATTGGCCCTATTTGTGAGTATAAGGGGGTATATAGTGGGATTAGGTAAAATCTGTCATGATTAGTTAAAGATTCATGTCGGGTTCACCATTTCTTTTCAACCAATGGAAAAATGGGTTATTCCAGATGGTTGATTAGGGAAGTTTGGGTTTTTATTAATCACTCATATCAGGTGCACCATTTTTGTTTCGAAACTCCCAACAGTTCCATATCTGACGATACATGGAACTACTTTCCAAAGGTAGGGGTTCGCTGGGCGATTTGGCCAGTGATCCTTATGAACTCATACTGGTCGATAGGATGGGAATTCGGGATCATCGAACCCTTTTGGGTGGACTTATTTCCTGTTCCGGGACTCTCTGATAGATTTAAGATGTATTCATATGATCAGGAATATTTGGTTTATAACCATGCATAGTTTCCATGAATTACTCCTGGTTGGAAATGGTCAGTTGAACGTAGGGATTCAGAATCAGTTAGGCCTGAGGTTTACCATCCCTCATCGGATTAATGACTCCAAGGATTTTGGACTCATTGAGATGGCACTAGTTTAAATCCTCATAACCAGGTGCTCTGGAGTTTATTGTCATCCAGGGGGGACAGATAACGACTTGAGCTTTTGGATCGAACATGTGGAATGAGCTTCCTACGTATCCTTGTGAGAATAATCATAATCCAATTGATGGGACACGTCACCTTTTAAGGTGATGCGACAAGGACCCAACCATACAGTTTAACGTCTTGTGTCAAGGACACATGACCTAGAGTTTCCTGGTCAAAGTTGGTGCAGGACTTATGCCGAAGCGGCACAGGAGACACAAGGGACATGATTTTCTGGGCCGGAAGATGGTCTTTCTGAAGTAAAAGGACATGGTCTGATAGGGAAATATGTGTATCAGACATTAATACCGGGAATTCACCTCGGAGAGGTCTCCTATGTATCCCGGTTGGTCAGGAATCGAAGTCCACTTATTTCATAGAAGATTAGGTTTTACATGTGAGATTTTCTAGTTATTGGGATTGAACCTCGAGGAGGAGTCCTACATACCCCGCTTAAGTGATAGGGATTGAAACCCATGTTGTTCATTCTGAGGGGCATGATTGGGAATTACACATGGTTAGTGGCCCAAATTGGGATTGAACCTCGGTGAGGATTCCTACATACCCTAATTAAGATATAGAGATCAAAACCCACGTAGTTCGTTCAACCACCTCCATCGTGTAGATTCCGTGACCATAAAAAATCTCTAAGCTGATGTGAGTCCTGATCGGTGTGAGAAACAAGAGAATGCAATAGACTTGGCAAGCCTCGCACATTATTCCTATCGAGGGAAGGGGATGAATATGATGAGCAGAGGAGAAGTTTGGGACCACTGGACTCTCCTTCTCCCTGATGTAGGAGGAAGGTAGGAGTCACGCAACAGAGCAATGATCCTTCCATGATGAGAGGGGAAGAGACATTGGCTTCTGGAAAGGATGGTGTGGGGCTTACTCTAGGAGGGATGCCCTGCCATTCCCAAGATAGGGGAGAGGTTCTCACCATTGGGGATCGTCAAAAGGAATGGCGAGTGGGGTCCCTCAATCCTAGAAAGTGGAGAGGCAGAAAGGGGGCCCTTGGGCTCAGACCCTGAACTACCATGGGAATGTGAACCCATGAATGTTTCGGGGTCCTCTCTAGGGGCGTAGACACCCATTTTCCCTCACATACTATGGTTATGTGAAATCAATGCGGCATGCTGATGTGCCTGAGGGTTTCAACATATGGGTCTGGTGGCTTTGACAGAGGCCTTGGCTCGAGGCCAATGGATAGGCCAACAAAGGGATTGTGAAGGATAAGGCCGTATTGGAAGGAATTTATCTGGCTTGGGGAATGGAAACATCGAAGGAGTTGGCAAACCACATGGGTGCATGAGGAGTGGCTCCCTTCACATAGGTGGTGCTACGCGGCTGGAGAGGCTGTCCGTGTACCAGGGTAGTACGTGGACTGATAGGCATTCTGCGTACCAGGGTGGTACGTGGCTTTGGGTTTGACCCGCATACTAGGTTGGTATACGGTGGAGTCCGTGCAAGAAGTGGCAGCCAGGGGCGACGCTGGTCAGGGGTTCATCGATCGGGGCTTCGCCTTCATATAAGGGTGCTATGTGGTGCGTCAGATTGAAAAAGGGGTCTAGACTCCATGCTCTATGGGGAGTACTTCCATAGAGGGGACATGGCTTGAGGTCTTACTTTTTTTATTTTAAGTTCACGGTTCACCAATTGTTTATGCATTTCTCGGTTCCTTATTTATTCATTTCCAGTTTCATACCTGTTCAGGTTTTCAAATTGGAACTTCGCTATTTGCGAAATCCTAAGCTCCTTCCTCTGAAGTCCTTCCACCCGAATCTGATCAATAAATTTCCTCTCCACTCGATTTCCTTTTATATAGGGGTGAACGATATGTATATGTGGTCATCTGACACCTTTTGCAGATGCCCTTGACTGAAAACCCAGTTTTCAAAATGACTTGGTAAATCCGCAACTCGAAGGGGGTATTGAATTCACCTCACCCGCGAACGAAATCGGTTTTGGGGGGGGGGGGTCTTCGCGGCCGTACAGGGATCCACCTCTATTCCGTGAATGACAACCCACGTAGTCTGTCCCAGTTGACACGTTTCGCGGATGACGTGGTTTGTGACGGTGGACTGGCTTGGATCCCGTCCTGCTTCACGCCTCAGGAGGGTTCCTGCCTCTGTTTCTTGGACGACACTGATCCTTGGAGGGGGCATCTTGCTAAACCGGCCACATACCATCAATGTTGGACTAATATACGGACCGGTCAGTCCTTTCCCAATCTTAAATATTCTCTATTCTTTGAGGGAAATTTGGTATAAATAATTCCCAAATTATGGGGATTGCACTTCTCCTTTGCAGATTTTTTTCAGGACCCTACAACCACTCAGTCAAGAACATGTATAAATTCATGGGTAAATAGATGTTGAGGTTGGATCCACTCATCTCAAAAACATTTGAACATCCAGATTTATTTTTTCTAAGAGTATCATCCACCACCACTAGTAGCAAGACTCCTATAATACTTATATCTCCAGCTATAGTCTCGTTGAATTAACAATGATGTTTCCCATTCCCTGTTTATATTCCATCTCTATATTGAACGATTCAAGAAAATTTACCAACCTTCTATGCTGAATTTGTAGTTCCTTCTGAGAAAATATGTAACTTCAGTAGTAGTTGTCCATTGACACCACAATCCTCTTTCCCAAAGGATTGTGTCTCCTAAGACTAAGATTATTTACCATGAAAACTAATTTTACATTATATTTAGGGTAATTCATATCATATAGTCTCATCTACCTAGATCCTTGAATAACCACTGTATCCTCCTACATCTGAAATGGCTTGATGCCAACATTCGAAATGCCATAGTATGTGGTTTATTCCAAGCCTAGAATAGGTAAGGTGAGAATTAATGTTAATGTTTTCTAAATCATAATCATATGAAAAACAATCTTGAACATTTATGAAAAAATTAGTGTAACCTCTTTCTTTATCAGCCATGTCATCAGTGCTATCATACATGATATGTTATAGATAAAATTTCAATAATAATAATCTAACCCTACAAATTTTTGTTTCCCTATGAAATTATTAGGCCACTTAATATATATTAAATCTAAAATGTTCTTTGGGTCAAAAAAACCAACAATCTATGACAAATCATAACCATATAAATTCAATTTATCAAACAAGAAAATATATTTTTATAGCTTGGCATAATGACCATTCTCTATCAATATACTATAGATTATGTTAATATCTTCTAGAATGATCATTATCTCAATTGTATTACACTACAATGATGTCAATGATAACCACAAAATATAATAATGAAAAGGATGACCGATCTTATTGATGTATTCCATGAATACATGTACTATGTTATTTTGACCAAAAAATAACACTACAAACTCATATAATCCATACCAACTGTTAAAAGTTTTCCGAGGTATGTTTTATGGTGTAAATCTCAACTGATGAAAAAAAACATCATTTAAATCTTATATAATATCTAGGAACCTCTCAGATAATTGAAGAAACCATAATCGTGTAGAATTCGATACCAGTTCATGTGGATTATCTAGTTCAATGATTGATAGTCCATAGAATTGAACAATATCTAATCATTCTTATTAAAGAAATTAATTGGTGAACGCCAAGGTATGTAACTAGGTCATATGAATACATTTTCTCCATGATATTCTATCTAAAATTTCAACTCATGAAACTATATTTGTGCCATCCTATATGGTGGAATATTAACTGGCTCTACTCCTAACACTAATAATGACATGAAGTCGATGTAATACATGGCTGGAAGATCCTAGTACTCATCAGAAAAAACATCCTGGAAATTTATACTCGAAGTGGAAAAGTATCACACTAAATTCCACTATCATCAAGTGAATGGCCTATAATATAATCCATGTTAAAATAAAATCAACAATTAATCATTCCTACATGACTTTCGTGAATATCCTAGACACCATGGTTAAAACATATTCACCCTTAAACAGATATAAATTCAACTCTATTATAGTAATAGATGTTTTGATCCTATTAACAAAATTACAATTTTATTCCGAGAATCAAATCAAAACATCTCATTTCTAGTTAAAATAGATCCCATATAGAATAGTGACCAAAAATTCTAGAGAGCATGACATAAAATGTTCAATATTCCCTATCCTCACTCACAACAGTGTGTCGTTGGAGAAGAAACGATTTAATAAATCCATATCCAAGATAAAAACACTTGAATAATATGAGATGATATAATGGAATGAAATTATATTGTATCAAACCAATATAATGAAAGGGTATATGATAAGAGTATTCTACCAATAACGGATGAAGGAACTACATCCAATCAAGATATAGAAGTATCCATAGCATGAAACTGACTTACCCATATATCATGGGCTCCAGTTTTACTCCCCTTAACTACTCACATAGAGTGACACTATTGTTTAACTGATTGACTACCACATCCCCTACGTCATCCTCAATGTCTAGTAGAAATAGAGGAACCATTCTTCTAAGGGTTAGTTGATTCCATTCGTGATACAAATTTCTACATTAATCCCCTCCCATTTTTATAATTTGGTGAACTCATTAACACATTCTATGTATGCGACACTCCTCCCCAAGAACAACATTCTACATTGGGGTAAAAAAATGACAATAATTATGGATACGATTTTCACAATAAAATAACTCCAACTGTAGATACCTGAAGCTTGACGTACATGGACATTACATTACTTTTTCGGAATACTTAGTACATAACAAAAACAGACACACAAGGACCGTAATAGTTTAGTGTCTTTGGAAACTCAGAATATAATCTTCTAATCATGGTGAAAGATCTTCAACATCTCCCATAAAGATCTTCCCTTTTTTTCATACCTAAAACCATTCTTTATATCCTGGGGAAAAGAAAACATAAAAGGGGTGAGATCAAATGCCCAGTAAGGGTAAACATAGAGAACATAAAACAATCCATAAACATTTGAATGCAAAAACTTGAACATAAAATCTAAACATCAAAATCTTGAGCAAAGACAAGAATCTTGGAAGTACGTAAGGCATATATCATAAGGGAACATAAATCATGATAAAATAGCATGGGAATAAAACATGTAATTGTGGAAACCATTAATCACATGTTATGATTTCCATAGTAGCCAAAGAATTGCTTCCAAGACCATCTTAGTGGACAAAGTCCCTTTCTGAATTGATTTCACTCCTCATTTCAGTCCTGTAACACTGAACCAGATTAACTTACCATTCCATACATGTATATCTCATGAGATATAAATCTTTACCCAATTCATTGGAGGGAGATATAGGTCCCACCCATCTCATAATGAAATCATTCTTACTTGTGCCACAAAATAAACATACATCATTCATAATAACCCAACGAATAAAATTGGTTTCATAAACATAATACCATCATCACATAATCCATATAAAAGAAATGGATATGATTTCATAATAAGAATAGTGAAACCATGTAAATCATAGAGACATTATACTTGAAACATACACTTATTAAATAATGTCATCTTAGGTGTAAAAATGGTTTTGATAAAACACTTGAAATGAATTCTTGAGGAAAATATCCTTTCTTCTTCAAAATCAATTTCTTTTCACAAAAAGTCATGAAATTTTAAAAGAAAGAGATTTTGTTGAAAATAGTCATAAAATATTTTGGAGAGGAAGATTCATGAAAGTAAGGATTTATAAAACCTTAAAAATCTTTTCAAGCCGTATACGTTAAAAAAACATTCTTCTCGTACTTTTGTCGGAAAAGTCAAAAAGTACCTTGTAGGGTAAATAAAAGAAAGATTCCTTCTATACCATAGGGTAAAATTCAAAATGGGTAAAAAGGACTTTAAACATACATGAAAACACTTATATAAAACATAGACATGGATGATTGCAATAACCCTAGTAAATACTTACAAATAAGCAATCTTAGATAAAAATGAGAGTTGCAAAATTATCCCTTACCTTAGGTCCGATATGCTTCGTACGTATCCGAACCTCCTATATAATGATTTAAATAATGTCATTGACATATTAAAGAATAATATTCATTGTTATGATATCATATATGTTTCACTTATGACTTTATATTACCCGTTCTTTTGTAAATGTCATGTTAAAGCAGCGTTTTGGGTAAAATCATTTCATTTATCGTATGTGTTTCGACTTGTCTTTCTTGATATTAATACTTATATCCTAATTTACATAATTATAGAATGTAAAACATGATTTATATATAATATATATTCATCATATACATATATATATTATATATCGATAAAAGGAATGAAATACACCGTTCATGGAGACGGTAGGCCGTACGTATGCATGAACGATGTTTTCGTTTCTTTATTGAATTGAATGAAATTAAGTAGATGACATACATATATATACACATAAATCTATTTTTATTATTATGTAATATATTTCATGGTTACTTATTATATATACTTTATAATCATTCATGAATGGTTAACATGGAGAATGAATCTCAACGCGCCGTGGAGACGGTAGTCCGTACGTACGCACGAGCGATGATATCATTCCCATGATCATGGCATTGTATTGGAGTGTATGTATACTATTTCAGAATCAATATCAATTTAATATAATCATATATAGTTATTATTTACACCATTATACCCATCCATGTAAGGTGGTGGTGGAAAATAGATTACACCACAGCGTAGAGATGGTATTCCGTACGTACGCACACACGGTGATTTCATTTTCCGTAGGATGGATAGATGGTGAAATAGGGTTCTTTCATAATTATAATAACATATCAGTATATTAGTGATACTGATTTTATTACTTCATAATGAAACAACTAAATATGTAAAAGTGGAAGAAGAAATAAAGTTGAATGAATTGGTAACAGACATTACCTCTTCTTTGAAGCGCCTCTTTGAGACCTCCTCTTAGGGCACCGAAATTGGTCTTTGAAGAAGACCAGTGTAACGCCCCGACCCTAGTTGCCTAGAGTCGGTGCATTATTACATAACATTGGCATGATCACAAGAAAGATCAAATCTCGAAAGACCGATTGGTTTAGTAGCCTTGGAAACACTAGATATATTCATAAGTTTTACATTACATCATAAAATCAAAAACTACTACAACAACATAATGTTTCCACAGTCCACACTACAATCCCCTCATAATATCCCTGCAGGTCATTCATAACTTACAACTTCACTTCCTGGGAAAAATAAAACATAGAAAAGGGGTGAGCTCAAATGCCCAGTAAGGATAACAATATAGCGGAAACTTTCATCAATAAGAATAAACATTTAAGGCAATGTATAAATAAAACAAAAGCCTTTTAAATATGAACTTTCAACATGGTATGGCATAAATAAAATGAAATAATGCCATTTAATTATTCACATGGATATTCCACTAATCGAATAATCACATGCAAAAATAAATAACCACTTTCATAATGTTGGAATGCATAATGCCAGACTATCATAACCACATAGCCAAGGCCTCGTGCCAAGACTACAAATAAGATTTTGTCAAGGCCTTGTGCCAAGACACTAGTTTGTCTCATGAGACCTACCGATGCATCGAGGAGCTATAGCGGGCTCCACCCGTCACTTATTAAGTCCAATGCATTCCCATATGAAAAGGTTTAAACATAACATAAACATTCGTATTAAAACTAGCATACGAAATGTCAATACTTTCACAATAAACTATGAATGGTATAAAAATAGCACATCCACAGTCAAACATATCACAAAACCTTCAATACAATATAGAAGTTTTGTATCATAATAAATCAACTTCAAATAATCTTAAAATCCATCAAAGGATGTTGACATAGATGAAATCAAAATTCTTTTTAAAGAAATATCTCCTTTTATTTTGAAATCATTTAAGATCCATATAAAATAAAACATTTTCTTTGAAAATATTCTTATAAGCTTGTAAGGAAAGCTTTGAAGATTTTATAACGGCGTAAAATAACCGCACCCGCCGTATAAGTTAAAAAAAACATTCTTACCTCAATTCTGTCGAAAAGGTTAAAAAGGACCTTGTTTTGAAAACGACGGAAAGATTCCTTTATAAACCTCTTATAAAAAGTCAAAAAAAGGTATAAATGACTTTAACCCATATTCTTGTAAATAGTAAAAATGTTTTGAAATACATTTTTAAGAAACATGGATGTGGATGATAAAGAGATCCCAGTAGATTATTACATATAAACAACCTCGGATAATGAAGAGATTGTGAAATAACCCTTACCTTGTACTTTTCCTTGGTTGGGGTAGGTTAACCTCCTGTATAATGGTGAAATAATTGTTATTAAATTATACAAGAATCATATATATTAATATGATATCATATATGATCTTTTAACATTGATTTATTAATAATATCTTAGAATTATCATCGTTTCGGGTGTTAACTTACTCATTTTCTTTTATATGTTTTGTTACATAAGCCATGTTTGTTGTATCTTATTCATATCCAGAATGATATCAAGTCCTTAAACATCATTTTTAAATCATAAAATGATAATTATACTTGAATGGATACGATGGAGAATGAATCTCATCGCGTTCGTGGAGACGGTAGTCCGTACGTACGCACGAGCGACAATATCATTCTTTTGATATTAAAATAATATATAAATGAATGGTATATCATATATACAGAATCATTAACATGTTATATTTATTATTTACATGAGTTACACATCATTATTATACCCATCCAAATAATATTATATTGAATAACAATTACACCACGACGTGGAGACGGTAAGCCGTACGTACGCACGTATGGTGACATGTTATTCAAAGGGTGGATAGAATACTGAATATGGTTGTACCATACTTATAATAACATCACAGTATATGTGAGATACTGGAGTTATTATTTTAGAATGGTAAGAACAAAGGAAGAAGAAGTGGAAGAAGAAATGAACTTAGAAAAGGGTGGTGAAATCATTACCTCTTCTTCGGGTTCTTCCTTTTGATTTGATCAAAAGGGCTCCTTAGGTTGGCTTTCTGATCAAACTAAGGCCTCTAGGTTGTATTGAGGGATGTTGGGAGAGTATTTGGGCAGAGTTTGGCCGAACCAAAAGGCTTTGAAGGTGTGAAAAAATGAGAAGGAGGAGTGCCCTTTTATAAGAGGGGTGAGGGGCACCTTTGGAAAAGCTAGAAATATTAATTTATAATAAATTCATATTCGGTTTCTAAAGGCTCCAAAGTTGACTATTCAAATGATGAGGTGGGGATAGGTCGAAAGAAACTCATCCAATATAATTTAGACAGGTTTGGGTACTTATATTAACCTTATCTTTAAGTATTAACTCTAAGTTAATTAGTTTCACTTTTACAATGTCTCTTTGTATTTTATATATTATGGTTAATAAACTTACTATATACATCCAAGAGACCCCCAAGTGGTCCATTAATGATTAACCTATCATAATATAAGTCTCTTTGCCGAACCTTAGATTTTTAGGAATTTAATATCAATTAATAATATAATATTTGTTTTAAGAACTCTTTTATGTCAATTTTGACACTATTCAATAGTTGATTTTTGTGAAACTCCTAACAGATTGATTACTTAGAACAAAGTCAATTAAATCAATACTAATATATCATATTATCATAGAAAATTAGTTTAATTCATTAAAAGTTTCATATTATAATTATTTGGGTATTTATAAGATCAATTATTTTTATTTTGCACTATTTTAGTAATTACTGCATCATCATTGTGTCATAAATAAAATAAATTATATAATGTCTAAAAATTATAAATAAAATATCATTATGTAGGAAATCTTTTTAACTTTCTAATGAATATTTATAATCGAAAATCCAACATGTATAACCCTATGTAAAAATTGTTCTTCTAAAAGATGTAAGCTTATGCCATTTTTATTTTTATTTTAACTTTATTAATATAAAGTGTCCCTACCACATAGAAGTGGCTCCAAGGGGTCACCAAATTGACCCAAGGATGCCCATGGTCGGGTATGTGTCCACCAATAAGGTTAGGACACGTTTTAGGGTAATTTTTTATTATTATAATATTATTTTTTAACCCTTATTTACCGGATTTACCCTTTAACCATGGTAAATAAAATATTTACCACAGTAACTATTCAAAATGTCTAAAAATAAAAGTTACCTATTTACACAATTTGAACATCCTGATTCCAAATATGGAATCCATTTTCCTAAATTCAAAACACAGAAGTGGCAGAAATTAATTTAAAATTAATTCCCGCTGTTAAAACAAAAAGCGTGTTTTTAAGAGATAATAACTATCAAAAGATTGACACTTGTTTATGTTCGGTTTAATTGTAAAATTATGTCCAATGACCAAAATTATATTAAATGGTAAAAATATATTCTAAATATACTTTAAAACCACTCAAATTCATAATTTATCACTATTAATTATTTTGATTAAAAAAGTTGTTTTTAATTAAAATTTAGTAATTTTCACTATTCATCAAAATATAAAAGTTATCCGAAAAGTACCAAAATTTCACCCTAGGATAATTTCGATATTCCGAATCCAAAAATGAAGTCCATATTGAAATATAAAATATATATGATTTCAAAAAGTAGGTATTACTATTTACAACGGCTAGTTTAATTAGTTGTGGTGTGTGTTAGAACTCGAGGTTGCGTACAACACACGCTATCGCATTATTCGAAGGGAAACGTACCGTAGAAGCTTGGGGTGTTACATTCTCCCCTCCTTCAAATAATTGCGTCCTCGCAATTTCTAGGGTATTACTGCATAAAAAGACTCGGGTGGTTCTTCATCATAAGTTCCTCGGGTTCCCATGTTGCCTCTTCCATCTTATGATTCTTCCACAAAACTTTTACCAGACGCGTCGTCCGGTTTCTCAGCACTTGTTCTCTCGTATCAAGAATCCTGACGGGCTCTTCGCAATAAGATAGATCGGGTTCCAGTTCTAATTCCTCATAGGTGAGTACATGCGTTGGGTCAGGCATGTATTTCCTTAACAGAGATACGTGGAACACATCGTGAACTTTGGAGAGACTTGGCGGCATTGCCAATCGGTAAGCTACAACCCCAATTCGTTCTAGAATTTCGAAAGGTCCGATGTACCTGGGACTCAATTTACCTTTCTTACCAAAATGTATGACTCCCTTCCACGGAGATACCTTCATGAAAACATGATCACCGACTTGAAATTCCAAATCCTTCCTTCGATTATCGGCATAGCTCTTCTGCCTACTTTGAGCTGC
This sequence comes from Viscum album, assembly GCA_963277665.1. Taxonomy (NCBI): domain Eukaryota; kingdom Viridiplantae; phylum Streptophyta; class Magnoliopsida; order Santalales; family Viscaceae; genus Viscum; species Viscum album. The sequence continues at coordinate 1,137,975,865 of OY728166.1, forward strand.
TTTAATGTGATTTTGGATTACCTTCACCTTTTCCACCGTTTCCTCCACCAGTTCTGGGCCTACAAGTTTTCTTTCACCAACGTCATCCCAACAGGTTGGTGTACGACATCTCTTTCCGTATAACGCTTCATATGGTGCCATCTGAATACTCGAATGGAAGCTATTGTTATAGGAAAATTCTACTAGTGGTAAATATTGATCCCACATACCCTGAAAATCAAGTGAGCAAGATCTCAACATGTCTTCTAAGGTCTGAATAGTCCGTTCTGATTGTCCGTCTGTCTGAGGGTGGTAAGCAGTGCTCAAATGAAGTTCAGTATCCAGGGATTTCTGAAGACTTTTCCAAAATCTTGAAGTAAAACGGGGATCACGATCAGAAACAATCGATAGGGGTACTCCATGAAGTCTCACAACTTCATTAATGTATAGTCTTGCTAGACGTTCCAGGGGTAGATCTTCTCTTATAGCAAGAAAATGTGCTGACTTGGTAAGACGATCAACAATAACCCATATTGCATCGTTCCTTCTAGGAGTCTTTGGTAGCCCCATGACAAAGTCCATTGTAATATTGTCCCATTTCCACTCCGGTATGGGAAGAGGTTGCATGACTCCTCCAGGCTGTTGCCTTCCAGCTTTCACTTGTTGACAAACCATACATCTTGACACAAAATCAGCAATCTCCCTCTTCATGTTGTCCCACCAAAAATGTTCCTTCAAATCTCTATACATTTTGGTGCTCCCAGGGTGTATAGAGAAATTGGAACTATGAGCATCATCCAACAATTCCCTTTTTAGATCAGGTATATTGGGAACACAAAGTCTCTTCCCGAATTTCAAAATTCCACCTTCATACGCAAAGTCTCTCAATCTCCCATCATTCAGAGCTTTAATCTTCTTTTGGAATTCTTCATCATCAGTCTGAGAACTCTTAATCCTTTCTAGTAAAGATGGTTTGGCAACCATTTGAAAAAGCATTGATGTTTCACCTTCCCTGGTTATTCCCATGTCCATCTTCACTAGCTCCATGAAAATTGGATCCCTTTCAATTCTCATATTGTTTAAAACTCCATGGTCTTTTCTACTCAAAGCATCTGCCACCTTGTTTGCCTTCCCTGGGTGGTAGTGTATCGTACAATCATAATCCTTGAGTAATTCAAGCCATCTCCTTTGCCTCATGTTGAGTTCTTTTTGTGAGAAAATATACTTCAAACTCTTGTGATCAGTATAAATCTCACATTTTTCACCATAGAGGTAGTGCCTCCATATTTTCAAAGCAAATATCACTGCTGCTAACTCGAGATCATGAGTAGGATAGTTTTGTTCATGAATTTTCAACTGTCGTGATGCATAGGCAATAACTCTATCATTCTGCATAAGGACACAGCCAAGTCCTTTCTTTGATGCATCACTATAAATAACGAACCCATCATTCCTCGATGGTAGAGTCAATATAGGAGCATTGACTAATCTTCTCTTCAGTTCTTCGAAACATTCTTCACACTCTTTTATCCAAACAAATTTAACCCCTTTACGTGTGAGCTTCGTTAATGGGTTAGCCAATCGGGCAAAATTCTGGACGAAACGTCGATAATAACCTGCCAAACCAATAAAACTACGTACCTCAGTTATACTCGTAGGTGCTGGCAATTCTTGGATTGACTTGGTCTTAGAAGGATCAACAGAGATTCCATCTTTAGAGACAATATGGCCAAGAAAAGAAATCTCCTGAAGCCAGAATTCACACTTGCTAAACTTTCCATATAATTCATGCCTCCTCAGAGTCTTCAAGATAATGCGCAAGTGATTTTCATGATCTTTGTAGGTTTTGGAGTATACCAAGATATCATCAATAAATACCACCACAAATTCATCGAGATACTCCTTGAAAACTCTATTCATCAGATCCATGAATACAGAGGGTGCATTAGTCAATCCAAACGGCATTACAGTAAACTCCTAATGCCCGTACCTGGTTCGAAATGCTGTTTTCGGAATGTCTTCCTTCTTTACACACAACTGATGGTATCCAGATCGAAGGTCAATCTTTGAAAAGTATTGAGCTCCATGCAGTTGGTCAAATAAATCATCAATACGAGGTAGGGGATACTTGTTCTTTATCGTTATAGCATTGATCTCCCTGTAATCGATACATAACCTCATAGATCCATCTTTCTTTTTAACAAAAAGAACAGGGGCTCCCCATGGAGAAACACTAGGGCGAATAAATCCCTTATTACTCAATTCCTCTAGTTGTTTCTTTAGTTCGACTAGCTCTACAGTGGCCATTCTATAAGGGGTCTTCGATATAGGCCTTGATCCAGGAATCAAATCAATAGAAAACTCAACTTCTCGTTCTGGAGGATGTCCAGGTAAATCTTCCGGAAATACATCTACAAATTCTTTCACAACAGGTACACCCTCTATTTGAACATTCCTTTCCTCACCGATAGTTACTTCATTCTCTTCCTCCCCAATAATTGAATTAAGTTGAGCTACTGGGGGTGGGTCTAAATAAGAATTAGGTGGTGACGATTCTGCTCTAAAAATAAGGTGTTCCTTATCATTATCATCAAGAATCGTAACCTCTTTCTTCTTACAATAAATCTTCGCATCATAGTCCGAAAGCCAGTCCATACCGAGGATTATATCAAACTCAATCATAGGTATGACGATGAAATCAGCAGATAAAGAAAATTTATGTGCTCTAATGGGGACTGATTCACAAAACTTTGTTGCAACGATACTTCCCTTAGGAGTTTTAACTGACAAATCCCTTATTAAATCAAATTGGAAATATCTAATTTTCTTAGCAAACTGGGAAGATATGAAACAATGCGATGATCCAGAATCAAATAATGCATTTGCTAAACTTGAGGAAACCATTAAATTACCTGCCACCACGTCTTTCGGAGTTTCTACCTCAGCAGTAGTGATAGCATAAGCCTGGCCTTGATCCCTTGGCCTTTTCTGAGGTAAGTTCTCCTGACGCTTAGGACATTCATTTGCATAATGCCCCATCTCCCTGCAATTGTAGCACTGAACGTTGGTAGCTTCCTTCTTCCCCTTGCAATCATGAGCTTGGTGGCCTTTTTCACCACACTTGTAACAGACTCCCATTCCCTTCAGGCAAGCACCGGGGTGTTTCTTCCCGCACTTACCACAAGATGGATATTCAACCTTTCCCTTCTTCCCCTTATTTCCATTCCCAGATTGATCAGCAGGTCTCTTCTTCTCTTTCTTTGCTTTAAAGTCATAAGACTTAGAGAATTCCTTTTCGGTCTTGATAGCACATGAGACAATGTCTTCGTACGATGAAAAGGATTGTGAGACTAATGCTCGACGGAGAAATGGTTTTAACCCATCAAAGAAACGATCAATCTTACTTCTTGGGTTGCGAATATAATCTCCAGCATACCTCGCTAACCTTGTAAAGTTAGCCTCATACTTTGTGACATTCTCATCCTCCTTTTGTCTCAGACTCAGAAATTGCCTTTCCATATCTGCTCGATGGTCGCGAGGAAAGTATTTTTCTAAAAAGAGATCTTTGAACTCCCTCCATTCCATGTTTGATACTTCATCATCTTCCTTTATGTTTTGAATCAATGACCACCATTGATCAGCATCTCCAGTGAGGCGGTAAACTGCCATGGTAACTTTTTCCCTTTCACTACTCCCCAAAGCCTGAAATATTTTCTCTAGGGAAAATATCCATTGCTCAGCTACTAAGGGATTTGTACTTCCATTGAACGTTGGTGGTTGTTGTCTCATGAATCGATCTAACATTGATCCTCCACGCTGCGGATCAGGGTGCTCCATACGGGTAAGGTTATTATTCATAACCTGAGTAAGTTGTCCCAGTACGGTGATTAGCTGATCAGCACCAGTTGCATCACCAGCCCCACTATAATTATCTTGAGCAGGAGGGCAATCCCTACATGGAGTGCGTGCATTGATACAGTTTCCATTTCTTCCACTAGGCGCCATTTCTAAACAATGGCATAAACTAGATCAGTTTATGAATCAAAATACATAATCCCATACTTATAAAACACTTAACATAAATTGAACTATCTATGGATATAATCCATAATCATAAATATGTTTTCTTTGAGGAAGTATATACTCATAAACCCTTCATAATGATTTGTAAAGAAAGTGAGAGTTATCCTAAGCATATCCCCCGGGAGTGTCGTAACCAAGAGTGCAGCAAGGCCCGTTGTCGTGCACCAGTTCCCGTTCGAGTCTAGCTCAAAGCGGTGTTTTCGGGTTTTACCCCTAGGTACATCTGTGCCAGAGCCGCCTCTACCTGCTCGTATCCAGACAGGGATGTATTGCTCGGAAAACTCACAAAGTCTCTACAATACCAAAATTCTAGGAAGTTCTTCTATACTAATCCTCAAAGTTCATCTCAGGTCTATGTGCTCTAATCAGAGTTTATCTAAATCTAGCTTCCAAGGTTTGTACTAAACTTCCTCTGATACCAACTGTAACGCCCCGACCCTAGTTGCCTAGAGTCGGTGCATTATTACATAACATTGGCATGATCACAAGAAAGATCAAATCTCGAAAGACCGATTGGTTTAGTAGCCTTGGAAACACTAGATATATTCATAAGTTTTACATTACATCATAAAATCAAAAACTACTACAACAACATAATGTTTCCACAGTCCACACTACAATTCCCTCATAATATCCCTGCAGGTCATTCATAACTTACATCTTCACTTCCTGGGAAAAATAAAACATAGAAAAGGGGTGAGCTCAAATGCCCAGTAAGGATAACAATATAGCGGAAACTTTCATCAATAAGAATAAACATTTAAGGCAATGTATAACTAAAACAAAAGCCTTTTAAATATGAACTTTCAACATGGTATGGCATAAATAAAATGAAATAATGCCATTTACTTATTCACATGGATATTCCACTAATCGAATAATCACATGCAAAAATAAATAACCACTTTCATAATGTTGGAATGCATAATGCCAGACTATCATAACCACATAGCCAAGGCCTCGTGCCAAGACTACAAATAAGATTTTTTCAAGGCCTTGTGCCAAGACACTAGTTTGTCTCATGAGACCTACCGATGCATCGAGGAGCTATAGCGGGCTCCACCCGTCACTTATTAAGTCCAATGCATTCCCATATGAAAAGGTTTAAACATAACATAAACATTCGTATTAAAACTAGCATACGAAATGTCAATACTTTCACAATAAACTATGAATGGTATAAAAATAGCACATCCACAGTCAAACATATCACAAAACCTTCAATACAATATAGAAGTTTTGTATCATAATAAATCAACTTCAAATAATCTTAAAATCCATCAAAGGATGTTGACATAGATGAAATCAAAATTCTTTTTAAAGAAATATCTCCTTTTATTTTGAAATCATTTAAGATCCATATAAAATAAAACATTTTCTTTGAAAATATTCTTATAAGCTTGTAAGGAAAGCTTTGAAGATTTTATAACGGCGTAAAATAACCGCACCCGTCGTATAAGTTAAAAAAAAACATTCTTACCTCAATTCTGTCGAAAAGTTTAAAAAGGACCTTGTTTTGAAAACGACGGAAAGATTCCTTTATAAACCTCTTATAAAAAGTCAAAAAAAGGTATAAATGACTTTAACCCATATTCTTGTAAATAGTAAAAATGTTTTGAAATATATTTTTAAGAAACATGGATGTGGATGATAAAGAGATCCCAGTAGATTATTACATATAAACAACCTCGGATAATGAAGAGATTGTGAAATAACCCTTACCTTGTACTTTTCCTTGGTTGGGGTAGGTTAACCTCCTGTATAATGGTGAAATAATTGTTATTAAATTATACAAGAATCATATATATTAATATGATATCATATATGATCTTTTAACATTGATTTATTAATAATATCTTAGAATTATCATCGTTTCGGGTGTTAACTTACTCATTTTCTTTTATATGTTTTGTTACATAAGCCATGTTTGTTGTATCTTATTCATATCCAGAATTATATAAAGTCCTTAAACATCATTTTTAAATCATAAAATGATAATTATACTTGAATGGATATGATGGAGAATGAATCTCATCGCGTTCGTGGAGACGGTAGTCCGTACGTACGCACGAGCGACAATATCATTCTTTTGATATTAAAATAATATATAAATGAATGGTATATCATATATACAGAATCATTAACATGTTATATTTATTATTTACATGAGTTACACATCATTATTATACCCATCCAAATAATATTATATTGAATAACAATTACACCACGACGTGGAGACGGTAAGCCGTACGTACGCACGTATGGTGACATGTTATTCAAAGGGTGGATAGAATACTGAATATGGTTGTACCATACTTATAATAACATCACAGTATATGTGAGATACTGGAGTTATTATTTTAGAATGGTAAGAACAAAGGAAGAAGAAGTGGAAGAAGAAATGAACTTAGAAAAGGGTGGTGAAATCATTACCTCTTCTTCGGGTTCTTCCTTTTGATTTGATCAAAAGGGCTCCTTAGGTTGGCTTTCTTATCAAACTAAGGCCTCTAGGTTGTATTGCGGGATGTTGGGAGAGTATTTGGGCAGATTTTGGCCGAACCAAAAGGCTTTGAAGGTGTGAAGAAATGAGAAGGAGGAGTGCCCTTTTATAAGAGGGGTGAGGGGCACCTTTGGAAAAGCTAGAAATATTAATTTATAATAAATTCATATTCGGTTTCTAAAGGCTCCAAAGTTGACTATTCAAATTATGAGGTGGGGATAGGTCGAAAGAAACTCATCCAATAGAATTTAGACAGGTTTGGGTACTTATATTAACCTTATCTTTAAGTATTAACTCTAAGTTAATTAGTTTCACTTTTACAATGTCTCTTTGTATTTTATATATTATGGTTAATAAAGTTACTATATACATCCAAGAGACCCCCAAGTGGTCCATTAATGATTAACCTATCATAATATAAGTCTCTTGGCCGAACCTTAGATTTTTAGGAATTTAATATCAATTAATAATATAATATTTGTTTTAAGAACTCTTTTATGTCAATTTTGACACTATTCAATAGTTGATTTTTGTGAAACTCCTAACAGATTGATTACTTAGAACAAAGTCAATTAAATCAATCCTAATATATCATATTATCATAGAAAATTAGTTTAATTCATTAAAAGTTTCATATTATAATTATTTGGGTATTTATAAGATCAATTATTTTTATTTTTCACTATTTTAGTAATTACTGCATCATCATTGTGTCATAAATAAAATAAATTATATAATGTCTAAAAATTATAAATAAAATATCATTATGTAGGAAATCTTTTTAGCTTTCTAATGAATATTTATAATCGAAAATCCAACATGTATAACCCTATGTAAAAATTGTTCTTCTAAAAGATGTAAGCTTATGCCATTTTTATTTTTATTTTAACTTTATTAATATAAAGTGTCCCTACCACATACAAGTGGCTCCAAGGGGTCCCCAAATTGACCCAAGGATGCCCATGGTCGGGTATGTGTCCACCAATAAGGTTAGGACACGTTTTAGGGTAATTTCGTATTATTATAATATTATTTTTTAACCCTTATTTACCGGATTTACCCTTTAACCATGGTAAATAAAATATTTACCACAGTAACTATTCAAAATGTCTAAAAATAAAAGTTACCTATTTACACAATTTGAACATCCTGATTCCAAATATGGAATCCATTTTCCTAAATTCAAAACACAGAAGTGGCAGAAATTAATTTAAAATTAATTCCCGCTGTTAAAACAAAAAGCGTGTTTTTAAGAGATAATAACTATCAAAAGATTGACACTTGTTTATGTTCGGTTTAATTGTAAAATTATGTACAATGACCAAAATTATATTAAATGGTAAAAATATATTCTAAATATACTTTAAAACCACTCAAATTCATAATTTATCACTATTAATTATTTTGATTAAAAAAGTTGTTTTTAATTAAAATTTAGTAATTTTCACTATTCATCAAAACATAAAAGTTATCCGAAAAGTACCAAAATTTCACCCTAGGATAATTTCGATATTCCGAATCCAAAAATGAAGTCCATATTGAAATATAAAATATATATGATTTCAAAAAGTAGGTATTACTATTTACAACGGCTAGTTTAATTAGTTGTGGTGTGTGTTAGAACTCGAGGTTGCGTACAACACACGCTATCGCATTATTCGAAGGGAAACGTACCGTAGAAGCTTGGGGTGTTACAACCAGGACCTATAGGATGTTTCTAGGGAAGTGTATAAGAGAATTTTTCAGGGGTTGGCGGAGCTTAAAGGCTCAAAGTGGTGTGAGGAAGAGAGGGAGGAGGTGCCCTTTTATAAGGGAGGAGAGGGGCACCTTTGGAAAAACCAAAAATATTATTTTATTATAAAGCCATATTCAGTTTTAAATATCTCCAAATTGATTTATTTAAAAGATAAGGTGGGGATGGGTCGAAATAATCTCATACAATAGAATTTGGAAAATTTTAGTTTACTATTTTAAGATTATCATTTAGATTTATCTTTAAGTTAGATAATTTTACTTTTAGCGTGTCAATTTGTGTTCTTACACTACAAGGTTAATAAACTTACTATAACAAGCCAAACGAACCCCAAGCTGTTTATTAGTAATATATATAACCTTATCTAAGTCATTTGGTCGAACCTTAGATTTTGAGGAATTTAATAACAATTAATAATATAATATTTGTTTTAAAAACTATTTTATGTCAATTTTGACACTATTTGGTAATTGATTTTTGTGAAAATCATAACAGAATTATTAGTTCAAAAAAAGTTAATTAAATCATCACTAACATGTCATATTGACCTATAAAAGTAGTTTAATTCATAAAAACTCTCAAATTACATTTATTTGGGTATTTAAATCATCAATTATGTCAATATTTCATTAATAAGATAATTACTGCATCATCTTTGTGTCCTAAATAAATTAACTTATTTAATGTCTAAAAATTAAAAATAAAATACCATTATGTAGGAAATAGTTTTATCTTTATAAGGAACATTAATAGTCGAATGTATCTCATGTATAACCCTATATGAAAAATTATTTACTTATTAAACTTTGATTTTAACTATTTTAACCCTTCATTAAATAAATTAATAATAAATGTCCTAATCTAATCCAAGTGGGCCTAAATGGTCATATTTTATTCCTAAGGTTGTTTTTGGTCTAATTACACTTTTCCAATAGAATTAGGACATGTGTTAGGGTAATAATAATATCATTTTTACCCTTAATTACCCTATTTACTTTTAACCGTGGTAAATAAAAGTAAAAAGTTACTATTCACCAAAAATTATTTTCATCTCATTGAACCAAATTTTACATACTAACATCAACCATGCATCTCAGATTTTTGAAATTCCACTCACAGAAGCGGTAAAATTATGTTTTACGTAAATTTGCAAATTCTCCTAGGAGGTGGGTAAAAGACGGTCAAAAGTTCAATAAAATTTTAATATATCTAAAATTATTAAAAAATTACTCCAATGAATTACATTGAACTTATATAGGTATTATGTATCAATTTTGACCAAAAATAAATTTAAATTAAATAAATAATTATTTAAATAAAAAGTCGGGTTTTAAATAGTAACTCAGTGTTTTCACAATTCATCAAAAATTGAAAGTTTTCAGAAAAATACCAAAATTTCACCCTAGGATAATTTTGATATTCCAAATCCAAAAATGAAGTCCATTTTCAAAAATAAAATTTATAAAATTTCAAAAAGTCAGTATTACTATTCATAATGGCTAGTTTTAATAATATTTTAATAGCATATCGTTGTTTAGCGAAACTCGGTATTGCGTACAACACATGCTATCATGGAAGGTAGCGATTGCATGTAAAGCAAGACAAGCTAGTGTTGTGTGTAGTGAAAGATTCCTTTGATGATTTATATAAAATAAAAACAAAAAATTTCTTATAAAAGTCTCAGGTGTTACATTCTACCCCCCTTAAAATGAATTTCGCCCTCGAAATTCGTCGGGGTTATAAATGGTTTACTACTCGAAAGTTTATTTAATAGAAACCCACATCATAAAAAGGAATACCAAAACCCATCATTAAAAACTAAAGTATGAAAGATAACGGTTAACCAAATTAACTAATCACTCAGTTTCCACATAGGAGAACATAGGTTAAAATATGGATATGGAAGAGAAACCTAACCATCATGTTATGATGGAGAGTGGTAGAGAACATGGATATAAATAAGACAACAATCACAAAGCCATAGAATTGTGATGATCTAAGGTACCATCTAATTCATCGGATATAAGGGAACTAGGACAACATTTTTGGTTTTCAAGATCATTTCCCTAATGTTGATGAATTAAAAGAAATACTTACATGATTTTGGTACAATTTCACTGTTGTTCATGAATTGAACAATTTACACATTATCCCCTAAATAAATGAAGTGGAATTTGTTATTCGTGATGTGTTAGCAGATCATGTGATAGAATGATGGGTCATTCCATCTGTTTCAAACAAAAGGTTAGCAAAAGTTATAAGTCCATCTTATGGTTAGATTAATAGTATATGGTTCCAAAAATGAACTTATACTTCATATATCATACCACTTAATAAAATAAAACTAGTTTCTACTAAACAGGGACTTCCTGTAGGTCAGTGGTAGGCGATAAAGGCCAGTCGCACTTCAGTTGTGGGTTCAATTCCCAAATCCTTGTCCGATGTGATGGGCTGTCGCCCATCCTGCAGGTTGTCCTTTTTCTAAATCTACATTACTAAAACATCCCATCAATAATATCAAAAAAATTTCTATCCTTAAACAATATTAACTTATTTCCAACATAATCTATTCCAATATTTAGGCTTATCTAAAATACTTCGGTCCAAGCTCCTTGTATAAAGAAAACAATTACTAGAAAGGTTTTCTACCAAGAATGTGAATAGAAGCATTTATCACACATATATCATAAGATATATCTTATTGGTTTTATTACAAACACATGAATACCTTAGTCATATATTCTCTTGAAACATAAATTACTATAGAACCTTAGTGAAAACATGAATACTGTCAAAAGGTAACTCTTTCCACATAACAAAATCCCAAAAAAAATCTATATAATCAAACCATGATATCACTTTGACCTTATTTTAGTCATGAGATCATGATTACTATCATATTATTTTCTCCTTATCCTTTCATTATGCGCATTTCATCTTATTTCCAAAAATATCTTAATCACTTTCCATGGTTACCGGTACCATAAAATTATGGAAAACCACAATAGATCAATACATAAATATTCCAATATTCCACGATACTATATACAACATTATTTTGGAATCCCATTACATAAAAACTCAATCATTCCACCACATCATTGTCATATTCAACATCGCAAATAGTGATTTCATGTGACTTCCCTTTGTCTTTTGCCTTAAGTGGTTGCTCATGTCAATCATCACTAACCCTTGGATTAGGGCATTTATTAGCATAATGCCCCATTTCCTTGCAGTTGAACCATTGAAGTGTTGGTGGTGCATTCTCTGTAGTATTTTCTTTATTCACACCATTAATAACCCTTTTTCCATTACTTCGACACTCAGCTGCTCGATGACCTTATTTTCCACACTTAAAACATTTTCTAGTCCCTTTATGACAATCTCCACCATGCTTCTTTCCACACTTTGAGCATAAGGAAAAATTCATCTTCTTTTCACCATTATTCTAAGATTTCTCCTTGAACTCCATCTTTTGTTTCTTGTCAAAACCATGAGATGGATATGTAACACCAACTTCCATTTCTACCTTAATAGCACAACGCACAATTTTTTCATAGCTACTGAAGTCTCTTATAGCTAATTCCCTTTTAATATTTGGTTTTAATCCACTGAAGAATCGATCAACTTTACTTTCATGTTGGATGATAAAGCCAGATGCATACCTTGAAAGCCTTGTCAAATTCGCTTTGTATATACCAACAGATTCATCATTCTTTTGCTTGAGTTCATGAAACTCCTTCTCCATCTTTGTTCGAATAATACGAGGGAAGTACTTATTGAAAAATAAGTTCTTGAACTCGACCCATTCCATGGACTCAATTTCATCTCTTGGCCTCGTATTCTTCCAAACGATATACTGCTAAGATGACTTTATCATGTTCAGAACATTGAAGAACTGAAAGTATCTTTTCAGTGGTACTGATCTATTGTTCAGCAACAAGTGGATCATAATACTCACTAAAAGAAGGTGGACATTGCCTCATGAAGGACTCAATAGAATATTGTTCCCTACTCTGCTCATTTGGAAGTCCAGAATGATTCATAGATTGTGTAAGTATAGCAATAATATTTTTCACTCCATCTCCAATAACATTTGTTTGTTCAAGAGGACAATCATTTCATTGTCCATTACATTGATCAACACGATTCCTTCGGGTTCCAGCCATCGTCTAAAACCCAAAAAGAATAGTGTCAGAGGAAAAAATCATGCTAGGGAAAACAACATAATAAAGGGGGAGTACCTTCAATATTTGACATCTTAGGTTAAATTCTAATATCGTTACCGTAGTTTTAGGACTATATCCTATATGTATACTTTTCCTTAGGGACATCCCTAGACATACCTTAGAAATATCTCTAGGGATATCAATAACATTTTCGCATCCTAGTTTCCAAAGGTTGACTAAACCTTTCCTCTAATACAAACTGTAGATACCCGAAGCTTGATGTACACAGACATTACATTACTTTTGCGGAATACTTAGTAAATAACAAAAACATACACCCAAGGACCGTAATAGTTTAGTGTCTTTGGAAACTCGGAATATAATCTTCTAATCACGGTGAAAGATCTTCAACATCTCCCATAAAGATCTTACCCTTTTTTTCTTACCTAAAACCTTTCTTTATATCATGGGGAAAAGAAAACATAAAAGGGGTGAGCTCAAATGCCCAGTAAGGGTAAACATAGAGAACATAAAACAATCCATAAACATTTTAATGCAAAAACTTGAACATAAAATCTAAACATAAAAATATTGAGCAAAGACATGAATCTTGGAAGTACGTAAGTCATATATCATAAGGGAACATAAATCATGATAAAATAGAATGGGAATAAAACATGTAATACTGGAAACCATTAAGAAAATGTTATGATTTCCATAGTTGCCAAGGCATTGCTGCCAAGACCATCTTAGTGGAAAAAGTCCCTTTCTGAATCGAGTTCACTCCTTGGTTCAGTCCTGTAACACTGAACCAAATTAACTTACCATTCCATCCATCTCTATATCATGAGATATAAATCTTTACCCAATGCATTGGAGGGAGATATAGGTCCCACCCATCTCATAATGAAATTATTCTTACTTGTGCCACAAAATAAACATACATCTTTCATAATAACCCAACGAATAAAATGGTTTTCATAAACATAATCCCATCATCACATAATCCATATAAAAGAAATGGATATCATTTCATAATAAGAAAAGTGAAACCATGTAAATAATAGAGACATTATACTTGAAACATACACTTATGAAATAATGTCATCTTAGATGGAAAAATGGTTTTGATAAAACACTTGAAATTAATTCTTGAGGAAAATATCCTTTCTTCTTCAAAATCAATTTATTTTCACAAAACGTCATGAATTTTTAAAAGAAAGAGATTTTGTTGAAAATAGTCATGAAATATTTTTGGGAGTAAGCTTCATGAAAATTAGGCTTTATAAAACCATAAAAATCCTTTCATGCCATATACATTAAAAAAACATTCTTCTCGTACTTTTGTCGGAAAAGTCAAAAAGTACCTTGTAGTGTAAATAAAAGAAAGATTCCATACATAACATAGGGTAAAAGTCAAAATGGGTAAAAATGAATTCAAACATACATGAAAACACTTTTATAAAACATGGACATGGACGATTGAAATAACCCCAGTAAATACTTACAAATAAGCAATCTCGGATAAAAATGGGATTTGCAAAATTATCCCTTACCTTAGGTCCGATATGCTACATACGTATCCGAAACTCCTATATAATGATTTAAATAATTTCATTGAATTACTATAGAATCATATTCATTGTTGTGATATCATATATGTTTCACTTATGAATTTATATTACCCGTTCTCTTGTAAATTCCATGGTAAAGCAGCGTTTTGGGTAAAATCATTTCATTTATCGTATGTGTTTCGACTTGTTGTTCTTGATATTAATACTTATATCCTGATTTAAATAAATCCAGAATGTAAAACATGATTTATATATAATATATATTCATCATATACATATATATATATTATAGATCGATAAAAGGAATGAAATACACTGTTCATGGAGACGGAAGGCCGTACGTATGCATGAATGCTGTTTTCGTTTCCTAATTGAATTGAAAGAAATTAAGTAGATGACATACATATATATACACATAAATCGAGTATTATTATTATTTAATGTATTTCATGATTACTTATTATAAATACTTTATAATCATTCATGAATGGTTAACATGGAGAATGAATCTCATCGCGTCGTGGAGACGGTAGTCCGTACGTACGCACGAGCGATGATATCATTCCCATGATCATGGAATTGTATTGGAGTGTATGTATACTATTTCATAATCAATATCACTTTACAATAATCATATATAGTTATTATTTACACCATTATACCCATCCAAGTAAGGTGGTGGTGGAAAATAGATTACACCACGGCGTGGAGACGGTATTCCATACGTACGCACGCGCGGTGATTTCGTTTTCCATAGGATGGATAGATAGTGAAATAGGGTTGTTTAATACTTATAATAACATATCAGTATATGATTGATACTGAGGTTATTAATTCATACTGAAACAACTAAAGAAGAAGAAGTGGAAGAAGAAATAAAGTTGAAAGAATCGATAATGGACATTACCTCTTCTTTGAAGCGCCTCTTTGAGACCTCTTCTTAAGGCATCGGAATTGGTCTTTGAAGAAGACCAGGAACAATAGGATGTATCTAGGGAAGTTTAGAAGAGAATTTTTCAGTGGTTGGCCGAGCTTGAATGCTCAAAGTGGTGTGAGTAAGAGAGGGAGGAGGTGCCCTTTTATAAGGGAGGAGAGGGGCACCTTTGGAAAAACTAAAAATATTATTTTAGTATAAAGCCATATTCGGTTTTAAATAGCTCAAAATTGATTTATTTATAAGATAAGGTGGGTATGGGTCTAAATCCTCTCATCCAATAGAATTTGGAAAAGTTTAGTTTACTATTTTAAGCTTATCATTTAGATCTAACTTTAAGTTTGATAATTTTACTTTTACGATGTCTTTTTGTGTTTTTACACTATAAGGTTAATAAACTTACTATAACAAGACAAACGAACCCCAAGTTGTTTATTATTAATATATATAACCTTATCTATGTCATTTGGCCGAACCTTAGATTTTTAGTAATATAATAACAATTAATAATATAATATTTGTTTTAAAAACTATTTTATGTCAATTTTGACACTATTTGGTAATTGATTTTTTGTGAAAATCATAAAAGAATGATTAGTTAAAAAAAGGTTAATTAAATAAACACTAACATGTCATATTAACCTATAAAATTATTTTAATTCATAAAAAGTCTCAAATTACATTTATTTGGGTATTTATAACATCAATTATGTCAATATTTCATTATTAATATAATTACTGCACCATCTTTGTGTCATAAATAAATTAAATTATTTAATGTCTAAAAATTACAAATAAAATAACATTATTTATGAAATCTATTGAAATTTATAATTAATATTTATAGTCTAATTTATCTCATGTATGACCCTATATTAAAAATTATTTACTTATTAAACTTTGATTTTAACTATTTTAACCCCTCTTTAAATAAATTAATAATAAATGTCCTAATCTAATCCAAGTGGGACTAAATGGTCATATGTTATTCCTAAGGTTGTTTTCGGTCGAATTAAACTTATCCAATAGAATTAGGACATGTGTTAGGGTAATAATAATATCATTTTTACCCTTAATTACCCTATTTACTTTTATCCGCGGTAAATAAAAGTAAAAAGTTACTATTCAAAAAAATTATTTTCATCTCATTGAACCACATTTTAATTAATCACATAAACCGTGTCTCTCAGATTTTTGAAATTCACTCACAGAAGCGGTAAAATTAAGTTTTATGTAAATTAGAAAATTCTCCTAGGAGGTGGGTAAAAGACGGTCAAAAGTTCAATAAACTTTTTATATATCTAAAATTATTAAAACATTACTCTAATGAATTACATTGAACTTATATAGGTATTATGTATCAATTTTTACCTAAAATAAATTTAAATAAAATAAATAATTATTTAAATAAAAAGTCGGGTTTTAAATAGTAAATCAGTGTTTTCACTATTAATATAAAATTGAAAGTTTTCAGAAAAATACCAAACTTTTACCCTAGGATAATTTCGATATTCTGAATCGAAAAATGAAGTCCATTTTCAAAAATAAAATTAATAAAATTTCAAAAAGTGGGTATTACTCTTCATAACATCTAGTTTTAATAATATTTTAATAGCACATCGTTGTTTAGCGAAACTCGGTATTGCGTACAACACACACTATCGTGGGAGATCATGATTGCGTGTAAAGAAATCCAAGCTATTGTTGTGTGTAGTGAATGATTCCTTTGATGATTTATATAAAATAAAAACAAAATATTTCTTATAAAAGTCTCGGGTGTTACATTCTATCCCCCTTAAAATGAATTTCGCCTTCAAAATTCGTCAGGGTTATAAATGGTTTACTACTCGAAGGTTTCTTTAATAGAAACCCACATCGTAAAAAGGAATACCAAAACCAATCTTTAAATACTAAAGTATGAAACATAACGGTTACCCAATTTAACTAATCATTGGGTTTCCACATAGGAGAACATAGGTGAAAATATGGATATGGAAGAGAAACCTAACCATCATGTTCTGGTGGATAGTGGTAGAGAACATGGCTATAAAAAAGACAACAATCACAAATCCATAGATTTGTGATGATCTAAGGTACCATCTGATTCATCGGATACAAGGGAACTAGGATAAAATTTTTGTTTTTCAAGATCATTTCCCCAAAGTTGATGAATTAAAACAAATACTTACATGATTTTGGTACAATTTCACTGTTGTTCGTGAATTGAACAATTTCCACTTAATTCCTTAATGAAATGAAGTTGAATTTGTTATTCGTGATGTGTTAGCAGATCATGTGATAGACTGATGGGTCATTCCATCTATTTCAAACAAAAGGTTTGAAAAAGTTATAAGTCTATCTTATGGTTAGATTAATCGTATATGGTTCCAAAAATGATCTTATACTTCATATATCATACCGATTAATAAAATAAAAATAGTTTTCACTAACTAGGGACTTACTATAGGCCAGTGGTAGGAGATAGAGGCCAGTCACACTTCGGTTGTGGGTTCAATTCCCACAGCCCTGTCCGACACGATGGGCTGTCACCCATCCGGTAGGTTGTCCTTTTTCTAAAACTACATTACTATAACATCCCATCAATAATATTGAAAAAAGTTCTATCCTTAAACAATATTAACTTACGTCCACCATAATCTATTCCAATATTTAGGCTTATCTAAAATACTCAAGTCCGAGCTCATTGTATAAAGAAAACAATTACTAGAAATGTTATCTACCAAGAATGTGAATACACGCATTTATCCCAGATATACCATAAGATATATCATGTTGGTTTTATTCCAAACACATGAATACCTTAGTCATATATTCTCTTGAAACATAAATTACCATAGAACATTAGTGAAAACATGAATACTGTCAAAAGGTAACTCTTTCCACATACCAAAATCCCAAAAAAAAATCTATATAATCAAACCATGATATCACTTTGTACTTATTTTAGTCATGAGCTCATGATTACTATCATATTATTTTCTCATTATCCTTTCATTATACACATTTCATCTTATTTCCAAAAATATCTCAATCACTTTCCATGGTTACTGGTACCATACAATTATTTAAAACCACAATAGATCAATACATAAATATTCCAATATTCCAAGATACTATATAAAACATTATTTTGGAATCCCATTATATAAACTCTTAATAATTCCACCACATCGTTGACATATTCAACATCGCCAATAGTGATCGTATGTGACTTCCCTTTTTTCCTTTTCCTTAAGTGGTTGCTCATGTTGATCATCACTAACCCTTGGATTAGTACATTTATTAGCATAATGCCCCATTTCCTTGCACTTGAAGCATTGATGTGTTGGTGGTGCGTTCTCTGCAGTCTTTTCTTTATTCACACCATTAGCAACCCTTTTTCCATTACATCAACAATCACCTTCTCGATGACCTTATTTTCCACACTTAAAACATTTTCTAGTCCATTTAAGACAATCTCCACCATGCTTCTTTACACACTTTGAGCATAAGGAAATATTCATCTTCTGTTCACAATTATTCTGAGATTTCTCCATGAACTCCATCTTTCGTTTCTTGTCAAAACCATGATATGGATATGTAACACCAACTTCCATTTATAACTTAATATAACAATGGACAATTTCTTCATAGCTACTGAAGTCTCTTATAGCTAATTCCCTTCGATGATTTGGTTTTAAGCCACTGAAGAATCGATCAACATTACTTTCAAGTTGGATGATAAAACCAGATGCATACCTTGCAAGCCTTGTAAAATTCGCTTCGTATATACCAACAGATTCATCATCCTTTATCTTTAGTTCAAGAAAATCCTTCTCTATATTTGTTCGAAGAATATGAGGGAAGTACTTATTGAAAAATAAGTTCTTGAACTCGACCCATTACATGGACTCAATTTCATCTCTTGGCCTCATATTATTGATAAGATTCCACCATTGATCATCTTCACCTTCCAAACGATATACTGCTAAGATGAATTTTTCATGTTCAGAACATTGAAGAACTGAAAATATCATTTCAGTGTTATGGATCCATTGTTCAGCAACAAGTGGATCAGAAGACTCACTAAAAGAAGGTGGACATTGCCTCATGAAGGACTCAATAGAATATTGTTCCATTCTCTGCTCATTTGGAAGTCCAGAATGATTCATAGATTGTGTAAGTATAGAAATAATATTTTGAACTCCATCTCCCATAACATTTGTTTGTTCATGAGGACAATCATTGCATTTTCCATTACATTGATCAACACGGTTCCTTCGGGTTCCATCCATCGTCTAAAACCCAAAAAGAATAGTGTGAGAGGAAAAAATCATGCTAGCGAAAACAACATAATAAAGGGGGAGTACCTTCGATATCCAACATCTTAGGTTGAATTCTAATATCGTTACCGTAGTTCTAGGACTATATCCTATATGTATACTTATCCTTAGGGACATCCCTAGACATACCTTTGAAATATCTCTAGGGATCCCACTAACATTTTCGCATCCTAGTTTTCAAAGGTTGACTAAACCTTTCCTCTGATACCAACTGTAGAGACCCGAAGCTTGACATACAAGAACATTAGATTAATTTTGTGGAATACTTAGTGCATAACAAAAATAGACACATAAGGACCATAATAGTTTAGTGTCTTTGGAAACTCGGAATATAATCTTCTAATCATGGTGAAAGATATTCAACATCTCCCATAAAGATCTTCCCCTTTTTTTCTTACCTAAAACCTTTCTTTATATCATGGGGAGAAGAAAACATAAAAGGGGTGAGCTCAAATGGCCAGTAAGGGTAAACATAGAGAACATAAAACAATCCATAAACATTTGAATGAAAAAACTTGAACATAAAATCTAAACATCAAAATCTTGAGAAAATACATGAATCTTGGAAGTACGTATGGCATATATCATAAGGGAACATCAATCATGATAAAATAGAATGGGAATAAAACATGTAATTGTGGCAACCATTACACACATGTTATGATTTCCATAGTAGCCAAGGCATTGCTGCCAAGACCATCTTAGTGGACAAAGTCCCTTTCTGAATCGAGTTCACTCCTCCTTTCTGTCCTGTAACACTGAACCAGATTAACTTACCATTCCATCCATGTCTATCTCATGAGATATAAATCTTTACCCAATGATTTGGAGGTAGATATAGGTACCACCTATCTAATAATTAAATCATTCTTACTTGGGCCACAAAATAAACATACATCATTCATAATAACCCAACGAATAAAATGGGTTTCATAAACATAATCCCATCATCACATAATCCATATAAAAGAAATGGATATCATTTCATAATAAGAAAAGTGAAACCATGTAAATCATAGAGACATTATACTTGAAACATACACTTATAAAATAATGTCATCTTAGATGAAAAAATGGTTTTGATAAAACACTTGAAATGAATTCTTGAGGAAAATATCCTTTCTTCTTCAAAATCAATTTCTTTTAAAAAAAAGTCATGAAATTTTAAAAGAAAGAGATTTTGTTGAAAATAGTCATGAAATATTTTGGGGAGTAAGCTTCATGAAAATTAGGCTTTATAAAACCGTAAAAATCCTTTCATGCTCTATACGTTAAAAAAACATTCTTCTCGTGCTTTTGTCGGAAAAGTCAAAAAGTACCTTGTAGGGTAAATAAAAGAAAGATTCCTTACATACCATAGGGTAAAAGTCAAAATGGGTAAAAAGGACTTTAAAGATACATGAAAAAACTTTTATAAAACATGGACATGGAAGAATGCAATAACCCCAGTAAATACTTACAAATAAGCAATCTCAGATAAAAATGAGATTTGAAAAATTATCCATTACCTTAGGTCTGATATGCTAAGTACGTATCCGGACCTCCTGTATAATGATTTAAAAAATGTAATTGACTTATTACAGAATCATATTCATTGTTATGATATCATATATGTTTCACTTATGACATTTTATTACCCATTCTTTTGTAAATTCCATGTTAAAGCAGCGTTTTGTGTAAAATCATTTCATTTATCGTATGTGTTTCGACTTGTCGTTCTTGATATTAATACTTATATCCTGATTTACATAATTCCATAATGTAAAACATGATATATATATAATATATATTCATCATATACATATATATATATATTATAGATCGATAAAAGGAATGAAATACACCGTTCATGGAGATGGTAGACCGTACGTACTCATGAGCAATGTTTTCGTTTCCTTATTGAATTGAATGAAATTAAGTAGATGACATACATATATATACACATAAATATAGTATTATTATTATGTAATATATTTCATGATTACTTATTATATATACTTTATAATCATTCATGAATGGTTAACATGGAGAATGAATCTCATCGCGTCGTGGAGACGGTAGTCCGTACGTACGCACGAGCGATGATATCATTCCCATGATCATGGAATTTTATTGGAGTGTATCTATACTATTTTAGAATAAATATCAATTTATAATAATCATATATAGTTATTATTTACACCATTATACCCATCCAAGTAAGGTGGTGGTGGAAGATAGATTACACCACGGCGTGAAGACGGTATTCCAAACGTACGCACGCGCAGTGATTTCGTTTTCCGTAGGATGTATAGATGGTGAAATAGGGTTGTTTCATACTTATAATAACATATCAGTATATGAGTGATACTTATGTTATTACTTCATAATGAAACAACTAAAGAAGACGAAGTGGAAGAAGAAATAAAGTTGAAAGAATTGGTAACGGACGTTACCTCTTCTTTGAAGCGCCTCTTTGAGACCTCCTCTTAGGGAACCGAAATTGGTCTTTAAAGAAAACCAGGACCTCTAGGATGTTTCTATGGAAGTGGAGAAGATAAATTTTCAGGGGTTTTCTGAGCTTGAAGTCTCAAAGTGGTGTGAGGAAGAGAGGGAGGAGGTTCCCTTTTATAAGGGAGGAGAGGGGCACCTTTGGAAAAACAAAAAATATTATTTTATTATAAAGCCATATTCGGTTTTAAATAGCTCAAAATTGATTTATTTAAAAGCTAAGGTGGGGATGGGTCGAAATAATCTCATCCAATATAATATGGAAAAGTATAGTTTACTATTGTAAGCTTATCATTTAGATTTAACTTTAAGTTAGATAATTTTACTTTTACGTGTCTTTTTGTGTTCTTACACTATAAGGTTAATAAACTTACTATAACAAGCCAAAAGAACACCAAGTTGTTTATTATTAATATATATAACCTTATCTAAGTCATTTTGATGAACCATTGATTTTTAGGAATATAATAAAAATTAATAATATAATATTTGTTTTAAAAACTATTTTATGACAATTTTGACACTATTTGGTAATTGATTTTTGTGAAAATCATAACAGAATGATTAGTTCGAAAAAAGTTAATTAAATAAACAATAACATGTCATATTAACCTATAAAATTAGTGTAATTAATAAAAAGTCTTAAATTACATTTATTTGGTTATTTATAACATCAATTATGTCAATATTTTATTAATAAGATAATTACTGCATCATTTTGTGTCATAAATAAATTAAATTATTTAATGTCTAAAAAGTACAAATAAAATACCATTATGTAGGAAATATTTTTATTTTTCTAATGAATATTTATAGTCTAATTTATATCATTTATAACCCTATATTAAAAATTATTTACTTATTAAACTTTGATTTTAACTATTTTGACCCTTATTTAAATAAATTAATAATAAATGTCCTAATCTAATCCAAGTGGGCCTAAATGGTCATATCATATTCCTAAGATTTTTTTTGGTCGAATTACATTTATCCAATATAATTATGACATGTGTTAGGGTAATACTAATAACATTTTTACCCTTAATTATCCTATTACCTTTTAACCGTGGTAAATAAAAGTAAAAAGTTACTATTCAACAATAATTATTTTCATCTCATTGAACCACATTTTATTTCCTGACATCAACCGTGTCTCTCGGATTTTTGAAATTCCACTCATAGAAGTGGTAAAATTATGTTTTATGTAAATTTGTAAATTCTCATAGGAGGTGGGTAAAAGACGGTCAAAAGTTCAATAAAATTTATATATATATAAAATTATTAAAAAATGACTCCAATGAATTAAATTGAACTTATATAGGTATTATGTATCAATTTTGACCTAAAATAAATTTAAATAAAATAAATAATTATTTAAATAAAAAGTCGGGTTTTAAATAGTAACTTAGTGTTTCTACTATTCATAAAAAATTGAATGTTTTCAGAAAAATACCAAAATTTCACCCTAGGATAATTTCGATATTCCAAATCCAAAAATGAAGTCTGTTTTCAAAAATAAAATTTATAAAATTTCAAAAATTTGGTATTACTATTCATAACCACTAGTTTTAATAATATTTTAATAGCATATCGTTGTTTAGCGAAACTCGGTATTGCGTACAACACACGCTATCGTTGAAGGTCGCGATTGCGTGTAAAGAAAGCCAAGCTAGTGTTGTGTGTAGTGAAATATTCCTTTTATGATTTATATAAAATAGAAACAAAATATTTATTATAAAATTCTCGGGTGTTACACCAACGGTCCATGACTATATAATGGTCTTTTAATTCCATTACTTCTCTTCTTGATACTTATGTAGCGGTAACTATCACAATCACACTTATTGCTTCTAGAATAAGTGCTCCCAAATTTCCCAAATGGAACTGTATTTCCACTAATCAATGTCACTTTTAGACTATACTACATGATGAGATCATGATTCATCATGTCCATGATGGTACATAAGATAAATATGTTCACCTATGATTGTATCTCATAGAAATTCCCTTAGTGAAAATATCGATCCCTTACTACTTCATTTTCTGCTATGTACGGAGTAAAATGAATATGGTTCGTGAAATTTCTCTTATTTTCAATAAATAACATTTCATAATTTACAATTTTTATGAAATAATTATCCTTATAATCCATCAAAATTTCTATATATATGTATTTATGAAACATAACCTCAACGTTCTTCCAGGTTTTCTCATCATGAAAATGAACTCTGTCCACAATTTCCCACAAATTCTTAGCTGGTCAAGAAAGAATTCATATAGTGTGTTCCACCATCTTGTCAACAGGTATCTAAATGTTATTAAATATCATATCGAATGTCTTTATGCGTAACTCAGATGTCTTGGGACCACCGTCTTTAATGAATGTACCAGATATTGTAGTTAAAACTATATCTTCAGCTCAATCATCAATGATACTATTATTGTAGTCACACAATCCATGAATCACATGTCACTTAATAATATTTCATAGAGGTGGCCATCAATATGATTCCCACAAGCTTATAGAAACTCCACCTCAACAGTCTTGGGAGTATACTTATTGGTTCTCTGATGATTCTCAACTCAAATATGAGATGGAATAATTATCCTTATAAGAAAAATGAACTCTTTAAAACACTGGATAAACATCATGTTCAACCTCAACATGTGAAAAACAAAAGAGAAAAAATAGCTCATGGACAATCTAAAGTAAATTAAATACTGAATTGTCATGATATAATAGTTATTTCATTTCAATTTACATATATAAACCAGATCTCATTTCACAGTTCATATATAAAAATATATCACAGGAAATATGTCCCTATACTGAACACATATTTTAATTATATATATATATATATTTCTATCATGATGCATGTGTAATCACCTTATTCAATACAAGTTCATGTGTATAGATCTCAAGATATAAAAATATCACACAACATGTGAATCACACAATGATAAAAAATAAATTGTAACAACTAAAAAATAGGAACATAAATCCCATAAATACGAACATGGGTGTTCTCCCATGTCTGGATTATGTACTCCCATGATCAAAATCATTAGCATGTCTAAATAAATTTCTAATATCCTATATACCTTTATCAAATAGTAAAATAGTATAAATGACAACACGAGACCTGTGGCGACACTATTTTAATGCATAGATTTTTCTAGGAAATAAGTTGTTAAATAATTGAGTTATTTGATATATTGCACTTTATACTACACCATGTAAAACATTCAATACACACAACACCATCTTAGCATGTGTTACAAGAAAAAAAAGAATTTCTAATAAATATTTTTTATTTAAATGTTTAAATTATAACATAGCCATTAGAATTAAGGATATGAACATGATTCACTAAATTATAAAATTATTGTTTGCTTGTGTATATATAATTCCATAACCAATTAATTATGAATTAATGTTATACCAATTTAAAACGAAATGATTTTTAGAAAACTATATAAATATTAAAAATGTGATTTATAACAACTTATAAACATATAACCCTTTTGGATTATATTTTTTAAATATAAATATCTATATTAAATCTAATTTTTAAATCATATTATTTTTTTTCTACACATAATTTAATAACAAATCTAATTTTATGCATAAATGATACAGTTTTTATAGAAAGTTTGTTTTACAGCATTTTAATTGTATACTTGTTTGAAATCTATTGTTAACACTTTTATAAGTTCAATTTGTCAAAATAGATTATTCTTAAATTAGGTGTATTCAAATTTACTTTTTTTAATGGTTGTTATATTTCTATTATATTTCTTATTTTAATTAGTTGTTAAGAATATTGAATTTTAATTGAAAACAACATTTTATTGTCAATAATTTATAGCATTAAATTATGGTATAAATTATTTTTAAGGGATTATTATGTCCCTTTTTAATCATTTAATTCAATTTAATTCATTGGAATCAATTTCAAATTGATCATGGATTGAAATACATTTCAATATATTGAAGGTTTTTATCTTTTAAACCCATTTTTTTCTAGTATTCGGGATTATTGTTTACTAACTTCTCCAATGTTTTGTGAATTGATTTTGAAAAAATAGATTCAATATTTGGAATTATAATGTCTATATTTTTTAATTAGGCCCATTTTATTTTAGGAAAATCTTAATAGTAACATAAGTAATTTTTATTACTAATATTATGGATAAATTAGGTAATCTAGGGTAAATATATTTCTATAGACATGATGAAACTACCATAACACTATCCCAAATTCTATTAGAATAAGTTAATTAGAACCCAAACACAAAAATATAGTAAATGATTAATTTAATGGATTCTTGTCCATTAAATAGAGATAAATATTATTAAAATTAAAGAGATTGAAAAAAATGTCCCACCCCTACTTTTAGTATGTATAATATTTTTAATATGGGTATATATATATAATATATGTAAATTATATATATTATTTAGAAATATAAATAATATTTATAACCATATAAATTTCATTTAAATATTTAGTGATGAAATAATTGTAATAAATAATGACACAATGATGATGGAGTAATTTTTCAAATTAATGAACACACAATTATGAGGAATTTAAAATATAATAAAAAATATAATTATTTAATATTCTCCATGAATTTTCATGTCAAATATTTTGTATTAATATTATATTATATTTAATGGTTCAAATCTATATTTCATGATATATTTTCATAATGTTAATATAATGAATACTATCAAAGTTGATAGTAATGATATTTTATGAAAATAATATGTTATGAAATAAGAAAAAACTAAAATTATGTACTAAATAAGGAAAAAGGGTATATATTAAAGTATATAATATCATAAATTAACAATTTAATGTTTAATTGACACATTATATGTAATAATATCCATATTTAAATATCGAAACTATTGTTACCGTAGTTAAAATTAAAATAAGTTAATGAAGTGTTATTAAAAAAATACAAGGTTTAAAATCATGAGAAACATTTATAAACTCTATTGGTATTTTTAATAAACCCTTAAACAAATTACCTTTTAATTTTGTTCTGTTTAGAGGTATTTTTATTGATATTTAAAAAATTATAATATAATCTTTTGAGAAATTACCAATGTGAACCCAACCATCATCATGAAATGAAACTTCTTCCCTCATCCAACCTCAACAAATTGAGACTCATGTATTTCCCCATATATTAACAATTATCTTCTAAAATTCCATATCCATATTCTATAATTTTTGTTCATCAAAAGAGACCAACTGTAGAGTCCTTTAGAGGTGATCAAATGGAGTTATTTTGAAGAAGAGGTAATCAATCTAATTGATCAGTATCTTTTTATACTCTTATATACCTACACAAAATCCATGATATATATCACAAAAAAATAAATTAATCAACAAAAATTTTATAAAATTTTATTATGATTATAAACACACCATTATATATTCCCCTTTCTATCGAACAAGAAGTGAATGTATAACTTGTGAGTATAAATAGATTAACCTTTCCACGTAGCGATAAAATTAATGATACAAAACCAACTTATTTGAGTGTTAATTATGATGGATTTCATTTTTATATTTTATATTAATGAAATTATTATAATTATATAATTATAATATCAAATCTTCTATTATATGAAATAATATTTTCTGAAATGATATCATTTCTTGTGCGTATGTATGGCTTACTATCTCCACGATGCGATATTATTTCATTACCTTCTATAATTCACAATTGTGGTAATAAGGAATAATTTTATAAATGTATATTATATTTATATCATATAAATTATTCTGATATTTATAATATATTATATAATTTTCTTAATATTACATGAAAATGAAGGCAATATTCATGGGTACATATCACCAATCGTATGTATGAAAAGTGTATTTTACTTTCAATTTGGAAATTCTATGAATCACTATGAAAACATATATATATATAAAATATAGGATATTAATATAATGGTTATCATTATTGAAATTATTAAATCATGATCTTTGTTTGAGTAAAAAGGTTAAGAATTCAAAATAAGAATGAAAATCAAAACAGTTATCACCTGAAACAAGAATTTATCGTGGAATTATAAATAAAATTGTAATATAATGTTTTAATTAATTCTTATATGAAATTATATATATGTGAATATTTTGTTTTCATATATTTATAATATAAATATATTTATTATTCATGGAGATTAAATGTATATGAATTATGTCCACACTAACGGTAAGGGATTTATGTTTATCTTTTATTTACATGGGATACATTCCATATACACAACATGATTCATCAATGTGGTGTAAATAATTCCCATTAAATTATTTTATGCGTTTTATCCACAATATTATGGTATTTTATCCACATAATTTTATTTCATTCATGGGGAATATGATACTACTGATAATATAAGGATGGATATTTATTTCATAATCCCGTCAATATTTGGGATTCTTTTTTTTTGTATCCATTGGGGAATATTTATCTTCCATACCAATTCTATTAAAAATGTTTTTGAATTTTCTTACAATTATAATACTGATTTTAAATTTCATATTTACAAAATTTTGACTTTTTACTAAATGGTCATAAAAGAATATATTTTTCATTTTATAAACAATGTACATTGTGAACTTTCCAAAAAAATATGAAAAGAATGTTTTTTATAATTTTATGGAATGAAAATAATTTTAAATTTCCATGATGCCTATATATTTTGAATATTACTTTATAACATTCCATTTATATTTTGGAAGAAATTTTTTCCATTTATAAATTTCAGCGAATTTAACAAAAATAAAATGTTTTCAATGAAGAAAAGATATTTTTATTAGGAATCATATTAATGTGAACTCTCAAAATTATTTTTCATATATAATAAAATGAATTGTTGTTATATTATAATTTAAGATGGATATGTTTTAGGGATTAAATAATTATTTATCCTATAATTGGTTTATGATCATGATGGAATGATATTTATGAATCCAATTTCTTTTCCTTGCGTTATGTATGATTGAATTATGTTTTTGAATCTCAATTAGTTTTATAGATTCATATTGGATGAATAGTTTTTATTCCTATAGAAAATATATTTAAATTTTACATTAAGTGATGGATGTGACCTATATATCCCGACAATTCATTTAATGATGATAAATTTACTAGGATCTCAAAAGGGTACCTATGTGTTTTCCCATGATTACAATTAGAGGGTACAAGGGAGGTCACCATATTCCCTCAACACGATGGTACATGGGTGGTCATACTAACACTACAACAAGAGGGTACTTAAGAGTTCATCCTATGTCCAAAGAAGAAGGTACAATAGTTGCCTCCCAAGCCTAAAGTAGGTCATGGGTAATTAACACTATCCTAATATTAGATTAAAGTGCTGGTAAGAGTCGTTGAGATATGATATTCTACTCTTATGTGTATGACACAGTTTCCTTGTATTATTCCATTGTTATACTATCACAACTCTGCAAATTTTATTTTTTGTGATTAATGACTTAGGATATTACAATATTTAGGTTGTGGATCATGTATATGAACTTTGATATGCATGCTATGATCTCTATGTGTTATGAACAGGTTTTCATACCCTTATCCTCATGTTATGCATACATATCTTCCATGTAAAAATTTAAAGAGAACCTGAGCACTCACTTTCATATGTTTACTTTACTCAAGTTATAAATAATTGTTTTAACTATTGTTACTAAAGGGGAAGATCATTATCGGAGATGTTGATGATATGTCATCAAATAAAAATAATAGTTTTCATGATTCCAAAGGAACTATACTTTTATGATCCTTGACCACGTTTTTCTATATTTTAATGAATATTAATATAAAAAGATGTAATATCTATGTACAAAAATAATTGGTTGTTATAGTTGGTATTAGAGAAAAGGAACAGTTACCCTTTGGAAACTAGGATGAGAAAACATTAGTTAGATTCCTAGGTATATTTCTAAGTACATGTCAAGGGATGTATCTAAGTATAATACTACGGTTTCAATGATTTTAATGTAGGTGTAGTGATTAAGGATTCTTATAAGTAATCATTCATGAAAATATGTTTTTATGCTATGATATGTGTTGTTGACACTGTTATTTTTGGACATAGTCAATAGAGATAACTTGAAGGAATAGGGTTATCAATGAGTGTTTTATTTGAGTAAAGCATTTGAATAATGAAAATCATTCTCCTTTATGGAAAATTAATAAATATAATTAGGGAGGTGGTATCAGAATTGGTTTTATTGGTGAGATTAAAGAGACCTCAAACGACATGTGAATGATATCAGATGTTTTAACAATATAGTATACAATAATGATTATAAGAATGATAGATTGTTTTTGAAGAACATTAATATATGGTTCATAATTCATATTATTCATCTTCAATACTGATAAAGAAAGAGAAATGTGATTTAATGTAAAGGTGATATTCATAGGAAGTAGATGATTAAGGGAATGATAACACTTATTATCTTCCTAATGCTGAGATAATATTTTTTGTATAATGATATTTTGTATATGAATAAGTAAATTTTACTAGATTGATTACATTGGAAATGATATATAATTTTTTGAAATTTTGGTTTATTCTACTAGGGATTAGGTTTACAATATTTTAGGAATTCATGAATATACTATAAAACCTTTGGATAATGAATGATTTCATGTTTTCAATATGGATTTAAGGTAATTGTTATTTTTGAAGAGAAAAAACTACAAAGGTATTCACATGTCTCATAGGTGAAAAACAAGAGAAACATTATGATATATGGGGATCATTGTATTAATATTTTTGGAATTTTTGTGACATGATTTATAATTTTTTGGGAGTGGGAATATTATATGGATTATATTTTTATCCCTTTATGGAATGGTTTATGTTAAACTCCAGATGAGGATTTCATGGATAGAGTATTATCTCTCCATATGTGGAATTATTCATATAGGATAAAATATATTAACATTTTGGTTATAATGTAAGAAATGAAGAATGACCCATCATAATATGGATATCATAGTCATAAAATTATATATAAATTAAAAACTCACCTTTTTTGGAATATAAGACATAGTGTAAATTGATCAAGGAATAACAAAGGTATTAGATATGATTATCATGTAAGAATTGTTTCCTATGAAAATTCATCAAAAATAGTGAAATGATCATGAAAAAAATAATTATCCCAATACCATAATTTCTGATGAATTTAATCGTCTCTTAGATCATTAATCATTCCTGGCCTTGTGATTGTTAACTTCCCCCTGATAATGTTCTCTATCACCTTCCATGAGAACATAAAAGTTCAATTTATCATCCATGAATATATTTTAACTTACATCATATGATAACCTATGTCGATAACTAGTAATGAGTTACACTGGGAAACTTTTGTGTTTCTATATTTTCAATTCAATGTGAGTTTTAGTAATAACTTTTATGATGTGATTATTTACGATAGAAACATTCAAGTACTAATCATTTGACAGCAATGTAGAATTTCAATGGACAAATTCATTTTATGAAGGGTAGAATTTATCACCCCAAAATTATAAAAAAATATATTTTTATTTATGAATATATATATTATATATATTTTTCCGTGATAAACTATGTGTTTCTTGTGCTACACTGATCACTGGTTTAGAAAACATTACATTCACAAATTGAATTTCTACGAAACAAAATTTTATTATTAGAATTATTTAAAAAATAAAATTATAACCTAACCACTTGAATAGAAGATATGATATGTTTTAAATATATAATGAAATTATGGTTCAAACTATTATATATAATTCTCTCCCAATTTAATTATAAGTGAATATAAAATCCATTTATCTGTAAATGTTCATCCAAAAGATTGTTTAAATGTTCAAACCTGTGATTATGCTGAAAAATTAACCAACAATGTATTTTGGTTATATTTATGAAATCTATTTAATATAATAAATATAGTTCTTAATATTTATCTTATGTGTTTTCTATACATGATTTAAGAATAAATCAAATTTTACACATAAAATATATATTTTTATAAAATGATAGTATTAAATCTTTTTGATGGTGAAATTCTTTCAAATATAATTATTAAAAATTCAATTTATTATATATAAAAAACATATTATTTGAATTTTGTGTATAAAAATTTACTTTGATTTATTCTTTTGTATTGTTCGGTGAGTTGTATTGTTTTGATGAATAGATAAAAATATTGCATTTTAATTGAAAACTTCTTTTTCATATAATTAATTTATATTGTTAAATTATATTTTTAGTTATTCATAAATTATAATTAAATAAATTTTTTATTATTTAAACCAATATAGTTCATTTACATCAATTTCACATATAATTTAGATAACAAACATTTCAATCTTTAGAACATTTTCACGTTAAAATCCTATTAGATCATTTCATTTGTTGGATTTTTTTAACTAATTTATCAAAATTCATTAAATCGAATTCGGAAAAATGGATTCAATAATTTTAATAATAAGGTCCAATTTTATTAATTAGAAAACTTTTATTTGTAAAAAATCTGAATATTATCTTCAGTAATTTTTATTAACAAGGTTATGGGTAAGATGGGTAATTAAGGTTAAATAAATTTTTATAAATATGGGAAAAATACCCTAAAACTATACTGAAAGTAATTTAAGGAATTTAATTCATTCCATAATATGTATTGATATAAATTTAAAAATTTAAGAGAATCTTTTCCCAAAAATTGACTTATATATTATTAAAACCAAACAGTGTAACAAAATGACACACTCTTAATTTTAATAAGTACAATATTATAAATATGGGGATAAATACAATATATTATAGAGTTTATATATTATTTCTAAATATAATATTATTAGATAAATCATGTATTTTTTTAAAAAAAAGTGTTTACGAAAAAAAATCATAATGAATTAAACATTAATAATGAAGTAATTATTCTATTAATGTGGAAACTTGTTAAGTGTTATTTAAAATAATAAAATAAATATCATTTCATATAAATAATGTTTTTAAACAATTATAGTATAATATGACATAATATTAGTGTATTAATGTAATTATATTTATGTTACCATAATGTATTGAGTTTTTTAATGTGGAAGTAATGAATATTGTCAAAATTGACACAATTGATATTTTATGATAAAAGTATTTTATTATATTTTTTAAAATTCATAAGAATCCAAAAAAAGGAATGTTTTAAAAAATTGTGGCCTAAAATATCATTAATCGATCAGTTGTGATTCAATTTATCCCATATAAGTAAAATCACCAACCTTTAATATTGAAACTGCTGTTACCATAGTTAAAATTAAAAAAGATTAAAAAGGTCTTATAATTTTTTTAAAAAATTACAATAAAACATGTATAAAAAAATTTATTGTTGGTATTATACCATATACCACATTATCAATAAGTTACATTTATTTTAGTGTTGTTTGGATTGATATTTAATTTATAATTATTTAATCTTTTGAAAAATTCTGAAAGTACCCCGCACCATCTTTATAAAGGGACACATCCTCCCTCATCTAATTTAATAACGATGAACCTTATTTCCTGACCAATATCTAATAAATTATATTATTCAATTTTCTATGCACATTATAGTGTTTTTTTCTTATGAAAAGTCCAACTCTAGATTCCTTTACAAGAGATCCTAACGAGTTGTTTCGATGAAGAGGTAATCGCCCCAACTGATCACTCTCCTTTAATACTCTACAATACATTATATAAATATACTATATATAGAAACAAATAAAAAACTAATAATTATATATATGAATATATTTTAATAAGATTATTAAAAAACCATTATATAACCCATTTCCCATCGAAAAAGAAAAGTATTTATTGTGTGCATGTACAGCTTACTATATCCATATAATGAAGCAATTTGTATTCCAAAACCATAATTTATGAGAGGTAATTTGGAATGTTTTAATGTTTATATATGATATTTATGAAATTTGTATACTTATATATTGATAATATAATATATTCTTTTTTACCACCTATTATTTTGGTAAATGACAACATTGCTTTTTAGTATTTGTGGCTTACCATCTCCACAATGTGATATGAGTTTTTCATCTATATTTAACATGAGTGGTAATAAGGATAAATTTTATGGATATATATGATATATAGAAAAAATTATTCTTTGATTATAATATATCATATAATTTTTCTTCTTTTAGTATGGCATGAAAATGAAATGTGTGTTCTTGTGTACATATGGTTAAAAGTCTCTATGAACGATATATTTTATTTTCAATCAATAAATTTTATGAATCACCATTAATACATATAAATTGAATATAAATATGATATTTTTATCATTTTTACTATTTTAGATATGATTAAATCATGATCTATGTAAGAGTACCACGGATAACAAGTCAAGAGATAACTAGAAAACAAAATAGTTATTACCCAAAAAATAACATTAACATGTAATTATTAATAAGAGAGTGTTATAATTTTTTAATTATATAATATATGTTACTATATTTATATTTATGAATATTATAATTTGGATTATTTATGATAACATTATTTTTGCTATCCAAGAGTTGTGAATGTATACAAAGAATGTCAATACATAAGGTAACTCATCCACGACTCACATTTATTTATAAGGGACACATGCTTATAAAAACTATTTTTTTCTATGTGGTGTTTATAATAAAAAATAATATCTATTATGAGTCATAAAATTTATAATATGTAATTTTAATATCCATATAAATTAACTTCTATCTTGTGGATACGATTCTACTTAGTATAATGGGATTTGTATTAATTTCTAAATCTCATAAATATTACGGATTATTCCATTTTAATTAATTATTTTGGAACTATTTTTTTTTCAATGACAATGTTTCTAATATTTGTTTTAAAAAAATGATTATAATATTATCCTATTGATTTTTAATTCTATTTTTATCCAATTATTACCATTTAACACATGGTCCGAAAGAATCTTCTTGTCATTTTCCAAACAACTTACTTTGTGACTTTTTCTAAAAACACAGGAAAGGAATGTTTTTTCAACTTATATGACATGAATGTTTATAATTCATGATTCCATAATTTATTGAAGATTCCTTTACACGAATCTAAGTCTATTTTTAAATAGAACATTTACATATAAAATTTAGGAAAATTTATGTAAATAAAATGTTTTTAAAGAATAAATGATATTTTCCTAAAAATCAATTTTCTAGAGAACACTTAAAAAATTATTTTCCATATATGATTATTTGATGTTAAATATTTTTAGTATGAATATTCTTTTATGTATAATATCCATATTTATCTTATGATTGTTTTATGTGTATGATGGATTGATATGTTTGAAACCCATTTATTTTCCATGGGTTGTGTATAATTGAATGATGATTATGTAAATAATTTAATTTTAACGATTCTGATGAGGTGAATAATTTAAGGTCATATTGAACCCATATTTATAGTGCTCATTAGGAAATTTTTATACCAATATATCTGTTATAGTAATTATGTAATGATAAATTTTCTATGATCTGAAAAGTGTACATGAGAGGTCATCATAAGCCTCCAAAATTAGGCAACACTATAGGTCATCATATGCCCACAATAAGAGGGTACATGGAATGTCATCCTAAGACCACAATATTAGGGTATAAAAAATATCATCCTAACACCGTAACAAGATGGTACATGAGAGGATATCCCAAGACCGATATAGGTACCTGAGTGATTAACCCATTCCCAATAAACTATGAATTTTATGGTAGGAATAATTGAAAAAAGATATTCTAATCCTATAAATATTCCCCAATTTCCATGTCTTATTATATTTTTAGACACTAATAGTTCATATGATTTTATTTTCTTATGATTAATGTATTACGATCTGGAAGTATTATTTCCATAAGTCATGTATATTATCTTTGATATATAGGTTTTGATCTTCAAATATTATTCTCATGCATTCATAACATTATGATCATTTTATTCTTACATATCTCCATTTTTTTCCTTTATATACAATATAATCTCAAATATTCTTATATTTCATTTCCTTAGGTTATAAAGAAAGGGTTTTATGAAGGGGTAATAAAATGGATGATCATTAGGGGATATGTTAAGGATATTTCATCAAATTAGACGAATGTGTTCCATATTTTCAAAGGAACTAAAAAATTATGGTCCATCAGAATGTTATTTTTATAATGTGATGAATATTTATAAAACATTTATGAAATATAGATGTATAAAAATATTTAGTCATTATAACTTTTTATTGTCCCCTGTCCAGACACTCTCTCATGTGTCCCAACCAAGTTGGTTACTAGATGTCAAGTTCACTTCACTATACCCTAGAGGCTTCCAACTAGTAGTGACGGTGTAGAAATCATAGTGTAAAGAATATATCCTGGATACAATGTGAAAAAAAATTGGAAATAAATTATCTTAATTTATTGTGAAATAGTGGAAATAGTACAACACAAAACCAGAGGATAAAGGCTAAACCAACTGAAGAAACATAATTATAATCTATATAATAACAATATTAAATGTAACTAAATTGAATCCTTGAATTTGTACAAAAAAAGTATACAATTATACAGATATACTCACAATTACCCAGTACCTAATTCAATATTTGTTATATATCCAATCTTCGACCCGTCCAGTAAGAAGAAATTAAAAATATGGTAGGGAACCTTTCCCTAAACATCATCCATGAAATTTAATCTAGTACACATTAGTGACCCTAATTGGGTGAGAGTAATACTCATCTGAACTACACCATCATTTATATAAAAATAAATTCCAATTTAATGTTCATGAAATAAATCCATAAAATTGTATTATTTTATAACTCAATACAACTAAAAAACTATAACATGCCTACACTCCTAATTAAGTCTGACACTCTAGGATAGAAAACCTATTTAGGTTCTGTAATATATGTATCTATAATACATATGATCCTCTCACATCAGATGGATCTCATGTATTGTGTCGTAAGAATCCTAACTAGGTTATATTATAATTTCATGTCTAAATTTTCATAGGTCATGTCATGGATTAATCCCATTCCATATGGAAGGTATCCATCTCATAATGGACTCCCAATGAATTCCAAATTTGGATTCATCGTCATCATACCATGAGGAAATTCCGTGTGATTTTTAGAGTAACTGTCTCAAACAAGAAACAATGTGAATTCCCATTCTATAGTTATATACAAAATTCTAGGTTGTAATTCCTAGAAATGGACCAAGTAACCATATAGAAATTGACTCTATTTAAATTCTCATATGTGATCCAATTAGTTCTTCCCATGTTCAATTCAAATTGGGGTGAATCTTATTTAATGTGGAAGTTAATCCAAAAAGAGGATGAACTATTGATGGAACATCTCATAAGACATATGTTAATTCCCTAGGGAACCATGTTAGAAATAATTTATACAAGAAAAACTTGTTTATTACTCATAACCATTCATATAACATGAATAATGGGTAAATTAATCTAGTTATATTAATTAGTAACATATTTTAAATAGGTATACCCTTATATGATAGTTAGAATCACCATAATAAAACCTTGCCATGTTTCTATTTATCTTAATTCATTTTCCAATCTCCAACTTGTGTGAAAAAAATTACTATTGTTAATCCAAAACCCTACTTTCATATATATTGAATCATTATAACTTCATGGGAAGGATCACTGTGTCAACGTAAAAAAATCCCAGTTTTAATTCCTATAGACTCATCGGGGTCCAATGGGAAGTATATGAACATACATATTTTCAATCATAGATTTGAAAAAATATTTTGGTTGTGTGTATGACATCCCGACATGATCAAAATTATTTCACATACCTGGATAAGTGGAAATAGACTATACGGAGATTTCATGGACCACCTGATGCAACTATATATCAATGTAACACACAAAATGTGGAATAACCATATAGAAATGAAGGTGAAGGTGACTATTAAAGAAATTCTAGATAAATAAAACATCTAGATAAAAAATATTATTCAACTAATTAAAGGTGATCAAACATATATAACAGATGATAAAATAAGGAAGATGAATAAAACAATGGAACCCAAGAGAGATAAAAATCTATACCAAATAATTAATAAGTGAACTAATCACCAATAAATGACATGGAGTTACCCAATGGTTTATGTGAAGAGGGAAAAAATGAATCCCACAAGAGTTAGGCATGAAGAGTATTTTACAAAAACTTATTCTAATGAGTTTACATTATAGAAAATATTAAATATGTGTATCCAAAATACACCAAAATACATATCTTTATAGGACAAAAATATAATAATCCACATTTTCATGGTGTGCAAAAAAGTCCTCACATGTAAAATATTTATGTACTAAAATGGTTTTATGAATTTTTCTATGTTAGAAATTCCTATAGTGTATTACAATGATCACAAGAATATATCCCATAAGAAGAATCCAATATATAATTCTTTATAAATCCTAAAAATCATTTAATTACACCCAATCTGGAGGAGAATCCATTTGATACCATAGAAACATTTGTACCCTTAATCTGTTAATTCAAACGTTCATAAATCATCAAAACCTAGTTAATTAACCCAAAACGGCTCTCCATGTCAGGACCTGTCCTCGGGGCCAGTGTCATGACTACCCCAAGCCCGCCTTCCATAGGCCAATGGATGGAGACTAGAACCAAAGGCGTAAATCCCTATAACTGGGAAGGCATTTCCTTTATAAAATGTAAACACATTCAACCAGAGTACAAGCGGAAGAAAACACTATGTAAAACTGAAAACAAAAGTAGAGATGAAAGTAATGGGGCCATAAATACAAGCCCAACTGTAAAGTTCAAGGTAAAAGAAAAAACAACTGGAAGGTGACAAGCAGCTCCTGGATCGTCCACCACGGATCCTACCTGAAGGGTAGGTACAGATAGCCTCCTCAGCACCCTCATCTGTCAACCTCCTCTGGGTATTGAATCGTCGTGAGGTCCAAATCCGGGTACTGACTCGTCGTGAGGTCCACCTCCAGGTGTCGTCCAGTCCTCAAACACTCGGCCTCTGTCAGCACTGTCCATCGTCTGTATCCAACACAACGAGGTGAGGGCATATCCCGTGTAGGGCTGAGTATAATGATACTCAGTAGGGACCTCGAGACCCTCAAGGTCTTACTAAATCCATCTCAACCGATAACCTTAATTAGGTATAATCCCATACATATAACTAAGTTATCAAGTAACCCATCTCAATCACGAGGAAAACACAATGGTCATTCACTCAGCTCAAACTAGAATTTTTATTCATGATATCAAAAACAGGGCTGCTGGAGAACTCCTCCTGTGTAGAGAACAGTGTTCATGTCATGAATCCGAGGTGATGATCACTAAACATAGATTGTTGAGGTACTCATACTCTATCGAGTACCACTGGTCTGCCAGCCCAACACAGTAGTGCTCCCCACCATGGGTCTGCCGCCCCAACATAGTAGCACTCCCACTAATAGCCTATAGAGGTACTTCTACTGTCAAGTACCGCGGGACTACCACCCCAACACAGTAGTGCTCCCTGCCATGGGTCTACCATCCCAACACATTAGTGCTCCCCACTAGGCTATTCATGTCACTCCGAAACAAATCGGGCAAGCAGTCATCAGGTCTCAGCCAACTACAAGGTCTCCATACTCCGTACGCTCGTCTCTGAGAGGATCCACTCCACAGGCTACTGGTAAATACTTCCAAGTGTCACTAAATCTCACGTGTAAGTATCTCTAAGGACTGCCTCATCATAGGGGTCACAACGCAACAGACGGTGCGTCAAACGGACGCCCGGTATATGAGTAATTAGCATTTATGTTCTAAGGGCCCTATTGGATTTCAGGTACAATTCAACCCGGACATACTACAACTACGTCCAAACCTCAGGTGAAGTATTACAAAATAATCTCCTCATCAAGAAGAATCCAGCGTAGTTGACGGCACATCAATCGGACGTCCGGTCCTCATGTTATAAGCGTTTCCGCTCCGAGGGCTCGGTTGGTTTTAGGTTCAAACCAACCCGGCTGTTTTTTCGAAGTCATCCAAAACTCACTAAGAGTAACAAAAAGGACCTCCTCGTCGTAAGGGTCCTAGTTCCACAGACAGTGCATCGATCGGACACGCGGTCTTCATGTTATTCACGTTTAAGTGAAAACGGGCCTGGTCCGTGAGACCCGATGGGCTGACGGGTCAGGTCGACTCGGTTTTGGCGGGTCCGATTCGGAAAATGGGTCGGACCGGCCCTGTGAGTCGCATGGCCGGGGCAGAGGGGTGTGGACCAGCCTGACGTGGCATGACCCAACATGAGCGGCGCAGTCTGGCCCGGTGCGGCTCGGCTGGGCGCGACCCCTCGGCTATCCGAACCGACGGTGCCGCCCTTCCCAAACCAGCTGGCTAGGCTGGCCGTCCTTCTGGTGCAAGCAGCCCACACGGCGGGCCGTGGAACATCCGGCATGGTGCCTTCTTGGCACTACAGATTTGCTCCGCCCAGCTGGCCGATTTTCCAGTGCGGCGCCCTCCTAGCGCCGCGACTCCCCTTCGCCCGGCCGGCTGACGGGCCAACCGGTCCTTCCACCGAAGCGGCCTGCAAAGCGGGCCGCGGTTCCCGCTGCACAACCAGCGCGACGGCCCAAACATCCTCCGCCGCGGCCTACGATGGCTGCGGTTCCGCATCCCCAGCATGATGCGGCGGCCCCATACTTCCTCCGTCGCGGCTCGTTTGGCCAGGGATTTTCCAAGCTTGTGTGATTTCGGCCCTTGTGCCACTGGCCTCTTCCTTGTTCCGCCTCCGATCGCCAATTCCATCAATAAATTGGATCAAACGGAGGGTTGTCGGGCCATGTTTGTTCGGCCCGCGCCTCTTCGTTATGTGATATAAATAGGTCGGACAAACGAGATTATTCAACAATGAGCTGATGCACAATTTTAATCTATTAAAATTGAACTTAACCCATACCTCTAATATGGTTCGTTCTTCATAGATGGGGAAAGCATTGTCACTTCTTCAACGTCGGGAAAGAACCATCGTCGTTGGTGAGTTCCCCAAAATTATATTTCCTCCCTTGATGCGGAGGAAGAAAAGGAAGCACGTCGTCGATCTTCTTGGAACTAGTGTTATTCGTTGAAGAGGCATCGTTCTTTGTCGAGAGAGGAGTTATCTTCTTCTTAACATAAGAGTTCTCTAAAAAAATCAATAACTTAACCAATGTTTCTCCACACACAAAAATCTCAAACTAAAATTAATATATCATGATATTATTTTTATTCACACCAAAAATATTTTAAAATTCAAAATTAATCCACTTAATTAATTAAAAAATGACTCATCTCATTACATAAGGAATGTTGGAAGGAATTAATGGTGGAAGGGAAAGGTGAAGAGTTATACAAATTTGGGAGAGTTGTCAACATTATCATGGGAGTTTAATGGGGGGGGGTTTAAGAGGGTTAAGGAGTTTAGGGGAAGGTGGAAGGTTGGGGCTAGTGTGGGCCCCACCAATCTTATAACCTGACATGGGAAGTTCAGTGGTTCTGGGCTCCACCATCAACATTCCATGGAAGGGTTTAACTTCCAAGGTTACAAAATAAAACTATTCAACAATTTTATTTATTTAAAACTAATTACCCAAATAATAATTCTCAACCCACTTAAAACGCAACTGCAGTAAAGGTCCCCTTAAACAATTACCGGCCCGACGAGTTCATCAGTGCCCTTGGATTTCAATTCTGAGTAACGGTTCAAAAGATAGAAATACCTGCTCGTTCGTTTACTGAACGTACCTGATCTAAACTTTAGAAAATGATTCAGGGAACACTGTGCCTCGGAATTGAGTGTCGTTAGAAGCCACAGTCTCATGAAATTTCAAATAAATTATGAAACAAATTTCCTTGAAATTTCCAGGTCATTACATTACTCCCACCTCAGGGATTTACATCCTCGTAAAGCTACAACACAAACTAGGGAAACTAAAGGAGTACTGAGCAC
Source organism: Viscum album (assembly GCA_963277665.1). Classification (NCBI taxonomy): domain Eukaryota; kingdom Viridiplantae; phylum Streptophyta; class Magnoliopsida; order Santalales; family Viscaceae; genus Viscum; species Viscum album. Next base: position 1,138,017,796 of record OY728166.1, read on the forward strand.
GCAACTGAGCCTCCCAATCCCATGTTCTCTAATGGGGGTTCCCGTGCTACCAACAAATCTGCACCAGAGGTATCGACCGTCCTTATAGGTCCCACTTCGGTCGATCCCCAACCTCTACTGGAACCCCGTTAAAGTCGCCCTGTCATCGATGTACAGCTCCCCGTGGTCGATTATGATGGTTAGGTCGTGCACACATCTCCTCAGCTAAGATACGTGGATGACTTCGTGCACCTGGTGCAACTGAGGTAGAAAGGCCCGGCGGTATGCCACCTCGCCCACCCCGTTGAGGACCTGGAAAGGTCAGATGAACCTCGTAGATAACTTGCTGCCTCGGCCACATCTTCGTGGACCTCATCGAGGTGATACCCGTATATAGACGAGGTTTCAATACTCGAAATCTTGTGGTCTCGACTCCTATCAACATAGGACATATGTATGCTCTGTGCAGTCTTCATCCGCTCCTGGATGGTCTGCATCTTCTCTATTGTAGCATGAACCATCTATTGTTCTACACGTGTCGAATCTATCACTAACCACAAAGGATATCTGAAACGTGTCTAGCTACTGTCTCACCACTCCTAACAGCTGAATGCCCGATCTCCTACTAAGAGCATCTTCTACAACGTTCCCATCCCTAGGAGTATAAACTATCTCTAAGTCATAGTCCTAGGGGAGCTCAAGCCATTGCTGCTATCTCAGGTTCAGGTACTTCTGAGAGAAGATACAACTGAGACTATTGAGTTGGAGAGAATCATAATCCGTTTGCTCAATGAATAATGGGCGTGACTAGCCAATCGTGATAACTCATCTCCACCCATATTCTTCTACGTTTTACATGGGCTACTGAGATTTATCCTCTGCCAAAAAGAGATATCTAGTCTCATCCCCTCTATGAACCACATTATTTTTCTAATACAGTCATTCCAGACATGAATGGTACAATTCATGTCTTGAATGATGTCATAAGGCCTCAACTCTACTACTAATAGATCCAACCATTATTCTCTCCTCCAAGGGTTGAGTCACACTGTCGACATCAGTGCATGGTTTGTGGGTCTCCTCCAGTAATAATCTTGAAAGTTAGGGTCATGTCAACAGTTTTAACCGAAACCTCTCAGTATCAACCATACAGAAAAGGACAGGAAAGTAAACTTCTCAACGACAAGTGTCTTTTATTACTGAAGCTCAAGTACAAATACACACAACTACCACAAACAACAACAACATGGAACTAGAAGCCCAAGAACAAAGGACTCCATTCTTGGAACTAGTCCCGATCATGTCCACCTACTTCTGGATCTCCATAGTCGTATGTTTCAGCTTCCTAAAGCCATGATCTCTCATATCCACCCGTTCTCTACGGTCGGGGTGGACCTCCTAGTGGTGGTGGCGGCGACACCTCGAAGTATCGTACACCACCGACTATACGGCCAGCTCCTCTGCCCCAGTCTGGTAGGTTCCTCTACTGCCTGCTGCTCTTCTATTGAACAAGCCGGGCAGTCTCGAGCCATGTGACCCCACTTGCCACATGCATATCACTTCTTGATCCTCGTATGGCTGGCTCTGTTTCATGTGCCTCGCACAAACGAACCTGTACCATGAGGTCACCTACCTATTGGAATGGTCCCCTTGGTCCTATGCATTATCCTTCTATTGTATATAGATGACTCGACTACTGACGGAAAACCATGTAGAAAAGGCAGCAGCTCATAAGCACGCTCAGAGTGTAGAGTCACTGGTGTAAACTCCACCCTGAAGAAAGTCTCGAAGTCTCTCCAGGTGAAGGTCATATCATCGCAAAACTAGAGAATCTAGCTCCACCACCACTCAGTCGCTTCCTGAAAGAGACTAACATATAGGTACACCATCAAGTCAGTGGGTGTCCCAACTGTGTAGAAAGCTCATGCTACAAACTCCAGCCAGTGCCCAACTATCTGAAAATACGAGTCTCCTCAAAACGTCGGAGGCCTCTATCACTGTAACTCATGCAAAGCGCTCAGGAAGAGTGCAGTCTCCACTGGTGTCTCAACTAGAAGAGGGACCTGTACTAAGGTCTCGCTACTCGGTGAGCTATCATCGAGCTCTCCACTCAGTACCCACGCTGACTGACTGGGTGAAGACATCCTGAAATAATCAGTTGTGACACGATCAAAAGACTATACCTGGTGAGCTGACCTGGTTTGATATGTTTTAAAAGAAACTTTTGAAAACACACACACAATCAGTGTTTTCGTGCACTAAGTTGGAAATCATAAATCAGGGTCCTAGTGTATGGATACGTCGGCCGCCCCGCACCAACACCGGACTCCTTGAACTGAATACCACAATTAGTACCCTTGACACTATTTCTTCATAGTATGATAATATAAGTGTCCTATGTTCTGCAGTAGAACCGACTCCACTTATACCAATTTGTCATGACCCGTCCTCGGGGCCCATGTCGTGACTACCACAAGCCCGCCTTCCATAGGCTAGGGGCTGGCGACTAGCACCAAAGGTGTAAATCCCTATAACTAGGAAGGAATTGACTTTATAAAAAATAAAAACATTCAACCAGAGTACAAGAAGAAGCAAACACTATGTAAAACTGAAAAGAAAAGTAGAGATGAATGTAAAGGGGTCGGAAATACAAGCCCAACTGTAAAGTACAAGGTAAAAGACAAAACAGTTGGATGGTGACAACAAGCCCAGGGATCGTCCACCGCAGATGCTACCCGAAGGGTAGATACAAATAGCCTCCTCAGCACCCTCGTCCGTCAACCTTCTCCGGGTTCCGAATCGTCATGAGGTCCACCTCCGGGTACCGACTCGTTGTGAGGTCCACCTCCAAGTGTCCTCCAGTCCTCGTACACTCGGCCTCCATCAGCGTTGTCCATCGTCTGCATCCACCACAATGAGGTGCGGGCGTAGCCCGTATAAGGGTGAGTATAACGATATTCAGTAGGGACCCTGGGACCCTCAAGGTCTCACTAAATCCAACAAGGATAAACCACAAATAAAGTTCTCAACAGGTAACCTTACTTAGGTATATGCCCATACATACACCTATGTTATCAAGTAAACCTTCTCAATCATGAAAAAAACACAATGGTCATTGACTCAGTTCAAACCAGGATTTTTATTCATGATGTCGAAAACACGACAACTAGAGAACTCCTCCTCTATCGAGAACAGTGGTCCTACCATGACTCCGAGGTGCTACTCACTAACCTCAGACTGCTGAAGTACTCCACCTCTATTGAGTACCGTGGGTCTGCCACCCCAACATAGTAGTGATCCCCACCATGGGTCTGCCTCCCCAACACAGTAGCGCTCCCCCTAATAGCATACAGAGGTACTCCTCTTATCGAGTACCGTGGGTATGCCACCCCTACATAGTTGTGCTTCCCACCATGGGTCTACCACCCCAACATAGTAGTTCTCCCCACTGGGCTATTCATGTCACTCCAAAACGAATCAGACAAGCAGTCATCAGGTATCAGCCAGCTACAAGGTCTACATACTCCATACACTCGTCTCCAAGAGGATCCACTCCACGAGCTACTGGTCGATACTTCCAAGTGTCAAAAAAATCACGTGGAAGTATCTCAAAGGTCCGCCTCGTCATAGGGGTCACAACGCAACAGACAGGGCGTCAAAAGGACGCCTGGTCTGTGAGTTATTAGCATTTCTGTTCCAGGGGCCCGGTTGGATTTCGGGTACAATCCATCCCAGACATACTCCAACTGCGTCCAAACCTCAGGTGAAGTATTCCAAAAGAACCATCTAATCAAGAGGAATCTAGCGTAGTCGACGGCACGTCAATCGGACGTCCGGTTCACAAGTTATAAGCCTTTTCGCTCCGAGGACCCGGTTGGTTTCGGGTTCGAATGAACCCGACCGTTTTGCCGAAGTCGTTCAAAACTCACTAAGTGTAACACAAAGGACTACCTCGTTGCAAGGTTACTAGTGCCGCAGACAGCCCGTTGATCAGACGTGAGGTCTTTATGTTATTCACGTTTAATTGAAAAAGGCCCGGTCCGTTAGACCCGATGGGATGACGGGTTGGGTTGACTCGGTTTTGGCGGTTACGACCCGAGAAAGGGGTCAGACCGGCCCGGTGAGTCGCATGACCAGGCCCGAAGAGCGCGGCCTGGCACGACCCAGTGCGGCCCGGCCCGACACAGCTCAGTTGGGCATGCGGTTTGGCTAGCTCGGCCAGCCGGCCATGCGGTCCGAGGGGCGCGACCGCTCGTTTGTCCGAACCGGCGACGTCAAGCAGCACCGTCCTTCCCCAACAGGTCAACCGAACTTCTGGCGCAAGCAGCCCACACATCGGGCCGTGGTTCTCCTGGCGCCGTGGATTTGCACCGCCCGGCTGGGCGATGTGCCGGCCGATTTTCCAGCACGGCGCCCTCATGGCATCGCGGCTACCCTTCATCCCGCCAGCCGACGGGCCAGCCGATCTTTCCGCAGAAGAAGCCTCCAATGTGGGCCGCGGTTCCCACTGCACAACAGGTGTGACGACACCGGCTTCCTCCGCCATGGCCTATGCTGGCCATGGTTCCGCATCCCCGACACGGTTCCACAGTGCCAGCTTCCTCCCCTATGGCCGATGCTGGCCGTGGTTCCGCATCCCTGACATGGTTCCACGGCGTCGTGCTTCCTCTGTCACGGTTCTCTTGGCCACTGCTTTTCTTAGCATGTACAACTGCAGTCCTTGCGCCACCGGCCTCTTCCGTGTTCGGCCTTTGATCGCCAATTCCATCAATAAACAAGATCAAATGGAGGGCCGTCGGGCTGTGTTTGTTCAGCCCGCGCCCTCTACGTTAAGTGATAGCAATAGGTCGGTCAAACAAGATTATACAACAACGAACCAAGGCACAATTTTAATCCATTAAAATTGAACTTAACCCCTACCTCGAATATGGTTCGTTCATCATAGATGCGGAAATAATTGTCACTCCATCAATGTCAGGAAAGAACCATTGTCATTGGCGAGTTCCCCACAATTATATTTCCTCCCTTGTTATGGAGGAAGAAAAGGAAGTGCGTTGTTGATCTTCATGGAACCGACGTTCTTCATTGAAGAGGCTTTGTTATTCATCGAGAGAGGAGTTATCTTCTTCTTCCTACAAGAGTTCTCTCAAAAAACCCAATAACTACTCCAAAGTTTCTCCACACACCAAAACCTCCAACTCAAAATAATATATCATGATATTATTTTTATTCACACCACAACGAATTTAAAATTCAAAATCAAACCACTTAATTAATTAAATGAAGTGACTCATTCCATTAATTAAGACGTTTTGGCAAAAATTAATGGTGGAAGGTAAAGGTGAAGAGTTACACAAATTTTGGAGAGTTTTCAACATTATCATGAGATTTTAATGGGGGGGGGGTTAAGAGGGTTAATGAGTTTAGGGGAAGGTGGAAGGTTGGGGATCATGTGGGACCCACCTATCATATAACCACACAGGGGAAGTTGGGTGGTTGTGGGATCCACTATCAACTTCCCATGGAAGGGTTTAACTTCCAAGGTTACAAAATAAAATTGTCAACAATTTTTTTTATTTAAAACTAATTCCCCAAAATAATAATTCTCAACCCACTTAAAACGCAACTACGGTAAAGGTCCCCATAAGAAATTACCGGCGTTGCGAGTTCATCGGTGCCCTCAGATTTCAATTCTGAGCACCGGTTCAAAAGATAGAAAACCCTGCTTGTTCGTTTACTGAACGTACCTGGGATAAACTTTAGAAAATTATTTTGGGCACACTGGGCCTCGGAATCGAGAGCCGTAAGAAGACATAGTCTCGTAAAATTCCTAATAAATTAAGAAAAAAAATTTCCTTGAAATTTCAAGGTCTTTACACTCCATTACCAAAATAAACTAGAACAGTAATGTTTATTAGAATAAATACCCCACTAAAAGATACATTTCCAAAAATATTCATAGAAGGACATAATGAAAAAAAGATGGGATCATACAATATACTCTCATTTATCATGAATATGAACAAAGAATTACTTATTACAATCACATTACTATAATTATAATATGTCAAGTAACAAGAAATTGAAGGATCAAATATGTATAATGAGAGGCTCAAAGACAAGTGGGGGGGGGTTAATTTTATACTTTAAAAATTCCATTGGAACCTTTAAAGTTGATATAGGTCTTTCTTAAAGACGGGTTCTTATCCTTAAGGAAATATATTTCATAAGGTTAGGTTTTAACTATAAGAAAACATAAATTGAAAAAGCAAAATAGTCATTCAAAAAACTTCTTAAGGAAACCATTTGTTAAACATTACAATCTTATGCTAAAAACCTAAGTAATATTTACTTTAATGAAAGAATCAAACATTGAGCGTATAGAATCATTATTATAATTAGACTAATGTAATTAGGATGTATATGAACATTATAAATTATGACATTATCGAAGTTAAAATAGAATAGGAATAAAAACAACTTGAAATAGACAATTTGTAACAATAATATTCATTTAACCCAAAGAGAATGGTATAAAACAACCTTGGATAAAAGATCCTTGATTTATACATTCAAGAAAATCTCTCTTACATAATCATAGGTAAGCCCCCAATATGAAGGTTCGTATCTGTATAGAAATCCCTGCAAGACCTCGATTTAGAAGTTAATCGGAACCAGTAACTTCTAAACCCGAAACTCCATGATCAGTATGATCGAAGTCTGCACAAAGAATTTCTGAACAAGTTGTTCATGCCCAAAATAGTTGTTCATAAAATCCACACAAAGCACTGAGAGTTGTAAGAGCCTCAATATCTGGAAATAACTTCACAAACATTTATTGCTTTTCTATTCGTTGCCCATCATCGAAGTTCATTCAGTCACATTGTTCATTCAAATGAAATCGTATTTATACAGAAAACATCTCAACGGTCGTCTCCACTCCCAGAGTCATATTTTCCTTAAATGTGGGAGGGACATGGACACATGTCTGATAGACAATGGTTAGATTGTAACAAATTGTACGATATCATTTCATGCATAAGAAACGATGTTATGTTTAAGCTAAATGATAATTTTCGGAAAAAATAAAATAAAATAATATTGGAATGATAAATTAAAAAATTATTACATTATCAATAAAATGAATTCTAAATAAAATAAAAAAATGGATTGAGAAAAATGGAATCATTATTTTTGGTATGAGTATCTTAAAAATGTTTTGACATTTGTATCAGTATCTGTGTAATGAAAAACAATATCACGTCAGTATAACTGTTTTGGGTACCATTATTATAAAATTCGTAGGACATTTGTACCAATATAGGTATCATTAAATATGGTATCATATATTGTTAGTATCGGTATCATGAAAAACAACATGATATTTATACTGGATTTGGTATCATAAAAACAAAATCACGTAGGTTTATGTAAATCAGTACGTTAGAATATTATGTACACCATGATATTAATGATGTAAGTAAGACGTCATGACAAAAATATCATAATGAAAAATCATTAAATAATAATAATTACTGCTATGTAAGTATAATAGATCTAAAATTCTGTATGTAAATGTAATGAAATACTCCGAAGTATAATTAAATTAGAATTCTATAAGTAAACGTAATAAAAGATTCATAAGTATAAAATAATTAGAATTATATATGTAAATTTAATGATAATTTTTTAAGTATAACGGAATGAGAAATTTTGAACCCAGGAAAAAGTGTTTGTGATTTTAAAAACATAAAACCATAAGTAATAGAGAAGTCATAATAGAACCTTATTGACTCAAAAATCTCCCCAACTTTTGGAATGCACAAAAAAATTTTCTAAGGAAGAATATATTGAATTTTATAAAAAAGTATGAAAAAAACATTCTCCCTCTACCCCTTACGTTATGTTTCCCAAGGATCCTATTCATGAACTTTTGCATTCAGTTTTCTTTCATAAGGAATTATCTCCCCCTCAGATAAATTTTTTTTCTTAAAAAAAGCACACCCACGCTTTGGAATTCATTATTTCTTTATATAATACCCCTTAATAGATTCTCCCCCTTTCGAGTCTTCATTAAGGTTAGTTTATAACTTCAAGAAAACATATTTTAACAATGTTAAACAAACATTCACAAAAACTATTAAAGAAACCTTTTCTTAAACCATACAATATTGAGATAAAAACATAAGAAATATTTTCATAAGAGAAATATTCTACCTTTGAGCGTATAGAATATTTAATATAATAAATGTAACAAAATTAGGAAGTATAACTAAGTTATACTTTCAAACTATAAAAATGTTAAGAGAGTAGCAGAATAAAAACAACTTGAAATATAAAACCAATAACAATAAGATTATTTTAACTCAACGAGAAGGGTATCCAACAATGCTGGGTAAAGGTTCCTTAATTTATACCTTCAATTAATCATGTCTTACCAAAACCCAAGTAAACCCTCAATCTGAAGATTGAAATCTACATTTAAATTCTTGCAAGCCCTAGATTTAGAAGGAAATCTAAACCTATGTCTTCCGAACTCGAAATCCCATGATCAACACAGTCAGATTCTACACAAATCAAGTATGAACAAGTTGTTCACGCCTAAACATATTGATCATGACATCCATATGAAGCAGAAAGAGTAGTAAGAGCCTCTCTATCTTTAGAAATCACTTCACAATCATTGACAACTTTTATATTCACTTTTCATCATCAAAGTTCACTTAGTCTCTTTGTGTAACGACCTGAACCAAAACATCCACCTGAACTGTGCTAAACGGGTCGGCTGTTTCAACCTTAGGTGGACCTCCCCAAATTCAATAGGATGATGACTACTAGCGAGGGTCATATAGGTATAGTGGGGAGGCTACACCCTCTCAAAGGATAATAATAGTACTGGTCTGAGTAAAACAATAAATATAATGTGGGACAAATTACTCAGCAGACTCGAACCAGACCTGCAGAGCGGATGAACATTCCATATTGATAAACAATGGTTGCAAAAAATATAAACAACATCAGCGGAATGTAAACACAACCTAATGAAGATCATTTATAACTACTTCTGAACAACAAAAAATGCATCCAAAGAAGTTCATACATATCCATATGTAATGGGATCCAATGGCTAACCAACTACATCTACAAAAAAAGTAATCATTCTGATAAATGAAAAAATAGAAACAAAGTAAACTCCATCTAGGTAAGACCTCATGGTCCATACCATATCCATTCAATATCTTATGTAGTCCATCTCATGAATATGACATCATTCATTCATGAAAATCTATAATGTCTACACGAGTCCCTAAGAGACCATGCCTGGTGTGTGATGAATCTCAGTATGATACCAACCAACAGTGTGTACCTCATATAAGTGTTTAAGAAGGAATGCATTTATAATGAAAATAGAAAATATTATGATGAAAAAAACAAACATAAACTATATTAGTGCTCAAGATGCACATTGGAGTGTCACCTACTTCGACCAATGACAAAATCTCTATCATGTAACCTGGCCCCATGTGCCCCCTAACACTGTGTGTCTCAAGTACTAATGTCCCGAATGCACATCCATGAAATATTAACCCAGAGGAAATGTGATGCACGTCCTTGAATATGTAACCAGAGGGTGAGCAATGTATTATCTAAAATAATGTAATCATATGTACAATGATTTCTTCCCTCAAATAATGGTGATCATTTTCTGCCAACCCGAAAGTCCCACCGCTATCCCCTAAAGGCTCCTCACCTCCCACGTCACCTCCTATGGCAGTCACACCAAACCAATAGTACATAAACTATAACTAAAATGGGCCTCTACCCAAAAGAGTTGTCAAAACACATCATCCTATAGATATCATAATCTTACAATTCTATATAAATTAAAAAACCACCTTCTTTTTTTTGAATATGAGACGAAGTGGAAATTGATCAAGGAATAACAAAGGGATTAGATATGCTTATCATGTAAGTATTTTTTCCCATGAAAATTCATCAAAAATAGTGAAATGATCTTGAAACAAATGTGATTCCAATACTATAATTTACGATGAATCTAAGGGTCCCTTAGATAATTAAACATTCATGCCCTTGTAATTGTTACCTTCCCCCTGATAATGTACTCTATCACATTCCTTGGGAAAATGATAGTTAAATATTTCATCTATGTATATGTTTTCACTTACTTCATAATATAACCTATGTGGAAAACTAGTAATGAGTTACACATGGTAACTTTTTTGTTTCTATATTTTAATTTTAATGTGATTTTTAGTATTAATTTTTATGATGTGATTATTTATGATAGATAAATTCATGTACTAAAAATTTGATAACACTGTAAAATTTCGATGGCCAAATTCATTTTATGAAGGGAAGAATGCATCACCCCAAAATTTTAACAAAATATTTGTTTATTTATTTATATCTATTATATATTTTTTACATGATAAACTATGTGGTTATTGTGTTACACTCAACACCAGCTTAGCCTACATTACATGCACACACTGAGTTTCTACAAAACAAAATTTTATTATTATAATTCTTTAAAAAATAAAACAATAACCTATCCACATGAATCGATGATATGACAAGGAATAAATATATAATGCAATTTTGGTTCAAACAATTATATATAATTCTATCACTATTTAATTATAAGTGAATGTAAAACCCATTTATGTGTAAATGTTTATCTAAAAGACATTTTAAATGTTCAAACATGTGATTTATACTGAAAAATTAACCAATAACGTTTTTTGTTTATATTTATAAAATATATTGAATACATTTTTTATATTTATCTTATGTGTTTTCTAGACACGATATAAGAACAAATCAAATTTGACAGATAAAATATAAATTTTTATAAAATGATTGTATTACATCTTTTTGATGGTGAACATATTTGATATAAAATTATCAAAATTTTTAGGTATTACTTATTTCAAATACCATATTATTTTAATTTTTTGTATAAAAATTTACTTTGATTTATTTTTTGGTATTTTTCGGTGAGTTGAAATGTTTTGATGAATAAATAAAAATATTGAATTTTAATTGAAAAAAAACTCATCTAAATAATTTATATTTTTAAATTATATTTATATTTATTCATAAATTATAAATAAGTCAATTTGTTATCATTTAAATCAATATAGTTCATTTACATCAATTTCACATATAATTTAGAAAAAAACATTTCAATCTTTTGAACATTTTTGCATTAAAATCCTATTGGATCATCCCATTTTATGGATTTGTTTTTTAACTAATTTATCAAAATTCAAAAAATTGAATTCGGAAAAATGGATTCAATAATTGGAATAATAAGGAACCATTTTATTAATTAGGACGATTTTATTTTTAGACAATCTGAATATTATCTTCGGAAATTTTTATCAACACAGTTAAGGATAAAATTGGTAATTGAGGGTAAATATGTTTTTATAAATATGAGAGAACTACCATAAACTATAATGGAAGTAATTGGATGAATTTAATTCGTTCCATAACATGTATGGATAGAAATTTAATAATTTAAGATAAACTTTTCACAAAAAATGACATTGATATTATTAAAAACAAAAAGGGTAACAAAATGACACACTCTTACTTTTAATAAGTACAATATTATAAATATGGGGAAACATAGAATATATAATAGATTGTATATATGATTCCTAAATATAATAATATTATAATAATCATGGATTTTTTTTAAAATGTTTACGAATGAAAGTTTTTTCATAAAGAATTACAGAATAATAATGCAGTAATTATTTATTTAATGTGAAACCCAGTTAAGTGTTATTAAAAATAATAAAACAATTATCATTTCATAAATATAATGTTTAAAATAATTAATGGTTAATATGATATAGTATTAGTATATTAATGTATTTGTATTTATCTTACCATACTGTACTGAGTTTGTTAATATTGATTTAATGAATATTTTCAAAATTGACACCATTGATATTTTATGATAATAGTATTTTATTATATTTTTTAAAATTCATAGGATTCATAAATAAGAAATTTTTTGAAAAATTGTTGGCTATAATATAATAAATTGATCAATTATGATTCAATTTAACCCATATAAGTAATGATCCCCAACCTTTAATATTGAAACTGTTGTTACCATAGTTAAAATTAAAAAATATTAACCAAGGTCCAATAAAAAAGAAAATATTTAAAATTACAGTAAACATGTATAAAAAAATTGATTGATGGTATTATAACATATACCAACTTATTTATTAATTGCATTTTATTTAGAGTTGTTTGGATTGATATTTAATTTATAATTATTTAATCTTTTGAGAAATTCCCAAAGTACCCTTCCCATCATTATAAAGGGACACCTCCTACCTCATATCATTTAACAACATTGAACATTATTTCTCGACCAATATCTAATAGATTATCTTATTTAATTATCTACACACATTATAGAGTTTTTTTCATATGAAAAGTCTAACTCTAGAGTCATTTACAAGAGATCCAAACGAGTTGTTTCGATGAAGAGGTAATCGCCCCAAATAATCACTCTCCTTTAATACTCTACTATAATTCATCTAAATATTATATATATAGAAAAAAATAAAAAATTATGAATTATAAATATGAATATATTTTAATAAGATTATTAAAAAACCATTAATAACCCATTCCTCATCGATGAAAAAAATATTGATTGTGTGCACGTACACCTTACTATCTCCACATACCGATGTAATTTATATTCCATAACCATGATTGATGGGAGGTAATTAATATGGTTTTAATATTTATATATATGATATTTATGAAATTATTATACTTATATATTGATAATATCATATATTCCATTTTACCACCTATTATTTTGGTAAATGAAAACACTGCTTTTGAGTACGTATGACATACCATCTCCAAAATGTGATGTGGTTTTTTCATCTATATTTATCATGGGTGGTAATAAGGATAAATTTTATGAATATATTGATATATAGAAAAAAAATTCTTTAATTATAATATATCATATAATTTTTCTCTTTTTAATAGTACATTAAAATGAAATGTGTGTTAATGCATACATAGGGTTAACAGTCTCTATGAATGATGTATTTTATTTTCAATCTATAAAATTTATGAATCACTATTAATACATATAAATTGAAAATAAATAAGATATTCATATCGTTTTACCATTTTGGAGATGATTAAATCATGATCTATGTAAGAGTACCAAAGAAAAAAAGTTAAAAGATGATTGGAAAACAGAACAGTTATTACCCGAAACATAACATTAACATATAATTATTAATAAGAGAGTAATATAATTTTTTAATTAAATAATATATGTTGTTATATATATATATAGGAATATTATAATTTGGCTTATTTATGATAACATTATTTTTATTATACAGGAGTTTTTAATATATACAAAGAATGTAAAGACATAAGGCAACTGATCTATGCCTCACTTTTATTTCTATGGGACACATGCTTATACAATACTTTTTTTCCTTTGTGGTGTTTATAATAAAAAATTATTTCTATTATTCATCATAATATTAATAATATGTAATTTTAATATCCATATAAATTAATTTCTATATTGTGGATACGATTCAACATAGTATAATTGGAGTGTATTAATTTCTGAATCTCATAAATATTTGGGATTGTTCCATTTTAAGTAATTATTTTGGAACATTTTTTTAATGACCTTGTTTCTAATTTTTTTTGAAATTTTTTTTATATTATTAACCTGTGGATGTTTAATTATATTTTTATCTAATTTTTACTTTTTAATACATTGTTTTAAATGATTTTTTTTTTCATTTTCCTGACAAGTAACTTTGTGACATTTTCTGGAAACATTGGAAATTGATGTTTTTCAACATATACGACATGAATGTTTAGAATTAAAGATTCCATAATTTATTGAAGCTTCCATAACCGAATATAAGGCTATTTTAAAATAAAACACTTATAAAGTTTTTGGAAAATTTATGTAAATAAAATGTTTTCAAAGAATAAATGATAATTTCTTTATGAACTATTTTCTTGTGAACACTCAAAATAATTTTCATTATTTGATTCTTTGAAGTTAATTATTCTTGATTATGAATATTCTTTTAAGGATAATATCCATATTTATCCTATGATTGTTTTATGTGTACAATGGAAAAATATGTTTGAAACCCATTTCTTTTCCCTGGGTTGTGTATAATTGAATGATGTTTATGTAAATAATTTAATTTTAACGATTCTGATGAGGTGAATAATTTAAGGTCATATTGAACACATCTTTATAGTACACATTAAGAGATTTTTGATTCCAATGTCTATGTTCTAGTAATTAGGTAATGATAAATTTTCAATGGTCCCATAAGTGTACATGAGAGGTCATCCTAAGCCTGCAGAAATAGAGAACATGAGAGGTAATTATATGCCCACAACAAGAGGGTACCTGGAAGGTCATCCTAAGACCACAATATTAGAGTTCATAAAATGTCATCCTATGACCCAAACATGAAGGTAAATGAGAGGCTATCCGAAGATAGATATAGGTACCTGCGTGATTAACCCATGCCCAACATACTATGAATTACATGGTAGGAATAATTGACAAAACATATTATAATTCTATATATATGCCCCAATTTCCATGTCTTATTATAGTTTTATACACTAATAGATCATATGAATTTATTTTATAATGATTAATATCTTATGATCTTGAAATATTATTTCCATAAGTCGTGTATATTATCTTTGATATATATGGTTTGATCTTCAAATATTATTCTCATGCATTCATTCTTTTATGATCATGTTATTCTTACATATCTCCATTTTTTTCCATTACATACAATATTATGTCATCCTTTCTTATATTTCATTTCTTATGGTTATATAGAAGGGTTTTATAAAGGGTTAATAAATTGGATGATCATTAGGGGATATGTTGAAGATATTTCATCAAATTAGAAGAATGTGTTCCATATTTCCATAGGTAGTAAAGTACTATGGTCCGTAGGCATGTTATTTTTTGTAATGTAATGAATATTTATAAAACATTGATGAAATATACATCTATAAAGTTATGTATTCATTATAACTTTATATTTTCCCTAGTGTTGGAACTCTCTCATGTGTCCCACCTAAGTTGGTTACTAGACGTCAATTGCATGCCAGCCACTGTACCCTAGAGTCTTCCAACTAGTAGTTAGGGTGTAGAAATAACAGTGTAGAGACTGTAGCCTGGATAAAATGTGAAAATAAATTTGAAATAAATGAATCTTAATTTAATGGAAAATAGTAAGAATAGTACAACAGAAAACCAGATGAGAAAAGCTGAACCAAATGAAGAAACATAATAATAATCTATATAATATAATGATTTAATGTAACTAAATTGAATTCATGAATACATAAAAAAAGTATAAAATTATACAGATATACTCATAATTCCCCAGTACTTATTCAATATTTTTTCTATATCCAAGCTTCAACCCGTCCAGTAGGACGAAATTAACAATAAGGCGGGGATCCTTTCCATAACCTACATCCATGAAATTTAATCTAGTACCCATTAGTGATCTGAATAGGGTGAAAGTAATTCTCAGCTGAACTACACCATCATTTATAGAAAAAAAAATCGTATTTAATGTTCATGAAATAAAACCAGAAAATTGTATTATTTTATAACTCAATGCAACTAAAAATAAAAAACATGACTACACTCATGATTAAGGCTGACAATCAATGATGGAAAAACCTATGTCAGGTCTATGATAGATGTATCTATAATACATATGATCCTCTCACAATATATGGTTCACATATATTGTGTCTTAAAAAGCCTAACTATGTTATATGAAAATTTATTGACTAAACATTCTTAGGTCATATCATAGAATAATAACATTTCATATGGAAGTTATCCATCTCATAATGGACTCCCTATGAATTCCCATATTGGATTCACCTTCATAATACCATGGGGAAATTCCGTGTGATTTTTAGAGTAACTATCTCAAACAAGAAATAATGTGAACTCCCATTCTACAGTTATATATGAAATCCTATAGTGTAATTTCTAGAAATTGTCCAAGTAACCATATAAAAATGGAGTCTATTTAAATTCCCATATGGGAGTCACATAGGTCTTCCCATTTCCAAGTCAAAATATGATGAATCTTTCTTTAATGTGGACGCTAATCTATAAAAAGGATGAACTATTGATTCTCCATCTCATAATACATGTGTTTAAGCCCTAGGGAATCTTGTTAGAAAACATTTATACAAGAAAACATTGTTTACAACTCATCAACATTCATATCATATGACTAGTGGGTAAAGTTATCTCATTATATTAATTAGTAACATATTTTAAATAGGTATAACCTTATATGATAGTTATAATCACCATAATCAAACCTAGCCCTGCCTCCATATATCTTAATTCATCTTCCACACTTCAACATGTGAGAAACACAATTCATAATGTCAATCCAAAACCCAACATTCATATATATATCGATTCATTATAAATTCATGGGAAGGATCATTGTGTCAAAGAAAAAAAGTCCAGTTTCAATTCCCATAGACTCATCGGGGTCCAATGGGAGGTATATGAACATACATATTTTTTAACAAAGATTTGAAAAAATATTTGGGTTGTGTGTATGACATCCTGACATGATCAAAATTATTTCACATACCAGGATAAGGGGAAATAGACTATAGGGAGACGTCATGGACCACCTGATGCATCTATATATAAATACTGCACACAAAATGTGGAATAACCACATTGAAATGAAGGGGAAGGTGACTATTAAAGAAAGCCTGGATATATAAAACATCCAGATCAAAAATATTATTCAATGGATTAATTGTGATCAAACATATATAACAGATGATAACATAAGTAAGATGAATAAAACAAAGGAACCTAAGAGAGACGAAAAGCTATAATGAATCATTAATAAGTGAACAAATCACCCATAGATGGCATGGAGTTACCTAATGGTCTAGGAGAATAGGGGAAAAATGAATCCTACAAGAGTTAGGCATGAAGAGTATTTTACAAACACTAATTCTAATGATTTTACATTATGGAAAACATTAAATATGCCTATACAAAATGCTTGAAAAAATGTGTCTTTTCAGGATAAAAATACAATAATCCAAATTTTCATGGTGTGTAAAAAATACCACACTTGTAAAATATTCATGTACTAAAATGGTTTTATGAATTTTTTATGTTAGAAATTAAAATTTTGTATTACATTGATTACATGAATATATACCCAAAGAAGAATCCAATATAGACTCTTATAGAAATCCTAAAAATCATTAAAATACACCCAATCCAAAGGAAAATAATTTTCTACCATAGAAACATTTATACCCTTAATAAATTAATTCATAAATTCATAAATCCTCAAAACCTATTTAATTAACCAAAAAAACTACTCTCCATACCCAAAAGAAACTAGAACACTCAGGTTAATTAGAATAAATACCCCACTAAAAAAGACATTTTGAAAAATATTCAATGAAGGACATACCTGATAAAAGATTGGATCTTATAATATACTCTCATCTATCATGAATATGAACAATACATTCCTTATTAGAATCACATTCCAAAAATTATAATATGTCAGGTAACAAGAAATTGAAGGATCGAATATGTATAAAGAGAGGCTCATATACAAGTGGGGGGTGAATTGTATACTTTAAAAATTCTTTCGGAACCTTTAATGATGATATAGGACATTTTTAAAGAAGGTTTAATAACCATAAGGAAATATTTTTCTTATGGTTAGCTTTTAAATTTAAGAAAACATAAATTGAGAAAGTAAAACAAACATTCAAAAAACCTCTTAAAGAAACCTTTTGTTAAACATTACAATCTTATGATAAAATCATAAGAAATATTTTCTTAAACGAAAGATTCAAACATAGAGCATATAGAATCGTTATTATAATCAGACTAAATGTAATTTGGATGTTTATGAATGTTATAATTTCTAACTTTATCAAAGTTAAAATAGCATAGGAATAAAAACAACTTGAAATAAAAAAAAAGTAACAATAAAAATCATTTAACCCAAAGATAGGGGTATCTAACAACCTTTGATAAAGGTTCCATGATTTATACATTAATGAAAATATGTCTTACATAAACCTAGCTAAGACCCCAATCTAGAGATTGGTATCTATCTAGAAATCCCTACATGCCATCGATTTAGAAGTTAATCATAATCTCTATCTTCTAAACCCGAAATCCCATGATCACCATGACTAGAGTCTGCACAAAAAATGTCTAAAAAAGTTGTTCATGGCCAAACTAGTTGTTTATGAAATCCTCTCAAAGCACTTAGAGTTATAAGAGCTGCAATCTCAAGAAATCACTTCAAAAACATTGATTGCTTTTCTATTCACTACTCATTAGTGAATTTCACTCAGTGGCATTGTTCATTAAAATGAACTCGTAATTATAGGAAAAACACCTCAATGGTCATCTTTACTCGAATAGTCATATTTTCCATAAATTTTGGAGGGAACTAGAAACATTTCAGATATACAATGGTTAGTTTGCAACAGATTGTACGACATCATTTCATGAATGTGAAATGACCTTATGTTAAAGGTAAATGATAAGTATAAGTAAAAATAAAATCCAATAATATTGGAATGATACATTAAAAAATTCTTACATTATCAATAAAAAGATTCTATATAAAATATAATAACAGAATGAGAAAATTGGAATCATTATTTTAGGTATAGGTATCATAAAAATGGTATGAAATTTGTATCAGTATTGGAATAATGAAAAATAGTATCACGTTAGTATCCCTGTTTTGGGTACCAATATTTTAAAATCCGCATGACATTTGTACCAGTATAGGTATCATGAAAATGGTATAATATATTATCAGTATTGGTATCATGAAAAACAACATGACATTTATTCTGGATTCGGTATTATAAAAAAAGTATCACGTAGGCTTAAGTAAATCAATACGTTAGAATCTTATGTACACCATGCTATTAATGATATATGTAAGATGTCATGACAAAAATATTGTAATGAAAAATCTATAAATAATCATAATGATAGATCTTTAAGTATAATATAATGACAATTATGTAATAAAATGTTATGAAAGATTCATAAGAATAATATAATGCGAATTCTATAACTAAATGTAATGAATGATTTATAAATATAACATATTGGGAATTCTGTATGTAAAAGTAATGATAATTTGGTAAGTATATTAGAATGAGAAATTTTGAGCCCAAGAAAATGTGTTTGTGATTTTAAAAACATAAAACCATAAATAATGGAGAAGTCATAATAGAACCTTATTGACCAAACAATCTCTCCTACTTTAGGAAAGCACAACCAAATTTTCTAATGAAGAGCATATTTACTTTTATTAACAAGTATGGAATATTTTTCCCTTTACCTCCTACAATATGTTTCCTGAGGATTTTATTCTTGAACTTTAGCATTTGGTTTTCATTAATAATGAATTATCTCCCCCTTAGATAAAAATGTTTTCTTAAATGAAACTCACTCATACTTTGGCATTTATTATTTCTTACTATAATACCCGTTAATAGATTCTCCCCCATTGGAGTCTTCATTAAGGTTAGCTTTTAAATTTAAGAAAACTTATTTTAACAATGTTAAACAAACATTCACAACTCCTCTTAAAGAAACATTTTATTAAACATTACAATCTTAAGATAAAAACTTAAGAAATATTATCATAAGAGAAATATTCTACTTTAGAGCGTATGGAATATTTAATATAATAAAAGTAAAAAAATTAGGAAGTATAACTAAGTTATACTTTCATACATTTACAATGTTAAGATATCAGCAGAATAAAAGCAATGTGAAATATAAAATAAGTAACAATATGATTATTTTATCTCATTGAGATGGGTATCCGACAAAGTTGTTTAAAGGTTCATTGTTTTATACCTTCAAGAAATAATGTCTCACAAAATCCTAGGTAAGCCCTCAATCTGAAGATTCAAATCAGTCTTTCTATCCCTGTATGCCCTAGATTTAGAATGAAATCCAAACCTCTGTATTCCATACCCGAAATCCCACAATCATCAAAATCATATTCTGCACAAATCATGTCTGAACAAGTAGTTCACAACATCCACATGAAGAAACAAGAGTTGTAATAGCCTCACCATCTTTAGAAATAAATTCACAAGCATTGATTTCTTTTCTATTCACTGTTTATCATCAATGTTCACTCAGTCACTTTGTGTAATGACTTGGACCCAAACATACACCATAATAGTGATAAACGGGTCAGGTGTTTCTACCATAGGCGCACCACCCGAACGCCATTGGCTGCTGACTAGTAGCAAGGGTTTTATAGCTATTGTGGGGAGGCTATACCATCTCAAAGGATAATAATGGTACTAGACCGAGTAAAATAATAAATATTATGTGGGAAAAACGACTCAGCAGACTCGAAACAGACCCGCTGAGTGGAAGCACATTCCATATTGATAAACAATGGTAGAAATAAATATAAACAACATCATCAGAATTTAAACACAACCACATGCGGATCACTCATTACTACAATTGAATAACAAAAAATGAATCCAAATAAGGTTATATATATAAATATTTTATGGGATCCAATGGATAACCAACTGTTGTTAGAAAAAATTAAGCATGCTGATACATGAAAGAAAGAAAAACAAATTAATCTCCAGCTAGGCAAGACCTCATAGTCCATACCATATCCATGAAATATCTCAGGCAGTCCATCTCATTAATATGAAATCATTCATGCACGTAAATCCATAAAGTATACATGCATCTTGAAGGGCCCATGCATGGTGTGTGCAGAATCTTAGTAGGATACCACCATACGGTGTGTAGCTTATATAACAGTTTAAGAAGGAATGAAGTTGTAAGGAAAATAGTAAACAGTACGATGAAAAAAACCAAACATAAATTACATTGGTTCTTAGCTACCACCATGGAGTTCCCCCTGCTTCGGCCAACACCGAAATATCTGTCATGTAACTCAGCACCATGTGCCCCCTGACACTGCATCTCTCAAGTACTAACATCCTGAATGCACATCCATGAAATATTAACCCAGAAGAACATTGGTTTATGTCATCAAATAAGTAACCATAGGGTTAGTGATGTATTCTCTAAAATAATGTATTCATACGTACAATGATGTCTACCCTCAAATAATGGTCAGCCTCTTCCCCCAACCTGAATGTCTCACCACTATCCTCCGAAGTCTCCTCACCTCCCACATGGACTCCTATGATAGTCACACCAAACCCACAGTGCCTAAACCAAAAATAACAGGGGCCTCTACCCACACGAGTGGTCAAACCACATCATCACGAAGTCTCTTTGTGTGCACACTAATCAAAGTTCTGGGTGAGCAGTAATCAGCAAAATAGTTTCCAAACCACCACACTTCTGACAACTCATGTCATCGAGACCAACCCGCTCAAACTCAAACGACCTCACCATCCCTATAATTCAGGCCATGCCCAACCTGATAGTCACTTTATCTCAAGACGACGTCCATGATGCCCAATCCCGTGGTCAGAACCACAAAATGTTACCCGGGTTAAACCCAAACTTTGTTCATCATCACTCAACAAATATTTAAGCCATTAGCAACACAATCGAAAGGGTTCCATCATATGAGATGACATGTATCACAAATATAATAAAATGATATACTTAAACAGACAATACAAACTAAACAGTTGAATTGCACTAGCCAGGTTATGTCCCATACCAGCACTAAGATCTTGAAAGCCTCTAACAAGTCAAATAATGTTTTAATAAAATAATCCAAACAGTTTTATCCAATTAAAATAAATTATTACCATTTTGGAATCCCCAACAAAAATTCCCCGATGGTAAATTTCCACTCGCCTGGCCCCACTCAAGAAAAATAGGTAACATGGCATACCCAATGGCATCCCATAGATTAAATAACAATTAAACTAACAATAACAGGTAAAATAGGGTCACAGTCAAATTTCATGAAAATGTGCCAATCGTCTCAGCACCCAAAAGTATTCGAATACAGAAAAAGTGGTATGAAACAGATACCTAAGACTCGTAGACGTATGTACGTCCGATATAGAGCTCCAATTCGAAAACTATCTTCATAGATATACATTTTCATCAAATCCCGTAAATTCCACTCAGATGGAAACTTTGATGCAGAGGGAAAAAAGTGGAACAAAAAGGGGTACATGGGTTTAGCCTAGCTGTTGCGATACCGTGGACACCGATAGATTGAATAATGGTCTCTGGTTTAAGTTTCTTGGGAATGATATATAATTCAGGTTTTTGTGATAGAACTATTCCGATGTTGGGGAAGAAGAAGATTTCACAAGTAAGACACGACACTCTTTCATTTAAGTGAATAAAAATAGTGCATGATGTGTATTAATGACTACAAGTCATGGAGTGGCCTTGTCTATACCCAGACATAAGAAGAGGTATCCACATGACATCGAAGTGCCGCAAGTGTTGACATATGGATGGAAGTCAACAGGTATGCAGAAAATAGGATACACGGTGTGTCGAGCAATACTACACGTCATGTAGTTGGAATTCATACATGTTCATCACACGACAGGTACTCGGCGAGCACATAGCTGGTAATTTCCTAACCTTTACGTGTCATGTACCTTATAGTACATGGCGTGTAGTCTATAAATTTTCAAAACATCCCTTATTTTCCCTGTTTTCTTAGAAACAGTCAAAAATTCAAACAGGGATGGAATTTTGACCTGTTCTAAAATCTAGAGTTCTTAAAATATCCCCACATTAACTTATCTCATCCACAAGATATCAAATGAATCCCAGAGATGACACCAAACATGTCACTCAGATCTATGTAACCGAGACTCTCCCGATCTCTATGGTTCTATATAAATTTCCAAGGGATCCCCACCTTAGGAATTTCCTAACTCGGTCTCAACCTTACAAAAACCCAACAAAGAAAGGGTTCATGGACCTGTTTCTGAACTCATTGTCTTCTCATGACATATAGTGGCCCTTGTGCACTATGGGTTCTCTTGTGTCATTTCCTACACCATAACGTATCATGAACCACATCATTGTCCGCCTCTAGGAGGTCCTATATCTCATGGATGCTCAAAATGAAACATGATACCATGCACTTCATGTAACCTACATCCTTGATGCCCCGATGCCCCTGAATGCTCAAGTAACCATCATCCTCGGTGCCCAGATAGACAAGGCACCTCATGTAACCCACATCCTCGATGCTCTGATTCCCAAGGTACCTCAAGTAATCGGCATGATCGATTCCCTGATGTCATGGATATAATACATACATAAATACATATATATATATATATATATCATGCATCTGATATGGTGGAAACCCCTATGACCATAATCTAGTCAGTCCACATAATTTTTGTTGCCTCTCGTGCACTCAAAATGGACATGCCTCAACAGGTCATTCCAAATGAAAACAAGAAAGTCACGGCCACACTCATGGTGTACCACTAAATTTCATCCGCTCACCAACCTCCTATGCCCCTGGAATCCCCACAGCATGCTAATGGACTGAAATAAGATAGCCTAATGCCTGAGCTCCCTGCGGTGCTGCTCTAGTCCCCGACCACTGACCCCTCAGCTAGGTCCCACTATCTTTTTCAGTTCCTCTGCATGCAGCTATAACTCGACTACCCTCTCCTGGTACTGAACCTGAACCAATTCTAGATTCCACAGTTTGTCCTGGTCCTTGCATTCTAGTTGTCTATGAAGGCCGCCGGCAAAACCTCTCCAGATGCCTGACTTGTCCACATGCCCGACACTCTTTTGGAGGCCTATCACAATGAGTCTGAACATGACCATGATGTCCAAACTAAAAGCAGACAATTGAATAATAACTACGAGGTGCGCTATATAATTCATTATCTTGAATTCCGTACTAGAACTCATCCCATACTCACCTCCTGCTCTCCGAACCATTATATGAAGTCGTCACCCTACCAACCTCAGGTATATCCCGCTGGTTTTCCTCCACAATTATTGCTTTATTTAACGACTCTGAGAAAGAACCCCACCTGATGAAATTTACCTGAATATGAATGGTGTGTCGTAAGCTATCCTCTAAGCTCCTCACCCCTAATGCGTCATCTCTTACCAAACATGGTGCAATGCGATACAACTCAATGAATGTACCTATGTAGTCCATGATTGATATTTTCTCCCGGCTGAAGGATCAAGAACACCTATGATATCTCTTCCCTTAGGGTCTCTGGGAAAATGTGGTCAAAGAACATATCCTCTATGCCTTCCATGCTATCCCTTCTTTCTTGCGAGTAGGAACCCACACATCTCACCAACGCTTTGATGGTCCTCGTAGCTTGTACGTCGCCAGCTTGACCCACCGCCTTGGAGGAATTTCGAGATTCTCAATGACCATCTAGATGCTCTCTATCTAGTTCTCAGCAACCTATGTATGACCACCCCCCCTAAAAAAGTGGTTGACGCTATGACTAGAACTCCCACGTCAGATAAGCCATAGATGGCTCTCTACCCTGTTCACCTCTGTCAATCCCCTACAAGACACATACCATGAATGCTCAGAGCTGCTTTTCGAGCCATGGTCCAAATGCTGCCAAACTCGGCTTTTGTAAAACCTACTTTGGATCCTTGACCTATTCTTCTCCATTTGCCTATATCTGCATCCCATGCTCTTCCACCACCAGATCTTGAACCAGATCCAGATCCTGAGACACTGTACTATATCCTGCTTGACGCTCCATCTGAGTCGACTAAAAGGAACCCACTGAATACCATAAATAGTCATACAATCCATATATATGTATATATAACAATATATATTCAACGTAAATAAAGAAAACATTAAATATGAAAAATATAAAAACTTCCCTTACTCTCCTTTATTGCAACCCATGCCCATGCAATCTAGACCACATGGCCTCCTTACCCTCCCTCAACAGAACCTTGAATCCAAAGTACCTCAGTCCATGCCCATCCCAACAACCAACGTTGCCTCAAACCGACAACCAAGTCATCTATTCCTGGTGATCAAAATATCATCTATGAATGTTAATGCATGCCCTTATAAGAGCTATACCCAAATACCCCGCCGTGTGAAAATTAACCAAATATACATAACAGTGCTTAAAACATTTAAATAAATAAGAAATTCTATCAATAATTCCACCTATTCTCAATTAAATGCATATATAGCATTGAAATTGATATTATTCATATGTCACTATCACATTTCAAAGAATATGTGCAATTTTGAAATTGAGATACCCTAAAAATTTTCCTATCAAAATCCCAACAATCACCACCTGCTTTACCGGGCCAAGTTCTAATTCTCTCTTGCCGCAATGGGTCAAATGTCACATATCAAAATCAATAACATCACACACTAAGTGAGCCACCAAGGTAGAAATAATAGAAACTATAATCTGAGAAAAAGAAAATATCAATTCCCACCCATGGAAACTTCACCCATCCCTCGTAAATTGGGATGTAGGCACCGAATCACATGCTTGAAATCCAGTTCCAGTAACAACCTATCTTCAATCTACCATATACCAAATAGTAAAAAAAGTATAACTAAAATGAGAAGCCTCAATCTCATTAGTAAAAATAAAAACACTGCTACTAAATCCCTACCAAGAACTGCTATGATACCATTTTGTAACAACCCAGACCCGAAAAGCCACCAAAACAGTGCTAAAGGGGTCGGGTGTTACTACCTTAGGCGCACTAACCTGAATACCAAAGTCTATCGACTAGTAGGGAGGGTCTTATAGGTATAATGTGGAGTCTATATCTCCTTAAAAGATAATAATGGAGCTAGATTGAGTAAAATAATAAATATGAAGTGGAAAAAATGACTCAGCAGTCTTGAACCAGACCTACAGAGCGGGATCACATTCAATATCAATAACAACGGTATCAATAAATATAAAAAACAACAACATAATGTTAACACAACAACATTCTAATCACTTTTAACTATTACTGAACAACAAAACATGCATCCAAATCCGGTCATACATACCCATATGTAACAGTCAACAATGGATATCCAAATGTAGCAACAATACAAGTAAGTATGCAGATACCGAAATGAAATAAAAACAAAGTAAACACCAGCTAGGGAAGACCGCAAGGTTCCAAACATATCCATGCGACCACTAATGTATTCCAGCTTCTGAAGATGACCTCTTTCCAATACGTAAATCCATAATGTCTTCACGTATCCCAAATTCCCCGCCCAGGGTGTTAGACGAAGCTCAGTAGTATACCACCCAATAGTGCATACCTTATATAAGTCTTTAAGTCATCATTTATATATAAGGAAAACAATACACAATACGATTCACATAACCAAACACAAACTCCACTGGTGCTCAGCAGCCATCATGAAGTGTCACCCACTTTATCTAATGCTAGAATCTCTTCCATGTAACCCGGTACTATGTTCCCCATGAGACCACATGCCTCAAGTACTGACGTCTCGAAGTCACACCCAATAAACAGTAACCCAGAGGAACAATGATGTCTGTCATCAAATAAATAATAGGAGGGTCAAAAATGTCTTCCCTAAAATAAATTAATTGGAGGGACATGGATGTCTTCTATAAAATAAAAGCGAGCCTCTGCTGCCAACCAGAATGTCTCAACGCTATCCCCTAAAGGCTCTTCACGCCCATGTGGATTCCTATAGCAAGAACCCCTAACCAATTATACCTAAGCCACAACTAAAGAGGGACTATACCCACATGAGAGGTCAAACCACCTCATCATAGAGTCTCTTTGTGTGAACACTACTCAATGATCTGGGTGAGCACTAATCCCCAAAACAATACCCAAGCCACAACACCTATGACACCTCATGTCCGAATAACCATGTCGCCCAAGTTCAACGGACTCAGCATCTAAGTAAACTGGGCCACACCAATCTTGAAAGTCACCCTACATGAAGACAACATCCAAGATACCCAATCCCATCGTCCAAACGACCCAATGTAACCCGGTCAAACCCAACCTATGATCATCATCACTAGAAAAATATCTGATCCATGCCCAACACAACCCAAAGGGTTCTACAATATGAAATGGCCCATATCTAATATATAATCAAACAAAATACTTAAATAGGAAAGAAAAATAAATAGTTAAATTGCACTAGACAGGTGGTGTCCCATACCAGCACTAAGATATTGAATCCCTCTAACAAGTCATATTATGGTTTAATAAACAAAAAATCAATAGTTTTAACCAAATAAAAAACAATTATAACCATTTTGGAATTTTCAGGAAAACATTCCACGATAAGAAACGACCAGTGGCCCGACCCTCCCCCCCATGCAAAAAAGGCAATATGGCATACCCAAAGGCATCCCATTGGTCAAATGACAATTAAACATGCAATAATAAGTATAACATGGTCACACTAAAAATAATAGAAATTCCCCAAAGGTCACAACTCCCGAAATTCAGTGAAAACTCACAATGAGGTATACACCACAAACCTGACACTCGTAGACAAAGAAAAATCTGATATCGAGATCCAATTTGAATCCGATCATTGTAGATATATGTTTCCATCAAATCCCAATAATTCATCTCGAATGGAAACTGAAACATGTGATGCAATAAAACTAGAATGAAACATGGTGCACTGGTTTAGCCTCATTTTTGTGATCCCGCAACCAAAACATAACTGAATAATGGAATCCAATTGAAGGTTCTAGGGAAAGGTATATTTTTTTTTTTGGATGGAACTGTTCCGATTTTGGGGAAGAAGAAGTGGATTTCCAAAATAATACGCAACTCTCATTCATTTAAAAGAAGAAAATTAAAAGTACATGACATGTGTTATGAACAAAACACCGTGTAGTGGCCTTTCATGTATTTCAACATAAGCGGCGGTAGCCACATGGATTGGACGTGCCACACGGGTTGACACAAGACTGCAACTTAGCCGGTACGTAGAGAATAGGATACATGACATGTCAATCAATACTACACACAATGTAGTAGGAATTATTACACAGTCATTAGATGACATGTACTCGGCAAGCACATAGCCAAAATTTTCTTATCACATACATGACGATACATTAGTGTACACAATGTGTATTTTGGAAATTTTCAGAACATCCAAGATTCTCCCAATTTTCTCAAGAACAAGTCAAAATTTCAAATAGATTTGGATTTTTGACCAGTTCTAAAAACCCGGGTTCTTATACATTTCTTGTACAAATGAACTCGTATTTATAGGCAGTACTTCTCAACGGTCAGCTCCACTCCAACGGTCATATTTTCCTTAAATTAATGAGGGACCTATACAAGTGTTAGATTTACAACGGTTAGATTGTAATATATTGTGTGAAATATTTACATTTATATGAAACGACATTATGTTCACAATAAATATTTAGTAATATAAAACTTATAATCCTATAATATTTAAATAATAAATTAAACAACTATTTACATTATTAATAAAACAGATTCTAAAGAAAATAAAAAAACAGATTGAGAAAAATGGAATCATTATTTTAGGTGCTAGTATCATAAAAATGGTATGAAATTTTTACAGGTATCAATATAATGAAAAACAGTATCACATCAGTATTACTATTTTGGGTTCCGTTATTATAAAATCGGTATGAAATATGTACATGTATCAGTATCGTGAAAAAAATTATCATATGTTGTTGGTATTAGTACCCTGGAATACAACATCACATTTTTAATAATATTAGTATCATAAAAATAGTATCATGTAGGCTTAAGTAAGTCAATACTTCGGAATCTTAAGTAAACCATGATGTCAATGATGTATGTAAGATGTGATGAAAAAAATATACCAATGACAAATATATAATTAAGTATACTGATAGATCTATAAGTATAATGGAATGAATGTTCTATAAGTAAACATAATGATAGATTCATAAGTATAACGGAATGAGAATTCTGTATGTAAATATTATGAAATATTCTTATGTATAATAGAATGAAAAATATGTAATTAAATGTAATGAGAATTTTATAAGTATAATGTAATGTGAAATTCGGAACAAAATAAAAAGTGTTTTCCATTTTCAAAACATAAAACCATAATGAGTAAAGAATTCATAAGAGAACCTTATCAAATAAACATAAATTTGATCCATCATATACATATTTAATTAATAATAAAACATTAAACACATCATGTTCGTGAGATAAATTTATGGTTAAGACTACATGATAGGATACAGATCTCACTTCCTCGAGAATATCATTTGGTATAATAAAAAAAATATCTACTTTTTAATTTTTTTAATAATATTTAAAACATTAAAATGAGAAATATTATGAAGAATATGACTTTCTAAAACACATTATATATATTTACACTCATTATTTCCATAAATATTATATCATATTTAGGATTCTCTCATATGATGTTGAATCAATTATGCCTTTTCAATTGTCGCTTTTACCAATTAAATTTCTTACCAATTTCCTCCTTAATTTGACCGAAATATAAGATTTTCTAACATTTCATTCAATAAAATTCCTCAAAATGTTTCATCTGTATATTGGAATGAAAACAAGTAGTATACAAAAAATGCACTAATGAGTTATTCTAAATCATACTTCCCTGATAATCAAATGAGGAAAATTAATTATTATCCCATAATGTATTATTTAATTACTATGACTATCCAATATATTTTGGTTTAAAATTCATATTGAAAACAATATATTATAATTAAACTGTTGAAATACCTTCCAAAAATTAGATTTAAATATGGATCATGACCAGATAAAGTTAATAAAGGATCCCCATATAACCTATATATCTCTCTATTGTAGAGGCATAATAGAATATCTAATGATATATCTTCCTCAATCTGAATAATGTTACTATATTTAGTCAAAGGATAAACAATAATACATACCTCATTATTACATTTGGATTTCATTGGAAATCCAAACATAAAATCCAAATATATACTCTCCCATTTCACTTAATGGGATGAAAACAAATTAACAATCCTCGTTGAATGTTTTCATTTAACAATATCCTTTTTAAAAGTACAAATTTCCTGGTAAAATTATTAATATCACTCTTTATTCATTCCAATGAATATTAATCTTAATGGTCTTCATATATCATTGTAATACAAAGATGAACATAACATTGAGATATCTCAGCCCAACTAAAAAATTAAATAATCAATTATGATTCACTATGTAAAAAATAATTTTCCTAAATCTTATTACATATTATATACAAATATTAAAAATATTAAACATTACTAAAGTTATTAATTTTATAATTTCATCAAAATTGAGATATTCTTTCTTTGTATGCATTATTCACTCAAACAATGATAAAAATACTAATAGTTTTTCCAATGTGTAGTGGTTTATGGATTAAAAAAATCAGTAAAATTGTTGTTAAATCAATAAATATTGGTTTATAATATAAAAATAAAATGGTTAATGATGCAATACCTCTTCAACTCATGGATTCTGCTTCATTATTTAATTTAACTAGATGATATTGAATCTCATCATCATACTATATTTTCAATTCTATCCATAACATTTAATTCATGTACAACACTTTTTGATTTTATATTTACCGTTAAATTATTTTCAATATATAATTATATCAATTATTTCACAAGATATATTACTCCATAAAAATTTCAATTACAAAATTAATGCCCCATGATTCATGTTATCAGTTAGTGAATTTCTAGGATCAAGGTTCAGTTTTCATGATGAAACAAAAAGAAACCATTGTTTATTCATCAGAACAATAAAAATACCATTCAATGATGAATAAAATAAAACCATAACACTATGTTTATAGAAGGATAGTCATGTATTAGATCAGTAGTTAATCATCATTCAAATTACAAAAATAATTCATCGCATTCCCTTGTCCAAATTAATTCTTCTCTTATTTGAGTGACCATAATTAGTGGTATAGTTAAATGGGGATATTTTAAAAATTTATATGATTAGTAACCCAGTAGTCAAATAAACCCTAGAATATAATTGACATTTATAGGTCATGGTACCTCATTCAACACATTAGTTTTTGTAGAATAAAAAATTAATCCATGCATAAAAAAATGATTTGAATGAATTAAATATGTTGTAACAAATATTTAAATTAGATAAATTTTACATGCAACATATTTTATCATAATATTTAGAGAACAATACTTATATGTTCATCATTTTTCTCAAAATTTATAGAATATATGGTAATTAGATCAAGGAATTCTAACACAAATGTATGAAAAATACTACTGTATAAAATTATTAATTTAATACAAAAAATAAGACTGTATTCATTCAATATTCATGAATATGAACTCATAATTGACATACATAGTAAATAATTTCATACTAAAAAATTCATCATCCTTCACTTTCGGTTATGTATAAGTGGTTATGGATAAGTAGGTATGTTGTCAGTATTTGAAAATAATTTGATCCCTATATATGATAATGGAAGTAATAAATTAGTGAAAAATAATAATTTTTCTTGAAAATAATTTTATTATGTTATCTATAATCAAAATAAAGTCCCATAGAAACTGTTTTTTCTAAAAAATAAAATAAAATCACCCCATTTTGAAGTGAAGAGAAAAAATGAAACCCTCAACTAGGAAATAATGAAAATGGGTTTTCTACATTAAATTACCTCTTAGAGGTATTTGATATGGGTGTTTTGGAATTTTATTAGTGTCCTAATATATGTCAATAGCATATTAAATGTCTTAATAATGAATTACACCATATAAATCATCAAAAAAATAAAATAAAATCATTCAATAATGACTAAAACATAAATTATTTTAATGGTTTCCTTTATTTTAATAGTACAATATAGATGTCCTCTACTTCCATCATTAATGAATTTATTACACTACTCATACATTATTATATGGATGAACTCATTTTAAAATATGAATTGAAGGACGTTTAAAAAAATTAATATAGTATCCTTTTCCATATAGTATCTGATAGCATAAAAACCAAAACATAATCCATAACCAAAATAATATCAAACTCAAATATGGGTAAGATAATAACATTAATAGGAAACATTAATAAACAAATTAATCTTGAGATAATATTATAAATCATAATTTATTTTATACTTCTTCCAAGATCATTAAATATATTTTATATTTTAATATGATTAGTTTATATTTCTATTTATCACTAAATATCTAAGAAATAAAATAAATCCAGAATTTATAACAAAACCAAACATTATGTTGATTTAATTAAACAAGTAATACACTATCCATACTTCTTTTGAGTTAAAAAATCATATATAGTTTTATAAAATGATTTCACTATGATATTCTATATATGATTTTTATTGATTCCACTATTTAAAATTGTCTTTATAAAGTCGTGTTAATTTTATTATCATTAAAATTAAAACTATCTATAACCTTCTAATTTCTATATATATCACCGTTACGATTTCTTATTTCATTATAGTAGAACAAAATCATTTTTCATAACACACTAGTAACACTAACTTGATCTCATTAGAAATTCCAAAGAATTTGTATTTCAAAAATATGATCTTGGGGAAATTCACCTACCCATTTTATTATTTAATAGTTTTCCATCATTTTTCTACAATTACAGTTATTATCATTTTTTATGGGACACGTAAAATAAAATAGAGTATATTAATCCATTTTAAAATATCAATTAATTTATTTAGAATTCCAAAACTCATGAATAAATAGACCACTTCATAATCATCCACACAAATATAAATAAAATCTTTCAATTATAATTTCATATTATAAAGAAAATTTTTGTTCATACATAGTAATTTTTTTTGAATTTTTCTTCATAAATATCATATAATTCTTCATTAATATAATGTTACTCTTTAATTTTCATTGCCATCTTATGATAATGCTCATTAAGAAAATATTTTTTATAGAACTTATCCCACTTGGCCTATGTTTTATTTTTTTATCAATAGATGTTTTAATGAGATGTCAATGTGATATGATTATTAATTATCATGGATTTTGAATGATTATGGTGATGAAATTTTTTTGATTCTTAATAATAAACTATAAAATATTATTAAATAATATACCCCAAAAATATTGTCTAATTATATTATGTGATATAAGATTTGAAAAAACCTCTTAGATGTATGATTTGAAGAATATTGTTTCCTTTTAAAATAGTGTTCCTTTTTGGGAATTGGAGATAAATTTAAAATTTATATAATATATTATTGGAATATTTATATAGTCAAAGAGACAATTTAACTCCATGATAAATATATGTGACAACTCCTAATCTGTTCTTAAAAGGAATCCATGACATGTGTTTACTGGTAAAGAAGTACTATTATTTTTTTTGAGAAGTATTGAAGTGGATATGATGGACATTAACTTTTATACAAATAATATGACCCTATTCGAGTGAATAATTAATTCTCAAAAATAAATTATGTTATATTTAGAAATTATAAGAAATAATATAATTGATTCCATGTCTTATAAAAACTCCCATTGATGTAAAGAAATGTATATAAATGAATGTGCTACTATAAATCTAGATATCCATGTTTTGTTGATATCTCCATATATTAATTTTGATATGAAATTTAGAAGTATAAAAAACATCGAAGAGAATTAAAGAATCATATAAGATTCAAATGACCTGTTTGGATGATGTTATATAACGCTTGGATATAGATATATTGTTTATAACTGAACCCATGCATGGTTTTGGAAACTCATTTATGTAAATATTCTATATATAAACAGGGTGAAATTTTCAAAGTCTCTATATTTTTATATTTGAAGAAATGCACTATTTCAAATGATGCAATAATGGATATTATTTAATGAATATATATCATGGAACAATTATCATGAGGTTTTGAAAACAAGTAAATTAATGAGAAGAATGGATGTTTCATTTAGTGTCTCAAGGATGATATTGATCTATAAATGAAACATAAACATCATTGAAAAGTAGTAAATTTTATGGAGTTTTATATTTTTAGGATTCTGGGTTAACATGTTTTGAATGAATATATATATCACTATATTTAACTTTTATGTTGGCATATTACGATGAAATGTAAGATGGGGGTGAATTTTGATCATTTATAAATATTAATATATCCATATTTTACCCCAATTTTTACAAAACTCCATTATTTAATACAATTAATGCATCCAGAAAATAGTAAATAAGAAGAAGAATATATTTTAATGTTATAAGTCCCCAGGCTCAAACCTTACTTAATATTGAATTAAATGAATAATTCACATTGAGGATCTTTTCAGGTTTAGAGTTTTAGAGAACTAGGACATAACTATTACATCTCAAAAGATTACAAAGTAGAAACTTCTACTAAGTTTCCATAAAATAGAAACTCTTAAAAAGAAACATGTCAAGGTCCATGTTTTAGGTATCATGACATTCCCTTGATCCCATCCTTTACTCTATTCCACGTTAAGTCCTGTGAAAAACATTTCAAAAACTTGGGATGAGCATAAAAAGCTCAGTAAGGGATACACAAAGAATGAAAACTGTTAGTTTATCAAAACAACAAGTAAACCATGTATAATTTTTCAAAGTAATACTTTTCACCTTTATGAAGTAGAAAAAACTCTTCACTGAATAAAAGATCATTACTTACCCTTTTGTAACCAAAAGATTACCATAAAACCCATAAAACGATCACATAACATATAAAGGTAAATGAGGACATAAACATACTTAAGTGGAATAACCATATGGTCGACTTACACACATACTTAATGGAATAGCCATACGGCCGACTTTCACACATACTTAATGGAATAGCCATACGGCCGACTTCCATACCCAATGCATTGGAGGTTATAACGTAACCACCCGTCCTGGTATTCATGGCACCACCCGTCATATGGTTTATCACGTAACCACCCATAAAGTGTCCAAGTACCATCATTATACATGAAATATTGAAAATATAAACATTTCAATAACAACATTTCATTTTCAATCACAGTAAGTAATTTCCAGATACTGAATTAACCAATCCATTTTCAAAAACCATTTAAAAGAGATTTTTGAATCAAAGTGTCCCATACCAATTTGAAGCTTTTAATGGAATTATAATTTTAAAACATTTATGTACATATAAATAAATACTGAAAACCATTTTTAAAACATGGACATTAAAGATAAAGATTTAGAATAATAAATCTCTAAAACATCTAAAAAGATATTTTTGTTAAATAGTTTTTAACAAAATGAGAGACTCTTGAATAATAATTATAGTGGAATAACATTTAATCTGAACATTATTATATCATTAGAATAAAGGGATTCATGATATAATATTTCAAAGGACAGTATACACACCATATAAGAGTGAATTGGTGCATAACAACAATGAAGTCTCAAAAGAAATGTAAAATGAGATGAAATCCATTATAAAGAAGGTATCCTTAAATTAAGGAGAAATCAATCTCAAAATTATGTGTGAAAAATATAAATACACCAAATATAAGTGGATATTAAGTGTAAAACAATAAAAGGTCATTCACACATATTCAAAGGATGACATATTCAATAACTACATGTTGAACCCAAAGAAATCGAAATTGGGTTAAAAAGTTCCCTTGGTAAAATTCGACAGCCTAACGGCGTCACTTCAAAATTCAGAAAATGATTTGATGAGAGATAAAAATGGTTTCTCATCACTTGGACATAAAATTTACATCAATAAGGATATATAAGAACATATCCCAACATAATAGTATGTGAATTAAAAGACATAACAAAAGAAGTCTTTTAAAAAGAGGAGGGTGAAAGGTTCCCTTATCAACTTGGGTATCTTTCGAAAAATACACCCCATGAAAGAAGGAAAATACGAAATTGATGTAAATACTCATAAATGGAAGTATTATACACAAGGAGTAAATTAATGTTCAGTACATACACCACTCAAAGGAAATTGTGGCAAATGTAGCATAAATCTCATGGGAATAAGAGTGAGATGAAAAATCCATTACGAAAACACGGAACCTTAACGGTGCCACAAAAATGGATTAATGAGATCAAATAGGGTCTCTAATCATATTAACATAAAGTTTACAGAAAGAGAAATATAAAAGAACATCCCCCAACATAACAAAGAGGAGCTTAAAAGAAGTGACATAAAGGAGAGTACTTAAAAAGAAAGAGAGAGGTTAGATCTCTTACGAAAATTCAGCAGCCTAACGGCGCCACTCAAAACTTCCAAAATGGATTGATGAGAGATAATAGGGTCTCTCATCATATTAATATAAAAATTACAGTAAGATTAATATAAAATAACATCCCAATCACAATAAAGATGATCTTAAAAGGAATGGCATAAAAGAGTGTACTTAAAAAGAAAGAGAGGAGTAGGATCCCTTACCTCGGGTCCGACTTGACTCGATCGTTCATTAATCTCCTGAATAATAAACTTGAGTTAATTTATACTTCCTTAAGAACATTTTTTATGTTAATTATTCCTTTTATATCACTTATTACTATGTCATAAACATTATGCAATCATTTAAGTTAATAATGTTTGTTTTGTCGATATTTGGTTCTTAAGTCGAAAGTGGACTTCTTACAATTACATGTTGTTTGTGTGGTCAAAAGTTCATTATATCCAGAATTGTATTCATGATTTATATATAATATATATCATATATATCCAGTATATTCATGCATTTATAATATTACATAACATTTAGAGTTAATAAATGAAATGCACCGTTCATGGAGACGGTAAGCCGTACGTACGCATGAACGCTACTTCCATTTCTATTTCATATTTAATGGAATTAAAACCTAATTATACATAATAGTATTATAATTCTAGTATGTTATAATATATAATATCATTAAATATATCCTTTATACATTCCACATATGGTATTAACAAATCAAATCACTTTGAGGGGGCGGTAGTCCGCACTTCCTAAAATGAAGATATCGCGTTTACACATAATGGAAACCATAAAGGTATGACATAAATGAAAAATACAGAAGCTTAAGGAAAACATAAACATATTATATATCATATATAAATATAGTGACATCTTAATGGCCACCTTTGAAGGTGTTAATAGAATGTTGACAATCATCGTTTCGGGAGGCAGAAATTCACCATCCACGGAAAGAGTATGTTCTTTAACCATTAGATGTAGGTGTGTGTAAGTATAGCTAGAATACATCTTATAACAACATCCTAGTATATTTAAGATACTGTATTTGTTACAAAATAAATGAATAAAAAGAGTTTAGGTGGTTGGAGAAGCAAAATAAAACAAAAGGACACAAGTGAAGACATTACCTTTAAATCGGGTAACTTCCTTTGATTTGAGCTCAAAGGATTACTTGGAAAGGATTATGCCCAACATGAGGCTTAAAGGAGTTATAGAGGGATGTGTAGAGACAAAATTGGCAGGGGTTGGCTGAGCCAAAGGCTTTGGAACTGTGGGTAAAGAGGTAGAGGTGGGGGCCTTTTATAAGAGGAGAGGAGGGGCACTCTTGGAAAGGTATAAAATGTAACTTTATTTTCAAATGCGTTTCGGATTTTAATGGTCCCACATTGAAATAATTAGAGGATAAGGTGATTAGTGTTCTAAATCCACCCATACAATAGGTTTTGGACTTGTTTAGGTCTTATATTTTACATTATCATTCCATTTTATTTAAATCGTTAAATAATGAGGTCATCGCTGCATCATCATGATGTCATAAATAATTTAATTTAGTTAGTGTCTAAAAATTATAAAAAAATACTATGATGTAGGAAATCATTTTAGATTTACATTGATTATTTATAGTCAAAATTCTGAATTGTATAACCCCATGTAAAAATTGTTTTAGTAAAACATATCATGTTTGTGTCATTTTTACTTTAACATTAAATAAAAAGATATTTATGTCATTTTCCAACCAAAGTGGCTCTATGGGGTCCCCAAGTTTGGTACAAGGAATCCCATGGTCTTCCATGAGACAACCAGTAGCCTTAGGACACATTTTGTGGTCATTTTATATTATTATGATATTATCTTATTATCTTTAACTACCCGATTACTCATTAATCAAGATAATTAAAGATAATTACCGTCATTACTATTCATAATGTCCAAAAACAAAAGAGTCTTAATTACATAATTTGGAAATTATGATTCCAAATATGTAATTCATTTTACCAAATTCCAAACACATAAATTGCAATAATTAATTTTAAAAAAACTTCCCGTTGTCAAAACAAATATCGGGTTTTTTAGAAACAATATTTATGAAAAGTTTTGCACTTGTTTATCCCTAATTCCAAAGTGAAATTAAACCCAATGACCATCATTGAATTTCATGGTAAAAATATATTCTAATTAAACTTTAAAAAAAATTAAAAAGATAATATAACAATATAGATAAATTATATGAAAAAGCAGTTTTGATGTAAAATGCAGTATTTTTCACTATTCATTGAAAAATGAACATTGTCAGAAAAATACCAAAAATTAACCCAAGGTAAATTTCAATGTCCCAATCATAAATAATATTCTTTATTTTGATAAATAGAGCTTATAAAATTTTCAAAAAGTGTATTTAAAAGGGGTTCGCCATCAAAAGGCGGTTAATCGACCTTTTAAAGAATATTAGAATGTTTACGCTTAAAATTGGATTCATTTTCATTTTTAATACTCTAACATTTATTGTAAAAAGTAAAAATATTTGACAAACATATATAATCATTTTGTAGTTAGTTCTGTTCATTCTCACCATTACAACGGCTAGGCGTTAACTACTATTTAAAATAATATTATTTTATTATTAGAGTGAAACGTAAGATTCCCAAGAAACTCGTTGTTGCATGTTTGGTATGCCATCGAGCATAGCGTCCCCTGTAAAGTCATATTAATATTTTATTCACAAATATGGATAAATGAGAAAATTTCATAGTCTTTATTTACCTGGGGTGTTACATCCTTCCCCCCTTTTGGGAATTGCGTCCTCGCAATTTTGAAATTGGGCTTGGAAACATCCTTGAATGTCCCACATCGAAACAAGAGTCGGTAAAAAAATCGCTTTAAAATAAATGGAGATAAGTATAGAGGTCACCCGAGTTAACCCATACTATGATTCCATGTAGGAAAATATGGATATGGAATAAAAAATAAAGGGTCATGTTCTGATGGAGAGTGATAGTAAACATGTCTAGGAGAAAGTTAACCATTAGAAAATCACAAACTTGTGATGGGTTATATGGTATTCGATTCCCCAGTAGGAAAAGTTAATAGACAACATTTTTGTTTTAAGTTACTTTTTATTGAGAAATTTATTAATAAGGAAACATAATCACTTATCATGTTGAATTTCAACTTTTACTAGATTCCTTAATCAAACTCATATTTTCTCCAAAAGACGAGTATTTAGGAAGACTTTTTCGCATTAAGAGTACTATAATCAATTTATAGAGAATCACCTAATCCACAATAGAGAACTATATACTTCCCATGTCTTTAGACTCTAACCAAAACCAAAACCAAAAAGGTTAGTACATGATCAGATAATCAAGAAAAGGATAACCCTTTATAAAAAGAAAATATATTCTTTATCTCCAAAATTTGTCCAATAAAACCCAAAGTTCAACAAGGACTATTTGATAAACAAATTGTCCATAAAATACTTCAAAGTAAACCAAACTAATATTGAAACCCAAATATTTGAAGGATTTAGACACATAGTCTTCCAAGTTAAATCGTAACATTTCTCTCCAAACAACATCAGTTTCTCTTAATATCTCGTATTGAAAAGTAATTAACCTAATCACATATCCTCCATGATAGGTTAATAAATTTCCATAATAAACCAAAATAAACTTACTCTTAATTCATAAAATCATCTAACTAAAAAGAATCAGTCAAACTAACCAGGGAATTCACGTAGTCCAGTGGTAGGTGATAAATACCAGTCACACATTGGTTGTGGGTTCAATTCCCACAGCTTTGTCCGACGCGACGTGTTGTCACACGGTCTACGTGTTTTCCTTTTTCCAAAACTATATAATTCTGAAATTATTCCCAAAAAGAGATAAAATCATCAACAATATCCATAACATAATTTAACCTCAATTTAATCTCATGCCTTTCACTTCCATCATAACATAGAGTAACCCATAATTACCTCAAAAGTAAGGATCATATAAACCCAAATGGTTCTTTATAACTATGTCCACAAAAGAACAGATAACTATTCCTTGAATAAAATTTTCATATATTAAACATCAGATTTAAACATACTATAAAAAGTCTTCTAATGTAACCCCATCATCAAAAGAGACTTAATACTCTTAAGAATTTCACCATAACCCTTTAAGCCCTTATATGTTGACATGTTACTCATTCAACATTCTTCCTGATCCATTAACCATTACTTTAAAACATATCATGAAATACTTATTTCATACAAACAAAATCATGACTCAGATCCTAAGATTTCAAAATAGAAAACAAAAGTTAAGAAATAATCCATACCTTTGATTGGTCATTGTCAGTTTCTTCATCCACAATCGGA
This sequence comes from Viscum album, assembly GCA_963277665.1. Classification (NCBI taxonomy): domain Eukaryota; kingdom Viridiplantae; phylum Streptophyta; class Magnoliopsida; order Santalales; family Viscaceae; genus Viscum; species Viscum album. The sequence continues at coordinate 1,138,058,510 of OY728166.1, forward strand.
ATGACATTATGTATTGGTAAACAAGTATTTGTATGATCTTGGTGATCCCATTCACAAAACTTCTTTATAGGACATGTGTTTTCATAATGACCATGCACACCACATTTAAAACATTCAATTGATCCCTTAGAAAGAACTTCATTCCCTTTCCTCGAGTCAACTGGATGCTTCCTTTTTCCATGGCAGGTTCTTGCTTTATGACCTTCATTTCCACATCTATAGCATATTTCTGTCCCTTTGAAACATTTTCCTAGGTGTTTCTTTCCACATCTATGACACATAGGTTTTTGAACACACTTAAATTTATGATTATTACCTGTAGTTCCATAGGGATTTGTTTCTAGTATATATGATGCCTTAGAGAAATCACCAAGGTTTAGGTGGTCAATAATGACTCCAGATAGTTGGTTGAGGATAATCACAAGAGTTCTCATTGCAGCTCCCATATCATTCACTTGGTTGCTCAAAAAACTGTCACAGTTTCCTTCACATCCACTGTTACTTTGGTGCCTTCTAGATCCAGCCATTTACTAAAACCAAAAAGGCCAGTGTGAGTATATCAACAAAACCATAATGTACTAATGAGGAAGATAAACACTAAGATATACTTACTCATTCACTTTATCTAAAACTAGGACTCTTTCTGAAATCCTAACCATTACGGTAATGTCACTTATGCTTAAAGAATACCCTAACCACTAAAGTTATCTAAACCGACCTCTAATACCAACTATATGGCCCCAGGCTTAAACCTTACTTAATATTGAATTAAATGAATAATTCACATTGATGATCTTTTCAGGTTTATAGTTTTAGAGAATTAGGACATAACTATTACATCTCAAAAGATTACAAAGTAGAAACATCTACTACGTTTCCATAAAATAAAAACTCTTAAAAAGAAACATGTCAAGTTCTATGTTTTAGGTATCATGACTTTCCCATGATCCCATCCTTGACCCTATTCCACGTTAAGTCCTGTGAAAAACATTTCAAAAACATGGGATGAGAATAAAAAGATCAGTAAGGGATACACAAAGAAAGAAAACTGTTAGTTTATCAAAACAACAAGTAAACCATGTATACTTTATCAAAGTAATACTTTTCACCTTTATGAAGTAGTAAAAACTCTTCACTGAATAAAATATGATTACTTACCCTTTTGTAACCAAATGATTACCATAAAACCCATAAAAATATCACATAACATATAAAGGTAACTTGGGACATAAACATAATTAAGTGGAATAACCATACGGTCGACTTCCACACATACTTAATGGAATAGACATACGGCCGACGTCCACACATACTTAATGGAAGAGCCATACTGCCGACTTCCATACCCAATGCATTGGAGGTTATAGCATAACCACCGGTCCTGCTATTCACGACACCTCCCGTCATATGGTTTATCACGTAACCACCCGTAAAATGTCCAAGTACCATTATTACACATAAAATATTGAAAATATAAACATTTCAATAACAAAATTTCATTTTCAATCACAATAAGTAATTCCCAGATATTGAATTAATCAATCCATTTTCAAAAACCATTTAAAAGTGATTTTTGAATCAAAGTGTCCCATACCACTTTGAAGATTTTAATGGAATTATAATTTTAAAACATTAATGTCCATATAAATAAATACTGAAAACCATTTTTAAAACATGGACATTAAAGATAAATATTTAGAATAATAAATCGTTAAAACATCTAAAATGATGTTTTTGTTTAATAGTTTTTAACAAAATGAGAGACTCTTGAATATAAATAATAGAATAATAACAATTAATCCGAACTTTATTATATCATGAGAATAAAGGGATTCATGATATAATATGTAGAAGGACAGTATACACACCATATAAGAGTGAATTGGTGCATAACCACAATGAAGTCTCAAAATAAATGTAAAATGAGATGAAATAAATTATAAAGGTATCCTTAAATTAAAGAGAAATCAATCTCAGAATTATGTGTGACAAATATAAATACACCAAATATAAGTGGATATTAAGTGTAAAACAATAAAATGTCATTCCCACATACTCAAAGGATGACATATTCAATAACTACATGTTGAACCCAAAGAAATCGAAATTGGGTTAAAAAGTTACCTTGGTAAAATTCGACAGCCTAACGGCGTCACTTCAAAATTCAGAAAATGGGTTGATGAGAGATAAAAGGGTATCTCATCACATGGACATAAAATTTACATCAATAAGTATATATAAGAACATATCCCAACATAATAGTATGTTAATTAAAAGACATTACAAAAGAAGTCTTTTAAAAAGAAGAGGGTGAAAGGTTCCCTTACAGACTTGGGTAACATTCAAAACATACACCCCATGAAAGAATGACAATACAACGTTGATGTAAATACTCATAAATGGAAGTATTGTACAGAATTAGTAAAGTAATGGGCAGTACATACACCACTCAAAGGAAATTGTCGCAAATGTAGCATAAATCTCACGGGAATAAGAGTGAGATGAAAAATCCCTTACGAAAACTCAGCATCCTAAGGGTGCCACAAAAATGGATTGATGAGATCAAATAGGGTCTCTCATCATATTAAAATAAAGTTTACAGAAAGATTAACATAAAATAACATCCCCCAACATGACAAATAGGATCTTAAAAGAAGTGACATAAAGGAGAGTACTTAAAAAGAAAGAAAGAGGTTAGATCTCATAAGAAAATTCAGCAGCCTAACGGCGCTACTCAAAACTTCCAAAATGGATTGATGAGAGAGAATAGGGTCTCTCATAATATGAACATAAAAATTACAGTAAGATTAATATAAAAGAACATCCCAATCACAAGAAATATGAGCTTTAAATGAATGGCATAAAAGAGTGTACTTAAAAAGAAAGAGAGGAGGAGGATCCCTTACCTCGGGTCTGACTTGACTCGATTGTTCTTTAATCTCCTGAATAATAAACTTGAGTTAATTTATACTTCCTTAAGAACCTTTTTCAAGTTCATTATTCCTTTTATATCACTTATTACCATGTCATAAACATTATTTAATCATTTAAGTTAATAATGTTTGTTTTGTCGATATTTTGTTCTTAAGTCCAAAGTGGTCTTCTTACAATTACATGTTGTTCGTGTGGTCAAAGGTTCATTATATCCAGAATTTTATTCATGATGTATATATCATATATATCATATATATCTATTATATTCATGAATTTATAATATTACATAACATTTAGAGTTATGAAATGAAATGCACCGTTCATGGAGACGGTAAGTCGTACGTACGCGTGAACGCTACTTCCATTTCTATTTCATATTTAATGGAATTAAAACATAATGATACATAATAGTATTTTAATTCCAGTATGGTATCATATATAATATCATTAAATATATCCTTTATACGTACCACATATGGTATTAACGAATCAAATCACTATGAGGGGGCGGTAGTCCGCACTTCCTAAAATGAAGATATCGCGTTTACACATAATGGAAACCATAAAAGTATGACATAAATGAAAAATACAGATGATTAAGGAAACAATAAACATATTATATATCATATATAAATATAGTGACATATTAATGGCCACCTTTTAAGGTGTTAAAAGAATGTTGAACAATAATCGTTTTGGGAGGCCGAAATTCGCCATCCACGGAAACAGTATGTTCTTTAACCATTAGATGTAGGTGTGTGTAAGTTTAGCTATAATCCATCTTATAAAAACATACTAGTATATTTAAGATACTGGATTTGTTACAAAATAAATAAATAAAAAGAGTTTAGGGGGTTGGAGAAGCAAAATAAAACAAAAGGACACAAGTGAAGACATTACCTTTAAATCGGGTAACTTCCTTTGATTTGTGCTCAAAGGATTACTTGTAAAGGATTATGCCCAATGTGAGGCTTAAAGGAGTTAGAGAGGTATGTGGAGAGAAACAATTGGCAGGGTTTGGCCGAGCCAAAGGCTTTGGAAGTGTGGGTAAAGTGGTAGAGGTGGGGGCCTTTTATAATAGGAGAGGAGGGGCACTCTTGGAAAGGTATAAAATGTAACTTTATTTTCAAATGAGTTTCTGATTTTAATGGTCCCACATTGAAATAATTCGAGGATAAGGTGATAAGGGTTCTCAATCCACACATCCAATAGGTTTTGGACATGTGTAGGTCTTAGAGTTTACATTATCTTTCCATTTCATTTAAATCGTTAAATAACGAGGTCATCGCTGCATCATCATGATGTCATAAATAATTTAATTTATTTAATGTCTAAAAATTATAAAAAAATACTATGATGTAGGAAATCTTTTTAGATTTCCATTTATTATTTATAGTCAAAAATATTACTTGTATAACCCCATGTAAAAATTGTTTTACTAAAACATCTCATGTTCGTGTCATTTTTACTTTAACATTAAATAAAAAGATATTTATGTTATTTTCCAACCAAGTGGCTCCATGGGGTCCCCAAGTTTGGAAAAAGGCATCCCATGGTCTGACATGAGACAAACAGTAGCCTTAGGACACATTTTGTGGTCATTTTGTATTATTATGATATTATCTTATTATCTTTAACTACTCGATTACTCATTAATCAAGATAATTAAAGATAATTACCGTCGTTACTATTCATAATGTCTGAAAACAAAAGAGTCTTAATTACATAATTTGGACCTTCTTATTCCAAATAAGAAATTAATTTTACCAAATTCCATGCACATAAATTACAATAATTAATTTTAAAAAAACTTCCCGTTGTCAAAACAAATAGCGGGTTTTTTAGAAACAATATTTATGAAAAGTTTGGAACTTGTTTATGCCTAATTACAAAGTGAAATTAATCCCAATGACCATCATTTAATTACATGGTAAAAATATATTCAAATTACACTTTAAAAAAAATTAAAAATATAATATAACCATATAGTTAAATTATATGAAAAAGCAGTTTTGATGTAAAATGCAGTATTTTTCACTATACATTGAAAAATGAACATTGTCAGAAAAATACCAAAAATTAACCCAAGGTAAATTTCAATGTCCCAATCATAAATAATATTCTTTATTTTGAAAAATATATCTTATAAAATTTTCAAAAAGGGGATTTAAAAGGGGTTCGCCATCAAAAGGCGGTTAATCGACCTTTTAAAGAATATTAGAATGTTTACGCTTAAAATTGGATTCATTTGCATTTTTAATCCCCTAACATTTATTGTAATAAGTAAAAATATTTTACAAACATATATAATCATTTTGTAGTTAGTTCTATTCATTTCCGCCATTACAACGGCTAGGCATTAACTACTATTTAAAATAATATTATTTTATTATTAGAGTGCAACGTAAGATTCCCAATAAACTCGTTATTGCGTGTTGGATACGCCATCAAGCATAGAGTCCCCTTTAAAGTCATATTAATATTTTATTCACAAATATGGATAAATGTGAAAATGTCATACTCTTTATTTACCTGGGGGGTTACAAATGTTGTTCAGTGTAAATGATCCCCTAGTCCACTCCACCAACACACACATTTCAAGGATGAAGATTTTATCTAGATAAGTCCCTATATAATAATACATTTACAAGTGCGTAAAAAAGTTGAAACCATTAGAATAATTTTTTTATAGGAACTTTTGGAACTATTACAAGGAACCAAGAATATCCATATATTATTCTGAGAATATGACACTCGACTACATCTTAGTATAAGCATCTTATACTCTATAAAACCATGATTTATTATTTTTATTTAAAAATAGATTTATCTCATAGTCTTAGTAAATACTGGATGATTTCCTATATTCTTCATTATAGATGTGAGACTTCAGGAAAGAAAATCTTTGAAGTTATCTAGGACGCAAATGATTTCATTAAATATGGAAAGTATAAAATAATAACAATAATAATAGATCAATAATGAATCAATACAAGATTAACTCTTGTATGTATGTTAAGAACTTATCGTCAAAAAAACATATAAATTGTATTAAATAAGTTACTAAACTTTTAAATTTATTACTCATATTATTCAAAAAGTGTAACATGATATGATTTCATCTAAATAGTTTAGGAATATCACTCAATAAATCACGAGATATTTAAATTTAAAATGTTTAAAAAAAATCAAAAATTCCTTTAGTAAAAATATTGTTTTAATATATTTATCATGTTCTTGTTAATTTTTATTGAAGTTGGATTAAATATATATTTATTTACGGGGATAAAATTATACAAAATGTAAAAAATACCTTATATTTGAACTATATAATTTACTATGTCAATTTTAGGGTTTAATTCATAAAGTAGAGTTAACCACATATGGACTAAATCAAAATGTTGAGTTGTTGTTCCATAATTTAATTCCTTTAACATAGGGTTTCTTCTCAAAATTATGATTCTTGGTCCATACTTTTACACCCGTGCAGGGTATATGATCCACACATATATTCCAAAAATATTTTTCAGAACCATATGTTTCACTTATAATCATAGGGTATGAATACTATTAATAGATTAATTAAAAGAATATACATAACGCATTATATAGTTACCATAATCTATAAAAAATATAAATTTCTCAACAAATATAACCTTGAGAAACACATAAATTAATATTATTAATAAAAAATAAGTGTATTTGTGAGCATGAAAATCAATAAGATTCTAAGAGTGTTTTTGAAAAATCATATTCCTAACAATAATAAATATTTTATGATAAAAAACACATATATAAACATGTATAGAAAAAAAATACTAAAACGAAACACAAAATTATATTTTATTTTAACACAAAAAGTTTTGTAAATAATCAGTAAACAATGAATTAATGAATAGAGATTTAAATTTTAAAACAGAAGATCTGTTGTTTTTGTTATTAAATATATTAGAGTAAAGAGAGTGTTTTTGTTTAGCCAAATTTTCTACCCATTTTATTAAATAAAAAAAATAACGTATCTAACTTGTTTATTAAATATTAAATGTTTAAAAAATGGTAGTAAATGATCTAAGACAAAATTTTTAAATTTATTTAATTTCAGTCACTATTGAATTAACGAAAAAAGTTATAATTAAATACATATATAATGGAAAAATAATTTCATTAATTTTTTTTGTATTATTAAAATGAATATCTAACTTAAATAGACAAGAGGTAGCATGAGATGAAGTTTATGGAGCTGATCTAGATGAGGTTTCATGTGTAGATGAACCAAAAATATCCCAATGAACATATTTCTGCTCAACATTAATTTTATTAAATTTTGAGTGAACAATTAAGCCCACTACTTCATCAAATTATTAGATTCCTATCAATTTTTTTTGAATTCAATGTAAAATAAACCATCAAAAAGTCCTATATGTTTTCTTTATCGTAGAAAATATAGTTCAACATCCAAATTTTCTAACTGAAAAACTTATTATTCATGGATCATCCAAAAGGAATATAATTACAAAATATTTCCTAAATTTCTATTTTTTCATAACTAATGTATCTAGATTTTAAATTATAGATTAAATAGGATGAACATTTATTGTTAATGAAGTCCTTGGTAAGACACTTTTGGGTTCACTAGTTTCTTGCTATTCTAGAGTGGACTGAATGTTATCATATTCTTGTTTTTTAAAATCATCATTAACAGAATAATGTATCACATTTTCCCTAGCATATTAATCATAATATATTTGTTTTTTAGTGATCATAAGGATGATTTTCATACAAAATCACGTGAACTTATATTTGTACAATTAATGAAATTTTATTTTATAATCTACAAAATTTAAAATTAGAAAAATATCCTAGAATTATTTCTTTAAATAAACTGTATGAAGAAAATATTTATTCAACATAATTCGTTAAATTCATTTAATATTCCTATTTCATCTTTCTACAATTACATATTATTGAGGTGTTCTTAATTCAAGGAATTTTTTATTTATTCTAATGTAATATGATAAATATATAAATTCATGATTCCCAAATTATACACCATGATAACTTCTAAATGAAATTATTTTAAAATTGTTTTCATTTTGAAATATATTACATAGGAATAAAAATATAGAAAACCAATATTTTATGTTTTAGAAAATAATTCTATGAAAGTCATGAATATCATTGATAAAACTATACTTAATATCATCTAACTATTCTCTCTAATCATGACGTTTCATATAAATCTACGTTGTTGTTTTCTAGTTGTTTGGATACAAAAAGCATTTAAATATATTAGAAGAATGATTTATGTTTATTTCATAATTGGCATACATCACCAAATATTACATTATCAAATTTGTAACTAGGAAACCATGAATCCTAATTTTTAATAGATAATTTTTATAAATTAAATTCATTATAATTTCCAAGTATCCGAATCGAAATGAAATATTAATTTTTCATATTATTTAATCAATTTAATTCTTTTCACATAATAAATTATGATCCTATGTATAATCCTTCTTTGTTTTGGGTCCTCTAAATTTATGATGATTATAAATAATAAAGGAAAAGGAATTCCAATAGAAATAAATATAAAAACCATAATCATAAATTTGAGAGATACTGAGAAGATTGTGCTGCAACACTTTCATATATATTAAATTATTGATCCAAAATGATTTTGTATATTCATCTCATATAACTCCAACTATTTTTTCTTTTTCATTATCAACAATGGAATCTATGCCTCTATCTTACATTATTAACTTATTAAAATTTTAAGAGTCTCTAATAATGTGTATTGAGAAACCAATTTCTATATAAGAATTTTTTATTCCAGTTCTCTTTTCCTATAAAACATTTAACAAATAGAATTTTGTTGCCACATGTTTCTTTGTTCCAATTATGTCAACAGGAAAAAAAATTGTGCAAAAATATTTCCTTAATATTGGATGATTTATATATTTTTCTTCAATCATCTTAAAAAAAATGATATCCTTTTTTATTCGACTATTATATGGATTTCTAAAAAATAGTTATTTGAGAAAAAAAATTTAACTACACAATAAAAATATGATTCACTATTATAACTATGTAAAAAATAATATTAATAAATTTTTTATTTTCCTCCATTCATTATTTTTTCACATTTGACTTTTTTATGAACAATCATAATAATATCATTATTTATAAATTCTTCTACCTTTGTTAATATAGATTAAGAACTTTTGAATAACTCTACATTAAGTGGATACTATTTAATTTTATTTTCATTAACAGATTAGTTTGTGGAAGATGTGATAAATTTTTATTTTAATCTAATGTATTTTTTAACATGTTATATTGTAATACTAAAATAAAATTTGGATTATTATTTGTTCATTTATTATTTTTCTGAAGTATTTATATTTGTTCAATCATCAAATTGTAAGGATCCAATTTACGATTAAAGAGAAATCATAATTTGAATAATAATAATAATAATAAAATTATTTTATATCTTCTTAGTCATTACTATTAAATAACCTATTTTATTTTAGATTAGTTCTCTATTTTTCTGAACGATATATCAAGGAACTGATATAGACCTCATAGGAACTCCAATTATCCATCATTTATTTTATATTATTGTCCTTATAATAAATACTCATGAGATATTTCGTCAATTTGTTTTAAAAGTTCTTTTTTCACATAAATAAAAAATGTAAAATCATTTATGATATGTCCAATTTTATTACATTCATAACATCATACTTCATTACATCCTCACCCATATTTATTTTAATAAATCATCAATTAGTTCTTCTTGATATAAATCATATCAAATCATTTTAATTTATGATCCAATCCAATTTCATAATCTGAACATTTCATATCATTTGAGGGTACACAAAATTCGTTTGATTTCGTTACATATTTTTTTTCTGGTAACATTTAGCATGGTATTCTATATTTTTTTCATCATATGATCTCTATCTTCAGTTTCTATTTCTTCCACACACATCATTAGTCTTCAAATAAATACATCTATTAAATTTTAAGCTTAGGTTGGATTTTCTTATTGCAGCTGATACTACATTCCAATTACTTGTCAATAATATCATAAACATCATATCATGATCATATTATATTATTGGTTCTCTTAAGGCAACAACACAATCACAACCTAACCCAATTGGTTTCGAGCCATGACTCATCAATCCTACCTCTATAGGCTAGCGACTAACATCTAGAGCTGAGTAGGATAACAATCACCTGAAAGCCCTCTTTGAATGTACCTATACTCAATCACCCATATACACCCCCATGAAATAGTGTATAGATATGATTAAAAATAAATGAAAATTCATTCATTCATTTATCAGAAACAAGAGGATAATAGATGTGGAAAAAGTGAAAACAAAAGTCCCAACAAAAAAAATATACAAGAACCCATCCTTTTTCAGGGTTGGGGATCAATTATAAATGAAGCCACCTAATATTTTCTTATCCATGATCTTGTAAATACCTTGCTCAGTCTAACTCAAAAAAGTTATCCTACTCTGAATCCTCCTTGGACTACGTTGAATGTCATGTAGTGTGAACAAGACCCAAAACATGTGGGATAATCCCATGAAGGGGTGTGTATAAAAATACTCATTATGGATACCCAAAAACCCATATGAAAACATAAAAAATAAATAGAAATAGATAGCTCGACCCATCTAGAGGGAACCCAAATGAGATAGAAACTCAATCTTGAGACAATCCTTGGAAGTACAAGATTTGTCATCTCAACTTCCCTTGGTAATTCATCATGGAGACACATACCACGGGTATTCCAAAACAAACTAAGATATAATCATCTTATACTCAATGTCTCATGAAGATATAACCATATATGTAGTGATAGGTTCTACTCAAGGCTGAAAGGCAACACACATCAGGAAGAACAGACTCCACAAGACCTTCCATCCCAAATGAAACTCTTCAAAGATATATAACTCCATCAGGTTCTAAACATCCCTCATTGATGGACCCTCTAAGAGATACAACTCAACCATGTATCAAAAATCCGATGGGACCACACTGACATTATATAGGTGAATATATCCAATAGATCATGCTCATCAGATATCACCACTAAGAAAGTCATAATGAAACCCAGTGTATTTCAATACTCAAATAAGGGAAATCATCCATCAATTATTGGGGGTGCTAAAAAATCTACTGAAACCACGAAAATACTAATCAATCAAAAAGGGGATCCCTCAAAAGATTCATTGGGGGACACTGTGAACATAGTCTGGAAAATTGTAGGTCAAAACTCACTTAATATGGGATCATTACTGGGATCATCAATAGGATTAAAGAGACTGAATATTCAAACCAAAATGATCTCAATCCGATACGGGATAACTCATAAGATTAGATAGGGGACACGCCGACCCTATATGAAGTCCAAGAGATCATATCACTCTGATACCATATTTTTTGTCGTGTTGGTCATAGAAATTCCACAAAACCCACATAATTTAACAAATGAAATTGGGGATTCTATAATAGATAATACCACAAGCCCTACGTAAATTGTCTGTCATGTAGATGATCATATAACTAAAAACTTCACTACCCCAATGAATCTATCCACTACATAAGAGATTGTAGAAATGAAAATACCACGAACCCAATACGACTATCCTTCTAGATTAAGGATCATATCCTCTGTAGATTTGGTCATGATGATACCAATAATCCAATCTAGGGAAATTATATTCTATAGGATCCCACATCAGTCCATCTAGAGGGATATTAAAACTCTAAAAATGTGATAAATAATCACATGTTTTCATCTACAGAGGGACACAATATCCCTATCTGAGATCCTACTATAAAGGCGATCATAATCATGTAACGTGGATTTAATGGAACATGAATGATCATAGGGATATACCAAGAGAACTCACTCAACCACTATTGCTCTAAAAATCTCAAACCCTTGACACCCAAGACATTGCCTAACCTAGAATCGTCTAGGCCTAACCCTTAGCCATCATCACATTATACACAAAAATATGATCAAGGTAGAAAACTCATATGATTGAATCCAAGACCAATAGAAGGATATAAATTGGGTGGAAACTACTCCACAAGGTGACTACATGGAATATAAGAGGATATACATGGCTTGTGACCCTTCCTAAACACCGATCCATTTCATATGTACACATGGAATGGTTGGGCATGTGGGAACACACAACAAATAGGTCATACATGGTGTGTCTCACATCACATGTGATATGTCATTGTATTTCCATCACAATACTCAGAAAAATTATTTGACCACATGTTATCTAACAATTAGTACATGAAAGTTTCTTTCCAAATGAACCCTTTGTTGTGTCATTTAATTGGTTCTATTTTTAGTACCCCATTGTTGTGTACATTGGTCATGTACATTAAAATAACCATGTATGTTCAAACAACATCCATGGGAATATTATTCCACACGACATGGGTTCACAACTTGTTTTGTAACTAGAGGAACAAACCATATAGACCCCATAACGAATTTTCCCCTTATAGGATGAGCATGTGACGTGTTCCACTGAACTAATGTCCCTGTAGATGTATATTTTTTCAGGAAATTCTATATTCATCTCAGATCACCCTCATTCTACCTTAAATACATAAATCGACCGTCACAGGGTTCCATTGAAGCTTATAATGGATACAAAATATTAAAATATTTCATAAACAAGGGAATCAAGATAGAAAACTAAAAAATCTTAACTTTTTGAGAAATAATGAAGCTTTGAGGTTGAATTGCCACTCAGAAGATTCTCAACATGGTCCCAGAGATATCTCTCTCAAGGTTAAAGATCATTGGCATCTTGTTTCTTTAATTAACTCCTCATGTCGTTCATCGATCGAAAGGGGGATAGGTGGAATCAAATCCTCCCAAAGAGGACACCAAATGGGATGGGGGAGAGGGTATCAATTTAATTTTTATCAAATCAATATTTCAATTTATCTCACCTCCACCAACAATCCTCTAGTTAATCAACAGTATTTGATAATGTTTATTTTTAATCCTGGGTAAACCCACCATTATAAACTCAACTGTGATCTTAGAATTCCAATTTGAGACTCAAATCAGGAGTTATTCATGATCCGAAGGGAAAATAAAGATTCATGCTAAATAAATTTATTATTTTTAACATCATAATGTCGAGGCACTCAGGGCCATAAAAAACATATTCCGACACTATAAATGGATATAGAAATATTCATAGAAATATTCCAAATTCCTATAGGGAAAACTTAGGCTGCTACAGCCTTCCCACCTTAATGATTATAAACACCAAAAAATAAGGACTATACACAATAGAAAGAAACTGATCTCTCAACTGGGAATACCACACTATTGAGCTAAAAAAACCACCACAAAGGACACCAAGTATTCATATGCAACCCATGATCATAAAATAAGCATAATCACAATGGTAAACCACACTAATATAAAACTCAACCTGCATGACATCATACAACAATGTAATAACACCCTGACCCCAATTACCCATAGTTTTTTCATTATTACATATCATGGTCATGATACAAGCAATCGTGTCCCAAAATACCAATCAGTTTAGTAGCCTTGGAAGATCTAGAGACACTCATACATTTTACATTACATCATGAAATAGAAACACCAATAACATTTTCCCCTATTTAAACAAAATTATATCCATAGCCTATCATAGGAGGTCAACCATAAAATACTTCTTCACATCCTAGAAAAAATTATAAAGGTGTGATCTCACATGCTCAGTAAGGATAACAATATAGCGGAAACATTCATAAAAAAACAAAAACATTTATAGAAACATGTGAGACTAAAACAAAAGCCTTTTAAACATGAACTTTAGAATAATATGGAAAAGATAAAATCAAATAATTCCATTTAGTTATTCACATGGATATTATACTAGTCGAACAATCACATGAAATATCAATATCCACTTTTATATTTATGGAATGCATAATTCTAATCTTCCTGACTACATAGTCAAGGACTTTTTCCAAGACTACAAATAATATTTTTCAAGGCCTTGTGCCAAAACACTAGTTTTTCTCATTAGACCTACTGAGGAGTTGAGGAGATATAGTGGGCTCCACCCATAACTTACTATTTCCAAAGCATTAATCATATGATAAGTTTCAAACATAATCAAAACATTCATATAAGAACTAGCATACGAAATGTAAATATTTAAACCACAATCCATAAAAGGCATAAAATACAACATCCACAGTCAAACATAGCTAATTAAATTCAATATGGATTATTTAATTATAATAAATTAACCTTAATCAGGAATAATAAAGGATATTGACATTGATGGATATAATAATCAAAACTATTTGTGAGAAATATCCCCCTTTTCCATGAAAACATTTAAAAGATTTGCTATTTATTTAGAATTCGTTTAAAATAGAATTTTGAATGAAAGTGTCCCATACCAACTTGAAACTCTAAAATGGAATTTAAATTTTAAAAAAATAATATCCATAAAAATAAACACATGAAACCATTTTTAAAACATGGATATTAATGACAAAAATTTATAAGAACACAGATTTTGAAAAAACTAAAATGATATTTTACTTAGAGTTCCTAACCAAATGAGAGACGCATGAGTAAAAATAATTGAGTTAATGAAAACTCTATAATATCATGAGAATAAAGTATTTCATGATATACTATGTCATAGGATAGTATATACACCATATAAAAGTCAATTGGTTCATAACAACAAAGAAGTCTCAAAGGAATGTAAATTGAGATAGAATCCCTTATAAAGACCATATCCTTATATTAAGGTTAAGTCAATGAAATAATTATGAATTAAAAATATAAATACACTCAATATGATTTAATATTGAGTTTAAATAAATCAGGAGAAATTGACACATATTCTTGTAATGAAAAAAAAATGACATGGACATTTAGCTCAATGAATGGAAATTGAGTTAAGATTACTCTTATCAAGTTCATATCAATGACATGAGAAATTATCAATGTAGTGATTATGTTTATCAATAGTATATCCACAAAATGTAGAGTGGAAATAAATACATAAATAATAAATATTGATTCGAAACATAATCTTGGAGTAAAAATAATTAATTATGTATGTGTAAATCCCAATGAGTGGAAATTGACATTTGCAATTCCCATACCGATTTGGTAACATACGAAACATACACCACATGACAAATGGATAAGAAAATGATGATGTAAATTCCAATAAATATAAATATATTAAACCAAAAATACAATAAGGGAAAATACATACACCACACAAAACGAAATAGTGGCTAATATGGCATGAATCTCACGAGAATACAATAGTGAGATGAAAAACCCTTACCACATTGTAATTCAATCGAGTCGTATGAAAAAAAGTTAATAACCACCAAAGGAATAACATAATACCATGAATATAAATAAAATCATGATAATATATATCATATTTAAGTACAAAATACACCACATGCAATAAATAAGTGGAGAATAATGTGTTGTACCTCTCGAACCCCTCAAGGTTTTATTTTCATGATCACAATCACCCTCATATTTTTCTAATCCTCTTTCAAGTGTTTTTGGATGATAGGAATCAATTCAGGTGGCCAAGGAATTGGGCCAAGAAAGAAAGGAGGCAAAGTGGACTGAAATTCAGTCCACCGGCCAACCGATGGAAGTGCACCGGCCAACCGATAGGAGCCTGGACAGAAGGCATCCTTCTGTCCAGACCACCGGCCAACCGGTGGCACACCAGCGGCCAGCCGGTGGCACCTGCACCGTAGAGGAGGCTACTGCCTCACCACCGGCCAACCGGTGGCCTCAGCACCGGCCAGCCGGTGGCACCCAGCAGAACAGTGGGAGCTACTGTCTCCACACCGACCAGCCGGTGGCTCTGGCACCGGCCAGCCGGTGGAGCTTGAGCCCGAAGACCTCTCCATTTTGCACACACCGGCCAGCCGGTGGGACTGTACCGGCCAACCGGTGGAGCCAGTCAAACTAGCCGTTGGGGCTTTGACCAGGCTGCTCCACTTGCCTCCCAACGGCTCCGAAAGCCTTTCCAACGGCTCCAAAGGCCTCCAACGGCCATATGAGGGTTCCCCCTCTATAAATAAAGGACCTTGAACCCCCGGAAGTCTAAGGAATATAGCCGGAACTCTTGTGAAGCCAACGGACACTTTTCTCCATCATTTGGAAAACCTCCGGCGGTCTTCCTCTAAGGGAACCCCAATTGCTCCAACAAATTCCACATCCAAGGAGCTCCTCCAAAGAAGCTTGGAAGCGGCCTTCAACATCTCCATCCAATCAAAGGAGCCCAAGGCTTCTCAAAATACAGTTTTTTATTGTATATTTTATTTTGAGCTTAAAATTGGGTTTGTGCCTACAAACCCCAAACTCTTTCTTCATCTCCCTTTCTTTTGGGTTTCACACCACCATTAAGGTGTGAAGAGGCTTCTTCAAGCCTTTCCTTTTAAAAGGCTTGAGTTTTCGGTGAGCTAGCCTTCACCCGTTAAAAAGGCTAGTGGGTTCTTGCTAAACCATCAAAAGCAAGTGGGTTCTTGCTAAACCACAAAAAGCAAGCTGTAATAGGTCCTAGTGCTACCTCAAAGCCTAGTGGGTTTCTTGATAAAACCATTGAAAAGCAAGCGGTAGGAATCTCTCAACGGTTGAGTTGGGAGCGAAGACGTAGGCCGGGTTTTTGGCCGAACTCCGTTATCAATTTTCTTGTGTCTTTCCTCTTTACTTTCCGCTGCATTTTAACTTTGATTTTTAAATTGTTAATCATTCTTTAAAAGGCAATTCACCCCCCCTCTTGCCATCTTTTCCTCGTTTGTTCCGACCCAACAATTGGTATCAAAGGGAGTATTTGAATAATTCCCTAACCGGTTTCAAATTAAAGATCCTATTTGTTTTGATGGCTTCTACCGCTTCTTCCTCTCAATCTCCCGAAGGACATTCTTTGGATCGTGCTCCATTCTTTGATGGAGCCGATTATACTTTTTGGAAAACCCACATGTCAACTTTTCTCAAAAGCATTAGCTATCCTATTTTTAAAATTGTTATGCAAGGATTTTCCCTCTCCTCTCCCGATGAGTCTAAATGGACCCCCACCGACATTGCAAATTTCGAGCTTGATGGCAAAGCCATGAATGCTCTTCATTGCGGGTTAGATAGAAATGTTTTTGATTGTATTTCTTCTTGCAAATCTTCTCATGATATTTGGAAATTTTTAGAACTAACCTATGAAGGTACTAGCGAGGCTCCAAAGCAAGAATCCGATCAAAAGCAAGAACCCGATGCAAAATCCGTACCCAATTGCCCACTCCACAAGAAAAGGGCCAAGAAAAAGGGGAAGAAGAAGGCTTCAAAGGCAACATGGAGTGATAGCTCCACCTCTTCATTCTCCTCCTTCTCCTTGAGCGACCAAGGTAAAAAATGCCTAATGGCAAATCATGAGGTATCATCCTCCTCCTCTTCCGACTCCTCTTCCTCTTGTTCTTCAAATTCAAATTCTTTAAATCATCTTTCTTATGAAGAACTCCAACATGTTAGGGACCAACTTGAAAATGGTTTTCATGAAATTTCTTCAAAATTCGTTGCTTTAAAAAAGAATTTCAAAAAACTCTCTTCCGAAAAAGAACAACTTCTCAAAGAGAAGGAGGAACTCTCCCTAAAAATCCAAAATTTTCCAAATGTTGATTCTTTGTAATCAACCATCAAAGACCTTAGAGAATCCCTAGCCAAATTCACCCAAGGGGAACAAAATCTTTCAAAATTGCTTGGTTCCAAGCGAATTTCAAGAACCACCCAAGGGCTAGGATACACCAACCAAGCTTCCTCCTCCCATGCACCCACTATTTTTGTAAGGGGGAGCTCCAGTTTTAAATTTTGTAACTATTGTAAGGAAACCGGGCACCTTATTTATGAATGTAATTGTAAAAGCGCCCGGTATGGCAAACCCAAGTCTATTTACTATAGTGATGAGTTTTATAGGAGAAGACCCGCCATGAGACAAGTATGGATTGAAAAATCCCTTCTTGCGAGTCTCTCCGGGCCTAAAATTGTCTCTTTTCAAAATCCCTCTCCCCGGTGATTTGTTGTTTTTATTTAGGGGGAGTTAGGATCGTTTAAACCCGTTTAATTTCAATTTCAAAATTTTCGATTCCAACTTTCAATCTCAACACTTGGTATCAAAATTTTTCATTTCAAAATATTCAATTCGAATTTTTCATTCAAAACTTTCAATTCAATTTTGATTCAAAACTTTCAATTCAAACTGTTATTCAATCTTTCAATTTCCAAAATTTCAATTGATTTTCAAATTTCAAATCTCCTTTTCCCTCAATCAAGTTTTATGCCCCATTCTATTTTGATAATCACAAAGGGGGAGAAATTTCTTGATTGATTGGGGGAGAATCCTTTTCATCATGCTTAGCATTTCCTTTCAATTTCAGTATTTTACTTTGATTGTTTTGGTGATTGTGATCATCAAAATAGGGGGAGATTGTTGTACCTCTCGAACCCCTCAAGGTTTTATTTTCATGATCACAATCACCCTCATATTTTTCTAATCCTCTTTCAAGTGTTTTTGGATGATAGGAATCAATTCAGGTGGCCAAGGAATTGGGCCAAGAAAGAAAGGAGGCAAAGTGGACTGAAATTCAGTCCACCGGCCAACCGATGGAAGTGCACCGGCCAACCGATAGGAGCCTGGACAGAAGGCATCCTTCTGTCCAGACCACCGGCCAACCGGTGGCACACCAGCGGTTGGCCGGTGGCACCTGCACAGTAGAGGAGGCTACTGCCTCACCACCGGCCAACCGGTGGCCTCAGCACCGGCCAGCCGGTGGCACCCAGCAGAACAGTGGGAGCTACTGTCTCCACACCGTCCAGCCGGTGGCTCTGGCACCGGCCAGCCGGTGGAGCTTGAGCCCGAAGACCTCTCCATTTTGCACACACCGGCCAGCCGGTGGGACTGTACCGGCCAGCCGGTGGAGCCAGTCAAACTAGCCGTTGGGGCATTGACCAGGCTACTCCACTTGCCTCCCAACGGCTCCGAAAGCCTTTCCAACGGCTCCAAAGGCCTCCAACGGCCATATGAGGGTTCCCCCTCTATAAATAAAGGACCTTGAACCCCCGGAAGTCTAAGGAATATAGCCGGAACTCTTGTGAAGCCAACTGACACTTTTCTCCATCATTTGGAAAACCTCCGGCGGTCTTCCTCCAAGGGAACCCCAATTGCTCCAACAACTTCCACATCCAAGGAGCTCCTCCAAAGAAGCTTGGAAGCGGCCTTCAACATCTCCATCCAATCAAAGGCGCCCAAGGCTTCTCAAAATACGGTTTTTTATTGTATATTTTATTTTGAGCTTAAAATTGGGTTTGTGCCTACAAACCCCAAACTCTTTCTTCATCTCCCTTTCTTTTGGGTTTCACACCACCATTAAGGTGTGAAGAGGTTTCTTCAAGACTTTCCTTTTAAAAGGCTTGAGTTTTCGGTGAGCTAGCCTTCACCCGTTAAAAAGGCTAGTGGGTTCTTGCTAAACCATCAAAAGAAAGTGGGTTCTTGCTAAACCACAAAAAGCAAGCTGTAATAGGTCCTAGTGCTACCTCAAAGCCTAGTGGGTTTCTTGCTAAAACCATTGAAAAGCAAGCGGTAGGAATCTCTCAACGGTTGAGTTTGGAGCGGAGACGTAGGCCGGGTTTTTGGCCGAACTCCGTTATCAATTTTCTTGTGTCTTGCCTCTTTACTTTCCGCTGCATTTTAACTTTGATTTTTAAATTGTTAATCATTTTTTAAAAGGAAATTCACCCCCCCTCTTGCCATCCTTCCCGTTTTGTTCCGACCCAACATAAGGGAAATCTCATGAAATTAAGAGTGAGATTAGAAACCCATTATCTTGTGTCCGACTTGATTGGTTCATTCTTTAATCTCCAGAAAAAAACTAAAGTTAATTTATACTTTAATAAATTACTTTTTCAAGTTTATTATTCCTTTTATATCACTTATTACAATGTAATAATCATTATGTAATTATTTATGTTTATAATAGTCATTTTATCCATAATTGGTACTTGAGTCAAAAATGAACTTCTTATAATTAAAAATCGTCCATGTGGTCAATAGTCTATTATATATAGAACATATTAATTATTTAAATATATATCGTATATATCATATATATATATATATATATATTTACAGTTATTTCATGATATTTGGATATATGAAATGAAATGCATCGTTCATGGAGACCGTAAGTAGTATGTACACATGAATGCTACTTTAATTTCCATTTCATATTTATTGAAATAAAAACATAATGATACATAGTTTTATTATAATTATAGTATAATATCATATGATATATGTGTTACATAATTTAATTAACTCTATAATTTATACATTCCATGTATGTCATGAATGAATAATATCACCTAGAGGGGGAGGTAGTCCGCACTTCCTCAATTGAAATTATCGTGGTCACACGTATTGGAAATCATAATGGTGTGTTTGTAAATGAAACTTACATAAGAATAGATAAAACATAAACATAATTTATATAATATATAAATAAAGATCCATCCTAACAGACACCATAATAGGCGGTTGGAGATAAATGAACAATCATCGTTTTGTGAGGCAATAGTACGCCGTCCAGAGAAAAAGTATGTTCTTTTCCCATTAGATGGAGGTGTTTGTATGTGTAGCTCGAATAATCCCCATAATAACAACCTATTATATTTAGGATACTGGTGTTGTTATAAAATAAAGAAATAAAAAGAGTTTAGGGGGTTGGAGAAGTAAAATAAATGTCGAAAACTTTAGAGAATATGTTACACTAAAATTGGGCAACTCTCTTTGGTTTGAACCAAAAGGATTTATTGAAGTCCCTTCTGCCTAAGGCAAGGAATCTTGGTGTAATGGAGGGATCTTGAGAGATTATTTGTGAAAAAGTTGGACATGCCAAAGGGCTTGAGAGGTGTGAGTAATTTGTCAGAGTTGAGGGATTTTTATAAGGGGGAGTAGGGAATCTTTAGTAATTTGTGAAAATATGTTTTTTATTATATATTGATTTTTGGTTTATAAAGGTCCAAAACAAATTATATTCAATGATACGATGACTCTTGGTCGAAATAAAATCATCCAATAATAATTGGATAGGTTTTGGATACTTTTTTAATTTTATAATCTTTTTTATTTAAATCATTCATTAATGAGGTAAACACTAAATCCTTATTGTGTCATAAATAATTTTATTCACATTATGACTATAAATTATAAAAAAATTACCATGTTGTAAGAAATAATATTATCATTCTTAAGTAATATTTATAGTTGAATGTATAAATTAAATATCCCCATGTAAAATTGATTTTCTAAAAGTTATATGATTAATTCATTTTTGTCTTTACTTTAATTAATTAATATAAAGTGTCATTATCACTCCAAGGTGGCTCCATGGGGTCCCAAAATCTACCCAAAGGAGCTCAAGGCCAACCATGACTCATAAAATAAAGTTAGGAAAGGTGTTAAGGTATTTTTTATTATTATAATATTCTTTTATATTTATTACCCTATTTACCTTTTACCACAGCAAATAAAAGTAAAAGTTACTATTCACCAAAAAATATTTTCATCTTGTTGAACCAAGTTTTAATTACTAATCACTACCATGTATGTAATATTCTTAAAATTTAATTCACAGAAGTGGTAAAATTTCATTTAAATGAAAAATTCTGAATTTCAACTACTACTTATTAGTTTCACTATTCATAAAAAATTGATGTTTTTCAGAAAAAATATCAAAAATTCATCCTAAGCTATATTTAATATTCTAAATTCAAAAATAATTTCTATTTTACCAAATTAAAAACATAGAAGTTGGATTAATTTATTTAAAATTAATTTCTGTTGTCAAAACAAAAAGCGTGTTTTTAAGAAATATTTACTATCAAAAGATTGACAATTGTTTATGTTCAATTTTAATGTGAAATTACTTCCGACGACCAAAATTGGATTAAATTATAAAAATATAATCTAATTTCACATAAAAACAAATTAAAAAGATTATCTAATCATAATAATAAATTATATTAAAAGGAAGTTTTGAATTAAAATACAATATTTCTCACAATTCATAAAAATATGAATATTGTTAGAAAAATACCAAAATATTATCCAAAGTAAATTTTGAGGTCCCGATTATAAAGAAGAATTTTATTTTGTCAAATTGAATATGTAAATGTGTCAAATATTGGATTTAAAAAGGGTTCACCATTAAAAGGTGGTAAAATTTCATTTTTTTTGAAAAATACATATTTATCTGAAAAATATAATTTGTTCTTATAATATGCCTAAGAAACACATAATACATAAGATAAAATTATATGGAGTATATAAAAATCAAAATCCAGTTAATAATAATCATAACAATTTTTTTAATGGCTAGTTTGGTAAGTCGTGGTGCGCTTGAACTCGGTGTTGCGTATAGTACAAGTTACTAAATTATTTTAATGAGATAACATACCATGAACTTGTGGGGCGGTACATTCTACCCTCCTTCAATAAATTTCCTCCTCGCAATTTGATATTGTTCTTCGAAAATATATGGTTAAAAATATGAAAAAAATAACTTTGTGGTAAATCCACATCAGAAATTGGGTTAATAAGATTTATTATCAATAAGTGGGAAAGGGAATGAAAATGTCACCACAAAATTATGATCTAGATTATGATAACATTGGTGGAAATTAGAGTCACATAATTGGAGGGAAAATATAAATATTTTTTTCGGTGATTGAGGTCATCAATCAAAAAAAGTGTAAAATATAGAGCCTCAATTCCATCAATCTATGATGATTTAAAATATCATCGGTCCAACAGAACATAAAGCATTAGGATAACACATTTTTGGTTTTTAGATCCTTTCCCAAAATTTGGATAATAAATTTATTCATAGAATAAGATAAAACTAAATACTTGAAAAGTTTAATAATTAATTCAACCTTCATCTAATTCTTACCACAAACTCATCTTTCAATCAAAATGATGTATATTCAAGATTACTTGGTCACACCTGAAGGCCCAGAATCAACTTTTAAAGAATCACATAATTCACCAAAGATGAACTACATATTTCCCCTTTCTTTATATATTAACCAAAACCAAAATGGTTAGTAAAAGATCATATGATCCCCAAAAGGGTAATATTTTAGAGAAGTAAATACTAATCTATCCCTTGAAATATCTTTGGAAGGGATAAGGAGTGAGAGAGATGATTTCAGTTGTTTTGTTCCCGCACGTTGCTCCAGTTCCTACAGATCCTCTGCCATCTGGTGGCTTTGTTCCTATTGATCTATGTCTTCTAGGGCCTGATGGGGGTTCACTTGGTTTTTCTCTTATCTCGTTCAATGATGTGCTTTTTCACCCCCCATAGCCCCATTATCCTTTTCACGAAGGGGTGTCTTCGGAAATTTTTGGGCATCTTTATTCTCGGAAAATGGTTGCCTTGTCCTCATAGTTTTGGCAGCTTCTTTTAGAGAGGTTTCAGAACATCTCTAGTGGACCATAGTTTCTAGATTTGGCACTAAAAACCTCCTCTCTCATAGATCTAGGAATGTGTCATGTGGTGGGGCTCCGACTCCCAGACCTTGGTGTCTATCTTTGATCAGACAACATTTTAAATCATTATGGTCTCCAAGTCTGACTTTATCAAAGCATGGGGTAGGAGCCCTCATTGGGTTGGGTGGTGGCGCTTCTCGCTCTCTCGGTGGGTGATGTATGCTCACTCTAGGAGAGAGTGCCCTCTCGAAGTGGTCGAGATCTCCATCCATTGTCTCCCTCTTCCTCTGTTGTATGAACTCTTCTTGAAGGTGATTGGAGATTCTTTGGGGCCATTACGATGTGTGGATGTTTGGACTACTCATCTGGATGAGTTGTCTGTTGCTCGGACCTGTGTCGAAATGGATATTTGTCTTCCAATCCTGCATTAGATCGTGCTTAGGATTGAGGGGATGAAGGAATGACATCATACCTTGTTCCATCCCAATTATCCTCACTTTTGCTTGTCTTGTCAGATTTCTGGTCACTCTTTGTAGGTTTGTTGTAATGTCCGAGGAAAGGGTAAGATTATGCACCCTCCTACTCGTAACCCCTCCTTGGTGTCGGAAAGATCATTGATCGGGGTAAAGGCGTTGTCTTCTTTTCCTATGCCCATGATTCGGAGGCTTTGTCCTCTATGTACCGGGGTTCTCCTTCTTCAAAAAAGGATATGGTTTATTTCAATCAAGGAGCAGATGGTGGAGTGGCTCCCCCCTAATGGAATGTTCCATAGAAATCTTTACAGGCTATGTCTTTAGGATCTGCGGGTCACTTCCCGCATCAGTATCTTTGAGATTCTTCCATCAATATTGAGGTTTGAAGAGATGGAAGTTACCCTTTTGTCCTCAACAAGTGAGATGCGGGTTCCTTCTTTGTCCTCAATGAAGGTGGTCTCAGAGCCTTCCTCGCTTCATGAATCGATAGGTATGTTGCATTCCCAATCCTTTTCCCCTATGTCTCCTAAGAGATATTCGCCTCCTTTGTCTGCCTCAGTGTCGCATGTGACGTCCCCTACCTCAGAGCCTGGTTAGTCAGAACTGTTTACACCGCTAGGCCTAGTCCCTGCATCTCCGGTCATGCTTGCAGTAAATAGTTTCATCTCAGGTTCTTTAGAGGATACACCCAGGGTTTGTCTTAGAGGGAGTCACACTCCTGTATCGACTTAGAAGTCTAGCCAGAGCGGCATGTGCACCCGGACCAAGTACAAATCCATTTCTTATGTTTCTTCATAAAATTATCAGCAAACCATGGGCCAAGAGTATAGGGACAAAGCTAGACACCAACGTCTCCAGGTTTAATGTATTGATCTGGAATTCCAAAGGGATAGGGGAGAGGGTGAAATCCAAATTTATTTTTAACAAACTAGTTAATCATGCAGTATCCATAGTGGAATTTCTTGATCCAAAACAATAATATGGTAGAATATATGAATATGCATAGAGGCTCAAAGTCCATGGATTCTGGAATGGGAACCCTCCCAACTTCCATATACGGCTGTTCTGGAAGGACAATACACCGGTGGACTAAATTAGTGTGTCAGACCAATACATGCCCACTGAAATATCAGTAAGAACTCAAAGATTCTTGTTCTATTTTATTTATGAAAAATGTACTATACTCTAGTGAAAGGTTCATTGCAGCGATCTAGAAGGACTTATCGATGATTACACCCCCTGGATCATCAACGTTGATTTCAACACAGTTGCTTCTCCAGAAGAGAAACAACGTGTAAGGGACATTCCAAGAAGTGAAAGCCAGACATTTGTCACTTCCATGGCTAGAACTTGTCTGATGGAGGTCGATTATGGGGGAGACATATTTACCTAGTTTAATAACCAATGTGGGGTAAGATATACTTGGTGTTAGCTCGAAGGGTGTTAGATGAAATAGTATGCTCTTTCTCTCTTCACGGATGCTAAAGTTTCCCACCTTATTCCTTGATTATCTGATCACTCTCTACTGTAGCTTTGTTTGAGCTCCCATTATCAAAGAGACTATCACACCTAGTTCTCTAGCTCATGGATAGAAGAGTCGGGTTCCATTGATGTCGTCAAGGATCCATGGGACTGGGATCTCAATGGGAACCCATGGATATCTTTCCACAATATGCTTTGGAGGCTCAACAATATGAAACAATGATAGAGGAAGACTGTTCCTACACGTGATCAAGACTAGATTGTGATTAGTAAGGATGTAGAATTATTGGAATCCCTCTGGGAACAAGGATTGGATAAGTCCTTGTTAAATGACCTCAGGGATAAGAAGGGTCTCCTATCTACTCTCCTATTAAGGTAAGAGAGGCTGGTGAGAGAGGGAGTAATGGTTTAGTAGAATCGTGAGGGAGACCAAAACTCAAAATTTTTTCATGACTGAATTTATGAATGGTGGCATTTCCATAGGCCAAATATTTTTAGAGAAGACAGGTCATATACAAATGACCAAGATGAAGTAGGGAGAATGGCCAATGACACTGTCAATGATTTTCTGGAAGGACTTAAATCTAATATGGAAGATGGATGTCCATCTGTGGATAAAGAGACTATTGTGGACATTCCTAGTAGTGTAATGGAGGAGACATATGAGTGGTTGAGGATGCATCTGGAAGATGAAGAAGTTAGAGAGGTGGTGTGGTCTTTGAATCCTGACAGTGCTCCAGGGCCAGACGGGATACCTAGTTCTTTTTATAGGGCTTCATGGGATTCAATAAATGCGGACCTTGTGAGAGTGGTGCTAGATTTCTTTCAGGGTGGTTATCTTCTGTGCATAGCTAGTGCAACTAAGGTAGTTATGATACCAAAAGTGAAAAACCACCTTCTTATTGACCAGTATAGACCGATCATCATGTGCAATTTTCCTTATAAGGTCCTGGAGAGCATCTTCAACCAATGTTTGGTGGTGCACTTAAATGAATGGATGGAAGTGGAGAAACATAGTTTTATCAAAGGGAGGTTTATTCAGGGTGAAATTGGAGTGGTGCATGAAATGATAAGTGGGATTAAAAATAAGAATTTTGGAAGCTACCTAGAAATCAAGCTTGACATGAGTAAGGAATACAAATAGATGGAATGGGGATTCATTCTAAAGGCGATGACAAGAATGGGATTTTCTAACTTGACCCGTGATCTCTTATTTTGCTGATTTAGCTCAGCATAGATCTCCACTTCATTTATTGGTAAATAATTCGGTTTCATCTTGGCATGTAGAGGATTAAGATATGGGGAACCTTTATCTCTTACCCTGTTCATTTTGTCTCAAAATCCGTTAATATACATTATAAAGAGAAGCATGTTCATAGGGAGAGTCCTTCTTTACCGGGATAAATATTCACAGAAGGGCATTTCTCACATGATGTTTGAAGATAACCAAATATTATATATAAATTGAAGTAGGAGATTAGTGGACGGATTGAACGGGCTATTATGGGAATACTGAAAATGGAGTAGACATGTGGTGAATAGGGAGAAATGATTGTTTTATACTTCTAAGGACCATTCAGCTAGGAGAGATGGATAATTGGAAAATAGGCTGAATATGAAGAGAGGATTCTTTCCCATGGAGTATCTTGGATCCCTAGTGAGTCTAAATTCTCTTTTGTGTACACCACTTTTATATGATGGTGGGAAAGATTATGGGGCACTTTCTCAATTGTAAAAACAGGTTTCATTACTTCGAAGGGCACATTTCACCCGTAAATAGGGTCTTTGTCTCTATTCCCATGCACCTAATGTCTACCGTGAAGGTTCCTAAAAGCGTGATTACAAACATGGGAATGATAATGGTAACCTTCTTATGGGATAGTCAGATTGAAATCAGACATAACTGGTCACTAGGGAAGGGCTTATCATGACCTATATCATATGGCGGTATCAATTTGAGGAGTGTTTCTTTGACCGTGGAGTGGATTCATGCCAACCATGCATGGGAGGCGATGGTGGGCCGTACACTATGGGGACAGCTCATGTAGGAGACATATGGTCTATATTTGGCTGTTCAGAGATATAAACTATCAATAATATGGAATTTTATCCAACTGTACTCAGAGGTACTTCATTCTTATGCACGATGGATGGTTGGAAATGCAGAGGTGAATTTATGGTGACAAGATTGGGGGGAGGGACTCTGGGGTTTCCCAGAATCCTAGTACCAGATATATTCTTCAAGGAAGAAATTTTTTACCCTAATTTCATCCACAAAATTCTCAAAAATTAATAATAATGTGTTATCTTAGAGGACATCCAAAAATAAGAACTTTATTGCCACATTTTCATGGGTTCCTAGTCTGGTTATTTTTCCATCAACGCTTATAGTAGTGTCAGGGGGGCTCCCAGTTCTGTTGTCCAGTGGGGGAAAAAGATATGGTTCAACCGTATTTAACACATATATAAATTTGTGCTGTAGAGAGTCCAGAATAATGTATTTCCCACTGATGACAACATACAATGCATGAGTGTTCGCCTCTCATATAAAAGCTGGTGTTGTAGTAATCCCCAAAAGGAAATAGTGGAATATCTATTCTTCAATAGTGATTGGTCTCATTGGATCTAGTAGGCTCTCGGTTAGTTTTCAGCATGGAAAGTTATAGGTGGGAGGCAAAAGGATGTTCTAGATCAGTGGTTTTCTGGTGAAGGCGAGCATGGTTCAAAGAGGAAAGGTAGGGAAATAATTCTTGTGGCGGGTTGCTGGACTATTTGGAATGTGGGGAATGCCACATGAAATAAGAGTTTCTCTGACACCCGAGTAAGAATATGCTTCAAGATGAAGAATATGTTGCTGGATTTAGTCATATAATGTAGAGATAACCATGGTTCCCCATCATTTAGATCCATCTTCCAAGGTGACGTCACTTAGGTGGGGAGGACAAGAAATGTTCATTGGGTACAGTGGTACCCTTTTAGTGACAGGCAAAAACTCAACACAGTTGGATCCATTTAGGAGGGATATGAGAGGAGGTGGTGTTATAAGGGACTAGAGGGGGTCTGTTGTAGCGGACTTTTTACAATTTTATGGAAGATGAGATTCCCTTCAGGCTGAGGATAGGGCGATGGTATCAGGACTCGAGGTATGTGGTCAATGGAATATTAATTTGAGGATGGTGGAGACAGATTCTATGATACCCAATAAATCTTTATCAAGATGTGGAAGTGTTCCATGGATCATATCTTATATAATATGGAAGTTCAACCATATCATGGGTGACTATATGGGGATCACCCACACTTGGGGTGAGGGGAATAAAGTTGCATACATATCTGCATCCCAGGTTACCTCAAGCCAAAATGTTTCGTTCTTCCTTAATTTAGGATCCTTCCCCCTAGAAGGCATTATGTTTGTTATCAACGATTCCTTGAGGCCTCACTATTTACGACCTCCTTGATGTTTGTCTCTTTTTGTATATCCATTTACATAATAAAAATGATAATGTTCAGTTAATTTCTAAAATTAAACAAACATTAATCAAAGTTCGATAAATACCATTCAATAAACAATATTCCATATAATCCAAACTTATATTAAAACCCAAAACACGAAATAATTTGCATACATAGTCTTCCATGTTAAATTGTATCTCCAAATAACATCAACTACTCTTAAATTCACATACATCATAATAATTAACCTAATCACATATTCTCTATGATAGGTCAATCATTTCCATAAAAAACCCAAATTTTTATAAATCCACAATAAAAAAATAGATAAAAAATACACCATTACTCCTCAAATGAAATTCAATAGTATTCTATTTTCATTAGGCATATAGTGTTACCAAAGGAGAGAAAATCTTCCAAAATAACATTTATCACTTAATCACCGAATCATTTTCTTATATTAAGGATAAATAATATATTCCCAAAATCAACATATTATTGATCCATAAATTCATTTAAATAAAAAGAATTAGTGGCACTAACCAGGGTCTTCATGTAGTCCAGTGGTAGGCGATAAATCCCAATCGCATTTTGGATGTGGGTTCAATTCATGCAGTTTGTCCGACGTGACAGGTTGTCACACGGTCTATGTATTTTTCTTTTTAAAAAACACTATTTTTTATAATGTTCCAAAAAATGAGATAAATTCCTCAAAAATAATCCTAACATTTTCTAAACATTAATGTAATCTCATACATCACATTTTTATCCTAAAAATTAATAACAAGTAATTTCCTCAAATTAAAGGATCATATAAATCCAAATGGTTATTTAGAACTATAACCACAAAGGAAAAGATAATTATACCTCAAATATTATTCTCACATAACCGACTACATGGTTACACATACAAGAGAATAGTCTTCCAACGTAATCCCATACATTTAAACATTTCTAGATCCATTTATTTCCAAATAAGTTTTATCTTGACTTTGAGGTTATCCTTTAGAATAGTTCATTGACCCAGGTAATTCCATGGTCCCTAGAATTTATAGAAAATTACTGTAATTTGATAATTTGGATCATTTATATTTCCTTCCATAGTACTCTTAATTTTTCTTGTACTATTCTTTACATTATTTCCTTCTTTCCCACATATAAAGAATTTCTTTATTCCATTGATACACTTTACAAGGTGTTTCCTTCCAAATTTTTTGCATGATGGAAATTGATATTTCTTTTCTTCTTGGACTCCACTGTCGGAGCTCTTATCATTAATCGCCATTCTCTTCTTTGTTGAGTTTTGGAGTTGGATAATATATATGTTGTTGATCATATATTTGGAAAACTGATTCGGCATGAACACAATATCTTTTTCTCTTATAAACATTCCATTTAATTGCTCATTTCCACCACCATTCCCACCTTGTATATCATGTTAAATTATACTATTACTTCCTTGGAATCCAGCCATTGACTAGCACAAGAAATCCTAGTGTGAGTTATAAAATAATTTAGATAATATCATAACACCTAATTTTCAATCTAAAATTCCTTATTATTAACCAAGGTTATTTGTTCTCATCATATATTAAAATCCTTTTACATGGTTTGTTAAGAAAATGTGAATTATTATAAACATATCCCCCGGGAGTATCATTTCCCAGAGTGCAACAAGGCCTATTTTCATGCACCAGTTCCCATTCGAGTTTAGCTCGAAGCAGTGTTTTCGAGTTTTACCTCTAGGTACAACTATTCCAGATCCAAATCTACTTGCTCGTATCCAGAAAGGGATTTACTTCTTGGAAAACTCAAAAAATCTCTACAGTACAAATATTCTATGATGTTATTCTATACTAATCCTCAAAATCTATATTAGGGTCATGTTCTCTAATTTGAGTTTTTCTAAATCTAGCTTCCAAGGTTTGTACTAAACTTTCTCTGAATTCAACTATAATGCCTTGGCCCCAGTTACCTAGAGTCGGTGAATTATTACATTACATTGGCATGATACAAGAAATCATGTCCCAAATGACTGATAAGTTTAGTAGCCTTAGAAGTACAAGATATACTCATAAGGTTAACATTAAATCATGAAATAAAATCATCAACCACATTTTTCCCCTTTCTAGAAATTATTATATACTTAGCCTATCCCTATAAATCAACAATAATGTACTTCTTCACATCAAGAGAAAAATCAGACATAGAAATGCGTGAGCTCAGATGCTCAGTAAGGAAAACAATATAGCATAAATATTAATAAAAAAATCATAAACATTTATAGCATTATATAAGACTAAAACAAAATCCATTTAAATTTTATAATCAACAAAATATAGCTATGATAAAATTAAATAATTCAATTTAATTATTCACTTGGATAATAATCTAATCTAATAATCCCATGAAATATCAATAGCCACTTTCATAATTATGGAATTCATAATTCCAGACTTCATAACACCATAGTCAAGGCCTTATGCCAAGACTAGAAATAAGATTATTCAAGGCATTTTTCTAAGACACTAGTTAGTCTCATGAGACCTACCGATGTATTTAGGAGCTATAGAGGTCTCCACCCATCACCTACTATGTCCAATGCATTCCTCATATAAAAAAGGATGAAACATATTCTAAACATTTGTATTAAAACTAGCATAGAAAATATCAATATTTTAACCACATAACATGAATGGTATAAAATACCACATCCACAGAAGAACATAACTCAATCAATACAATATGGATGATTTTATTACAATAAGTCAACCTCAATCGAAAATAATGAAGGATATCGGCAAAGATGAAAACAATCATCAAAACTATTTGACAAAAATATCTTCATCTTCCATGAAAAGATTTTTGAGTCTCATTATTTATTAAGAAGTCATTTAAAATATATTTTTGAATAAAATTGTCCCAAACCAATTTGAAATATTTAAAGGAATTTTAATTTTAAAACATTAATGACCATAAAAATAATTCCTTAAAATAATTTTTAAAATAGAGAAATAAATAATAAATATTTAGAAGAACAAATATTTTAGAACATTTAAAATGATATTTTAGTTACAGTTCCTAACCAATTGAGATACGTTTGAGTACAAATAATTGAGGTAATCGCAAATTTATAATATCATGAGAAAAAAGGATTTCATGATATACTATTTAAATGGACATTATATACACCATATGAAATTGAATGGGAGTATAACAAAAAAGAACTCTCAATGGAATGTAAATTGAGACAGAATGCCTTATAAATACCATATCCTTATATTAAGGTTAATTCAATGAAATAATTATGTGTGAAAAATATAAATACACTCAATATGATTGGATATTCAGTGTAAATTAATAATATGACATTAACACATATTCTTGTAAAAAAACCCATTGACTTGGATATTTATGTGAATGAATGGAAATTGAGTTAAGATTACTCTTATCAAATTCATATCAATGACTTGAGAAATTATCAATGGAGTGATTATGTGTATCAAATGTATATCTTCACAAAGTGGTGTGGAAATTACTACATAAATAATAAATATTTATTCCACACATAATCTAGGAGTAAATATTATCAATGAAGTATGCATAAATCCCAATGAATGGAAATTGACATTTGAAATTCCCTTACCGATTTGGTAACTTATGAAACCAACTTCCAATGAAAGAAGGATAATAAAATGAAAATGTAAATAACCATAAATAAAACCATATTACACCGACAATACACAAAGGGAAAATACATACACCAAAAAAAAAAGGAAATAGTTGATAATATATCATTAATCTCACGAGAATACAAAATGAGATGAACAACCCTGACCATAGAGTAATTCAATCGTGTCGTATGAAAAAAAAGTTAACAAACATCAAATGAATCAAAAAATACCATGAATATAATGATAATAATGATAATATATATCAAATGGAAGTACAAAATAAACCACATTCAATAAATAATTGGTGAACAATGGAAATCTCACGAAATTAAGAGTGAGATATGAAACCCATTAACTCATGTCCGACTTGACTCGTTCATTCATTAATCTCTAGAATAATTAACTAATGATAATTTATGCATTATTATGAACATTTATAAAGTTTATTAGTCCTTTTATATCACTTATTATCTTGTTATAAACATTATGTAATAATTTATGTTAATAATGGTCATTTTGTCGATATTTGGTACTTGAGTCAAAAATGAACTTGTTATAATTACAAATTGTCCATGTGGTCAAAAGTCTATTATATCCAGTATCATATTAATGAATTAAATATATATACATATATATCATAAATATCCTTTATATATATATATTTATAATTAGTTCATGATATTTGGAGATAAGAAATGAAATGCACCGTTCATGGAGACAGTAAGTCGTACGTACGTATGATCGCCACTTTAATTTCTATTTCATATTTAATGAAATGAAAATTTAATGATACATTGGTATATTATAATTCTAGTATAATATTATATGATATAAGTGTTACATAATTTAATTAAATCCATATTTTATATCTTCCATGTATGTAAGGAATGAATCATATCACCTTGAGGGGGTGGTAGTCCGCATTTCCCCAAATGAAATTATTGTGTTCAAACATATTGGAAAGCATAATGTGTGAATGGAAATGAAAATTTCAGAATATTATATAAAACATAAACGTAATATATATAGTATATAAATATAGTTCCGTCATAATGGCCACCATAAAAGGTGGTAGGAGATAATTGAACAATCATCGTTTCGTGAGGCAGTAGTTCGCCGTCCACAGAAACAATATGTTCTTTTCCCATTAGATGGAGTTATGTGTAACTATTTCTAGAAAATTTCTCATAAAAAACCGAGTATATTGAGGATATTTTTTTTGTTAGAAAGGAAAGCAATAAAAATATTTTATGGTGTTGGAAAAGTAAAATAAATGAAGAGAACATTTGGAAAGAGGTTACCTAAAAATTGTGTAACTCACTTTGGTTTGAACAAAAAAGATTTCCTGAAGTTATTTATGCCTAAGATGATGGTTATAAATAGAAGGTAGGGATATTTAGAGCTTATTTGGGTAGAGTATGGATGATACAAGGGGCTTCATAGGTGTGAGTAATGGGTTAGAGGTGATGACTTTTTATAAGGGGGAGGAGGGGCTCTTTAGGAATGTGTGAAAAAATTGTTTTATTATATAATGATTTTCGGTTTCTAAAGGTCCAAAAATAAATATAGTCAATTATGAGATGACTAATGGTCGAAATAAAATCATCCAACAAGAATTGGGATGTTTTTGGAATTTTTTTAATCTTTATAATTTTATTTATTTAAATCATTGATTAATGAGGTAAACACTACATCATTATTGGGTCATTATAATTTTATATATTTTATGTCTAAAAATTATATAAAAATACCATGATGTAGGAAATATTTTTATCTTTCTAATGAATATTTATAGTCGAAGAGATATCTTATATTACACCATGTAAAAAATTATTTACTAAAAGATATATGTTTAAGTTAATTTTGTATTTACTTATAATTAATTAATATAAAGTGTCATTATCACTCTTAAGTGGCTCCATGTGATCCCAAAATCGACCCAAATATTCTCAAGGTCGGTCATGAGATATCTAATAAGGTTAATACAAGTTTTATGTAAATTCATGTTATTAAAAAAAATTTACCTTGAATTTCCCTATATAATATTAAACACGGTAAATAATAGTCAATAGTTACTATTCATCAAAAATTATTCTCATCTTATTGAACAAAATTTCACTTACTAATAACAACCATGTATGTCATATTTTTGAAATTAAATTTATTGAAGCTGTAAAATTTCATTTAAATTATAAATTCAGATTTTTAACTACTACTTAGTGGTATCACTATTTATAAAAAATTTATGTTTTCCAAAAAAATGTCAAACATTCAGCCTAAGATATATTTGATATTACAAATTAATAAATGATGTCTATTTTAAAAAATTAAATAAATAGAAGTTGGATTCATTAATTTAAAATTAATTCCTGTTGTCAATACAAAAAGCGTATTTTTAAGAAATATTAACTATCAAAAGATTGGCACTTGTTTATTTTCAATTATAAAGTGAAATTACTTTCAACGACCAAAATTGAATTAAATGCTGAAAATATAATCTAATTACAGTTCAAAACCAATTAAAAATAAGATCTAACTATATAACTAAATTATATTAAAAGGCAGTTATGAATTAAAATATATTATTTCTCAAAATTCATAAAAAATAATTATTATTAGAAAAATACCAAAATTTCATCAAAAGAAAATATTGATGTCCATATTATAAAGAAGAATTTTATTTTGTCAAATCGAATATACAAACGTTTCAAAAATTTTATTTAAAAAGGAACTCCATTAAAAGGTGGTAAAATTGATTTTTTCTAGAAATACATTTTCTATTTGAAAAATTGTATTTGTTCTTATAATATGTCTAATAGCACATAATAATTAAGTTAAAATTATATGGAGTATAAAAAATTCAAAATCTAGTTAATACTATTCATAACTAGTTTTTGAATGACTAGTCTGGTAAGTCGTGGTGTGCTATAAGTCAGTGTTGTGTATAGTACAAGTTATTGACTTACTTTGAAGAGATAACGTACCAAGAAATATTGGGGTGATACATTCTTCCCTCCTACAATAAATTACATTCTCAAAATTTGAAATTGTTCTTTAAAAATACAAGTTTATAAATAGAAAAAATACCTCATTGGAAAACCCACATAAGAAATTAGGTTAATAAAATTTATTCTTAAGAAGAGGGAAAGGGAATGAAAAGTCCACGAACAAATTATGATCTCAATTAGGAGAACATATGTGGAAATTAGAGACACCTAATTGGAGAAAAAGCTTAAATATTTATCAGGAGTGATTGGGGTCATCAATCATAAACACGTGTAAAATTGAGGACCTCAATGAAATAAATATATGATGATTTAAAATATCATCGGTCCAACAAAACATAAATCATTAGGATGACATATTTTTGGTTTTAAGATCCCTTACCTAAAGTTTAATAAGTTATTTATTCATATAATAAGTGAAAAAATATATATATAGAAGTTTAAAATTAATTCATCCTGTATATAATTCATTCCACAAACTCATCATTTACTCTTAACAAAGAGTATTGAAGATGACTTGGTCACACCTGAAGTGCAAGAATCAACTTATAGAGAATCACATAATCAACAAAGGATTAAATATATATTTCACCTTTCATTATAGATTAACTAAAACCAAATTGGTTAGTAAAAGGTTTGTTGATCCCCAAAAAAGATAATCATTTAGAAAAGATATACTAATATTAATTTCTAATATTAAACCAAAAATTCCAAAATTTCAATAAATACAATTTAATAAACAATTTTCATAAAATCATTCAATATAATCCAAAATATTTTTAAAAATCAAAAAGTAAAATTATTTTCTTACATTGTCTTCCATGTTTAATTATATCTCCAAATAACATCGATTACTCTTAAACTCACATACATAAAAGTAATTATCCTGATAAAATATTCTCTATTATATGTAAATCATTTCCATAAATAAACCAAATCATTATAAATCCTCAATGAAAACATAGAAAAAAACCCACCACTACTCCTCAAATGAAATCCCATAGTATTCTATTTTCTAAAGGCATATAGTGTTACCAACAAAACGAACATCTTCCAAAATAACATTTATCACTTAATCACCAAACCATTTTCCTATACTATGGATAAATCATAAGTTCCCTAAATAAACATATTCTTGATCCATAATATCATTTCACTAAAAATAATTAATCATACCGACCAAGGACTTCACATAGTCAAGTGGTAGGCGATAAATCTCAGTCGCACATTGGTTGTGGGTTCGATTCCCATAGCATTTTCCAGCAAGATAGGTTGTCACACGGTCTGCGTGTTGTCCCTTTAAAAAACAAAATATTTTTATAATGTTCCAAAAAATGAGCTAAATTCCTTAAAATAACCCTAACATATTGTAACCATAAATGTTATCTCATACCCCTCATTTTCATCCTAAAAATTAATAACCTGTAATTGCCTCCAATTCAAGGATCATATAAACCTAAATGGTTATTTAGACCTATATCCACAAAAGCAATAAATATTATTCCTTAGATAGTTTTTTTTCATAACAAACAACATGGTTAAACATACAATAGAATAGTCTTACAATTTAATCCCATACTTATAAACATTTATCCAACCATTTATTTCTAGATAGGTTCTTCCTTGATATAGAAGTTATACTATAGAGTAAGGCATTGACCCAGGTAATTCCAATATATATTACTTTTATAGAAAATGAATGCAATTGGATTCTTAGGATCATATTTATTTTCATCCATTATAGTCTCCATTTTTTGGAAATTATTTAATTTATGTCCTTCTTTAAAAAACATAAATACTTTATTTGTTCCATTGAGACACATTACTTGGTGTCTCCTTCTACATTTACTACATGATGGAAATTGAGCATTCATTTCTTTATGGTCTCCACTTTTGGAGCTCGTATTATTCACTTCCTTTCTCTTCTTTTCGATTCTAGTAGTTGGTTAATATATAAGTTGTTGGTAATATTTTTGGAAAATAGATTTGGCATGAACACGATATCTTTTCTCCTATCAATGTTCCCTTTCATTGCTCATTTCCACTGTCATTACCACCTTGTACATCATGTTCAATGTTACAATGAATTCCTTTGAAACTATCCATTGACTAACATAAGAAGGCATAGCGTGAGTCATGAAATTATTTAGAAAATATCATAATAGATTATATCTAATCTAAAATACCTTTCCATTAATCTAGGTTATTTATTCTCATCTAATATTAAAATCCATCAAATCAGTTTGTAAAGAAAATACGAATTATCCTAATCATATCCCCCAGGAGTGTCTTAACCTAGAGTGATGCAAAGACCATTTTCATGCACCAGTTCCCGTTCGAGTCTAGCTTAAAGTGCTGTTTTTGGATTTTACACCTAGGTATATCTGTGCCAGAGCCACCACTGCCTACTCGTATCCAGAAATATAAGAATTGCTTGGAAAACTAAAAAAATATCTACAATACCATTATTCTAGGGTGTTCTTCTATTCTAATAATCAAATTCTATCTTAGGGTAATGTTCTCTAATCAGAGTTTTTCTAAATCTAGCTTCCAAGGTTTGCACTAAACTTTCTCTGATACCAACTATAACACCCTAACCCCAATTACCCAGAGTTGGTGCATTATTACAAAACATTGGCATGATACAAGGATTCATGTCCCGAAAGACTGATCTGTTTAGTATCCATGGACGTACTAGATAGAATCATATGTTTTACATTAGATCATGATATAAAAACATTAACAACATTTTTTCCCATTTTTAATAAAACTTATATCCTTAGCCTATCCCTAAAGGTCAACCATAAAATACTTCTTCACATTCTGGAAAGAATAAAACATAGAAAGGGGTGAGATCAAATTCTCAGTAAGGATAACAATATAGCCGAAACATTCATAAAAAAGTAAAAACATTTAAGGTAATGTATAAGAATAAAACAAAATCCTTTTAAACTTGAACATCAACATAACATGGAAAATATAAAATCAAATAATTCCATTTCCATATTCACATGGATATTATAATAGTCTAATAATAACATGAAATATCAGTAGTACCATTCATAATGATTGAATGAATAATTCCAGAGTTTTTAAAACATAGACATTAATGAGAATGATTCAGAAGAAAAAATCTTTTAAAACATTTAAAATGATATTTTTGTTAGATTTTCTAACCAAATGAGAGACGCTTGAGTACAAATATTTTTTGGTAATAAAAACATTATAATATCATCAGAATAATTATATAAAGATATACTATGTCTATGGAATGTATATACACCATATAAAAGTTAATTGGAGTATAACAACAAAGAAGTCTCAATGGAATGTAAATTGAGACTGAATCCCTTATAATGACCATATCATTATATTAGGATAATTTCAATGAAATAATTATGTGTGAAAAATATAAATACCCTAATTTTTATTGGATATTATATGTAAATAATTCAAAGTAAATTCACACATATACTGGTAAAAACAAAACTAATTACTTGGATGTTTAACTCGATGAATGTAAATTGAGTTAATATTACTCTTATCAAGTTCATATCAATGACTTGAAAAAGTATAAATGGAGTGATTATGTGTATCAAATGCATATCCAAAAAATGGGGAGTAGAAATTACTACATAAATAATAAATATTTATTCCACAAATATCTGGGAGTAAAAATAATCAATGATGTATGCGTAAATCCCAATGAGTGGAAATTGAAATTTGAAATTCCCTTACCGATTTGGTAACATACGAAACATACACCCCATGAAAGAAGGATCATAAAATGAATATTTAAATACCCATAAATTAAATTATATTACACCTAATATAAAATAAGTGGTAGTACAAACACTACAAAAAAATGAAATAGTGCCTAATATATCAAGAATCTCATAAGAATAAAAAGTGAGATGAAAACCCCTTACCACGTTGTAATTCAATCGAGTCGTATGAAAAAATGTTAATAACCACCAAATGAATCATAGAGTACCATGAATATAAATAGAATCATGATAATTTATATCAAATGGTAGTAAAAATACACCTTATTCAATATATATGTGTTGATCAATGGACATCTCACGAAATTAAGAGTGAGATAAGAAACCCCTTACACCATGTATGACTTGACTCGTTAGTTCTTTAATCACCTGAATAATAAACTAATGTTCATTTATAAGTTCTTAATTACATTTTTGGTCTTTATTTTAACTTTCATATCACTTATTACCATGTTATAAACATTATTTAATCATTTTTGTTAATAATGTTCATTTGGTCGATATTTGGTACCTGAGTCAAAAATGAACTTGATATAATTACAAATTGTCCATGTGGTTAAAAGTCTATTATATAATGTATAATATTAATTATTTAAATATACATATCATATATATCCAGTATATATATTTATATATATAATCAGTTAATGATATTTGGAGATAAAAATTTATATGCATCGTTCATGGAGACGGTAAGTCGTACTTACGCATGAACACTACTTTCATTTCTATTTCATATTTAATGAAATTGAAACTTAATATTACATATATATATTATAATTATATTATAATATCATATGATACATGTGTTACATAATTTAATTACCTCTATCATTTATATGATCCATTTATGTAATGAACGACTCATATCACCTTGAGGGGGTCGTAATCCGCACTTCCACAAATGAAATTATCATGTTCAAACATATTAGATAGAAATATGGTGTGATTATTTTTGAAAATTAAAAAAACATTGAGAAAACATAATAAAAATATAATATATATATATATATACAGTGTCATCATAATGGCCACTATAAGAGGTAGTAGGAGATAATTGAAAAATCATCATTTCGTGAGGCAGTAGTTCGCCTTCCATAGAAACTGTATGTTATTTTACCATTAGATAGAGGTGTGTATAAGTGTATCTTGAATACTTATAATAAAAAAACCTAGTATATTTAGGATACAGGAGTTGTTATATAATTAAGTAACAAAATGATTTTTGGGTGTTGGAGATGTAAAATAAAATAATAGAACTTTAGGGAAGATGTTGCCTTAAAATTAGATAACTCCTTTTGGTTTGAACCAAAAATATTTCTTGATGTAACATATTCCTAAGGTAAATCTTCTATGTGGAATGGAGAGATCTTGAGAGCTTATTTGGGATGATGTTAGATGAGCCATGGGGCTTGAGAGTTGTGTTTAATGGGTTATAGTTGAAGGGTTTTTATAAGTGGGAGGAGGAACTCTTTATTAAAGTGTGAAAAGATTATTTTATTATATAAATATTTTCGGTTTATAAAGGTACAAAACTAATTAAAGTCGATAATAAGTTGACTCATGGTATAAAATAAATCATACAATAACAATTGTACAGGTCTTGGATATTTGTTTAATCTTTATAATCTTATTTATTCAAATCATTCATTAACGAGGTAAACAATACATCATTATTGTGTCATAAATAATATTATTTATTTGATGTATAAAAATTATAAAAAATACCATGATTTAGAAAGTCTCTTTATATTTCAATTGAATATTTATAGTCCAAGGGATAACTTATATAACCCC
This sequence comes from Viscum album, assembly GCA_963277665.1. Taxonomy (NCBI): domain Eukaryota; kingdom Viridiplantae; phylum Streptophyta; class Magnoliopsida; order Santalales; family Viscaceae; genus Viscum; species Viscum album. The sequence continues at coordinate 1,138,099,743 of OY728166.1, forward strand.
ATGTACAGTGTTTTTTACTAAAAGATATATGTATAAGTCATTTTGTCTTTACATAATATTTATTAAAATAAAGTGACATTATCACTCATAAGTGGATCCATGGGGTCTAAATATCAACCCAGAGATGATCATGGTCAGCCAAGACTCATCCAATATGGTTAGGAAAAGTGTTAAGGTAATTTTATAGTATTAGAATATATTTTTTTCCTTGAATTACCCTATTTACCTTTAACCATGGTAAATAAAAGTCAAATATTACCATTCACCAAAAAAATATTTTCATATTATTGAACCACATTTTACTTACTAATAACAACCATATATGCTGGATTTTTTAAATTCAATTAAAAGAAGTGTTAAAAATTCATTTAAATGAAAAGGTCAAATTTTTAACTACAACCTAGTGGTTTCCCTATGCATAAAAAAATTGATGTTTTTCAGAAAAATAATAAAAATTAAACCTAAGATATATAGGATATTCCAAATTAAAAAATAATATATTTTTTAAAAAATTCAAAACATATAATTTGTATTAATTAATTTAAAAATAATTGCCATTTTCAAAAAAAAAATGTGGGGTTTCAAGAAATACTATCAAAAGATTAACATTTTTTAGGTTCAATTTTAATGTGAAATTACTTCAAGCATCCAAAATTGGATTAAATTTTAAAAATATAATCTCATTATATATAAAAACAAATTAAAAATAGAATCCATCCATATTAAAAAATTAGATTAAAAGTAAATTTTGAATTAAAATACAGTATTGATCACTATTGATAAAAAATGAATATTATTTGAAAAATACAAAAAATCCATCCAAAGTAAATTATGATGTCCCAACTCTAAATAAGAATTTTATTTTGTCAAATTGAATATGTATAAGTGTCAAATATTGGATTTAAAAATGGTTCACCATTAAAAGGTGGTAAAATTTCATTTTTTTGAAAGGTAAATTTTTATCTGAAAAATTGAATTTGTTCTTATAATATGTCTATGAAACAAATTATACATAAGTTGGAATTATATAGAGTATATAAAATGAAAATTCCAGTTAATACAATTCATAATTTTTTTTGAATGGCTAGTATGGTATGTTGTGGTGCTCTCTAACTCTGTGTTACGTATAGTACAAGTTATTGAATTATTTTGAAGTGGTAAAGTTCCATGAAATGTTGGGGTATAAAAAAAGTTGTATCTTGACTCCTCATCTGCAACAGGTGGGATAAACCTCCCACACATTCCCTCTATAGTCATAAGGTCTTGAGGTACAATCCCACACTAACCTAATAAAGTGGCCAAATAAATCCAACTCTAAACACATAAGGAAAAAACTCAGACACCTTACCTCAAAATAATTATCTTCTCTTTGAAATGACTCACCTACATTGTTTTTCATCAAATATCAATAAAACATATTAGTGAAGAAAGCATTCTTAATTCTTGTGAGTCTGAATCCATGTTGAACCAAACCACACCCTCCTCAAGTGTATCCCATAAAAATATTAACTGGACATGTGAGGGTACCAATATAAGAACATGGATTCCCATGAACAGACAGTGGGCCTTACCAATCCCTAATAGAAAACCTCCAATACACATCCCCACCCCGAACACACATTTTAGAGTGAATAATATACCACAGCTCAACACTATACATTTTGGGAGACCCTGACTCTCCCTCATGGATTTTTTCTCATAAAAAAATGTGTCTCAGTGGGGGAAGGATCCCTTTCATCGTGAATTCAATGATACATCAAACAACACCAACACATGGTTACATATATGACCCACATCACTTAGATCAAACATCCGAAAATATGTATAAATAAAACAATACCTTGCAAAAAAATAAAAAAGGCATAAGAAATTATTGGGGACATAGTTTGTACCTCTATCCACCTTTAGATACACTGGTTCAAAGGTCTCTACAACATGAAAATTTCCTCTATCCCATACTACTACTCCTAGTGTAGGACATTGATCACTAGAGGGTGTTGGTAGAGTCTCATACTGTCTTTAACCACATGATACTATATCCGACCCTCCTCGAAAACCACAGTCATTTAGACATCCATGATTGAAATATTTCTTCTTATAATGTTGTCCATCAATCCACTCCGTCCCAACAACACATCAAGTTGGAAAATATCTATAAATATTTTTACAGTCGTTGCATGAATAACTCCACCTCTCTTGTGTCTATCCAAAATCATCCTGGAAGCCCATAGATATATAACAACAATCTGGATGTCACATCCTGAAACATCGTGAAAACCTGGATCCCTCATCCTATTATTGGATTATAGCTACTGAACCAGCTGTCAAGGTTTCAGTTCAATTTATCCTATCGCAAATAGGTAGATTCTGCTAAGCCATAAATCTCTCCACCCCTAAATCAAATTATAGAACACCAGTATGGGTAGGAATGCATAATAGCACCATTAACACCCTAATCTCCCTGTGCAAACCCAACTCGTAGGTTTCTTCTCTATAAAATGGATTCCAAACCATATATTGGGAGTAAAGAAACAACTTTTTCAAGAACAATGAGTACTTATACATGTTAATTATATCCATAAAACTTTTATAAGCACCTTTATATGCTCTAATGTCATCATTGGAAGATAGAACTACTCCCCAATGATTGGATCAATCCTTACCCAAGTGAGTGTCACTTATTTATGGGTCTACATCACATGACTCAACCACTACCGTGACTAAAACATGATTAATTCACACTAGTTGGAAAAAACATTGAATGGGATGTGTCCTCATAAGGATGAAAACACATGTGACTACCTATATCTAGTCATCAATAGCCTTGGGGTCTAGGTCACCCCGAATCCTTAGAGTCCATTGCTATGAAACTCATAAATCACGCTCATCTTGCGAACATCATTTTTCCATCACTTCCATCACAACATACTGCATGAAGGGTGCTAAATAAATTGATAGAAAACTCTAAGGTCTATCTATAGAATAATTTCTATACACTGATGCCTCTACATTTTATGGATCCTCACCAAAATCATGTTAATGTCTAGCTATCGTCTCATAGGCATCCTGAAATACAATAATGATGCACCAAAGTCAAAGAGTATACATCTGAAAAGACGAATAATTGAGGATAGATAATCTATGAGATTACCAACATTTCCTCAACATGTATAACTTAGGCATAAACTGTGGCCATCGTTTCATACCCCATTAAAACATTATTAGGATAGGCTACATGTGGGACATAATAATAGTCCCCTGGAAAGGGATATTAAGGGACGAAAATCCTCTGAGAGGAGACTACATGGTGAGTAAGTGGATCTACATGGAGTGTGGAACCTCTTTAACAACTGACCATGTCCCTTACATACATGTATTTGTTAGTAATGTTGGACCACGTGACATTTATTGGCAATAGATGCTATGTATCTCCTCACCTATACTTAATCCATGTTTTCCATTCACACAGATCAACCATCCATGTAGAATATATGATGTTTAGCACTAGGTTTACTCCATGAACTATCCTAACAACCCTATACACGTGTCCTCTAACGGTGTTCTTTTTTTCACCCTAGGCCTTTTCACGGTGGCCATGATTGTTCACAAAGAATATTATATTCACATGGAATCTTTGAAAATGATAGGTAACAGGACATGGGTCTACTACATGGTCGGTAACCTATGGTACATGATGTATAGACACTAGAACACATAATACCCTAATGGGAAGAACACATGGTCTGTTCCATTGAACTACATGCTTTGTAGATGGTAAATTCATCATGAATTTCCCTGCGAGAATCATAGAGCATAACGACTCAGCCCAAAACACAATTATTGTTCTTGATGGGGCCCCTATCAATTTTCTAAGGGATATACAACCTTAAAATGATGAATAAACTGGGGGATTATGACATAAAACTCAAACAACCTAACCTGGGGTAAAGCAAATATGATTCGATGTCAAATTGGCACTCCAGAGCCACTACAGGATAGTCCAGGAGCGATTAACATCACAATCAGAGATCAAAAACATCTCATTTCATATATTTTCTCCTCTTTTATTCCAAAATATGACATGGGAGAGGGGGTTTCCACTTTCATCAGAGAAAACCGTGTACACATGAAAAATTATTTTTAATATTTTTAATATCACCACACAGAGGATTTAATGGACTCAAAAACCCTCACTGACTTAGTGCCTACCAATGGAAATATTATTAAAAATATTAAAAAGTTATAAAGGTCCAAACCGAAGTAACTAAAAACACCATTGAATAATTTATTTAACCTTCGATTCATCTTACAATTTCTATTACCTTCATTCATTCTAAAAGTGTAAAATTTCACCATTATAGTGTTGTATCTTAAATGTCAAAATTTGGCAGTTCCTTTATAAGAAAAAATTATTATTTCCCATATCTCTTAGGTAGTAGGCCATTGACACACACTATTAAATTCATTCATACAATGTCTGCATATAAAATAATTTTGAGATCCAAAATTGACATTATAATCATCTTATTGAACTATAAACCATGTTAATATTTCTTCATGGATTTCATTTGATTTGAAAATCATCATGTAATAATTTAATACACGATTCTTCAAATAGATAATCGTATGTGATTTCATGAATCCATAATTACCGCACTTAAAATAGGAAAATGGATCATTAAAATTAAATCCTTTAGTTCTATCATTGATAATTATATTCATATAGACCATTTAATCGAGATTGTATATTCTTATAATAATTCATAAAAACTCTACTCAGATACTAATGGTTAGGTCAAAATATTATGAAGACATATAAGATGGGAGAGAATTTTAAAATATTTATAAATTTAATACATTCATATTTTTTAAACCATTATATAGAATTATATTCATTAGTCATTGTTTGTTGTGGAAATATATGAAATAGGAATATAAAATAATTATGGGGTTTCAAGAAACAAAGATCCCCTAATCCACTCTATCAAAGCTGTCACAATGATATGATGATTTTCAATGGTCATGTCCTCTATTCATAATACCTTCCCAACTGTGTACATGAAGTGGACCATTTACTTTAGAATTTATAGGTCTTTTAGGTTCTTTTAAAAAGAACTCAGAACATCAAATCATTGTTTAAAGAGACCACAGTCCACCATCACATAGTACGAGCATTAAATATTCATTGAAATAATAATTAAGTAGTTTTATTGAAAAACATTTTTCTAACATTAACAGAAGAAACTCAAATATAGTTGACATACTTCTTTGTATATATGAACTTTCATTTATGAAAATATTCAAGGCGATCTAGGTTTAAATATATATTCATAAAATATAGAAATAGAACAATAAGAGTAGCAAAAAGAGATCAATAGTGACATATTACAAGATAAACAAATATCTACCTCCCATGAATAGATCTTTATAAAAACAAAAGATTCATATTTAAAAAGATAATTCATTTAAAAATGAAATAAATCATGGTATTTAATAAGATAAAATTGATTTTTATTTGGTTGAATATATTAACAAGTATCACATGAAAAAACAAAATTTATTTAAATTTATAACATTCAAATAAATTAATCAAAACCATTACTAGTTAGATCAATTTAATATATTAAAAATGAACCATGAATCATTATATAAGAATAATTAAATATATTCAAATTCAGAGATACCATAATAGAAGACACAGAAATCACCTTAAATTTACGCTCTATCATTGACCGACATAAACATATGGTTCACTGAAAAAAGTATGGTTGACATCGTATGGTTAAGACCAAAATAATGGGTTCTCGATCTATACATTACCTTCTAAATAGTAGGGTTTCTTCTCAAATGTAAAGTTTATGATCGATACATTTAGATCTATGTTGGGTATCTGATGCATATGTTTATTCCAACCATAGGGATTAATAACCATGTTGTCCACATATAATCAAAGACTATTAATAGTGTCTCCAAAATATATAAACATATGTTCTGAACACTTAAGATAAAATGTAATCCTATAACAATATAAATTTCTAAAGAAATATTATCTCAAGGAACACATAATCTAATTTTATTAGTTAAATAAACAATTTTATTTTTGACCATCAAAATCAATATGATTTATAGATTATTACTGAAAAATACATGCCCAACAATCTCTCTCTTTTTGAAGATCACAAAACCCATATATAAACAATTATATAAAATATAGTAAATTTAACCTCAAATTAATATAGTTTTTATTAAATATTATCTTTAATAAACAATTTATAACTAATTAATTTTAGAATAAATATGTAAACATATATATTCATGTTATTTTATTCTTCTTGTTTAATATTTTATTTTCAAATGAGATTTTATTTTTACCATGATTTTATACCCCTTTTTTATATCCAAAATAAAGTATAAAAAATACTTTATATGTAATTTAATGTTGAAAACTACATTTTGTTAATAATTTTTTGATATGTTTCAAATTATTCATGTTCAGTCCCTAGAGATAGCTATTTAACATGAAATATACATATACCAATATAATGAATTTAATAATCTCATTTAAAAAAATTTCTATGTTTACAAATAATATCTAACTAGAAGGAATAAGAGGATGTACAGGGTAAATGAGAATTTTCTAGTTCAGATGAGGCATTAAGAGTAAATGAACCATGAATATCCAAATAAACATAATTTATCTTATCCATAATTTCATTAATATTATGATTGCAAAATTTATCCCACTACATAATCCAATTTTTTTATTCCTATACTATTTAACATTTTTCAATAATATTGACCTGAAAAAACTTAAGGGGATTTTCTCCTATATAAGAAACTTGCATCAGCATCATACCTAAGAGAGTGATAGACTTATTATTTTTATCCCCTCATAAGGGAATAGAATTCAGATATATTTCCAAATTCTTTATTTTCATAACTATAATATGTATATTTTATATTATATTTTCTAATGGATAATTATTCATGGTTCATGAATATCCTAGTATGATAATTTCTAGTTTTCTAGTTTCTTTTTCTTTTATAATGGAATTAATTTCTTCATAATTATTTTTCAAAATCATATTTAGCAGATTCATGTCTCACAATTTATCAATGAAATTATAACTTAATATGTTTTATTTTATAGATGAAAATGACCACCATAATCAATCTTCCCATGAACATATTCTTTGAAAAAATTAGTATTTTTATTATATAATATGTATTATATAGAAGTAGCAGAATATCCTAGAGAAATTACCACACCATTCTTTAAAACATATTTTCCATTATATTCCTTAGTATTTATGATATACAACTTGAATCCAAATACTAAAATGTAATAGACACTTGGTTTTCTCTTATTCCATAATTCCCATTGATACTTTTTAAGAAATTGTCTTATTTAAAGTCCATTCATGATTTTGGAAGACCGGTTAATAGACTCTTTCCAAAAATAGGTACGAATACTATATTTATTCATCATAGTTTTTAACATTTCAAGAATATTTATATTTATTCATTCTAAAATTTAATTGTGTTGCAGTGTTTGTCACGACCCGACCCTACGCGGGCTCGAGCCACAACTACCCCAAGCCCGCCTCTATAGGCCAGGGGTTGGCGACCAGCGTCGAAGGCTAAAAAACTCAGGGAGGCCTTTGCCTATATACCTGTACACACACACACATCACACTCAATGCCAAAGTGAAGAGTAAAAGGGAATTTAATTTACCAACTGCTATAAATAAACCACAAAGTGCATCGTCCTCTAAACTGTAAAAGCAAGAGATGAAGGTAAGTTAAAAAGAAAAGGGAAAAACACACTCCCAAACAGAAAAGTTCCACAACCCGGAAACATGCAAACAAAAGTAAACCACCTGGGAGAGTCCCACACCTGGAACCCGACTACGACCACCGCACAAGGTCCGAGATCCCGAACTACTAAGCTCGACTGAAGTCATGACCAACCTGTTCATCGACTGCAAGGGAACACCATATGCGGGAAAACCCCAAACAGGGGTGAGTATAAAAATAATCAGTAGGATATCCCGAAGGCTCGAGGGAGCAAAAAAGGAGGTACGAAAGGGAGAGTAGTAGATCAAATAGGGAAACGTAATTGGGTAGAACTGAGAGTGTAGTAAAGTAGCAGTAGAGTATCAGCTCAACCCAACAAGAAAAAGGAGGTAGACTCGTCCAGACATAAGGAGCTAGAAATGATGAGAAGATGAACTTCTCATCAAGTCTTCTCTACCTATGGTAGGAGAGTAGACTCGTCCAACCACGAGAAGCTAGACACAGAAATCACGTGGCATACCCCATGCATCTTCGCCTCTCCTAGAGGGAGAGTAACCAAGACCCAAGGAGTGGGTACTGGAACAAGATATATACATATATATATGTTCTGTCAAGAAACCCGTTCATGTTCGTAAGGGGATATCCATCCCGTAGCTCAGCCCAAGAAAGTGAGTAGACAACAGTTCCAGAAGTAAACACCATCGATTCCCAGCATCATGCATGTCTGCCCCGAACTACAAGTCATGGGACTCAAATCACCGCACCTTGACACTATCCATTTAGCACAGAACTGACTCATCCACACGGTTTTAGGTCGCATTGAAAGGATTCCTCTCAATGGGGAAAGCGCCCCTCGTACTTGAGAGTTCTGGGGGAACGTCAAGAAACACCTCGTCCCTGCCTCGCAGTTGAGAGGTCTTTTCAAAGTCGACAGGCGACCCCCTACCCATCCCCATTGGAGGGTAATCCCTAGTAGTCGATGGGTTCAAACTGGAGGGAGAACCGACAGAAGTCATCGATGAGTCCTAATGCCCAGTCACGTAAAAGGGTAATACACTGGAGGGAGGCTCAGAACCGTTATCGAGGACCACTTCCTAGCCCATTTGGAGGTAAACCCGGCATTAGGGACCACTTCCCAGCCTAGTTGGAGGTAAACCCAGCATCAAGGACCACTTCCCAGCCCCGCTGGAGGTACACCCTAAACCGATCTAGCCATCCCTGCTGGATGGTACTGCTCGGTGAACACTGCTATACTAGTCATCCCTACTGGACGGTAAGCCACTGGCCATCCCTGCTGGATGGTACCGCACTGGCCATCCCTGCTGGATGGTACCACTGGCTAGCCCTATTGGAAACAACCTATTGGCCAGCCCTAATGGAAACAAACTCTTGGCCAGACCTACTAGAAACAACCTCCTAGGTAGAAGATCAGGGCCCGTGTAATGTGTTGGTCACACCGAAACCACAAGAACTCTACCAGGGAACAGAAATCAACTTCGCCGACTAACCATGAAGAGTATAACCAGGGGAAAACCACTCAACCCTGCTGGATGAAACCATTGTGAATAGGACTAAGGGAAACTCAACCCATATAGTCAAAAAACGAAAACAAAACCAAGGGAAAATTCAACACAGCTGATCCACAAATGATAACAGAACTAGGGGAACTCAACCCTGCTGGTAAAGAAACGAGAAAAGAACCAGGGGAAAACTCAACCCTACAGGTCAATAAATGAGAACAAAACCAGGGGAAAGCTCAACCCTGCAGGTCAAAAAATGAGAAGAGAACCTGGGGAAAACTCAACCCTGTTGGTGAACAAACGAGAACAGAACTAGGGGAAAACTCAACCCTGCTGGTCAACAATCGAGAACAAAGGGACCCTCTACGTCGCAAGAGGTCAAAGGTACGTAAGGAAAAACACGACACGTACATGGATCCCACATGACGTGTGGCTCCAAGTCAACTCCAACCAAGAGCACAAACTTTATCAGGTAAAAACGACCACATATACCTCCAAGAGTTCCCGTATACTCCCAGAGTATACCACATTTTCTAGCCCAAAGTCTTTTGTGCACACGACCCCCAACATCAACATGAAGGCGTAAATTTAACAACTCCAACTTTCCACCTAATCAGCACAAGCATGTCCAACTAAAACTCTTCAACATTTACTTCACCCACAAAGGAGTGCACGTGATCGTACGCCAATGGTTCGCTTCCGAACACTGCAATAAGAACCTCCAACGGAGAACCCTTCATATTTCCACATTTAATATGATCTCGTAAGAGGCACTGCTCGCATGAACAGATGACACAATTGTAATCCTCATGGAAAAACATGTGAGATATACTACTTACTCGTCTCGAACAGATATCTGATGGAAAATTCATCCAACACCACTTTACACTCGAACGACGTCCCGTGATCCCGAGCCTCGTCCTCAAAAACAGTCAGGTGCATCATACAATTGCGATCCCCTCAGAAAATAACGTCAAAAGGACTACTCACTTGAGGTGGACGAATATCTGGATAAAATGAGGTGTTTCGTCTAACCGTGCATGAGTGATTCTACGTGGGACCCACACCCCAGTCCCGAAGTGCTGCCAACGGATCACACCATTGTGATCCTATCAAAAAAGTAAACAAGATGGATTGTTCACTTGTCCAAAACGGACACCCGGTGATAAAGCTGGAAATCAACGCCAACTCCCAAAACGGCCCTAGCGGGGCCCACACTAGCGTGTAGAATTAATGTGGGGTGATTGCGCCATTGAAATGCCCTTATAAAAACACCAAAAATCGACTGGTCACATGCCCCAAACGGGCGTCCGATGAAAATGTTCTGAAGCATTGAACACAACTCGAATGATGGGTCGTGGTGTCCACGCCTCAACTCCAGTTTCAATGCTCGAAACCACACTAGAAAGCTGCTACATAATTCCAGGGTTGCAACACTACTGACGACGCTCAATTCAGACATCAGATGTGTCTACGCCGTCCAAAACAAGAACCCCCTGAGAAAATCGCCCGTCCACTTAACGTCGTGTCATGCCACTGAACATATAATATCGGGAATTAAAAACCCCCAAGACCATTTCAAAATTCTCTTCTTGACGCCAGGAAGTCACTGACATAGACGACACACAAAACGGACACCCGTAATGAAAATTACGGGCATCCGAAGAGGGGGAACGAATCCCGTTGGGCTGGACCTAGCCTGGACAGGCCGGTCTGCCTGGCCCAGACCAGCCTATGTCGGCCCGGGGTTAGCCACGCGGGCCAGCCGTGACCTGCAGTCCATGCTCAGACTGGTCGTGAGACGGTCGTCCCGCGTGAAGACCTATGGGATCCGAGACTTTGTCTCCCAGTGGGGGTCACGCGCCGCGACCCCGGTGCTCCCTTGCGCCCCAGTGAGCTCAGCCTCGCCGCTTGGAGCCGCCGCGTCGCCCGGCCCGCACTGCCTCGCCCTGAAGACTGCCGCCGCCCTTCCTTAGCCCACTCCGCCACCGCCTTATCCCGGACATGCCTGCTGCTCACCGGACCACCACCAGAACCCCCTAGAAAACACCCAAACACATTCAAACTTTTTCGGACCGCTGCTGGCAGAATGGGACTCAAAATTCAAATTCGTAACAAGAGTCAGAAAGATAAGAGAATATAGTACGCATTCATATTCTTTTCTCGAAAATAAAACTGAAATTAAACATGATTAATCGATTTCAAAGTAGGTGAGGAAAAACAATAAAATGAAACCCACGATCCTACCATGTTGGGCTTTGCCCGGAGCATCGCCGCATGTGCCGCCACTCAATCCCCCCTTGATCGGAAGAGGAAGGGTATGTAAGAGGAGAGGAGCTCTTACTTCACCATTGGGAGAGTTTTCACCGGGGGGAAAGAAAACAAAGAGGGGGGGGGAGTGTTTAAATAGGAAACACTTAAACTCCCCGCCCTTAGGCCCCGTACCCGAACCCTCAGCGGTGTTGAGGTTAAGCCTTCCCTAGAGTAAACAACTCCTACAAAGAACAATAGTGGTCTTGGAATTTTAATTCGAGCCTCCATTCAAAAGTTATTAAACTCAACGCCCGAGGCCGCCAAATTACAAAAACACCCCTGGCGTCAATTTTCACGGAAAGCCCGCGCCCGTGAAACGTACACCCCTCCAAAGGCAAATGACACGTTCCGGGTTCAACGCTGCCCTCAATTTACCCATCTGAGCAACAGTTTAATAGATACCTGTGTTTAACTAATAAAAAAATAAATAAATTATTTATTTATCCGTTTAATGTTCCGTTAACGGGAGAGGGGTCCCAAAGTCCCTCAATGACATGTTTTATGTTGTTCCTAGGGTAAAAATTCTATTCAGGACCCATCCATACAATAAGATTTCTGATTCAGATCTCCATTTAAGAGTTATCCCATTTATTTGGCGTGACTAGTGTGAACGCACTAAAAATTAAATTCTGGCCACACCGGGGCTCAGAATCGCACGACGTCTGAAGGCATTTCTCTGGAATAACATCAAGAATATTCCAAAGTCTTTTATAGAAAAAACCAGATTCTTACATCATTCAATATTTCAATATTTTCGTCTGCAAAGAGCAAAACCATGGAACAACATAGGGTACTAAGCCCACACCTCTCTCTCCCATACCCAGAAGAACTCTTGCACAGTCCCGCATCTCCACACACAAACCAAAGGGATTGATCTGATCACACAAGGTATGCCCTTGCTGATGACGTGCATAAAAGCACGCACACATCATCTTAGTTGAGTCACGTGGGAGACGTCATGCACCAACTCCCGATCTTGGAGTTAGGGAAAGGCGGTAGGGATCCTCTCCATCCCTCTGAACGGTCTCAAACAGCCCAAAGGATCTTGGGGGTAGCTCAACTCCCCAACAAAACCCCAACGTCGCACGCCGCGACTGGAATCACTACCTGTGCCTGGAACAAGTTTTTGTGATTCACTCATTCAGAATACCCATATGGTAGAACAACCAAGGATATTTTGTCACGCAAGGTTTCACAGTCGATATCTCACAACCAATACTCTCTTACACGCTCTAAAGGTGAATGAGTCACCACCATAGACTAATGAAAAAGGTCTCACGCCTTTTACCTTACCAACACAGGGTTACAACGACGCCTCGTTCCACCCTAGTAACAACTCCAACAAGGGGCATGGAGAGAATAATTTCAAAAACAGAGTCTAACAATTCTACTGAAAAAAGTAGAAGAGCTATAGAACGTACCTCTTATCACCTCATTCTCTGCAGGATCACAGACATTCAAAGCTCTCCGCTGTCCGCTGTCCCAATTGTCAGCTCCAAGATCCTGAAGTGGACTACCTAGTAGTGATGGGAAGTCCTCTTAAGGTTGTCCCCCACTACCAGATTTTCCCGCTCCACTTCTAGCACCACCTCTCTGGGTACAACTCCGATCACGGTGCTGCCTCTACCACGGTGGTGTACCTACTGCCTACCCGATATTCTCAGCGTGCATGGTCAGGCAGTCCCGTGCCAGGTGACCTCACCCATCGCAAGCATAACACCGGCTCTCCTTGGGCTTCCATGGTTCCCTCCGACACCACTATGGTGTACAACCATGCCCCAGAGTCCGGTTATCGGAAAGACGCCAGCGTCGAGGTTCCGCTAGTCAATGCTCGCTAGCTGCAGCAGACATCTCGGCTCTGTCGAGCCTGCTTCCACCACCAACTGTAGAGCATGATAGCAATCTTTCTGTCACCAGTGCCTGCTCTGGCACCCCTACATAAGTGGGAATTCCCAAGGGTATTATGATAGCACTAATATCTTGGTGTAGACCCTTCTCAAACTTCTACTCTTGGAAGTTTCCGTCATGAACTTAGTCCAAGTAAATGCGTTCATGGTCTGCGATACTAGTTGTATACTCGACCACCATCATCCCTCCCTACTGAAACTACAGGAGCTCCTGAATATGAATAGAGAATAAGAAGGATGGGAAAAACCCCTCACAAAACAACAACTAAAATTCACCCCATGAAAGCGAAGACTCGTCAAGAAACTGAGTCACCAGACTCCACAAACGCCCAGCAGCTCCGTGGAAAAATGTTGGTGGGAAAAGCCACCGTAAGATCATTCGGCGTTCACATAAGCCTAAAGAGGAAAAACACTGTCCCAAGCCAATCTTCTGCTGCCTGAGGGTCTGGTTCACCAGTGAACCATAGTGGTCTCTGATGCTGGAACTCACGGAGCGCGCTCAACCTTCGCCCGAGCTCCGTCTGCTCTGTTGAAGCTGTCTACTGCTCGACAGGTGTGGGTACTGCTACCGGCCCACCTAGAGAACGGGAATCGCATGATGGGTCCTGTACTAAGGCCTCGTAGCTCACAAAGTCATCATCACGTACCAAAGATGGTATCTTGGCTGGCTCTCTTCATCGAGACATCCTGATTGTTATCAAGGAGTGCCGCAGTCAGATGAGCATATATGTATATAACAGTAACAACAATGGGGAGCTGACTCATGAAGGAAAGTCAAAGACTCAATCCAATGTGATGCACAAACCAATTTCCCTACAATGAGTGTCTTAGCATTCCATGATGACAAGCGGGTTATCAAGGTCCCGGAGAATGGATAAGTTGGTCACCGCACCATCCCTGGACTCCCTGGCCTGAGAGCCGCTCTCAAGACACGTTAACACTATTTCCCAAAATCCCAACCAATTCCATTATAGGGACGTCCGAACAACATCCCAAGGAACGAACCAAATCTGATAAAACATTTTCATGACCCGACCCTACTCATGCTCAAGCCGAAACTACCCCAATCCCTCCTCCATAGGCCAGGGGCTAGCGACCAGCGCCGAAGGCTAAAAAACTTGGGGAGGCCTTTGCCTAAGTACCTGCACACACACACACAGAAAACTCAATGAAAAAGTGCAGAGTAAAAGGGAATGTAAAATACCAACTGCTATAAATAAACACAAAGTGCATCGAACTCTAAACAGTACAACCAAGAGCTAAAGGTAAGCTGAAAGGAAAAGGAAAAAACACATGCCCAACCAGAAAAGTGCCACAACCCAGAAGAAGGTAAAAAAAATAAAACACCTTGGAGAGTCCCACACATGGAACCTGACTACGACCACTGCTAACGGTCCAGGCTATAGAACTCCTAAGATCCACTGAAGTCACGACCAACCTGTTTGTCATAAATAAGGGCACACCAAGTGTGGGAAAAGCCCAAGCATGGGTGAGTGTTAAAATACTAAGTAGGATACCCTTAAGGCTCGAGGGAGCCACAAAGGAGGTACCGAAGGGTGAGAAGTAGATCGAATAGGGAAACGTAAATAAGTACAACCAAGAGTGCAGTAAAGTAATAGTAGAGTATCAGATCAACCCAACAAGAGAAATGAGGTATACTCGTCCAGACAGAAGGATCTGGAAACGGTGAGAAGATAAACTTCTTGTCGAGTCTTCTCTACCTATAGCAGGAGAGTAGACTCGTCCAACCACGAGAATCTAGACACATAAAGCACGTGGCATACCTCGCGTGTCTTTGCCTCTCTTGGAGGGAGAGTAACCAAGACCCAAGAAGTGGGTACTAGAAAACGGTATATACAGACATATACGCTCTGTCAATAAACCCGAACAAGATCGTAAGGGGATCTCTATCCCATAGCTCAGCCGAAGAAAGTGAGTAGCCAACTGTCCCAGAAGTAAACACCATCGATGCCCAGCATCCCGCATGTCTGCCCCAAATTGAAAGTCAAGGTGCTCAAATCACCGAACCTTAACACTATCCACTTTGGGCGGCACTGACTCGCCCGCACGGTTTTAGGTCACATCGCAAGGATGCATCTCAGTGGGGAAAGAGCCCCTCATACATGATTATTATAGGGGAATGTTAAGACACACCTCGTCACTGCCCCGCAGTCGAGAGGTCTCCTCAAAGTCGACATGCGACCCACTGCCCATCCGCGAGGTTGGGTAAACCCTAGAATCGACGGGTTACCACTAGAGGGAGTCCCAGAAAAAGTCGTCGACGAGTCCCAATTCCCAGTCCCATAAAAGGGTAATCCACTAGAGGGAGGCTCAGAGCCATCATCGGGGACCACTTCTCAGCCCAGCTAGAGGTAAACTCGGCATCGGGGACATCTTTCCAGCCCCGCTAGAGGTAAACCAGGAACTGCTCTGGCCATCCCTGCTGGATGGTACTACTCAGTGAACACCGGTGTACTAGCCAACCCTGCAGGATGGTAACCACTGGCCATCCTTGTTGGACGGTACCGCATTGGCCATCCCAGCAGGATGGTAAAACTAGCCAGCCCTGTTGGAAATAACTTCCTGGCCAGCCCTGCTAGAAACAAACTCTTGGCCAGCCCTGCTGGAAACAACCTCTTGGGTATAGGATCAGTGCCCGCATAATGTGTTGGTCACACCAAAACCACAATAACTTGACCAGGGAAGACTAATCAACTCTACCGGCCGACCATCAGGAGCAGAACCAGGGGAAAACCACTCAAACCCGTAGGTCAAAACCATCGTGAACAGGACCAGGGGGAAATTCCACCCTGCTGGTCAAAAAATGAGAACAAAACCAGGGGAAAACTCAACCCTACTGATCCACAAATGAGAATAGAACCTGGGGAATTCAACCCTAATGGTCAACAAACGAGAACAAAACCAAGGGTAAAACTCAACCTTTCTGTTCAACAAACAATAACTGAACTAGGGGAAAACACAACCCTGCTAGTCAAAAAATGAGAACAGAACCAGGGGAAACTCAACCTTGCTGGTCAACAAACAAGAATAGAACAAGGGAAAAACTCAACCCTTCTTGTCAACAATTGAGAACAGTGAGACCCTCTATGTTGCAAGAGGTCAAAGTTATGTAAAGAAGAACACATCATGCACATGGGGCCCACATAATGTGTGGCCCCAAGTCAACTCTAACCAAGCACACAAACATTATCACGTACAAACAACCACATGTACCTCCAAGAATTCCCGTATACTCACATAGTTTACCACATTTTCCAGCCCACAGGCTGTTGTGCACACGACCCCCAATGTCAACATGAAGGCGTAACCATAACAACTCCAACTTGCCACCTCATCAGCCCAAGAATAGAAAACTACATCTCTTCAACAATTACTTCACTCACCCGGGAGTGCACATGATCGCACGCCAAGGGTTCGCTTTCGAACAGAACAAGAAGAACCGCCACCAGAGAACCTTTCATATTTCCACATTTAATAAGATATATTAAAAGGCTATGCTCGCTTAAACATATGACACCATTATAATCCTCACAGAAAATAATGCAGGATATACTACTTACTCTCCTCAAACGGATATCCGATGAAAAATTTGTCCAACACCACTTTATGCCCGAACGACGTCCGGTGATCCCGAGCCTTGACCCCAAAAACAGTCGGGTGCATCACACCATTGTGATCCTCGTGGAAAATCACGTCAAAAATACTGCTCACTTGAGGGGGACAGATATCCGGAGAAAAAGGTGCATTTCGTCAAACCGCGCACGAGTGGTTCTACGTGGGACCTGCACCCCGGTCCCAAAGAGCTTCCAACAGATCACACCGTTGCGATCCTCTTGAAAAAGTACACAAGATGGACTGTTCCTTTGTCCAAAAAGAACACCCGGTGATAAACTTGGAAATCCCTGCCAACTCCCAAAACGGACCACGTAGGGCTAGCACCAGTATGCAGAATTAAAGTAGAAATGATTGCGCCATTGAAATGCCCTCGAAAAAAACCCAAAATCGACGGCTCGCATGCTGAAACGGACATCCGATAAAAAAGTTGTAAAGCGCTGCAGGAAGCTCGAAAGATGGGCCATGGGGTCCACGCCTCAACTCTAGTTTCAATGCCCAAAACCAAACTGCAATACGCTATCCTAACACCAGGGTCGCAACGCCTCTGACGAACCTCAATTTGGACATCAGATGTGTCCGCGCCATAGAAAACAAGAACCCCCCAAGAAAAATGCCCGTCCACTTAACGTCATTCCCTGCCACCGAATCTCTCATCTCGGGAACTAAAAATTCATGATACCATCTCAAAATTTTCTTCATGATGCCAGGAAGGCACTTCCACAGTCAAAACAAAAAACAGACTCCCGTAATGAATATTACGGGCATCCAAAGAGGGGGAACAAATCCCCTTGGGCTGGACTAGCCTGGACCGGTCGGTCCGTCCGACCTGGGCCGGTCCGCGCCGGCTGGCCTGACTCACAGAACTGGCGCGTGGCTTAGCCGCACAAGCCAGACGTAAACCTACGTTCCATGCACAGACCGTCCATGAGCCGTTCGTCCCGAGTGGAGACCCGCAGGACGTGGGTCTTTGTCCCCTCGTTGGGGTCAGGCGCCGCGACCCCGGTGCTCCCTTGCGCCCCGGTGAGCTCAGCCTCACTGCCTGGAGCCGCCGTGTTTCCCAGAAAGCACTGCCACAGCCTGAAGACCACCGCCGCCCGACCTTAGCCCATGCCTCTGCCACCTTAGCCCAGACCTGCCTGCTACTCGTCGGACCGCCGTCAGAACCCTCCGGAAAACTCCCAAACACATCCAAACATTGCCAGACCACTATGGGCGGCTCGAGAATCGGAATTCAAATCCGCAAAAGCATCAGAAAGATCATAGAATATAATACGAATTAATGTTCTTTCCTCGAAAATAACATAGCAATTCGACGTTATTAATCAATCTCAAAGTAGGTGTGGGAAAAAAATAAAATTAAACGCACGATACTACCTTGTTGGGCGTTGCCCGGAGCTTCGTCGCACGTGCCACCACTCAATTCCACCTTGATCGGAGGAGGGAGGGGGTGGAAGAGGATATGATCTCTTCCTTCCCCATTGGGAGAGTTTGTGCCAGGGGGAAAACAAACAAAGAAGGGGGGGAGAAGTGTTTAAATAGAAAACACTTAAACTCCCCACCCGTAGGCCCCATACCCAAACCCTCAACAAGGTCGAGGTTAAGCCTCCCCTAGGGTAAAAAACTCTTCCAGAGCACAACAGAGGCCTTGGAATTTCAATCCGAGCCTCTGTTCAGATGTTATTAAACTCAACGCCTGAGGCTGCCAAATTACGAAAACCCCCTGGCGGCATTTTTCACAGAATGCCCGCGCCCGCGAAAATTAAACCCCTCCAATGGTAAACGGCACATTTTGGATTCAACGGTGCCCTCGGTTTCCCCATCCGAGCAAACGTTTAAGATATACATGCGTTTAACCATGAAAAAATAAATAAATTATTAATTTATCAGTTTAATGTTCTGTTAACGGGCGAGGGGTCCCAAAGTCCCGCGCCAACAAGTTTTATGTCATTTCTAGGGTAAAACCCCCATTTTGGACCCATCTGTACACTCAAATTTCTGATCTGGATCTCCTTTTAGGAGTTATCCCATTTATTTGGTGTGCCTAGTGTGAACGCACTAAAAATTAAATTCTGGCCACACCGAGGCTTGGAATCGCACGACGTATGAAGGAGCTGCTCTGGAATAACATCAAGAATATTCCATAGTCATTTATAGCAAAAACCAGGTTCATACATTGTTCTTGAAGGACATAAGATTTGTATAATAACCATGTAAATGTAAAAAATAATTATATTCTTGATTATAAAATTCACAACCATTATCACTTATCGATGAAATTATCATAAAGTATTTTTCATATTTATCAATGTTAGAAAAGCTTATAAAATTGGGAAAACTGTACATTTATGTTTTAGAAAATAAAAACTAGTAAATATTTAATATTCATCAACAATAAAATTATAAGGTCTTACAATTATGATTACTTATCTCAATTGAATAAACGAATAAATTTAGATATGTTCTAGTGGTTTTGATGCAACAACCTTGTTAATATATTTAATGGATGACTTATAATTGCTGGGCATTTGTAATGCATCACAATGTCGATATTTATCAAATTTAATACTTCTAAAATCATAAACATAATGTCTATTAGATAATTTATATAATATAAATACATTAAAGTGACTTTTTCAACCATTCAAAATAATGGATTCATTTTTCATAGTAGTTAATCTATTAACATTTTTTTTCATAATAGGAATGAAGAAAAAAAGTGTAAAAAATCATAGTTGTGGGTGCTCTAAATTTAAGATGATTATCATTATAAATATATAATGTGTTGTATTTAGAAATCAATATAAAATCCATAATCATGGTGTTGATAGATATTTATCTATTTTTTACTCAACCCTTAAACACATATAACTTTTTCGATAAAAATTTACTTTTGATTTTTGATGTATCTAAATCCAACTACATTGTCTTTTAAATGATCAAAAATGGTAACCATGATTCCAACTAATTTTTCTAGTGTATGGAAATTATTTGATTATTTAATCATGTTTCTTGAGTACCTATTATTTGTATACACTATTTAAATTTTGTTTTTATAAAATTTTTCTAAAATTAATTTAACCAAAATCCTGTCTTGGCACCCTAATTTTATTGGGCCTAGTTCGGTCAAGAAAAATTGATATAGGTTACTAGATTCTGATAATTTTTTCCAAATTTATAGAACATTTATCATTAAAATATCTATAGAAAAAATTAGTTTTTTATTTGGATGATATGGGGATATCTAAAAAAATAACAGATAAATGAACATTAATTAAATAAAAATATATGTAATATTTTTAGAACTACGTGAAAAATAATTTTTATACAATTATGATTTTTTTGCATTTCACTATATTCCATAATTACATTTTTATCAAGATTATTACAAATAAACTAATTAAATATTCTTCTACCTTATTTAATATAAATGAAACTTTTAAATTAATATACATGAACTTGTAACCAATCGTTGTTTTATTCATGTATATTACAGTTTGAGGTAGTTTTGTGAAATTTTTATTATAAGTCCAATTGTTGTTTTAACAAGTCATCTATTTCATCTAAAAAAGTATCATTATTTTATATTATGTATTATTTTTTCGTAGGATATTTATTTTTATTAATAAATTTAGAAGTATGAAAAAAAATTTATGATTACTATAAACATCAGAATCATAGTCATAATATCATTAAAATTAAACATATTTTTCAACATTAGCAACAAGAACCTATTTTATTTCAGATTATATGTATCTTTTTCTATATTTGGTTTTGAGGTACTATAAGTGTCCTAAATATCACTCCATGTGACCTTCATATATTTTTTATCTTTTTGATCATAATATATTATCATATTATACTTTGTTACTTTTCCATATTTCATTTCACCTTTGTAGTTTGGGAATTTTATGTTTTACATGTCCCATTTTCATACGTTCATAACATCTTAAATCATTCAATCCCAAACGATAAATTTTGTATGAATTTTTCATTCCTATATTATTCTTATAAAACGTAATAAATATACCATTCAACTTACAGGGAAAAAATCAATGATATTTTAAATTTGATTTCCTTGTTTTATTGGATTTGTTAATTAAATAAAAAACCATTGACTAATTTTATAAATAATATAATCGTTATAGTGGTTCTTTCACCTTCATATATTCTGAAACTATCAAACTTTTAATTTTTAGTGTTCTATCTAAATAGACAAAAAATTTAAATTCAATCATATGAAACTACTACGACACACCTTTGGAAAGATGAAGGAAGGGGCGAGAAAGTCCCCGCCCATCCATCCTCCAGAAGAATATGGGATAATGAACCCCAAGTCCCACATCCAGTAGGCCCTAGAGTGGTTACTGGCACCAAGTGTATATATTTTCACAATATGGGAGGCATTACACTTTTTTTATTTTAACAAGATCGAGAGATAAGGGAAGCCAACCACCAAACACCATGGTACAATATGTTTAAAAATAATACCACAACCAAACCCACCTGCATGTTTTAAACAAAACTAAAACAAAAGTACAAGAATCACCGAAGGGAAATACCAATAAGGAAAAATGAAATCTGAGCAACAGTAGGAAAAATGTGCACCAGCCAATAACAACTCCCAAAGTCCATAGTAGTAGGGTTTCCCACAGTCCTCAAAGCCCTCCTAGAAACCTGAATGTAATCATAGGGTGGACATACATTTTTACTCAGTAAGGAACCTATATATCTCTCACACAAGTGGGGAGACATTATAATGCCCCATGAAAAAAAGAAGTAACCGAACACCGATCGAGGAAACTAACCACCGAACCTCAGAAAGAAAACTCCCCAAATATCACAATCCATGTATATAGTTGTATAGCACATCAACAAATGGTAACCCTCAACACTCTCCAACTGGTCATCTAGACATCCTACACCTCAATATTTCCCCACAAGTTCCACTCCCATATCCCTCCCACACACAACTATGCCACAACCATCCACATATCCTACTCACAAACACCAAGTCCACACCACATAACCAGACCGTAGAAACCTGGGCCTTATCACAACTACATCCCAATGAGTTCTACATGCACACACGTAGTCTCCACAATAGCCTCACAAATGACCTGATGATACCTAGGCCTCATCCTGAAGAAACCTGGGAATCTAGAACAACACCTCTTGTCTGAAGGTACCAGGGCCACATCCTAAAGACCCTTGGAAAAATTATTCCTAAAAACACCATGTCCTCATATCCATAACAGAAAACTTCATGACGATTCTGGGATAAAACAAAAAAACATTCCCCAAGAGTATTGGTCCAATGTAACCACCTTCGGCCATAACATCCTTTGAAAGAGGGACCATAAAAGAGCTAACGACCAAGGAAATCACCCTCCCCTGTGAGATGAAGGTGTTCAACACTATGTTCCCATCATGGGTGGGGTGCTCTATAAATATGAATAAAATTCATGATTAATACTGAAAAATTACTCTTCCCATCCAATGTATTCTAAAACAAAAATCTATTCACGAGGCAGAACACTGCTATCCCTATAGCATGCACAAAACAACAATCCCAAAATCTCCATTCATGTTATCATGTTTCAAAATTTATAGTTCAACTGTAACACCCCGAACCCAGTTACCCAGAGTCGGTGCATGATTACGTATCATTGGAATGATCACAAAAGATCAAGTCTCGAAAAACCAATTAGTGTAGCATCCTTAGAAACACTAGATACATTCATAAAGTTTACATTACATAAAAAATTAAAACTACAACAACAAAGTCTCCATAGTCCACACTTAGATTCCATCATACTATCCCTGCAGGTCATTCATAAAATACTTCTTCACATCCTGGAAAAAATAAAACATAGAAAGGGGTGAGCTCAGATTCCTAGTAAAGATAATAATATAGCAGAAACATTCATAAATAATCATAAACATTTAAGGCAATGTATAATTAAAACAAAATCCTTTTAAACATAAACATCAGCATAATATGGAAGAAATAAAAAAAATTCCATTTACATATTCACATGGATATTCTACTAATCGAATAATCACATGAAATATCAATAACCACATTTATAATGATGGAATTCATAATTCCAGACTATCATAACCACGTAGCAAAGGCCTCATGCCAATACTAAAAATAAGATTTTGTCACGGCCTCGTGCTAAGAAAATTGTTTGCCTCATGATACCTATCGATGCATCGAGGAGCTATAGTGGGCTCCATCCATCATTTACTAAGTCCAATGCATTCCTCATATGAATAGGTTTAAACCTAACATAACCATTCGTATTAAAACTAGCATATGAAATGTAAATACTTTCTCCATAAACCATGAATGGTATAACAATAACACATCCACAGTCAAACATTTCACAAATCCTTTGATACAAAATGGAAGTTTTGTATCATAATAAATCAACTTCAAATAACCTTAAAATCCATCAAAGGATTTTTAAATAGATGAAATAAAAACTATTTGAGAGAAATAACTCTTTTTTTTAAAATCATTGTAAAGTCACACATTTATAAAGGAATTACTTTAAAAGAGATTTTTGAATCAACGTGTCCCATACCACTTTAATATTTTGAAATGAAATGTCATTTAAAAACATTCATGTACATATAAATAAATCATTAAAATCATTTTGAAAACATGGACATTAATTAAAATGATTTAGAAAGATAAATCTTTAAAACATTTAAAATTCTGATCTTGATAAAGAGTACCTTTCACAAATTCTTAAAATATTCATTTTGAAATCATTTAAAAGTCTTATAATTATAAAATAAAACATTTACATTGAAAATATTCTTATAATCTTGTAAGGGAATCTTTGAAGATTTTACAACGGTGGAAAATAGCCGCACCCACCGTATAAGTTAAAAAAAGACATTCTTACCATAATTTGGTCGAAGAGGTTAAAAAGGACCTTGTTAGGAAAAAGACAGAAAGATTACTTTCAAAACATTTTATAAAAAGTCAAAAAGGGGTATAAATGACTTTAACCCATAGTCTATAAAATAATATGAATGTTTTGAAATACATTTTTAAGAAACATGGATGTGGATGATAAAGAGGTCCCAGTAGATAATTACGTATAAACAACCTCAGATAATGAAGAGATTGTGAAATAAACCCTTACCTTGAACTTTTCCTTGGTTGAGGTTAGGTTAAACTACTTTATAATGGATATGTAATTGTTATTAAATTATAAATGAATTATATACAGTAATATGATATAATATATGTTCTTTTTACATTGATTTGTTAATAATATCTTAGTATTAACATCATTTCGGGTGTTAACTTACTCATTTTCTTTTATGTATTTTGTTACATAAGCCATGTTTATTATGGATAGGTTGTATATTATTCATATTCATAATGATATAAAGTCATTAAACATTATTTTTAATCGTCAAATGAGAATTATAATTGCATGGATACGATCGGGAATGAATCTCATCGCGTTCGTGGAGACGGTAGTCCGTACGTACACACGAGCGACAATATCATTCTTTTTATATTAAATAATATATAATTGGATGGTATATAATATATAAACAATCATTATCATTTTATATTTATTATTTACATCAATTACATATCATTATCATAACCATCCAAATAATAATGTTTTTGAATAAAAATTACACCACGACGTGGAGACGGTAAGCCGTACGTACGCACGTGTGGTGACATGTCATTAAAAGGATTGATAGAATACTGAATATGGTTGTACCATATTTATAATAACATCACAGTATATAGAAGATACTGGAGTTATTATTTTAGAAAGGAAATAACAATGAATGAAGATTTTGAAAAAGAAAGTAACTTGAAAAATGGTGGTGAAAACATTACCTCTTCTTTGGGTTCTTCTTTTTTATTTGATCAAAAGGGCTCCTTAGGTTGGATTTATGATCAAACTAAGGCCTCTAGGTTGAATTTAGGGACCATGATAGAGTATTTTGGGAGGGATTGGCCGAACCAAAAGTCTTTGAAGTTTTGATGTATTGGTTAGAAGTTGTGTCCTTTTATAAGGGAGATGAGGGCTCTTTAGGAAAATCTTAAAGTACTAATTTATAATAAATTCCTATTCGGTTTCGAATGGCTCCAAAGTGGATTATTCAAAGTCTAAGGTGGGGATGGGTTGCAATCCGTTCAACAAATATATTTTAGATAGGTTTGGGTCAATATATTAACCTTATCTTTTAGTTTTTACTCTTAGTTAATTAGATTGTCATTTACCATGTCACTTGTATTTTTATATTATACAGTTAATAAACTTAATATATACATACAAGCGACCCACAAGTGGTCCATTAATGATACACCTAAAATGATATAAGTTTTTTTGGCCGAACCATAGATTTTTAGGAATATAATACCAATTAATAATATAATACTTGTTTTAAAAACTCATTTATGTCAATTTTGACACTATTCAATAATTGATTTTTCATAGTCTTAAAAAATTTATTAATTAGAATAAAATTAATTTAAACAATAATAACATGTAATATTAACCAATAAAATTAGTTTAATTTATAAAAAGTCTCAAATTACATTTATTTGGATATTTAGAATATCAATTATTTTAATATTTCATTAATTAGTTAATTACTAGATCACCATTGTGTCATAAGTAAATTAAATTATTTAATGTCTTAAATTTATAAATAACATTCCATTATATAGGAAATATTTTTATCTTTCTAATGAATATTTTCAATAGAATTTATCTTATGTATAGCCCTACATTAAAAATGTTTTAGTAATTAAAATTCGATTTTACCTCTTTTAACTCATCTTTAAATTAATTAATAATTAATGTCCTAATCTAATAAAAGTGGACCTAAATGATAATATTTTATTCATAAGGTTTTTTGGTCGAGATACACTTGTCCAATAGAATTAGGACATGTGTTAGGGTAATATTAATATCATTTTTACAGTTAATTACCCTATTTACTTTTTACCGTGGTAAATAAAAGTAAAAAGTTACTATTCAGAAAAAATTATTTTCATCTCATTGAAGCACATTTTACTCCTTTATATTAACCATGTCTCTTGTATTTTCGAAATTACACTCATAGATGCTGTAAAATTAGGTTTTATATGAATTTCCAAATTCTCATTGGAGGTGGGTAAAAGACGGTGAAATGTTCAATAAAAGTTTTATATATCTAAAATTATTCTGAACTAACTCCATTGAATAAAATTATTAATATATATCTATTTTGACCTTAAATAAATTAAATTAAAATAAATTATTATTTAAATAAAATTTCGGTTTTAAACTACAACTCAGTGTTTTTCACTATTCATAAAAAATTGAATGTCTTAAGAAAAATACCAAAAATTCACCCTAATCTAATTTAGATATTCAATATCCAAAAATGAAGTCCAATTTGAAAGATAAATTTTAAAAAATTTCAAAAAGTGTTTATTACTATTCATAACAGCTAGTTTTATTAGTTGTGGTGTGTGTTAGAACTCGAAGTTGTGTACAACACATGCTACTGTATTATTCAAAGAGAAGCATACCATGAAAGCTTGGGGTGTTACATTATACCCTCCTTCAATAAATTTCGTCCTCAGATTTTGAAATTGTTCTTATAAAATAAAAGTTTTAAAATAGAAAATATCTTTGTGGGAAAACCCACATCGGAAATTGGGTTAATAAAATTTAGTCTTAATAAGCGGAAAAGATAAATAAAAGGGTCACCACAAAATTATGATCTCGATTAGGAGAACATTGGTGGAAAATAGAGACATATAATTGGTGTAAAAACATAAATATTTATAGGTAGTGATTGAGGTCATCAATCACAAACAACTGTAAAATTGAGGTCTTTAAATTCATCAATCTGTGAAGATTTAAAATACCATCGGTTAAAAAAACATATGGTATTAGGATAACATATTTTTTGTTTTAATATATCCTCAATAAATTATAATAATAAATTTCTTCATTGAATATGAGAAGAATAAAAATATATACTTGACAAGTAGAGTCCCATCCTTCAACTAAGTTCTACCACAAACTCATCTTTCACTCTAAAACATAATAGAACTTAAAAATAATATTCTATTTATCCTATTCATATAGAGGTCAAAAAAATGAATTTATAATTCATCTATCAGAACCATTAAAAAACTGCATTATTCAATCCAGAACATCACGTTGGTCAGTGGTAGGTGATACACCTTTGTCACCCTTCGGTTGTGGGTTCAAGTCTTGCAACCTTGCCTGACACGACGGGTTGTCACACGGTCTGTGTGTTGTCCTTTTTATAAATATCCAAAAATATCTTTAACAATAGTATCCAATGGAAAATATAATCCATTCCAACCATTATATTTATCCAAAATAATTCTGTAAACACTTAGTCGAATATTTATATGAAAGGTAAACATAATGTAGATCCTTTTTACCCCATAATAGCATGTGAATACCTTCATCATTTATTATTTTAAAACACCGAAAAATCCATAATTACCATAAAACCTTATTGATTACATTCATTCTCCCTTATTCCTTATAGGAATTCTGCATATTCTTCATCCAACCAAATTTTTTTTAAACTCCAACAATGATGGAATATACAAATCTTCAATCAGTTTCAATGAAGTCAAGAATATCCAATAAAATTTACCCATATCCACCATATCTTACTACAAAATCAGTACCTCAATATTAGGATCATATTAAGGTTTACCTTTCCTTCAACCATGTCATTTCCAAAAATTATAACTCGCTGTTGAGTCACATTTCTTAGTACCATAAAATATCAAATCCTCAATGAAATAGTACTACAGTACAATAATTATTTATTTCCAGTACATCATTGATACAACACTTCCAGGAAATAATTCCAAAATAACAACATAAGAACACTAGTTATTCCTCTTCATCCATGGTAGTATCATAACGTGATTATTATCCAATAGCATCATTTGCGGCATAGTCTGATGACTGAGATATTGGTTCACATATTGTCCAAACTCATTGCAGATGAAGCATTGTACATTTGAAACTCTTTTCTTACCCTTGCATTCACGTACTTGGTTTCCTTTTCTCCACACTTATAACGTACTCCAATTCCCTTCAAGAACATTCCAAGGCGATTCTTTCTAAAAGTATCACATATGGTAAAAATCTTTCTTTACCTTACTCCCTTTATCTATCCTTCTCTCTACCATTATTTGCTTCCTTGGATTCCCTTCAAATCCATAGGACTCTTAGAATTATTTACTTCTCTTATTAACACATGATACTATTTATTCATATGTTGAGAATACATGGGAGACTTGTTCCATTCTAAATGTTGGCTTAATATCGTGAAAGATATGATCCTTCTTACTCTTTGGATCATATGTATTGCTGGAGTTCACATTCCTTCTACTGGGCGCCATTTCTATACAATGGAATACACTAGATTAGTTTATGAATAGAAATACCTAATCCCAAACTTAAAAAACACATAACATAAATTAAATAGTTTATGGATACAATCCATAATCATAAAAATTTCTTCTTTGAGGAAGTATATAATAAAAAACCCTTCATAATGGGTTTTAAAGAAAATCAGAATTAACCTAAGAATATCCCACGTGAGTGTCGTGACCAAGAGTGCAGCAAGGCCCATTGTTGGGCACTAGTACCCATTCGAGTCTAGCTCAAAGCGGTGTTTTCGGGTTTTACCCCTAGGTACATCTGTGCTAGAGCTGCCTCTACCTGCTCGTATCCAGACAGGGATATATTTCTCGAAAAACTCACAAAATATATACAATAAAAAATTTATAGGAAGTTATTCTACACTAATACTCAATGTCCATCTTTGGTCTATGTTCTCTAATTAGAGTTTATCTAAATCTAGCTTCCAAGGTTTTTACTAATCCTCCTTCTGATACCAAATGTAACACCCCGAACCTAGTTACCCAGAGTCGGTGCATTATTATGTATCATGGGCATGATCACAAAATATCAAGTCTCGAAAGACCGATTAGTTTAGTATATTTGGAAACACTAGATACATTCATAAAGTTTACATTAAATCAAAAATGAAAACTAAAACAACATAGTCTCCATAGTTCACTCTCATATACCCTCATACTATCCCTACAGGTCATTTATCAAATACTTCTTCACATCCTGGGAAAAATAAAACATAGAAACGGGTGTGCATAGATGCCCAGTAAGGATAACAATATAGAGGAAACTTTCATAAATAAGTATAAACATTTAAGGCAATGTATAACTAAATCAAAAGCCTTTTAAACATAAACTTCAGCATAATATGGAAGAAATAAAAGAAATAATTCCATTTACTTATTCACATGGATATTCTACTAATCGAAAAATCACATGCAGTATCAATAAAAACTTTCATAATGATAGAATGCATAATGCCAGACTATCATAACCATGTAGCCAAGGCCTCGTGCCAAGACTACAAATAAGATTTTTCAAGGACTCATTCCAATACACTAGTTTGTATCTTGAGAACTACCGATGCATTGAGGAGGTATAGTGGGATCCACCCGTCACTTACTAAGTCCAATTAATTCCTCATATGAACAGGTTTAAACATAACATAAACATTCTTATTAAAACTAGAATACAAAACTTAAATACTTCCTCCATAAACCATGAATGGTATAAAAATAAAACATCCATAGTCAAACATATCACAAAACCTTCGATCCAATATGGAAGTTTTTTATCATAATAAATCAACTTCAAATAATATTAAAATTCATCAAAGGATGTTGACATAGATAAAATAAAAACTATTTGAGAGAAATAATTATTTTTATGAAATCATTGTATAGTCACACATTTATAATGGAAGTAATTTAAAAGAGATTTTTGAATCAAAGTGTCCCATGCCACTTTGAAAATTTTGAAACGAAATATCATTTCAAAACATTCAGGTCCATGTAAATAAATCCTTAAAATCATTTTGAAAACATGGACATTAATTAAAAAGATTTAGAAAGATAAATCATTAAAAGATTTAAAATTCTGATCTTGATAAATAGTACCATTCACAAATTCTTAATTTATTTATTTTGAAATCATTTAAAAGTCACATAACTATAAAATAAAACATTTACATTGAAAATATCCTTATTATATTTTAAGGTAATCTTCAATGATTTTAAAACTGTGTAAAATAGCCGCACCCTACTTATAAGTTAGAAAAAAGACATTCTTACTTTAATTTGGTTGAAAATGTTAAAAAGGACCTTGTTTGGAAAATGACGGAAAGATTTATTTCAAACCTATTTATAAAGATTCAAACAAGGGTATAAATGATTTCAAACCATAGTCTATAAAATAGTAAGAATGTTTTGAAATACATTTTTATGAAATGTGGATGTGGATGATAAAGAGTTCCCAGGAGATAATTACGTATAAACAACCTTAGATAATGAAGGAATTTTGAAATAAATCCTTAACTTGTACTTTTCCTTGGATGAGGGTAGGTTTAACTCCTGTATAATGGTGAAATAATTCTTATTAAATTATAAAATAATGATATACATTAATATGAAATCATATATGAACTTTTTACATTGATTTGTTAATAATATCTTAGTATTATCATCATTTCGGGTGTTAACATACTCGTTTTCTTTTATTTATGTTGTTACATAATCCATATTTGTTACGGATAGGTTGTATCTTATTCATATTCATAATGATATCAGGTCCTTAAAAATTATTTTTAATCATCAAATGATAATTATAATTGCATGGATACAATGGGGAATGAATCTCATCGCATTCGTGGAGACGGTAGTCCGTACGTACGCACGAGCGACAGTATCATTCATTTGATATTAAAATAATATATAATTGGATTGTATATCATATATAAAGAATCATTATCCTGTTATATTTATTATTTAAATCAATTACATATCATTATCATAACCATCCAAATAATAATGTTTTTGAATAACAATTACACCATGACGTGGAGACGGTAAGCTGTACGTACGCACGTATGGTGACATGTCATTCAAAGGATGGATAGAATACAGAATATGGTTGTACCATATTTATAATAACATCTCATTATATAGAAGATATTTGAGTTATTATTTTAGGAATAAAATAACAAATAAAGAAGAAGTGGAAAAAGAAAGGAACTTGAAAAATGGTGGTGAAAACATTACCTCTTCCTCGGGTTCTTCCTTTTGATTTGATGAAAAGGGATCCTTAGGTTAGATTTATGATCAAACTAAGGCCTCTAGGATAAATTTATGGATGTTTATAGAGTATTTGGGTAGGTATTGGCCGGACTAAAAGGCTTTGAAGGTGTGAATAATTGGTTATAAGTTGTGTCCTTTTATAAGGGAGAGGATAGCTCTTTAGGAAAAACTTAAAGTATTAATTTATAATAAATTCATATTTAATTTCTATTGGCTCCGAAGTAGATTATTCAAAGTCAATGGTGGGGATGGGTCAAAAACCATTCAACCAATTGATTTTAAATAGGTTTGGGTCATTATATTAACCTTATATTTTAGTTTTAATTTATAGTTAATTAGATTTACATTTACAATGTCACTTGTATTTTTATATTATATAGTTAATAAACATACTATATACATCCATGAGACCCCCCAAGTAGTCCATTAATGACACAAATATCATGATATAAATTTGTTTGGCCGAAACATAGATTTTTAGGAATATAATATCAATTAATAATATAATACTTATTTTAAAAACTCATTTATGTAAATTTTGACACTATTCAATAATTGAATTTTGTTAAAGTCTTACCAACTTTATTAATTCGAATAAAATTAATTGAAGAGACAATAAAACGTAATATTAACCTATAAAAATTAGTGTAATTCATAATAAGTCTGAAATTACATTTATTTGGACATTTATAATATAAATTATTTTAATATTTCATTAATTACGTAATTACTGGATCACCATTGTGTCATAAATAAATTAAATTAGTTAATTTCTAAAAATTATAAATAAAATACCATTATGTAGGAAATATTTTTATCTTTCTAATGAATATTTCAAATCTAATTTATCTTATTTATAACCCTATATTAAAAATGGTTTATTAATTAAACTTTGATTTTAACTCTTTTAACTAATCTTTGAATTAAATAATAATTAATGTCGTAATCTAATCCAAGTGGACCTAAATGATAATATTTTATTCCTATGGTTGATTTTAGTCGACATAAACTTATCCAATAGAGTTAGGACATGTGTTAGGGTACTATTAGTATCATTTTGACCCTTAATTACCCTATTTACTTTTAACTGTAGTAAATAAAAGTAAGAAGTTACTATTCACAAAAAAATATTTTCAACTCATTGAACCACATTTTACTCCTTTATATTAACCATGTTTCTTGATTTTTCAAAATTCCACTCACATAAGTGGTAAAATTAAGTTTTATGTGAATTTCCAAATAATCATAGGAGGTGGGTAAAAGACGGTGAAAAGTTCAATAAAATTTTTATATATCTAAAATTATTCTTAACTAACACCAATGAATTACATTTAACTTATATAGGTATTATGTATATATTTTTATCTTAATTAAATTTAAATAAAATAAATAATTAGTTAAATAAAAATTCGGTTTTTGTAACGCCCCGACCCCAGCTTCCCGGAGTCGGTGCATTACTTCGTAACATTGGCATGATCACAAAAGATCAAGTCTCGAAAGACCGATTAGTTTAGTAGCCTTGGAAACACTAGATACATTCGTAAACGTTACATTTCATCATAAAGTAAACAAACTACAATAACATGGTCTTCATAGTCCACAATCATATCCCTTTCTGACTACCCCTGCAGGTCACTCATAAATTACTTCTTCACATCTTGGAAAAATATTAAAACATTGAAAGGGGTGAGCTCAGATGCTCAGTAAGGATAACAATATTGCGGAAGCCTTCATAAATAAACAAAAACATTTAAGGCAATGTATAACTAAAACAATAGCCTTTTAAACTTGCACATCAACATAATATGGCAAAAGTAAAATGAGATAATGCCATTTACTTTTTCACATGGATATTCTACTGGTCGAATAATCACATGCAATATGAATAACCACTTTCATAATGAGGAATTCATAATGCCAGACTATCATAACCACGTAGCCAAGGCCTCATGCCAAGACCACAAATAAGATTTTGTCAAGGCCTCGTGCCAAGACACTAGTTTGTCTCATGAGACCTGCCGATGCATCGAGGAGCTATAGCGGGCTCCACCAGTCACTTACTAAGTCTAATGCATTCCTTATATGAAAAATGGTATATAAACATTTAGGAATACCATTTTTTTAAAATACCATTTGAAATTAATTACGGTATCAAAATACCAGTTTAATTTTTAGAAGATACTTACATTTAAAATTGCTCAAATATACTCCAGTGTTTTTCTGAAAACATTATACAAGCTTCTGAAAACAAAATAACTAATTCTGAGACTGCTCGACTAATTGCAGGCCATGATGGGTCCACGCCCAATCCCTTCCTGTCTACCACACTTGAGAGTCGGGTTTTCTGAAAACATTTTTAAGCTTGCGTTAAGTATGTATACATTTTCACTAGATTTTCATATATTGGAGAGAAATATCTCTATTTTGAAATCACTTAAAAATAACATAATTATAAAAGAAAACCTTTTGAATAAACGTAATAGTCAAAGGGGTTAATACACCGTATAAAATAAAGTTGTGTATAAAACGAAATATGCCTCAATGAAAGGAGATTGAGATGAAGTCCTTACAAAGATCATTTTTAAGATAAAATAGATCTATTATGTGTATTCACTATAAGTACACATAAAGAAAGTACAAATAAAAGATAGGAAATAAAAATATCATGACATAAATTGAAAGTAGGAGATTAACCCAAAGAATGGAAGTTGGGTTAAGAAATTCCCTTCCCTCGTGTCTGACTTGACTCAACCGTTCTTTAACCTCCTGAATAATAAACTAGAGTTAATATATACCTTATTAAGAACCATTTTCAATTTCATTATCCTTTTTATATCACTTACGTACAATGATATGAACATTATGTAATTATTTAAGTTAATAACGGTCGTTTTGTCGATCTTTGGTACTTGGGTCAACAATAAACTTCTTATAATTACAAGTTGTTTATGTGGTAGAATATATATTATCTGCAGAATTATATTCATGATTTAGATGTCATATATATCTTATATATCCAGTATATACATTCATTTATAATATTACATAACATTTAGAGGTAAGAAATGAAATGCACCGTTCATGGAGACGGTAAGCCGTGCGTACGCATGAATGCTACTTTCATTTTAATTTCATATTTAATGGAACTAAATCATAATGATATAAATGTATAATATAATTCCAGTATAATATAGTGTATAATACCATTTTCTTCATCCTTTATACATCCCACATATGGAATTAACGATTCAAATCACTTTGAGGGGGCGGTAGTCCGCACTTCCTAAAATGAAATTATCGCGTTTTACCCATAACGGAAATCATAAAGTATTCCATAAATGAGAAATACAGAAGCATAAGTAAAACATAAACATATTATATATCATATATAAAAATAGTGACATCTTAATGGCCACCTTTGAAGGTGTTATATGAGTGTTGAACAATCATCGTTACGTGAGGCAGAAATTCGCCATCCACAGAAACCGTATGTTCTTTAACCATTAGATGTAGGTGTGTGTAAGTGTATCTCGAATACTTATTATAACAACATCCTAGTATATTTAGGATACTGGCGTTTTTACAAAAGAAATGAATAAAAAGAGTTTAGGGGGTTGGAGAAGAAAAATAAAACAAAACAACATTAGATAAGACATTACCTCAAAATTGGGTAACTCTTTTTGATTTGAGCCAAAGGCTTCCTTGAGAAGAGTTCTGCCCAAAGTGATGCTTCTAGAAGTAATAGGGGGAAGTTGGGAGAGTATTTGGGCAGGGTTTGGCCGAGCCAAATGGCTTGAAGGTGTGAATAAGGTGGAAGAGGTGGGGGCCTTTTATAAGAGGAGAGGAGGGGCTCTTTTGGAAAGATTGAAATGTTACATTATTATACATTGCTTTTCGGATTCTAAAGGTCCCACACTTATATAATTCGTGGATATGGTGATAAGGGTTATAAATCTCTTCATCCAATAGGCTTTGGACAAGTGTAAGCCTTGGATTTTGCATTATCTTCTCATTTTATTTAAATCGTTAAATAATGAGGTCATCGCTGCATCATAATGATGTCATAAATAATTTAATTTATTTATAATGTCTAAAAATTATAAAACAAATACTATGATGTAGGAAATCTTTGTATATTTATAATGAATATTTATAGTCAGAATTTGGACTTGTGTAACCCCACTTGAAAACCGTTTTAGTAAAATAACTCATGTTTGGGTCAATTTAATTTTAACATTAAATAAATATATATTAATGTCATTTTCCAACTAAAGTGGCTCCATGGGGTCCCCAAGTTGACCCATGGGTTTTCTGGGTCGGCCATGACCCATCCAATAGTAGTAGGACAAGTGTCAAGCTCATATCATATTATTAAAACATTGTATTTACCTTAAACTACACTAATTACCTCTAATCGCGATTAAGAACTTAAAAGTTACTATTCACCAAAAAATTATTTTAATCTCATTGAACCACATTTTACTTCTTAATGACAACCATGTATGTCGGATTTTTGAAAATCAAATCACAGAAGTGGTAATATTTCATTTAAACGAAAAATCCGTAATTTAACTAACACTTAGTGGTTTCACTATTCATCAAAAATTGAAGTTTTTCAGAACAATGCCAAAATTTCACCCTAAGCTATAATTGATATTCCGAATTCAAAAATGAGTTCTATTTTACAAAATTCCAAACGTATAAGTTTCATTAATTAATTTTATAATTAATTCCCGCTGTCACAACAAATAGCGTGTTTTTAAGAAACAATTTATATCAAAAGATTGGCAATTGTTTATGTCCAATTTCAATGTTAAATTAATTATAATGACCACAATTGGATAAAATGGTAAAAATATATTCTAATTATACTTTAAAACCACTAAATAGTATAATTTACCACTATAAATTATTTTGATTAAAAAAGTTGTTTTAAGTAATTTTCACTATTCATAAAAAATTGTAAGTTCTCAGAAAATTACAAAAAATTCAACTTTGGATAATTTCGATATTAAGAATACAAATATGAATTCCATTTTGAAATATAAAATTTATATAATTTTAAAAAGTGGTTATTACTATTCATAACAGCTACTTTGATTAGTTGCAGTGTGTTAGAACTCGAGGTTGTGCACAATGCAAGCTATTACATTATTGAATTAGAAGCGTATCATGGAAGCTCGGGGTGTTACATTCTCCCATCCTTCAATAAATTGCGTCCTCGCAATTTGAAATTTTTCTTTGTAAATAAAAGGTTGAAAAGAGAAAATACCTTTGTGGAAAACCCACATCGGAAATAAGATTAATAAAATTTAGCCTTAATAAGAGGGGAAGGGAAATGAAAAAGTCACCACCCAATTATGATCTCTATTAGGAGAACATTGGTGGTAATTAAAGACATATGATTGGTGGAAAAACATAAATATTTGTAGGGAGTGATTGAGGTCATCAATCACAATCAACTGTCAAATTGAGGGCCTCAAAGACATCAATCTATGTTGATTTAAAATATCATCAGTTCAACAAGACATAAGGTATTAGGATAACACATTTTTTTGTTTTAATATCCCTTTACTAAAGTTTAAGAATTAATTTATTCATTGAATAAGAGATAGATATATATATATATTTATGCTTGACAATTAGAGTTTCAACCTTCAACTCATCTTTCACTCAAAAGGATAATAGAACTCAAAAATATTATACTTATCCTAATTTTATAAGGTTACAAATGTTAACACATACCATTTAGATTAGCAAAATTATTTTGTAATAACCAGGGACTTCCTGTAGGCTAGTGGTAGGAAATAAAGGCCTGTCGCACTATGATTGTGGGTTCGATTCCTGTAGCTTTGTCCGACGCGACGGGTTATGCCCCACCCTGCAGGTTGTCCTTTTCCTAAAACTATAGTATCATAATATTCCAAAAATAATCTTCATAAATTTTTTTTACCTTAAACAATACTATCCAAAGATCAACTTAATCCACTCCAACCTTTATAGTTATCCAAAATACCTCTGTCCAGACTTTCTCTAAAAGGTCTCTTAATTCCAAAATCAATTTATCAGATTCCCCAAACAAAGTAAAGTTTCTCTTATTGTCACATACTAAAAATATAATTACCTTCATCATATTAAAACCTTACTAAAATCAACAAGTACTGCAGTACAATCCATATATATATATCACATTATTCTAATAACCAGAATATAATCCATGAGTCCAAAAGCACCAATACATTAGTTATTCTGCTTCAACTGTAGGAACAACATAATATTTTCCTTGATCCCTTGGTCTTTTCTGAGGTAAGTTTCCCTGATGCTTAGGGCATTTATTTGCATAATGACCCATTTCTCTACAATTGTAGCATTCAACTTTGACAGCCTCTTTCTTTCCCTTGCAATCACGAGCCTGGTGACCCTTTTCTCCACATTTATAACAAACTCCCATTCCTTTTAGGCAAGTACCAGGGTGATTCTTCCCACAATTATCACATAATGGAAAATCCTTCTTTCCCTTTTTCCCTTTATCTGTCACTTGTTCCACCGTTCTCTTCTTCTCTTTCTTTACTTTTTTGTCATAAGACTTAGAGAATTCCTTTTCTATCTTGATAGCACACGAGACAATATCTTCGTATGATGAGAAGGATTGTGATACTAAAGCTCGACGGAGAAATGGTTTTTACCCCTCAAATAAACGATCAATCTTACTCCTTGGGTTACGTATATAATCAGCAGCATGCCTCGCTAACCTTGTAAAGTTAGCCTCATACTTTGGGACATTCTCATCCTCCTTCTGCCTCAAACTCAGAAATTGCCTTTCCATATCTGCTCGATGGTCACGAGGAAAGTATTTTTCTAAGAAAAGCTCTTTGAACTCCATCCATTCCATATTTGATACGTCATCATATTCCTTTGTGTTTTGAATCAGCGACCACCACTAATCGGCATCTCCAGTGAGGCGGTAAACTGCCATGACAACCTTCTCCCTTTTGCTACTCCCCAAGGCATGGAATATTTTCTATAAGGAGTTTATCCATTGCTCAGCTACTAACGGATTTGTACCCCCATGAAATGTTGGTGGTTGTTGCCACATGAAGCGGTCTAACATTGATCCTCCACGTTGCGGATCAGGGTTCTCCATACGAGTAAGGTTGTTATTCATAACCTGCGTGAGTTGTCCCGGTACGCTGAGAAGCTGATCGGCACCAGTTGCATCACCAGCCCCACTATAATTATCTTGACCAGGAGGGAAATCCCTACATGGAGTGCGTGGATTGATACGGTTTCTATTTATTCCACTAGGCGCCATTTCTAAACAATGGCATAAACTAGATCAGTTTATGAATCAAAATACATAATCCCATACTCATAAATCAATTAACATAAATTGAACTATTTATGGATATAATCCATAATCATAAAAATGTTTTCTTTTAGGAAGTATATACTCATAAACCCTTCATAATGATTTCTAAAGAAAATGAGAGTTATCCTAGGCATATCCCCCGGGAGTGTCGTAACCAAGAGTGTAGCAAGGCCCGTTGTCGTGCACCAGTTCCCGTTCAAGTCTAGCTCAAAGCGGTGTTTTCGGGTTTTACCCCTAGGTACATCTGTTCCAGAGCCACCTCTACCTGCTCGTATCCAGACTGGGATGTATTGCTTGGAAAACTCACAACATCTCTACAATACCAAAATTCTAGGAAGTTCTTCTATACTAATCCTCAAAGTCTATCTTCAGGATATGTGCTCTAATCAGAGTTTATCTAAATCTAGGTTCCAAGGTTAGTACTAAACTGCCTCGGATACCAACTGTAACGCCCCGACCCCAGCTTCCCGGAGTCGGTGCATTACTTCGTAACATTGGCATGATCACAAAAGTTCAAGTCTCGAAATACCGATTAGTCTAGTAGCCTTGGAAACACTAGATACATTCGTAAACATTACATTACATCATAAAGTAAACAAACTACAATAACATGGTCTTGATAGTCCACAATCATATCCCTTTCTGACTACCCCTTCAGGTCACTCATAAATTACTTCTTCACATCCTGGAAAAATATTAAAACATTGAAAGGGGTGAGCTCAGATGCTCAGTAAGGATAACAATATTGCGGAAGCCTTCATAAATAAACATAAACATTTAAGGCAATGTATAACTAAAACAATAGCCTTTTAAACTTGCACATCAACATAATATGGAAAAAGTAAAATGAGATAATGCCATTTACTTCTTCACATGGATATTCTACTGGTCGAATAATCACATGCAATATGAATAACCACTTTCATAATGAGGAATGCATAATGCCAGACTATCATAACCACGTAGCCAAGGCCTCATGCCAAGACCACAAATAAGATTTTGTCAAGGCCTCGTGCCAAGACACTAGTTTGTCTCATGAGACCTGCCGATGCATCGAGGAGCTATAGCGGGCTCCACCAGTCACTTACTAAGTCCAATGCATTCCTTATATGAAAAATGGTATATAAACATTTAGGAATACCATTTTTTTAAAATACCATTTGAAATTAATTACGGTATCAAAATACCAGTTTAATTTTTAGAAGATACTTACATTTAAAATTGCTCAAATATACTCCAGTGTTTTTCTGAAAACATTATACAAGCTTCTGAAAACAAAATAACTAATTCT
Source organism: Viscum album (assembly GCA_963277665.1). NCBI lineage: Eukaryota > Viridiplantae > Streptophyta > Magnoliopsida > Santalales > Viscaceae > Viscum > Viscum album. The sequence continues at coordinate 1,138,139,824 of OY728166.1, forward strand.
GAGACTACTCGACTAATTGCAGGCCATGATGGGTCCACGCCCAATCCCTTCCTGTCTACCACACTCGAGAGTCGGGTTTTCTGAAAACATTTTTAAGCTTGCGTTAAGTACGTATACATTTTCACTAGATTTTCATATATTGGAGAGAAATATATCTATTTTGAAATCACTTAAAAATAAAATAATTATAAAAGAAAACCTTTTGAATAAACGTAATAGTCAAAGGGGTTTATACACCGTATAAAATAAAGTTGTGTATAAAACGAAATATGCCTCAATGAAAGGAGATTGAGATGAAGTCCTTACAAAGATCATTTTTAAGATAAAATAGATCTATTATGTGTATTCACTATAAGTACACATAAAGAAATTACCAATACAAGATAGGACATAAAAATATCATGACATAACTTGAATGTAGGAGATTAACCCAAAGAATGGAAGTTGGGTTAAGAAATTCCCTTACCTCGTGTCTGACTTGACTCAACCGTTCTTTAACCTCATGAATAATAAACTAGAGTTAATATATACCTTATTAAGAACCATTTTCAATTTCATTATCCTTTTTATATCACTTACTTACAATGATATGAACATTATGTAATTATTTAAGTTAATAACGGTCGTTTTGTCGATCTTTGGTACTTGAGTCAACAATAAACTTCTTATAATTACAAGTTGTTTATGTGGTAGAATATCCACTATCTACAGAATTATATTCATGATTTAGATGTCATATATATCTTATATATCCAGTATATACATTCATTTATAATATTACATAACATTTAGAGGTAAGAAATGAAATGCACCGTTCGTGGAGAGGGTAAGCCGTACGTACGCATGAACGCTACTTTCATTTCAATTTCATTTTTAATGGAACTAAATCATAATGATATAAATGTATAATATAATTAAAGTATAATATAGTGTATAATACCATTTTCTTCATCTTTTATACATCCCACATATGTCATTAACGATTCAAATCACTTTGAGGGGGCGGTAGTCCGCACTTCCTAAAATGAAATTATCGCGTTTTACCCATAACGGAAATCATAAAGTATGCCATAAATGAGAAATACAGAAGCATAAGTAAAACATAAACATAATATATATCATATATAAAAATAGTGACATCTTAATGGCCACCTTTGAAGGTGTTATATGAGTGTTGAACAATCATCGTTTCGTGAGGCAGAAATTCGCCATCCACAGAAACCGTATGTTCTTTAACCATTAGATGTAGGTGTGTGTTAGTGTAGATCGAATCCTTCTTATAACAACATACTAGTGTATTGAGGATACTGGTGTTGTTACAAAAGAAATGAATAAAAAGAGTTTAGGGGGTTGGAGAAGAAAAATAAAACAAAACAACATTAGAGAAGACATTACCTCAAAATCGGGTAACTCTTTTTGATTTGAGAAAAAGGCTTCCTTGAGAAGAGTTATGCCCAAAGTGATGCTTATATGAGTAATAGGGGGAAGTTTTGAGAGTATTTGGTAAGGGTTTGGCCGAGCCAAATGGCTTGATGGTGTGAATAAGGTGGAAGAGGTGGGGGCCTTTTATAAGAGGAGAGGATGGGCTCTTTTGGAAAGATTGAAATGTTACATTATTATACATTTCTTTTCGGATTCTAAAGGTCCCAAACTTATATAATTCGTGGCTATGGTGATAGAGGTTCTAAATCTCTTCATCCAATAGGCTTTGGACAAGTTTAAGCCTTGGATTTTGCATTATCTTCTCATTTTATTTAAATCGTTAAATAATGAGGTCATCGCTGCATCATAATGATGTCATAAATAATTTAATTTATTTAATGTCTAAAAATTATAAAACAAATACTATGATGTAGGAAATCTTTGTAGATTTCTAATGAATATTTATAGTCAAAATTTGGACTTGTGTAGCCCCACTTAAAAACTGTTTTAGTAAAATAACTCATGTTTGTGTCAATTTAATTTTAACATTAAATAAATATATATTAATGTCATTTTCCAACTAAAGTGGCTCCATGGGGTCCCCAAGTTGACCCATGGGTTTTCTTGGTTGGCCATGACCCATCCAATAGGAGTAGGACAACTGTCAAGATCATATCATATTATTAAAACATTGTATTTACCTTAAACTACACTAATTACCTCTAATCGCGATTAAGAACTTAAAAGTTACTATTCACCAAAAAATTATTTTAATCTCATTGAACCACATTTTACTTCTTAATGACAACCATGTATGTCGGATTTTTGAAAATCAAATCACAGAAGTGGTAATATTTCATTTAAACGAAAAATCAGTAATTTAACTAACACTTAGTGGTTTCACTATTCATAAAAAATTGAAGTTTTTCAGAACAGGGCCAAAATTTCACCCTAAGATATAATTGATATTCCAAATTCAAAAATGATGTCTATTTTACAAAATTCCAAACGTATAAGTTGCATTAATTAATTTTATAATTAATTCCCGCTGTCACAACAAATAGCGTGTTTTTAAGAAACAATTTATATCAAAAGATTGGCAATTGTTTATGTCCAATTTGAATGTTAAATTAATTATAATGACCACCATTGGATAAAATGGTAAAAATATATTCTAATTATACTTTAAAACAACTAAATAGTATAATTTATCACTATAAATTATTTTGATTAAAATAGTTGTTTTAAGTAATTTTCACTATTCATAAAAAGTTGGAAGTTCTCAGAAAATTACAAAAAATTCAACTTTGGATAATTTCGATATTACGAATACAAAAATGAAGTCCATTTTGAAATATAAAATTTTTGTAATTTTAAAAAGTGGTTATTACTATTCATAACGGCAACTTTGATTAGTTGCAGTGTGTTAGAACTCGATGTTGCGCACAATGCAAGCTATTACATTATTGAATTAGAAGCGTATCATGGAAGCTCGGGGTGTTACAATTTTAAACTATAACTCAGTGTTTTTTCACTATTCATCAAAAATTGAATGTTTTCAAAAAAATACCAAAAATTCCCCCTAAACTAATTTTGATATTCCGAATCCAAAAAATGAAGACCATTTTGAAAGATAAAATTTATAAAATTTCAAGAAGTGGGTATTACTATTCATAATGGCTAGTTTTATTGGTTGTAGTGTGTGTTAGAACTCGAATTTGCGTATAACACACACTACTGAATTATTCAAATCGAAGCATACCATGGAAGTTTGGGGTGTTACATCAACCATTAATTAACTACTTAGAAACTAACAAGAAAAAAAATAATATAGAACAAAAAAAAACAAAAATAGAAAATATTTAATTTAAAAGTTACCAAGCAGTATTTCATGTATGCAAAAAAAGGGAGATGCCTCAAACAACAACCCTTCCAGCTTGCTGCCACAATAATACCAATGGTTGTTCAGCTGCATACAAGATCATCAAGTATAAAATTGATCAAACTCTCAACAGTTGGTTCTATTACACATCTAGTGCCACCCCAGGATCTAATCAACACCACCACATAACCCATACAGGGAAACAAAGAGATTCCTAATGAAAATCATTAAAAATGATCAACCGGTTTACATATTCGACCAACAGTGGTCACAATGTTCCTATTTTTTGAATTTTTAACTTGGGAGATCCCATAAGGGTTAATTTCATCATAAATCTATTTAAGAATCCAGGAATATGTGATTAACCATTTTTTTATGATTCACCTTTTTAATCGCTACCATGTCCAGAAAACAGATCATTACCACTGCACAAAAAAGGAAAACCAACAGCCCTGATTTTCATTAGGCGTAAGTATGTACAATTCACAATGAAAATAATAATAACAACAACATCATGTCTTCCCCATCACATTTCCATTCAATATATTTTTATTATCATTGTTAGAAGATGGGTTTCAACTATGTCTCATGGAAGCATTATCATACCCACCCCACATCATGCTCGTAAAAGAGAGAGGGTGGTTGAATTTACTATGTTGATGGTGATCATGATTTATTAATCAAAACAAGAACCTATATTAGAACTTGATATATACCTCCCAGTTTCCTTAAAATAGGGGGTGATATTGGAGCAGTGAAACCCCAAGGAAGGGATGATTTAAGGAGTGCAAATTGATCTAAAAAATATTGGGAACAGATGAGGGATTCGAGTGACTCGTACCAGGGAATAAGAAGGTAGTACTAAGGAAAAAGGATATCTTGTCCATTAAAATTATTTAATGGACCATTGATTTATGATATGATAATTTTTTCTATTAATGATTTGATCGCATTAAACCACACGTTTTGTCCATGTAAAGGATTAACCACCATTAAATGGAATTAAAATAGGAGTTATGGCCATTGAATCGGCCATAGAGACCTTAAAACTAGGCTATAAATTAATTTTATGTCAAAGGATACATTGAAGGGTCAAAAATGTAGGAAATTGGGAACATTGTACACCAAACATGAAATTTGACACAGTTTTGGATGACTCACTATTCTGGAAACCACATTGGTCTGGAAACACTGTAGAAACTATCTAGTCTAGAAACTCTATTCATGAACTAAAAATTAGGAAAAGGGTATAACATGCTATTGTAAATAGCCTACTATTCTTAACACACTTTTCATGAACAAGAATCTTGGAAAAGGAAAAGGCCTTCTATTAGAAATAACCAACTATTCTGGAAACACTATTCATTAACTAGAAATTTGGAAATGGAAAAAATCCTGCTTTTTTAAATATCCTACAAATATGGAAACACTGTTAATGAACTAGAAATTTGTCAAAGTGTTGGGAATAAGTCAACTTGACCACGCATAAGACATAAAACACATGATTTCAGAAATTTAATGGACTGGATAGGTCTGTGAAATTCCTTTAGATACCAATCATTATATTCTCATTATAGAGAATTAAAAACCAATAAGGAATAAAAGTGGGTACTGAACAACCACCCTGCAAGATACCTCTTAGGGGAAACCCACCCTGAGTTGATTGAAATATGGAATAAAATGTTGTTATCCGAGAACACCCCTCCCCCCCTAAGAGGAATTACATTTAAAAAACGATACTATCCATAATGATCACATTGTCCCGACACATGGGTTAAGGATTTCCTTCCTATATGTCTAAATATTATCCGCTTTAAGAGGAACAGACTTTCTCACACTGATTTATTCACACCCACATTAATGCATCCTTATTAGAAGTCAGGTCCACCCTTCCCCACACTTTCAGAAAGATCACACACATCCCAAGAATAAAGGTAATAATAATTCCATATCCAAACATATCAAACATAACATCATATAAAAGGTTAAAAATAAAAGCATTAATGAAAAACTCTTCACAATAACCTAAAAAACAATAGTTACAAGACACAAATATTGGACTCCCACTCCCATGTACTCTCCTCAATGTCACTGTTTCACCACAAAACACAATCCAAGAGAATATGACGACCCACATAACACCTTCTCCTTAACGTCCCAGATCTCTAACAGTTGCTCCTTGAAGGTCATATCACCTTCAACATAGATCTCACTCTAATAGATGACATGTGAGTCATCATGAATATAATGATAGAGCTGTGATTCATGGAAAAAACATGTATCTAGATCATCTTCCAGGGAAGTGCTATATGATACATCAATTCCTTGAATGGACCAACCAACCGGGGAGGAAGCTTACTCCCTCAGCCAAAAATTCTCTACACATAATGATGGGAAACCTTTAAGAAAACATGGTCTCAAACCTCTAACCCTAAATTCATCCTCCTTTGAACAAAATTTGACATCATCCGGTCCTGAGTTATCTTCTTCCTCTAACACACATACTGATATTTTTATGTAGTGTTCTGCACCACCTCCATCCCAAGAACACCATCCTCACCAACCTCTGTCCAGCACATGGGTGAATGACACAACTATCCTTAAAAATCCTGAAATAGTGTCATTCCATTGGTAGAGTGGTTGATATTTTCTGTTAGAAAACCCTAACCGTGGAATGTGTTTTACCCATGATCCCCCAAAATCTAGAACACATGCCCATAACATGTCCTCCAACTTCTGGATAATCTGCTATGTCTCCCATCTGTATGGGGGTTCAAGGAATTGCTAAGGTGTAGCTGGGTTCCAAAATCATGATGTATCCACTCCATATTCGTGAGGTAAACCACATATCAAGGTCAGAGAAAATTGACCTCAAAACTCTATGAATCCACACCACCATATCTATGTACCCTTTTGCTAATGAACATACCGGTCTCGACTCTTTAATCACCAGGAAGTGAGTCGATTTCCTCATTCGATCCACTGCTACCAAGATAGCTTCATAGCCTTCTAGAGTCTTGGGTATTCATGTAATGAAATCCATTGAGATATCATCCCGCTTCCACTTGGGGACATCTAAAGGCTATAATAAATGTCTCGGAACACGGTGTTCAGCCTTTACCAGCTGAAACAACAAGAACATTTCCACAAATGACGCCACTTCCTGCTTCACCCAAGGAAACCTAAATGGTCCCCTCAAGCCTCAGTGCATCTTGGTAACATGAGGGTGTACTTATAGGGATGATCTATGCAACTCACAAATACCATCCCCACACATCACCTTTGGAACAAACATCCACCCACAGAAAGGCATCTGATTCTAACCATCCTCTGACCACCTTTTAGGAGGATTTCCATGTTCAACACGATCACACATCACATAAACCTTTGAGTCTCCCCACAGAGACTCCACCACCTACCTCATCATAGATGACCGCACCTTCATCAAAAAAATAGCCTCTTCCACTATCCTCCCTCTCACCTAGGTGAAAGGAAACCAATACTCCCATATCTCTTCAAGCACTTATAGGCTCTCAAACTACTTCTTTCTATGATTGTTTGCTCATGTCATCAGCCAAATTGTTCCCCTTACCTTCGGTGTAAGGTGCGTCGAAGTCATAGTCCTGAAGAAACTCCATCCATCTCTGGTGAAACAAATTTATACTCTATGGGAAAAAATAGACCTAACACTCTTGTTATTGGTGAAGACAACAATGTGCTCCCTGATGAGGTAATGCCACCAAAACTTCAATGAAAACACTACTGCTACAAAATTCATATCATGTGTGGCATAATTATACCCATTAGGACATAAATTCCTAGACCAATATGAGGTCAGTACCCACTATTGCATCAAAAAAAATCCAAAACCATGACCGGAAGAATCACAAAATACATAAAATAAAACTCCTTCATCTGGAAAGATGAGCACTAGAGTGATGAATAGTTTCTATATAATATCATGAAAAGATACATAACATTGATTGATCCACATGATATCCTGTTCCATCCTAGTCAATACTATTAATGGAGATGCAACTCAAGAGAACTCGGGAACAAACCTCTAGTAATATCTTGACAAGGCTATGAAACAACGATCATCCACCATATTCTTGGGTGTTACCTAAGAAACAATTTCCACCACCTTTGAAAAGTCCACTGCTACCCCTTGTAGAGAAACCACGTGTCTGAGGATGTTCACTTCTCATGTAGATAAATTTCACTTGGAAAACACCCCATAGATTTGGTGGTGTCAAAGGTCCTCCAATACTATTCTTAGATGCTCAATGTACTGTTTTTATAAACTAGAGTGGATCAGAATGTCGTCAATGAACACTATGATGAACAACTCAAAAACTCATGGAAAACAATGTTCATGTGTCTCTTGCACACGACTGCTAGATTCATGACACCAGACGACATAACTACAAACAAAAAGTTCTCATACCTTCACCATAAATCAATATTCAGGATATCACTCTCCTTGGTGATATCCAGAACACAATTTTATATTAGAGATCCATCATGCTCCCAAATATTTTTCAAAGATGTCATCTTTCCTTGGGAGAGGATAACAGATCTTGACTGTTACCTGATTCATCCTATGGTAGTCAATGCATTAGCTGAGACCACCATCAGATTTCCTCACAAAAAAACTGGAGCACCACATGATGACATTATAGGTAGGAAAAAACCATTCTTTATCAGGTCGTTAGTCTGAAACTACAACTCTCGCAACTCAAAAGGCACCATCAGATAGGGAGCCATTGAAATCGGATGAGCACCAGTTTGTATGTCTATCCCGAAATCAATTTCGCGTCATAGGGGTAGAGTCACAACCCATTTTGGGAAGTCATCGAGAATCACTCTAAAAACTACTCAAAATCCCACATTATCTGCATCTACTGACTCCACTGACAATCTGTCCAACAAAGAAAGAAGAGGCTCCACATGCCAGCTTACCATCTGAAAACTCTGATCTTAGAAAAAAGCAAGGCATCGAACTTCATCATTGGTAAACACAACTCTTCTTTGGAATAATTTGATAATATAACACATAGATAATAACCAGTCAATTACTAGAATGACATCGTACAAATGAATCTGCAATGGAAGAATATCACTACTAGACTGATGTGCCAGTAACATCAATATACTTCCCCAACACACATAAAACCAACTTGTCAGACCACCAAATAGTGTAGTCAACACTAATAGAACAAGAATTATTTCTGAATCCATACAAATAGAATGGTAAAAATCGGGTTCAAAAAAGGAGTTTGAGGCCCCAGAATCAAACGTAGATGATATAAGAGTCTGGAACAAAAAGGTCGTACCTCGAATGTCCTCCGGCCCCACTAGCACTGCTATCTCAATAGCATGAAACTGTCTGCACCCTGATCATCTTCATTTCTACTATATAACACCTCCTCCACCATTCCCTAGTCTAGTTCCTTGAGGAGAACCCTGAGTTTGGCCTCCCTCTGCAACATCTGTTCTCATAAGGGCATGGGCCTATTCATGAAATTGACTCACTGGAAATTGTTTTTGTTGTAGAGGGCACTAAAACTACCCACACCCACCATACTGATCTTGAGTAGGAAACCGACTCTTAATGTGCCCGAAAACTCCATAGGAAAATCATATCATTATTGGGACCATAGTAAAAGGGAGATGACTAAAGGATGAAAACTAGAACTGCGGAGTTCCACTCCCCGCTGGTCGAAACCAAGAAGGCCTTGTCATAGGAAAGCTTTTGCTGACTGCCTTTTCCTTTGTTGAATCAGGTTGGCTCACCTCTTGTGGCCGTCCTCTTTGTGAGTAAATCCTTTCTCCCACCTCACACTTCTTCTACACTGCCATGTACATCAGTTGTGTAAAGCAAGTAATTGAAAAATGAATATTTGGTCGAAGCGACTACTGTAAACGTCTTTCCCAAGACTCCTCATCTGGAAAAAGGTTTGGAGAAAAATTCAAGAGATCTATGAACTTGATTCCAAATTCCCTCACTAACATACTTCCATGCTGAAGGGACTGCAATTAATGTCACATTTCATCTTTTTCTATAGAAAAAAAGAATTCCTCTCGAAACTCATTGTTGAAAATGACACACGAAACCCTTGTCTCTTTATTTTCTCTGAGGTAAACCTTCCACCACTGATACACTAATCCTCTCATCTAGCTGACTACCAATGGGACCCAATACTCCCTCATAGAACAGATCATAGATAATGTGAACTTCAACTCTACAAGCCAACCATTTGTTTCTATATCAGATATGATTCCTTCGTATTTACTAAGGGTCTATCACGGGAAGGAATGCAGAGTTCGCTACCACCTCTCATCTTCCTCCTCTCAATTATCCTTCTACTGATCAGATGTAACATCTAGCTAAGCATCAACTACCCGTTCCACATGTGGATGACATCTAGGTTCCATAACATCAAGGTAAACAAGGAATGTCTATGCCTTAGTTTCAAGGAATTTTATATATTATTGTATATCATCTTATTAAATTTTATCACCATGAAATCCCAATTCAAGTAATGAAAAATTCATTATGATGCATGTAACTTTCCTATGGTCTCTACCCTGCAACCAATGAAGGCTCACATGGTCATTCGGTAGGCTCAGAGTCCATGCATCGGATTCCGGTGGGACCTAAAATCCCATGTCCTAGAAGGCCTTCCCATGACTATTTAACACATCCAGATTTCAAAGCATTGTTTCCCTACCATCCCATGCAATTTTCATTATGCCAAATTCGATACTTTATATAGTCTCTCAACAATCACCTTTGATACCATTTTTTAATGAAAATATTTTGGAAAGATGAGATACGGGGCACAAAAGTTCCCCACCCATCCTTCCTCAAGAAGAATATGAGATACTGACCCTTGAGTCCCACCTTTAGTAGGTTATGGAGTGGCGACTAGCACCAATTGTATATATTTTCACAAAAAAGGATCCGTTACACTTTATCTATTTTAAAAATATTATGAGATATGAGAATCCAACCACCAGACATTGAGGAAAAATATGTAATATTATAAACCCAAAGCCAAACCCGCAATGATGTTTTATGAAAAACTAAAACAAATGTACAAGAATCTACAAATTTCAATACCAACAAGGAAAAAGTAAAACTGAGAAGCATCATGAAAATTGAGAAGCAACCAGTAACAACACCCAAGGTACAAACTTGTAGGGTCCGGCATCATCCTCAAAGCCCTCCTTGAAATCTGATATTAAATTTCGGGTGAGCATACAAGTATACTATGTAGGGAACCAAAATTTATCATTCATAAGTGTGGAGACATTCTATTTCCCAATAAAAAACAGAATAAACAAGACACCAAGAAAACAAAATAACCACCCACCCTCACTAGGCACACTTTCCAAATATCTCATTCCATATACATTGTAGTATTGCACATAATTATAGTACACACTACACCACCCTCCCACTGGACATCTAAACATACTATGCCTCAAATACCCACCGCATGTTCCACTTCCATATCCTTCCCTCACATACCTGGGACCCATCCATCCACATATCATGCCTGGAAACTACATGGACATAACTGCAAAACCAACCCATATACACTTGGTCCCTATCAAAAACATATCCCAAAATGTTTTACCCATAAACAAATGGGATCCACAATAGTCACAAATATCGCTCGATAAAACCTAGGACTCATTTAGAAGAAACATGGAAAACTATTACCACACCTCTCACATAAAGAAACATGGGCATCATACTGAAGAAACTTTGGAAAATTATTCCTTACAACGCATTGGCCTCATATCCATAACATAAAACAACCAGAAGGTTGTGGGATAAAAAACACACATGCCCAATGAGTGTTGTGATAAAGTAACCCCCTCCGGACATCACAGCATCTCAGAGAGGGATTAGAAAGGAGCTAACAACTAGGAAAAACAACCTACCCCATGAGATGGGGCTGTTTTACACTAAGTGATCAACATGGGTTGGGTTCTCTCTAAAGATGATGAAAATACATGACTAGTACTGAACACACACTCCTCAGATATTATTTCTTATAAAACAATGATCCAAGCACATCACACAACATTACCACCCCTATGACATCCATATAAAAACAATACCAATACTCCCCGTTCATGTTATTATGTTTGAAAATTTACAATTCAACTATTACTTCACTATTGGGAAACAAATAGGCATAACCACAACCAAGAACAACAACAAAACAGGAAAAACAAAGAAATGATTTAACAGTTCACATATGATTTTCCTTGTATGAAAAAAACCAAGGTAGATGCCGCAAACCACGTCCCAACCGGCTTGCAAACACAATAGAACCAAAGGCAGTTCTGATGCCTACAAGATCATCCAGTTTAAAATCAATCATCCTCTCATTAGTTAGTTCTATTCCACATTTAGTGCCACCCAGTGATCTCAATAAAACAACCAAATAACCCGCAAATATAACCAAACAGGTTCATCAAGAAAATCATTAAAATAGATCAAACAATTTCTATATTTTAACAAAACTACTCTCCATGTTTCTCCCTTTCTTTTGTATAACATGTGTAATCAAGTAAGGGTTACATTCCTCAAGAATCCATTTAAACTGCTAGGTATATGAGATTAACACTTTTTGTCATGTTTCACCTTTTCAATCACAATATTGTCCAGAAAACAAAGCATTACCAGTGTGAAAAAAGGACCACCAACAACCCTAATCTTTAGATGTCTTAAGACTAATAAATTTAAAAAGAAAAAAAGAATAATAAAAAATCATATATACTTGACCCTTCCATTTAATAATAATTTATTATCATTGTTAGTGGTCGGGTTTCAACATTCTCTCATGTATGAATTGTCATACCTACCCCATAAGAAGCATGCTAATGAGAGACAGAGGTAGAATTTCCTACCTGGATGATGAAAGATAATCGTTTGTTCCTCATGTTAGGAAATTATATTGGAACATGATCGATACCACCCATTTTTTCCAAAATATGGTGGGGGTGAAATAGGATTAGTGAAATCCCAAGTCACAGATGATATGAGGAGTAGATATTGATCCCACAATTGCTTGGGAATATAGGAAGGGTTTGAGTGTCTTGCACTAGGTAACATGAATGAGGAGCCAATGAAAAAGTATATCTTATTCCATAATACGATTTAACAGAGAGAATATTTAAGATATTTTCAATTTTTCCATTAACGATAAGATTAAATTATACCCAGCACTTTGGCCAACTTAATGTTTCCCCACCATTAAAAGTAATTAAAATAAGAGTTATGGACTTTTAATCAGCCATGGAATCTATAAAATGAGGAATTAAGTGCATATTATGTCCATGGAAACAATATAGGGGAAAACTATTTGAATATGGAAACACTATACAAAAAACATGATATTTGGAAATGTGTTGGATGAATCAGTGTTATGGTAACCTCAATGATATTGAAACACTGAATAACAAAATTTTTCTAAAATCACTATTCATTGACTAGATATTTCGGAAAGGGAATAGTATAATGTTTCAAATAGCATACTGTTATGGAAATAATGTTCATGAAATAGAAATTTGGAAAATAAAAAATCTTGCTTTTAAAAATAGCCGACAATTTTAGAAACTATATTCATGAACTAGAAATTTGGAAATGGAGAATCCTACTGTTGGAAATAGCATATTGTTCTATAAATAATGTTCATGAACTAGAAATTTGGAAAAGTGTTGTGAATAATTCCCAGTGACCTCCCAAAACACCTCAAACAACAGATTTCAGCAATGTAGTGGATCGAAGAGGTCCGACCCATTACAAAAACATTGATTGTATTCCTTCTCTCATAGGAAGTAGAAAATTAATATATGTGATTAAATTAATTTGACAAAGTCCACATATAATATTATTCAAATATATTAAAATGAAATTATATTTAGCTTCTTTTTAAGCACACCATGTTTCTGTTTATTTTTTGTTTTCATATGATTTTTTTAAACTTTATATAAATATTTAATTCATGATTAATCAATCAGATAATCAGGCATCCTATCCAGCATCCATAATTATGACCACTAAAACAGGGTTCATAGATCATTGACATTTCATTATTTAGATATATCATTGAAACCCCTAATTATATTGATATTTTAATTAGTCTTTCTTGATATTACCAGACTTATTAAAAAATTAATCATCTGATAAAAATTTTTTGGTTAGAAAAAAGAAAATATAAAAAATAGTTAAGTTAATTATGTTCTTTTAAAATATTTTTACAAATTCAAATTTTACCTCTCTTATTGAAGTATTATCATTTTTGATCAAACATTTTTATAAGAGAATTATAAAAGAAGAGGAGAAAATAATTTATTGTGGTTTAGGGAATTAAGAACCCCTAGTCCACTCCAACTAAGATATCTTAAGGAGCTTAGTGATTTTCACTAAAAAATATTCTTCTCATAAGGCCAATACAATTGAGTACATAAATTTGGCACATTTATCATATATATTTTAAAGGCCCTTAAAATTATTTTATAGGATACCATGAATTTCAAAATCTTAGTTCATGAAGCAAACTCCCAACCATGACTTTATATGAGTACCTGATACTCCATGAAATCCTGATAAATTGATTTTATGGAAAAAAAGATTGAACACATATTTTCAACAGAAACTAATAGCTAATAGATATTCATATTCATATATTTGATTCACTAATAATGAAAAACCTCAGAGTTATCAAGGATTCAAATGACATTCAAGAAATATTTCAACAAAAAAATAGTAGTATCAAAAATATATCAATAGTCACACAATACTTGAACCAAACATCTATATATATAAATGGTGGATATTATTAACAGTATATTTTAAAAAATAAATTAGTAATATAAATGATATAAATTTCATATTTTTTAAAAGATAAAATTGATTTAATTTTAATTGAATATATCCAAGAATAACAGATGATAAATCATTAACTATTATACATTAAAACGTTCAAATAAATTTATAATATCCCTTAATGGTAGGATCTATTTAATTTGTTGAACATGAACAATAGAATTGGGAATTAAGCAGATTGAATGTGATATTTAATTGTAGTTCATCCCATGCAGAAAACATGGAAAATAAATTAAAATTAAAATTCATCATTGAAAAATACTGAAAAAGGTTTAATTCAAAAAATAATAGTTTAAAATGTATGGATAATATCAAAATGTTGACTTATTGGTCCATATGTAACATTCTCAAATGAATGGTTACATACAAAATGTATAGTTCCCAATCTATACCTTTTCAGCAGTATAAGGTACATGATTAATATGTTTATTCAAAACATAGGTCTTAAGAAACATACATTACACTTAGAAATATAGCTTATGAATAATCATACCAGATTACATAAGAATGTATATAGAATATTTTAGATAAAAAATACATAAAACATGAAAAACATATCATAGAATAGAATCCAGATAAACAAATAAATAAAATTTAGTATCAATCAATGGGTATTTTTGAGAATCATAATCAATAAGGTTAATATATTGTTATTAAAACAGCATATTCCCAACATTCTCATTATGATTATTGTTAAATGATAAATGAAGATGAATATATATTTTCATGAAAATATCACAAAAAATATTTTAAATTAGTTATTAGTAGATTAATGATGGAATTAGAATGAAGAACTAGAAATGGTGTTCCAATATGTTATTGATCCATGACCAAAACGAATTAATATTTTAATTAGTATATGTGAGTATATTTTAAATATTTTAAATTTTTCGATTCATCATTGCACAATATTTCCATATATAATGTAGAAAAAATTAGGGAATATAGAGAAGTGAAGATTTTTTTTGAATTATTTAAATGGAAGAATTTTTATTTTCGGGGGATTTTGAAATATGTATACATTGAAATTAAAAAATAAATATTTTAGGTATTTTAATTTTAAAAAAATTATTCTAATAAAAATTATTGAATGGAGAATTTGGGTTAAAATTTCTGAAAGATTAAAATTAAGGATTTAACAAGCCTTAGATTTTGAATATTATAAAAATGCTTGAATGGTTCATAGGAGACATGCTGATATTTCAACTAATATAATTATACATTAAATATCTATAGAAAAGTAAAAAATAAGAGAGTGATAAGTTTGAAACTGTAATTGAGGAAATATTATTCAGGTGTCTCAAAGAAGATTATCCAACCAAATTACAATATTCATTAATTAAATGATTGAAATTTTGGAAACAAGAACTAGTATAGGCTGTTTTCACTTAATAAAAAAATAAGATTTGAAGGGGATGTGTATTTATTTCTCTATATGACGAATAAGAATAATTGTCTATGTTGGTCATAATTTTCAGAATAAGAAGAAGGTTATGTGCATTCTTGGTTCCCAAAATTGATGTGTATTCTTACAGTGTGGTGATGTGATGACAATTATGTGATAAAAATGTATGACACACGTAAATGAAAAGAACTATTATTTATTTACACTATGATTTGGAAGAAGGTAACATATAATTATTATCAAATAAGGGATGGATAAGTGGTGTTTTTTTATATTTTTTCCATGTAATAGAAGGGGAATTTAACTGGGAAATACTGAAACATTCAATATTACTCTCAACTTATGGAGGATCTACTTGGTTTTGAAATGAAATTGAGAAAATTGATGACTATCTATATAAGTTTTATAATTCTATATCAAGGCACTCCACGTGGTCTAGGTTATCACAATTCCATGATATAACGATTGTTTTTATTTTCCCAATTAATGTATTGGGAACTATAAATTGGATCATTATTGTTTTGGAGGAAACCCACAATATTTAGAAACTAATGAGAACATAAAATTTATGTACCTTTAATCAAAATGCACAACAATGACTATCCTATTAATCAAAATTTTATCATACTAAGTCTCTTATCAACATTACATGTGTAAATGAAAATGAAAAGATGGTTATAAAATGATAGAATCTTGATCTTATCCAAACAAAGTGATTTATGGATAAGATTAATTCGAATCAAAACTACACCAATGTTGATTCATCACATATTATTACTGAGTATGACCCAAGTAATCCAAAAATTTAGTATTATATTGAGGATCACCTCTTTTTGGATTCCCTATCTTATTTTTCCCTCAATTTAATAATTTTAGTCTTCTTATTGTATTTATAATGATGTATAGTTTTATTGATTTTTCCTTTTCAGCAAGTCATAATTTTATATTTTCCAATACCAAGATGAAAATGATAAAT
The DNA here is from genome assembly GCA_963277665.1 of Viscum album. Classification (NCBI taxonomy): domain Eukaryota; kingdom Viridiplantae; phylum Streptophyta; class Magnoliopsida; order Santalales; family Viscaceae; genus Viscum; species Viscum album. The sequence continues at coordinate 1,138,156,421 of OY728166.1, forward strand.
AAAAATAATAAAAACTAGAAAATTATATCCCTATTATCAAAAAATCAACAGTGTTTAGTGTTTTAATGGTAATATTTATAAGAAAATATATTTTGATTAGAAAGACAACAATTAGTTATTTGATGAACAAATAATGAGATTGTAATCCCTTCCTCATGAAGGTATTTAAATAATAATACTAAAATTCATGAAGAAACTATCCTCATGATTAATATTAAATCATTATTTATTAATGTTTTATCAATAATATCTTTTAAAATATAAGCCTATTTATTGATTGTTTTTTCATTGCATTACCAATAAAATAGTCTCTTTTATGTAATTATATAAGGATGAAGGAATAAAAATTATATCTTGAAGATTATATGGGGAACAAGAAGAATTATATTAAATTATATGTTCTAGAATGTATAAACCTCTCCATATAGGGTATATACAAATGAATTATTAATATAGAGATTGTGATATGTTTATTAAAATGTGAGAAAATTTGGTATAAAATGTTAATGATAATTAATAAAGTAAGAAGGCTGATGATGAGAGGATACATGAACGTGAAAAAACTAAAAATAATGTATATATGTCAAGGATTATATTTCAGAGTAAAAAAGATCAAAGATGCTGACAACATTCTATGATAAATGATTAAAATCAATGAAAAAATAATATAATATTGGAATAGTGGGTATATATAATGATTTTTTTAGAATTAATATTAAAATAAAATTATGTATAATTAATTTATATAATTGGAAATAAAATTAACCCATCTAGAAACTTCACATACCAGGTTTCATAATGGAAAATAGAATAATGAGCTTCTTTCAACCTATTTTTATAAAGTATTATTTGGATAAAAATCCCCCAACTCATGATACAAATATTATGAAACCATTTTATGATATCACTCATGTAACTATGTTGAAAAAGGTATTACCCATCCTAATGCCTGATAATGTTTCTAAATATGATTTTTTTTATAGTTTTGGATCAAATATAAACTTTCTATAAGTATGGACGAATTAAAGTGGTGTTAATACTAAAACAATGTCTATGGTGAATAAAATAGGAATAATGGATGTTTTTTCACCATGTTTTTCCAAATTAATAATGAATGGGGAAAAAAATATTTTTCATAAATTTGTAATGTATGCTGTTAAATCAAAATAATTGGGACTTTCATGTTCTTGATAATGGTATAATATATTCAAGAATTATGCAATTTAATTTTTTTATAATCATGTATATTGTAAAGCATAAATTAAGACCACATCGAGGGGTGATTTGGATAAAAATAAACATAAATAAGCAAAGAAGATTATATTTACATTAAATTCATATAATATAGATGAATATCTTAAGATTATTTCAAAAGTGGGGTCGCATTATGGGTTTATTTATGTATCAACATGTATCATATCAAAAAATGAAAATAAATGATGATAGAAGTTAGTAAATAAGATAAAAAAATCATCGGGATAAAGGGAAAATTATAACTTTAATCATAATTATTCCATGAAATTCATAATAATAAAATGTTTTACAAGGGAAATAAAAATAAGAAAAAATAGGTTTACAAAAAGTTAAAATATATTAGAATGAGATAGAATTATAAAAAAACATTTGTTAATAAAATCACTCATTATTTGGTTTATGGAAACTCCAAATAATATTTTAATATATGCAATGATATAATTGAAATGTGGCCATATGAATTTGAGATAAAAATTATATCGAATAAGAACATGAAGTGAAAAGGGATAATGATAAAATGAATATTTCCCATGAAGACCCCAAATTTCATAATTTTTTTTAAATAAAATTAAACTATAATGATAATTAGTAATGTGTGTGAGGTGAAACGTGGTTAGAAAAACACTTACAGAATTTTTTATAATAATTCAATCGAAAGAATAGTTTCTACTGAAGAAAAAAGTTTCAGTAGAAGATAAATGTCCCATAATTACCATATAAACAAAACTTTCAAACATATTAAAATTTATGTGGTGATGAGGTAAACGTTTACAATAGATAATTCAATTATTAAAAAATGATTTGAGAAAAGTGGTTGTGAAATCCAAATCGACCTTAATATTAACAATGATAACAAAAGAGATCAAGCTTAATCTCAATTATAAATATATTGTATTTTTGAATAAAATATTGGGAATTGAAGGTAAATCAGTGTCTTTGGGGGATAATATGAGAAAGTGAGTCAGTTATAGTAGATTAGATATATTGATTTGGATGAAATTATATAAAAAATAATCTCACATTTTTCCCTAATTAAATAATATCATCTATGGTAATTATTTGATAGTGGTGAAAACTACACTTCCACATAAACACATATATACATGTTTCTATTTGTGGGGGATACTCATGTATTATAATAAATATTATAAAAATATTATATTTCGTGAATATTTAAATTACTCTTGAATATGATTACATGAGTTCCATTAAAAATTTATGTCCTTCTAGTTTTCTCATCCTTAGAAACATAAATAAATTTATTAAATAAATACAGGAAAAGTAATTTAAATCATTCTTATTAATGTGCTATTTTCTATGAAAATTAGTTTCTATTTCGAATTAAATAAATATTTTATTTAGTATAATTTTTTTGACCATTTGGATTTTGTGGTTGTAGGAATATTTGGTTATGTATTTTGTTGATATAAATAGGTAAAAATTTGTATCATTTAAATATATTTGAACATATGAAGCTATGAATAATTTTATGAAAGGTTATGTGTTCTTATATTATATTAACGTTCTATATCAATGTTAGTAGATATTTGGAAATGTTGTTGTTTAAATGAAATTTTTTTTATTCACTTATCATAGATGATGTAGAATTTGAGTAAAATGGTTTATTGTAGATTTCATAATGATAACTTATACCATTCTCCATAATAATATTATTTCTTTTAAATAATTGTGATACAAAGTAAAATGAATAATTTATTTGAATGGGGCTGATATTTGAATGGATTAAGGAGAAAAAATTTCATTTAAATTCAAGTGGGATTTTATAAAAAAATATACTGGTAGAGATTATTTACCCCAATATGTGTGTGTTTTATTTTTTGTTAATAATTTTTGTCAATATTTTTTTTAACAAAATACAAGGATAATGTTTCTATACTATTAACTAATTATGGAGATGATAATGTTTTAAGTATGAATGACGAGGAATCCAAGTTCTTTGACTATGCACTCACAATAATTCTATCCAATAATATTATGTTATTTAATATTGTAAGAAACTTCCCAGAAGAAAGTTTTTAAGTTTCTTGTTGTATTTAAAAATATCGTTCATAATTTCTTATTATTATTTTTAGATATATTCAATATTAAATTAGAACTAATATTTTAAAATTTGTGGAGTGATATAGATTATTTATCTCTTTGTTTTAAATATGTGATGATTATTGAGATTTTATTCAACAGATTAAAATTCTAATATTTATTGGTAAATTAATACTATGAAAAGAATTTTTGGAAATTAATGAATATTTTTTGATGGCCCATAAGTCATCATAAATTAAACTAAGACCCCTTTCTGTAATTAATATAATACTATAAATTCTTTTAAAATATTATAGCATGTATAAAAATCCAACTTTCTAATTATATAAAATATGATAAATCCTAGATACATTATAAAATCAACAAATATTAATAACCTCATACCTCTCCAGAAATCCATTAAATTAAATCCCCACAATTGAATATTTGGATACATTGTTAGCCAAAGTAAACCACAATTGTGACTTAAATCTACATAGGGGATTCATGTATGTATTTGGGATAGAATAATTAAAAGTAAGAGTGTAGCAATATTATACATAGCTAAACCCACATATTAAAATTGAAATTAATTTTAGGTAACATCACCAACATAATCTGTGATATTCTACCTGTTTCTAGAATTTCGAATCAGTGTATAAAGACGATTTTAGATGTTGAAATTTGATATTTATTTTATTGATTTTATATCACTATTTGGTTAGTATGATGATTGAAAAAACAAAAACTTTTAGGTCCACTAGGTTAGATACCCTAAGAGGGGGGGGGGATGGTGAATCAGGGTATGACAGATTAAAAAAACTGCCCCTATTGATCTAGTCTCACTGTTAAGAAAGACTCTATTCTCTCTCTTTCTTTGAGAAAAGTATAAAAAACTAAATAATTCATATGAAACAATTATTTTTACTTGGATCACCTTCACTGGGCTATGTCTAAGGAGTATACACCAACGATGTGATGATGTACCTAATCCACTAAAAGCACACAACCATTTACAAAGTTCAGGATAGATCACTTTTATTCCCACGCTCACTGGCTTTATAATGTTTAGGGTCATCTCACTGCATTTCCAAGGTTCACTTCCTATTTATCTCTCTGGATCACTCCTCGTCGAGAGGATCACCTTCTTCCTCTTCCTTTACTCACTTCTCCAGAAGGATCCACTACCAGTTTATATAATTGTAGGTCCATTCATTATCACTAATGAATACATCCTCTATTGTATGTAGATTCCCTTTTGAAGTCCAACTTTCACCCGTAGATGACTCTCAATTTGCACTAATGGTATCAGACAATATTCCAGCTATCACACAGCCCTAAAATCACTGTCGTACTTCTACCATACTTGGCGCACTTCTCCAAGCTGACGCGCAAGTTCTAACATGCAATTTCAAGCTGGAGTGCAAGTTCACCTAAACCACTTGTGCGACACTCGCTTCTTCAACTACAAACTTGCGCGACTCACAACCTTTTACGCCCAAAATTTTTTTGGCACACAACTATCAGCTGTCATGCTTCTTGAAATCCTGGGGCACAAGTGTCACCAAACCACCAGCACGACACCCCATTCTTCAACATTAAACTTGGGCTACTCACACCCTTTCTTGCCCAAACAGCTTTGGGGGAACAACTATCAACTGTAGCACAACATTTGAATATCTGTATACATGCACGACCACACCACCTACATGACTGGAGCTATGATTTTATCTATGTGTTGAATTATTTTCTGAATGAGGAGGGGTAAACCTCTATTTATAGGCATTTGGACACTCATAGCATTGGCACACATTTTTCCTCTTGGAGCGCATGTCCAGCAGCCCTAGTCTCTGTTGCCCTGGTCACTTGCGCGACCAAACCTAAAAAATGATTCAATGATACCTTGCAGGATTTTTTCCCAACAATCTCCCCCTTTGGGTTTGTTGAAAACTCTTCCATAAAATGATACATCTTTAATTCTTCAGCCACAATTTCCCTATTGCAATTCCAATAGTGATCAAGGATTTAATGAACACATTCTCTAAGCCCAAATGAGCAATGCTCGGTGTGAGAAACTAGAGAAAATGAAAAGTTCATCAATGAATCACTTCAACTCTGAAAAACACTATTGATACCAAATAGATACCAATTTTGGAAATATTCTTACCGCAATCCAACACCACTCTTCTACTTTTATCACGATCCTAAGCTTTCATGATATCTATTCTTTGATCGATCACATCTTGCATCGTCAGATTTAATTTTCACCCCCTATCTCATTGCTATCCCCCTATCTCGCTGCACCACCGATCAGATTCCCCCCATTAATTTCACTAAGACATTTTGCCCCTTCCTTATCCACAGTTTCTCCCCCTTGAGGAGTCAATATATCTTCCCATTTGTCAACGAACCCAAAGGTTACCCCTTTGTGTTCTGAAACAATAGAAAGAACACATATTATCATATTATATAAAAATCCGCAATACCTCGAGGAGAGTGGGGGGGGGGGGGATGACCACACTTTTTCAAGTGAGGGGTGTCGACTAAACTCCCAATGCCAGTCGATGCCGCTCAAAAGCATCCATGTGTAAGGCCTTTGTCATAATGTCCGCGACCTGTAGCTCTATAGGAACATACTCCGGCCTTACGATTCCCAGCTCAACTTTCTCCTTGATAAAATGATACTTTATTTCAATGTTCATTGTCCTTGAGTGATGGACTATATTTTTTTGGGATTTATAGCACTTCAGTTTCAACACTAGATTTCGATCGAAGACTTTACTTCAGCTCCCATATAATAAAGCTACCGCTTCTTCCACAATAATTGTGTGCATGCTTGAGAGGCCGAAATATACTCAGCTTCCGCGGTGCTCAATGAAATGAAATATTTATTCTTGTTTTGCCAAGAAATACATTGTCCACCAAGATAGAATTCACCTTCTAACATTGATTTCCTATCATCTGCTGAACCAGCCCAATTTGCATATGTATATCCCAATAACTCTGATAGTGATTTATCACTATCTATCAAGCATAAATTCATAGTTCCCTTGATATACTGATGTATTATTTTCCCTGCAAGAATGTGGCTTTCCTTGGGATTACTCTGATATCACACTACTTGGAATGTGGAAAAAACAATGTTAGGCCTTGTTGCGGTCAGTTACAACAAACTTCTAATAATTTTCCTATATTATCTGATATTAGCTGCCTTGTCATCCTCATCTTCGGACAGTTTCATTCGGGTAGAAACTGGATAATTCAACTCCTTGTAATTTTTAATTCCAAGCCTTTTCAAAACCTCTTTGGAATATTTGGATTGAGAAATGAATGTTTCATTCCTTCATTGTGTCACCTGTAGACCAAGTAAATACGTTATCTTTCCAATCATTGACATTTCAGAATCACTTTTTATTAATTCGGAAAACTATCTTCACTAAGCTTAATATCAACCTCCAAAAATTATGTCATCGAAATCAACCAACACCATCATCCTTTGATTACTATTGTTGTTGAAATAGTGATTATAATTAACCCCCCACGCTAGAAACCAACCTTCTTCAAGTACTGATCAAGCCTTGAGTACCAAGCTCTTGGTTCTTGTTTCAGCCCATAAAATGCCTTTTTCAAAATGAAAACATTGTTCTCATCCTCATGAATGAGAAAAATATCTGGCAGCTCAATATACACTTTCTCTTCCATAACCCCATTCACGAATTTTGATTTGAAATCCACCTAGAACACTTTGAACTTCCATTGAACTGCAATGGAAATGAATAATATGATTTTCTCTAGCCTTACAACCGGTGCAAATTTCTCATCAACATATATTCTTTGTATCTGGGAGTATACATTGCACACCCATCGTGCTTTGTTTCAAACCATTGTTCCATCTTCATTCATCTTATTGTGATAGACCCATTTAGTCACGATGACATTCTTATCTACTGGCCTCGAAACAATATCCCATGTCTGGTTCCTCTCAATCTGATCAAGCTCTTCATTCCTAGCCTGAACCCAATTTTCATCTTCAACTACATCAGCAAATTATTTCAGCTCTACCTGAGATAGGAAAGATGTCTACTAGTGTGAATTCAATATTCTTGTGTGAAATGGAGATGTCTTATCACCAATGACATTATTCCTATCAATTTCAGCTCGACTCTTTGGCTTTCATGCAGACACAAAATTGACACTTTCTCGTTCATCATCAGTGTCTTCTTCTGAGTCAGCATCTGCCACTTCTGCTCCTCTTATGTTACATTCCTCTACATCACTTTAATCAAGAACTGTTCACTATTCTGTTGAATATTCTCTTCATTTACCACAATAGTGCCTTCATTTATCTCAACTAATTTTCCTAGCCTCTTGTTAATGAATTTGTATGATTTACTTTCTCCTGAGTATCCTAGAAATATTCCCTCATCTCCACGTGATTCAAACTTCCAATGCTTTTCTTTTTTTAGAATGATGCACAAACTTCCAAACATTATAATATATTTCACTATTGGATTCTTTCCGTACCACATTTAATACCGAGTCTTTCCTATATTTGGACACAATAGAGCGCAATTAGAAATCTATACTAATGTCAATACTGCTTTCTTCCAAAACTTCTATGGTAGGTCTTTTTCTTTAAGCATTGTTCTGTCCATGTGTTTGATGAACCAATTTATCCTTTCAACCACTCCATTCTGTTTGGGAGTTATTACTAAAGAAACTTTATGCCTTATCCCATGTTTCTCGAGATACTATTCCACCTGACTGTTTGTGAATTTCATACCATTTTCTGTTCGAAACTTCAGAATTATCTGTCCAAGAATTCTTTCAGATCCCCTTTGGAACTCTTTTAGGCGACAGAACACATTAGACTTGTGGGAAATAAAAAATACCCATGACATTCTGATATATTCATCAATGAAAATAATGTAATACCGCTTCTCGTCAATGTCTCTTGGTGAAATAGGTCCACAGACATAAGCATGCACCAATTCAAGCACTCTTGTTGACTTTTTTCCTTTGCCTTGTACGTCTTTCTGATGATCTTAACTTGTTTAAAGGGGTCGCACGTATGTGTACAATCATGTGATAGCTTAGGGAGGTCTCTTACTACTTCACACTTTATTAAATCTTCTCGATATGGTTGACATATATGACCAATTCGTTTATGCCACAATTTGTTTTCTTCATCTCTGGATAAAAAGAACATATCATATTCTCCACTTACAAGGTAGATATTTCCCTTTGTAATTTTTCACTGTAGAACCACTTCTCCATCTATTCCTTTGATGATACACATCTTCTTATCAAACCTTATAGAATTTCCTCAGTCATATAGTTGACTTAAACTGAGAAGATTGTGACTGATGCCTTCTAATACCAATACATCAGCACGTCTTATTTATTTTCCCCAAAACCTGGCCTTTCCTAAGAAAATAATCATCTGGTCTTCATCATTTCAAAACTTGAAAACTCATTCTTTGTCATATTTTATGCCTATAACAAGATTCTTAGTAATTTCCATTTGAGACATGAAACTACTGTCAAGGATCCAAACACCAGAACTGTCTGATTCTTTATGTGAAATTTCAGTAACCAATGCCTTCTCTGCTCTCTTCTTCATGGTCCATATTTTTGTGCTAACACTCAGCAATGATTGGGATTTGTTATCTTTCTCAGAATATGATGTACTGGTATCATCTTGAAAAATTGCAAATTGATTTTTCCTTTTCAACTCACCTGTTGGTTCATTGATCTGCTGCTTGTGAAAATTTTGGTTCTGCTTGTGCACATTCTTCTATATGGTTGATGTACAATATCTAGCCATGTGCCCAAATCCACTATACCGAAAACAGTGTCCTTCGAAGCATATTCTAGAGAACATTTCTCTGTTTGGATTCCACCTCTGTTCTTGTTCCCTTCGATATCTCTTGTCTATGAAACACACACACTGTTAATGTCCCATCTTTCTACAATAATAAAACCTAATATAAGTTTTATTTCTTCATGTCACTTTTACACTGCATGTTTCCCCTTGTGATTTTTGAATATTTTGATTTTGTTTTCTTCCCAAATAAACCTTCAATCTCAGAATGGGTGCTTGTGGTAAGACATGAATATTTACTACTTTTTGTTTTCGATCAAGCCCCAATTCAGCCTCAGCATCTGAGCTCGATTGATGCTTCATTCCTACTGAACTACTGGCCTACTATTTCATCTTTTATGTCTTCTGAATAACCTTCTTTCCTGATATCACAATGGGGGTCAAGATTTTTTCTTGATCCCTCATTTTTCATCGTAGAATGACCAGTTCTTCTTGATGTTATTTGATACACTTGACTTGTTCTTTCACTTTACTATTCAATCCATCGACCTCCCTTTATTTCTCTTCAATCTTGAGCTTATTCTCATAAACCTTTTCTGAGCTCTCTAGCCTAGATGACATAAGGTTTTAAATTTATTTCACTATCTTGGACTTATCTTATTCTTTATGTTGCATGTATTTTTTGGCATCATTTACCACCTTGTTGTATTTCTTTGTTTTTCCCCTCCAAAAAACTATCTCTTAAAGAGTTTCTTCAAATTAAGCTTCTGTGTCAACTCTTCCTTCAATTTCATCTTCTTCATCATTAGCATCATTTTATTCCTTTTCATGAGCACTACCAACAACAACCTCCGTTTCATTTTCTCCACGATCTTTACAATTTTCAATCTTCTCAACCTCTTCAACTTTAGACTCATTTGAACTATCTATATCTTATGAAAGAAGATTGTTCTTCTTGAAGATATTTCTCTTGAACCGCATCTTCCCTTTAGCATAGGCTGATGATTTCTTCTTGGGAATTTCATATTCATCTTCATCATCATCTTCTTGAATCTTTTTAGGGCACCATGCGGTAAGATAACCAACTTTTCCACATATAAAGAAAGCAAGTAGAAGTTTTCCTTTGAGAATTCCTTTTCCTCTTTGTAGATTTGAGGAAAGGAATAACATTACCTCATCTATATGTTATTCATCTTGATAATATTGAATGGTGAGCTTCTTCATGGCCTTAAATTCCACGTCTTTGGATTTCCCCTTTTCCACAGCCTGGTTATCATATTTCCTCATTTCATATGCAACCAACTAACTGTGAAAATTGTCCAGTGTCATCTCTTTTGGATCTTTATCATCTGGTACTAAAAAATTCAGATTGAACCGAGGAGGATGTTTCCTAAACATGAGCTTTATGATCTTTATGTCTTAATTGACATTTCCAAGACCTCACATATCTTCCAAACAAATATTTACTATGTCAATGAATTCATCACCAGACTCATTCGGGTTCATTTTAAGAAGATCACATTTATTCCATAGTACTTGTATATTTGCCTCTCTGATATTTGTATCTTCTTCATATATATTCAAGAGCATTTCCCACATGGCATGTGATGTTTTAAATGACATCACCATCATATAGATAGCATTCGATAGGGACCCCCCTAAAGAATTTATGCCCTAGGCGTCAGAATCCAATTCTATTCGATCGAATTCCGATAATGCCCCACTATTGATGTTAGCTGTTATACAATGCATTGCTGCTGTGAATAAATCCATTCGCAAAGATCAGAAGTAGTGTTGCATCTGATTCTTCCATAGCTGAAAATTGTTCCCGTCAATTATCAGAATCCCTTTATGATTTGTGACCTCCATTTGAGAGAGAACCACTAATAAAAACCTACCTCGGATACCAATTGTTAGGTCCACTAGGTTAGATACCATGAGAGGGAGGGGCGTGAATCACAGTATGATAGATTAAAACGAACTCCACTCTTGATCTTTCCTCACTATTAAGAAAAACTATTTTATCTATCTTTCCTGTAGAAAAGTATAAACAATAACTAAAGAATGCACATGACACAATGATTTTTACTTGGTTCACTATCACTGGGCTACGTCCAAGGAGAATACCCCGACGATGTTCCGATATACCTAATCCACTAAAATCACACAGCTATTTACAAAGATCAGGATTGATCACTTCTATTCCTAGGCTCACTACCTTTACAATGTTTAGGGTCAGATCACTACTTTCCCAAAGGTCACTCCCTGTTTCTCTCTGTCTGGCTCACTGCCAGTGGAGAGGATCACCTTCTTCATCTTCTTTTGCTCACTGCTCTGGAAAGGATCCCCTCACAGTTTATAGACCTATATTATTTTTCATTTTCACTAATGAATACATCCTATTTTTTATATTGATGCTCTGTTTAAGTCCAACTTTCACCCGTAGATGAATCTCACTTTGCACCAAAGCTATCGGGCAATCATCCAACTTTCGCAAATACCTAAAATGACTGTTCTGCTTCTACCATACCTGTCGAGATTCTCCAAGACGGTGCACATGTTCTGAAATTTTAGTTCAAGCCGGCGCACAAGTTCACCTCACCACTTTCACGACACTGACTTATTCAACTCCAAACATTCGCGACTCACACCCTTTTGCACCCAAACAAATTTTGGTGCGCAACTATCAACTATCGCGATTCTTCAATTCTTGTTGCGCATGTGTCACTAAAACACATGTGTAACACTCCCTTTTTTATATTTATACTTGGTAGAATCACATCCTTCCTCATCCAAACATCTTTGGGCACACAACTTTCAGCTGCCTAGCATATTCTGAATATTTTTATACTTGTGCGACCACACCACCTGCGTGACTGGAGCTCTGATTTTATCTAAGTGTTCAAATCTCTTCTGAATGAGGAGGGCTCGACCCCTATTTATATTTATTTGGACACCTAGAGTTCCAACTCTCAAGTTTCCTCTTAGTACGCATGTCCAGCCGCACTAGTCTCTGTCGCCCTAGTCACTTGCGCGACCAAACCAAAAAAATGGGAGCCCCTTTTTTCCTTTGTGTATTTTGATGTTGTGATCTTGAAAAACAAGTGGTGCGCACATTTCCGAGCCTCCAAGACACCAGCACGCAAGTCCCTCTGCTAAGAAAAACACATTCCTCCATTTTCCTATTTTGAGGTTCAAAAATTTGGCAAACACTTGATAACGACCCCACCTTGTATCTTCTCTTTTTAAACCACCTCCAGATTGACCATTACTTTGTCGACGTTCTTGAATAAATCATATATTGTTAACAACATCCGTTGAACATGATATGCCAAAATGAAATCCCCATTTTCAACAAATTTTTACGTCATGGTTTTCTTTGTCAACAAGCACAACATGGAGGCCCACTTTTTCAACAAATATAATAACCTCAAAAATGATTCAATGATACATTGAGGGATTTTTGACCAACAATCTCCCCATTTGGGTTTGACGAAAACTCTTCTATAAAAAGACACATCGTTAATTCTTCATCCACCATTTTCCTATTGTGATTCCAATAGCGATCAAGGATTTACACAACACATACTCTAATCCCACATGAGAAATGCTTGGTGTGAGAAACAAGAGTCAATGAAATGTTCATCAATTAATCGCTTCAGCTCTGATACCCACTGTTGATACCAAACTGATACCAATTTTTTGAAATATGTTTACTGCATTCAAACACCACTCTTCTAATTTAATCATGATCCTCAACTATCATGATATCTATTCTTTGATCTATCACTTCTAGAATTGTTAGATTTAATTTTTACCCCTATCTCATTGCTCTACCCCTATATCACTACTACACCTGTCAGCTTCTCCCCATGTATTTTACTAATACATTTTCTCGCTTCCTTATCCACAGTTTCTCCCCCTTGAGGAGTCACTATATCTACCCCTTTGTCAAAGCACCCAAAGGTCACCCCTTTGCGGTCTGCAACATTGGAAAGAACACATATTATCACATTAGAGAAAAACATGCAATACCTCTGGGAGAGGGGGGATGGGGGGAACATCCACACATTTTCAAGTTAGGGGATTCAATTGATCTCCCCGAGCCAGTCGATGCCTCTCAAAATCTTCCTTGGGTAAGGCCTTTGTCAGAATGTCTGCAAACTGTAGCTCCGTAGGCACATACTCAAACATTACGATTCCCAACTCAACTTTCTACTTGATAAAATGATACATTATCTCAATGTTATTTGTCATTCAGTGATGGACTGAATTTATGATGAGATTTATAGCACTTGAGGAATCACACTAGATTCTGATCGGAGACTTCACTTCAACACCTATATCATCAAGCTGCTGCTTCATCCACAATAATTGTGTGCATTCTTGAGGGGCTGCAATATACTCAACTTCCACAGTGCTCAATGAAATGAAATATTTCTTCTTGCTCATCCATGAAACACATAGTCCACCAAGATAGAATGCACCTACTGACGTTGATTTCCTGTCATCCGCAGAATCGGCCCAATATGCATCTGTATATCCCAATAACTATGACTGATATTTATAACTATATATCAAGAAGAAATTCACAGTGACCTTGATATACCAAAGTATTCTTTTCACTGCAATCATGTGTATTTCATTGGGATTAATCTGATATCTCACTTCTTGGAATGTGGCGAAAATAATGTCAGGACTTGTTGCGGTCAAGTACAGCAATTCAAATGATTTTCTTGTATTCTGTGATATTAACTATCTTTCTATCCTCATAATTGGATAGTTTCGTCCGGGTAGCAACAAGAGTATTCATCTCCTTGGAATTTTCTATTCCAATCCTTTTCCAAACTTCCTTGACATATTTGGATTGAGAAATGAATGTTCTTTTCCTTCCTTGTGTCACCTGTAGATCAAAGAAATACGTTATCTCTCTAATCATTGACATTTCAAAAACACTTTTCATGAATTCATAAAACTGTCTGCACCGTGCTTCATCTGATCCGCCAAAAAATTATGTCATCAACATAAACCAACACCATCATCATTTGATTACTATTGTTGCTGAAATAGAGATTGTAATCAACTCCCCCATGCTTGAAACCAAGCTTCTTCAGGTACTGATCAAGCCTTGAGTACTATGCTCTTGGAGCTTGTTTCAGCCCATACAATGTCTTCTTCGGTCTGTAAACCTGGTTCTCATCCTCATGAATTAGAAAACCATTTGTCTGCTCAATATACACTTCCTCCTCCAGAACCCCATTCAGGCATGCAGATTTGATATCCATCTGGAACACTTTGAACTTCCATTGAACTGCAATGGCTAGGAATAATCTGATTTTCTCCAGCCTTGCAACCCTTGCAAATGTATCATTAACATATATTTTATATACCTTGGAGTATCCTTTGCACACAAGTAATGCATTGTTTAGAACCACTATGCCATCTAGATTCATATTGTTGCAATAGACCCATTTAGCCCCGATGACATTCTTATCTGCTGGTCTCAAAACGATCTCCCACGTCTAGTTCTTCTCAATCTGATCAAGATCTTCATTCATATCATTAAACCAATTTTCATCTTTAGCTGCATTAGAAATGAATTTCGACTCTACCTGAGTTAGGAAATATGACTGATGTAGTGACTTCATTCTTCTTGTCTGAACTACAGCTGTACGATCATCAATGATATTCTACCTATCAATTTCATCTGGACTCTTTGGCATCCTTACAGACACATACTTGACACATTCTTGTTCATCATCAGTGTCTTCTTCTGAGTCAGCATCTGCCAATTCTGCTCCTCTTCTGTTACTTTCCTCTTCATCTCTTCCATCAAGAAACTTTTCTCTTTTCTATTGAATATTCTCTTCATTTTCCACAAGAGAGACATCATTTCTCTCATATAATTTTTTAATCACCTTGTTAAAGCATTTGTATGCATTGCTTTTCCCTGAGTAACCTAGAAATATTCCCTCATCTCTACGTGATTGAAACTTCCTAAGCTTGTGTTTATTGAGAATGAAGAACTTAATTCTAAATATTCAAATGTTTTTCACTGTTGGATTCATTCCGTACCACATTTCATATAGAGACCTTCCTTCCATCAGACACAATAAAGGCCTATTAGAAATGTAGACTGATGTCAATACAGCTTCCTTCGAAAATGTCTCTGGTAGGTCTTTTCTATAATCATTGTTTTTCCATGTTGTTGATGATCTTTTTTTAATCTTTCAACCACTCCATTTTGTTGGGGAGTTCTTACTGAAGAAACTTGATGTCTTATCTTTTGTTTCTCAAGATACTATTCCACCTGACTGTTTGTGAATTCTGTAACATTGTCTATACAAAACATCCGAATTTTCTATCCAAGAATCCTTTTAGATTCCCTTCAGTAGTATTTTAGGTAGGTGAACACATCAGACTTATGGTAAATAACAAATACCCATGCCATCCTTTTATAGTCATCAATGAAAAGAATGTAATACCTCTTCCAGTCATTGACTCATGGTGAAATAGGTCCACAGACATCAGCATGCACCAATTCAAGCACTCTTGTAGACTTCTTTTCCTTCACTTTGTACAAATTTATGATGATCTTACATTGTTGATAGGCATTGCACGTATGTGTACGATTGCCTGGTAGCTTAGGGAGGTCTCTTGTTTCTTCATAGTTTACCAGATCTTCTAGAGATGGTTGACATAGATGACCAAGTTGTTTATGGCACAATTTGTTTTCAATATCTCAAGATAAAAATCTCATATCATCTTCTCCACTTATAAGGTAGTGATTTCCCTTTGTTCATTTTCCCTATTGAACCACTGCCCAATCTCTTCCTTTGATGATACACATATTAGTAAACCGTATAGAATGTCATAAGTCACATAGTTGACATACATTGAGATGATTGTGACTGAGGCCTTCTACTACCAATACATCAGCACGTCTTATTTCATTTCCCCCTATCCTGGCCTTTCCGGAGCCAATAATCTTCCAGCCTTCATCATTTCTATACTTGAAAACTCATTATTTGTCATATTTTATACCTTTAACAAGATTTTTATTACCTGTAATGTGATACATGAAACCGCTATCAAGGATCCAAACACCAGTATGGTCTAATGTTTTAAGGGAAATTTCAGCAACCACCCCCTTCTCTGCTCTCATCTCCATGGCCCATATTATTGTGATCACACTCGGCAATGATTTAGATTTACGATCTTTCTCAGAATATGATGTAATGGCATTATATTTCAAAATTGTAAATGGATTTTTCATTTTCAACTCACCTGTTGATTCATTGATTTGCAGCTTGGGAACATTTTGGTTATACTTGGGCACATTCTTCTGTATAGTGGATGTGCAGTATCTGGCAATGTGCCCAAATTCTCCGTACCAAAAATAGTGTCCTTTGAAACATGTTCTAGAGAAATTTTCTCTATTAGTATGCCACCTCTATTTTTGCACCCTTCAATATCTCTGGGCTATTGAACACACATACTATGAATGTCCCATATTTCCACAACAATAACACCTGATATAAGGTGTATTTAATTGTATCACATTTACATTGCTAGTTTCCCCTTGTTATTTTTGAGTATTATGATTTTGTTTTCTGCCCAAATCAACCTTCAATATCGGAATTGGTGCTTGCAGTGTGACAACAATAATTACTACTTTTTGTTTTCGATCAAGCCCCAATTCAGCCTTAGAATCTGAGCTCGATTGCTGCTTCTTTCATGCTGAACTAATAGCCTTTTATTTCATCATTTATGTCTTCTGAATGAACTGTATTCCTGATATCACATTGGGGGTCAAGATTTTTTCTTGATCATTAATTTTTCCTCCTCGACGGACCACTTCTTCTTCATGTTCTTGGATACACTTGACATAATCTTTCACTTTAATATTCAAGCCATCAATCTCCCTTTTCTCATATTCAATCTTAAGCTTATGCTCATCATCATTTTATGAGCTCTCTAGCCTGGGAGACTGAAGGTTTTTGATTTCTTTCACTAGATCAGACATTTCTTCTTCCTATTATAGCATGTAGAGTTTGGAATCATGTACCACAATGTTAGATTTCATTGTTTTTCTCTCCAAACATCTTTCGCTTCAATAACTTCTTCTAATTCAGATTCCATGTCAACTCTCCCTTCAATTTCTTATTCTTCTTCATTAGCATCAATTTCATCATTTTCATGAGCACTACTGACAACAACCACCATTGAATTTTCCCCACGATCATTAAAATTTTCAATATCCTCAACCTATTTAACCTCAAACTAATTTGAACGTTATATTTCTTGTGAAAGAAGATTCTTCTTCTTGAGTATATTTCTATTGAACTTCTTCTTCCATTTCACATAGGCTGGGGATTTACTCTTTTGAATTTCAACATCATCTTCATCGTCATCTTCATGAAACATTTTCAGGAACCATGTGGAATGATGAACAACTTTTCCACATCTGAAGCAAACAAGTGGGAGTTTTCCTTTGATCTTTTGTTTTCTTCTTTGTAGGTTTTTAGGAATGGAATGACATTACCACATATATCTCTTATTCAACCTAAGAATCTTCAATGGTGAGCTTTATCATGGCCTTAAACTCCACCACTTTGAATTTCCTCTTCTCCACAACCTCGTTATCATTGTTCCTCATTTCAAATGCAACCAAGGTACTGTGTAAATTGTCCAGTGTCATCTCTTTTGGATCTTTATCTTCTAGTACTGAAACTTTCGGATTGAACTGAGATGGATGTTTCCTCAAGATGCGCTTTGTGATATTTAGGTCTTCAATTACTTCTCCAAGACCTCACATATCTTCCACAACAATATTTACACAAACAAAGACTGCATCAACAGACTCATTGGGGTTCATTTTCAGATCTTCATACTTATTCCATAGTACTTATATCTTTGCCTCTCTGACCTTTGTATCTCCTACATATATATTCAAGATCTTTTACCACAAGGTATGTGATGATTTAAATGAAATCACCAATGTATAGATAACATGGGATATGGATCCCCCTAAAGCATTTATGCCCTTGGCGTCAGAATATAATTCTCTTCGACCGGCTTCCGATAATGCCCCACTATTGATGTCAGTCGTTGTACGATGAATTTCTACTGTGAATAAATCCATTCCCAAATATAGGAAGTAGTGTTTCATCTAAATTATTCCCTAGAACAAAACTTTTTCCATTGAATATCGGAATCCCTTTGTGATTGGTGACCTCCATTTGAGAGAGAACCATCGATAAAAACCTTCCTCTGATACCAATTGTTAGGTCCACTAAGTTAGCTACATTAAGGGGGGGGGGGAATTAGGGTATTTAAGATTAAAAGAGATTAACCTATTGATATTGTATCGCTGTTAAAAAAGAATCTCTTATCTCACTTTCTTGTAGCAAAGTATAAACAAAAACTAAATTATGCATAGAACACAACTATTTTTACTTGGTTCACCATCACTAGGATACATCCAAGGAGCATACACCGACGATGTACCAATGAACCCAATCCACTAAAAGCACAGTGATGTTTACAATGTTTAGGATAGATCACTTATATTCCAAGGATCAGTGTATTTATAATGTTTAGGGTCAGCTCACTGCTCTCTCAAGGGTCACTCTCAGTTTCTCTCTCTCTGGCTCACTTATGGTGGAGAGGATCACCATCTTCCTCTTATTTTGATCACTTCTCTGGAAAGGATCCACTCACAATTTATAGACCTATAGGTCTCTTCATTATCACTAATTAATACATACTCTGTTGTATGTAGATTATCTGTTGAAGTCCAACTTTCACCCGTAGATGAATCTCAATTTTCACCGAAGGTATCAGGTAATCTTCCAGCTTTTGCACAGCCCTAAAATTACAATCATGCTTCTACTATTCCTGGTGTGCTTGTCCAAACTGGCACCCAAGTTCTGACATGCAAGTACAAGCTGTCACGCAAGTTCACCTCAACCACTTGCGCGACACTCATTTCTTCAACTCCAAACATGCGTGACTCACACCCTTTTATACCCAAACCAATTTTGGCGTGAAACTATCAACTGTCGCGCTTCTACAAAGCTGGGTGCACAATTGTCACCAAGCCACCTATGAGACACCCCGTTCATCAACTCTAAACTTGGAAAACTCACACCCTTTCTCACCCAAACAACATTGGGTGCACAATTATCAACTGGCATGCAAATTCTGAATATCTTTATACATGCGCGACCACACCACCTGTGCGGCTGGAAATCTAATTTTCACCATGTGTTGAACTCTCTTATGAATGAGGAGGGGTCAACCTCTATTTATAGGCATTTGGACTCCCTAATTAAATGATAGCTTGAGGTATTTTTCCCAACAATATCCCCTTTGGGTTTTTTATAACTCTTCTATAAATTGATACATTGTTAATTCTTCAGCCACTATTCTCCATTTGCGATTCCAATAGTGATCACAGATTTCCTCAACACATACACTAAGCCCACATGAGAAAATGATCAGAATGAGAAACAAGGGTACTGAAATATCCTCAGAATGATTGGATAGTATCTATAGGTATTTTAATAAAGGGAGAGTAATGAAGAAACCTAAGACATGTTCGATGAAGTAAGGGAATCCTGATAGTTAATTATGCGTATTTACTTAGATGCATGAATATAATTTAAATAAATAAATATATATATATTATGGAGCGAAAGTGTCTTAATATATTAATATATTATGAAGTGAAAATAAGTGGGATGGTCTTGATTCAACTAAAATATTATTTAATGAATTAAACAAAACAATTAGAAGTCATATGGTAGTTTCAAATTAGAATATGTAGAAATTAAATAATGCCGATATAAGGTATTTTGAGTTATAGAAAATCATTGTAATTCACAATAAATGACAAAGAACATGGTATAATATTTTTAAAAGATTAAATAACAATATTTTTTAATTCAAGGATTATTAAAATTAGAATAATTTTTATGTGATGGAAGGAAGTACAAATGATAATAAAAATCATACCAATATACAATATATTCATTAAATAATAAAAAACAATTGAGATAAAAATTTTATGATGTGATTCAAGAATCAATATTTGGTTGAAAAAATAAATATTGGACACAATAGAAATCATTATAAATTTTTTACTCAAATCTAATAAGGAAGAACCAGTGTAGGACATGTGAACTTACTATGTGAAGAGAAGAAAAATTTTCTATGAATATTGTTTTACACACGATGAAGACAAATAATTGTTCGTGTTAGCTATGCTGTTCTAATGAAGAATATGGTATGATGAATTTTATGATACATGCACTGAGTTTAGTTCATGTAGATTTCTTAGGATATAGATAGAAATATATGAAATATTCAAGGAACTATGTTTGAAAATTTTCATTCCAATCAATTTATATGAATTATGTGTTCACTATTACTCATATAAGGGTAAAATTATATGATTTTTTTCATGATGTAATGAAATATTGAGAATTGACACAATCCAAGGGTGAACTAGGACATTCCACAATATTACAAAAATAGAGGAATCATTAGGTGTTGAAAAAAATATTCAATACTATATATCCAGACATATAATTATAAAATAAAGAGATAATTGTGGACTATGCTATCACTAGTTTTGGCAATAACTATTGTACCAATAATCATCCTAATGTGTGTGAAACTCTATTTTATATTATGATTTTATTTGAGTCACCCAACTATAATTGGTATCCCATTATAGTATAAAAAATTATTATTCATCATAGGACTCGAAAGAGATTATTCATTATTATTTAAAGGTTAAAATAGTATACATCATGTCCAATATGTATGAGTATTGAAAAAGTAAGATGATGTAAGTAAACAAGGGAATATAGATCATATGTTGACAATGTGGATGGATGATAAAAATAATAATTTTAGAAAAAACTTCACGAAAACAAATTCACACTTCATAGTGCTGTGTATATGCCTTATTTTCCCTAAACTAATAATTGATGCATAAATACCTTCTACTCTATGGTTCCAATATAATTAATCTTTTTGGTATTATTTATCAATTACAACTAATTATATGATTATCCTTCAAAATAGATTATGTAAAGAGTTACCAAATAAATATTTGACACCATAATAAATAAAATATAATATTAATGAAATTTATTATTCCTTTCACCATTAGGATTGTAGTTTTAAAATTTTTGGAGGACACAAGAACCTAAAATTATATAATTTTGTCATTTTCTATTATATAGAATTTTAAAATTCATGGTTAATAACATTTAAGTCCAGAATTATTTGAGTTATCTCATCCAAAAATTTATTAGATATAACTCCAACCATCTCATGTATCTAATTCAAGAATTACATTATCATGTTGAGGTCATTTAACACCATTCAATCAATTAAATCTATGGAAAACCAATCCAATATAGTCAAATATTACATGAAAAAACATAACAACCATAAGATTAATTAACTTATCTCATATAAATAAATTAAATAAAAATTATAAATAGCATCTTAATCACTAATGTTATCCAATACATGACTCTCATATGCACAATTCTAGCTCTGATGTAACAAACAAATAATTTTTTTAATAAAAAATGATTTTCATCCTTATTAAATTACACTAATTTATTATGATTACTATTCTATAGAATTTATGAAATCATTACAAAATAAATTTTATACTTTAACCCTACATACATTTGTGAAAAAAAGTTACTTAAGTTCACGCTTCTATTTCCTTTTTGAAACATGTTATTTATTAACAAAAATATTCATAAATAAGTATTTTAATTAATTACCACTCCTTCTCATCTCTAACGCATTGAATGATATTTGAAAATTTTTTCTGAATAAATCAATGATCAAAAGGAAAATTAAGATAAAGAAAAACATCAATCCATTGAAAAACTAGAAAACCCATGATAACGATTTTATTCATATGTAATAAAAAATTATCTTGATAGATCACTAACATGCACATGATATTAACCTAATTATCCAATTTTTTCATCAAACATTCACTAAAAAATGAAATAATACTAAAAATACAATGGTGAATTGGGATAACATACTCATTTCATTAGATTGATCACGCTTACAATGAAATAACATACATAGTTAATTCTAGCATCTTCTTAAGAGTATCGTTTGTTCTGGTATCTCTATCATCGCTTCCTATTTATAAGTTTTACTTAAAAACAGTTAAATTAATAATGTTTATAGAAGTAACTTATGACCAGTTGACCCCATGAGACACCTTGATTTTTTATGATATATATTTTTACAATTTAATTTAATATTAAAAATACCCTGAATTAAACACAACACTGGGTATTAACAAACCATTCTATAATGTTAATATTTTTATTTAATGATGACCATTATATACTAACTTTAATACATGGTGTTATTAATTGGAAAAACAAAATTTTGAAAATATTTATAATGTTTTATGTTAATGAAAAAATATTGATAAAATAAACTTAATTTTTTTAATGTCTCTATATGCATTGAAAAAGCATTTTTTATCAAAAATATTTGTTATTATTATTTTTTGGAATAAAAATATTTTTCAACGTTAAAATTATTTTGGAAAATTAAAATAATGTTTTATATTAATAATAAAAATTCATATCTTATTTATTTATAATAAAATGTAAAAAATTTATTTTTTAACGTAGGTTGAAAAATACTAGCATTTATTAAAAAACAATTTTGATTTAAATCATAAAAATGTTATATATTTTTTAAATTGTTTAAACAAAATTACATAATTAATGTTTTTATTAATACTATTTAGCTAATTATAATTTGTTTAATATTTATTTTTTATAGTATAACGTTTTATATATATGAAAATTTTCACATGGGAAAATGATATTTTATCACTCCAGTGAGTTTATGATTATATTAGATTTCAAAAATTAATTGAAATGATTTTTGAAAATGGGAAATTTATTTTTAACAAGAAAATATTATGTTATATAATTATTAAAACATTTTATTTGGTCCAAATGAACTGAAAAAATATTAATAGTTATTTAACATGGTTTGGTATAAAATGAGTTTACTAGGTTATAAAAAAATGGTTAATGGTTTAAATATAAATAAAAAGTAAACATACTATTTGATGAAAATATTTTGAACATATATAATATAATTATTAATAATGTTTTATTTGGGATCCTTTCATACTATGTATATTGGGGTATAAATCTTTATTTTCAAAATTACCATTTTTTGCTCTGCCCACATAAAAAATGAAACCACCTCTTCTCTCCTCTTCACACATCCAAATACTTATATATTTTTCAATACCAACCCAAATAAATTAAATAATTCCATAACCATGTACAATTATGCTTATTTTTACTAGGAAGCCCAGCTATAAAGGCTTTATGTACAAAAAGGGAACCCCGAAAAAGAGGAATAGATTTTTACTACAAATTTTTGTATTATTTCTTCTTCTAGATCCATATAATAATATTAAAATATTAAAATATAAATATTTTATGGAATAATATCTTCTGATATGTTATTATATTTATTTCATAACCTATATCCATATCACCTTCCGTCAAATAGGTATTGAATCTAACAATCATGTCTACAGAGGACTACCGCCTCATGCACCAATGTAATTCGTTTTCCACTACAGCCTCTCAAGGATGGATATAATGATTGATTTGAATTATATTTATATATATATATGATATTTATTAAATAATTATGCTTATATAATTTAATATAATTTCTACCTTATTACATTGAAATCCATTTAAAAATAATAATGTTGCACATGTGTATATGTGGAAAACCACCTCTAAAACGTGACTCAATAATTTATTCATTTTATAATTAAATGGATGGTAATAATGATATATTTATTGATTATATATGAAAAATATTAACAATTAATATTCTTATAAATTAAATTTTTTATGTAACATTCTTCCTTTCCTTTTATCAATAAAATGGAAACGGAGTTCTTATTTATGTACAACATACCATATCTTGGAATGGTGAAATTAATATTCAATATATATGTTTAATGTATTACTCCAAATACCTATATATTGAAAATGATTGATATTTCTAGAATGGTTATAATTATATAATTTATTGAATGAGGTTCAATGTAATAGGTCCAAAACTACCAAACCACAACATACATGAGAAACACTTTTGTTATTAAAAAAATGTTCTTTTAACATGTAATTGTTTATAAAGGGTTGATGAATTGTTATAATAAATCATATATGGTGTGATATATCAGATTATAGTAAGGTAATATATTTCTAATAATCCTTTATTTATCGTACCGGATGATTGAATGTGTATGAAGAATGTCGAGGCTTGAGGTAATGGATTTTCAACACACTTTAATTTCTATGTAGCACACGCCATATTCACAATTTATTTATTTCGGGTTGTTTATATACTATACATGAATTTATTTTATGGGTTTTATCAAGAATATTATGTCATATACATATCCTTATTAGTCAATTTCATTCATTAGGATTATAATTCACCATTACCAATGTGTTAAACATTTTATGTCACAATCTAATTTTGTATTGCTATTTTTTGTGACTGTGATTATGATGATAAAATATTGTGATCTGTAAGTCATGTAAAAAATTATTTTTTATACTCTATTTAATTATAGAGATTAAATTTTCCTTTTCCTCCTCTATTTCATTGCACAGTATATTGAATGAATATTTTTTTATAAAAATCTCAATTATTTTTATATTCGGTAGAAAAATATTTCTCATCCACATCCATGCTTTATGATCTATTATAAAGAATTTTTTCCCAAATTATCTAATTATTTTTAATGTATTATGTTCCATTATTTAATTATTTATATATTTGTTACAATGTAATCTTCTTTTCATCTTCTGAAAACGACTCAAATGAGTTTTTATAAAAAATGTGAAATAAATCATTGCTTTGAAGTGAACATATTGACTAATATTTTTCATCATATTTTCCACTAAATTGTTGAATTATTACCTTTTATGTTTACAAGGATCATTGAAAATATAATGTTTTCATTAATAAATGGTGAATTTTTTTATTTTAAATATGTGACATGAAACTAGAATGTATATTTTACTAATAAAATGTTTTAAGGGATCATTAATAAATATTTTCCGTATAATATGACATTGTTTTAGGTCAAAATTCATTTATTGGAAAGAAAATCCAATGATACAATATATATTGTTTGATCAAATGATTTATGTTTATGATGGAATTATTTTTATATAAACTATTTGTTATTTTACTGGTTTTGTCATGGGAAAAAATTTATGAATCCCCATTACATTCTATGGGCTACATATCGGTGAATGTATTATGAATTTGTGAAAAAAATGTATATATTCTAAGATGGGTAATACTTGTGTATCCTAATAATTCATTGGGTGATTATTAATGTTCTATGAGATCAATGGGTATATGGGATGTTATGTTATGCCTGATAAAATATAGTATGCCAAGGGTAATCCCAAGACCGATATAATAGGGTACAATGAAGGTTATCCCATGACCAAGAAAATATGTTACATGGTTGGTTATCCCAATACCAATAGAGGATATATGGGAGGTTATCCAAACCCAAAATTATGTACATGCATGGTTTGAATATGCCTTAAATATTATAAATGTCTTGGGGGTAACCATGAAATAAAATTGTCTATGCATATGTATATGCCACAAATATATGTCTTATGATAATTTTATATTCATTTGGATTGTTTTAATTGACACCTTAATGAAGTATTTATTTTAAATAGAATTGATTTATTCCATGACTCATTCTGATAATATATTATATGAAGGTTATAGTCTTCAAAGAGTTTTCATTCTCATACCGGGATGCTCATGTAAATTTTCTATCTCAATTGTATACCCTTATTGAGAATATGAGATAAGACTTTATTTTGTTTCCATTCCTCGTGTTATGATGAAATTTATTGTGGATGATTATTTGTAGAAGGGTTCTAGTTATTAAGAACCTAGTGGGTTACAATATAGTTATTATCATATAGTAGTTTATGTTTCATGGTTTCTAAAGGAACTAGAGATAAATAATTATGGTGTGGATCTATCAAGAATTGTACTAGGTACTCTGGCAACCCGATAACTATTCGAACCTAGACATATCCCAAATGGAATTTGTGATTCCTCTGGGTTGGTGACTAGCACCCTGAATCGTACAACATGCATGTTGGAATTAATTCTTGCACCAAACATAGAGTAAGAAATACAAGAAAAAAATTCCTATAAAACAACCTCAACTAAGAGTAATGTACCAAAATAAAGAAAGGTATAAAAATCCCATAGTTCTACAAACCATGTACTAAAATAGGGAAATATTCCCAAGGTCCCTATTTACACAACTCACAATGTCCAAATATCTATGGTCTGATCTACCTCTAAGACATCCCTCAACCTTTCATGAACATCGAAGAATAAATTATACAAACACCTAAAGGAAATAGTAGGGTGTGAGACTAATCCCAGTAGGATACCAAAAATGAATCCCTAAAGAATCCAAAATATAGATTGTTTAAAGAAAGATATTTCAATTTTAAATACAAAACTGTTTAGAAATTGAATATCATATTTATAAAAAAGGTTTAATGATTCAAAATGATGGAAAATATATTTAAAGAACATTATTTAAATTATAAGGAATGTAATATTTTTAGAATGATGTCTTTAATAAAATTGTAACATAAAATATTTTTTCTAAATCCACCAATGTAATGTAATTAAATTATAAAACATTGGCATACATTTATATCTCATATACGAATGAACAAGTGATAAAAAGTGTCATTTTCAAAAAGGTATGATAGTAATAAACTACTATAGGATTCCATACTCTCTATGTGATCAATTAAAAATGATTATACTCACATACCCTAAACCTGGCCATAGGTGACTCATCAACGACCCATTGGGGACGTGACCCTCAACAGGTATGTTTTTGGACATTGTAATAGTATAATGATTATCGAAATAACTCACCAATTACATAAGTATTTAATGTTCTATAACATGATGATAAATTTATTTTAAGACTAATTAATATATAATTAAATAAAATTCTTCAATTTCTAAATTCCAATATTTATATTTAAACCCAAAACAATTTTTAATGAAAATAATTCAAAGTTAAAAAAATAAAACGATTGGGTTTCAATAAAATCATTTTTATTACATTTTTTCATGTTTGAAGTCAATAAAAAACCTATTTCAGCCTTTTCAAAATGAATTTACAAAATTAAATTCATCAATTTATTTGGAAACATTTTCCTCAAATGAAAATTTTAAATTCAACAATATAAATCATCCAATTTCCATTAACACACTCCAATTCTATAGAATTGGGGGTTTTCCAAAATATCATTCCAAACCCACTTCATATATCATAATTAACTTGAAAATGATATTTATCAATATAATTTATTGAATATATGATAAATTTAATTTAAATCAACAATTTAAATAAATAAAAAATTAAATGATAATTAATTTCACTTATCATGATGGAACACCGTATATATTCCCTAAACTCATAACTCAAAACAACACTCATCAATGAGAAATAAGGGGCAGAATATCTACAAACTCATCTTAGAAGAAATATCCAACAACATAGGGAATAGATTAATGAATAAAAAAATTATCAAATAGAGGAGAAAGAGAGATAAATTATTAATGATGAATAACACTTACTAATATACCACTTTCCAAAGAAATGATGATTGATCACCAATGGAATGGATACCGAAGAGTTGGAAGGCACCAAGAATAACTATGAATGGCCTAGTGTAAAGGGATATAATCTCTAATAAGAGGATGATAGAAATTCCAAGTGTACTGATACTTTTATAGGCTATGTTTAGAGCATTACACATCGTGTAATCGAGTTACATACCATAAAATATTTCATTTATTTAATGGTTAATACACATCAAATATGTAGAAAACATTAATGAATATGGTATTACACAATGTGTAACCCCAATTAACAACATGAAATGTATGGGATTTGTAACGGATGAAAGACACATCATTTAACATTAAAAAATGTCTTGAAAATACTCTATGCTATGTAAATGTAATTCAAAGCATGTACCTATCACAACATAAACCATTATTTATAGCTTTCATCCAGTATAATTTACACGACGTATAATATTTTTATATAGCACGTAATATCCAGATAGTTTATAAAACCCCTATTTAATGTTAAAAATTACAACAAACTGGTACAAATTACATTTATAGGAATCCTAAAAACTAAAATTAAACCGTACACCTTTTATGAATGGTAAAACTCCTGACATGATTAAATTAGTACATATTATATTGGTAAAACAATGTTGCAACCACCCCATAATAAGAACTTTATATCCCAAAAAAGGCTAAAAATATTCTTCCATGGAAAAAAGATCAGTCCACTACTCTCTCATCAGGGCCTCGTAATTCCATGTCTTGTGAATATAATAACCATGATACCATAGAAAACAAAAAAAGGTATCATTCTATAACGAATTACCTTGTAATTTGAATCAAATGTCCTAACAGGATGCTTAGTCAAAGATAAATATGGATATATCTCAATATCACTCTAGCTCAAAATGTGCTATGTAACAGTAAGATACTCTCTTAGCTGTTATACATGGAAGACATTATGTATTAACTTTAGTAGGTGTGGAAGTGAAAAATGGTATGAAACCTTCTCCACCTGCTCAATAACCTCTAAAGGTCTCAAAAAATGCGGTGCATGATTCCCTTTCCTTAGATGCTTTTAATGACCCAACATGGGAGACCATTTCATGAACAGCATATCTGAAAATTAATACTCCAATTGCCTATGTCACCAATTAACATAAGATTTATATGGGCTCTGTGATGTCAAAATTCTATGACAAATCAGTTAAAGCTTAGCTATCATATCCTTGTCCATTCTTTTTCAAAGTGAAGAACATTCACCAATATATGACTAACACAACTGAGATTTACAATGATTGCCATACAATGACTCAAAAGGATCAATTCTAATTGATGATTACTAACTTCTGTTATATGGGAACTCAACAATACCTACGATATCATCCTAATATCCATTAAAGACAAGAAAAATTGTGTGAAACATATCCTTGAAAATCTGTATAGCTATCTATGTCTGTCTATCTGACCACAGATGGTTGGACAAGGACAAGTGAACCTAGGATCTTAATGCCTCATTAATTCCTCTTTGAAATGGAGAAGTAAATCAACGATCTCAATTATAGACTATAGTAGATGGAACTCTGTTTTAACTAACAATATCTCCCAAATAGATACTTCCCAACACCCCAAATTTAGTTTTATAGTGAATGGGAATAAATTTATCCAACATGGTCAGCCATTAAAACACAACCAATATCTCATTATTCATTATCATGGTACGTGGATACCTAAACAAAAAATCCTTAGAGATCTCATCCCACTTTAGGTAGGTAATTGAAGTGGTTATATTAAACTTTTAGTTTCTGGTGCTCGACCTTATCCAATTAGTATTTATAATAATGTAAATAAATTAATCAATAACGTATATCATATGAGCACACTAAAATTGATATTTTATATCATAGAACAACATAGTTATTCCTAGAATCATATCCCAATGGGAATTTTAGAAATCACTCATTACCAAATTTCTTTCTGCTAATGACCCAATGAATCGATTCTGATAGCATAGAACAACTTGTTTTTAGAATTACCACCAGGGGACTATCTACCCACTATAAAGAGAGTCCCCAATGATCAATAATTTATCATTGTGTTTTTTATCGTGAATAATTATCTAGAGAAGAATATATGATAATTAAATTTTGGATATAGAACCATCTGCCACATTCTTCTAATCTCTGATATGAAATTGTGTAATGAGATCCATAAAATTCCACTCTTTAGAAGATTCTCTCATTTCCTAGGATGGATGTTTCCTACTTAATGCATCTATGACAACAATACTTTCCATAGTTTATAGGCGATGTCAAATTAGAATGAATTCTAGTACTCCAACCAACGTCATTAGAGATCGTTAGTATGATATCCAGAGAAGATATAAATTAGTTTTTTTGGAAGGAAACTTGGTAAATCATTCAACATAAATGTAATGTCGCAAAAACTTAAGAATGTTCTTCACATAAAAAATTTTAAGATCATGGGTAGGATAATTATTCACATGTCTCATAAGATGTTTTGATCTGTAAGAAACTTGATAGTATTCGTAAATATAAACACAACACAATCATGAAGCAAATGCTTCATAAAATAACCCATAGCCCTGCCCGACCCCTGGAAGAGTACAAACTACTGTAGTAGTGAAACGATATTTCAAATAAACAAAATAATATTTACATTTATTATCCCAAATGAACATTACCCTAATAATAGTTAGAGAAATCATCAGAAAATCCATAATTTATACGTCCTTAAATAACCTGTGGTAATATCTAACTAATCCCAAGAATATTCGAATCTTGAATACATTCTGTGGTTTCTCCCGATTCGTAACAGCCTTCACCTTATCTAGACAAACTAATATACCATATTCAGACACAAAATTTCACAAAAATATAAATTCTCAAATCCAAAAAACACAATCCATGATCATGTAATATAGTCAGTGAATTCTCGACATACATATAACTATTCGCAGATGATTCACATGATTTTGATCAGATTTTGAGTAAACAATGATGTAGTCATCAAAGTGAAATACAAAACCATCCAGATACTCATGGAAGATGTATTTCTATAATTAAATGAAAACTATAAGAGATTTTTTTTGACCAAAGGGCCTAATAAGGTACTCAAAATTGATGTATCTTCCTTGAAAAAAGGTTTTTTGAATGTTAGTTTATTTTATCCTCAATTGTTAATAACTAGATAAATGTTGGATCATTGAAACCAACTTTATACCTTTCAGTTGACCAAACATATCATCAATAAATGAAAATAGATACATGGTCACTATTGTGACTCGATTGAGTTTCCAATAATCAACATCTAGAAGATTATATTCATGATAATTCATAGCGAAGAGAACAAGTTCCGCACAAGGTGACACACTCAGGCACCTAAAGCCTTTCTTGAGAATATCCTCCAACTGGTACTTTGAATATTTAAGTTCCACTAGTTCTATATAGTAGGAATAATTGAAATAGGTTGACTACCAGAAATTAAGTCAATTGGGAACATAATTTCTCTTACTATTGGTAGAACATAGAAATTTAACATATCATGTTGGGAAACTAGAAAATGATTGGTGGGTGTTAATTTCTCAATGATTCCAGCACTTATAAAAATAAAACACTAATATCACATTCCCCAACACTAGATATGATGTCTCTACTCTTCTCAACCTCAAGTACGAATCCAATTGAATGGAAAGAGACACACCGGTGGGTATCAGAAATTATGCCTATCAAAGATAACAATCAATATGGGCTTTACTAGCGATGAAATAATCCATCTGGAATATGAGTTCAAGAGATTTTATGTTGGGAACCTGTAGAATCCTTGAATTCACCACTTTTGAATGATATAATGCACATGTGGAAATAAAAAGACCATTATTTCTCTTCATACCAAGGGGAGTATAAATATCAATTGAACAAGATACTTTCTCCATAGAATGATTAAGCATCAGAACAATATAGGATGAAATAAACCAATGAGATCCACCCTTATCAAATATAGAAGTCAGTAATGAAGATTCAATAATAATGGTACCTCTAATGATCATTAGACCCATATATGCTTCCCTGAGAAACACTCCTACTTCATAATAAAGCATTATTCTAGATGTCTATGGTTGGAAATTTTTTGTACATGAAGTATCTAAATTCCACGGAAATATAGGAGGATATGATGATCCTATTTCACTTTTTGGAGTATTGAAATGATGGAAGTGTATCTATAAGTTCCCTAAACGTCCACAAGAGAAAATATTCTTGGGCACCATAGTGAAAAATATATTTAAATTTCATGGCATTGAACACGGATAACATGCCGATGAACATCCACCTGTTGTAGTAGGATGTCTCGAATGAATATGTGATCAAGAACTTATGTGAGATTCATCACACATTTTTATTTCATTAAATGATCTATCATAAATAATCGGAGGAAATGAAGCACTTTATAAACCTAACATTCCATCCAGCTCCATTCACTCTATCCAGCAAATTAACATAAGTTGGATGCTTCATCAAGAAATCCTGACAATGGATATTAAATTGAAGTCAAAAATAGAAGATTTGAGGCTTAATCCTATAATTAGACACAATCTAATGTAAAAAATGCACCAAATCAAGAAAATTATTTGAATACCAAATCATTTTTCTATCGGCCTACTCAAGCTTAAAATACTACATAGACTTAGAAAACACCATTTACTCTGTATAGAACTAGTCAGTGAAAAGATCATTGATTTCCTTCCACACTAAGACCTCATGCATACATACAATTACCATCATGTCCCATAATCCCATTCTTGGTCCTTCCATCATGAAGGTAACACCCCATTACTTTATTATGTATGTCCTTTCCATGATCAAAAAAAGTATTTCTTTCATTATCAACCATTCATTCACATGTTGAGGATCAATGGAGCCTTTGAATACAGTGGATACTAGTGAAGTAACTCTTGAGAATGATTTTGATTAACATCCCCCTTGAGTAACCATAGGTCGAGCCTGAATGGGAACTCGAGGTGGTGCATGTCACATAGCTCAAAAATTGCACATGATTTCTCAATCGAATTTGGGTAGACTGGAGAAATCTCTTACTGCGGTTCAGAAACAAATTTGTCATGGATTCAAGATGGATGTCATATTAGAGGAATGATTCTACAAAACATCACTAGATAGAAGGAATATATTATGTAGTTTTTAAATATTTCAATGATTGAATTTAATCCCAGCAAGTAGAACAACCATATTTGGATTCCACTCCATCCAAAAAATAATAGGTAAAGGATTACAACTAATCTATATGTTGTCCATACCTAACTTCCCCATGTGACATAAGTTTCATTATGGTGATAGCTGTCCTGGGACTACATCACAACTACATCCTAAGTTTGAAAAATACTTAAAATATGCGTACTGTCTTAAAGATAATAGATAAAAAACATTCCTGTTAATAAAACATTTTTATTAACTAGCCCAAGTACCCTAGTAACCCAATAACTGATCTGAACCTTAAATAATCTAAAGGGAGTTCCATATCCCCATGGTTTAGAGGCTAGAAACTAATATTTTACAACATACATATAGGAACACATTTTATCGCAAAATATATAGGAAAGATGAATATAATTTCATGTTGAATATAAAATAATATCCACTAGGATTAATGTACCATAATAAAAAAATCATAAAAATAAAAATGTACAAAAATCCAAGTATAAAAATTTGGAAACAACATCAATGATCCTAGGGGCACAGCTCACTAATTCCATATCTCAATATCTGCATCCAATTCTAAGAGATCCCTTCCTTTTGCATGAACCTGGAAGAAGATATTATACCAACACCCGAAGAAAAATGTAGGGTGTGAGACTATTCTCAGTATAATACCACTATATATTTCATAATTGATACAAAATATATATTATCCAACGAAAAGGATATCAATTTTCAAAAGTAATAGGTTTGGAAAATCAAGAAAATATTTTAAAAACATGCTATATAGTTTCAAAACAATGGAAAATAATTTTAAAGTCGTTGATTTACATTACCATAGATGAAAAATTTATTATACAATGGCTTAAATATAATTGTTACATAAAACAATTTATGTTAATCTAGAAATGTCATGTAATTAATTTTTAAAAAATTGGCATACATTTATATCTCCTATATACAAAACAAGAGTTCCACATTGTCAAAATTTCAATATATCTGTTTAAAACCAAAATAAGTTTTAATAAAAAATAATGCACTTTTAAAAAGATAAAACCAATGTGCATTTATAAAATAATTTTTAATATATTTTTACAATATTGAAATCCATTCAAATGAATTAAACCCTTTTCAAAATTCATTTACACAGTTAAATTCAATGATTTAATTGAAAACATTCCCCTGAAATACACAATTTAAATTCAATAGTTCATATCATCCAATTTCTATAAACACATCCCAATTTATTGGTATTGGGGGATTTCTAAATTTATTTTCCAAAACCATTTCAAATATTATAATTAACTAAAATAATGTTTTTTTTCAATTTAATTTAAATAATGTTTTGTAAATAGAATTTAAATGAAAAATTTAAATATATAAATCAATTTAAGGATAATCAAGTTGGAAATTTTGAATTGAACCACATACATCTTTCGAAAATTTAAAAATCTCATTGACACCCTCCAATAAAAAATAAGACATAAGATATATTGAAATTAAACATAGAATAATTATCCAATACCAAATGTA
This sequence comes from Viscum album, assembly GCA_963277665.1. NCBI lineage: Eukaryota > Viridiplantae > Streptophyta > Magnoliopsida > Santalales > Viscaceae > Viscum > Viscum album. Next base: position 1,138,191,077 of record OY728166.1, read on the forward strand.
ATAGATCAATAAATTACAAAATGATAAAAGAGATGTTAAATTGAGGTAGATAATGAATGATGAAGAACACATACCTAGATATGAACCGTAAAGGAAATAACAATTTATTGCCAATGTAATGGATCTAGAAGCATTGTAAGACTCCAAGAATAATTGGGGAAGGCCTTGGGTCAAGGGAGACGAAATGCGAGATGAGGATGAGAGAAATTACAATTACAATACTTCCATTATAGGTTATTGTTGGGGCCTTACCTAGAATCTCATATTACTACACATTATCAAATATTTATTTTTTGTAGCTATGAAGAGGTGTATAATATTTAATGACCCTTAAAATGGTGTATTAAATGACATGTAATCCCTATTCACACCATGTAATGCATGAGATTCAAATATGATGAAACCACCATTTTTGTGCATTAAAAACCAACCTGAAAATACTTCTTGTCATGTAAAGGGAACTCATGGAATTTACTCATCACACATTAACCACACTTCATGGCTTGATGCCATTAGTTGTTACATCATGTGTAACCTTTTTACATGGCATGTAATATCCTAGAAAATTAAAAACCCCTTATTTAATGTCAAAAATACAACAATTCATAGACATTACTATAATGGTAATTCTTCCTACTCAAACTAAACTCTACAACATTAATGAAAGAAAAAAACCATGACATGTTTAATGATGTAAATTTAATAATGATAACGGGATGTTACAATAAATTTTTTCAATTTAATTAATATTCATTTAGAAATATGTGATATCAATTTATGAATTGATTGGTTTATTATTATTGGAATCAGAGTCAGGATTAGTTATACTTTTAAATGTAGGATGATAAAAAATTATTGAGATATTTAGGGATATGTCTAAGGATATGTGAATGCTAAATTCTAGGGATAATTTTATGTATAAGGATATGTCATGATTATTTGGTGGAAGATATTATTAGGATTTTCAATGTAATTACATCTATTTTTGGATACTATAGGTCGATGTAGCTCTACGATAGTCATAAATATGAGCTAAATCATTGAAAATGATGGATTGGTATTTGACTCAATTTTCATATAATTTATAACAATATGCCTTACTTGAAACCAGGTTTGACATAGATAGGGGATATGTTTTGGAAATATAAAAATTCATCATGAACCATCTTCAATGATTTTAATGATAAACCTGAATGTCCTAGGATTTCCCTAATATGTTAATGAATATTATTCCATGATTTTGACATCCAATAATGTAATTTTCATGATTATTTGGTTTATGACTCTAAATATTGTTTTTCACCCTTTAATTTCTAGTTTTAGTCAATGGATAGAGCTTAAGAGAACCATGTTAATGGAGAATGGGTTGAAAAATAATATAATTAACCACTTCTGTAACTAATAATTTTGTGATATGGAATGAATAGTCATAGTGATATGATCACAAAACTTTATTAATATATAAATATTTCTCTATGTACAAACAAATAAAAGATCGAAGAACATTTTATTGATTCATTTAAGGGGAAAACACCACATTCATTTAGTTGTTCCACAGATCCACTCGTTGTGGATCAATTTATCAGTACCATTGAAAATATATTATTCATTATCCAATGTTTGGATCCTAAAAAATCATTTAGGATTTTAACATTTAAAGTATATCTGGTTAAATGGTGAATTAAAATAATTAATATGAGGAAACTTGATAAAAATGACTCGATGGGGTGGGATGATTATAAGATTTTTTTTTTCTGTAATTAGTTTCCTCATATTAATTTTATGAAAATGAAAAATTCATTCCTTTATTTAAATATGAATAACGACAAATTGGTTGGTATCTATGATGATAATTTTACTAAACATTTGAGAAATAATTCTAGTATTAGCATCGAACATGAAATTTTTTTGGATCGACTCTGAAGTGGATTGAAATTAATTTTTCTATGGGATTTTTATATATAATAATTTAGTATCTAAGGAGAAATAATTTAATTTTATATTAAGTTGGAGATAGTTATTGGGGTTACCCGTAAATCTCATGGTTAAGATATGAAAAAGTATGATGGAACTAAAAAAATTTCAAAAAACCATTAGTAGTAGTTGATGAGATTTCTTTAATTCTATATAAATCTAAGGATACTTGGAAGAATTTATATTAAGGGGTGAAGATAATATTTTTAGTGCGGAAAGGGATATGAACATCAAGAAATTTTAAAATGTTATTAGAATGAGATAACGAATAATATGAATAGATAAAATTCTACACATAACTAACCACCACCAATATAGTTTTTAAATGTATGTAGAATTGGGATTTTTCAAACCACTACAAAAATATGAAGGCTAATTATAATACTAAATGATAGAAACTTCTAAATCCTAGAGATAAAGACAAATATCAAGTGATCACTATTTTTCATGTGGGGGTATGATAATGATATGGTCAAAGGCACACATATCATACAATCTATAAATTTTAATATCATATTTTATTCTAGATATATTAACAAATTTATATCTTAATATTTTTTAAGGGTTTCACAATTCATCCTCAATGATTATATGTGGATTAGAAGTAAAAAACCCTATAATTTTACAATGATGAAATCTGAAGTATATTATACATCCCTAGTTGATGTTTTTGGGAATGTGTATCCCAATTCAAATTTTATCCACACCCTTGATAATTTGGTGTTATGCTAGGAAAATATTTTATTTTTTCCATAATAAGAAAACATAAATTTCTATAGAAGGGAATCCGTGATTGATATTCTAAACCAACTTATTATTATTTATTATTATTATTATGATAAATATGAATATTCAATCAAAATTGAACCCATTAAATGGGTCTTCATCCATTTTTAAATGATGTGTTTATCATAAATGGTTGAAGTTAAACTAAAACTCGATTTTATTTCTATTATAATAGAATTTTATTTTCTTCATTTCAGGAATAATTTTCTATCTTTCCCCTAAATTAGAAATTTTAATTCTCAATTGAACTCATACCTCATGGAACAACTATTTCAATGACTCATAATAGAATGTTCCTTATTGAGTTTCATTAAATAAAGAATTAAATCCATTTAAATTCAGTAGAGGGATTTAATTTTCCATGTCTGTCACCTTGGGTTGTAGTAGTTATTTTTATTATGAAGAATGATTGATTTGTGTGACTCTACACTGATTATCGGGAGTTGAACAAGATCACATTCATGAAAAAAGAATTACATACCCTGTATTAATGATTTTTTATCAAATGTTTGGATATGAATAATTATATGAGAAGTCACTTGGTTTTTGATATCATAATTTACGGTTCAATAAGGTGGATATGCCTAAGATAACATTGTTTAAAAGGTATGAACACACTGAATAAATTATGATTTGATTCGGTCTTACAAATTTTCTCACTTTCTTCATGGATATTATAAATAGGGTCATTATATATTACATTTATTAGACTTTGAATTTATTTAATGATGATATTAACAAATATTAAACGAGAAAGAGGTAAAATGAATATCTTTTAATTATTGTGCTGAAGACCTTAAGGAAGGATATGTATTAGGTAAAAGTTACTCAGTCATAGTTCTATAAATAAAAGCCTTGTTTATGTGAAATATAATATTAAGAGAGGTTATTTCAGTGGATACATAAATGATGAAGAATATTGTTAAATGGACCAACCTAAACACTATGATTGAGATCAAATGTTTTCTTGGTTTTTCTAGATATTGTTGATTTTTTTTGGAGAATATCTCACTGATTTCCAATCCAAATAGCATTTTAATGAATAAGGGGTCTATTTTTCTCTAAAATGATTAAAGAATAGAATATTTCAAGTGAAAAAATTTCAATTTGAATTAGTTTACAAATTTATAAAATACCCTATAGTGATGAAGGGTTTTTAATATATAGTTTCTCCTAAAAAAGCTCACCAGGATGCATTATCTTGCAGAATGATATGGTTGTAGGTGATTTAAAAAAAAATTAATGGTAGATGATAAAAATCACACAAACCTAGTTTTTTAGTTAGATATTGTATTATTTTCATTAAATATATTGTGGAATATATTATATATGTATCACCCCATATTTTGTGATATATACGTTTTCTACTTTAAATTTAATATTTTTGATATTTTTCATCTCATGGAACACTGAGTTTAGTTTTTCATACACCCAACCCTTAGTGTAGTTTGTGTTTAATGGAAACCTATATTTATAATTTATTACATGAAACACTAATTTTATATTCCATTATACAAAACACAATTTGTAATGTTCAATAAAATATACACAATGTTTAAAGGTAATGTAACATAATATTGGAATATTATTATTTGATATTATACTTATAACAATTCAATTGAAATGGTGGGTATAAGTAGTGTTAACTAAATTATTAAAAACATTAATACCCATAAATAAATATATTTAATTCTTTGGGGTCTAATTAATTCAAAATGAAAATAAAACCCACCTAAAAATAATGTAAATCATTTTATGAAAAAATATATTTATGCAAAAAACCACCTTTTACAATAATAAATTTAAAAAACATTTCATGAATAATTTTAATTCAACTAATATATTATATATTCAATCAAAAATATAATATTATTCCTATATTTTTTCAATTAAATAGATAATAATAAATCTAATTTTAATCATAAAAACTATATTTCTTTTAAAAGAGTTTGGTCGTCTATTTGAAAAATTATTTTAGAACTATTTGTTGACACTATTTGAATCATTATTTGTAAAAATTATGTTAATTTTTTAATTTATAGGATAAAAATATCTTAGGGTGAATTTTTAGGAATTTGATTGAAGGAATAATTTTTTGTGTGGTATAATGTGAAATACTGAATTTAATAAAAAATTGCCTTTCCATTTAAATTTATTTTAAATTTATTTATATATTTAATTTGATTTATTGTTAAATTATATAAATTATACATCTAGTTATCCATATTTATTCATTTCATTCATTTTCATATTTATTTTTTTAAAATTTTGTAGGCCATTGGAACTTTCTCTTTGAAATCTCATTTTCTCATCACGTTTGCATGATTAATTTTAAATTAAAATTTCACACTTATATGAATGGAATTTTATACATTGTATTACTAATTATATAAATAATACTAAATTATCTAATAATTTTATCTTAATTTTTGTCCAAAATTATTAGTGAAAATAGTTAAAATTATTTACAATGGGTATGGAAAAAACAGATTTACCTAGGGGAGGGTTAAATTTAAAATATAATAATTAAAATGTAAATAATGTATTAGATAATTTGTAATAAATTATTTATATCATATCATTTATATTTATTTATAATTCCGTAATTTTTTCCATTTTTAATTAGAGTAACATGGGTGCACCTTTTTCTTTTCTAATTATTCAATATCTTCCACTAACCTGATTTATAAAAGGCCACACCTCTCACATCTCATTATCCATTCAATACATATTTAATTTTACATGAGATACCAATATCCAATAAAAAATTCCCTAAAACAATCATTGAAAAATTATTTTTTGGCATTAATTTAACCTTGGAACGATTTTACTATAATGTAAAGGATGATACGCGACTATGATGTAACGTTATTTTACAAGCAGTTTTTATTTTATTTACTCTAACTACAAAAATTATTATCAAACAATGATAATATATTTACATAACTATATTAAATATACTGATTTGTTTTTATGTCAATCTAATTACCTATAACAATCCCAACCTTCGTCAAATGTGTCGTGAAATCATCATTCGTGTGTACATAAGACTACCACCTCATGAATTGATGTCACACATTTTACCATTACCACCTATAGCATAAGGAAATGATAATGGATATAAATTATATTTATAAAATTAAATATAACTATCGATTCATTATACAACATATATTCTTTTTAAATTTTCATTCTGTATGGGATACGTAAATGTTAGTCAGGTGTACGGTGGACTACCACCTCCCTAATTTATGTAATTCATTTTTCACTAACAATTCAAATTGAAAATATTAAGAAAACAATTGACTAATATATGTTATATATATGAACCAATAATTATATTTTTCACATTTATATGAATACGAAAATATAATATGTCATTTTTATTCTTACCATATATCTCATTGAATGTTGATAAGGTCCTTATTGTATGTGTCGACTACCACCTTCATGAAGAAATATAACACTCTTTTTTTAATACAAAACTACTTCGATGATATGTATAAGTATGTTCATATAAATAATATTTTTTCTATGATATTATTATAACTTTTTAGGTATAATATGTTACTTACCTTCTTTCGACATTGATCCATAAAAAATGTAAATGTTACTTCTGTATATGTACGACCAACCATCTCCATGATTATAACAAAATTATTTTATCAGATACATATAACATGATTAGTATAAAAATGGTAACTAGCTTAAAATATGATATATATTTCATGATTATATTCTTGATATGATGGAACAATTATTAATGTAATAATTCTGAAAATTAAGGATGAAAACCTATAGAAAAAACAATGCATTAATTACCTGAAACATGATTGTAACATGTAATTGTTAATAATCGCATAATAAATTTTCATAAGTAAATAATATAAGTTATAATATTTATATGTAGGTTTATATAATTGATTAATACTAAACCAATATTTATTATATAAGTTCTTCAAATTTTTATGAAGTCTGTCAAGATTTAATGTTACATATTTCTATTCAGTCTTTTATATTTTAAAGACATATGAAACTCCACCACTCATTTATATTATATGGTTTATATACTACCCATTTTCACATTATATAATGAATTTCCATAATTTCATTATATTTATTTTCTAATTTAATTTTATTCTTTATTGGGTATTATGATTCAAATGATTATTAAATATTTAAGGGCCATCCGTCTCACTTTTTCCCTTATATACGAAACATCTCTAATTCAAAACCTACATACATTTTGTGGTGTATTAAATTGTCATTAATTTACTATTGATTCATAAACAAAAAAATATTGGTATTTACAAATCCATTTGACGATATCTCTTTAATTTGGTACATGTTTAATATGTTACCAAGACGGTATATTATTTTTGTCTCAATTTTACTTCATTGATACATTTGTTCTTTTATGAACATATTTTTTAATGAGTTGTATATATAATAATATTGACATATAATATCAAGAGTTTATTTATTATCATTATTTTTATGTTTCATTTAATATAATTAGATCATTTTCCATATGATTCAATGTTAACAATGTAGTATGACTTTTATATAACTACCGCAACATTTATCAGGATTATTTATGATTATGATTACCATAGTTAAATATTATGATATATCTAATTAGAAACCAATGAAATTTATTTTACCAAAGTATTTTGATTATAATACTTTATTTCTATTCATAAACCAATGTTTATCTTCACAATATTTGAAAATAATATTTTTATAAAAAATTTTCATTATGTCATTCTTCATTTGAAAAAACATTTTCTTCCCAATTAATGATTTCTAAAAACCATAATAATATTTTTAACAATCTCCAAATGATTTATTAATGAATAATTTAACTAATTTTTATATTGTATATAATAATTTATTTGTATCTTCTTGTTTTTTTAAATAATGTCCATTTAGATATTACTATAAATTTGAAAGGAATATTTGTTTTAAAATGAATTGAATGATTGAAACTTACCACCTTCATGAAAATTATTTTATTTTAAGATTCCCTTATAAATTTTCAAGATTATTTTAAAACTAATTTTAATTCAAAATGATTTTTGTTTAAAACAAATATTTTTTTAAGTAAGAAAAAAGTTATCCTGGTCATGAAATATTGTAAATTATTTTTCAAGAATCCTTTATATCTTTTCAAATTTATGTTTAAAGAATATATTTCAAAATTATTTTTTAATTTTTTGTTTTAAAATTATATTTTAAAAAATTGTTATGTTCCTCATGATAAGATTCATATAATTTTTTTAAATCATTATCCTTCTATGAGATCATTGTTTGATGTATTTTTTTCACTAGGGATATGATCGAAGGATATAATTATTATTATTTATCGATATAGTTTATGATTATAATGAAAGGATGTATATGAACCCAAATTATGTTCAACAGGTCATACCATGACAAAACACCCATTAATCCAATTAATATTTCTATGGGATATGTGATGATGAAATGGGGAAATTATTATCAATCCAATAATTTTACATAAATTAAAATATGATGAAATTTCAAGGAAACATATATAATTTCTTAGGTTAAAATAGGATTAATTATTTTTTATATTATGGAACACATATGTAAGATTTTCATATTACGATGATGGTTTATTTATATCAAAAGAAAAGTGGTATCAATATCTCCCTCTAATTTATTAGGTAACTATATATAAAACATGAGATAAAAAGGCTTGGAATGGGAAATGAACCCAGTTCAGTAAGGAAAATTTTCCATTATGATGGTCATAAGAGTTATCCTAGAATACTATGATGGTTTTGTAGTGAGACCTTTGAATGTTTATTTACGTTGAAGTGAGCCTTGAATAATGTGGAAAATATTTTTTATTCTTATGTGAGTGACACCATTATATGTATTGTGAAAATGTTAAAATCTGATGGATTATTTTATATTATTTCTTTATGATTCGTGTCTTATGAGCGTTTTGTTTTTTTAAAGAGACTCATGATTCTGATCTTTGATATGTAGGATATGATATTCACATGGTATGATCACATTCACATAGCCTTATGACAATTTTATTATTATTATTCTCTGTATATTACCCTTAATGAGAATATGATCTCACCATTTTGTATGATTAAATTTTTGACGTTTAAGTTAAGTGGTGACCTCATCGTCATCCATGATATAATCCAGAGAATAAACCCAAAAAAATCAGTTCATAACAGAAAATTCCAAAGTTAAAAATCAATAAATAGAAATATATGGATGGGTTATATATAAAGGATGCCTCATGATGTTATTTTTTAATCCCTACATAGATTCTTATCATTAGCATGACCCCTACAACTGATCATCAATGAAATTCGACAATCCAAAAGAGATGATTATTAGAGTAATTTTGAGGAAGATGAAATCTAGACATTTTTCAACACCAGCATCCTAATGTGGACCCAAAGGGGTAAAAAAATTAACCCTTCCCAAATCAATATTCCTATGTATATACTCATCAAACTTGTATATATCAAGGAAATATACCCATCACCATCAATTCACATCACATCATTACTACCACTCCTTATCTGAAACATCACTGCCATTATAAGATAATACAATATTACTTGAATAAACAATTCAATAACCATTGAGGGATAATCACCATGGGCCTATTTTAATATAACAAATAATATCCTAATCACACCCCCCAAAAAATGTTTCATTGGAATAAAACAAAATACAAAATTGAAAAAATAAAAATCTTCAGCTATTAAAAGACAATTATTCATCAGCCACACTCTTGAGATGCACTCTTAACATGGAACACATCCACCAAAACCATGCCCAACCCACTAAAAACATGTTATACTATACCAATATGGGGTCCAATATAATGAGATAAGAAATAGGAGATGAGTTTCTTGGACCTGACAACTCTAATTGCCATCAAGCATTGTTACTATCATAAACCCATGCCAATAGAGAGACTTTGTGTCCAACCAAAATGGGTTTTTGATTGGTAATATAGGAGATAATAGATAAAAAGCCAAAATTAGGGAACCAAGGAAATAATGAACATCATAGAAACATACTACAGTAATAGATAAGAATTCATAATAAAAAATATGAATTAACCCATAATTAAAATTATTCCCCTATAAATAGATGTTTTAAATGGATATTGAAATTCCATAATTAGAATTTAATAATAAATTAAGAAGAATGAGATGAGACAAAATGGGAAGTGAGTATTAGGGATTGATATGATGGGAAGCCACAAAAAAAATTGATAGATGAGAATACTCAGAGGTATATGTTGGGGATACCAAAATTTATATGAGAGAGGGATCCTTCAAGATAGAAAGGGGCCATGTGTAATGAAATATCTATTTTTCCTTTATCTAGGTCTTGAATAGTTGTTTTAATTATTGTACATCTGTTAATAGTACAAAACGATAATCTCTTTATGGGAGATGATGAATATCATTATGAAGAATACAATATTGTGTACCTAGTTTCCACATACACTAAATGATTATAGTCCTCAGCAATGTGATTGGGTAATTTAATGAATATTTATCTTGAACGATTTAATAACCATCTTTGAAAATACTCATTCTCTAAATATTTTATTAAAGGAATTTTTAGTTAACTATTTGAAATTTCAATGAGAAAACATTAGTGATATCCATTAGGATATGTTTGGGTATATTTCTCTAGATATATTTAAGGATAAGACCAAGAGTGATTCAAAGTATTTGAAAAGTTCATTGAATTTCTATAAAGGATATATAAAATAGTTTCCAATCAATTATACCACTATATAGAAACTACAAGTACTCATGGCTCTATAATAGAAGTACCCACGTGTAAAAACATCAAAATTTGAGCCAAACTTGATAATTACCTGATTCATAAAAATGTACCTTAATGGAATCCTTTTTTTGACACTCCTAGGGGATATTAATATAAAATTTTAAAAAAACATTATAAATATTCACAATTATATTATATAAGTGATGAATATTTGTGAACTATTATAAAGAAAAGGTTTCATAGATTTAAAATTTCTGATCATGATTTAGACATAATATATATTATTTTCAGGATTATTTTGTTTCCCATAATGAATATTATTTATCACTATATGATATTTTTACTTTTAGTCAATGATGGTAACAAGAATGTACTAGGTTTAACTTGATTGAGATGGAATTGTTTTTTTATGAGGAGCTAAATGGGATGGTTAATAGAGTCAAAAATACTGCGATTATTATGAAACAATTATATAGGGACATGATTAAAAACATGTACTATAACCATATCTCAAACTGTTCAATATAGATAATGATGTATTTCACTTAGTGTTTTGTTTTTGGATGCCCTAGAAGAAGGCAGATAAATTTTATTATATGTTTAGATTTTGGAAATAATAACTCAAGGTATTTTCTCATAGGGATGTTAGATATTTTGGGTGTGAAAAAGACACAAATCAAGTAAGTGAAAAGGAAACATTATATGTTAAATTAACTCAATAGATGAAAATAATGTTTTAACTATGTTATAATAAACTATTGAATGTTTTAAATTCAGAATCAATTGGAATTATATGAACAAATTTCCATATAGGAAATATCATACTGATAATATGCAAATATCTACGAGTAATGTTTATATTTTTTGTGATAATGAGACTGAAAATGACTTATGAAAGGAAATAAGTGTTAATAAATAAGATGATGAAATGTGGTTAATGTGTTGTGAATGTAGAGTGAAGATTGAGGTGATTTTTTTAATGGAATTCAAGAATTAAATTATATAAATCATGAAATATATATGGATAATTAATGTATATTTTTCATTAGGGACATACCCATAATATGTTTAATATAATAAATATCAATTAAAAATGATTTAATGGAAATGAAATATTGTATAGATAAAAAAATTATTATGGGAAGATAACCATTAATATGTTTTTGAGGTTTAGAGAATATTGATTATTTTGGATAAAGAAAAATATTAAGATGGATAAAAGAAAAAGGATAATATTTATTATTAATGAACTTATAATTTTTTTAGAAAGTTATATATATTATCATTTATTTAGTTTAATAAATTATCTTATATTTGTTATATATTACATAATATATGGTTTTATTCACTGAATGAGTAACAATTCATGATTCAATTACGTTTTTTTTTGTAAAATATGGTTATTATCATGATTCTGGAGAATATATGACGAATGTATCAACATATTATTCATGTTACCATTAAGATTTTATTAGTGATATTTTAGGGAAAATGTTATTTTTTGAAAATATATAGACGTTATTTAAAAATTATGAATTTTTGAAGGGTTATATGTGTAACCATTTATGAAATTCATTTTGTTAAACTTATGATAATGTTTATATAATTAATGTATTACTTTAACATATGAAGATTTATACCTATTATAAAACAAGTGGTAGACATTATTTAAATAAATAAAGAATGTGGTAGTTATCATTATTTTATGGATTATATTTAGTTCTTCAGAAAATAAATTCATCTCTTATAGAAAGAGAAGATGTAAAACTTGATCAAGGCAGAACCAAAGAATGAATTTGTTTTTATGAAATATAATGGTATCAATTATCTACAAGATCATATTTCCTTATTCTATGTGGAATAAGAATCCCCCCAAAATTTTAAAAATGATATTCGAGTAAAAATTTGTCCTATTGTCATAATTTTAGATGAATTATTTATAAATTTTGACACGTGTTTTGTTTATAGATTTGTGGTCATTAACCGTATCATAAACATGGTCTCTATTACAATGACTCTATATTTGGTAATTAGTTTTCTATCTAATTTCCATTCTTTCATAGCCCACCTAAAATATCTAATTTAAAAACCTAGTCTGTGCCACTCTGGATGACTCTCTCAATCCCTTTCATTTTTTCAAAAGGTTATTATATTAACACTTTTTATGATGTGATTTTCTCTCAAAAATTATTAAAATGTTAAAACTCATATTTATGGGAAAACTATTGCATGGTAAATTAATATTAATAGGGTAGCATGTATAACCCCATGATTTGATGAATATTTTTTTAAATGAATTTAATCTTTTAAATATTTTTCCTAAAACATTACATTAAGATTACTTTGTATGACAAGTACTACTAATTTTAATTTATGTTACACACATTACTATGCTTAGATTTCATTACATGGAACACTATAATTGTATTTAATCCAAGGTTAACATTCTATTAAATTTTTATTATTTAATTTCATTGTTATCACATATCTTTTTGAATAGTGTGTATAAATAGATATAAAATAAAAAATAAAATATATGCTTCAAAGAATAATATAACTATTTTTTTTAGAGTCCAATTAATTCAAAATGAAAATAAAAATAACATTAATATAAAAATATCATTTTTGTAAAATCATATATAATTAAAAAAAAGTTTTGCCTCAAAAAATAAACCAATTTTTTTATTTATTTTAATAAAATTTTCATATTATATATTATATATTCAATAAAATTTTTTACATTCCTCATATGTATTTCCTAGAAATTACATATGAAGAAATCATTTTTATACATTAAAATTGGATATTTATAAGTCGTTTTGGCTTTTTTTTGTGAACTGATATTAAAAATTATTTTAAAGAAATTATAAACATTAATTGAAAAAAAATCTTATTTAAAATTTACATTTATAAATTTTCAATGTGTTCTTTTTAGATATTTTCTGAAATGTTTTATTTTATGGATACATACTGATGAATAATAAATTTAAATTGAAAATGGAATTTTCATTTAAAAATTTTACGATCTTAAATTTTATTAATTTTATAGTTTCAAGTAAATATATTTCTATTTCATACATATTAATCCAATTTATATCATTGGTATCTGTTCATATGTAATTTTTATATAACAACATTCTATTGTTTTTCTCTCTTTCTATTTGAAAACCAGTTTCTTGATCAAAACTACATGATTAATTTGAAACTAAATTATTTCAATAGTAATAATCGAATATGTACACAAAGAATAAATATTTAGAATAAATTTAATTTATATGACCTCATATTATTTATTTAAAATTTTAACTAAATAAAAATATGAAAATATTAAATATTATTTTCCGTGGTTACGATCAAAATGTTTTTACTAAGGGTTATAATAAAATGGATTTGGGATGAATGGATTAATTTTTTTTAAAATATATATACTGGAAATATTTATAACTTATAATATCTAATTATTTATATTAACCCATTTTATATCCATTTTTTAAGTGAAAATCTTGGTTACACATTTTTCATTTAATAAAATTACATGTGTTTTACTCACCTCACTTATAAAATGCCACTACCTCTCATCACTTCTTCAAAAAATAATACCCTTTTTGGATTAGAAAATACCTTCAAAAATCCACTCCCATATTAAATAATAATATCTTATAATACTTATTTTTTATCTAATCCATATGAGGAAGGATTTTCATGAAAACATATGGAGGATACTTGAAGAATAAGTGATGTTCTTCAATGAGTATTTTAATTTTAGTTCTTCCTCCACCTCCTTAAATTCATAGTAAACAGAGATAATACTAAAACATCAGTATATTATTCATAATTAGTTCTTACTATGACATGTTAATTTCTGAAAACCATATCCACATTTATCAAATGGTTTAAAAAAGTATCATTCATGTGTACAAAGATCTATCATCTCACAAGCCAATGTAATTTATTTTTCCATTGCCACCTATCATAGTTGGTTATTATGATGGATATAAATTATATATGTTATATTTAAAACATAATTTTTCATATTAAATCATTATATAATATACACACTTTCAATATCCATATTTTTTTAGTGAATGATAATTTTTTTCATGTGTACAATAGACTATCGCCTTTCGATGTGATGTGATTAATTCTTCAACGACACATAAAATGGATGAAAATTGGTATAATAGTAATTAAAATATGGAGTTTAAATGAAATAATAATGATATTAATGACATATTTTTTATTCAAAAAATATTATATATAATTTTATTTTTCTACATTTTGACAAACTAAAATATCAAAATGTTATTTATAAATGTTTTGGTTATAGACACCGTAGAGCAATGTGACTCTCTATTTTCATCAGCACACCAAATTAATGATATATATAGGTATATTGAAAGATATAATATTTTAATTTTGTTACTATATTAATTCAGTGAATTCATAATTTTACATTACCAAATTATATAATGAACATTGAAAAAATGGAAATGTTACTCATTCATACGTATGACCTATTGTCTCCATGACCGTAACATTATTTATTTCGTAAAATATTATTTCATTATTAGATTTAAAGATATAATATATATTTTTATATATAAATTGTAATTATGAAATTATTATTTTTCTAGAGATTATAGAACCAATACCAATATTAGAGGATGAAAAAAAACAAAAAATCAAAACTTATATGGAAAACAAATCGATTATTACCTAAAGCGTGATCTTATTAAAGAAATTTTCAATATATGAGTAAGAAATGGTCATAAATAAATAATATGTGGTTTTATATATATATATATATATTATATTTTTAATAAAATTATATTTATTCAATGGTTTTTCAAATATGTTGGAAGGAAACTGAGGCTTAAGGTAATATATTTTTGTTCTCCCTTTTATTTTGAGGAGACATAAAAATTGAGCATCTATTTCCTTCTATTGGAGTATATAATTACACTTTGAGATATTATATAATTATTATAATTATATTGGTGATATTTAATTTTTAATTTTATGTAATTCAATATCATGTCTTACGATTCAAAAGATTACTAACACGCTACAAGATCTTCATCCCAATTTTTACTTCGAGGAGTCACATGTCATATTCACAAAATATTTCTTTAATTTGTTTTATATAATGAATAGGAATGTATTTTATTATTATTCAACATGAAAAATTTATTTTAACTTAAATATTCAATTTAGAATGTCTCTTTCGTGGGGTTCACAATTCAAAGGTTAACAAAACCAAAATGGGTTTTTGTCTCAATTTGCAGTCTCTGAAACATATGTTATGTTATACATCTATATTGTCTAATTATGTGTATATAAATAAAAATTGACCTATTATATAATAAATTATATTTTTCTTTTGGTATTTTATTTTTTGAAACATTAATCTTTCATGGGTATTATGATTTAGTGTAACCAAAGTTGTTACATTTTTATATTAGAATGTCATCTTTTTTAAGTATTTTTTCTGATTATACATTCAATAATTAAAGATTATAATTTATCTCTAAAGAAACTCATATATTTTCCTATCAATTGGTTATTTAATTGGAATACACTTTTTATAATTATTTTACACATTTTATGTATTATAGAGTTCAAAATAATTTTTTAATAAAAATACTCTTTATTTCCCTATTTGGTCGAAAAGCCTTTTACATCCTAACCCATGTTTTATAAAATTGTTTTCAATAAAGTTTTAATCATTAATTGTTTTTTGTTAAATTAATTGTTACCCATTATTGTAATATTCTTAAATATTTTTAAAAGAATCCTCCTCTAATTTTCAAAGAAATACCCATTTTCATTTCCCCAAAAACATGGTGGGAATATTAATTTTAACATGTATAGAATGAAACAATTTACCACCACCATTAAAATTATTTTCTTTGAAGATTTATTTATAACTTTTCAATGATATTTTAACAATGAATATTCCAAATGATTATGTTTTAAAAAATGTGTTTTTCCATATGGAAATGTCATTTTGAAGAAAAAATATTTTCTATTATTTACAAAATGATAAAATATTAGTGTTTATGTTTATATTCAGTGAAATTAATTTTAAAAATAATTAATAATTTTTAGTTTTAAAATATTATTTTCAAATAATTATTATTTTACTCAATAAATGTTCCAATTGATTTTTAATTAAAAATAATTTTCTATCTAAGGATCCATCCTTTGATGTATCTTCTTATTTATTAGGTATATTATCCTTGGATACCATTAATATTCATTAAATGAATGGATTATTTGTATGATGAAAATATGTTTATGAAACCCATTTCACTTCATTGGGTTGTACAATGGAAAAATTATTATTAAACTCACCACACTGTCCAAAAATTATGCTAATTTGATATAATGAAATTAATATGAAACCAAACATTTTGAAATAGGTTGTAGTATTGGGATATATTTCTGAAACAAAATTTATTTCATGGTGTATGATATTTTTAATATTTTATTATCTTATAGAACAAATTTTTAGAATTTTCATAATGTGATAGTGGTTATGTTAAAAAAATATAGGTGGGACCCTTATCTTCCACATATTAAGTGGGTAAATATTTATATCACATGAGATATATAATTATAAACCATGGAGTGTACCTGGTTAAGAAATAAAATTTGAATATCATAATTTCCCTAAGTGTGAACCATAAATACTATGATGGTTTGGAGAGTTATCTCATTCAACTATTTTGAATGTTTTGTGACCCTTTACTAGAACTGAAATTATATTATATTCTTATGTGTATTTTATTATTCTATGTATTATGAGAACTCTATTCTCACATGGATCATGTTCCTTGATATCCTTAATATTGATTTCATATGAAATTACAATCTTTATTCCATACCTCAAGATTGTAATAATTAATACACAATGTATTTTTTAAATATGTTATTACCATGTTCTCATACAATTATGTTTATGTTATTCTTACATATCTCCCATGGTTACCCTTACAAACAATCTGATCCAACCTATTATTTTTTTTCCTTTTATGGGGCCTATGACCGATAAGTAACTAATGTGTTAATGTATTTATATGAAAATTTTATTCTTTTATAATGTTTTTAGTTTGTATTCTTGGAATAATGAAATAGTATTATATATCCTAAAAAACTAATGTATATTATAATCTTATGTTTATTTCTGGAAAAATCATGTTTCCATTATATTTTTCACTTTTTATGATCTATGGAGGCTAATTGAATTATTTCAATAATAATTGAATTTAATTATATCTCCAATTGGAAACCCTTTTTAGATAATTGACATGGCTTCTAAAAATTTTCGATCATTTTTTTAAATTTCCAATAAGTTTTCATCAAACTATTAACCATGATCTACTTTTTTAAATCTAGTTTTAGTAAAATCTTCTTGATGATTTATGGATAAGGAAAATTTGGTTTTTTTTGAAATTTTTTATGTAATATTTGTTTTAACATGTATGAAATAAAATTAATATCCCACTATAATTACCACTAAATGATATTAGGAATCCATTATATATTTCCATGGCTCATCTAAAATAAGTGTTTTCTTTAATATTTTAATTCAATTTAATTTTAATGAATTAAATTCAATAAATAAATAATTTTTTCCTCGTCGAACGTTTCCAATGATATTCGAAAATAATTTTACATATAATAAGAAATAATTTTATGTTAATTGTCATTTAATATAGAATTTACACAGTGAAACCATCATTATAATTTCTCTAAAATATATTTTGTAATAAAATATTTTTTATGAACCCTACTTTTTTTAATGGGATATATTATGATGAAATAAAATAAAATCAATTTAAATTATATGTATTATGATATGATTAAAACTTTACAATGTTATGACATAGAAATTTATGGATTATATGATATGTGATACCTATATCTCCCACCAATGCATTTGAAAATAAAATATTTTTAGAGATCAATGGGTACAACGGTGGTTATCCCATGCCAGAAAAAAGAGGGTACACATGTTGTTATCACTATCCAGGTATAAGAAGGTACATGAGAGGTGATAACATTAATGTAACAAGAGTGCACACAGGAGGTTTCTGTGATCCCCAAATAGAGTACATGGGTTGTTATCCAAATTCTTAAGTAGGCACATGTGTGGTTAGACAAAGATTAAAATGTTTCGAATGTCATAGTGGGTAAATTTTATAGAAAATGATATATTATAATTCTTAATCCACAATTCTGTGTATTATTCATATATTCTATTGTCACGACATAGGTTATTCTATCCCACAATGTTTCATGACATATAAACAACCATGATTTATTCAATGGGTAATATTTAGGTTATTTTATATACATTTTACTGATTTCAAATTTATTCAAATATTATAACACTCTTATGTTAATATAGTGATGATACCACCCATTTTTACCCCTACTAAGCATATTAGATAACTAATTATTATGTTTCTTATTTCTAGGTTATTAATAAATTTTTTACTTATGATATTTTTATTAAGGGTTCTAATTATGAAAAAAATTAGTTGTATATTATAAATTTTACTTATGAACTATTTTATATATTCATTTTTTCAAATGATAGTATAACTAAATAATTATAGAATGTATTTTATGTCACATAATAAATTTTCTTATACTATGATTTGATATCTATGTATATATTTTTTAGTTGTTACACACCTTCCAAAATACCTAATGAATTATAGTATGATATTAGACCAATCAATTATTAGTAAAAATATCGATGAAAAATAACATAAATAAACATAAATATAATTCGTTTCATCATAAAACTCAATATAATATATTTCTTATCACATAAGTTATATCATATTATATTTTAACCATAATAAGGAAAAATATATTAATCATTTTGAATATAAATAATAATTAAAATTTAAAAGATACATTGGAATCTGATAATCTATCAAAAACAATGATAATTTTTAAATGATGTATAACAATGATATAAGTTTATAGTTTTAGTAAAAAGTGATCATGTTCTAAATGTTTAAAAAATA
Organism: Viscum album; assembly: GCA_963277665.1. Lineage (NCBI taxonomy): Eukaryota > Viridiplantae > Streptophyta > Magnoliopsida > Santalales > Viscaceae > Viscum > Viscum album. The sequence goes on from OY728166.1 coordinate 1,138,210,687, forward strand.
TCTTCTCTAAATATTGTAAAGAATGACTTAATTAACATTTATTGAAAAGGTGAAAATGTTTTTAAATAAATTAGAATGAAATAAATTGATTGTTAAAAATTCATAATCCATTATTTTGAGTATAAATCATAACATTTAAATGAATATGGATATTTATGAATAATAATTGAATAGAAAACTTGAAAATATTTTATTACAAATAAACTAATTTTATATTTAGTAACATCTGGATTAGTAAGAAAATTAATTTCAAAACATTCATATGATTTTACACCACATTTATTTAAAGAAAATAATGATAAATTAAATCTATACGGTTGTTTATATGAAAAACATAAATGTGTGTTGAAATGGGGATATGTATAAAAAGGGAAACTAATCTGGTCAATCTGTTATTTTGAGTCGAAAATCACTTTATTTTACATATAACCATATATATATTATTTGATTGATTATATTATAGACATATAACACTTTTGATATTTATTCCCCTATTATATTTAATTTAATTTAATTTTCCCCACATTTTATTTAGATATCAAATCATTTATGTTTTTGTTTACCATTTTTAGGTTGTTTGCTTCAAAGTATTTAAAAAACATTGGTTAGTTTATAATTTATATAGAGATCATGGATTCATTACCTCTAGATTCATAATCAGTTTTAGATGATTATTTTATAAATTATAATTATTTTATAAAAACATATAAATGGGAGTACAAAAAAATTATATCCAGCCTTTCATAGAAGTTGTAGACCTCACGTACACATGAGCAAGGATTCCATTTTACAAATAATAAAAGGGAAAAATGGAAAATAAATTTTAATTAGATATATATATTCATATAATTATTCTTTGATATATTCATTAAATGTATTTATATGACCATAAATTTGAGTTAGTAATGGAAAAAGTGACACCTCACTTTATGGAAGCAGTAGTACGCACATATGAATGAGAAAACTTTTCATTTTCAATTAGATTGAGATGAGGTAAAAAGTAGTTATTAACATAATATAAAATCATAAAAATATATTAATTTTTCAAATTCAATTATATTTTGGTGATTACAATATAATCTAAGGAGGTGTATCATTAATGAAACATGAAATAACCCATTGATGATCATTACCTTTTCCTCAGATAAACTCCTTTAGATTCCAAATTAAGCCTTATTGGATTGATATTATGGTGATACAATGACATGTTGAACATGGGGAGTATAATTTTGACTAATATTAAAAGATATATGTTGAGATAATGTGATTAATTGTTTGGGTATGTGGTTTTATGATATGTCATTTTATAGGGGAGAGGAGATGAATAGATAGAAATAATAATAATCATAAAATATATTTTATTTATTTATCATATTCACATGTAACCAAGTGGTTGAATTATAAAATATATTTTGATTTAATGTCTAAATACACACATATATTCACAATTATATATTTATTATTGATAGATAAATCCTTTTCTATTAGTTTAACACCCTTTTGATCATGTTACATGTCATCGCGGTGAATGCATTTTAGTACATTATTTTAATTTATGACTAAAAATGAAATTAAAGATATTTTATTATGATAATATCTTATTTCAAAAAAATTAATATGGTCTAAAATATTAAATTTAATATTTTAATAAATATTAATTTCTTAAAGAGTTCTCTTAATACAGGGAAGAAAAATTATTTTGTAAATATTCTATTTTAATCAAAAAAAATATTTTACATAAAAATATAGTATAATTGAAATGTGAATAAACTTTTTATATTTAGGATTAAAATTTTTAGTGTTATGATTTTTTAAAACCTATAAAAACCCAAAATGATCTTTTTGAAAAAAATATTAGAAAAAAATATCTAAAATATATTTTTCAATTAGAATAAAATGTCTACTTGGCTCTAAAATTATAAGATCATTTTTATTAATTTAGATATAATATTTTTAATTTCTAATTTTAATTCATATAAATATATTTTGTTTCAAATATAATATTTAATAAACATTTCTATCATATTAGTATCATGATAATATCATAAATGTTATAGAATTTGGTAAAAGTTTCATTTTTTCAGTAATCACCATAAAATATACATTATAGAAAATTTATAACATAATCAATATATGCTAATTTAGATATGTGGAATAAAAAATTTATGATTATTATATCAAAATAGTGTTTAAAAATTTAGAAATTTTTTTAGTAAATAAAACCATATAATATGAATATTAGTAATTAATAGTGAATAAAACAAGCCGTTTTTTATTGAAAATTTATTTAAAATATTACATGGAATTATAATTAATATGAATTCATAAAATTAATATGACACTAAATATGTATTAACATATAAAAAGTATATAATACCTAGTTTTCCACACGTACAACATATAGAACTCATCCACTAATATCTCAGGTGCACTCCCAGATCCCCAAGTGATGGTGAATAACATCGTGGGTCAATGGTTTATGGTAAGAAAAAATTATTGTAATTCAAATGGAGCTAAATTTAATTTGTAGATCGTTTTAAAAATTAAAAATGAACCATACATATTTTGGGTGTTCCAAAAAAATAAAAATAGTCTATGTAAACAATTCATAAGGAGAAAATGAGAATGAAAACAACCTACTACTCTGTTTATGAATGAATAAGAAGTCAAAAAAACAGTGGAAGTAAATATTGACTATTACAAAATAAATTTATGGGAAAATTAGGGTGTATGGTCAAGGGAGATATGTGATAAATAGGTGATATATTAAAAAAAACCACCAACAACCATCATTAAATCTAAATTTGATTTGGGAAATGATCCTCCCATAACAATGAGAAAAATTAAGAACCCATATACATCCTACAGTTTATATATTAGTAAATAGTTCACGAATAATGTAATGTGAGAGGTTTTATGTGCACTGATGTATCCATATTGGGTGTGATAATTAAATACTCAGTAGGGAATGATACCACCGAAACTGTCTGATGTAATAGTGATATAACATGTTTATTATTTGACATGTTAATGGATATAAATATATATATATAAACAACACTTTAAGAATTAATTTATAAAATGTGCAATTAGTGTATAAAAATGTATTTTAAAATTAATTTAATCTAGTAATTATCACTCCCTATAACAATAGTTTCTATAATTATTATACATGCTTTGAGTTTTAGATTTGAATTTTAGATTGGTGTTACATGGAAGATATATAACTATTTGGAATAGTTTACTACAAAGTAGTTTGATTGAAGTAAATTTTCCAAAAGGGATATGAATTCTTGTAATATACACTATGTAAATTAATGCATCATATTTCATCTATAATTAAATAATGGGTATAAAATACTCAGGATATAGTTAGCCCATCCCTTTCAGTCTCATCTGAGATGGTCGAGGCATTTGAAGCCCGTCTATTCCATAAACATTCATTTAAAAATATTTTAACAGTGAAAATATTATATTATAAGAAAAATAAGCATGAATTTTAAAGTAATAGTCCGTTAATATTATATATAAAAGTATAAAACATGGTAACTTCATAGGACCAATTATCCATATCAATATTGATGAAATGTGATATTAAAATCCATGCTAAATTAATGACATGAAAAAATACAACATAACATTATAAGACGTGGTATACCAAATGAGATTTCACAAACTTACCAACCTACATGACCATTATAAAAATAAATACCATTTACGATTTAAAGAGGTCACAAAATGTTCACAATAATTTCCATGATATTGACACACAATCAACATATAATATAATTATGGTTGTAACCGAAATGATTTTTTGTTGTATACGATATAGAAGAATTGTCAAATAATATCATATGAGTATAAATTAATGAATGTTGTCCTATAATTGCACTAATGGAACAAAATGGAAAAAACATACTCACATTGGAATATAAACTAGGAAAACACCATCATTGGTAATGAATAATTCATTTTGTTATTATTTGCATTCTTTTATCCAAGAAACAAATATTATACCATACTAAGGAATATAATATATAGTGATTAAGAAAAAATGTAAAGGTATAACCTTTTAAATAATAAAATAATTGTTTAATTAACTTTTCCATATAATGGTTGTGGAATGAATGTCTTAATTGGGATCAAACACATACATTAAAATTTAATACCAACACATAATCCTACATAGTTTTTGTTTAGTGACCCTATTTAGAAAGAGGAATGTTCATACTATGAAAAATAATATTTAAGTAAAATTTTAATGGAAGAAATCATATGTGGAATATGAAACTAATTTAGGAATTTTTTTCCAAAATAACAATGACCAAGATAAAGTTTTCATAAAAAAAATTAAAATCCTTTTTAATTTTATTGGTAGTTATATCGTTTTATGGTTATACACATTCCAAAAAATGTAGGGTTTTCATGTTCAGTTACGTACTCCGACATGTTCATCCCTCCCACAACATTTCAAAAAAAACACCCCCATAACCATAGATTAATCCTTGATCATTATCATGTATCTCATTATGGTTAAAGTTATAATATATGATATTTAGAATAGAATATATTCACAACACCGGAGATTGTTCTTTAGTATTATTTTGACCATAAAATAAGTGTTTATTATTGTTGTGAGAAACCCCTAGATTAAAATAATTATAAAAAATATTTTTATCCTAAAAATAATTAGAATGGTATCATTTCAGCTCAAAGTTAATGTTATGGAATAATTGAAACACCTTAAAAATATCAGAATTGGAAACAGAAATAATATTTCGGTTATTTAATTAAAAAAACAAGAATAAATCAACATTATATATCAATAATTACCTACATTATATAAAACGTTGTCGGATTAAATTAAATTTTATAATGTAGAAACCTAAAAGTTATATTTATGTGAAGATAAAACAATTAATCCTAAAATACATTAGAACATATAATTAATGATTTGGTTAAAAAAATTCATTATTATACATTAAAATATATGGTTTCATATTTAATAATTTTTGAAAACTAAAGGCATGGATATTGTCGGAATATCTCTAGACACACTCATGAATCTAATAAAACCATTTACATATAATCGTGAGATATAATATAAAAAATGATAATGACAGGTTTATAAAAAAATAAATCATAACACTTTAACTAGTAGAAGGAAAGAACATTTCCACTATCATGAAAAATATTAAAATCAAAAATAAAACAAATGGTATTCACTCCTAAAATTACCAAAAAAAATATATCATCATTGATGCCTAACTAATATATAATGAACGTCAATAAATTCTACATTACAATATGAACATATCATGATTATGTAAATAAAATAAGGCAATGAATGAGAAGAAAACAACATACATAATCTTGGATGATGTTATAGGGATGAATAAATCTTTATTTAGAGTGAATTATATTATGCTACTGTAAAATTAAATTAAAAATACCTATAAATTAAGAGAAAATTAAAATAAAATATTGATTAATGGAGAAATTATTAGAAATTATAATGACCTCTGATTTTGGAAAGAATAATTTTCTTAATATAACCTTTGGGATAGATTCTCGATGAAGAGAGAGGTGGATAACATGGAATATCCATGGGTTAACACTACATGGATGGAAGGAAATTATGTTTTTATACCAAAGTGGGGTGGGGTGGGTTTTTAACATAATTGTTGAAAAATGGAAAAAGATTCCACATTTTAAAATAATATATAGATATATGGAATAAGGAACCCATTATGAGGTCACTATATAGCATCCCGCCTTTTTCATTACATAAACATTCATTTCATAATACAAAACTGAGGATCTTTAATATTTAGTTTCTTGGAAACCACGAACTTAGTACATGACAACATAAAACATTATTCTTAAACACTTTAAAGGCTTCTTCATTTTTTCATAATATGTTCATTATAACAAATCATCACCTGGGAGAATACATCAGAGGAAAGGGTGAGCAGAAGGCCCAGTAATGGAAACAAGGGAAACATTTTACATGTGAACTTGAGATACATCAAAAGTCATAAAAAATAACTTTAAGGCATGATAAAGAGATAATGAGGCATATCATAATAAAAATAATGTGTTTCATAACATGAATATGTGGCTACAAAATTTAACATAGGCAATGATTTCCGTTTCACCAAGGTCCATCCCCAAGGTGTCATTGAAAATTACCAAGGTTATTCACCAATTTGTCGTTAAAAATGGTCATCTCTAGTGATTAAGTCTTTACCTAATGAATTGGAGCGCTATCAGGTTGCACCCATAAATTTTCCTTTATTATCATGTGAGGATCATATATCATCATCAATCATTTCATAAAAAACCCATATAGAATAAATCAATTGGGTCTCATTTCATAATCATAACATTTTAAAAACTGCTTTAAAGACGCGATCTTCATGTCACTTTAAAACCATGGAAAAAGGAAATCGAGTTTCATGTTTGTAAGTCCCAGAATTAAAATAGAAAATTTTGATATATATGTGAATAACCCTATAGAATAATGATATTTGAGTATTCACTTAAATAAATAAAATAATTTTATATAAAGAGGGAGACATTTTGAGATGAAAATTATGCAGCATAACGGCTATGTTATAGGGTTTTAAAAAATACTGAAAATAGAGGGGACATGGGTCACCCACTCATAAATGATCCATAAAAAATAGAGGGACAAGATATAATGTATATAAGATCATGGTAATGAAATTTTAAAGACATACCATATGAAATGAAAAACATGGAAGGAAGACCAAAATAAGATTTATCTTATGAAAATTCGGCAGCCTAACAGCGTCACTTACAACATCAAAAAATAATAATAAATCGATGAGATAAAAAAGGGTATCTCATAATATTAACAAAAAAGATCAGTTTGATAGATATATAGATCATACCCCAACATAATACAAGGAACATGAATGACTTTACATGACAATAGAACTTGAAAATGAGAAGGGTAAAGGAATCCCTTACAAAAATTCGGCAGCCTAACGACGCCACATAAACATTCTTAAAATGAATTAATGAGAGAAAGCGGGGGTATCTCACCATATGAACATGAAAATGACCGTAGTATGAATATAAAATAACATCCCCAACATAAGAACATGGAGCATAAAAGAAATAACATAAAAGGGAGTACTTGGAAAGAAAGAGAGAAGTATGATCCCTTACCTTAAAACGTAACTCTTAAAACCCGAAGGTTGGGACCTTGAGGGGCTTGAAGGAACCTTGGGAGGACTCCTTGGGAGTTAAGGAGACCATAATTTAGTTTAGGATGATTTTGGAATGGAAAGGATGAGATAATGCCTTGGTATTTATAGGGGAAGTGAGGGGACAAGGCGTTAATGGCCAAGGGGCACCTCATTGGTGGTATTGGAAAAACCATGGGGTTGCCCATGGTATTTGCCCATGGTATTGGCCAATGGGGACACCTAATACCTTATATTACTATTCATAATTATACCAGAATTATTACATAATTATTACATCCATAATGATGTCATTAAACACCCGAAACTCTAAACTGAAAATTCACTATTCACCGAAAATTCAACATTTCCAGAAAAATCCCAAAATTTCACCTTAACGTAATCTAGATGCTCTAAATTAAAAAATGAAATCTTTTTTATCAAATTAATTTCCTATATATTTTTAATTTAATTTGAAAATAAAAAACACTATTCATAAATTACTATTCACCAAAAATTAAGTTGATCCTATTGGACTCTATATTTCTTACTGAACACAATTGTAGAAGGCCATTTTTGGAAATTATTTACACATAATTAATTATTTAAGGTTTACATAAATATTTTAAAATATCCTTTTTCCAAAATTCATCAATAATATACACCCTAAAATTTTCTGGACATTTGAAAATTCACAAACATCACCATAAGAAGAAATCATAATTTTATTTATCTCAAACGATTACACAAAGTAGCTATGGTCCCGTTACATAGACCCTTACAACACTTGCATATGACCTAAGTGTAAGGTGTGCTAAGGTGAGAGAATCTGAGGGAGGCTCAGATAACATTTCCCTAGTAGTAATCTCTACTAACATGAAATTCTACCGTTGGTGGTTCTGTTCAAGCTTGACACACTGGAGTTTGGCTTGGGTTTTGTCTAATGCGAAGCCAATATATACCACCTCCTTCCCAAGTTCTAATAAGTGGGCTTCATATGGTTCAATTCTACTTGATGAATCCATCGACTCTTCTTTCTGCATTAACCATTTTCATCTCTATTAAATCATTATGATTAAATTAATATACTATTCAGAAAGTTTGTGTCGTTACATTCTTCTCCCTTAAGAAATTTCCTCCCCAAATTTTATACCAAAGACCTAGTTGAAAAGGTGATGGTACTTTTGCTTCATTGTTTCCTCAGGCTCCCATGTCACTTCTTCATACTTATGATTCCTCCAAAACACTTTCACAAGGTGGGTAGTATTGTTGTATTGAACCTTGTCTCTATGGTATAAGATCTCCTCTGGCTTCTCCTCATAAGAGAGGTCATGTTCCAGTTGTACCACCTCTCGGTTCAGTACATACGAAGGGTCAGGTATGTAGTTCCTCAAGAAATATACAAGGAAGACATCAGGAAGTTGAGCTAGGTTCAGTGGAAGTTCTAGATGATAGGCCACTGCTCCTATGCGATCAAGGATTTTATAGGGGCCAATGTACCTAGGGATGAGCTTCCCTTTCTTCCCAAACCGCATGACTGTATTCCATGGAGAAATTTTAAGGATTACATTGTCACCAACACCAAACTACGAGTCCATTCGACGGTTGTCAGCATAGCTCTTCTGCCGACTCTGAGTATTATTTTTTTGTTGTTGGATGTAATGAACCTTTTCTGTCATCTGTTGCACAAGATCAGGCCCAATAAGCTTTCTCTCATGAGCTTCATCCCATTATGTAATAGTTATACATCACTTTCCATACAGAGCTTCATAGGTTTCAATCTAAATACTCGAATGGAAGATATTGTTGTATGAGAACTAAACTAATGGGAGGTGTTGATCCCATCCACCTTTAAATTCCATTGATCATAATCTCAGTATGTCCTTGAGTGTCAAAATATTCCTTTCAGATTGTCCATCAGTTTGAGGATGATAGGCCGTACTAAAATTCAATTCAGTATTCAGAGCATGTTGAAGACTTCTCCATAATTTTGATGTGAGTCTTGGATCATGATCAGATATGATGGATAGTGGTACCCCATGCCGCATTATCACTTTCTTTACGTATATCTTGTAAAGTTAATCTATCGATAAATCTTCCCGAATAGAGATAAAATGGGCAGTCTTGGTGAGACTGTCCACTATAACCCATATCACATTGTTCTCTTTGGTTGTTTTTGGAAGACTAGTGGAAAAGTCCATAGTGATATTATCCCACTTCCATGTTGGTATGGGTAGCAGTTGTATTACGCCCTTAGAAAGTTGTCATTCTGCCTTTACTTATTGACACACCAGGCACCTTGTAGTGTAATCAGCAATCTCCCTCTTCATGTTATCCCACCAATAATGATCACTAAGGTCTCTATACATTTTAGTGCTTCCTGGATGTATAGAGTAATTATAGCTTTGAGCATCATCCATAATTTCTTTCTTTACCTCTGGAATAGATGGAACACATAGTCCTGTATAAAATTTCAAAATACATTCTTGATTAGTATTGAAATCAAGAAACTTCCTATCCTTCACAGCCTCAAACTTCTCCTGCAACAAAAGATCTTATTTTTAAGCCTTCTTGGTCCTCTATAGTAATGAAGGTTGAGAAATCATTTGGGATAGGGTTGGTGATGTCCCTTCCCTTATAATTCCAATGTCCAGTTTTAATAGATCCTTAATCAAGGGATCTACTAGGAATTTCATTATTTCCAGAACAAAAGGGTCTTTCCTACTTGATGCATCCGCGAATTTGTTTTCTCTTTTTGGGTGATAATGAATTGAACAATCATATTCTTTAATATGATCCAACCATCTCCTTTATCTCATGTTCAATTATTTTTGCATGAAAATTTACATTAAACTTTGATGGTTAGTGTATATATCTCATTTTCCCCATAATGATAGCGCCTCCATATATTTAGAGAAAAAACAATTTCCCTTCGATCCAGATCATCCATTAGATAATTCTACTACTGATGCATCAGCTGTCGAGATGCATAAGCAATTACCTTGTCATTATTCATGAGGACGCACCGAATCCCTTTCAGAGATGCGTCGCTGAAAAAAATGAATCCTTCTTCGATAGAGGGTAGTGTTAAAATAGGTGATGTAACCAATCTCTTCTTCAGATCATGGAAACATTCCTCGCATTTCGTTGTCCATATGAACTTAACCCCTTTTCGAGTCAACTTGGTTAGTGGATTAGAAATCCATGAAATGTTTTTCACAAACCTTGTATAATATCCTGCTAAACTAAGGAAACTACGAATCTCTGTTACTGTTGTGGGTTAAGGACACTCCTCCACAACCATTTTCTTTTCAGCGTCAACCAAGATTCCTTCATTAGTTATAATGTGCCCTAAGCAAGCCACTTGTTTTAACCAAAACTCACACTTGCTGATCTTTCCAAAGAGACTCTCCTTCCACAGAGTTTGCAAAATAACCCTTAGATGATCTTAATACTCATCACGACTTTTTGAATATTTCAAAATATCACCAATAAAAACTTCCAAAAAGTTATCAAGGTTCTCCATAAAGAATCTATTCATAAAATCCATGAAAATAGAAGGAGCATTAGTCACTCCCAAGGGCATGAAAGTAAACTCATAATGCCCATATCATGATCAGAAGGCAGTCTTTGGAATACCTTCCTTCTTCACCCTCAATTGATAATAACTAGATCGAAGATCAATCTTGGAGAATAATTGAGCCACACAAAGTTGGTTAAATAAATCATTGATTCATGGAAGAGGGTATTTGTTCTTCACTGTGATCTCGTTCAGTTCTCTATAATCAATGCATAACCGCATTGATCCATCCTTATTCATTACCAAAAGATCTGGTGCTCCCTGAGGATACACACTTGGTCAGATAAACCCCTTCTCCAACAAGGCGTGGAGTTGTTTCTTTAACTACTCTACCTCCACATTTTCCATTCAATATGAGGTTTTTGATATCGGTTGAAATCTAGGTACGAGTTCAATGGAGAACTCTGACACTCTTTCTGGGGGATTTCTAGGTAACTCCTCAAGAAATACGTCCATGTATTCTTAAAGAATATGAACATCTTTTATTTGTATACTCACTTTCCTTCTTCATCCTCACCTATTAACTCGATAAAGAAGGCCATATGAGGTGCCTCTAGACAATGATCAGATCGGGATATCTATCATTGGAAGAAAATTGTAAGTCTTTCATTTAAGACTACTAATATTTCCTTACTTATGCTTTTGATCAAAGCATTATACTTTGAGAGCCAGTCCATCCCTAGTATAATGTCAAATTCTATCATGGGAATGACAACTAGATTTGAAATAATATTGTGATCACTAAAGTAAATAGTGGAGTCTCTAAACACTGTTAATGCATGGATAATCCCACTTGGAGTCTTGATTGACAACTCTACCTATAGCAGTTCACGGGTTGATTCTAAATTCTTTGTAAACTTGTAGGAAATAAAGGAATGTGTTGAATCAGAATCAAACAAAGTACTTGATAGTTTTGAGTGGACAACAAGAGTACCAGCTACCACATCATTCAAAGCTTCAACCTCATTTTTCGTGATAGTAAAAGCACGATTGTGCTCCCCTGGCCTTTGCTGAGGTGGGTGGTGATTCCCCTCCACTGCCCTTGGATTTGGACATTGATTAGCAAAGTACCCATGCTATCCACACATGAAGCATTGGACTTCGGGAAGGATAAGAACCATCTTTCCTCTATCATTAGTGTTGGGGAGTTGAGGCTTCACTTCAGTATGACAATTCCGAGCAATATTCCCTCCTCTTCCACACTTGTATCACTTTCTACTTTTGATCAAGCTGTTCCTCGAATTCTTCTTCCCACATTTATTGTATGTGGAATGTTTCATTCGCTTTCAACCTTTTTCCTGATCAATGCTTCTTCCCAGGCCCGGTTCTAGGGCTCTCTTCTTATCATTAGATTTGTGAGACCACTATGTCTCACCAAACTCAAGTTCGACTTTCATCACACTCGGCATGATTTCCTCATAGAAATCATAGTCTCGTTTGGCTAGATTATTCCATAGATGAGGTCTCATCTCACCAAAGAATCTATCAACCTAACCATTTGGATCCATGAAAAATATAGAGGTATATCGTGAATGTTGGGTGAAGTTCATCTCATAGATTCTGATGGACTCGTTCTCCTTCTGCTTCAGCTCGAGAAACTCCTTCTCCATTCTCGTTCTTATGGAATAGGGGAAATACTTATTAAAGAATATTCCCCTGAACTCTTCCCACTCCATAGATTCCATCTCTCCTATTGGCTTCGTGTTTTTGACAAGTGAACACCACTGATCAGCTTCTCCATCAAAGAGGTAAATAGCAAAGGTGACTTTTTCTTGCTCCGAACAATGGATTACAGAAAAGATCTTTTCAATGGAGCTTATCCACTATTCCGCAACGAATGTGCCAGTCGATCCACTAATAGTTGGTGGTCGTTGACACATAATGGACTCAACCGAATGTTGATCCATTCGCGGTGAGATAGGCCTCTCAGCTTCATTCAAGTTATTTCCCATAACATGAGTTAGTTGGTTCATCATGGGCATGAATTTTTCCATTCTGGCTTTAATCTGAGGGTCATCATCACATTGTGCATTATGGTCACCATTTTCATGGTTCCTCCTATTGCCCGCCATTTTCTAAAAAAACCTTAGGGAGAAACTTATTTCATTTACTAATCTTTTAACTATAAAAGATTCTATGTAATAAAACTTCATGCTTAGACAACTATATTTCTCTATATTTCCATCATAATGATTCATAAGAAGTTTGCGATTATCCAAACATATCCCCCGGGAGTGTCGTAACCAAGAGTGTAGCAAGGCCCGTTGTCATGAAACAGTTCCCATTTGAGTCTATCGAAAAAGCGATGTTTTTGGGTTTTACCCCTATGTACATCTGTGCCAGAGCCACCTCTACCTGCTCGTATCCAGACAGGGATGTATTTATTTGATAAACCACTAACTCAATACTCACCAAAATACTAGGAAGATTTCTTATCTTTAAACTTTTCTATAGGGTTATTCCTAAAGTTTTCATATCCTTATTTGAAAAAATAACTAAACCTCACTTTGATACCAACTATAGAATCCCGCCGTTTTCATTTCATAAACATTCATTTCATAATACAAAACTGAGGATCTTCAAGGTTTAGTGTCTTGGAAACCAGGAACATAATACATGAAAACATAAAAATTTCTTCTTAAACAATTAATAGGATTCTTCAATTGTTCATCCTAGGTTCATTACAGCATCTCATAACCTAAGAGCATACATAAAAGGAAAGGGTGAGAAGAAATCCCAGTAAGGGAAACAAGGGAAACATTTTACATGTGAACTTGAGATACATCATAAGTCATAAAAAATAACTTTAAGGCATGAGAAAGAGATCATGAGGCATATCACAAAAAAATAACGTGTTTCATAAAATGATGATGTGGCTACAAAATTTAACATAGAAAATAATTTCCATTTCACCAAGGTCCATCCGCATGGTGTCATTAAAAATTACCAAGGTTATTCATCAAGGTGTCATTAAAAATGGTCATCTCTAGAGATTAAGTCTTTACCCAATGCACTGGAGCGCTATCAGGGCGTAACGTTAAATTTTACATTATTATCATGAGGTCCACATATATCATCATTAATCATTTCATAAAAAACCCATATAGAATAAAATAAATGGGTCTCAATTCCTAATCCTTACATTTTAAAAACTGCTTTAATGACATGAACTTTATGTCACTTTAATCCCACAGAAAAAGGAAAGCGGGTTTCATGTATGTAAGTAATTGAATTAAAATAGAAAATGTTGATATATATGTGAATTCCCCTATAGAATAAATATCTTTTAGTATTAACTTAATAAAATAAAATAATTTGAGATAAAGAGAGAGTCATTTTGGGACGAAAATTCTGCAGCATAACTGCTATGTTATAGGGTTTTATAAAATACTGAAAATAGAGGAGGCATGGGTAACCAACTAATAAGTGATCCATAAAAAAATATAGGGACATGATATAAAGGATATAATAACATGGTAATGAAATTTTAACGACATACAATATGAAATGAAAAACATGGAAGGAAGACAAAAATAAGATTTCTACTAAGAAAATTCGACAGCCTAACCGCGTCACATAAAACATCAAAAAAATAAATTGACAAGATCAAATAGGGTCTCTAATAATATAAAGATAAAGATTATTATGATAGATATAGATATCATACCCCTAAATAATACAAGTAACTTGAAGTACTTGACATGAAAATAGAACTTAAAAATGAGAAGTGTGAAGGAATCCTTTAAAAAATTTCGGCATCCTAACGACGCCACTTAAACATTCTTAAAATTAATTGATGAGAGAAAGAGGGGTTATCACATCATATGAAAAAGAAAAGTATAGTAGGATGAATATAAAATAAAATCCCCAACATAAGAACATGATGTATAAAAAAATGACATAAAAGAGAGTACTTGGAATAAAAGAGAGAGGTAAGATCTTTACCTTAAAACGTAACTCTTAAAACTCGAAAGATGGGACCTTGAGGGGATTGAGGGAACCTTGGGAGGACTACTTTGGAGGTAAGGGGACCGGAACTTCGTTGAGGATGATTTTGGAATAGAAAGGATGAGATATTGGCTTCGTATTTATATGGAAAGTGATGGGATAAGGCATTAATGGCCAAGGGACACCTCATTGGTGGTATTGGAAAAACCATGGTCTTGCCCGTGGTATTTTCCCATTGTATTGGCCTATTGGGACACCTCATACCTTATATTACTAATCTTATGTCGACCATAATTATTAAATAATTATTACATCCTTAATGATGTCATTAAACACCCGAAACTCTAAACTAAAAGTTCACTATTCAACGAAAATTCAACTTTTCCAGAAAAATCACAAAAATTCACCATTACATAATATCGATGCACCAAATTCAAAAATGAAATCCATTTTATAAAAATAATTTCCTAAATATTTTTAGTTTAATTTTTAAATAAAAAAAACTATTCATAAATTAATATTCACTAAAAATTAAGTTGATTTTATTTGACTCTAAATTTTTTACTGAACACATTTGTAGAAGACCATTTTTTGAATATCTTCACACATAATTAATTATTTAAGGTTTACATAAATATTTTAAAATATCGTTTTTCCAAAATTTATCAATATTATACATCCTAAAATTTTCCAGGCATTTGAAAATTCACAAAATTTACCATAAGAAGAAATCATAATTTTATTTATCTCAAATGATTACACAAAGTAGCTACAGTCTCGTTACATTGCCCCTTCCAACAAAAACATATGACCTATGTGTATGGTGTGCTAAGGTGAGAGAATATTAGGGATGCTCAGATAACATTACCCTAGTAGTAGTCTCTACTAACTTGAACTTCTCCTGTAGGCGGTTCCGTTTAAGCTTTACAAGCTGGAGTTCGGCTTGGGGTTGGTCCAAAGCGAAGCCCAAATATGCCACCTCCTTCCCATGTTCTGATAAGTGGGCTTCATATGGTTCGAGTCTACTGGATGAAGACATCAACTATTCTTTCTGCATTAACCATTAACATCTCTATTAAATCATTAAGAGTAAATTAATATACTATTCAAAAAGTTTGGTTCGTTACACACTAAGATCTCAGTTGGACCCTTATAATAAAAAGGGTTTTACGCAATCCACTGTGTACCTAGAAACATTTTCAGTCTATGGACTATTTGCGGTTCCATTTTGTATCCACTATAATTATTGATCCCCATTTTTAATATTAATAATGCAGTAATACCACCCAAAGATCTACCCTCAAACCCACATAGATAAATTTTAAATCAAAAAAAATAGAAAACAACCCTTAGTAAGATCAAAATTTCATAAAACACTATACATTTACCCTCTATATTTTCAATATAATATAATAATTGGTCCTCTATCCCTGTTGTTTGGACATGAGTTGTTAAAACTCATGTTCAACCACTATAATCATACAATGATTAATTCTAGTGGTAGACTCGCCCCCTCAAATGTATGTAATTTCTGGTTTTTCAAAAACCTCACCCTTCTCAATATAATGAAAAATCAACTACTATATTTCCAATTTTTTCCAATAGAGAGTAGAATCACTTAGAGTCGATGAGTTATCAGATTTTTATTTATAAATCCAAGAGAATTATATTTAAAATAAAATATATTTCTCTATATTTGAGATTGGTAATTATCCCAAAAGGTCATATTTTACATCTCCTCCCTATATATGCCATATTATGAAAACTTTTTTCATATTAGATTTTACATTCATACATGAGATTCATTTTTAGTTTTATTTTCAGATAGAGCTGTGTATGTATATTATCTATATTACTCTGTATAAAATCAACAAAAATATTTATGGATCCTTCTCCAATCCTATTATCAGATACTATCATAATCCCATGATCCAGAAAATACTAATTTTTTTTCCAAATATTCCATATGAAATAAATGAATACAAATTCATGTTTTACCCAAAACATGGATATCACTACCCATAAATATTATTGTAAGATTAGTCACCATTTCTCATTCCATCATAAAGTATCTCAATCAAACATAAGTCATTTCCCATAACATGATCGAGAGATGTGAATTTTTTATGAATTCCTACATAATAACATGACTGAAATCTAGGTACATAGAAAAATTAAATAACAAGGATCTATAAAATCTCAAGGGTATGTCCAAAATCCCACTAATATACATTATAAAAGTGAATTAAAATAAAAGTAAATATTGTATAACATACCAATAAAATATTTTAAAATTGTACATGTTTTTAAAATCCATAACTATTTAATAGGTGAAGCCATATAATAAAACAATCAATAATGAGAGAACACAAAAGAGAAAAAGATTTGTAATCATGGAATCATCCATTAAATCCCCATTCCAGAAAACAAATAAAAATAAATATCAACATATATTAGTCACTGTAAGACCATTTATGATAACCAATTAAAATACCTTATGAAACATACTAATTTATCCCCTTTGAAATCTCATTTCAAAGGAACTAATTTAAAATAATGTTTTATTTGAAAATCATTTTACTATACTCATACATTAATATATAATTTTAGTGTTTTACCCATTAGTGTAATAAATCTATTCCCATTAAAACACACTACTATGTAAACCATCAGATGGGTCTGCAAAACATTTTTAAATAGGATACAACAGACTGAATAGTTTATCCAATCTATGTGATATGTGGGTGACTATTTAGTATAAGAATGTCTACCACATTATAGAGTCATTTAGGTTCATAGAAACACGACGTTAAATTTAATAATAAAACACTAATATTAAATATCAAGTATTAATTCCGTCACATGCCAAAAAATAATGTATTATATGAATAAAGGAAACCTTATTAATATTAGTATATATTTTAAAATCCATGTTTATGTCATCCATCATTGATACCCATGATCCCCTATATTATTAAACTACTCAAAATTTATGTCATTTAATATATATAAATTTTTCATTAGAATATTATACTTTTAAATGATTATCGAATGTTGTAAAGCCACGAAAACCATAATCTATGAGGTTTAGAGAGAACTAAATAACTAATTATCCCTTAATTTTAAAAAAGAACCAATTAAAATAACCCAATTGATTATAATGTTAATGAAATTGAATGAATTCATACTAAAATTCACCAGGATACATTCCACCACCGAAATTATGAGAAGTGATAGTTATTCACTACTATCAATCCTTATATATCCTTCTAAAACAAATCCAATAGAAATATAATTTATTTATCCCAAATTTGACCAAATATATAACCCAATATCTAAATGAAACCCCATACATTTGTCGATGAAAAATTAAATGGATGTTCTTACTAATATTCTCTATCACACCCATTTTTTTGGGAGGGGGTTAATTAGGGTTTGGGAATATTATTCTCATCTAAAAATGTATCTTTTTCTCACATTAGAAGGAATGATATAAAATTTCACAATAAAACTCACATTGAATGACTACATGAATTAAAAGTAAATACATTAGAAGAATGATTATAATTATTTCACCATTAACAGATTGTACAAGGACAATACAACTATGATGTGTCATGTACCAGGGGTGTTATTACTCTCTATTGTGATTGAAAATGATTATTACTCACTATAAGAACCTGGAGTCACTCTCACCCGCATTATATCCACACACATATTCAATAACGCGATACATAGAAAATTTTGAAAACAAGGTTCTCAAAATAATATAACCAAGAGAATATTTAACACCAATAATAAATAATGTATCTATTATGGTTCACTATTTAAAATATATTAATCTTCAACCATATTATTGAATAGTTGTTTTAATCGTTAATTTTATATATAAAAATATCACCATGAATCTTATATCTAAATACTATATCTTTCACGACCTGCTATCCCGAAGATGAGGGAAGTTATAGAAAATTTCCAAGCCCTTAATTCTTCAAGATGAATGAAAGAAAATGACCCTGAGTCCCATTTTAAATATGACCCAGAGTAGAGACATGGTCCAAGGGTATATAATCTCACACAAAATGGATGGAATTACCCAATTTATTGAAAAGAGGATAAAGATATACGATAGACAAATATCAAACAACACCATTCTAATATTTATTTTCAATGTAGAATGTGACAAAAGTGCAACCAAGGTACTAAAACAAGTACTAAAGAATAGACTAAGTTGGAAGATATCAACTACACTGATGCCCTAGCTTGTAAGGTCCATCATGTCCTCAAGGTCTTATTGGAATGCTGAAAACAGTTTTACAGACATAGGGTAAGTATATAAGTTTACCCAATAGGAAAAATAAATATACCCATGCTCATGTGGAGAACATATTAATACCCATGTGAGAAAACATCAGAACCTTGGAGAACACACCAAAGATTACTAACCAGCCTAGCCTCACCATGGAACACACACTAATTATTGCAATTCAAGTAAAGCAGCAGTATATGATGATTGACATTTTGGTACCCTACACCACATTCCCAATGGATAAATTTTCATTAATAATGGATAATGCCTTGATGATATCAATCATCCAAAATGTTGTCTCACTGCCACATCCCACCCATACACACATAGTCCCCAACCACATCACACATCCTTTCTACAGACACCTAGCCCACAAAAACCATGCCTCTTTCCTGAATACACCTAGGAATCATCTCAAAGACACATGGAAAAAAATCTTAACCTGTGTATTATGAACTATGGTAAGCCTCAAGACAGTACACGATTTCAAGATATTCTTAAGAGGTAAGAACTCAGAAAAATGTTAGAGGAAGAATGTCAGTAAATAGGCATTCGTCCTCCCATATGTATATTGGGAATGAAACCCTCTCCCATGAAATAGGGGTGTTCGATACATGTTCTCAATAACGGTTGGTTGTGTATACAAATCACAAGGAACTAAATTTTTTTTTATATATATCGAAACACTCGTCCCACCCTACGGGTCCCCGAAGCAATCAACCATAATAATAGATTCACTTTTGCTGATACACTTATTTTCACAACCACAGAAGGAGACACATCCAAAGCATATACAAACCCAATTTTTAGTTTAACCACCTTCCCCCATACATATAACTGTTGATTTCATTTCCAATTTTTTGGATGTGGAGAGGGATATATATAATTAAAAAATACATAATAATAGATTTATATATATTGCATACTTATTATATTTTATTTATTGTGTACGTCAATAATTTATTTTCGATGAAGAAGAATGAAAATGATAGAACATTATTAAGAAAATTACCTTCTCTAAGAGAAACCTCATTTGGATATTATTTTTACCCATCCTAGGGACGTTTATAGGATTAAAATTATGTCAATAATTTTAATAATTTTATTTCAATGATAAATTTTCAGTGTCTTTTCATTCCAAATATCATGAAGTATTGAATATTTTACAATAGGCAAGTGGCCTATTATATTTCCGGAAATAGAACCCTCATTAAAATTAAATTGAAATTAATCAAAAACATTCCTAAAGGATAAAGTCATTCACATGATAAAAGAATCCAAACGTACTGATATTTGAACTTAGGATAAAAAATTTTGAAATAGGGACATCTAAGAAGAATTGTACAAGTTGGTAGATAATTTTTAATCCATATCTTTTTTGTTAATCCCTAAAAAATTATTTTATTCCTTAACTATGATAATTAATACTTAATTCATTCACAATTGACTGAGTACAGAAAATAAAATGAACATTTTATTAAATATAAAAAATTACTATTAAAAAATATCGAATCAACTATTTAAATTTAAATGCATAGAATTTATCATAATTAATTTTAAATTATACATAAAGACACATTGAAAAATATGGTTTCTAATGAGAAATTTATCAAAATTATGGAAGGTTTTTTATGTCAAATATAAAATGAAATTGATTTTGATGAATTAAATTAAATTTTTTGACACTTATTTAAATTATTTTACATTTAACAATAATTTAGTATATATATTACTTAAATAACATAAAATAAAAATGTAGTTTTCAATAAATATTAGTATTGTCACTATTCATTAAAAATTGAAACATTTAAAGACAACAGAAAACATTAACCATAATATATTGTTATTATACTAATTTAAAAAAATGATTTAATTCTCTAAATTAAATATTCTAACATTTTCAATGTTTAATTTTATCATATTTTGACAAGATGTGATGAAGCAGTTTTTATTTATAAATCAATTTTTTCAGAAAACACTTCATTTACATTAAAATTGTATTTATTTATTTTATAATAATTATAAAATAAATTAATGTTAATTTAGAATATTTTTTATATAATTTTGTTACCCTTAATCATACCTACCAATTTAAACACTAGTGTATAATTTTCATGTTAAAATAATAATACATCAATGTATTGTTTTCTTTTCAATACAGTATCGTCTTCATTGGATCCTATCAAATAGATTTCACTTATTTAAAAGATATTTATTTTTAAAATTTCTTGGTGTTAAAATTTTAATATACCGTGTTATACATTGTATGTTATTTAATTGACTAGGGATAATTATGATAAATCTATAATTACTCGATACATATATTTATTGCTAAAGAATAATTATAATAAATTATATTATGAATTCATCCTGATGAGGAATGTATTGGACATGTAGTGATTGGTGGGACCCAATATTATATAGGCCATTAATTCATTGAATGTTTTTATGACACAATTCAGTATGCATGTATTAATGGGTTTTTATTGTATACAGACCAGTCGATAAAACTATCATGATATCTAAGATCATGACAACCAATAATAATTTCTAGAGTTTTTAAATTAGTATTTATGATTATGAATTTTATTTCTATCATGATAAAATATATGGATATAACTCGAGTTCATGTTATTGAATAAATGGATTGTCTGTTCATTTTTTACATTTTGATACCAGTTATTCCTTATTTAATCAACATTGCATTCAATTTATGTACCCCTTACTCCTCAGTTGAGCCCACCCAAAATTTTCCCTTTCCCTAGGATAAGAAGAATGAATATAGGAACGAATCCATGGATGTATAAAATATAAATTCACTTCATATTTTATATTAAATTTACAAATGTTATTGTGAGATTGATTGGAATATATTGTTTTCAATGACTACTAATATATTTAGTCATTTGGGTTGTGATAACTATTATCATGGGCTAACGTAATATTGAAATCACCATCTCTGGGATACATGTATTGGGGTCATTAAGAATTTCATCTAATGTAAAAAAGAAAGTTGTTCATTTGAAAAACAACATAAACGCATATCAATTGAGTCAAATTGATATGTTTCTTAGTTATCATCATGATTATTGTATTACAATGTGACATATATTATAATCTACTAGAGCATATTACCAAATGACAAAGAACTAATATTTTAAGAGTTATTACGCAGATAAAAACCAAATTAATCATTAAAATAATATATATGTGTTGGATTGTTTAACTTATTTAATCCATGGAATATTGGTTAACCCCATATATCTTTTGAGGTTTTCCTAACACCGAGGTTTCTATATCATTGGTGCAAATTCCCATCACCTGTTCAATGATTCGAAAATAATCCATCTCAGTGACTCATTGCATAATATTCTCTTAATTATGTGAGAGAAATTTTTTTTCTATGATGTGTGGAAATTAGACATGGTTTTCCAAAATTTCAATGAAATTATTATTTTCATTGTTGATCAATATAGGAACATTCAAGTCATCAAAAAGGTCCTTAAGATTTTTATTCATCAACTTAGACTAAGAGTATTACATTCTGTGAGGATTTTGAAAATACAATTTCTCTAGAATGGTATATTATCATATAATTTTATGTGATGTTTTAACATTCTAATATAGTACCCCAAGACGTAATTTAATATACCATGTATGTACATTATGATAATTTTCTTAGTATATATATATTCATACAATAGAGTAATATTAAATCAAGGTTTGAAACAATTATTGTAGACAAAATTCTATAGTATTTATTTTTTATTATAATAAAACAAATTCTTCTATAATATAAATATTCTAAAATTATTCCATCCACATTCTTCCCAATAATAATTCCAAATGAATTTTGAATTGAAAGTGGTTTGATATAATGTGCCTTTAACTACTTTAGAAACTCAGTTAAATAATGTTTTTAAAAAAATAATATAATATCCCTCATTTTAAGTCACCAATAACCCAGAAATGTATAAGATCTTAAAAATTATTTAAATATAGACTTATATATAATCAGTAATTTATAAATTAATCCAATTTATTTGTTCTTTATTATATAATGGAAATTATAACAAAAAACTATAATATTACTATAAATCAATATTCCTTTGATATATTAAAACATTGGAAGTGATCCACAATAAAAATATTTTTATAGCTTTTTATTATTTGACTTCAACCAAGAATACCCTTATTTTTATGATTGTTTGAATCCATATATGTCTTTATAAAATTATAATTCCATTGATACATCAATAATAGTTATGAAACCCCACAATTTTTCAATATAAACAGCTTTATTGAGTACTCCATCATATAATTATATATTTATATCCAATTGAAACTCATTAAGTCATCTTTGAATACCAATTTTTAAGAATAGAAAAATTAATTTACATCTCATGATAGATAAAAATTCTATCCTCTATAATTGTGATATTAAAACCTTAATATAAGATACTAATTTTTATTTTTTATATTTATCCCAACTCATCATTTATATAATTGTTCAATTATTTATCATACTTTTATTAATTAAATTATTATGGCCCCATTCAGGATTAAAGTGTAGTGTTTTCTAAAATCAGCATAATAATTTTTTGAGATGTGGTGGATTTATCTCTAATAATAATATAATTATAGATATCAACCCACCTTTTCTCAATCAAAATTATGGATAATGCAATTTAAGAAATACACAATGATTTAATTCAAATTCAAGAATCATTTTCTTATTTATGGTGTTAAAAATATCTAGAACATATATCAATTTAATATTCATCAACAAAATTATCATTCAATGTAAACATTAATATTTTTAGATAATCATTTTATTAATTATTAATCACAAATTTTATCATTAATAATTTCTAAAACTTTTATTGTAGTATTTATATGCTTTACCATTTTTAAAGTGGCCCAAAAACAATCACACACCTGTTATATCAAAATACATTACATGATTTAATTTATTATAATGAAATGTGATTTTTATTGTAGATAAAAAAATGTCTTAAAATATCATATTTCCTTCATTTACATTTAATATATACTTTTCGCTTCTCTAGGACATAATAAATCCAGACTATAAAGAAAAAATTACATATTCACTACTTCCTCTCAATAATTCATTAACCAAAAACTATAAATTAAATTGATTATTACAGTTTTATTTTATATCTATTTATTAATTTTGAAAACTCTAATTAATTATAGATTCATAAGTAATGAATCATCATGATTAATTATATTCATCTAATAAAAATTATCCACTTAATGTTATTTACACTACATTCTATTATCTGAACAAATATTTTATAGTGATCTTTTATTATTATTTTCATACATCAATTAGAAAATATCGATTCTTATAGAAATGATTTATTGGTGTTCATAAATAAAATTTATGCCATACTAGATTATTTTTCAATGAATAAAATGAGCTACTTTTTACCATTAGTCTTGATATTTTTCCTTAGACAAAAAACATTTCTCTAAATTAATTAACTACAATTTAATTACCTTATATTAATTTTTTATATGTATTTACCATTATCTACCCTCTCAATATACATGTCACATTTCATTTCCAAATCCCACCCTTCAATTTTTTATTATGGATCACATCCAGTAGTTTTGATAAATTCTACATGATTTATTAATTTATAGTTGTGATCCATTGACTCCACAGTCATCCCAATTTTTCAATTTTAAGAATATATGTGTTCTCATTTGTACCTTCTTTATATAATTTCAATTAAATCCTCAAAAATTAATCAATTAACTTATGTATATCAATTGGATTAGGAATCCTTTTTAGTAAAATTTTATATCTAGTCACGATGACAATAATTTATTTACTCTTAATAAATTTTGTGAAAGTCAATTATAATAAATTTATTTTATGTTTTTAAATTCATCACATATAACCATCATATTCCCATATACTTTTATCTCTAAATATCCAATATTACCAAAACAAAATTTCCAATCACCAAAACCCATCAATGTTATGAAAAGATACATATTAACGATCATATGAGATGATTTTCCAATATTAAGAATCAATTTTCAACTAATATTTATTTATTATGTACTAATCTATAATCGATTATACTTATCTATATTTATATTTTTCAACCAAAATACAACATACTGATTTGAGAGAAGTATGAGCCTCTCCTAATATTTGTCAACATGTGTAGAATTTTATTTTCCTTCCTTTCCAATGGTGATATACTATTACCAAAGAAAACATCTTCTCTATTATATTAAACATGGTCATCAAGCTTCAAAAATAATTATTTTGAAATATTTATTTCTAAAATAAAAAACATTATAGCCAATATTAGAGAAATAAGTATAATATCCATGGAAATAATGTATTATTTTTAGAAAATTATATGTTTTTCAATTTGTATTTTGATTACATACATGTTCCCCTATATTCGCGTTTCTTTCATCCACTTCACAATAGGTTATTTTGATAACTAGGTAGACATGTTATTAAAATTTCATTAGGGAAAATAATTTTCAACCATTTATCTCTATATATCTAACCAAAAAATGGATCTGTGTTATGTTCCCTAGATAATTTATATTTATGGACAAAATTCTTCATGACACTCTCATTTACGCACATTATACATGATTTTATTAATTTAAATTGAAAAAATAAATAAAAAGTTAATCTAAATTTTGTGTTTTTTATAATTAAAAACTTTATTGGAACTAAAAATTCATCTTCCATATAATTAAATAAAAATATAATCTTATAATTTTTCAAACTAAATCCACTTCATTAAGGTACCTATTTCTTTAGATTTAGGATTCTTCTTCAATATAACCACAAAATATTAATGATTTCAAATATTTTTATTATGATATATTTTTTATTTTAAAAATATCAGCATTTAATATGTTGTATGAGAACCAGGAACTATATTCGAAGATCACCCATTAAAATGGATGACACTCAAAGATGAGTTCAAAATCCAAAATCCCATCAGCACATCCTTGAATAGTGGACCCACCCTAATCATTTAATCTCTTAAAACAAGGTTTCCTAAAGAATTTATGAGAGCTTAATTTAATGACAATCAATGTTACAAAACATAGGATTTTTTTTACTATTATGATAATGGCCAAATAATAAATATTATACAATGATAATAAAATTAACAAACTTGTTATTGGTATTATAAAGATAGTTCTCCAAAAACATATACATTTTCCATCATATTGATACAAAAAAAACATGAAAACTAACATTCATGACCTAATCTATCATCAATGAAGGAAAAAATATATATTATTGATCTATGCCCAAAAATTATACCCTGCAAACCCCATTTCAAATAGGTTACCATATGAGTTGAAAGAGGATCATGGGGTAAATAAATTTGGAGAATGAAAATCATCATTAAGAGACTAAATATATACAGGTGAATAATAGAATCCCAAAAACCCATAAATTATAAAATTATCCTAAATAAGCAATAGCATGTCCACATATACAATAATAATCCAATGAAATAATGAACTATGGTCACTGATATTTTCCATTAATCAATATTATATAATAATATAAAATTTAGGATACACCACTCAGGGTTGGATATCTCAACATCATATCTAGGAGGAATCACTCGAAATGGATCACATATTAATCTATGATGAAATCAAAGCACTAGGTATGGATATGAGAAAATTCCAAATTTGAGATAAACCATCAATGGTGGATTGTAAAAAATCATGATGAAGAGTGAATTGTTTTTAGAATATGATAATAGGGGAACTATGAATATGGGTTATTCAAAATAGGATATTTTTTGTAGACCATTAATCATTATAATGAAAAAATATAGATTGAAAATATTAGCGAGCCACTAGAGCTACAACTTAGGAAAATACAAAAAATAAACCAAAGAATATTTATATTGATGAGTGAATCCCAAGGTAAGGAAATTAGATATCATTTATCATTTATCTAGTATTAATAATTATTCATGAATATCATTTTTGACCCATCGGTACATGATTTTGGGTTATCAATTACAATATCATTTTATTTATCTTTCCTCATTAAATCTTCATCTTCTATAGGACATTCTTCAAAAACCCATTAATATTTTGCAACATTATTTAGTTGGGAGATTTTATATTTTATAGATTTCCCATACAGTAGTGATTCCTTTAGAATTCCACCAATTACTTTTTTATAATTATAATTTTTCATTATTTGAATTTAATTCCAATAACTGATTGAAACACATCACTTCTATGTTATTCTGCATATCCTATTATATTAAAAGATAATTTCTAAAGGGGACATGAATTCGATCTATGATTTTCAATATATTTACACACCTTATAACATTACAAATGTTTCATAAGTCACCAAATTTCTATATTAGTTATCAATATATATTATTAAACTATTTCTATAGTCAAACTCTAGTTCCTTTGTATCTAAAAATGTTGAAATTTATATAGATTTTTTCTTAATGCCATCATATTTTATAACATCACAAAATCCATGAAAGTAAAAAACAAACTCAATGATAAACTTAAATAAGTCATCAAAGTGTTCATTACAATAAATATTTATATCAATGAACATATTATGAAATTTGTGAATCATTTCCATATGCATTGTTCTACTGACATTGATTATATTGTAATCTTTATAAAATATCACTTTAGAGATTTCATAGCTCTTAATACTAATATTTATTGGATTTTATAGTTATACATATAAGGTTTTTTGTACAATGATATTAGATTTGAGAAAATTCATATATCTTTATTATATGGAAATATATGTTGCATCACTAAATTGTATTTCATGTATTGATAATGAAAAAACATATATATTGATATACAAAAATTGTGATATTATTTTATTTTAAAAAATATAGTATGTTATTCCATGAAACAATGTAATTAATTTATCATTTCGGAAATTATGTATGTCACGTGTCCTCTTTTGATAGATTTTTTCATTTTAACAATGTGGATATAACCTCACTTTTTAAATATGATTGTCCCAAAAATGTATTGACATCTTGAATATTTAATTTAGATACCTTATTCCGTTGACCATATATTCTCCTGATCCTTAAGTTGGTACACATTGGTTTTGATAGTATTAGATGCGAATAGTGACATAAAAATGCCATTTTTTGACATCATGTGTGCAAAATGTGTCACAAAAAATACATGGTATTGTCTCTTGAACCTTATTGTGTGAAATAGTTACTTCCACCACATGTTTTATGTGTGTTTTCTTCATCATAACATGTAGGGAGTCAGGTTGTGAACCATTCCTTGTATGTCCACCACTACATTGTCTTTTAAGCCATGGTGGACCGAAAAAACATAGTTTTTCATACCATGGAATGGTCCAACCCCATGGTATTTTTGAAATTTAAATCATAACATCCATATACGAAATACCAGGGTGTGGTGATAGTGATTTTAGACCATTAAATTCCCAAACACCCCTTCATGGTCTAAGGGTGATTACTATATTAACATACAACTCTCGTGTGGGTTCATCAAGTGTCTCTAGATGTATTTTAAATCTATAAAACAATGTTAATTCTTATTAATGGATTTGATTTTACATTGAAGTATTTCAAATATATTATTTGTATTTTTTTCATTAAGAATTATATTAGTGTGACCTTGTCTCTTCTTCTCATGCTATTTGATGATATTGGTAGTTGGTCATGATATCTGTTACTATATTATCAATAATCATCAATGTACAAAGAAACTTTTTATAATTGATGAATTTAGTTTTATAATATAGTCCATATCACTTGAAAATATTGTATTATTTTATTTAAAAATAATTTATAATCTTTTTCCAAGGTATGATTTAAGTATTAGGATAAATATTTTTGAATGGCATGGTGTGTGATGCAGCAAAAGTAGAATTATGTTCTTAAAAAAGTGTTACTTTCCAAAATTTATTTTAAAAAATAATGAATGTTTTTATCATGAATATAATGTTTATTTTTGAGAAATGATGCAAGAATTATTTTATAGATTTTATATGAAATGAATTAATTCAAACAAAATTCATTTTTATAAAACCAATGATGTTAGATTTAAGATGACATAGAGTACGTAAATACAATATTTGGGGTGGTATTAATGAGTATTTATGAATGTTATTTGAGATTAATTATTTCCCACTCAAATTATTTTGTTGAATCGCTTGTGAGATTGTGTATTTAGGTGGGTAGTGAAGGAAAAACATAGAAGGAATAATTTTAGCTCTATATAAATATTAAATTATAATGAAAATTAAATCTAATCCTTGGTGAGGGTGTGAAGATAAATTACTAGGATAAATGAATATTACCTAAAGGTCCAATATCATGGGATTTATGAACATTTAGATCTATATCAACACTAGATTGTGGTGATCTAGGGGCCCAGATATAACAAAACCTAGGGCTTATAAATGTTGGGCTATGATTAATGATATATATATATATATATTATTTACCATAAAAATACATATTCATTAATATCTTCATTGACTTTATTATTCATAAATGTTTTGAAGTTAACGATTATCTCTACCTGCATTATACACTTAATTGAAATGATTTGAAATGAATGGTCAGTTATAAATTTTGAAAAAACTATCATTCCATATTTTGTTTAAACATGAGAAAAATGTATTAGATTGATATAGAATAATTATGGAATACTTGTTGGGATCCTATAGTGCCACTATTTATCACACCTAACAAATAGAAATGGGATTATATAGACTTTGTTAATACAAAAATAGAAAAATGGAAAGAACCCCATGGCTGTGGTTGGTAATCTTGATATTGAGATATTTGTATTTATATGAGATAGATTGTGATGTGGACTTTTTTTAATGTGAAATTTTGGTTTGTTTTTATTTTTTGGGTTTTTTACTTTCCTAAAGTGTGATCCTTTTCAATTTATGACTATATTAACATACTAATTTTTCCTGGATCCATATCCACTAAATATGTTTTTTCAGTTATTATTTTCCCCATGATTACTTTTGATTCCCATCAATTATATATCATGTTGGGATCTGAAATTTCATTCAATACATTCCATTATTTATTATGGAATTTTTTAGGGAGTTATATATATTCGTTTATAGTATATTGGTAAAATGTTCCATTGTGTCTATCATTGGATTTTGGTATGATGTTTTATATTTCATTATATAATCAATATAGAACTTCTAGGATATAAGGGTATTGTTAAGTGTGATTTTTAGGTCTCATATCATCATAGATAGGCATATGATACAATACATGGTTTGGAAAAATATTTATTAGTATTTGAAATTATTTCATTCTATATTTTTTCATTATTAAATTTTATATTTCTGTCCCCTTGTTGTGTTAAAATTTGTATAGTAGATGTTTTCGTATCTGTGGATTGATTTTTCATTATTATTTGATGGTTTTTGGTAGTTTAATTCCATAGAAAATACGTTCAAGGTGGATTTAGGATATTGATTCTAATAAACTAATGAATATGAATCCTATAGTCAAACAAAACACTAAAGATGCATAAATACAATCATTGTAAGATTTTTTCATAGTATTCTCACTTGTTGGTGTTTAGTCTACAAAGCTTGTTCAATGAATATATGATTATATAGATCAATAATTTAATTTATTTTATAAAAAATACTATCATTCCATGTAAAAAATAATACATTCGATTTGGAGGATTGTTTGGGGAAGAATGAATATTTCTTTTCGTTCTTGAGGATTTTCTAGATTCCAATGGGGTGATGTTTTTTGTATATAATCATTAGGGGAAAAAAATAATATTATTGGAATCTATAATTATATAGAGGTTGAATGGGAACATAGTGTCAAAATACTTTATGATTAATTTTAT
Source organism: Viscum album (assembly GCA_963277665.1). Classification (NCBI taxonomy): domain Eukaryota; kingdom Viridiplantae; phylum Streptophyta; class Magnoliopsida; order Santalales; family Viscaceae; genus Viscum; species Viscum album. Next base: position 1,138,241,657 of record OY728166.1, read on the forward strand.
GGATAAATTACTTATAATAATTATACTACTGGATAAATTCATGGAGTCTCTCAAGAATCAATAAGGATATAAATGTGTTACATTGTTTTTTAGAAATTTTGAAAAAATGCCATATTTTCAAATGTTGGAGTTATGATCGAGAAGGATAAGGTCCATGTTTTCATATGAATCATTGATCGTATATTTATTTTAATATCTTTATACTGAATCCTTCCACATGAAAATCTATTTTAGACAAGGTAGTGATGGGGGAAAATAACATTACTGGTATGTATACGATGAAAAGAGTTTCACCTACTTGTTATCATTGATTAACTAGTTCTATTAATGGGAAGATGAAGTTAAATGAGTAAAATAATGGAATATGCAGTAGTTCCCCATGATTACAGACTTCTACTCTAACATTTATAGATTCTAACAAAGTCTCATTGATCTATTTCAATTATGGAATGGTTAACCACTTGAAGTGTACTTTCTTGGAGGTACTTAGTATCTATAAACCATGAGGATCCTCAATACACATGTATAGGTTTATCAATTTTTAGTCCAATACTCCCTTGTATATAATATCCTATCACCACTGAGAGGATATATGGTAAAGTCAGATGCATCAATAAAAATGAGTCTCTAACCATATGGACAATAAATGAAAAACATCATGATGTATTTCTATCTTGTTGGAACTATTGTAGGTCATGTGTTAGTGAGAGGTAGAAGTAATATTTATATATATTTAGTGACCAATTTATTTGATAAAAGTGACTCCAATTATATTGTATCAACATTAAAAATTGGTCTTTTAAATCCTCTAATTAATACCATATCTTATGTGTTTGAAATTGCAACACTTCTCTTAATGAAGTTGGAACACGATATCTAATTCCCCACTTATTCTAAATTCATTATTGTAAATTGAACTAATTTGGGATGTTTCAGTTCATGATGTGAAAAGTATATATGATATACATGGAATGGATTTGTTTGATTATGAAAAAGGAAAAATCAATTATCATCATCAACTTGTTTTAGTTACTACCCATGATAGGGAGTCCCCACTTTTCATGGGATAATAGAACATTAGGTCAAGAAAAACTTGTCATACTATTCCAAATAATTATAATATGATAAACTGATATACTATTAAACTATTATATAAATCCTCTTATAGTGAAGTTCCTCCAGTATTTATTATAATTCCTAATATTTTTCTGTCATAAATTTCTATTATGCCATCAGAGAGGTTTGTGGAGTTCTTTATTGTCGTTCTTCTTGGTACTCATCTAATATCTATTTAATATGACCATATATAACTATATAATCCAAACTAGATGAAGGATAATTGGGATTAATTTATGTCAAATGGATTCATTCTATATGGTTTATATCATTGGGAAGGGATCATTATTTTTGAAAATAAGGACTATGAATCCATTTTCTAGTTTTTGACTAATTGAATCTCAATTGATATATAGTAAATATGATGTATCTATTTCATTGAATCAATGATTTAACTAGTATAATTGTCGTGTAAAATATGACCTCTAAAATTATTATTTGGTTTGTTTATAAAAAAATCTGATTCATGGTGTGGGATGTTATAAAAAACACATAAATTAGGAGGTATGGAAACATTGAGTGTATTATTATTCCATTTGGCACGAATAATAGTTCATTTGTGTTTATGGTGCTGATAAAAATGATTTCCTAGTAGTATATAAACTATATTTTCATATTATTATTGGATGATGTCATGATTTACAATGAAACCTAGGAATTTAATGTCAATCATTTTAGATCATTTTTAGATATAGTAATGAATTTCCATTATTATTCTAAGATATGAAAATATTAATTTTGGATTCATGTGGTGAAGATCATAGGGAATGTGGTCTCAAGAAAAGCTATCTCACCTGATCATGAAATGGTGGGAGATTTAATGTCATGCAGAGGACCATGGAATGTATTTCGGATTCATAGATTCTTTGGTTTAATTGGGTATTATTTATTATTCATGAAATATTCCACTCATATGGTTTCTAAGAAAACATTTCTCACTTTAAAGGTTGTAAATTTATTTGGAATTCAGAATTTATAACCTCCTTCTATGATTTGAAGAAATTGTTTTCATTCACATATACTTTTGTATCATTAATTATATGTTAATTAATACATGCTGTTTGTTGTTGCATTAGATTCTTTTTCTGGGAATCATTTTCTTGAAGGGTTATCATGTAGTGTTATATGGTTTTCACAGCTTCATTTACATGAATTGAACAACCCCACACAAAATCTAGAAGAACCTATTATGGTTTAAACATATAATAGTTGGATACACTGCATTTTCATCGGAAGGATCAGTATTTACCCTATTTATAATATTTTTTATATCTTCTCAAAAACATATGTGAATATTAATCATAGGTGATGGGTTTAGTAACCATAATATATCAAATATGACATTTACTTCACCCAAATGAATGGTATCACTATAAAAATTTTTCATAGAAAAGAATCCATCAAAGGCTACAAAAGTGTAAAGAGGGGTTTAGAATAATATGGATGTATTTTCTCATATGAATTTGTTAATATAATCGGATGAGATAAAGTTCATTATGGAAAATGTTTAATTTTAATCCTCTCTTCTTGATACAATCTTCTAGGAGAAGTAGCTTGACAATTGGTTCATATAAATCATTTATTATTTATATGGTTGGGAGAAGATCAGTGAATGGTCTCTATCTCCACAGGGAATTATTATCATGAAGAATTATCCTCTTTAATATATCAACTATGTGGAAGGCTTGGATGTGGGGTTTTCACCATTCCAGGTGAATGTTTATCCCAGGAATAACTATAATGTATCATGATATGTGGATACCTTTCTAGTTTCTAGTTATAATAATGGACATCACTTATTTTTTCTATCATTTCAATACATATAATTAGTCCCACTGGTTTTTGAAGAAGATTCCCTTATATCAACCTCTAAATCGTTTATTTTATATTTTTGAATGATATGTTGCACGAGAAGTGAAATCTTGCGATCGACGTTCCCCACTAAATGTCCAAACACCCCATGCCCTCGTATATGATCCTTTTATGGATGAAGAACACCCAACCCATCTCTTGTATCATTATCTATGAAAATACTTTATTTGAATGGAAAATATCTTTAGTATTGAGCTCGAAACTATTTCAATTCATTAATTTTTTTTGACACACAATCATAAAATCCATCTTTGGAAATCTCCTAAAAAACCCTTCAAAATAATGCATCATGTAATAGTGTGAACAAACAACATTTGTACAACATTTATCATTTACATAAACAATTTTTTTATAATTAATGAAGAAATTATGGAGTCTCTCATAGATTATGTTAACAAAGATATCACCCTCAGAAATGAATAGGACATTTTTTATATTAAAATGTAACTAATGTGAACTTCAATAAGAAATGTAGTACAGTTCCCAAATCATGAAGCTATATTTTTTTAAATAATATCAATAGAGAAAAATATTTATTTTTAATAAAAGTAATATTTTCATTTAATACCCATTTAAATGGAAAAGGATAAATCATCTTCCATGGTTGGATCAAGAAAATCATGAGTGGGATCATATACAGAATCCCACTGATGATTTATATCATCATATTTTGGATGTATGTAGTTAAGTGGATCATATAGTTACTCACATGGAAACATTATATGTGAATATTCCTTTAGAAATAAATGAGAGGTTCATATCCATACCCTCATGACTTATGTATACTAGAATATATTGGTACATCGCAGAGGACTGGAGTGGTCTTAGAACCCTACTTCAATTGAAGACACATTCCTATATATAGTGGAGAAAGAAAATGTGCAGACCTATATTCCTATAAAAACCTAGATAATGTTTCATTTATTATTAGATACAGTTAAAGAACATGAATAACATATATTGAAACTAGAAAAAATACAGGGATGTCTTCGTATTCCTATCATTACATCTAAGGTATCACAATACTTGGATCAGTATGAAGTAATTGTATCTTTTTATAATGAACACATTCTTTCGCCAATCGAGAGTGATTGTTAGCATTTTCGGGGAATGGAATAGGCACTTCAATAAAATTATATTTCCATTCCAATAGGGTATCACTAAGTGAGAGGAGAACATGCCTTGGAACATGGGAACATTCCAATAAAAAAGGAAGTGATCATATTCTAATGTAAAGAGATCTTGTTGATATCCTCATTTTGGTTAGGTCTCATCATGTAAGAGTGGAAAATGCCTCAGGAAAGGATCATATTTCCATCAAAAAACGATTGGTGGAAAAATATGATGGTTGAGGATCATCTTCTTGTAATTGTGCTTAAAAAGACTCATCATGTGAGAAGGGAAAATACCACAAGATAGGTTTATATTCCATTTTGTGAATCTACCTCACATAATACACTAGATCACCGATGTTAGACTCATATACCTACTTACACAAAGGGATGACTATGCCACCATACATAAGAGGGAATATATTGCACATATTTACACCCCATGACTATAAAAAAAACATTGGTAACCATGACTATGAATAACACCTTTGGTAACCATGAATTGAAATTTCACTCAGTTAATAAAAATATTTGTTCTATCAGGATAATATCCCTATTCTATATATGGATCACTAGGTTAGAATGACACATGATCCAGGAAATTCTCATATTCCTATCGTAGAATATCATAGGAATATTCCCGAATCTTCTTATTTGTGGGATGATAATCCCATAAACCTAATTTGTTATAAAAAAATATTTTCAAATAGATCATACAATATGCTCATATCTCTATATAATACAAAAATACAGGATAAAATGTTATATAAATGATAGATAATATGTATCATATATCTAATCTGGTAAATTTCGGCTTTACTGAGGTTGTTATTAGAACATTATCAACACCCCAAGTGTCCACCGATTCTTCCACAAAAGCTTATGTGGATCATTACTATGATAGTATTCCTTATGTTAGCATGGATATGGATCTCAGGTACTCGACACCTTAAATTCAACATGGCAAGCCTACACATAGTGATATCTTCCACTGAAAAATGACATCATCCACATTTTAAGAGAAAAATTTATATTGATGTTCCAAAAATGTATAAAACTTTTTATAAAAATGTTATTGAAACATTAGGTACAACCGCAAATAGTTCTCCAAAAAATCCAACAACACTCCACACTGGTCATCATGAGACCTCGAGAAGCATCTTTGGTGGTATGAACAAATGGAGGCATGTAATTATGATGAGTTGGAGGCCATAATTTACATATGGAGAGAGTTATTTAGAAAAATCATTCACATCATATTCTTTCCCATTTCTACATCTTATTATCAGATCATATCCAAGAGAGATAAGTATTTAATCACATATATAAACAAAAATATGTGGGAAACACATTTGTGTTTGAAGGCATGGAATATCCCATTTATAGTATATTTTTATCACCTTTATATCATTAATATAATATGCTGTTATCATGATATGGATTCTTCTTCCATGGCATGAAACCTACAAATGATGAAGCATAAGAATCACCTATTTAATTCCTCTATATGTATTATGTAACTCTCCATTAATTGCTTAAATGATAATTATTAGATGTATATATTTGAGGATGGGAGAAATATTGGTAATTTAACATTACACTATCCTCAAAATAGTATAAAACCCCAAATACAATATCCTATAAGGTAATTTACAATATTCATGTTTTAGTTGGATATTACAATATAGTACCGCAAAATTAGTGGTGCCCAGACATCACGAATGAAGGGAGATTCTTTCAAACTAGTCTTTAAATTGGTACCCTTGAAACAATAAGAATATTTTTAAGATATAGATGTTGAATTATTGATGAAAATGAAAACTTCTAATCTAAAATTGACCAAATTATGTGTTTCCATTGCACTCAAATCCTATAAGAGTAAAGATGAACCACATCAAATATGAACCAAAACATGATTCCATAGAAGCTGTCAAGGAGTGAACTCCTCCTTCGGAACAAAGTGAATATATAACATCCCCTCCATGTCTCATATAATCAGTCCGTGAGATGATTGACAATATATTGGTTGTAGCTGAAAATCAACACTAGCTCAATAGGCTTGGGGAATTTATATCGTAATCACCAACACATGGTATATCGTCCTCGGAAATTCTTAGGGGGGAATTAGTTTTAGTTCATGATCGACACAATCCTATAATTATGGGTGAATTTATATCTAAATATTTTCCCTAGGAATCTTCAAATCCTCGACTAGAATAATTGAATCATGAAGATTAAGTGTAAACAATAACCATTGTGGAACCAGATTTTCCCCACCTCATGGGGCTTGAGAATTTTACATCATCATCATCACCACATATATAATAAATCTTTTATAGTTTGGGTGTAAAATATTTATAGTCATAATCCCATTGATTTCTCTAATCACAATATATACTCCATTTTATTTAGGGCCTATTCAAAAATAATGACAAGCATCTCTCTCAATGTCAATAATCATAGTCCATGATGGTAAGTGCAAATGGAAATGGAAATACAATCACACCAGGGTCACATTACAAAAATGAATAACATGGAAAAGGGCATGAGAAATAAATCTAATATAAGATGTGTAGAATCATCTAATTTCATTATTGAAAATTAGTAAACTAACATTTTGGGATAAACCTCCTTTAATTTAATCCCACTCAACAAAAAAGGTTATATGGATCATGATGAAAATGAATAGGGATGAAATATTGAAAATATTCCCCAAGAGGAGGATCTGGATAAACCCATCGTTGATGCATGTACCTAGAACCATAGGAAACACCCAAACAAGGTACCTATGAATATCACGTCTCAACTCCTATGGTGGAACACAACCAAATATAAAGGTAAATGTGTCGATAAATCCCAATCACCACCTAGAAGATCCTAATTTCATCCAAAAAGAATTTATTGGACCGATATGGGATTGAGATACAAAATATCAGGAAACAGAATGGGGAGACACTAAAGGATAACATTCACATTGGGTGTCGTCTTAAATAAGAGACAGATATTCTCCCTCCTAGATAAATTTTTCTTACAAGAAAATAATATGTGTATCAGAGTGTGTCCAAATCTAGAAAGCTTTTCTACAAAAATTATAAAATAGAAATTGATTAAAACCTCCCTAAATAAAAAATATTTCCTCTCCCTTGTCAGGTAAATCACTCAATCATTGCATTTATTGAGAATTGGTGGGAAATTGAAATAAATAAACCTCATCAATCCAAATAACTACTTATTGTCCCGAGGTGGATAAGACATTAGTACAAATGGAACTACTCAATGTCATCGAGCCCCTATATATTTTAAGGAATTCCATGGATGTGTGATGTGCAATAGTGCAGCCTGATAATAATCCATTCCTTGAATGAGTGGATAACACTTTTCTCTACCCAATTACAGCAATCCGACAATATCTACGTTTGAAGGTGTAGGATACCCATATCAATATCCCAAACACTTAATTTCCCGATGAGATATAATGGTAGGCCAATGAAATTATAATCATGAAACCATGATTAGGTGTTTGGTATAGAATCTTATATGGATAACATTTTTTTAATACATTCCTCCAACTGTATACATTGTGGTAAGGGAAGAGGATCATTACCATTTACTCCATCATTTGAACACCAAGCTTATGAAGATGATAGTTTTAATCCATAAAAATCATAAGCAACATTTAAATGAGAGGGTGTTTAACATCTTACCCAGATAAAAACAATTAACATACTCTCTCAGGATTCATCTATTATAGAAGACATTGTTGGATATCTATGCTAAAAATATATTGGTTTATCTGCAGACACTCTAGATCCCAATGAAGAACTCAAGTATATTATTTGAGATCATGGAAATTGATTAATTCATGGAAGACTCCAATCAGTGGACTTGTGATATGTAGCAAATCCTCCCCAAATCACAAGTTAACTACCTCAGAGAGGGAGATAAATCCAATGTTACCTGATATTTGAAACCAATTTCCATTCAATTAACTAGACATGTCCCATCCAACCAATTCCCTACTATAAAGAGGGAAAAATTACAAAATATCAATCATCTAGAAGAAAAAAATAGATCTTGGCTACCAATAATATAACAAAAAAATGAATAATGACTACTCCAAAAATTATGAAGTGAGACCAATGAGGACTACCTCACCAATCATCTAGAATACTTATCTTTCCATATGAGTCTAGGTGAAAACATTTAGGATTTATTCCTCATTAAAAAATTTCAATGAATGGTTGATTACAAACATGTGATGTTGGAAAAATCAATGGTATTGGTATCATACAAAACATTATCCCAACAAAAAGAAGCAGGTGGTTGGAAATAAATTTCTACCATGTGTGGATAGAATATGAACAACTAGATGACTCAATAGACTGTTGATTGAGAAAATTACACCATAAGAAAACAACTTCACAGACCTATAACAATTCTAAAACAAATGGGATATATATCAAATATTCATCCCAATAATGTATGTGACCATAGGAAATAAGAAGAAAAAGATATTACGAGTCATATTCATATCTTATGTAGGCTTCGACTCATGCATAGTTTTTCCTTACAACATCGTTATGATGGTCACAACCCTACTAAATGGAATCATCATCAGATGAAGAGTTCATATATAGTTCTATTAATGTTATATACTTGGAATAACCCTTCTATGATATTGAAAATCTCTCAAAGATGAGTTTGTGCATACATGAAAATGGAATATGAGGTTTAATGATCATGATCTAAGGATAAATGGAACAACACTAGTGTGGTCAGACCCCATATTTATTTCACATCCCCAAATAATAACTATATATACCTAATACCCATGGGAAAGAGCCAATGTATAACCATAAGAGATATGGAGGTGCCCCAAAAACATCTAGTGGTCTTCCACACCCAGTCATTATATAGGATCACATGGTAGGGGTGTGATTATTCGATCATCCTAGTAATAGTGAAGGTTTACTTGACTTATATATCTGTTAGTAGACACTCCTTCAATTAATAAACTAGTTAATGTCCTATCTAAACCAAATTTATTATCCCCTAAACTACGTAATATGGATAAACACCATGTTGGGAATTCCATCCTCTGGCATATAATTATGACATTATAGAGTAGTTCCATGTTTCCCTAACCGTTCTCCCAATGATGGAAACAATCAATCTATAAAATGAAATCATGGAGGTAGTAATTGATTCCCTCCAGATCCAACAAGATTTTGATTTTGATGCCTCTACCTCCAAGGAATATGAATTGGAGACCATGAAATCATAATTACTTTTCACCATCACATTCACAGAGATGGATCAATAAGTTTTCATATAGGAACACATAAGTCCTCTATATGTTTCAGGTAGACAATCCAATGTGGACATATGATGATATCTAATTTAGAATGATTACAGGATCAACCTTATTCTAATTTAGGCCCATATAATGTATTGAACTAATTGAAGTGGATATATATTCAAAGATATGACCATTCAATGGTATGTTAAGTGTGATCAAATACATTTTTTGATGATCAAACACAAAAAAATTAGGGATGTCTCATCTAATGAAATGTTCATGTTTATCCAACAATTAAACAAATTAAATGTCATTCTCAGACGTAATTTTCTTCAAATCCATAGGATGGTATCATCAAAATTACATCTATTACCAATATACCCCATAGATGGAATGTTATACATACAAAATGGTGATAATTCCTCCATTAGAACTTTTCAGGCCACATATTCTGATGTAGGAATCAATAAAAGGGAGGAAAAATCCCACCGTAAGTTGAAAATATAAATCTTATATACTTTTATTAATTAGGGACCACATCTATATGTACTAATAGTATAAATATTACTAATTATATTATTAATATAAATTATATTAGGTAATTGTCTTCATACTACATATCCAAGACCCTTATGTCTCAAGTGATAGAGTATTAGACAATTGGCTCTGATATATATCTATAATGAATCTAGAACTATGGAATGAACCCTGTACTCTACTCCCACATTTGAGTAAGGTGTCTCCATCACCATTAATGATATTTGGTAGGTAAATCTAGGAATGGAAGAAGACTTTAACCATGTCAGATTTGTGTTTCCATTTCCCTCGATGATCATGAGATATATATATATCATTTCTACAAAGACATCGATATGTGTTTTCATTGAACTATACCAAAATTATTGTAATGAATCTAGATGTGGATACATGCAATTTTTTCCTAACAATTGACTATAGTGGTTTAAAATAGGGATCCAGGAATATGCACACAACACCATGCCTATATTGTAGAAGTGGATGTTGAAAAATGGATCAAATCCAATTTTATCTCATATGTGAAATACCCGTGATGGCTCACCAATATCACCCCTCACATGAACAAGAATATGTATATAAGGGTATGAGTAAATTTTGGAGACCATAATCAATACATAATAAAGGGAGACTTCCCATTTCCAATAGCATATCATATGATCAATGAAACTACTAGCTTCTAATCCCTTTCATTCATGAATGAGTATTTAGGGAATAATCAGAGAATGATGGCCCATGATGATGAGGAATCCAATGCCTTCAGAGAACTCCAAATGATATTTCTCTACTAGTTCATGAAATTTATATTAATTAATTTTGTCTCTATATATAAATATCCCAAGAATCATATCTTTAACACATTCCATGAAAAAATAGTTTAATGTTATGTCGGCTAACTGGTGTTAAAATATTGGCAGGTATGTGATCACTTCACGGCTAATCAACGAGTATTTGACACGATGTAAAAACAATGTTGGAATATGAATCCAATAAATGTTTTGTTTGATGAATCATAATGGATGTTCATTTTCATTGTGTTATTCCAATATTTCATCGAATTTGACCGTAAAAGACAGGTTCAATTCTAGTAATGTCACTTCCAAGAATCTAAAATAATTGAGGGGATCTATGGGAACCTCAAATATATTTAATGTTTCAAATCCAATCCGGCTGAATAATATCTACCCATGAACAATATAATGAAGAATTTAATTACATATTGTGAATATGGGGACTAATGTGAAGCTATTAAGAGTTTTATGTAGTATATTATACCCTAACACAACCTGATGTTGTCGTTGGAATGAATGTCAATCATCTAATATGTGGCCACCTTGGAATGAAAACATGTATTTCTTCTTGCACATAAGAATGATTTGGTGAATGAGGAAAGTATCTTCTAACTCATTAAACTGATTATAGGTTTCAAGAACCAATATAATGATGTGGACAGGAATTTCCTCACACTCATCGTTACATTAGAAAAGCTGAGAAATTACATAAAGCACCATGAGGTTGATCGAGTCTCTTGTATTGATCTACACAAGAAATTATTTATTCATCGCATTTTGATTTGTTTTTTTTCTCAATGGGTGGAAATTATACAACAACATGGCATTCATTTCATGTCACACGATTTAAAAAAATACAAAGTTGTAGTTAATTTCTTGCAGAACATCCTATCAAAGAAAGTACCCTAGTGGACCCAAATCATGACTATGAGGAGAATGTTTATGACAATGATACTACTAGAACATGGTTGATGTATTTTGATGGGTCCTACCAATGTGTAATCCAAAATTTATTGAAAATTTGGAATCTCAATCATGTTGTGTTAGAGATGGTATTAGTTTCTCTTGAGATTGAAACTTTTCCTTACACATTCTCACTATCTAAAGGCTTCATGAATAATGGGCCAATGAAAAATCCCCCATAAATGGATTAGTGTTATACCAATAGCTAAAATAGAATAAATTAACATTAATGGGGTTACATAACCAGTGAAAATGCATATCAATGTTTATTATGGAATAGAAACGGAACAACTAGCCCCATTCACTAGCTGCATCAGGGGACTAATGGATGATTTTTGTTTTGATACCATGTTGAATAATGTTCCCTAATAAAAAAATGATAAAAATTAAGCATTGGAAAATATAGAAATAGTCTTGGCTGATCCAAATAAGAAGGGTCCAATATTCTGTATCACACAAAATTGATTTATCATATTGATAATATTATGTGATATGGAAGAAATTAATAAGGTCAAAACTACCCAATATCACCATGAATCAATGTCCACCCCTGTATGGATAGATCCCATAATTAGTTATCTCAAAAATAGGACTCTACCAAGATATCGATCCATAAGGGAGAAGACTCCATGTCAACCAAAAAAAGTTAGACCGTGGGATAGTCCAAATGAGAAATGAGCCGTCTATAATTGAGGATTTAGCATAATCCTCCATATATGAATAGTTGAAATATATATTCCTTCAAAAACGAAGGAATTACATACATGATCCTACAGTGGTCAATATATTGTGATGATGATCTCTACCCAAATTTGTATTATATGTTAATATTTCTTAGAAATGATACAAAACGACACTAAATTCACCACGATATTTAATTCCAACTATATTCATGAAAAATTATTTGACGATATCCCATAATCTCTAAACAAGGATAAATATTCATAGACATTTTTATATGAGGAATGGATGTTGTGGGTCCAAATCCCCAAGCAACAGTTAAGAAGTTTATGTATATACATACTACTTAAAACAACATTTCCAATTGGGTTAACGAAAAACCCCACAAGGAATTCTAGAAGAATTATATCATCAATATCATAATGTCACATACCATCCCCAGGTTCGGAGTCCCTCTTGTGATATTGATGGAAAATGGTTCCAACTTGTATTATAATAATTTTATGAAATTGTAGTATAATTACATCAACTTGTTAATCACTTATCCGAATATCATGCAACGATAACTAAGAAAATAGAGGATTTCAAAAAAAAGGTATTGAATAAACTCATGAAGATAGTGGATAACGATAATAAGCTGTGGAAATAAAATATTATCCAAGAATTATAGTTCAACTATACCACCACACATACTTCTACACAATTTTACCCGTATTCATCGGTGTATGGGACTAAGGGAGTATTTCCAATAACATTGTAGTTGACCTTGATTTCAATAACCATTTCTGGATAACCTTAGGATGATGAGAAATTGCAAACTAGGTTGGATGAATTGGAGTAACACAATGAGAATAGGTTACATATATTACTAAACCTTTAATTTCATCATAATCAAAATACATAAGTATTCAATATAAAAGTTAACCTCTACTCATTTATTCATGGATAATTTCTATTATCTCATTTAACCCTAGTGATACCTGGAATAATTCCCTAAAGATGGTGGCAAAATGAATAGGTCCTTTTATTATACAAATGATATATCCAAACATATCTTATTAACCTTAAATATTTTATGTGTTGTGTGTCAAAACCCCCATGGAATGAATTGTTTCTCATGAAATACATTTCCTACCTACCATATATCCACCCATGTCCAAGCCTTAGGATGAAATTACTGAAAAATAATCTCATAAATATATGATGTTAAACTATAAAGACCTTTTTTGTCAGAATACATTAATTCGGACAATCAATCGTTGGAAATTTTAGGTTAAACTATACAGACCACATCTGGATCCCAATACATTGAATTTTATAATCATATATGGGACATAAAATGTTAAACCATACATACCACATTCAAGTCACAAGAAACTAAATTTAACAATGACATCCTAACCATATAACATGAAACTATACTGACCACATTCTACCTATAATACATAAATATAAACAATCCCATCATCTCCATAAAAAAATAAAATTATACAGAAAACATTATGTTTGTAATAAATTGAACTATACAATCTAGTCCTACCCATATGACACTATACTATATGAACCTCATTCTAGTCATAAGTTGTTAAACTAGAAATATCTCATCATTACCATATGATGTTAAAATATGCATACCTCATCTCAAAATCTTGATGTTAAACTACAAAAAGGAATCCATTTAGAAAGACATTAAACATTATAGTGAAATTCCTCACTACAAGACACTAAAATACATTGTTTGCATAAACTAAATACAGCTAGATTCAATCCATGAAAGGATATTTAGGGTTGCCCTAACATCAATTTTCTACCCAACCCTAATTTTTTCTTCTTCTACATTTATTCACCTTTATCCATATCACATGACATTAAACTACATGGGTTATATCTATACTGCATGACACTAAAACTACACTAGTTTTTCAGAAATATGTACGACATGATTCTCATTCAAATGAGACATATAAGGACACATAGATCCTTTATATTTTCCTAGAAACCACATGATCCAAAATTCCCAATTCCATTATTCGGTTTTCCCAATATCATTTCTATATTTTTACATTATTTTCTTCTCACATAGATCATAGATCACGTGATCATAGGAAAAATGGTGATAGATACCCTACTTGATCCTGGTATATCTAATCATAATATTATCACTATGGTCTTGAATATAATACCCTAGAAGGAACACAATTATTCCTTTACCATGATGTTAAACTGTATGTTTGATGTCTCTTGTATGAAATAATCTATGCATTATTATGGAGCTCACCTGAGAGGACCGATAACATTGGCGTTTTTCTCCCAAAATAGATCTATTAAATAATATTGTGTGTCATGATTAATTTCATCATAAGAAATGATGTGCTCACTAAATCTATAATCCTTGGTCCAGCTACAAAAATCAATTGGAATAATGCCACATGTGCATTTGGGTAAGACCTATGTAGAGCATTTATTGTTCAATAACATTGTGTAGATTTATTCTTCTCATAAAATGATATGTATTGATATATGGATCTCCAATCCCAGGTCCATATATAAAAATAAACGGGAATGACTCTCCCTGATTTAAATGTGTATGAATTATATAGAGTTTTTCTCATTCAACAATTACATGTTTTTTGATTCCTATTATCAGAAGACTCGTAGTTATTCCAAGATATCCAATCTCGGGTCTAGGATCAGTAATCAATGGAGGCACAGACCCAAACAACATACGTGTCAGACCCAAATAGATAATTTCCCAATAAATACCAATGTTTCTCGTGATTCATATCATCACATGATATATAGTGATGCTTGTATTTCCAATCATCTACCTATAAACAATAATAAATGTGAACAATGAAGCCCTCTACGTAAAAGTATAATCTCCTTAGTGTGATTCCCATCATTGAACTAAGTGTGACATGATTTCTATAATAACAAGTTGCATAATGAAACCCATATCTCTAATCATGGGTTCAACTACAATAATAATCAGGTATAAAGTTCACTCTACATACAGGTTAGACATGAATAATGTGTTTCTGATTCATGATCTTTTGTTTCTTGATTCCTTTTATCACATGACATGTAGTGACACACATATCTCTAACACTGGGTCTAGATAAAATAATAAATGGTAATAATGCCCCATATTTCATATTGGTCAACCCTAGGGAGAGATCTTCCCTACATAATAAATGTGTTTCATGATTCCTTCCATCATGGTAAATGTATGTACACCCTAACCCTCGATCATTGGTTCAGGTTCAATATATTAATTGAAAAAATGAACCGCTAACCACATATTGGATAGAACTATGTAGTTAATGTACTACACATGTTGTGTTAAACTACATTAAAATAGTATATACCTATTATCAAAAATGATTCGAGTCAAAATTTCTCATTTTTACTACAAACAAGTCAGTTCTAGGCATATATTTTTTACTGAAACGATGAATCAATGCAAGAAGGGATATGTCATATATATATTCTTCAATAATGATAAAAACTTATAAAATATAATCTATGTTTATTAATTCAACATACCTATTTGAAGAGTCCCCAAGGACATAGAAAACAATTTTCCATGTCAGTTCGAAAATCCTTACCATATAACGTTAAACTATAAGGAAACAAAATCCAAACAACACGATGTTTAAATGTAGAGGTCATCACCATTATCAACCCTTATTAAAATAACTCAACATTTATAGCTTAAAAACCCATAGAATGGATTTCTTCTATCATCATTGATCCCCCAATACCCATAAATATCATTGTTTTTCTTGATCACCTCAAAAATCCAAAAAATATCCATATCCCTTGGAAGAAGATACTCAAATTCACTAGATACATTGTTCGATTATACATGTACACCTATGTCTCCAATATATGTACAATATATCATTAACGAAATTAATTTTTGTATCTCAAAAATTGGTTCCTTATCCTTATTATTATAATATCACTATGGTATAACTCATCACTAGAGGGTGTTCTGAGATATCCCTAACATGGATACCCTTATCATTATGCATTACATGAGAATCCCACAACATGAATTACATCATATTTATCTTCCACTAAAAATGATATTTATTTACTCTTATCCTCATATATTCTAATTAGGTGTTTATGGACCAATACCCTCATATTATTTCAATGCGTATCATGACCGTAAACAATGTATATTTTGGACAAATATGTACAACCTTAAACTCTATGCATTTTTGGTCCAAATGGAATGACCATAAATAGCTAGTGAAGGAGACAAAAAACATGAAACAGTTAATTTCCTAAAAAGGGGGGAAAATTATTATTTATTTCTTCCATCACCAATAAAATTATCTTCATAATTGAGGAAAAAATTTGGTTTGTAAATAAATGAGGCACAAAGATTATAAGGACTACTCTGTAGCCCTTTTAAAAGCTGATCCATGCTCCTAGGACATCATGGTCTTTGATAAATTTTGAGTAATGATTATACACAACTCCTTTCTTAAATAATGTGTTCATTAGTTGGTGGTACAAAATTTAGGGTGCTCAATCCTTTCATAAATATGACATCTTCCACGAACCACACTTCAATATTTTTGTGCCTTGAATCCCCATAACCTTTTATAGACCATGGAAACATATAACTGATGATAAGGTATCCTTTGTTTGATTATGAATGTATGACTATGAATTATGTATTAGAGCCTATGATCATCTACCAAATGTGTGACTTCCAGAAAAAAAGGGATTCCAATTCTTGTGAGCCCTTCCATCATCATGGTAGAAGTAGTCACCATAGAGTGTTTGGGGACATTCCCATCACGATTTTCCCATAACATCCTCATGAGCAAATCACATTGGAACATGATATATAATCTATATAACAAGACTATTACTATGGATTCATCATCCTTAGTGATGTATCATGATGTTTTGTACCATTTCTTAATGATGTAATTACAAAATTGATTTTCAAAACATTCACAATCCCATATAGTGTGACTAAAAACCACATGGTTTAAGTCCCGATTCTCACAATTTAATATATAAATTAATCTTGGCAGCCAAGACAATTCATTTATAGGTTTTCATCCATACCCAAAATCACCATTAAATTATTTGGG
Source organism: Viscum album (assembly GCA_963277665.1). Taxonomy (NCBI): domain Eukaryota; kingdom Viridiplantae; phylum Streptophyta; class Magnoliopsida; order Santalales; family Viscaceae; genus Viscum; species Viscum album. Next base: position 1,138,259,145 of record OY728166.1, read on the forward strand.
TCTTCACAAAAATTTGATGGGCCTTGGAAATGGGTTGAGACACCTATTATTGACAATTCAATCAATACCTAAGGGATTCATCCTACCTACCATTAGTATCTCCTATATAAAAGATAGGATTCCAAATCCTTTTGATTCTTACATACATTGTGGAAGAATATGGAGACTCATGGTGTTATGGTCATTTACCTGAATTCATATCATTTCCATTTTGAATGTATCAATCTTTTTCAATATGAATTACACCACAAGAATTCTATGTATCCATGATGACTCAGCCTACAATTTTTTGACCTCAAACAATATTTCCACCATAATTCTTCCTTGTCACATTTAAAAGAGTGAGGAAAAGGTCAAGGAAACCATTTATTGATCATTCTATTGACACATTATAAAATTACCTAGTTATATTATGAGTTATGGATTATTTATATTTTTATATTTTTTTTTGGAAAAATATAGATGCATAATGAGTTTATGGTTGTTTTGGATGTGGTCATATATTATTTGAAGTATGAATCACCAAAAATTGGAGAAATGTAATGAATCACAGTTAGTATAAACCATATGAGCCAATCCACATGACTTCCCTAACCATATGAGTACTTGAAAGAGGTCCTCAAGAGGACACACTGTTTGAGGAAACCTTTCAACCTATAGTTCACACCCATGCAAGTTACATTATAGATTTTAAAAGAGGGCCATTCATGTGTTGGGAATTGTTTTTCAAACTTTTCACATTGAACCATGGGAGGTCCCCCTATACATAATGTAGTGTGAATTTTTTTTGAACGTTTTATCCAACTGTATGTCCAAACCATGAAACAAAGATGATTTTTAAAAAAAATACTAAATTACCATGAATTTATTATAATTTTATACTCCGTATTAGATTCATTCTATCAGAAAATGTATACATTATTCTCTCTTTTTGATCTCCCAAAGATATCTGTTTTATTTTGTGATTTTATTCCTATTTATAATTCTAATAATCTTATACTAGTCTCATTGGATTACTCTATGTGAGTACATAAATTGATTTTTCAAGCCTCATCATTATTTTTTCTCCCAATGATATGATGTTTATGCATGCTCATATTAACTACTTTTATGGACTTTTCCTATTATCCAATTTTTTTCTTAATATGCGATAAAAAAATGAACTATAATAGATGTGGAGAGTAATAGATGATAAAGGTATGTGGTCATATATTTATACATTAATGTATTGATGTTCCATAACATGGATTATATTCCTCATGCCATATTCTCCATGTGATTCTCTAAATATCACTTAAATCATGTTAAATTTAACCCCTATGATGTAAGTGTTATAGTGAATCAGTATTTAGTTTGGGTTAGGATACTTCATCTATTTCCACACTTATAGGTGTGATCATAATTTTTCACTGATAATATTAAATGATTAAATGGTCAAATAATCTTTTTAATGGTTTTGGAATGATTACGAAGTGAGATAATAATAATTAATTGAATTGATTTGGAGTTGTATGACCACATCACCAATCTATATAGAAACTTTGTTACACCCATATTAAAATAAAATTCAATAGTTACTAATACTATTTGAAATTTCGCTAACTATGAATATTAACCTGTATGGAGTCCCATGATAATAATATAAAATCGGCATGAGGGACCTTATGCATGTTATATGTAAAGAAGGGTATCAATTTACAAATTTCTATTACAATGTGCATGGAGGCTAATACTATGATACTGGGCATGGAGTCCCTTAATACTATGATATTTTTGATGGAATTCCTATTTTATGATGATGACCATGGAATCTCTTACAACAGTGATACGAAGTATAAAATCCCTATATCATGATATCAATCATGGGATCCCTATATAGTGCAACTAGGAACGATGTCCCAATATAGTGATACTGTGAAAAGTATCCATTAACACTACATTACTATGAATGATATACCTATATGTAGATAACAGGAATAACATCCCTATACTATGATACTAGGAATTATGTGCCACTATTTTTATTATGGGAAATGTGTCATTTATAATAGTGATATTGTGTATTGCATCCCTTGATACTAGTTTTGAGATATTACAACATTTTCCAAAGTTGGTAATTTCATCCTATTTTTATTTTTGATACCAAATATGAACTTTTAATAGTTATTACAACATTTTTTCATTATTATATATATACTATGACATTCTATGTATACATAATGGATATTTATTGATTCCATTTATGATGACCTTTTGGGTTCATCTCACACACGATCATGGATGTTAATGGTACACGGAATAAAATATTACTATAGGTGTAGATAAGTTGAATAATCATCTTTCAGTTCTGAAACATGATTCATGTATTATGATGAGATCTTAGTATAATATTTATATGATAGATCTCGTGATTCTTATATTGATTTTGGCCTTTTTATTCCTATTGTATACCATGTAATGTATTGAGTGCCTGCTTCAATGAATACATTTTTCTTAATTTTTTATTTTTATGACATAATAATCTAATTTATAAGATTTAATTTACTAAATTATATTATTTTTAATTAATGGATATATATATCAAGTTTCCTCTATAGTGGGTTACTTTTTATGTTTTTATATGAGTTTTAACAATCATTAATTTTATCAATATTATTCCACTATTTATTAACCAATTTAAATCATTCGTTTGCAACTCTGCCCAAAAATCATTTTCTAACTAGAAAAAATGCCCATTACCTTGATGCAGGTTGATAGTCTCTACCATATGGGGAGGAACACATAAGGACATGTGCCTGTCGTTTTAGGGAACTATTTAATTGGAATCTGGGTCGGTACAACACAATGTGTTATCGAATGACATTATATTCATTTGATACTATTTTTTACAATATATAGGATATTAAGAAGGTTTTTTTTGTTTGGTAATGATCTATTTTTTGGATTATCTAATCCATGTAGTGAGGGAATACAAATTTCTACATATGTAAACTTATATTTTAAGTGTTGTGCTTATAACGGTTCATTTGATTCACCATTGGGTGATGAACTTCAATTATGTGGTTATTATTGTTATAATGATTGAGGATTAAATTTTTTACTTCTCCTGGTGAGATAATGACTTGTAATCATTGATCATACATCCTTCTAGGAAAATATTAAGAAATACACAAGCCATATAAATTCAATTCCATATAGATGAAATATTTTTATTTGATTGCTTGCAATTTTGACGAGTAATTAAAATATTTTAAATATAATTGTTATTATCTAACAATTATAACAAGGAATTGAGAAACATATTTGATAATTTCCATTACCATCACAACCTAAATATGAATTTCTTATCTATGATATAGGAAACAACCAAAACATTCAACTATAGAATGTTAATTCATTTACCATTTTTCAAATGGGATCGAATGTGTGCATTTATTGATTAAGTGGATGGAATAATTTTGTTCTTAAAGTGTATGAGACCTTATGGATAAGAATTAGTGAAATATTTTTTTTAACAATATTGAGATAAATTTAAAAGTAATACAATTATAATTTCAATGAAACTGCTATTGGGAAACACATATCTTGACACACTCCTGGACATATTAGTTGGTAGTAGGTACAGTCTCATGTACCCTATGAAAATGATCCTATCACCAATACCTGAATCTGTGATATATTATAGGGGTTATAAAAATAAATTAAAATTAATTGTACCTATTATATTCTCATATCAGTGGATAATGTCATTATTTAATCCAATCAGAGGATGTTGATTGAAATTTGATGATAAATTCCACCACGACATCCTAAATTCATACACTAGTAGGGTGGTGAAGAACATTATACAAAGTTGGTTGGTCCTCAGTTGGAATTGATACCTCAATTATTTTCACCCATGGAACCTATTCCTAATCCTGATGTGGGTGATGATTCGATTTTTTTGAATAGAATCATTGTGGGTTATTTGGATGATACATTGACCTTTGCACATTTCACCTTTTAGGGGAGACATGACTTAGGAGTTTTAACAACACCATCCACCCGTGGTTTTGGGTGATGGTGGACTACTAGATGTAGATATATGGATTGAGATGTTTAAGTCCATAATAATTAATCAAGATACATCTCATGATTGGATATTTAATCCTTCTAATTTTATACTTTGAGAAACCACCAAATGTTTGTGTGATATTATAAACTATAAAGGTCGGTTTCGGGATGTGACTTAGATGGGTTTGTAATAGAGAAACATTAATTATTTCACCCATGAGACACTAAGGGACAATTTTACCTCAATTTCAAGAACCTATTGAAGCATTATATGAGTGTTATATTCTATTTATCTCATTTTACTCAGCTTTAGTGATGTGCATGAATCTATAGGGAAAATATCTTGTGAAACTAAGATGATTTAATGAAATCCAGAGGCATACTTTTTATTCTCAGGTTAATTTTTTTTTTGAATACTCTATCCAATATATTGAATTAGACTATTATCATCTTGAGGAACTTTATTGTAGAGTATGGTGTGATCTATGGCAATTCTGAAGCCAAACAGTGTAGTGGTTCAACTAGCGGTCAGAAGTGACACATCGAGATGTCATGTGTTAGATGAGACATCCATGTGACACCCACTGATTGTTAAATGAGTTTTCACTAGTGTGGAAATCTTCGGAATAAGATTCCAATGTGACCTAGAGTCCTCATCATGTGATAAGGATGACTAATATTAAGGAATCTACAATGTTTCTACTTGATGTTACCATCTATGCAGAGTGTGAGAGAATCTATCCTAGATAAATCTTCATTAGTAGTATCAGTAGCACCTCACCAAGAATGGTGCATCATAGGGCTGAGAATCAGGCCGTATATATTTAGTGAAGTCTATACCATAGGTTTATTATTCTATTTCATCTACTATTTGAGACACTATTCTAGTAACATGTACTACAATTTAAGAATTATTAGATATAGTTGAATCTCACTCCTTCAGATCTATGTGTTCTTTGGTGAGTTTCAGGAGTCATGTTCAGTTTTATAGTGGTTTTATTACACTTGATTCTCAATTAGGCATCATATCCGAGAGTGTACACATTTTTAAGGATTTGTTCTTCATATAGAGAGTCATCATTTATTATTGGACTTCTTTTCCGTAATATGGATTTCATTGATTTCATTCTCATGATGGATGGTATGGTTTCCAATCATACCTACAATGATTTTTATCAGTATATAGTGTTTTCTACATCAATAGAGGGTGCTGATTAAATTCACAAGTGATAGAGGGATGTATATGATGGATGATTTGGAATAGATCACATTGGGATAGGTGAAGTGGCATCCCAGAAATCTATACATTTTATGGATGATTATAAACTAAATATTATGGATTTACCCTAGGTTTTTGAATGATATTGATGTCATCCCTAATGAATATTTAGTACTACTTCCTGAGAGAGAAGTATTGTTTACAATCGAGCTAGATATTTAAGCTGCATCAGTATCTAGTACACATAATATTATTTCTACTACATATTTTTAAGTGCTCAAGTTCTAGGAAGACTATTTATAGGACATTTGTTTTATAAGGCATAATACATACCCCTAGGGATCACTAGTACATTTTAATAAGAAGACAGATAAAATACTAATGATTTGTGTGGATTACCAGAAGTGAAATCATCTTACAATGAAAATCTAGCATCCCTTCCCACGAATAGATTATCCTTTTTTACCAGATCATAGGAGCATAGTTATTTGCGATGATCGACCTAAAATCTGGATATTATCATGTTTGATTCATGTTATCTTGTACTCCACATACATCTTTCCATGGTCGGTATGAATTATTTGAGTATCTTGTTTTGTCATTTACCCTTATAAAAAAACCTTTTATCATTATTTATTTATGAAATATAGTATTCTATCAATATCTAGATTCCTTTATGGTGGAATTATAAGAAGACATATTGGTGTATTCTCAAGCACAATGCTACCAAGACACTGAACTCGAGATCATTATGAAATCACTAAGAGAGAACAAGATATATAATAAACATATTAAATTCTAGTTTTGGATCAAAAAGTTTAAATTATTAGGATATATTATCTCTAAAGGATGTGTATTTGTATACCTAAAAATGGTTATAGCTATGTTTACCTAAGATAATCCAAATAACATCATTTTCATACAGAGTTACTCAGGGCTATCTGGTTACTATAGTCATTGTAAACATGGATCTTTAAAATTATAGAAACCTATTATGTGATTGGATCTAATGGATGTGATGATTATATGTTGTAAATCATGGTATATATCATTTAAAAATCTAAATGGGAGATTGAATTTACTACTTATCCGGATTCTTTTTTATTTGGGAAGGATATATAATGTATTTTTTGATGTGTTACATATCAGTCTATGAGTAGTTATATTGTAGGAAGATCATGTCATTCAATATGTGTCACTATAGATAAACCCTCATGTGAAATATTACCTGATTATGGATTTTCAGTTTACGTTTGTTATACACTTCTTGTTTTGTTGGAGGCAGTACCTACTAGGGGAGAATATTTGGGTGTTTATGGAAAAGATAAATCCTCATATATATATATATATATATATATATATATATATATATTTAGAGGGTGAGGCTTGAATATAAGGTCATGAATTTGGGTTGAATATCTATAGTCCTTAGACAATAAGATAACCTGTAAACCTTGAATGGGAAATATTTTAGCTGAATCTATGAGTATGAGGTGATAGTTAAAGGCATTTCAGGAGGCCATTTTAGAATAAAAACATATGACTATGTTTTATAATATTTACATAGAAGTGTATTACTATCATGGATAGTCTATACAAGCATCATTAATAGTGACCTATTCACTTAATGAGAGAGTGAATATGATTCAGTTTTTTGTACCTGAGGGATTGTTCCTAGTTGAGAGTATAGGAGGTGAGCAACCACCTCTAGAATGGTCTTTATTTATTTATGGATTCAAAAATATATATGGGAGTATTTGGGATCCCAAAAAATGAGAGATGAGTTGATGCAAGAGTAACATGCCACTAAGTGGGTAGTTCATCCAGCTATCTAAAACATATATTATGATATATGATGGAAATATTGGTGTCTAAGAATGAAATGTCAGATAACAGGTTTTATCATGCGGTGTTCCACATATTAGTAGGTGAAGGCAGAGAAACGAGGTCCTGTTGGATTATTACAGAAATTACCTTTCTGATACATGAAATATGAGGATATTGTGATCGATTTTCTCTTCATCATACCTTGTTCTCCTTGACATTGTGACATTGTTTGGTTATTCATGTATTGAATAATGAATGTAAACCACTTAATTAATGTCCAAAAGACATTGTTAATTGATGATCTAAGAATTCTAGACATCATTGAGATTATAATTTTGCATGGGGTCCCCCATACGATCTTTTCATATGGGGATTCTCATTTCACATCGAGGGATTGGATGGGGTCATGGAACGATATTGGTACATAGGATATCCTAATAAAATAAATTCATCTCCGAAAAAATGTACTTTTATTGTATACATTACTACTATTAGAGGATATTATTCAAGTATACGTTATTTTTTTAGAAATTCATCGGATAATCATATCCCTCACATTGATTTAACCTATAATAATATTGATCATGAGACAATACTGATTTATCTTTATGAGTCCCTATATAGTTGGAAGTGTCATTAACACCAATGATGGTTTGTGGTAGGAGATATAGAACTAATGGGTCCTCAAATCATTATTAATAATTTATAGCATTTTTATTTAATTAGGAATTTTATGTCTACTGCTCAGTCTATATAGAAATATTATTTTGATGATTGGAAAGGAACATTAGAGTATGATGCCCAAGATTGTGTATCCTTATAAGTATGACGTTGACATGGAAATATATGGATATAGAGGAATGAAAATCTACCACTTAGTCATGTTAGGTTTTTTGTGACTCTAGAGAGATTCGAGCATATAGCTTATATGATGATATTACATCATAGGTAACATTCAATGGAATATGTATTCTGTGTCCCAATTGGTAATCGTTATCAAGTTATAAAATCTCATATTATTGATCCTAAGGATATTGAGATAGATTTTCATGTTTCTTCGGAAGATAATCCCATACACATCATTGACCAGAGCATGAAGTCTCTCAGAGGATGTGGTTTCCCTTTAATATGACTTCCATGGAATCATAGCCATTTGTAGGATGAAACTTGGTAGCGAGAGAAACACATATGTTATTAATGATAAGAGTGTTTCATAGAATTTGTTTCACCACCATTGAATGGAAATATTGTGCACGATGTATTTATAGTGGAATACTAAAAGATCCAAATTTTTGAACATGATATCATTCATATAATTCACTTCATTTCTGTAATTTATAACATATTTTTTATGCCAAATGAGTTCATTATTGTTTCATGGGTGACTGAGGATTATAAGAATAAGAGAACCATTATTGGTGGAGAAATGGTCCATTCTTAACAACATGTAAAAACCATGACAATGATAGATAGAGAGCCTCATTAGGCCACACAATTTTAAGAAATAGGGTAACCTATGGCAAAATCCCAAATGGGATTACACTGTAGTTATTTCTAGAGGGGATAGAATGGTTTTCACAAAGATATTCAATCTGTTCACATGAAATAGACTGAGGACCCACTTAACATGGTGGAGCATTGATGTTGGGCACATGGTTTTCCCCACCGTGTAGAAAACTTATGAAAAATATACATTTTTGGGAAAATTTATAAAATTTCCTTAAATTATTGTAATAATTACCCTATAATTTGTTCCATTCAATAAATCATGAGATCCCTTCCTCTCACATTTTGACCCCCCAAATCCTAATCCATTAGTTTTATATCCCGCTCATCTATCTGAAGACATATCAATCTTATATTTGCCTTGTAGGATTCTTATGTGTAAACCCTTCAATAAATTGTCTCAGTAAATATTTTTTCATTTCCATGAAACTACTATCTCAATTCATGCTCATAGGCACATATATACAGAATTCACTTGTTCTTCCATTTTATCAAGCTAAAGGCTAAAAAGGGTAAATATTGGATAAGGATTGTATAATAATATAGTGGTAGGTTATCTAAAAATCATCAATAGAATTCGTCATATTACATATCATGAGTTAAATTATATGATTCAGATTTTTTATGTGTTTATCTAAATTACAGTTACATCATACAATAATTTCATGTTAATGATACATGTGTTATTGTTAAACCTTTGTCGGGTTGGGTTTGGTCCTTTCATCTTTTTTCACCATTCAAGGTGTTATCATGGTTTTTCCATGGTCATATAAAATTAATAAATGGAAAAATAATATTTTATGTTGATTTGGAATAAATATGATGTGATGAAATTATATTTTATTGGTTTCATTTTTATAGGTATGACAATGTCACATTACTAAATGGAACAATGGTTACACCTTAGTTAGAATAAAATGAAATAATTGTAAAGATGTTTTGAATATTTATTAAATGTGAATATTAAAGGGAATATAAACCCTTGATAATTATTATAAATGGTAATGCTCACCCTTTTGAATGGAATATATAAATAAAGGCATGTCCCTTGATATCTATGTTATTGGGAATGGTCATTCTATACTATTATATTGGTCATGGATTATATTCTACTTTGATAGTAGGCATGGATACCCAACACTATGATATTGGGAATGGTATACCTTACTAATGTGATAATGGGGAAAACATCTATATAATGTGATAATAGTAATGGAATACATATACCTGGATATTAGGCATGTTGTACCTATATATTGATAATGGGAATGGAATCCATTACTATTGTGATACTGATCATTACATCCCTTGATACTTGTTCAGTGATATTCCAGTATTGGCCAAAGCATGTACTATAATCCTGGTTTCCATTAAAAAATAGATCCGACCCTTTGTATGATTATTAATAATTATATTTTTATTATAAATTCACTCTACATATTATGTACATGGACTATATATTTGTAGACTTTGTTGGTGGTGGCATACTAAGATTAACTCAAACCTTATCAGAGAAGTATATGGTACTCGAGAAGTCTATATTATTATAAGTGTAGATAAGTGGGAGAGACCACTAATGAATGTGTGAAATATTACATGAAGTAGTATGAGAGATTATTACATAAGACTTGGAAGGATATCAGAATACATGGATATATTTCTATCTTTTTGTTCGTCTTTTATACGATGTATTTTAATGACTTCCTACTACTATGTAAGCATGTTTTCTTAGTATTTTTGAAACATTACATAAATATAATTTATATATTGTTCATTTTAATGCGTTTTATTTTTATTTAATGATTTCATTTTTGAATCATGTTTATGCTATGGAGGTTTACTGGTTCAATGCTTATATGTGGTTCCACTATCATTTCCATTATTATTATGCTACCAATATATATTAATCAATCTATTTCACTAATGTGCCACTATGACATAGGGTTATAGTATCCCCATGGACACACCATATACTACATGTAATTGTCAGTGTCTACTTGCATATTTGGTGGCCTGTAGAGGCTATGTGGGCAATAAAATCGTGGCATAGCTAAAGTGGAATCTAGGTCATAACATCACAAATAAGGGAATCACCATACAAACTGAAGGAATTTCAACTTTTTATTAAAGGAAATCTAATCCAATTGAGTCCTAGCTACACCATATTAGAAATCATCACCCTAGAGTGTTTTGGTCCATCCTTGGCAAGGCTACTCCTTATTCATTATTCATCAATATAGTCTAAGCTAAATGACCCTATACTATATCCATAGATGGTCTCATTTAAAATAACAAAAAATAATGTAATATATTTTATGAGATATAATACCCTAAACTATAGTAATATAAATTACCTTCTAAAATACCAAAAACAATTTCAATATAGTGTCCAAGCTAAATTTCCCTAAACAACATCAATAAAATGCCTGATCTAAAAATTCCTAATATACAACAACATAAAGTCCAACATATATAAACATAAACTATATAAAATATATGGGCCAAGCTAAAATATTCTAATCAACATCAATATAATTTATAATATAAAAGACACTAAAAATATCGGTAGAATTTCTGAGTTAAAAGACCATGATCTACCAATGATAAAACGTCTGACTGGAAAGACCCTAAAACATATCACATCATAAATTTAGTATATTAAAATAGGGAAGGAACAATACATATTTTTTAACAATCATATATCATGGTGGCATGAAAAGAAGAAATTTCCAAGTGTACAAATACATTCTATATACAAATCTTATGAAAATAATATGGAATTATGTGTAAAAAATATAAAAAATGTCGGACCAGCATATCACCTTAGAAAATTTAGTACATGCTATATATGTCCAATGAATTTAGAATAAGATAGATAATTAAACCTCCAAGAGATATCATTTACATATATTATCCTTTTGTTGATTAGGATATCATAGGATAACTAGAGAAGATACCTTAATATTTACATGAATCCCATGTTTGTGGGAATATGTGAGAATTTTGTTAGAGATATCGAATTGTGATATTAACATTCAAATACATGGATTAGTATTTAAATTATAATTTTTAATGGATCATAATTATTGATCATATATGGAATATCAAATAAATGAAATTCAATTAACGTAATTAATCAAAGAAATATTGATATGGAAAAGTAATGTTTGAATGATCTATGCATTTATATAATTTAGAAGGATATATATAGACATTTTAGAGCCTCTCAAATGATTTAACAAAAAAATGAAATTAATTATAAAAAATCATTTAGTTTTGATAAGATGACAAGGTCATGTCAGCAAGATTCTGGTTAGAAAAGCTGATTGATCACTAATGTGATACCATAAAAATTCATCCTATACATCCATAGGGTGAAGGGTCTCAATTAGAGTATAAATATCCTCATCTATTTTCATAGAGGTTCCATGTTAGGGTGATGAATTCAAAATTTCATTCCTTGGACAACATTTGATATCATAATATATTCAGATCTAGGAAGTCAAGACATCCATTTGGTTGTGAAACTCATATATAAATTGTTGGATATGTTCCATCGAAAATGAATATTCCATCATCAATTTTTTCATGGAAGTCTTGTCATCTAGATCATGAAAAACACTACGATATATAAACAAATATTTAAACCACATGATGATTTATCACAAAATTTAATTTAATGGTTGGTAGGTAGATCCACTGACCCCAAAATAAGGAATGAGCTAGCAAAGAAATTTTTATTAGTCACAGAATTCTCCCTAGAAAGTCCTAGTAATCAGGGTGTGAATTTTCTATTAGAGAATAATTTTTCCAGTGTGATCTTCTATATGTTATTTTGTAGATATGTCCAAAGGGTTAACAACTGGATGAGAAGATGAGGATGTTGGAGTGTATGAAAAATATCTTATAATCTCAATAATGCATCATCTGTTTCTCATATCAATGGTACAAATTCCTCAAGAAACCCAACCCCAATGATGGGATGGACTTCATCAGGATAATGGTTTTTCTTAAAAAGAATGCATGAGTCCTAAATCATATCCATCTTTGCTACAAATAGGGGGGGTGGTGAGGAAAAAGGTTTTCTACTTGTGGACCAGTTTATTTCAGTACGCCTAACTAGGTAGGATTTAAACCAATCATTAGAATAACCATGATCCCTGAAAGAAAGGGATCTAAATGGAAATAGGAAGAAATCAATTTTGGTGTGGTCACGTGGAAATTTATAACAAAATGGGTGGGCTATACTGGTATTTTTTTCTCTTCACATGATATCCTAAGGGATTGGGGAAATTGGATGAATTTTTTTGAGTGATCAGATAAGTGGTATAAATCATAAAAAAATCCTCACAACAAATCTAGAAGTGAGAATCCTATCCTATAGGGAGACCATATATTACTTTTAATCAAGAGATAATAAAAAATTATCAATACATATCCCCGTAAATGTAGGATATTAGGTGAAGTTGAGGAGATCCGATAGGTTCATCAAATAAGAATACTAGAGAGGGCCTATCGACATAGCCTCAACCCTATGAGATATCCAAAAAGAGTAGGGATAAATATATAAACGTGGATATGGTATTGTATTGGTACCTGTTGAGGTTGAAACACAAATTATCTAGTAAAATAAAACTATAAAGGACCACCAATCATATAAGGGATATCGCCATATTTTATATTTCCATGAGCAGTTATAGGAATGTAAGGTTTGGAATAAATATATTATGAGGTCAAATCTCCGCCAATCGAGATTCCATTACTAGTGTACCAACTCGAAATCCATAAAATACTTTCATATATGGGAAAAGACACAATTTTAAAAACATGAAAATGAAACCTAAATGTATATGGTTTGGAGATATATCTATTAAAACCTATTATCCCCCTGTAGGTATACTCCCATGTATCCAAAAATTAATAAAATGGGTTGAAACTATCATGGTCTTACTGGTATGGGTAGCAAAGAGGGTGTATAGTAATTTGACAATCACCACTGAGATAAAGGAAAACCTGGATCCTATATTTATATTATATGAGAGATCATATATTCATATTCTTCTTTAAAATTTATTTCTATATGTTGAGCATAACCCTCACAAAAACCAGAGTATCTTCATGGTCATACAAAACTTTTGTGACAAGAAAAAATTCATAATACATTTACCAAAGGGATATATCCCACCAAATCGTTAGACATCACATAGTGTGATTCATACATCACCATGGGTAAGATGAAAGGAATTTTTACCAAGAATCCCATTGATGACTAAATCTATGATAAGATCAGAAAAATGACAAATGATTAACTAGAAATGAAATATTGCTTCATAATTATATAATTCATGTAACTAGTCAATAAATTATATTAATGATTTCCTAATCAAGAATGTCCATGAATTTTTATCAGAAAAGTTTCCATCAAGGGTAAAAATACCAATTGGAGCTTTATCCAACAATTGTGTTATTAAAATAAGACTCAAATATTCTCGAGTATCTTTGAGCAACTAGATGGTGGGAAAAATGATATCCTTCTAGACCGAGAGGTATGTTCTCTAGAAAATAAAAAAACCCTATGATCATGTTACAAAAAATTTTCCATCCATTTCAACCATATAATGATGATAATCCTAGGATATTGACAAATAGTATGATGTAACGTTTTAGTTAGGTGAAGGGATGGTAATTTCATCCAGCATGCCAAATCCAAATATGGAATTCTGGTGTGATAAAGGATTTATTTTGGAATATTGAAGAGAAAATACTATTTACAACCTCATTATTAGAGATCACATGATATCAAGGGTTAGAATTAATGGTCCATGCACTCATGGCCCTATGGTCAGTTGTAATAGGATAGCTATGACGAGATCTAGAATCCATTATTAGAAAAGAACGAAGCATATGTCAGATAAGTGAAATGAACAATCTGTCGAACAAAATCCATATATTCCGTAAAGTCATTATAATAACAAGAACCATAAGGGGGATCTTGATTGCATTACCTGAGATAGGTTATGCAAATCACCCATGTGATTATATCATGGACCACATAACCTCACAAGAAATATCATAGATATCATAATTGACATGAAATTTCGCGGTTACATGACACTTCATAAGATTCTCAATCACATGACATAGACATGGTCAAACAATTTTCATAATAGTTGATTAAACATATTAATAAACCAACAATTTATTAATAATATCCCAAGATGTCAATATCTTGATGGACATAGACCAATGTTGATAGAATTACCTATATATAATTCATGTTTGGTTCAAAAAATTTCTATGACAATGTAGGTCTCATGAATAGATTATGTTAAATAGATTCTTGAAAATATTCTTTTTGATAGGTACCGTGATAATTCTTTAGAAGGACTTTTGAACGTTTCACTTGGAAGAAACATAATGAAAGTGTCATGGAGAGTTGGAGTAGCTGGTGAATTAGTCTCCCTTGATTATTATATTTATAACTGGAAAAATACTTGAAATATTGGTATTATTTATCAATAAGGAAAAGGAAGTGAAGGTCTATGGAAATCACATATCACAACAAACTCCAAAGTACACATGATCACATGATATTCATAATTTCATGAATACATGCCATTTATTGTTCGTGACCAGCTTTAAAAAACACAAATACCTCTTCAACAATCCTCTTATCCATGTGAATGCATCCATATAAATTTACAGATCATGCAATAAATACAAATCGAACTCCTCTATGTCATGTGACATGTCAAATTTGTAAACATCTAAAATTAATCAAAAACCCTTATGACACAAGGTTAAAAATATACATATAATAGTTTCCTTACGTAGTCAGGGATCTTCATAAGATGCTCCCATGTTGTTTGTTATTCAACATAGAATTTCTAATGACATGTCTACCATGTCTCATGAGATCCTACTGAGATGTCGACATCATTATAAATAGGTTCTAATACAATCCAATCCAATCAAGTACAACAACTTAGGCTCAATATACTAGAAGAATGGGTTTACATGAAAATATTCATGCATCCCCACAAGAACCATTATTTTTTACATTACACATAAATGATGGGGAAAATGATTTTCTTCGACATCACTCAAAAAAATTCATGAGATCCCCAACCAATGTCTTGTAATGAATGAAATTAAAGGGGTAAAACCAAATAATCTTACGAAGAGAGGATAAATTATCATCACATGAAATAGGTATTTATCAATTGTTGATATGAATTTATCCCACATAGTCCCCTCAAAATGTCAGCCTTATCTAGTGAAGGCCCATTGACAATACTCCATTGTCTTGTGGAAGATCCCAGACTAGTAATCTGAAATGACCCAAAATAATTTAAACATACTTGTAGATTTCTCAAAGGCCCATATAAAAAACTAACTAAACATTTAAAGTCAATTATTCACATAAAAATGGTCATAAATAACATCTTTGATAATCCTATGTCCAATAAATGTAAATTTTTTTGAATATTACTACAGTTGTTGACCATCATGTGACACACCCTAAATTACCCAGGAAAAGATCATAACAATAACAAAAACCCAATCCCATCCACTAACTCCACCAAGAATCTTGATGATATTCACCATATAACATGATTAATAATGAGGGAAGATAGTATTCTAAATCCTCCCCTCACCATAAGAAACATTCTCCAACTGTTCAAACATATAAGTGGAGAAGTAAAATAATTTTATGTGAAACATATCATGCGATCATGAAAGTAATCCAATAGGAAAATTATGTTGATTTACTGAAAGGGTTTAAAAAAATGAAAAGGCACTTAAAATGTTCATTTAAGATAATGAAAATACTTGGTTGAATGTTAGCCAAATTACATGATGGATATATCGAATGTTAGCCGGGTTACATGAAACCAAAAATGGGCTAACACTATATGAACCTGATAAATATATTCAATAATGGACAAAGTGAATGTCCATTAAAATATGGGATACTTATGCAAAGATACATTCATTTATTCCCATGCAATTCACATGGCCAACCCATATGATGTGACATCACTGGTGCATGTAACCTAATTCTTTTGACATCCATCAATATGCTACATAGTTCACGAAAAGTACCTTAAACTTGTCCAAAGTATTGTGTGACTCCAAATAAGGATTCCACCTGAGTATCACAATTAACCCCAGGCTTTCCAACATACCCTTCGAAGGCCTCTAGAATTGTCATACCAAATCATATAGTGACACCATGACATTTCAGTCATATCTCGTGATGAAACATGGATTGTTTTTTCATATCTCATGTTGTAATTTGTATTGGTTATTTAGATCATGTTTTATCCCCAAGACAAGTCACCCTTAATTTTGAGATCCCCCCGGAAATGATTTCCACATAATGTGACACCCTCTAGATATTATAGCATAAATAATGAAATGTTTTATAGACAGGTCATTCATGTTATGATACTTTCTTCTAAAAAGTCAATAAGATCCTGTGATTGGCTTTAGGCTAGTCCACTGTGTAACCGGGTATACCCCGACATCATTAAGAGATGTCTAGAAGACAATATTTATTATGTTAATAATAAATTCATGTCTTTTCAAGTGGAAATTCTATAATATGATAACCATGTATAATGGACATATATGGGAAATCATTGGGTGTTGTCCTCGATAAATAATAATTTCAAAAATATTATTCCTACAATAATCAAGATATGATTTATATGTTCCAAAGGCCGAACCTCCAAATTAATCACAAAAAGGGATAACTTAGTGATTACGTGATGAAAAATAAAATATTATTAGTCTAATTCATTCCATACCCTATATATATAGGACACATTTATAAGGACAAATCATTATATTAAACTCACAAAGCGTTATCTCAACACATAAATCCCTCATCCATATTTATTGAGACTAATTGCTTTAAATCATTTTTTCCAACAGTAGTCAAGGATCCCATAGGCTGGGGATTACAATAACAATATCAGCCGCTTCACATGTCTCTATCATTCAGGGAAACCCCAGTGTATAATCCTCAATCTGTGTAATTATATAATCATTCTAATATAAGGGATCATACATTGGGTAATGTACAAATTACATGATCAAACTACGATATCATTAATTCCTTCCATAACCCAGATACATATGACACCTCTCCAATGCATGAGCTCAATAACTATTAAATAAGTTCACATACATATTCCATTTCATTATGCCATTAAAATTTAAGGATTTATGAAACTAAGTTGTATTTTATTCCTATTTTAAATAAGATACGTATGGATCTTATTATATGATTAATCCCACCAATGACATATTAATTTCTCCATGGATAAAATCACATTATGAAATGCCTAGTTATTTGGTATCAACATAAAAGAAGCTACTAAAATATGGGAAATGGATAAAGAAACATAGAATCAAACAAATGGGTTCACTTATAGATTACCAATTATATATTAAATTATATAACAAATGATATTTTTGTTAAGGTAATAGGTCATGTTTTAAGATCATGAAGTTATTAATAAACATATAATATGTCTATAATAAAGTATTATAGTTTAAAAACATTCCCCCCAAAAGGGTGTGAGGATCCCTACTATCCCATCCTCTTAAACAATGTGAGTTCCTCTATTCTATTTGGTTTGAAACCCTAATTGACCAACTAACATCGGAATGAATTTCCATACTCAATTATGGTTGTAAGAACTGTTTTGAGTTTGTATTAAGATAAATAATGGAAAGAATGACAAGAATGACAATGTAAGACAATGAACCCCCCACAATCAACCATCAAACCAAACTGAATTCATCAAAGTTGTATCATTTAGAATGAAATAGACTTTATGAGTCATTTAATTTATTTGGATTTTTTTTTAAATTTTGGTGGCTTGAATATATGATTAACTCATTCATGTATTTGGGTTCTCACTTTATTCATGAATATATTAAATAATTAGATGGTTAATAATTTATTAAATGATCTATATTGAATTTCAATATTTATTGTTTAGTATTTATCAATTAATATTGTATTTATTCATAAGTATAGTTCATAGTAATGGTATTTATATTAACTTATACTGATAACTTTTATTATTATTAGTTTATAATAATTAGTGGAATGATAATTTTATCCCTTTTTAATGAATATTTCATTTATATGTTACTATTAGTGCTTCATACAATACAAAATCTATCATGATTTCACTCGTTTGGAACAAAAGATGATATTATGGTAGAAATTGATTAAAGGATTAAATTTAACATATTATGTTGGTTTAACTCATTATTTTCTCATTCTATTTCGTATAAAAATTCCTCATAATCTAGTGGAAGGACCATTAAACAAATATATTTTCATGATACCATCCATATCGATAAATCGTTGGTATTTTTTAATAATTATTGGTTTATAGTTTTGAGGTAATTAACATTCTCTTAGTCATTCACTTTCTTATGATTAATGGCCTCTATATCTCCCCATAATTATTTAAATATTATATTTTATCAATATTTATAGTTTATTTTTCTAATAGTTCTATCCAATATGGAATTCTTGTTATGTGATTTCTTTCATATTCCTTCTCCCTATTTAATAAAATTATGAGTTGATTACCATTTTTATGAAGTGGGATTTCAATAAAGGTATTATCAGATGTCAAACAAATTTTTTACTAAGATCGAGTTCAAATTATGGGGACGCAATAAATTAATGAGGGAATAAAATATCAACTTATTATCTTAAATAATAAATCTATTTTTGATATCATATACAATAAGAAATGTTAATACTAAACATACCTTGAAATAATATTATTCAAATATGGACGTTAGAAAAAATCCATTAAATTGGTGGGTATGAATATAATTAACCTAATAAATAAAAATATATAACTTAAATATTTAATAATGATATATTGATATGTTATTAGAAAATAATAACTCAATTTTTAGTTAATTGATATTATTCTGTAAAAAATCGACAAAAACCTATTTTATTTATCTCTATCAGAAAATATTATAATTTATTTAATCATTTTTTAGTAATTTTATATTATAAAAATGGACTCTATTTTTGAAATGATAATATTTGAATTATCTTATGGTGAAATTATGAGGTTTTTCTAAACTCATTACTTTTTCAATTAATAGTGAAAAATGCTAATTTTCATTTAGAACTATTTTGTAGTTTAATGTTTTTAAAAAGTAATATTATAGTTTTTATTAGTTTTAAAATTTTAATAGTACATATTTAATAAATATAATAATAATTCATTGATTGGTATAATTTTTATACTTTAATTTAAGATAATAGATTTTGATACATAAAAACACATATTAAAAAATACACTTTTAACCATTTATTGGTTTATTTTCAAATTAATTTATTAATCTAAGTTGCAATGAAAAATGAAAATTAAAATAAAATTCTGGTTTATGGATATACAAATTTGTTAACATGGATACATTTATTTGTAGACATTATTAATTTTAATTATAGTACATAATTACCCCAATGGTATGAGTAAATCAGGTAAATGAAGTAAAAATTATGTGAATTGGACATAAAATTTACATTAACACATTCCTTTATCATATTGGATGGGAAAATATTTTCCATGAACAAATAAGCCTATAATATATGGCCACATGTTCTAATTTTTACTTTACTCTTATCTTTATAATATTTAATAAAAAAATAATGAACAAAATGTCTCTTTCTTAATTTTAATAACTATATTTTTATGGGGAATTTTTTTTAGTTGTAAAAAACAATTTCAAATATAAATTATTTTCTTTAATCATTATAATTTATTTATATTGTTAAATAATTAAATAATTACCTTAAATATTTTTGTAACAATTACCATTTTATTTTCAATTCATAAAAAAATAAAATAAATGATTTTAAAAATATATAAATTAAAATTATATGAATGAATAAACGTGTAACTTGATCATGGATATATAAATATAACATATTATAAATGTGATAATGGATTATCTTTCAATTCGTTTGTTTTTATTCTATTTTTGTTCTCAAATTATATAGATAGTTCCAAATGAAAAATAATGTTATCCTATAACAAATAATTCATTAATAAATATTTTAAAATTCCAAAAATTTATATTTCAATAGATGTGAATTTTAGATGACTATAAATATAATATATGGTCAATTAATGTAATATTTATCCAATTAGTTTAAATAAAAATTCTCTTATAATGAATAAACATCATCATTGTGTTATTTTTCAAAAGGGTTATTGATTATTAAAACAAAGAGAGAAAAGTAAGAACCAAATCCAAACTTGAAAAAATGTAATGGGGGTTATATTATGTAAAATCCTAATAATAATATATCTTATATATATATATATATATTTTTATAATTTCTAAATAAAAACTAATTTAAGTTATCTTAATATTTTTAAATATTTCAAAAGTTACCCACTCCTAAGTTATAAAAGGGAACATGCTCACCTCTATTATTCAAACATCAAAAGCCATTTTGTTTAGAAAAACCCAAAAAATAACTTATATAGTTCCAATACAAGGTAATAAATGCCTTTTTTATTATAAAACCCTCAAAGGAAGGGTTTTTTGGGAAACCTAATTAGGTTTTCCAAATATGAGTAATAGTTGTTAATAGAGTTTATTTATTTCATCATCCTCCTAATTGAAACATTTTTAAACCATGAAGATATAATAATCTAATCACCTCCCAAATAATATGATTTTATTATGTTAATTACAATACCTACAACCATCTCCCCATTAGTGATTTGGTAAATGAATGCGTTGTTTTTGTGTTTGGTAGACAACCGCATCACGATCCATTATAATTAATTTTCTATCAAAACTTACCATTACTATTTTTGAACAAATAATTAATATATATATATATATATATATTAAATTTTGTGAAATATTTTCATTATTTAAATTCAACATATCATATATAAACACATTTATCTATTAATTTAATGATGATAACTATTTTCATGTATGCATTTGGATTTACACCCCCATGATGCGCTGCGATTTGGATTTAATAACCCAGTAACGTGGGTAATATATATACGTTAATTTCAATAATAATAGGATATTTATGATATAATTATAATTATATAATGATAAAATATCATTCACCTTCTTTCCATCATGATAATTTATAATGGAAACATTACTCGTGCATATATATATCCTACCATCTCCATGATTGATCTATAGTATATTATTCATAACCATTATTAATTATTGTTTTTAAAAGTTTAATTGATATATAGTATTAATAATTAAATTTAGATTACTATTCTAGTGAAGATGAATAATTTTACTCAATTACCATGTTCAACCAATTGGAAATATTTTGGGCATATTAGTCAAATATCGACAAAGAATTCAACATGATCCTAAATAATTAATAATTGAATAGAATATGATAGTAAATAACAAAATTTGATATTAAAATTTTAATTTTTCATAAATGCCAATAAATAAAACACGTTTACTTTTCTAGATTGTAATGGAAAATCATGATGATTCATAAAGAAGGTATTTTGATTTCGTTCAAGGAAACTATCTTTTATTATCAATCATCAAACTCTATTTATTCAATGTATATGATATTCTAATCATTTTAACAGAAATTTAGTTATGGTTATATGGTTGATAAATGTCACTTTTGACCATAGTATATTTTCATTATAATAATTTTCTAATAGGATAAATTTATGGTTTTATGCATGTTTCTCTTTTATTTAATAAATATTTATAAAAATTAAAAAATTTACCTTCTAAAAAATTATCTTCCATGCCCATATTCATAATATTAGTTTATTAATGTATTTATATAAACAAAAAATAAGTATAAAGGAAATTTAATATCTATTTTTTACATTAATTGAAATTAATTCAAATGTAATATTTTAACATATCTTATATGGAACATTTTGACCGTTATTATAAAAGAGAAAGAAAAGTTATATTTTATCATATATTACGACAATATATTTTACTAATTCTAAATCAATTTTATATAATTATATTCCTTTGATATAATATTTTATCTTAATAAAATCATTAATTTCCATTATTTTTTTACATATAATTTTTAAAAACATGTTTCAATGGTAAGAGATCACTATGAACCAACCTTTTGGTTTTGTTTTTGAATTCAATATTTGTCTAACTCAAATTATCTATATATTTATTATTATATAATTCATATAAATTATTTATTTATATATATAACATATATGAATAGATTATTTTCACTTTATTTGTTGGGATAATACATTATTGATGTTAATTTCTCAGGGGCCTTCATTATGATATGTCATTTGATTATTCTATTAGGAAAGAAATTACAAATGATTTCATTAAATGGGTGATTTTTTTGTTTAACACATACCATTGATTTCCTTATTTTGAACACATAGTTGAAAAACATTTTATATAGGTGTTATAATATGTAACTCCAATTAATTTGGGGATTATTTTTTCTTATGTGATATTCTTATTGGATTAGAAAGTATCCATAATCCTCTATGGGACTCTGTCCACCATGTGATATAGTCTACGTAGTTACATTTCAATTATGATTATATCACATTCTGTGTTTCTGACATATCTTCTATGTTAATATTATTATATATTTTTCATATACGTTTTGATTCATTGTGATTAAACCTGTGTTTATGTTTAAATGAATGTATATGATACTTATTTATTGAGAATTGTTCACATTTTTTAAAAATTATTTAATAAAATCAGAATAATATAAAAGAAACTATTACATGTTTTATTTTTCATTTAAAATTTAATTTTATATGTTTTATTGTTTTATTTAGACATATACGTTAGTTAATATAGAAATAAAATTTCTATTTTGAGACAATCTTTTAATATTATAAAATAAGAATAATATATAAGTATTCGTGGACTATGATGTTTCTTTCATTATTTCTCATATATCTGTTACTAATATTTCTGTGTCTATACTATGTTTAGAAAAATCATAGGGTTATAAGGCTGATTATGGAAAAAGATGAGGATAAGATGAAAATTGAAAATATATGTCATGAAATCAAAACATGTTATATCATAAATGTTTTTTTGTATGGGAACAATGGATAATAAATAGAAGTGTCGAGATTTAGAAGTAATAATATTTATATAATTATGGTATTCCAATTCTCTTAAAATATAATCTTAAAGGTTAATTTCAGATTTAATAAAATGTAATACTTTATAAAGGCAATAGATTATAATATTCATTATGTAGGGTTATCATGTTACTTATACCCTTCATGTGTTAAATTGGAATTAAAATGTGGTATTAATGGGCTAAATTATTAAAACTCCATTTAATCCATGAGAAAATATTGTGAATTTTGTAGTTATTGAATTATCGATAAAATTAGGTTAATTTATTCTCCTCTATGATTCATTTAATGTTATGGAATTCAGAAATCTATATGTATAAAAAATATTAAATTATATATCTTCCCTTATTAAATTGTATATAATAGGGGTATCTAATTCAAATATCAGTTTTGGAGAGTCCCCTATGAGGTGATTTGATCCCTAGTCAGGTTAAATATGATGTGAAATAATTGGATATATAAACAGACTGAACTTCTTATATATATTCTTGAAAACATTCTATGATCTTATATCCATGACATTGGAGAATGTCGGGATTTCAATATTGGTCGAACTATATGTTCCTTTAAAATTTACTATCAAACATCCATTAAAGTGGAACACATTAAGGTCTTGTATGGTTAGCCTCATATATCAAACCTTTGTTCTATGATGTTATGTTAAAAATCCCTAGTGTTTCCTAGCATAAATGAGAAGATGACAAGAAATGTCTAGATGATTTATCAGTGGTAAATAGTGACTCCAAACCAGAATAAATATATGCTAGATTTTTATTTATATATGTTATAGATATTTTTTTGTGAGCAATTGTTCTTGAGGGTATCTCCTTAGGTGGGTCACTAATGACATTGATATTAAAGGATGTTCGCACCTAGATATATAGGGTTGTTTTGGGGCACTATGCAGATTGAAAATGTGGTGTAATTATTATAAATTACAGAAAATATGTCTTTGATCAATATTGATTCTCATGTTACACAACCCATGAAATTTCGTTTAGATCAATTTCATGTGTTAAATTTCGAAGAACATATAGAACATGATATCATTATTACTAAGTAGCAACATTTGATTGTTTTTTCTCAGGTGATAGTTCTATGTGGGATGTATATACATTATTTATGTATTTTTAGTAGTATAGATTAATTGGACAAGGGATATGGGAAGAAGGGTCATTAATGAAAGAGTAGAGGCCTCATTTTTTTTTAATATTTCTAATTATAATAAATTATAAGGTTATAAATCATTTATTTGGGTGGGGGGGAATCTGAACTAATTTTTTTCATTTATCTTTCTTCATTATTTTACATTTTTTTCATTTGAGCCATATGTTGTTCAGCATCAGTTTTAGGATTTTTGGATGTGCATAATGTATTATGAAATTGTTTTTTGTTATTTTTTCTACAATATGGGCATCACCATGTCCGTGGTAGAGGCTATGGTGTCACTTGGGGTCACCTATGTAAAATGAATAAATACAAGATAATCAATTATGGTCATTGTATTAAATATAATTTATATAGTGCACTGTTATAGAATATATATTATTTAGCCACAAAAAACCAAGGGAGAATTTTTGGTGAACCAAAATAGTCCGGGTATGCTTATAAGGGAATGGCCAGATCCTATGGTAAGTCGCCAATTAAAATCAAATACACTATGGAAAAAACACCAAGTCATGACTCAAATGTTATTTGAATGTTAAATAATCCCAAAACTAGATCTTCTTTGGGTGGTTACTACACCCACATGAGACCTTAATGAGGGGTCTTAAAGCATCGTTTTAATCATTTTCCACTATTGAACCAAATTACACCATCCATTTTTCTTATATTTTATGGTGATGGTGTGTCATGAAGTGGACTGGTTGTTTGTGTTCAATATAAACATCACACAAAGCCAATCTATTTTGGGATTTATCTTTGACAATATTGTTTAATATGGAATAAATATCTTCTACTCAAATCCCCAGTATTAAAGGTAAAGGGATATTATTTTTTCCATTAGGGTTTCCAGTGTTTAATCTATTCCATATAAATAAAAACCAACTTTTTTATATTTGATTTGAAATAATTTTTTAATTTATTTCCAAATAATGATATATGATTCTTTATTAATGTTTTTAAATAGATTATTTTATGATGAGTCTGCTTTAGTATTTTTATTTTAATTAAATCTATGAATATCAGAAATAGATATGAACCTAGAAAAATTTGTTGAACAATGTACCTGATGATGATTATTGTGAAATAAAGGCATGAAATGTTATATGGATTTAAAATTACATGAATTACCTTTAATTAATGTATTTTTGATAAAACCATGGAAATTTTAACAAAAATTAATTTTCTTGTTTGGATTATAGATTTGGGGATTATTGAATAATGGTTGATGAATCCGATGTGAGAGGTATGATTTTAAAGTGAATTTATTTTGTTGGGGAAAATGGGTGTCTTGGTAGTTATTTGGTTTTTCTTGGACACACACGCACACATGATACTTTTTTTAGCTCTACATTTTAATGTATTAGTATTGAAAATGTAAATAAACAATAATAATGGAAGGGTGATAATTTGTTTTAGTTGACACATATTCCCTCTATACATGAGATCTATGAATATTTCCACAACTCAATAAATATTTCACCAAGAGTTTGATGATCCTTGAGCATATATCTTTCTAACACCAGGTCATGTCACCATAGGTCAATTATTTAAAAAATTTAATAAATGATTATGTATTTAAAAGAAATTATTCATAACTTATTTGATTGAGATCCTTATTCAAGATTAATTTTATCTAAATATTAATTTCGATATTCGTAATATTAACCATTGAAATGATTTCAATGTAATTTTTTTATTATGAATTGAATAAAATGATAAAACTATATATTTATTTAAAATTTATCATTTATGGATTATTTTATATGAAAAATATGTATTAATCTTGGTCGGATCCAACAAGGATGCTTTTTATTACACTATATGAATCGCTCTCGGTGTATGCACACATTATTTTTATAATATTTGAAAAATAAAAAGCACAACATGGATTTGCAGACTAATATTGATAGAAAGACCTTAGGACATGTTGGAGACATATAGTAATTTCATCATTGGTTTATTTTATTTTTGGGTTTGTTATTATATTTTGGGTTTTGTACTCTTCTTCCTTGTGTTAATTTTATCGTAATGATGATATTATCATAAAAAGAGTTTATGGAATTTTATCGGAATATTTCATTTCTGTGTCTATTCTTATGATGAAATCAATAACCATGATCATTTATTTTTTCATTACAAGTAAGATTATTTTGGCGATCGATAATGACCTATGATCCATGTAAGTAGTTATTTTTTTAATTGTTTTGTAGGTTATCTAGATTTGAAATTGAAACATTGGTATCAAGTGGATGTGTGTTTTATCTGTGGATGTTTTTATACATTTATGGATGTCATGGTATATAAGAGATATGATTTTTGGGTAATACAGGGTGGGTTATAACTATATTAATAGTCCTCACTCATCCCCATGAGCCTTAAGTTATAATGGGTGGTCATAATGATGTGTATTTTAGGAGGTTAATTAAAAATATTGTAAAATGTTAGAAGATTATACAAATGAATTATTTTGATTATATTTTATTTTATATAAGAATTATGATTAATTTTCTTATCAAAGATTATTCCTTATTTTATATTGTTTTTAGATACAATCCCCAATGAAGTCATCTAATTTTTATTAAATAAGTATATTTTTATGAAACATTGATGTTGAATCGTATGGTTCACTTGAACTTCATATATTTAGTAGTGTTTGTGTTCCATGATATAGGACAAAGACAATCAACTGTTCTCGTTGAAGAAATATGGGATTTAATTTGATGTGATTACAGTTGAGATCCAATACTTTATCTGTTCATAGGAATATACTATCATTCTTTGAAAAAATGATCCTCAATGGGTATAAGATTCATTGTGGAAGATTTAATGACTCTATATTCTTGGGGATGAAATATTCAATGAAGATGAAGTTTTATTTTTTTAAGACTTAGGGTCTTTGATGTAGATGGTTAGATATTATAATTCAGCAAAATACAAATTATATAATTAAGTTGAAATACATAAATACTCTTTTTATAGAACAATTCAATTTATAGTGTATGGTGTAGTATTAGTCAATGGAATTTCTAAATATTCCCTATTTTTATTGTTCATTTACAAAATATAATATTTTTTATCTTAAACATTATGATTTTTTGCTTCAGGTAGTTATGATTAATTTGTTAAAGTCCCATAGGAATCACATGGGTATTCTGTTATATATTTTGTATCATGTTATTATGATAATTGATTCTACACAAATTGATGCTCAATATAAGTCTATGATGATTGAAATTTTCAAAGATAATATATCATTGTTGACTGCACTTCCTCAAACCCATAGTTGTAGGAATATGTTTTCCTTTAATGGAATGAGGAAGCCAAATGAATTTCATGGGAAAAACCATAGTGGCGGTGCTCGATAAAATAATTCATTTAGATCATCAATAATTACTAGTAAATTCCCACTGACATGTTAAAAATATTGAATTATTTTTCACTTAATGAATTATGACATGGATTCACATAGGACCTGCAGATCATTCGATCAATCATGATGCATGTATATTTTTTCCATGATTATAGAAACTCGTATACTTTTATTTTCCCATTATTACAGAGAGGATTTGTGGAATAGTTCTATGTTTCACAAAAAATTATGTTCCACACATAGAAATTAATAATTTGGATACATCTCATAGATGTTTATTCTCCTATGAGTATATAATGTTAGTCATTCAATAATGATTTTTACCATTTTTATTTTATCATCTGTAGTAACGATATTGTTTTCATACAAGTTCATGTTATTCTTTCTTTATAACCTACACAATATACCTACAAAATCATTTATTTATTATCATTCCTTTTATAAAAAACTTTTATATGCCACCCATGATGAAGATTGGGAAGTGTCTCTAGTTAACCTCTTATGCTTTCTATTAATCAAAAATTATGATTTATTGGGACTTTTTGTTTCAGGAAATGAATCCATTAGACTTCATTCTATAAATTCCATGGTTTATTTCTCCTAAATCTCAGATTTATAGATATCATTATTGGCTATCATTCAGTACACCAGATGTGGAGTCCTATATTTTCTATGGATAATTGAACCTCTAGTCTATTAGATGTAGTTCTACTCTTCATGATCAAGGTATGATAATATCCTTATGTTCTATAGAAATGGTTATAAAACACCATAATATAAATGATTTTCTTGTTTTTATTTCATTTATAGATTCATTTTTATTAATCATTTATGGTATTCCGTTAGAGAATGTGGTGGGGTTATCTATTGAAATTATATAAATTACTTTTTTAATCTATGTTACCTTCTATTACACAGAACTAGAAGATTAATTTTATCCATATAATATTTTATATGATTTGAATTACAAATGATTCATTTGACATTGTGTATCACATTTGGAATAACCAGTTCGTTTCTCCAATAATAATAATGACACAATTCACACACATTTTATTTAGAAAAATATCAATAAAATTAGTTTCAATAAAATGTATCCTTTTACACATATTGAAATTTTTTATCACCTAAGAGGGGTGTTGTGGATATCAAAATTTGATGAGTAGATTATTTATCACCAACATTATGGATGTGGAGTTACATGATCTGAAGGAATCCATCATGTATTGGGTTTTACACTATATTTATCATTTTATTCCATTTGCAATGAATATTTATCCTTTAGTGTTTCATGGTTATAATGTATATGTTATTCCACATGAAACTTCACTTTTTTGACTATTAATGAATGAAATATTATTTATCCAAAATAAGAGGAGGATTATATACTACATTTGATAAGAGTTTTTTATGACTTAATAAATCACCTACTATATGAAAAGATCTTAATAATCCAAATATGGATTTGATATGTGATTATTATGGTGTAAGTGGTATTAAAAACTTTTATCTAACATGATATTGAAATGTTGAGGGGTTTTATGTATGGTAAGAACTAAAAAAAATTCATTTTTCATTCTGAGATTCCTGGTATTAGAATAGAATTATCAAAGGTTTGTGAAATATTTCACCATGATGGATTCTCCATATATTCTTTCATTGAAGATATATTATGTTAATATAGGATTAAATATGATAAAATTACATCAGTGAATTGAATCACTATTTCACTTCATATAAATTGTAGTATCTTTTATAGGATTGGAAGTGCTACATGTTATTTTTTAATTCTTTTAGTTTATCATTTATTTTCATTATTATTCTAGGTGATAAAATGGTGCAGTATGGTTATCACAATATTTGGATACATTATAATCAATATCATACCCATGATTTGAAACCCCCACTTGTGTTGCATGCTCTTAAGATTTGATGACACTTCCTTTTTAGAGATATGATGCTTATTTAGTTAGATCAAAAATAAATTGAGTAATATATTTTCAAAAGAAGACATGAAACTCCATTAGTGGTGATTTTTGGAGTACCTTAAATATTCCTAATTTGACATTACCTACACCCCTTGAAATGAGAATTTTGTCTTTTTTTCTTTTAGTATGAAGCTTCCATGTCATGCTATGGTAAAGTAATTATAGGCCCAAAATCTCTTTGAACTATTTATATACATGAATTTAATAGATAGATAGGATCAGAAAGAGTTCATTGTGGAATAATTCCTACTCATAACTTAGTATCATCAGATGTCCCTCCGTGAGAAACAATGTTATGATGATTTTTGAAGTATAAGTAATTATTCATTTTATAGGATGACTATCAATGAAAGGAATATATCTATAGATAGAATCCCTTTAATTAGAAATCATTCTATTATTCCATATACAATGAGGAAGTCTATGACAAATATTGTAATAATTCCTAGTGGGTGGTTCACCTTTCAATAACTAAGACTTTTTTTTTGATATGAGTCATTGTTGATTTTTTCCAGTTATATAATGATACATTACAGATTTTGTCTCTAATTATTATAATTATCACAAAGTCAATCACGAGACTTCAGGTCTACATCAACCACATTATATAATGACAAGGAATTTGGATTATATTTTTATTTGATTTTTTACAAGGATTTCGAGTGTAAGAAATCAAATATGATTAATAAATTTGTAACAACCCAACATTTTTCATTCCATTATGTTCCTCAGTTTATCTTTATCATTCTCAGACATATGCGGGCTAACATTATGTTTATGATGGTTTTATGTTCATTAATGCCAAAAAATGTTTTTTATACTTTTAAAAATTGAGATGCAACACGTTTATGGAAGAGGCCATGATGTCCCTTGTAATGTCTTATGTGAAATGTCTTGAGACAACATTAGTAGTACTGTGTGTGGTCTTAATCCTTGATCCCAGGGAGTCCTATTATGCACTATAGCCTCTATATCTACAATTGTGCCATGTTTGGTGGAATGGTGTGAAAATTACCATTTACATCTTTCAAGGGAATTATTTTACCCAAGAGAAAATATCATAGAATGTGTTAACAAGTAATGGTATGAAAAATGTTTTTGTTGTAATGGTTGATTTTGAACATGAAACTCCTGAAAAACCATGGATATTATTTGTATCTATCAGTATAAAGGGGTTTGAGAGAATAATTGGACACATTATATTCTAGAAAAAAATTACAGCTTTTCATTTGGCATTGATTTTAAATTTATTAATTCCCAAATAAGTGTTCAGGTGATTTTTATTAAGAAAAAACATTGGGTTACCACCTCTCTTATTATCTTTCCCTTTGATGATTTAGTTTCATAATGGTCGAATCTCTTCCTATCCAACCACCAATCATGATGGAAGCGTGGTCTTCTATTTTATTTAGTTTGGAATGTTTTCATTATATTCCTAGTGAATTGAAAAAATTAATTTCTTATTTTATATGATAATGATTTCCAATAGATTTATTAATAATGATTTAATATTATTGAGATAAAATTTCAAATGATAGGATGTGTGATGAATCCTCTTTTGAGTCATCCATAAAAAAATTATTCAGTTTAATGAAATGATATGTAATCCTAGGGTATGATTTGAATAATGACTTTGATCATGAATCATGAGAAATGAAATAAGTTAACATATATTTTATTTTTTTTAAAAAATGGTTATGAAAGGTAATAGAGTTTATTAAACAATTGATATTGGTCTTAATGTTAAATGTTACATTTGAAAAAATCACTAGGGGATAATTTAGTTATACTTTACAAAACTATGTTGAGATACTTTTTTACCATCAATTTATTTCATTGATGAAGAAGAGATCCAAGGCCGTTAGTTAGTAGTCTAAGACAAGAACAGTAGTCTTATATTATCTCTTCCATGAAATATATTAACATTATCAATGAATATTAAGCTATCATTACTATTCTGATTTTATTCATTTGGGGAGGGATCATTTTCCAACTGTCCTTATATATAGTTATGTGTTTACACCCGATGACTCATTTCATAAAGAGTGATAAAATACTTGATGTTGGCTAAAATTAACCATAGGGAACGAAACCATGGTTATGTTATAGAAAATGGTTTATAAATTTCCATAGTGATAAAATGATATCTTCATTCTAGTTTTTATTTAGATACTTATTCATTCCCATTTTGAATGAAATCATTTTCATTAACTACTTTTTACTTTCTATAGATTTGAAATGAAATAAATGTTCTATAATTATTTATTAATAATAATACATTTCAATGATTTATTTAAAATTGATAATGATTTTTTTTATAGAAACTAAAAATGTAATTTGTAAGGGGGTTCTTATGTGAATTTGTGTCTCACATAGTACATATTCCTTTGGGTATATGTAGAATTGATTTTGATTAGACTAAAAAATTGAAACTGCCACATGGATAATATGGGTGATAATTATACATTGACATTATCACTTCTTGGTTACATATAGTGATTCATTATTTTGTTTATGTTCTGTTTTTTTGGTAGTTTGGTTTCTGGTTTTGTAACATTCAACCATGTGGTACTTTTCTATTGATAATTTCATTGGGAATAATAACTATTTATCACATCCTATCTTGTGGTTTAATTTTTTTGTTCTTAAAATTTGGAAATTAATCCACACAATAATGTTTTATTCCCAGAAACTAGTATATAGCCCTTGGGAATTTGTTACACCATTCATGACATGTTAAGAATGATTTTTGAATATGTTTTGGGGGTAATCTGGGTTAATTCTTGACACCAAATCCAAGAGTGGGTAATTTATGGTGTGTTATTTTCCATATCATCAATAAGATTTTGTAATTATTTCATAAGAGACAATGATATGAACATACCATAATCAACGACACAACCAATATATTCATTAATTAAAAAGAAATTCATAATCACATTGACTTTACATGGTTCTCCACTATGTGGAATTCAAATAAAAATACACGGATGATATGTCAATGTAATTTAGGATCCACTATTTTTTATTTTGAATATAAATTTTTTTGTATGTCTCATTGACATAAACTTCCGTAAATAATTTCATAGTCTATAAGAATAAAATTCAATAATGAAACAAAATAAATAGATGGAACATTGGATTCTCATAGGAATATGAAAATGAACATTTAATTTTGTAATTCAAAAAAATAGTTCCACTCAATAATTTGAGATGTAATATTTTAATTCACAATTTTATCTCAAAAGACCTCATTTTCTCTATATTAATTCTATATAGTAATATTTATCATAAAAATAACTTCCATATTTATCAAACTATTAATGTCAATAGTTATCCCCTAACTAACATTTTAATATTAACATTATAATAAAATTAAATTATCCAGTACAATCTTAAAGATATATGATATTGACATTAATCTGAATCATATAGATTTAAAAACAATTAATGATTACATCATATAAATCCCTACCATTTTTTGGTATTCCTCTAGCTTATACTAAAACATTGAAAATGATGTCTTTTTCATTGAAAATCCTAATATTTTTAAAGAGTTTAGTTTTTCAATTAACTCCATTTTTCAAAACATAATGATGTGGTTTTTCCTAGACAAGGAAACCATATCGATAATCATAGATCCATATGAAATTATAAACTCTATATATATTTCCATTTAAATCCAACTTTTATTCAATATTAATCTATATATAATAATAATAACAAAATGTCTACCATTGCGAGAATATCCTATTATATTGATTCAAATAGGAAATTTAAAACCATGATAGTGTGGGATAAAATAAACACCAAAACTTATCCTTATTTCATGATAATTTATATGAAGATAAATTAAAATTGTTTCAAAGACAATTATTAGACAATATGATATTATAATAGTTTTTAGTAGAATATGGATTCCACAATTACAATACCATCAACTAGTGAATAAGAGAGAGGTTTATAGACCAAATAATAACATTTGTCTCATTAAATACCTTTCATATTGGGTAAATCTCACACACATCATAGTAATCAATAAAATGACATTGATAATGAAAATAAGAAAAACTATTATTAAAAAATTTCTAATAATCCTTCAAATTTCACTAAGACTCACACCATGCCAAATATAATATTAAGAAATGTTTTTCATCATTCATTGAAAAAAATAATGTTATATAAAAATAATAACGTGGTGTAACAATACTATCATCATATACTAATATAGTATATAATAATAGGAATTAAAATAAATGAGGAATAAAGAATATATTATTTGATTAGAAAATAAATACTAGAAAAACTCATAATGAAGGTGACCATGAGGATAGGGGAGGGTGTCTACATCTATTCAATGTGATTTATAACAATAAAGAAACCCTATATGGGGTAAAAATCATTTCCCATTAAAATATCCAATTTTACCTTACTTAAAGGAAGGGTATGGCTTAACCACAAGACTCCTAGTAGACCCCAACGAGTTTCCAATTAGAGAGGTAGTGTTACTATTTTATTTCCCAACATATTTGAATACTAATGGGATACCATCAGGTTTTGAGTGATTTTTATCATATCCCACAAAACTATGACATCCAATATATCTTGGTTAATTCTATCTCCCAATTTCTGTAGGAATATTATCATACCTGAGCACCTATTTATAAATCCCAAAACGACCAATAATAATCCCCATCTCAATTCAAATCAATTGTTTCAAACTCTCCAAAATTCCAATATTTTTATGTTCATATCAGTCCCAATTATTCCAAAAGATGATAAAAAATATATTAATTGAAAATAAAAAATTTAATTTATTCTAAAAAATAAATACTATTCTTTCTAAAATATATACCAACATATAAATATTTCCAATTTGTCACTATTATGGTAATACATCTTAATATAATCACCATAATTCAACTCTATATCTATAATCACATATGTACTATAAAACAATTATGATGGCCAATACTAGTATGATTTATTAGTAAAACCCTTGTATACCTGAAAATATAATCTATTAATACCTACAAAAAATAATTAACAATGGATAATAAAACCCTTGTATTTATAACTATGAAATATTCAATTCATATAAACGTTTTCTTAAGGCTTTTTAAAATATCATCTCCCTATGCCACTACAATAAAGATCAATAAAATTATTCAAAATAAGTATATTAAAACGTTCACACCATTATTAGTTAATGAAAAATAATTAAAACATCCAAACTATTCATATATCATTTGTTGAAATTTTATAACCCAGTTAAGCATAACTAGTTTTCTAGTTTAAAAAACATTTCTAATGATTTTATCACACAATAATCACAATATTATCTTCTAAAATAAATTTGATACATGAAATAAATGTTATTTTAATTCAAAACCATACTAGTAAAAATCCATTTATTTATGTTTCTTTTTCTTTTAATATAAATTTTGAAGATTTGACTAAAATTTATCTTTAAAATTTCCCACTTCAATTAAAATTCATTGAAATTATATTTCCTTTAGTGTGAAACTATCTTTCTAATCAGATTTAACTAAAAAATTTATTTTAGAAAATTTTCATATGGAAAAGTCAATTTTAAAAAAAAAATTAATCCTACAATATTCATTTAACTATTAAATCCAAAAAAATAATAGTGAAACAATCAAATATTTATAATTAGAATACCCTATTAATCAAAATTAACTTAATCAACATTATAATATTTTTGAGTAAATATCAAATAGATCATTAGTTACTTTAACTACTATTAAGTATTGTTGAGGATATATTTCAATAAACTCATCCTTAAGGGCAGTGTATCATTATTTATTTATGTGACTATCATGATATATGCATAATAAAAAAAATCACTAGTTGAGCCCCATGACTCATCCCGTGACCCACCAACTATGTCCCCAGATAAAACATCATGATATATAAGTAAGCATGTTCCAATAAAATAATACCATGTTTAATACATTATAACACTCTTAATAGATTAAAAACATGCCCGAATATGTTAAAATTACAATAATAATAAACTAATAGGTATATATAAAGATATTACTCAATTTTGATACTTAAACTGATTTCTTTGATTAATGAAATTTATTTGATATAAACTAAATAATTAATAATATTGATTATAATCATTCTATGATAAAAAATAAATTTTTTTGTTGAATATATATTGAGTGTTATGTATTTGAGTAAATTTATAATGTTTGAAAAAGATTAATTTATTAATTAATATATTACTATTTATTAATTTTAATTTTATTGGAAATATTATCATGTGAACATGATATTTTTAAAGGCCAGAAATCTATAAAACATTATTATCCATATATTTATTATTTTAATGTGATCGATAATTTTATATACATTATAACTTATATTTGATTAAATGAACATAATTTTTGGTGTTCATCTTATTTAATGTTTCTTCGGGTTACTAGTTGGATTATTATGAAAAGGTTGATTTTTAGGTGAAGAGTATAAAATAATATTTTTATAAATATTATCACTTTTATGACATAATTATTTTATAATAATGAATTAAATGTTCAGAAAACCCTTTTGATAGAATATATATATATAACATCAAACAGTTTAAAAATATTATTTTACATTTAGAAAAATACGAATGAAATTTTAATCAATAATTAATGATTTATTTAATAAATGTACTATAATTGATCCTACTCATATAACAATTATTTAAAATGTAAAATTTAGTTTTTTACTTATTTCATGTAAATATAATGGTTTCATTCTTAAACCATTATGATCAATAATTATGTATTTAATACATTATTTTTGTGTAAAATCACATTTAATATCAAAAGTTATTTTTCTAGAAAAAATGTTTTCATTGAATTTTCCAATGTTATATTAATATTTTTAATGAATATAAAACATTAATATTTTGAAAGGGATTAAATAATTTTAATCCCCATAATAAATATTATTTAATATGAATAAAAAGAACTTGTTCATCAAAATATCTTCTCACGATCAATTTGTTTCACCAATTTTAAGGGTAAAATGGGTTTAACAAGGATGAGGGATTAACCTAAGATATAAGGCATAAATTATATTTTATATATGTCCCAATATTATTTTAGTTGTCTTTTTACAATTTGAATAACCTTATACGTAAACATAGTATTTTTATATTACACATTCCCTAAATTAACTTCATATTATTTTAATACTAATGGTTTTTAAATGGGTTCAACTCATGTTACTTATAAAATTTCATATCTTATCCTCACAACACTATTTAAAAAAAATATACATTATCTAGATCATGATATACTCCAATACCTTTAAAACAAAAATATCTATGTCATATAAGTAAATTAATTCCCAAAATTCCCATTAATGAATCCTTATGGTGTTTTTAAATGAAGATAATCTAATGAATATGTAAATTTTATTATCATGATTTTGGAAATTCATTTTTCATAAAACAAAAAATAATATTATATAAACACTTTTGAGTAATAAAAATTAGTTATATATAATGTGATAACTTTTCAATGTTATTGAACATTTTTTCTATCTATATCCATTTCATGGAAATAGAACATGTTTCTCAAGCATAGAAGAAAATTACGACCTCCATATTGGGATACAATTTATATTTTATCACTAGTAATCTTTGTTAGATGTATTAGTTAATTTAATATATATATATATATATATGAAATTTATGACATAATGATATTTCTTGAATGGTAAAATAGTATCTAATTAATCAAATATAATCATATTGAAAATGGAAACACCCAAAAAGATTACGAGTAGACTTCCACCTAAAATAAATTATATAATTATTTTTTTATGACCACATCACATAGACGGTAACATAGAAGGTATTAATGAGAAAATTTAAATTTATGATATTATTATTTATCTATAATGAAAATTCATCATATTCTTCATTTTCATGCAACAACTGAAAAATGAAAATATTTCCCATATGTTGGCACAAAATATCTCATCCAATAATGAAATATTTTATTTTTCAAAACATTATTACTTAAAGGTTATAAAAGTGTATCAAATTTTATAATATGATATTTAAAAAATTATTTATATTATATATATTATTAACCTCTGAAAAAAAGTTATATATGGAATTTCAGAATCAAAGATAGCTAGGGAAAGAGAATAGTTAACACCTTAATAATTCATTTTATCTAAGAATCATGATAAATTGGCTAAAAATTAGTGATTAGTAGATTATATATATCATGATACATATATATAGATATGGATATTATATATATATATATATGAATAATAAAAATAAAAATATTATGAAAGTGGATGGAATGTGTTTGAACAATAAAGAATTAATGTTAATTGTTTTATTTACAGTATCATTTTTATTCATGATTATTTATTAAAAAATTTAAATAGGGTAAATTCTATCATATTTATCAACTAAATCCAATATAATATCTTATATTATATTTATTCTAGTGTTTTAAAATCAATAATTATTATATTCATAATATATTGATAAAAAATAAATCAAAAAACTTTTAAATGAAAAGAAAACATTATATTTCCAATTCGGTCTAAAATATTTTAATTCCATTTACTTATGTTTTACATTTCACAAAAAATGTTATTCTATAAAATAATCTTTTTTCATGGTCATTTTAAAAAATATTTTCATTTTTTACTAAAATTTTTAGTTAATATTTTTTTCATTTTCTAAATGTGATCATTTAGGAATATTTTATAAAACCGTGAAATAATTTTTTTACATTAACTATATGATAATAATTTACCACATTTAAAGAAATTATTTTATAATAGGATCTATTAATAGGTTTCTATGGGTTTTCAATGATAATATTATTTCATTTATTCTTTGACTTTTCGGTTATAAAATTATCACAAAATAGAGGGATATTATTATCTCTAATATATTAATAAAAATATTTCATAATATTTATATATATATATATTTTATTATCTTACACTATATATTTGATTAATTAGGAATAATTTATTTTCATCGAACAATTTTCTTATATCCTCTTACAAATAATATATTTTAATATTTATTTTGGAACTTTTTAAAAGTTTTTTTTGAAGTGGTTTTTAACTCTTTTTATGATAAGGTTATGAATATTTTATTGATAATAATTTTAATTTTACACATCCATTTTATTAAAAAACCATGAAATGCATTCTTTAAAAAAAAATTATGTTTCATGAACATAGTGAAATAATTTATCATTTAATAATTTGAATTTAATTTATCATGTGTTCATATAGAATATTTCAATTAATTATTTTAATATTCAATATAAATCTTAATAAATTTTTTAATATTATCTTTATCTTTCAAGTATTTAAACATTATTTTCATGGATATATTTATGAGGTAAATAAATTTTAGTCTGTAAGCCATTACTACAAATCCTATAATTTTAAGGAATCATCCAAACAAAGACATTATATATACTAGATAATATTATCATTTCATAAACATGATAAAATACAGAAGACTATAGATTTTTCAAGAATGTTATTTATGTATTTTATAATTATTCATTCATTTCATATGATAAATGAATGAAAATTATTTTTTATGGTTTCTTAATTTAGTATAACATATATTCATTGGTACTTGTA
Organism: Viscum album; assembly: GCA_963277665.1. Taxonomy (NCBI): domain Eukaryota; kingdom Viridiplantae; phylum Streptophyta; class Magnoliopsida; order Santalales; family Viscaceae; genus Viscum; species Viscum album. Next base: position 1,138,299,108 of record OY728166.1, read on the forward strand.
ATGAGATGAAAATCTTATTTATTTGTCATATGAAAAAACTATTTCTTTAGGATGTATTGGAATATAGAATCGTTGCTGACAGAAAGTGATGTAGTAATTGGTTTCTCTGATGTTTTTTTATTATCATTTTTTTTGTTTTTTACATATCAAGCACTAGGTAAATATTTTTACGATTTCCTTAGAAACCGAATTTTTTATCAACTCTAATGTACACATTTTTTTCCTCATTCTGGAAAAATCATTCACTTATTCATTTTTATTTTCCATGAACATGGACCTTGTACATAGGGATCTACAATGATCATTGGGCTTCCAATGATTGATTGTGGTTCTATTTTACTAGGATATATGGGTTGGTTCCTGAACACATGGTATTAATAGGAGGTAGTTCTTGATTTTAGATATCAGTATGGAATTTGATATATCATTATTTACAAGTGATCAAATTATTTGGATATGTAGTGAAGGTTATGAGAATGTTTCTTGAAATATCTCATTATTGTGATCCTTATTTTTCAAAGGATAGATGGAAAAATGTTATTTAATATTTTAAATATATTTTAGCCATGTTTTTTCAAATAAGTGACATGATATTTGTGTTTCCATATAGATATATGGTTCACAATGTTTATTTTTCTCTATCTCTTCAATTTGATTTCCTTTTTTTCAATTGATATTGTTTATTGCCTTGCCCCCAAGAAGATGTATGATAAAGATTCTTGTTCAAGATGATTATGAACCATAACATCTCAATCATCTAGTTTACCTGAATCAGGTTGAGTCATTAGTGCATGTTTTCCAAAATTTAGACAAATGAGATAATATTGGTTAGGTTTAAGAAAATAATCTTGTAGCTAAAATTATTTATAGTATATTACAAGATCATGTTTTAATTCATTAACAATCACTATATATATGATCAAGGATTAAACTCATAGGGAATGGATTGTTTGGGGGAGATTTAAAAACACTTCTTGTTTTTGGGGATCATATATTTTGTTTATGTAATGTGTGACATCTTCTAGAATGTGGGTAATTTCGATAGATGGTGGTATTTTATAGTTATATAAAAGAATGATGTGTACAAAAAATTGAACAAATTCCAAACCTTTTTCATTGATATATTCTATCAAATATAGATGGTTTTTTCAATGTCCATGGAGTTTCTTTACCACCAATATGGCTATTTTTCAGTGAATCAGTATTCAAATAATTTATCTAAACAAGATCAGTTTCCCCCTATGTTAGTAATGAATGGGGAACTACTGGAGTTTTGTAAAATATTTTTCATTAATAAGATATTTTGTGTTATAAATTTATGATTAATCTTTAAATATACAATAATGTTCTATATCGGTATCTGAGGATTTAAATTGACATTGTTGGTAAGGAATGGATGACTAGGGATCCAAAAAAATCCTCGTAGAAGTGTTAGTGGTTCCATTAAGGGGATGGTGAAGTCAAATAAATTTCATATTTGAAAAATTTGTAGTTCTTCTTGACAACATACATAGTCCATACCGTATGTTATTTCATCAAAAACTCGCTAATATATTTCCACTAAGGATGTTTTGGGAACTTTATATTAATATTCATAGATAAACCATGGATGTGAAGCCTGTGTGGATGATCAAGCCACTTGCATAGTTTTATACATGTGTTTGTTATACCTATAAAAGTTTAATCCTATAATTACTCAGATAATGTTCCTATAATTAAATTCTTCTTCGATAATGGGTTTCTAGGAACATGATTATGAAATGGTGAAGTAGCACTCAGTGTAAATGTATCTTTTGAGAACATATTACTGTTATATTCTAGTGAGAGATAATAATAATATTTTATTAATCTTTAATGAATATTTTATTTGATAATGGATCCTTTAATTATATCATATACACCATCTCTATTTATAGGTTAATTAATCTAATGTGGCTCATATATTAGTTTATTGATGTTTTTATTACTCCTTGGTTGAAGATGGAACATGGTCACCAATTCCCTTATTATAATATCATTGTTATCATAAATTGGGCTAATTTAGGACTTTTTGGTTCCTAAAATGAATCCTTTGGATATGATTCTCCTAATAAAATTATTAGTGTATCACAATTCTTGAATTGAGTTTTATTATAGATGGGTGTTATTCATTTCTCATAATGTGGAGTCCTCCTATTCTAGTTAGAATGGGACATGAGTTATTGTTTATCCAACATCCTCTTCAATAGATTTCTATGATTATATTATTATCTTTTGTAGAAATTGAGTTTAATTAAAATTATTTTTCTAAAACTCCAATAGTTATTGAATTTGTAGAATAATTTTGGACATACATTTCTATTCAACCTTTTGAGAGGTTTATTGAGTTATATGCATAATTGGTTTCATGTACATAGCAAACATCCATTACGTCTCACAATATTTAATAAAATATAACAAGGGAGGTGATTTTTAATTTTAATGACTTGATGTCGAAAGGATTCATTTGACTAAGTGTGTCGCCTTGGGAAGCACTGATTAATTTTTCTATAAAGGTATATATTATCCTATGGGTATGTTTTTATTAATTGAATCACAATAATTTATTAGTTAAGAAAAAGTAGGTATTTCCAAGAATTTAATAATATGTTGATCTATTGAATAAGAAAAATTAGGTTTTCTAAAATTGACATATATTTTTATAATCACCAGCTCAAGGTCTAGGGGCATAATTTTACAAAGTCATAATTAATAAGAATTTATTCAAATTATAAGTTCCATGTTAGGTCATTCATCATGAATAATATTCCAAATATTTTTATAGTGCTGATGAAAAATATTTTCCATAAATATGATAAATGTTTATCATAGTTATCATAGTGGAAATAAATAGTTATTCAAATAAAAACGAGTATTGTGTATATAATTTTAAATCATCTTTTGATTATTTGGGACATCACAAACATTTCTACTTGCTTTGAATTTAACAATTATTATTATATGAGGTGATGTTATTTGGTAATATGGTCGTGGAACAAAGTATATCAGGGGATCCTAAAAATTTGAGAAATTTTGTGTCATGGAAAAAATTATGGAATGACATTGACATTTATAGTTTCTTTGGTTTGAAAAGGACTAGTTTTTTTTCTTGGATTTATTCTCATTGATAGATTCTATGTTCATTTTTTCCCTAATAAGGGAGTTATGTTCATTTGGGATTCATTATTCCTTCCATCCCATGATTATTTGTATCACTATTTGACTTATGCATCCAATATTGTCTCTTCCTGTGGTTGGGAATGGCTACATGGTTTTCTATGATGCTTCGTATTTGGGTTTGGGATGAATTATCATACAAGGTGAAAAATTGTTGTGTTATGTCTCTCTCCATTTATTGAAACATTATATTAACCATCCAATACATAATCTCAATCTCATAGTTTTGATTCACACCACAAAGAGTTACATGAAATTAATTTTCTATGAAAGGATCACCATATACACTAAAAAAAAGATTTTAAGTTACCTATTTGGACATAAATATTTGAATATCCATCAGTAATGATGGTTTGAATAAAAAAATCTATCTACATTTAAAAGTATTTCACCTGTGGGAAGGCGAAAATTTTCAATCATCTTCATAGTTAAAATTTATTATTCTAGGCTGTGAGGTAGACATTAGATGGTGAGAATCACATAAATCTATTTTGTCACATACTTTTGGAAGGTTGATTGGATGAAACTATGATTCTATATGTTTGAGTTCATTTAACATATCTATTATAGAGGATATAATCTCATATAAGAAACAAAAAAGTTGAGTTTTCATGTATTGGGAATTCATTACATTGAATACATACAATCAAATAATATTCTCAATATCCAGAGGGAATTCATTGTTTAAAGAACCATTTTTCAATACATCACCTATAGCCAAGGAAATTATGGGGAATTTTTATCATTATAAATTTTTTTCTAGACATTACAATGGTGTTTTATGTGATTATGAATCATCCTTTGAACCATATTTTTTTATGTTTTATCATATTTTATAATTTCAGTATTAATAATTTCAAAGGTCACTAATTTTATTTTAAATTACACTCAAAAATTATTTTAGCCTATGTTACACCCAAAAACATGTTTATCTTACGTTACATGAAAAATTGGGTTTGAAATTAATGATACAAATTGCTAAAATATTATTATTATATAATATTTTTATCACCAAGCTATAGGACGGATATAAATAAATAGTATAATAAAAAATATAAAAAATATATTGTTTAAACATGTATATATATTTAATGCATTTGTGATGAATTAATAATAAATGTAAACAAAAACCATTTGAAAATAAAGGGATTATTTTTTGGAAAACATTTTTTATGTTTATGAAAAAACATTTTAAAATAAAAGTAACTAGTTTATGAAATTTTTGTTACAAATAAAATTTAAAAATTGAATGAAAAATTTCCTCAAGTAATGTGTTATTTTTTTTGAAAACATAAGCTATATTTTAACAAAGTTATTTTTATAAAAAATTATTTTAAAAACTTTTTCTATTTTAAAATGAGTTTTTTAATTGAAAATCCAATATTCCTCATTAAATCATTCCCGTGATATTTGAAAATAATTTTTCATCTACAATAAAATCCTTTAATGTTAATTATCTTTTAATGGGGTTGGATTTAATTATATCATCCATAGTCTTTAACTATTTAGATTATTTTTATGTTCATTAAATATTTCTGAAAACATTTTATTTTTCATGATTTATGAAACTGGTGAAATGATAAAATTATTGTGAATCTGGTATTAATTACATGGGTTATGATGTGATGAAATAATGAATGTTATACAATATAAGGGAATACAAAATTATGTTATTAATTTTTATATTGGTGGGACATTAATCATCCTCAAATGAATTTTTAAATCACTATATATCAAGAGATAAAAATTTGAAACATGTTTATGGTATAGATCCACTAAGGGAAATTTCTGGGTCCTCATCTATAACGGGATATAACTTCATCAAAATACACATTGGGAAACATGTTCTCATTCAGCTTCCACAATGTTTATTTTCAATCTATCTAAACATAGAAGAAGAAATTATTTTTCAATATTTATGATTGTGCCTAACTTTTATGAAATGAGATTATGGTAAATGTTTGATTTATGATGTTTTCTCACACTTATTGAATTTTTTTTGAAATGATAACATTTTATTCCATGAATCACATTTATGATCAATAAAATGTTTGGTATGAACTTCTTATGTTATGTTTATGATCACATACCCTTATTCTTGTCATATTATATTATAAGATCATTGATTGATATATCCAATGCTTACATATATAGGGAATCTATAGTCACAAACCATTATGTTTGTGTCCTCCAGTTATGAACATTTAGTTAGGTATGGTAAGTCTAGTACAATATAATATGTGAAAAATACATTTGGTAGATTTTGATGGTGGTTCGTGATATATATATATTATGTATATAGCTTCCAAATTTACTAAACTATTAGGGCCCTAAGACACATTTCAATGAATTGTTTTGAATATTAATCTACAATGATTTTATATTTATGTATAAAATCATATCTCAATATAATTTGTGTCAAATAAACGGTTTAGTCAATGATTTAAGAATAGGGTTTAAAAAATTTTAGTTGGATACATAGGGTAATTCTAATGTATATTCATGTGGATATATCTTGGGATATCTCGGAGGATAATTATAAGGATAATATTAATTATAGGATAATATCATAGAATTTTGGACAAGGACATATCGAGTGGTTTCTAAGAAATTGCATCACTATCGTGAGACTACAAGTAGATGAGGCTATAGAACAGATGTACCCCATGGTAGTACACTTGATGTGTACACATTGATATAGAATCTATAATAACATGATGCATCTAAATGGGGCTAAATACAAACAACGTTTGATAGTACCGAGGATAAAGGATTCAAAAAATCACAAACTCTATTAGATCGATAATTAAATACTTAAAATGTCACCCTGAATAACATTATATAATCCAAATTTGTCATAGAAATTAAATAATATGTGTTTATTTTGACATCCTAGAAATGATTGTTCATGATTTTTTGGTCTAAAACTATGATTATTTTTTCTCAAAAAAATTCATTCTTTCTTTAATAAAATGTTAGATCCTAAGGGAACTATGTTAATACATTGTGTGATAGAAAATTCAATGATTTTATACATGAGAAACCAAATTTAATGTGATTTGGAGTGAAAAATAATGTTTATATAGTCCCATAAATCAACTAATATATAAATCATAACGAAACTCCAAATCAAAAAATAATGGATGAATGTTTTTTTCCATCATGATCCCGCGTCAAGCAACTTGTAGTGGTTCTATTGATGTACTAGTTATTGAGATATGCAACAGTTACAATGAAAATATATTTTCCATTATTTAATGGTCATAGCATGAAAATATCATTTTCTATATTTCTCATTTGGATGTTAAAGTCGATCTATTGTGGAATCTTATAAATAACATGATATAACATGATGAAATAGAGTCTACATAACGTGAATAGTCCAATGTTATATTTCTCAATAGCTGATTCCCTCGTATTTGATGGTCAAAAATGGTTACGTTATTCCCTGGGATTATGAATTTTTATTATTTCTATACTGGTACCTATGAGGATAATTATACAATATCCTAAAGGTACAATTGTAATATAATCACCATCCATGAATGAAAAATTTATTACTTCTATGGTGGCCTACATCTATGTCTTAAAAGGGTGTTTTCTAAAATAGACATCAACAGTTTGGAAGAAGTATATTTTTTTCCACTATAGGTATAATTTTAATTTATATATTTCCATTATTACTATGGTGTTAATATGAAAATTAATATCAATTATCATAAAATAAAAAATGGCGTAATGAATTTCCAACAATATGTATGCCAGAAATTATGAAAGTATCATTAACAGAATTTCATTTATTGAAATGGTAGGTAATTTAAATGTTTAATGATAGATTTTAAATTCATGAATTTTAAAAATAAATTAATTGTAAAATTAAAAAAAATTGATGGTAAAAAGACTCCATTAAATTAACAACACATACTCTATTGTCTCAAGGAATAAGATTTTGTGTATTTTGTTAATCAATTAAAAAATACATTGAATAATAGGGATGATAATCCCAAAAAACCTGTGAAATAAAATGAAAATTTGAAAACGTATGAAATCAAAATTTATTAATTGCATAATGACAAATAGGGAAAAAATTTCATCCCCACATTAGTTTGGAATTTCATTCTTGAGTTTGTGTGTATGAGCCATAAGAATATTTTATTACTTATCCTTTACTGAAATTTCATATTTTCATTTCCCCCTTGAAGTATTATTGTATAATGAAATCAAAATTGAAATTGTATCGGTATAAAGATGATTCCAAATTCAAATGAAAATAATTTTTTCTAATATGAGATATTATATATTAAATAAAGAGTTACTTTTGAATTTGATGTTTTTGTGTCTCTATGTATGAATAACCTAAGAGTTATAAATATATTAATGGGTTTATGATTTTATGTATGATCATAGGTTTATTGTCATTTCCACCAAATTTAGGTTATATGAGATGAGATTTAATCATGATTAAGGATTCCTTATTATTCATTTAACGAAATACAAAAATTTGGTTTCCTGTTTGTCTTTGGGAATAATTTATATAACTATTATTTTAGTTAAACTTTGGGGAAGTATTATAAAAGGAAATTTTGGAATTTATGGTTTATCTAATCATTGGTGATGAGGTAATTATTATTTTTAGTCGATCTCCTCATGGATCTAAAAAATATCATTCCAATAATAGAATATTTATATTCATACCCTCTTACAAGAATACACATTACGGATGTCGTAATTTTACATGTGATACCACTTTCATTTATATTTGATTAGCATCTAATGTTTGCCTTTATATTTTCATGTTCTCCAGAAAATATCGATTTAAAGTCGAGTGTTAGCACTGTGTATCATCTTCAGATAGATGGTTAGTTCGAGAGACAAATTCAAACCCTATAAAATATGATAAGATATTTTTCTATAAATTTAAAAGGTGGGTGGGGCCAAATCCATCCTCTAGTGGAGTTTTATTTAACAATATATTTTACAAAAGAACATAAATGAATGCTTTTAATCCCTTTATATAATGAAGAGTATCAAACGAATTTAATGGAATGATGTTGTAGAATGAATGATATTGGGGTCCTAGTATGCTAATGAGATATCATAAATTGTTACTTACATTCAAAACACACTAAGAAATTACAATGTTGATAGAAATTTTATATTGATAATAATTGTTGTGATCAAGAGTAATAAGTGGATGATATTTTTTATATGAAATTATTCATGGAACAAAGAATTATAAATTAAGAGGTAGGTATATGAATCCCTTTGAATTACTTAATCATATTTGGGAAATAGCCTATCAATTGGTGCTTTATAAGAACCTCTTCCATTTTCACGATTTGTTCCATGAACATATTAAAAATATATACATACCATATATATCACATATATTAAACTCATAGGTCATATTACTCGATCACGAGGATTCTTATAAGGAACGATAAAATTATATTATGAGTCACATGAATTGAGTGCTACGAAACAAGAAATTTAAACTGGTGACCACCATCTTATCGATGCTATGTGGGAATGTGATGATGCAATGATGGAAAATTATCTTTAGTTTTTAATACCAAGTGTGAAATATTTCAAGGGTGAAATATATTTTATAGTAGGTTTAATATAACACCTTGAGATTTTGAGGAATATATATTTTTCAAATAAATTTAGTCACTTCAATATTTATATTACATAAAACACTGTGTTTATATCTTATTACACACAACACCGTATTTAGATTGTCTTACATTCATCACTCATTTTAAATTATGTTACATACGAAACTGTATTTAAATGAAACATGAAATATTACTAATATATTGTTATTTAATATGATAGTTATCACATAGCCATTAGAATGAAATTTAATAAAATGATTAACTAAATTATGAAGATTCATGGTTTATATAAGTATATGAAATGATTTACATTGTAACCAATTAACGAGAAATGAGAATAAAAACCATTTTAAAATAATGGAAATATTTTTTCTGGAAAACTATTTTTATACACAAAGTAAGATTTATATTAATAAAATAAAATATTTATATTTTTAAAATTTTTATATAATATATAAAATATTTTTTTAACATTTATCATATGTTTTTTCTATATTACAGAAAAAAATAAATCAAATATTACTCCTAAAACATTATTTTTCTAAAAAATGGTTTTTTGCACATTTTTTCACTTATTGTTTAACAAAATTTCAAATTTTATGATATTTATTTGATTAAAAATAAATTTATTCCTTAATTCAAAATTTAAAAAATATAGTCATGTAATTTTTTGTGAATTTTCTAAGAAGAGAAAAATTTCAATGAATTGTAACATATATTTCTTTTATTAAAAAATTTCATTAGTTTGAAATAATTTTAAAAAAAATATATTATAAGATGATTTTAAAGGTAAAATATGTTCAATTATATATCTATTAATATAATATATTTATTCTAAATAAATTATATATTTAATTTTTATATATAATAATTTTATAATTCTAAAAATGTTCACCTTGAAAATATGTTTTCCCATATCATCTGTGTGATGAATCATGAATTTAATTTTCCACATAATAAAAAAGAAATATGGAGAAATTGATTCCATATTTCAAAAAATAATATTTTATACTATATTATGATCATTCTTAATTTTTTATGGTAAATAATTTTTAAAATAATAAAAAACTATTTACCGATGTTATAATAAAATGAGGTTTACCGGGGATTAAATTAAAGTGACAAGGTATTAATGTTACCACAAATTTTACAACCCACATTTTCTACCCATTTTCTTACTTTATCACATCACATCATGATATAGTCCAATTGTGGGGAACTTTGGCATGAGAAAAACATTGGTACACAATTTTCTTTTCAAATCCTATATGTGTTATAGTCACCACACTTATAAGAGGCCACCCCTCTCATATATTATTCACACCTCTAAATCCATTTTTATCACCAAATTCCTATGCAAAAAATTTAAAATTATATACTTTAATCCTATAATAATTTATTTTCCGAAATCCAAACTAAGAACAATTTTGGTGGAAAGTAACAAAAGTTCTCTAAATAAGTAAACACATCCCTAATCACGAATTTTATATTTTTTTTTCGAAACTTCCGTAAATTTCAATTAAATCCAGATGGTAATAAAATAAATATATTAGAAATACAAATATGTTACTATTTTAATATTATATCCTTAATATTTATCATATTCGATCAAATGGGTAAGGAAAACATTATTCTTGTCTATTGTGGGTTAACACCTAGTGAACTGATGTGGCTCTTTTAGAAAAACCACCTACAAATTATTGATTTAATTTTACATAATATATTTAAGAGTTTATTATTATTCCATAATCATAATATTACTCATGATTTTTTACCATTCATTCTATGTGAATACGATAACATCATTGTTGTGTACAACATACTTCTGCCTCATGTAGTGATATGATTCATTCATGATTTACGTGGAATGAAATATGGATGAATTGAAAATAAGATATGTGGTATATATGAAATAAAAATAATTATATAATGGTAATATTTTATTTACAATTTCATGTCTCATTATATTATGAAAATCAACACAACATTGGTTTGTATATATGACCTAACGAGTCCATGAATGGTGTATTTCAAAATATATATATATAATATGGTTTAATATTTATATATATATTCTAAATATTTAAGATGGTGATATCACGGTTAAAATTGTGTTTATTTTGTTACAATGACCAACTTATGATGAAATTAAATTAATTATCAAAACATTTAACAAAAACAAAACACTTATCACCAGAAACATAATATTTAAAAGGTATTGTTAATAAAAATTTAATTAATATTGTTAATAAATTAATATATTGTAATATATATATAATTTTTGTCTTATAATAGATTTATGATAAAAAAATCATTAATTATTTAAGAGATCCGATATTGTTTGAGGGAAGTTGATACATATTGTAATGGATTTCGACCTCACTTTTATTTTCTAAGAGATATATGGCATATTAACCATAGTATTATTTTAAGCGTTTTATATACATCCCATTATTTATCTTTTTTAATATTATCTTGAAAATTAGTGGTATTTATATATCAAATTTATGATATCTTTTCATCGGGTTATATTACAAAATAAAGAAAAGAGTTAATGGTTTTATGATATAATAAACTCATTTAAAAAAATTGATTATATTTATTCTTATGTTGCTGAAATCACTTGATCCATTTCTCAATAATATAACGATATATAATATCATATGGTTAAGTGATTTGAATACATGGATTCCATTATTTTTATTCTCAACATGTTCTCAATAGATCAATAAAATTGTTTTATGAAAACGAGTCTTTATTTATCTATGTTATTAACAACCATTTTTATTTTTAATCAATATGTTTTAATATTTATTATTTAAAAACAATTTTTAATATATTTTAAACCTTTTTTAATTGATTTATTAAATAATTTTTAACCAAGATTTAAATATTTCAAAAAAATCAATGGAATCTTTATGTCATATTCAAAATAATTTCCATTCAGATTTTAAAAAAATTCTAATGAAATCATTGTTTTAACTTGAAAAATTTGGATGGTATTTACACTAAAAATAGAAAATATTTCTTTTAATCATACGTAATAATTTTAATTTGTTTTTCATACTAGATTTAATTCTCAAATTTTTCATAAATTTGAATTTATAATAAATGAATTTCAAAATGGAAAGTTTATTTTTCTAATGAAATATGTTAAATGATTTTGAAATATTACATAATTAGTTATCATGGTTATCTAAATTCAGGATATTGATAATGATATCTATTTTATGGTGTTTAATTCAAACATTAATAGAAACATTCCTCTAGAAAAATTCCACATAGTCTTTCAAAATCATTTTCTATAAAACATGACATCCTTTTAAGTTACAAATTCATTAACATGGATTATATTTAATGATTTCGTATTTTATATTTTTAAACAAGTTTAATTTCGATGCTTATTGAATGGTTATGAGACCAATTTATTTTTTTGGGTTATGATTTGGTGAATTGCAATATTTTTTAGGAAAATATTTTTCATTACACAGTTTAAGATGTGATTATATGATAAATGATTAAAATTATTATGACACACATATGTATTTTTTCATTTTTAGGAGAGTGGTAAATGTTTTCCATATAATTAACTAGTTTATGATTTTTATTTCATGAGTAAATAATAGGAAAAAAGTTGATGGGCTTCATCCACTATGGGAAACATGTGTATCCAGATAAATTCTATAAAATTGGTGGATCTTGATCGACAACAAGTAATATGTGATTAGTCATGTTCCACTATGTTTATGGTATTGGTAGATAACAATTCCATATAAAATGTTTTTTCTATAAAAAATATTGTTATTCAATTTTTGAAAATTATTCTAAATAAAATAATTTTGATGATTTAGCATCGTTATGGACCATATTTTTTGAAATGATTTTATTTTCTCCCTTGAATCATGTTTATTATCTATGAAACTTTGGATATGAACTTTCTATAGTATTTTCTATATTAAATACAATTATTGTTATCTTAATATTTCATATTATCATTGATTTATATCTACAATATTTAACATTACTAGGAATATGATATCACCCTTTTTTATGATTCATTCCCCAGTATAAGCATAATGTTTTAGGGACGGTATTTCTAAGAGGATTACTATGTGAAAGGATATTTGGGGGATATTTTGAACATATTCTATAGAATAATAATATTTTTTAGTATCCAATCATAATAAACTATTAAAATCTATAGGAATATGTTGGTGAAATTTATTGAATATTAAAAAATATGATATATTTTTAATGAAATAATGTGTCTATATTTTTTGTATTTAAATATTAATAAATAATAAGTTTATTTATTCTACATTTGATAAACCTATCAACAAATCAAGGTTGAGAATCACAATATATCATGTATTCATCAATTCCATCTATATTAAATTTTAATTTCAATTAGATATAGACGGTATTAATTTTTGATTTCTGCATATCCTATGAGTAAAAAAGTGATTTGGTTTGTGACTGACTAATTCACAGTATCAGTTCACTATTGTATTATCTGTTATAAATCAAATTTAAATGAATTAGTAAATACATATGTGTAATAAATTGTTTTATTTTATAGAGGTAAATATAATATTATTTCTAATAGATATCTCTAATTCATATCTTAATTATATAGAGTCATGAGGTGATTTTATTCTTGGTCATGTTGAGATTGATGTACAATATATAGATAAATGTTCAGAAAGAATTGGTTATTCTGACTAATTATGATGTACTTTATTTGTATTGGATTTAATTTTTAGGATATTGGATTGATATTTTTTGTTGGTCTAGTTTTCTAATAACAATTTCTAATATTCATCAATTACAAAGGAAACCTTTGAGGTATTATATTACATACCATATATACAACCATTTGTTTGGTCGGTGGTTGGTCAAAAACCCCTAGTGTGACCTAACATGGTATAGGAGATAAAAAAATATTGATATAATTTATCATAGGATTGTAATGAATTATATGTAGTATAAATAATATGAATAACATCATCATAATCAAATGGATTTATCAGTTTCTCAACATGTTTTCTTAAGGGTCTCACCTTAGTTGGTCGCCGACAACTCAAAATTCATGGGATGTTGGCCCTGAGATATTTTAGATAATTATTTGTCATTAGTATGAATGTTAAGGTGGCATACTACTTGGACAGAATACATCATATGAATTTTTTCTACCAATTATTTCACATTTCATAACTCAGGAAACATATTTTAGACCCATCTCATGTCTAAAATTGTGAGTACATTGATGTGAAACCTATTAAGACTGTGACTGAGTAGCTGGTTTGGATTATTGAAACTGAAGTGATATATCAATGTGTGAATTCAACATAGTTGGTCTATATTATATGGTTTTATGGTTTATATAAACATGATACATGGGGAAAAAGGGATAATTATTAGAGTGTAGTGGTATCATCTAAATGTGGTATACTTTTAATGATTGGGATTTCAAGAGAAGAATGAATTTATGGGGAGGGGATTATGACATACCAACTGTTTCATTCATTTTTGTTCATTTATTTACCTTTTATTATTATGAGACATCCATTTGAATGCTTAAATTTGAAGATTTTTAACCATTCATTAAGGATTAGAAAATGTGTTTTAGTCTATTTTCTGGAAAACGGAAAACACTGTGGGTGGAGTGGATGTTATGTTGTCCCATAAACTATATTGAGTGAAGATCCTAGAGTCACCCCACATAGTACTTGGTGTGGTATGCATTATATTACATATATCATTCCATTATGTTCTAAGGAATGTATATCCACCACCAAAACAGTCTCTGTGATGTTATGGAACAAAACAACATGGGATATCATAACTGGGCATGGATAGATTAAATAGTTAGTTCTTTTTTGTGAAGAAAACACATCATATTTTGAATCACCGAGATATAGATATAATTGTTTCTAATAATGAAATTATTTAATGTCCCTTCATCTTTTATAAATGTTTACCATATCTTCAGTAAACCACAATTAGAGTTCTTGAATGTTATTTTAAGCATTTCCATCTATTATACTAAATTATCTCATTGTTTTACCTTGAATTTAATGTTAATGTTTAATTGGGAACTAGTTGGTGATATTTTTTTAATGTTTCATCTTAGAATGACTCGATCTATTATTTAATTTATCTGTGATGGTCTAGGTTCATCTAGACCATATCCCTTCCGATCCTATCACTAATTTCGGTGGCATCATGGTCTTCATTGTTAATAGGGCCAATTGTTTTTTAATATAGTCCAAATACCTTAAAGAATAATTTTTCATATTTGGATTGAAATTGTTATCTTTTTTATTTCTAATTAATAGTTTATGATTGTTGGTAAAAATGTTAATATGAAAAAATCTACGATGTATTCATTTTTCAATTTCATTTTGAAACTATTCATTGATTTTTTGTAAATGATATTGAATCCAGATAACTATTTTGCAGACAAATTAAATAGTAAATTTAGATAATTACTAGTATTAAATTATCTATTTATTTTTCATTTTCAAGAATTTTATTAAAATACAATATTTTTTATAAAATCATTTATATTATAATTAAAATGAATTAATTTTTTTGGAAACATGATTTCAAGATGCTGTAATGACGACTGATGAAACCAGTTTGAGATGATTTATTTTATGATCCATTGATTCAAATAATGCAATTGGGAGACTCTATATTACATTGGTTAGTCGTAGAGAAACATACTTTTCATGTATTCCCATTAACATTAAATAGAATGATTATGATAATTTCAATGTTATTTGGATGATGGAAGTTAGTTTATTTTTGGGGGTCTGCAAATATTCATCCATGGCCTCACATATAGGCATGTGTACACCTGTTGAACCTTATTTTACCATGATTTCAAAGTTAATTGAGGATTAATCTCTCTAACCCCTTGTCTGGTAACCATTATTATATTATTGAAATAGATTTATACATGATATTTTTTATTAAATAATTTTTAAAGTCTATTTTAATAGAGGATGTTTTTCTTACATGGTTTGATGAAAATTGTTATATTTATCAAATTTATACATTTTATTGAAAGGATTTGAAAATCATGTTTTATTATGTATTGAAAAAGTGAATACACATCCTTATTTTATATAAAATTTATATTATTAGGATTTCTTAATATGGATTGCTTATGGATTTTAAGTGATTCTATTTGAAAACTATTTCTCACGTATAATGTATTCCCTTGGTAACATGTAGAAAATACTTTTATAAAACCTAAAAATGGGAAGGAACAACATAGATGATGTGGTAAATCTAGATATTTGGACCATGAGGCATTGGATATGATAGATAGTGATTTCATATTTTATTTACTAGATATTTATGTTCCTTAATCTATTTAAAATAGTGTTTTTCTTCCTTATTGTTCTAATCTATTGAAGAGTATATTGGAAAATCGGATGTGCATGAATTTTTATCTGATAATTCCATTTAAATAATTCTTATTTTTGTTAAATTATTCTTCATGATTATGTTTTTACCAAAAAATAGTAACCAACCACTTCAAATAAATATTTTCCTTTTGTATATGTAAGGATAGAATTTTGTAGATTATTATTTGGTTATCCAAGTTAAAAAAATGATAAATTGGTTTAAATGGGATGTTGGTCATCTCCATGAATGTAAAAAGAGGATTTTGGTTTTCCTGGTAAATTTGTGATATGATTTATATTTCATATGGGGTTGGTTAGGAGTGATTTTATAGCCATTTCAAATTAGTTATATCCTTATATAATCAATGGTGGTCGAGAAAATTTACCTTTGAGGAGTTTAATTTTTCTGATACTAGAATTATAGAATCCATAATTTGGGATTTTGGTTCCCTAGTTTAGTTATGATTGATAGATTTTATGTTTTTATATCCCATTACTAATTTTTCCTTTTACCCAATTACTATTTTTGTTTTTTTACCAGTCCCCTAAGATGAAATATCACCAGGCTTCTCTAGGGAGAAACTAATTTATAATAGAAGGTGAACACTTTAGTTGACTAGAAACTCCAATTTGTAGTAGTTTTTGTGGAGCTAGATTTTTATCATTCTTTCACACCTATTTCCAATTAGGATAAATATGATTTCCAATAAAGGAATGATAATAGATATTGATGTGAGGAATTTCCTTGTTAGATAAAAATATCATTCCAAATAACAAAAAACCATAAAAATCAAAGTACTAGTTATTTATTATTTAATAATGGTATGGTATATTAGAAATAACATATTCCATTAAGGTGAAGTGTGTATTAATTAATATTTATGGTATTAGAAAGAAATTGTAGGATATTATAGTTTTGTAAACACAAGAATGATACATAGATAGTGTTGTAGTGCATATTATATCATGACGAAGATAAAATTTCACTAGAGTACTTTTAACACTAGAAGGTCATACCAACTCCATACTATGATGGGATCAATGATTTTCTATAAAACTATTCTTAAATATATTTTCTAAAACTAGATTATTTAATTTTAGGGACACAAATGATATAATATATCCTGGGTGGAGACTGATAAGACATTGAGGTACCATCTCATTGTATTCTCCCTTAGTCATATCTAGTATGATATAATGGGAACATGCCCCACCAGTAATAAATCCACTTTTATATGTTTAATTGGATCATCATGTATGTTGATGTATTTATTGGTCATATGACATTAAATTTTTTTATTAATGAGTACTATGAGTCATGCACTTTGATGTGATGATGAAAAATATGATGACAGATGTTCATGGGGTGGTAGGATATGTTGGGGGTGTGAAGAGTAATATTTTATTAATTAATAATGTGAGAAATGATTTATACTTTCTATTCTTTAATGGATGTTAATATCGTAGGATGACTGATGGAAATGATAAAGCCTAAATAAATCCATGTCCATGGTGTTCTATAGAAATGTGATATTTTTCAAAATTCAATAAAATTGACATTGATCCAAAAGGTTTATTGCACTAGCATACAAGCATATAAATTTTAGATATTTTGATAAAGGTATTACATTACATATTAATCATATGTATGTGGTATTATTCAATTACATAATTAACCCCATTCTTTATGTGTTTTTTTTTCATGTTTCTTGATGATAATTGTGGACTTTAGGTGGCTCATAATGACAATGATAAAAAGGCCTAGAGGGTACCATATTAATTGTATCTATAATATCAGTTAAATAATACATTGTTATTTATTATTTGAAAATATGAGTAGATATTATTTACACATGTGGATTAATAAATAATATTTTTTAATTGATCAAATTTATTCTATCACATGTTACTTGATGGGATATAAAGTTAGCATAATATATAATATATATTTATTTTCTATTTATTGAATATAATATTTATTTATTTATTATTGAATACTGTGGTGATATTATTTTAAGAAATAAATATAAATTTTTCGAGATATGATAAAAATATGTCGGAATTACAGATCGGGATTTCAGGTTTGGTGGGAAAATTATAAAAAGGAATATTATTTTATTAAACAATATTTAGTTTCAATTTAGATTTTATGTTCATGTTGAAAAATAATAATATTTTTATTAATATTTGGCATGGTGTTTTCACTATGATAAAATATATAATTATGGTCACTTTTAAAATTATTTTTCATTAACCCCATAGATATATAAACCCAATAATGTTATTTTATGAAGAGGAAAATTAATTTGTATGGGTTGTTCACAATGGAATTGGATAATTCCATCAAACCATTATAATCCATCTCCTATATGATCACTACAAAAATATATATATTCATTCATCCACTAGATAAAGGAAAATGATTTCGAATAAATTTGTATAGAAATCCAAGGAAGATGACACAAGTGCAATGATCTGTCAGGGTTGCACATGTAGATTCTGTCAGCAATGTTTGAAGATTCATAGATCAAGTGTGGATCAATACTAGATGGTATCTTCACTCAATTCCTACAATATAATGATTTTTAATTGAAGATATAGTACAAAATACATCAATAAATAATGAATCCCAACAAGAGAATTTATATTTAGTTAATTAAGTTATAAATAATATATGATGATACAATCTCTCTCATTCCAATGTTATTCATTAAGTATTTCCACTTTGATTAAAAATTGATTGAATTTTTTGAAATACATCTAGATCATAGATGGATCACTGAATAAGTAAAAATAAAATATTGGGTATCCCCCATCACAATCTTCCACTATGCCTAGAACCTTCAAGTGGTATAAGGGTGTTTCATAAATATATATAGTTATATAAATATCATTGATTATTTACACATTCTAGTTTAGTTTTTAAATTTATGATTTATCATTCTTCTAATCTAAATCATGATATATTCTTGTTCATCCTTTATTTCTCATAGACCTATTTGATAGAAATAATTAAATGAATGAATTAAAATCAAGGTACTCATATGGATGTTCCAAGGAATCTAGACATATAACATAATAGTGTAGAATGTGTAATCAGAATTACATTCCATGTACTTGTAGTTAATGTATCAACAATTAATTCGGAAAATAATTGAATCTATGTGCATTGATTTCACATGGTTCATTAAATACATTACTCTGTGTGTTTTCCAGATGAGGGTGGCGCACACCTAACAAGATTGCATGCCTTTTATCAAACATACATAGTTTGTATCCCCTTTTATTCATAGAAGACCCATGTATTACCATACACGACGTACCTTACATGTGACAAAGTAATTCCGAGATAATACAACGTATAGCCCATCGGACACACTGTGTAATATATTTCATATAATGTATGATTTTCATACCATTTCTCTAGTTGCATACCTCATATAGATGGTGAGAGATTTACATGGAGTGTAACTCGCTCGTCCAAGAAATGCACTTATACCAAATTATGCATTTTTAAAATTTAATTATTTTATTAGATAAATCATGATAAAAATTCTTCAAAGTAGTCATTAATAAGACCGGACACACCATGTGATGTGTTTTAATATTTTTATATATTAATTTTTAATTAATATGTCTGTAATATTGATATCTCCATATCATGTATGGTTAAAATTATAATTGTTACACGATGTTCATTGAAGCATAACACATGACATAAAAATCATGCAAATTTTGTAATCATTACATTGATACATCACATCATGAATTCATGTGATAAGTCATTTATGTTATATCTCATAAGAGTAAATGGTACATGAGTATAATAAATGCTGCGTAGATTAATATGGGTATTCAACATGTTTTATCCATGGTAAATTTATCTTCATAGTTAATTTTTAGTGACATTATTAAATTTTCTTAAATTTATAATGATGAGAATCTCAATGATATTCATATAAAAATTAATATAAAACAATTGATTAATTTAATATTATATTTGATTGATTTTAGTATGATTTGTATGAAATAATAATGATTATGAATGAATGTTATATTTATGAAATTTATAATTCATTTCACTCATTTTGATGTTCTTGAGAAAATTCCAAAACTATTAATATGATTGGATTCCATTGTATTTATTATTATATTAAATTAACCACAATGGTGGAGGCGGCAGTGGTGCTTGAAATGATGGTCGTCTAACCATAATGGGGTCGGTGGATCTACCCCCTCTGATGCAAGCTGGAGGAGGGGGGGGGGTGGATGAGAAGGATGTCTCATGGCGGAATCGTTTCACTGATTTTTCTGACCCTAATTTGTATCCACCTTTCCTTGAGATTCAGATCAGTCCTAAGGTTTATGTCTTTCAGAACGATGACCTCATGGTCCCTCTTTTGGCTTTGGAGATCTCAGAAGCTGAGACTCTCCTTGATCTAACCTTGATTGCTTGATTCAGGAAGTTTCAACCTTCGGTGGACGATTTTGACAGGTTCGTCACCAAATCATGGGGACTTCAGTTTCAGCTGGTCATTGGTTTGCTGGATAAGTGGAGTTTGATGGTCCGTTGCTCTTCATCGGAGGACATGGTTCGTGTGTTGTCATTCACTCTCAGGAAGTGCGGAAGGTACGAGTTTCATTTATGCAGATGGTCCTATGATTTTCATATGAACCGTGATTCCACTCTCATTTCGGTCTGGGTTATCTTGTCCATGCTTCCCCTTTCCTTTCAAAACCCAGTGATCATGCATGTGTTGAGGAACATGGTTGGGTGCTTTCTGTGTGTTGATTCCCATACATTCTTGGTTAGCAACCCGATTAACCCAAGGATTTTCATGGAGAATAATACCTCGAGAGCGCCGATGGAGATGATATGGATTGATGCTGCTGAGGAGATCCGATGCAAGAAGTTGGTGATCTTTGATCATTGGATGGATTTTTGTTCGGTTTTCCATAAACTGGGACACACCATGGCTTGTTACCGATGCGATGGCCTCCGGAAATCTGATGCTGTGAAGGATAGATGTATTTTGAAATTCAGCAATAGAGGGGATCACGAGCCTAGAGGAAATGGCTTCAGTATTGTTGAACACTCTGCACCTGCTGCAAAGTAGGGTGAAAACCCCTCGGTGTCTAGTGTTTTTAGCAGGCTCAAGGATGATCTCAAAGTTAATTCCTTCGATGCTAATGTTGGTAGGGAGGCAATTTAGCCCTCCTTGAAGACTCAAGATAATTCTAACAGTGGTGGACATCAATTCATGGGATGTGGTCTTGACCATTTAACAAAAACAGACGATGTTGAGCAGCCCCTACTGATCAGCACTGAATTGGAAAGTGGTGATCCATGCTCCTTGTACCGGTTTTCAGCACTGGTGTAGGAGGAGAATAAAGAATCTAGTATTGGGGAAAAGGATGGGAAGAATGGTACCTCCTTAGGAGACCATCCTCATTATTTGAAGGATTCGTTGATTACTCCAAACTCCCCTTTCAACTGGTTGAAGGCAGATCTCACGGGAACTCCCTTTGGCAGGATGCAGGATAGAGAAGGTAAATTACAGAATATGGTAGTTTAGGTTGAAGGTGAGTCGAATAGGGGCCATTCATTGGACCGGTTGTCTGGCAGTGAGCAATTGGAGTTACTTGGTTTGGATACTGAGAAAGAATGGAAGGCCGATGAAGCATCTCAGACCCCAATCAGCCTGGGTAATAGGTTTGAAGGTCTGGTGGAGGTAGGATCGGGAGATGTAGCACAGGTTACGGTTGAGGGAGAGGAGACTAGCCGGAAGAATATCATTGGATTTAATATGTAAGTTGAACAAATGGATCATGTCTTTCCAGATTACTCATTTAGAAGGGGGATGGCGGCACACACTGCAAACAGTAAGAGTTTATCTGCTGGGGAATCCATCCTGAGGAGAAACATGAGAAATAGGAGGAGGTTGGGTAGGAAGGATTACTCATCTATACCACCTCCCATGAAGACTCGGTCAACAAAAAATAAATTGGCTGTGAAGTAGAACAGTGAGGTCAGGGGTCAATTGGAACCTCCTGGCCATGCTGCACTTCCCTTGGAATTGATTTTATGTTCGGATGATGAGGTGACAGAGAAAGTGTTATTTCTCAATGCGTCGGAAGAGGAAGCGGCAACGATGATGGGCCGGGACATTGATGTGAAGCTTAATGAATAACAATATTTATGGGTTGACAAATAGGACACGATCCTGGTTTGGGGACTCAATAAGGGGATAATCAGACTGGAGGAGTACATACAGGTCTGGGACCAATTGACCTCTTTCCTTGAAGTCCTGGTAAGGGGACACCCACACATCCGGGTATCCGCAATATCCTAGAGGTTGTTTAGAGATACGGTAATAGGTACAGTTAAGATTATTTTCTACAATGACGCTTTACCATTATTTGACTAATGCTGGGGTGATTTCTTCTTCTTGAGATGTTTGGATAGGTGGAAGTGCTTCTTCAGTTTGTGTTTTTCATGGTGTTTTCGGGAGTTTTTTTTTCAGAAAGTTTTATGGTATTTCCTTAGATTGGGTTTAGAGCACAAGGCCGTCACCTCTGCATGTCACTTGGAGCGGAAGAATGAGAGGGTATGTCTTGGCCATTGGTACCATGCCCATGCATCCTTTCACAGGACTGTTTTCTGAGTCCCATGCTTTGGTGGAGGCCTTTTAACGCTGAGCTGCTAGGTAGAGGCATGACCAGTTTTTGTTTGGAGTTTTTGATGTTGTTGTTAGCAGTTTGATGGACTTGGGGTTTCTCAATTCCCATTAAATGTGATTTGATAATAAAATAAAAAACAATTCAGTGCAGTATTTTTATATTAAATTGATGCCATGAATTCATTCTCACCTCTTCTTATATAGGGCCTTTTATACCCATGTTTTCATTTATGTAAACACTTTTACCCTCACCTATGCATTATTAAAAAAATATGCAATGGGTGGAGACCCCATACTAGATTACCAAGATCATGTTTGGATCTAGAGAAATCCAAATCCAAGAGGGATACATTGGTGGACAAGTGGATAGTCATAACACATATATTAATTAGTTCAAGGTGTTTTCCTATAATCCAATTGTTTGTTTATCAAGTACTAGATAAACTGACCACTATTAAAATCATAGGATTATAATTCTTTATTATTTTATTTCAATGAATTTAATGTTAATTTCATGCTGGATACTTTTTCACGTTCATATATATTATTAAAATAAAGGATCATGCAAGATATAAATTAAATAAAATTTCATATGTATAAATACTATCAAATACATGGATAATTAAATAAGTAAATACTCATAATACAAAAGTGAATATAATAAATATAATAAGTTTAAATTTATAAATAAACGATAATATCATAAAAATTTAATTTTTAAGTTGGTATAGTGTTCATCTACTTCAGTGAAAATTTAACCATGCTTCAAAGTCAATGACCATACTATGTTTGGGTGCTTTCAATTATCGGGGAATTATAACTTCATGGTTTGGGCACTCTTAAATTATTTCACATCAATGGTTGACTCCCAATGTAAGATATAGAATAACTAATAGGAAATGGAAAAAAATATAAATTAATGATTTCAGGATTAGGGATTCTACTCAACAAATCAAAGAACTATGAATTTAATGCAGTTGGAATTTGGAATTCCTACCTAATACCATTCATGTTCATTGACCAACCAATGTTGGGTAAATAAGAATGGGAATATATATTCTTTTGAAAATAATTCCCAAGAAATAGGATATTTTAAATCCAATTGGGATGACTATAATTTTTTCAATAAATTTTTTTGACTAAAAACATTAATATTTATTTATTTGTCTATAATTTTTATATAATGTATTTTCATTATACTCATATTATTTGTAGAAATAACAATAATATAACTTCAAACATATCATGGTGATCTATATTTATAAATATAACCCTCTCACTAACCCAAATTTCCATTAGTGACAAAGGTTCTTATAAGATAATATTTTCCATGAAAGATAATTATACGTGATGAACGGTCCTTTTCTATTTGTTCTTGGTAATGAGACATGTGTTGAATAAATTTCTCTCTATGAGAATAATCTGAATTATTCTACAGATGCTCGGTGAAACCTTCAATAATCCTTGTATAATGAGCTTTTGAAAAATGATGAGGACATGGATGCAAATAGCATGATGCCTCCCCTTATGTATCTCCATGAAGAGGAGATGATATAAGATAGGTACAAGATATATAATGCATTGTTTTCAACTGATACGGGAGAGTCATCACTATCTAGACCTCATGTAGTCAATATCATCGGATACATTGATTGAATATACATCTTAGGGATTAAATTCATTGTTTATTTGCGTATAGATCTTGTACTTTCATCACATACCAATACCTCTGCATGTTTTATTATGAGAAAAATGTAAAAAAATTGTGGGAAGAGTATCTTTAATCTTCAAACATTGATTATGAAAGTTAATGAACACATGGTTCATGATAAAAAAATGTTCCATATAGTGAATAATAAATTTATATATAAGGAAAATGTGCACAATAACTAATAATAGTCAAAGGCCCCCAAGAATTTTCCGTCCAATAAGAGTTTGATCGAGAGGCATGGTAAGGAAAAGGTGGTAGTATATATTTATTGACTAAATTCAGGACATCAGAAGATGAAATGAACCCAGAAGAAAGTGATTGATAAATGCGCAGTTTTTATCATGTGATATCTTTCAATATATACATAGTGGGTATTAAATATATCTTATTGTTCTCACAAATTTATCCAAATGAATGAACTGTATTTATTTGGAACAATTTCTAAAATATTTCTGGATATGAGAACTTATAATGGTGTGAGATTGGATTATGAGTCCATTTTTGTCTATATATTTCATTACTACGGTGAATGATTTTGGGTTTATAATATTATTATTATGTACTTACTGGTATCCAGAATATAATTCCTATATCATTATTAGATGTAGATAGGCTTATTTTCAAGTTCAAGTATTGAAAATTTCTCTTTTATAAGAAATTATATGTTATGGTATGAAAACTATAAATAATGATCTTTATGTGTTAAAATATTAAAATCATTTTTTGGAAATTGATATAAAATCATGTTCACATGAATAATATAACTCCCATCCATGGCATAACCATCATGGTCATGTAAACAAATGTGTTTTATAATTCACTATCAAGATGATTATTTTTACTAATCTATTATAAAACCACTTGAATGATATCATTCTTTTTTACATGGATAAATGACCAATCCACTATTTTTTGAAATGGGTTAATAGGAACTATAGATTCTAGGATTGGTATGCATAGATGTGCGCGAATCATTTACAGTAGAACTCAGAGTTATAAATTCTTATTTCACACAATTTACTCGTGATTTGAGTATATATAGACATATCTACTTGATGAGATATATGTCTGGGACCATTGATAAATTCATATAAATCAATAATGATGTAGATAATCAACACGAAATGATGACAAAAACCCATTGATCGGATCATGGTGGGTAATAACATAACCAAGAGTTCATCAAACCTTTACATGAGATTGGTATTCTATCTCAACTCACTCAACCGTATACACCACAGTGGATTAATGTTAGTGAAAATAAGGGATCGTGCATTATTAGACATGGTCCATTATGAGTAATGGAGATCTTCCATTATACATTAGGGGTTGTTCATTATAAACTATGACATACACATTAAACCAAGTACTAAATAATATAGAAAATAGAATTCCCATGATGTTATTGAATGGAAAAACCCCTATTTTTTCTTACACGTGAATGGTATTTTGAGGAATTTGTTAATGCATTATCTAACATCAAAGTAGAATCTCATGGTAGAATGTGTCTATTTATAGGTTATGCTTAGAAAACGAAGGGATACAACCTCTAAGACCTCTTATAAACAAATGTTACTATTTGTAGACATGTTTTGTTTCATGATAGGGATAAAGGAATCAAAAAGGATAGTGAGATGAATGTTAATGATCATGATAAAAAACAATTTGGAGATGGAACATGTTCCATAGGTCCCCTTGGAAGACGTATTTCTTGAAATACATGTACTATGATAAAGTGTAAGATAGGTAAGAGAACCAGTGTGATTTTGTTTTCTAGTATCTGAAGTAAATGGCTCATTATTAGAAGAAAATTATGATCCACTATCATATAAGTTTTCATTTGGGATCTCAGAAAGTAAAATGTGGTAGCATGCCATGAGTTCTGAAATCAATTTCATGCCTCATAACCAAGTTTGGTTTATGGTAGATAGACTAGTTGATTTAATGTAATTGGGATAACATGGTTATTCAAGAGAAAAATTGAAATATAATGTATAATAATTACCAAAACATTTGTTCTAGTGGCTAAATTCTTTAAACATATTCATTGAATTGAATATGAAGAAATATTCTCCCTAATTTCCAAGATTAAATTTGTAATAATTCTACATTCCATTTCAGCAAACCATGACTATCATATTTGGATGATGTATGTCAAAACTACAATACATAATGGGAACCACTAGGAAGATTTATTTATAAAACAACCAGTAGGGTTAGTGACTCTAAGAGATACCAAATGAATTTTGAAGTAGTAAAAATCTATTTATGGATTGACGTAAGAATCTAGGTCATGGAAAATTCAATTTGACGAATTGATAAAATAATTTTGTTTCGTTAATAATGAATTTGAGACATGTTTTTACAATACGTTTTGTTGAATGGCCTCATTATCCAAGTATTAATTTTTGATAACATATTACTTATCGTAAATTACATACTGGTCTTAAAATTTGTTAAAGACTAGTTTAACAAGTGTTTCACCTTTAAGAACATAGGTGAAGAAAACTACATCCAATGGAATGAGATAATTCATGATATATTCAAGAGTATTCACATAATGAATTCAATTAATATATGTTTACAAGATACAAAATATAATTAGTATAGAACATATAAAGAGGGGACTAGTTCCAGTGTCTCATGGTTTACATGTTTATAAAAAAATATTTACTTAGGCACTGTAAGAGAATAATAGAATAAAAAGGATCCCATTCTATTCAGGGATTGGATCAATCATGTATTCTAGGATAAATTCTATGCATGATGTTACCTATACATTGATCATGTTAGCAAAACATCAAAAAGATACATTAGAAAAACATTGGACTATTTTTAAATATATCATTATGTATCTGAGATGAACTAAGGATATTTTCATGGTGTATAAGGGAGAAAAATAACTGGTAATTAAGAGATATACTAATTGGTCGCGCCCAAATTTTCCCATGTTGTATGTTTTAAGAGTTCATTGTATTACAGATTGGGTTATCGATCCTCCAAGGCCTAAGAAAGAAACCTAAGAAACATGCATTATGAGAAGGTGATTTGATGGTGTTGATTTGGCAATAATGTGGCCAACACAGGTTTGAGTATATTTGATTATTTGATATTTTAATGAAATAGGTTAATTCAATTTAAAAGCATGAGTTTATCTTTGGTTATTGTATGGGGTGGATTTAATGAATTTCTTTTTTTAATTATTTCAATGTCTTAAATTTGAGTGTCTCCTTTAACGAAATACAAACATCCCAAATCACTTACCAATCATTTGTTATCCCTATCCTATGGCTAGTAAAATATACACTTGGAGGATCATATTGATGATAAATCTATGGTAGTGGATCGTTTTATCACTCAGGACATGTATCCTTGAAATTGGTGAGTTTAATGGAGAACGTACATCATTGGATTAAAATTTCAGACAAAGAATTGATTAAAGTTTTTTAAAATAATAAATATAATCCAATTCATTCCCAAGATACTCCCTTGGATCAATGCATTATATGATTATCCCTCCATTGATGATATTCTATCATTGAAAGAAATTATTATACATATGATAGATTAATTGGAGAAGAATAAAAAAATAAAAGAACGAAAACTCCATCGTTGTGTGATTGAATTCAGAAGTGATGGTATGAATAAATTCACACCTTGATTCAACGGTATCAACAGGTGAATAAATTGAAATGAATATGGGAATAAGAATAACTTTTTTATGATACAAAATTTTAAAGAAAAAGTTACATTAGGGAAATTGATGAAGTGATTATAAAACGAAAGTAGAAAATTATAATTGAAAGAAATTCAATTGATGAAAGGAAAACATGAATTGAAAGAATAATTTTATATTTTTATTACCTTCACTAAAATATACTAATATAATAATATTATGTTCCTTATAGACACCCCAATAATAAATTACATACCCATTTAAAAAATAAGGTTGATTTATTTAACAGAATTTCACATTTCGATGTTGACCATAAATATCGTTTCAATTCATCACTCTGTTTGACGTGTGAATTTTTAACTGAGGATCTCCGACTATGAAGAAGTATTTGAAGAAAAATATATTATTCCATAGTTTCACTATTATATATAAATAATTCATTCCATTTGTTTCATCCATTTGGGTGTTATGATTGAAATGGTGGGAAGACTTTACATGCATTCTGGTCGGGCCCACCATTTTAATGTAAACATCAAATCCCATTATCACCATGAAAACATCAGAATTATCTATATCCATATTTGAATAAAATTATCCCCATATTTTTATCTTTCTTCAATAAATATTTATGCATAATTTGGTTTGGTAGGTCGACCCCACTTCTGTTTGATGGGCATTATGCCCATTATCCTTTCTCTGAAAAGGTTCTGCATTCATCACCAAAAAACCCCATCATCCCTTGGGATTAATAGATCGATCCTAATAGAAAAAATGTTCCAAACAATGTGATAAATCATATCCCAATATATCAAATACAAAAAATGAATATAATGTTCTCCACAAACAGATGAATGATAGGGACCAAATTTCTATTTTAAACATGAATTGAATTAGAGATGAGAAATGAAGTTCAATTTCTATAATGCACTAAAATTTATGTTTATGGACTTGGGAACATATTAATATTAAGATTTTGACAATGAATAATATCCACTTTTATTATCTAATCCCACACCCAACATGAGTTTTTCTAGTATTGAGAAAAATATATTTCAAATATGAAATTCGAATTGCATTTTCTAAAAACTATTTAATACACATTGCTCACAGAAAGACCCAATACCAATTTTTTTCTAAAACCATCAAAATATTTTAAAAAAAAATATGTACATAAGAATATCCAAATCCCAATACCATTCCATTGTAAAAATTCATTGTCCCATTTCATACAATTTCAATTCAGCGTGATGATGTTTGGCGAACCACAAAAGCATGGGGACAATTTTCTTGTTCAAGGGGGAAAATGGAACCTCTACGTCAGAATCACATTAATGATTTAGATTGGAATCCATTATTATTTATTTTTTTGTCAATTTTTTTACCATAATAGATATAAAAAGACTAACTCTGGGAAAAACAAATATGGATTCATGATCCCCAAGTGACAGACACAATACATATTGTCAATTCCATACTCTACAATAATGATATATTATCCTATATCTGGGTAAGACAACTATGGAGTCACAATCCCCAAGTGACGTGTAACGTTCCGAATCCAGAGCCCCTCCACTGGTTCCCTGTACCCGATTCGCCACATAACCTCAAGCGCATTTCCCCAAACGCCAGAGGCTACCGACTAGCAGCGAGGCCCTTGGTAAGTTTTTTTGGGAAACTATGCCCACATTCGGTAAGGTATACAAGGTACGAAAAACAACAATAAACAGTGGAAGAAGTAAACAATATGCATCAATTGAAACCAAATAGCGGAATCAATGTTTATATAGCAATGATGATAATAATATAGTAATTACAAGTATCTTTGAAAACAGCAATCACAACAACGTGTTGAAATACAACTGAACACAGTACTATAGAAACAACAAAAGAAAAATAGATTAGAAACTCTTTAGCATCGCAAGCCTCAGCTCTGTCCCATTTTCTATAGCTCCAATGCAATCAAGAACCTGAAGTAGAAGGGCGCTTTACCTTATCTATACCTGCAACAACATAGTCTGCTTGGGCCCAAAAGCAAGGCCAAATAGGGCATGAGATACAATCCCAGTAGACAATAACCCAATGATTTATGCCTAATAGTCAATGAATACAAGGCACGTAAAAGTGCAGGAGGCAGTAACCAGAAAATCACACAACAGCTACAATCCAATGTTCTAGCATATAAAATACACAAGTAAACAACCAACAACAAGTAAGAAAACAGGTAACCCTCTGGGTAGCTCTCACATCA
Organism: Viscum album; assembly: GCA_963277665.1. Lineage (NCBI taxonomy): Eukaryota > Viridiplantae > Streptophyta > Magnoliopsida > Santalales > Viscaceae > Viscum > Viscum album. Next base: position 1,138,329,654 of record OY728166.1, read on the forward strand.
TAACCCCAATAGTTCAACCTACATGTACTAGAAACCCTCTAAGAGGCACACACAATCTCACATGTCTCGTTTAGCTAAGAGTAGACTCTCTGAGGAAGCAGTCTCTGTCAATTACCCCTATAGTATCGTAATGTGCTAAATGCTCTCTGGGGAAGCACTAAACATCTCATTCCCCCTGTGGCCCACGTCGAGGAACTACAAACTCTCTGAGGAATCACTCATCGTCAATTCCCTCTGTGGTCTTGCATTGTATTAAAAGACACTCTGGAGAACCCCTTACGTCCATTCTCCCTATGGTCTACTACACTAGGTTCTCGTAGTCCTTTGTGAAAATAAATGTGTTCAATGCATGTGTAATGTCCAAGTAAATCTCACGAACTACTTGGATATCATTCTAAGGCTCAATAGCATAACAAACCAATAGTTCCGCTATCCTACAACTAGTCATGGCAACTGGAAAAACTCCATATAGGCAGAACAAGCATGGAAAACATCTAGAGTACAGTGAAAACTACCCTAATCATAGGGAAAACATCTACTCTAGCAATCAAGAAAAGCAGGCAACAAAAAAACGGAAAAATAAGAACACGCAATACCCCATTCAAGGGTATTGGTGGAGTTTGCACAAAATACTAATCAAATTCCTATCGAAAGGCACAAACCACATACCTCGATCCTAGGAGATCGATATACGTGAATAGTGATGAAATATTCTCCTTAAACGTCGTAGATCTGAGAAAATGTCCCAAACACATAAACCACGATAACTTGAGAAAGTGGAGGAATTTGAAAACAAGTCTCAAGATGAAGGGAGAAATCACCGCTGTGATTCCAACGCAATTGATTGTGCTCGAGTTGGAGAACTGACGGAGAGGTGGGAGATCGTCGAAGATTTGCGGATCCTCGATGCTCTCGGATGAGCGAGACCTAGAAGAAGGTGTTTTGGTGCGTCAGGTGTGACCCCGGTCCATTTAATGAAAAAAATAAAGTACACGGCGTGTACTTTTAGAGTACATGGAATGTACTAGGTATTTCCATACTCTGCCAAAATCGGCCTCCACGTCACCCCTACACACCGTGTGTGTGGCCTGGGCACAGCAAGAACACGGCTTCGAGCCGGAGAATGGTTCACAACGTGTACTCAGAACGTACACAACGTGAACTTCATAAATTTCTAGAAACATTATTTTTATAAAAAATTCCATAAAAAATGAAATGTGTACATGAAACGAAGATCCGGGTTCTTACAAACATCCACTCTTAATGAAATTCTTCCCTGAATTTCTCTAGCGAGGCGTAGAAGAAGAAACCCCAAACAGCTCCAGCCACTGCGATCGAACCTTGGACTCCCTCTCCCAGGTCTCATCCTGTACTCACCAATACTTCCATAGCTCCCATACAAGAGGGACAGACCACCCATGAAGAACCATCATACTGTGATTGACAATCCGGATGGGATGCTCCTCAAACGATGCATCTGTTCGAGCTCAACCTCCTCAGGCTGAAAGATATGAGATGGGTTTGAAAAGTAATGTCGGAACTGAGAGACATGGAAGACGTCGTGCATGTCCCGGTACCTCTAGGGTAACTGTAGCCTATAAGTAACTGGCCCAACTCTATCCAACCCCTCAAATGGCCCGACATACCATGGTGAATGATTACCTTGTCTCTGAATCCTTTTGTGTCCCAACCTCGCCGTGACATGCAGGGAAACCTGATCCCCGACCTTGAACTCCAAAGGTCATCTCCACTGATCAAAATAAGACTTTTGTCGATACTGTGTTGTATCCATCCTCTTTCTAATCAAATCTATCTACTCAAGGGTGTCCTAAACAAGACGAGGTCCAGCAAAGCTGCCTCTCCTGCCTCCAGCCAGCATAAGGGTGATTGGTATGGCCTACCTTACAAAGCCTCATAAGGTGCCATCTGAATAGACTCCTGAATACTATTGTTGTAGGCTAACTCCACTAGAGGAATATGTTTCTACCAAAAACCGCCAAAGTCCAGAATGCATGCTCTGAGCATATCCTATAGCACCTGGATCGTATGCTCAGAATTGCCATCTGTCTGGGGATGGTATTCCGTACTCAAAAGTACATGTTTACCCAACGCCTTCTGAATTCTCTTCCAGAACCAAGTGGTGAAACACACATCCCTGTCTGAAACAATTGACTGTGGATCTCCATACAGACGAACGATCTCTCTGATTTAATGTCGTCCCAGATCATCGACACTGAATGTATCTTTGTTCTGCAAGAAGTGAGAAACCTTCATTATCCTGTCGATGACAACCCAAAAAACATCATTCCCCCGAGGAGACCTCGGAAACCCGGTCACAAAGTCCATAACAACATCAATACAATTCCACTCTGGAGTGCGTAATTGCTATCAATGGCCTACTTGTCATTGATGCTCTGCCTTCAGCTGCTGACAAGTAGAACATCTCATGACCAAACCAGCGACATCCTTATTCATACCTGGCCACCAGTACTGGTGATGAAGATCCCGATACATCTTGCTGATGCCAGTATGAACTTCCCAAACTGAGGAATGAAAATCCCATATCATCTCTTCGCGTATGTCTTCTGGCAACCATATAGGTCCTTGGAAATGCAAGATCTCATCCATTCCCACTGTCCATCCAGGAAGAGGGTCTTCTCCTTACATGCTCTCCCGCAAGACTAAGACTTCTATGTCGGATAGTTGCCTCATCCGTATCTGATCAAGTAATGTAGATGTAACAGATACAGAAGATATAAAAGTCTATCCCTGTCTATCATGCACCTCCAGATGCATCTTAGAGAAAAAAGCCATCAGCTTCCACTCACTATTGGCCTCTTGAACTTCTTGAATCTGAGTTCTCCTGCTCAATGCATCTTCCTTCGCGTTTCCCTTTCCTGACACATAGGCAAGATCGAAATCAAAATACTGAAGATACTCGACCCACCTTCTCTACCTCAGATTCAGATCACGTTGAGTGAAGATGTACTTGAGACTCTTGTGGTCGGTGAAGACCACAAAGTGATCTCCTAGAAGATAGTGTCTCTAACAGCGTATGACATGAAAAAAATCTACCAACTCCAGATCGTGTGTAAGGTAGTTCCTCTCATGGGGCCTCAACTGCCGAGACCCATACACAATGACTCCATCTCCCTACATAAGCACAACTCCTAGTCGGATACCTGAAGCATGACAATAAACCGTATAGCTCCTTCCTGGATATGGCAATACTAGTATCAGTGCAAACGTCAATCTTCCTTTCAGCTCCAGAAAGGGTGACTCAGAAGAATCTGACCATAAGAACTTCACCCCCTTTCTTGGTAAGACCTGTCAAAAGCTCTTCTAGGCGTGAAAAGTATTGAATGAAGTTTTTGTAGTATCCAGCTAGCCCTAGGAAATTCCTTACTTCAAAAACGTTCTTCAGATGCTCCTAGTAGATTACAGCTCTCACTTTCACTGGGTCCATAGGTACTCCTTCCTCTGAGATGAAATGACCCAAGAAGTGAATCTATTCTATCCAAAAGTGGAACTTTGAGATTTTAGCATAGATCTGATGCTATCTCAGTGTACTCAGAATGATCTCAAGATGTGTGTCATGGTCGTGTCGAGTGTGAGAGTACAATAATAAATCATCCATGAAGACCACGATGAAGGAGTCCAATTAATGATGGAACACTCGGTTCATCAGATCCATGAAAACTGCAGGTGAGTTCGTGAGACTGAATGGCATGACTGTATACTCGCAGAGACCATACCTACTCTTGAAGGCTTTCAGAGGTATATCTGATGGTATAACGCGCAACGGATGATAACCGAACCTCTAATTGATCATTGAGAACACCCGGGCTCCTCGAAGATGATCAAAGAGGTCATCGATCCTTGGAAAGGGATACCGGTTCTTGACCATCAACTGGTTCAACTTCCTATAATCCACACAAATCCGAAGGGTTCCATTTGCCTTTTTCACAAAGAAGATAGGATATCCCTATGGAGAAGTACTGGTTTGGATGAACCCCTTTTCCTGTAACTCCTCCAACTACTTCTTGACCTCCTTCAACTCAGGTGTAGCCATCCTATAATGATGAATGTAAACTGGTGCCGCTCCTGGCACGAGCTCAATCGAGAAGTCTACTTCATGCTCCGGAGCCAACCCTGAAAAGTCCTCAGGATAGACGTCCCTAAAACGATCCACCACTGGAGGAAAGTCTAACTGCGAAGTCCCCTGATCATCTAGATAAAGACTAGAAATCTGGGCTTTCACCCTTCCAAGCCCATGGTTCTCGAGTCGTACTCGACTTGCCTGTACATCCCATTCACCTCTATGAAGAAAAGATTCAACATCTGGTGAAACGAATCTCACTCTACAGTGATAACAGTTGACGACTTCCTAGAAGGGAACCAACCAGTCCATCCCGAGAGTGAGATCATATCCTATCATCTCTAGGACATAGAGATCTCATACGAAATGATAACATGCAACCTCGAGAGGGAAATCTCTACACTGGCATACTCTAGATGTCCTTTTTTTCCAAAGGTGTTTCTAGTGTTAACGAGTCGGCAAAAGAAAAGATGCAGAGCCCAAGGCTCTCTATGACAGAAATAGAGATAAAGCAATGTGGAGAACCAGTATCGAAAAGTGCTGAAGATAAAACTGGGGCTACTAAAATCGTACCCCAAACTGTAGAAGGGTCAAGATCCTGCTCCTGATAGGTCTGATCTATGGTGAAATACTGGCCTACACTGCGGCCATGCACCCCTGGCTAACCACTCTGAGCTGATCCACCCTACTGGTGCTGAGGGAATAGTGGCTAATTTCAATGACCTCGACCTCCACCTCGGCCCGAATGGCCGGAAGAACTCAAGTTCCCTGCCTGGTGAGAAACTGGGGGGGCTGCTCCTGAACGGGGAGTCATGGAAGAACCCCGGTCACCAGCTGTTGGTGAGAAAACCTAGTAGAGAATCTGAAGGTGACCCATCATACTGCAAGATCGGCACTCCACGGGGTCTCTCTGGCACTGTGTCCTCGTGTGCCCAGACCGGCCACATTGGTAGCATATCACCTGGCTGCCTGACGATGCATCTCGCTTCCTCAGATCACCGCGCGTAGACTCCCTACGGCACTTCTTGCTATCATCTGGAGGAAAACTAGCTCTGGGAGTAGAGCCGCCTTGGCTCGCAGCTCCGGAGTCTCTCAGATTGCGCTCCGCAATCAGTGCCTAGTTGACGATGGAAGTGATAGAAGTCAACTAGATGATATTCACCTACAAGCGGATCTCCCTCCTGAGACCATCCTAGCACTTCTTTTCTAAGAACACCCCACTCCCATCCTGGAGGGGTGTGAAATGCTGCAGCTTAGTGAAACGAGAGGAATACTCCATGACATAAAGAGTACACTTCTCTAAGATCAAGAACTCTCGGGCTCGATCGGGCCATAGGGTCTCCATGTAGAAGTAGTCGTAGAAAATGCTCCGGAACTCCTCCCAATCCAAAAACTGCTGATGACCCACCTGTGAGATCATGTCCCACCACCTCTTGGCAGTGTCTCAGAGCATGTAGGTAGCAAGCTTGACCTGACTCTCTGGAGGTGTCTCCAGATGCTCGAAGATAGTCAGCATGGCTTCCATCCATGACTTTACAGCAGGAGGTCCTCCTTCCCCCAAGAACGTAGAAGGATGTTGCTGTTGGAAAAATTATGTCAAGTCTTCCATATTTGTGGCAGGAGGCAGTGCTCCGTGAAATTTATACATCATCCTTAGAAATGCTTCCCTGAAATACACATCAGCTCCTGCAACTGGTATGATAGTCAGTTGCAAGGCTGGCTCGACTGGAGGATCGGCAGGAAGTCCCTGATCAGCCATATCTGGCGTCTGATCATTGCCTAACGACAGACGTACAACCAGAGGACATCTCGGAGGCATAGCTCTAAAAGTTAAAAACCACACCTTAGTTCCGAAAAACAAGGATAGCGAACACAAGAGTAAAAAATGGGAACATGGGAAGAAAAACACACAAGTTTAAAAAACATGACTACACGACGTGTCTAAAAACTACACGGTGTGTCTCAATAAGCCAATAACATGGGCGTGTACCCCTTCTCTACAGGTCGTGTAACACCTCAAACTACACGGCATGTTTACCCAACACTCGGCGTGTACTGGATAACTATTCCCCTACCCGAGTCACTTTACACGACTAACCCACACTTTCCAACTTAACCTGAAACTACACGGAGTGTTTTGAAAAAACACGGTGGGTAATAGACAAGGCTTCAGCGGCCCGTGTTTCTAATTAAATGGCCGTCTACATGGCTGGACCTCACACGGCTTGTTCCGAACAAACACGGTGTGTATAGGTGAAGTTGACACCGTCCCGTGCTGTTTGTGACACGGCTGGGTACCTGAACAAGACTACACGCCGTGCGAAGAAAACACACGACATGTCAAAGAGAAGGTAATGCCGACCCATGTTGTTCGTGACATGGCCGGGTACTTGGATAGGACTACACGGCGTGTTCCTTTACTGAACGAAATGTTCTACTCGAGCTTCGCCGACCCGTGTTATTAGTGACACAACAAGATACACGGCTCCGAACTACACGGCGTGTATGAACCGTACATGGTGTGTTCTTGAAGTTACTTCCACAACAGTGTGTCCCTGCTCACATGGTCAGTGACATGACCTAAAAACTACATGCCATGTATTCTTGTTTTTTCTGGGCAGTAGCTCAGAAACTGCACAGAACCTATAAAACACATAAAACAAGGCAGAGAGGTTCCAAATTACGATTCGTAAGGGCCCACCCTCCCCGCGAGTCAATACTTGGCATTCATTTAGGAAAAGTAGAATAAAAACAATCCTCTAACGTGGTATCAAAGATTCTATCAATCATCTATCACAACAACATGAAAAGTCTTCACAGAGTGTATCACAACAACATGCAATCGCTAATGCATTCTAGATGGCAAGGTAAGAATGCATGGCATGTGATTTCTATAAGGTCCTATATGATGCATGAAATGGAATACCCTCATCTCATTGGGTTTAGACAGAAATAGAACCGAAAAAGTCACAACTATAACAACAAAAATCATGTAAATAACTCTAGGTGAAATCATATCAACTGTAAAATCTCTAAAACAGCAAACTTCAATTAACGAGGTCGTATGGGTTTTCAGTGTACACAGGTTTGCTAATCCCGATCACAGCTTAATACCAAGTACCAAATCCGTCCTACCCATGACTGAAGTCACCAAACAGTTAATCAAGAGAAAAGAAACACCTTTGATACAACTTTTTAACGACCCGAATCCAGAGCCCCTCCACTGGTGCCCCATACCCAGTTCGCCACATGACCACAAGAGAATTTTCCCAAACGCCATAGGCTGATGACTATCAGTGAGGGCCTTGGTAAGTTATTGGGGAAACTATTCCCACATTCGGTAAGGTATACAATGTAAGGAAAACAACAATAAACAGCGGGAGTAGTAAACAATAAATAACAATTGAAACCAAATAGAGGAAGCAATGTATATATAGCAATGATGATAATAATTCAGCAAGTACATGTATCTAAGAAAATAGTAAACACAACAACGTGATGAAATAAAACAGAACACAGTACTAGAGCAACAACAAAAGAAAAACAGATGAGCAAATATTCTGCATCGCAAGCCTCGACTCGGTCCCATGCTCTCCATCTCTAGTGCAATCAAGAACCTAAAGTAGAAGGGCGCTTGCCCTTATATATACCTGCAACAACATAGTCTTCTAGGGCCCAAAAGCATGGCCCAAACATGGTGTGAGATACAATCCCAGTAGGAAATCACCCAAAGATTTGTGCTTAAAAGTCAGTGAATACAAGGCAAGTGAAAGTGCATCAGGTAGAAACCAGAAAAGCACACAGTAGCTACAATCCACAGTTCTAGCATAAAAAATACACAAGTAAACAATCGACAACAAGTAGGAAAATTGGTAACCCTCTGGGTAGCTCTCACAGCCTAACCCCTATGGTCAACCTACAAGTACTAGCATCCCTCTAGGAGGAAAACACAACCTCAACCCTCTGGTTCAGCTAAGAGTAGACTCTATGAGGAATAACTCACTGTCAATTACTCCTATAGTCTCGTATCGTGCTAAAGGCTCTATGGGGAAGCAATCAACGTCTCATTCCCCCTATGGAACACATCGAGGAACTATAGACTCTATGAAGAAGCAATCATCTTCAATTCCCCATATGGTCTCACATCGTATTAAAAGACACTCTGGAGAATCCCTTACATCCATTTTACATGTGGTCTACTACACGAGGTTCTCGTAGTCATGTGTGAAAATAAACATGCTAAGTGCACGTGTAAAGTCCTTGTAGATCTCAAGAACTACATGGATATCATTCTAAGGCTCAACAACATAACTAAGCAATAGTTCCACTATCCTACAAATAGGCATGGAAACTGGAAAAACACCAAACAGGTAGAACAAGCATGTCATACATCGAGAGTACAGTGAAAAGTACCCTAATCATAGGAAAAACATCTACTCTAGAAATCAAGAAAAGCAGACAATACAACAAGGGAAAAACAGGAACACGCAATATCCCGTTCATGGGTATTGGTGGAATTTTCAAAAAATACTCATCGACATCCTACATAAAGGCACAAAACGGCTACCTCGATCCTAGGAGATCTTTATACGTGAATAGGGACGACAGATTATCCTTAGAACATTGTAGATTTGAGAAAACATCTGAAACACTTAATCCACGATAACTTGAGAAAGAGGAGGAATTGGAAAACACGTCTCAAGAAAAAAGAAGAACTCACCGTTGCGATTCCAACACAATCGACTATGCTCGAATCAGAGAACAGATGGAGAGGAGGTAGCACATCGATGATCCGTAGATCCTCGACGCTCTCGGATGAACGAGGCCTAGAAGAAGGTGTTTCTATGCGTCAAGCGCGACGCTGGTCTATTTAATGAAAAAAAAGTACATGGCGTGTAATTTTAGAGTACACAGTGTGTACTAGGTATTTCCGTACTCCGCCAAAATTTCCCTCCACGTCACCCCAACACACCGTGTGTGTGGCCCGGGCACGGCCGTCACACGTCTTTGAGACGGAGAAGAGTACACGACGTGTACACTAAAAGTAAATGGCGTGTACTTAAAAAATTTCAAGAAACTTTATTTTTATCAAAAAATCTAGAAAAAGGAAAGGTGTACCTGAAACGAAGATGTGCGTTCTTACATGACTTACGCCATACATTTGGGAAAAACATTTCCTTATGTGGTCATTGTTTTTTTCAATTATTTTTTTTTTGAATTTTTTGATACTCAAATAAAACTACAAGTGACCCCAAACCCTATGATATAATGAATGAAACCCAAAATATCATATATACTCCCATGATCCAGTAGACTTGCATTGTGGCATTTTAATTAAGTGGATAAAAATGTAAACATTGAAAAATCACATCGGACTACCAAACAATCCAAAATCTATGTTCATGAACATTACAATGCATTCAAATCAGAATAATGGCATGAAAAATTATTTGATTTCCAATTTCAGAGTTACCAATGTGTGTTATCATGTTCAAGGTAAATGGAATTTCTATTTCCAAACATTTTCTTATTCACAAAGAAATAAATTTTTATTTAATCTCCCCCAATATAGAATTACATGATCCTTAGTGTTTAAAGAAAAATTATAAGGGGGTATGGGATATGTGTTGAAAGGGGAAATTGAAAATTTAAATCATAGAATGAATTCACCTAGTGGTTGATGATGAAATTGCGTGCCACAGTCTCCCTTCAATCCTAGGGTTGAGTCTTAGTGGCTTGGACAGTTATAACAAGCTTTTCCCCACAGCCTATGACATGTAATTTTATATTTTTTTGTATATATATTTATATATATTATTTTTTAACCCACTAAAACATAATAATAAATTAAAATAAATTGATGATATATTGTCTTATTTTTAAATTTATGGGTTAGTTATTTCTCAAGGATCACACCACGTGATACAAATATGGTTCTCCTCTTTCATAACAATCCATACTCATAAATGGAGAACATGTAAATAGTCTATCATGTTTTTTAAATGAAAAAATTAAGATGATTTACAGTGATTGGAAACATGAAAACAATGGGTTGTCTCCCATAAATCACTTTTTATTAACGTTTGTTAGCTCAACTTGAACCCCTAAAATTACCCAATTCCGATTGTCAACATTTTTAAGAAGTGATTTTAATACAATTCAAAAAGATTGAGATTAATTCATTTTTTAGAATTGTTGACATGTGATATCCCCAGTTTAATAATGAATGGGAAAATACATGTAATATCTGAAATGGTTGATTCAGTTGAATTTTTTGTCTTGTCTACGACATCAATGACCATTCCAACATTATCAATTTCATGAAAATAATGAACTATATATAAAAGTTATTTATTATCACCTATGATGGGATTCATGAGCTGGGAAGGAAGGAAAACAATTTTGATCTTAGGATGATTGAAATTTCATAATAGAGATTGAAAAATTAAATAAAAATCAGTTTCTTATCCAAAAAAATTAGAATGAATTGGTTCTTATTGAAAATGTGATTCTTCCAAAAAAAAAATACTAGTTGAATGTGTGAAGTGGGTAGAAACTCAATACTTGTTATGACTCCTAATGGATTAAATATTGATGATTCTAAAAAATCATCATTCGAGAAATATTTCGGACACTCAATCCATAAAGACAGATCTTCCCCATGTGAATCCATAAAATTAATTTCCTCCTGATTTAAATACCCTTCATCAATTCATTTATCTTCTTCATTTATCCCACATCCAAAGGTATTTATTTTTTTAATTAATGAGAGGTTTTTGGGATAAAATAATCTTATATCAAGGATGAGGAAAGGGCATCATGAGTGGGAATTGATTTTTCAATAGTATTAATTCTTTGTATTTCTAATCTTAAAGTTGGAACTTATGAATTCATTACATCCATTTTTTAACCCAATTTTTCATAGGGTTTTGGAAGATTATGATGTATAGGAGTTTGTAAATCATGAACTTCATTAATATTTATCTATTCAATCATCCTCGATAGGGCTGTAAATTGATCATTTAATGAATAATTATCCCATTGATTGTACATCTCATCTGGAGTGTTAAATTCAATCATGGTTTGGTCAATGAAAATATCTATTTGAGGAGTTTCCCAATATTTATTTATTATATGTTTATATAATTTGTTTATAAAGGGGTATTGTGGAATATAACCTATTGGAGTTGATAGAGAATTGGTTTTGATATTTTTGGGACCGAGAAAAAAACAAAAGGGGAGAAGAGAAGAGAAATAGAGACGAGAAAATAGAAATTGGTGTGAGAAAGGAATTCTAGTGTCTATTATTACATACATGGGTCCCTGGAAATGAGGAAAAAATTTGTTTTCACACATATTTACCAATGTTTTATGGTGTATGTGGTCATTGTAGTATATATTGGGTAATAGATCCTCATACACCTATGAAGAAACCTATGAAAAATGCATTCAAATAAGGTGATTTGATGGTGTTGATTTGGATATGATGTTTCCAACATGGGTTTTAATTATTTTTATTATTTGATATTTTAATGATTTAAGTGAATTAAATTTAAAATAATGAGTTGATCATTAGTTATTATGTGTGGTGTATTGGATGAATTTATTTTTTCAAATTATTTCAATGTCTTAAATTCGAGTGGTTCTTTTAATGAAATACAAACACCCCAAATCACTCACCAATTTTGAGTCTTCACTATCCTAATGAAAATCAACTATACATGTGGAGGATCATATTTATGATCACTCTAAAGAAGATGATCATTTTATAACTCTGGATGTGTATCTTTGAAATTGGTGAGTTTATTAGATATAGTGCATCATTGAATTAAAATCTCAAAAATAGAATTGATTACAAATTATTAAATTAAAAAATAACATCAAATTAATCCACTTTCTACTCACTTGGATAAAACCATTATTGTATTATCCTACTTTTGATGCTATTATATCAATGGTAGAGATTAGTAGAGTTATGATAGTAGAATTTGAGAAGAATAACAAAATTAAAGAACGAACACACCACTGTTGTGTGATAGAAATCACAAGTGCTGGTACAAATAAATTGACAACATGATTCAACAATATCAAAAAGTGAATAAAATTAAAAGAAAAATTGAAGAATAATATCTTTTATTATGATATTAAACATAATGTATAAACATATATTAAGTAAATTAATGATAAGATTACAAAGCGAAAGCATGACATTACAATTGAATGAAATAAAATGGATGAAATAAAAACAAGAGTTTAATGAAAAATATTGGATTCTAAATCCCTTTACCACCATATAATTATATAGGAATATTATGATCCTTATTTTCACCCCAACAATAAATTACAACCCCATTAAAAATAGGAGGCTGAGATAATCAAGGGAATTGGACATTTCGAAGTTGACCAGAAAAATCATATAGATGCATCCCTCTTTTTGACCTGTGAATTTGTATGGAATATCATTGATTCAAAAGGGGACATAGAAGGAACATATATTCTTCAATGTTTTATGTATTATTTGTAAAAACATAAAGCAATTTTGGTTCATCTTTTTGGATGTCATTCTTGAAATGGTGGGAAGACATTATGGGCATTCAGGTCAGGCCCACCATTTAAATGTAAACATAAAGTCCCATTATCTACATGAAAACATCAGAATTATCTCTATCCACAGCTGAATAAAATTGTCCCCATATGTTTATCCTTCTTCAGTAAAAATTTATTCTTCATTGGACTTGGATTTTGGGCCCCACTTTTGTTTTATGGGTTTAATGTCTATTATGCTTTCTCTAGAACAGTTCTGAATTCATCTCCAAAAAACCCCATCTTCCCTTGGGATTATTCCATCAATCATAAAATAAAAAATGTTCCAATAAAGGTGATAAATAATATAATAAAATATCAAATAAAAAACATTAATATAATTTTCTCTACAAATAGATGAATTATTGGGCTGAAATTTATATTTTAAAAATGAATTGAATTTGAGATGAGTAATGAAGTTAAATTTTTTTAATTAACTAAAATTGATGTTTATGGAGTTTGAACATATTATTATTACTTTATTTAAAATGAATATTTTAATAATGGAACCCACTAATAGGAAATCAACATTTATATGTTTCATTAGATGTTCTTATCTATTGATCTGTGTATTGGTCCTTAATCATTAATATTATTATTATAGTTTATTATAAGTTTCATATATCGTTCTATTAATGAAATCAATTATGGCAGAAGATTATGGTGATTTAAGATACCATTGTTGCATAATTAGTAATATTGTAATAATGAATAAATGAAAAAGTCTTACTCGTTATATTCATTAATGGAATTTAACATTTCAGACCATTTTGGGAAATGATATAGCGCAAATAAATCCATGTGGATGGTGTTCTATAGGAAGGTTCTATTTCTAAAAATTCAAATAATGAGACATCGGGCACATAAATTGATGGAACCAACATGAAACCAACTTTATTTGAGATTTTGTGATAAATATATTAAATTACACAGTAGGAATACATATGATGCACTATGCCATTGTAGCATTATCCATGTTTCAATGGGAATCATAAAATGTTTTTAGATGTGATCCATAAACATTTGGGTACTTCTCATAATGATAATGACAAATAGGCCTAGAGGGGAACACCTAGAGGGTATCTAGAGTCTATGTTAAATAATATATTATTATTTAGTATTTACCAATATTAATAAATATATTTCTCTCATGTGGTTTCAGATTTATAAATAATTTTTTAGTTTCTTTAATTCTTTAACATGATATTCGAGAGAATATAATGTGATAGGAATATTAAATAAAAATACATTTTCTATTTAATGAATATAATATTTCATTATTTTATGTAAAATAGTGCAGTTATATTTTTTTAAATTAATAAATAAACATTATTGAAGGTATGATATATTTTATGAAGGAATAATGAAATAGGATTTTATGTCAAGTGAGAAATTAATAAATATTCAATTTTATTTCATTAAATGATATTTAATTTTACTTTTCATGTTAAGAAAATTTTAAGAAATAATAAGAATAATATTATTATTTGATTTAGATTTTTAGCTAAGATTTAATTAATAAATAAGGTCACATTTGAAATCAATTTATTTTATCCCTAGGAATATATAAACCAAGTTATGTTAATTTCTATTGATGAATATTCATTTGTTTGGGTTGTGTACAATAGAATTTCTGAACTCTATCAATCCCCTAAGATCTCTATTCTGCAAGATCACTACTATGAATTTAGAGAATCCATCCTCCACCAGATAAAGGATAATTCTTGGTATAAAATTATAGTAGTTATCAAAGGCATATGACAGAAGAACAAGGATCTACCACGCTAGCACCTGGAGATTCCTTCGATGATGCCTAGAAATTCATGAAACATGTTTGGATCACTACAATGTACAATTTTAACTTTATTATTATAATAAAACGATGGTGCATCATTGAACTACTACCAGATCCATCAAAACTGAAATAATTATCTCAAGGTGATCCTCATTTAATTTAAATTATTATAAATAATATGCGATGATCCTATCTCTATTGTTCTAATTTTGAATTATGTACTATATCATCATTGATTTAATTCAATGTAAAATAATATTTATCACCTTTTAGATCAATGATAGATCATTTAGTATAAAAAAATTAAAATATGGGCACCACCCATCACAAGATTCTACTATTACTAAAAACATACATGATTAAGGTGAAGTGTTTTATCTTTAATATTTATGGGACTAGATAAAGGTGGATGGATTTTATAGTTCATCAAATGTAGTAAGATGACATGAATGTTTTAGGGAGTGTGTTTTTATATTGAAATTAAATATATAGTTGATGGTATTATATTTCTTATATGGTGTTTTTCAACCTTTATGAAGGATATTTGTCACCAATTCATTACACTAATTTAATTTTTTAAATTCACAGTTTTCATTTTATGTAGTGGTGAATAAGAACCTAATTTAAAATAGATATTATCGGTATTCTATTAGATATTATACCTTAAGTATATATTCTAAAACGTTCCACATATAAAATTAAAAGACTAATATGGAAGGTAAAAATTTGGTTCTTCTTATTCTACATTGTGTGTTTAGTTGATTCTTTAATTGGGATAAAAAAACCTAATTTTCACATAATGTAAATAGTAGTGTTGATATGTGGTAACTAAATTCTTCTAGAACATCTTCATTGTTTATCAATGGTCCCTTTAATTGTTTCATGTGTTTATTGATTGGGAACTTAAATCATGATTTCATAAAGGCACCTAGGATATTCATCTCAGGTATCCCCTCAATAAAAATTAATATATATTTATAGATTTTTAATTCCTTTCATAGTTTATTTTTATATATCGTAATCTTTTAATCTCTAAGGTATATAAATACTTCAACAGTAACAAGATTCTTGGGATTGGAATTCGAAATGTTTTTACATCACATTATAGCAAATTCAATAGTGGGAACTGATGTGGGTTCTATAATTGTGAGAGGTACCATTTGAATTTATTTATATATTTGGACATATTATTTGATATTTTTTCTTATCATTATTTCTTATCAACATACACTATTTACCTATTTAATCTTCAAATGAAATTCATACATTATTTGATGTAAGATTCTATGCCTCTCTGGATGAATATGTACATGGGTGTATAATGTCCCACTTATTTTTTATTGTTATCATTATTCAATATTGTTTTTTACTTTTTGGTTATTTTAATGAATTCAGAGGTTTTAAATTTTGTAAATTTGAATTTATTTTCTCAATAAGGAAAAATTGATTGTTACCATCGGTGGGTGTACTTTTCTCTACCCAATTGGGAGTACTATGATATCCTCGGAGAATCATCCCAATGGTCTATTTGATCTAGACTACATTTTATAGAGTTGGGTAAAATAATATCCATATAATCTATTTATCTATAGAATAAATCAAATTATAGATATCAACTTCCAATAGCTATTTATTTTCTAAATTATTTTTTTAGTCTTTTCTTATCAACCATCAGAGAGTGGGTGGATTTATCAATCGACATGTTAATGATTAAAAATATCAATTCACTTCATAATATGATATTGTAGACAATGAATCACTTTTATTACTTCGTATCCAATGGATTCATTCTACCCATTATGTCACATTGGGTAGTACTAGTGGTTTTATCCAAAATTGATAACGGAATCCATCTATTGAATTTTTATTATAAGGAGGCCAATCGAGATATGGTCAAGACAAATTATCTATATTCCCTAAATTTAATTTTTTGGCCTATTTATGGGGGTGAAGTGGTTCTCTAAAAATGGCATTCATTCATAATTTAAAAAAATCAGTGTTTGGGTGTTTGATAATTCAAATAACACATTTTGAATTCAGTATGGAAAAAATGTTTATCTTGTTATTCAATTCCTCTTAAACGGTGATCCAGTTAGGTTTAAGGAATAATTATGCATGATTTTCTGCTACTATCTCATTTATTTTTTCATGGTACTCATGGATGGAATCTTGGTTTTTTCAAAAAACTAGGTGGATTTTGTACTATATTTGATAGAATTTTTAGATATCGTAGGAAATCAATGACTCAATGCCTATATTTAAAAATTCCAATTCATTTTTTGGTTATTAAATTTCAATAGAAACATGATCTCTGAACCTGGTTCCTCTGTTTACCTTGAAATGTTAAGATCTCTCATTTGAAGGGGAAAACCAAAAAAATATTATGAGATGCGGAGATTCAGGGGTTTATATGGGTATTATTGTAGGTTTATGAATTACTTATCTAATATGGATTATCCATATACATATCTCACTCATAATTAAGTAATATAAATTTTAATTATGTATAGAAAACATCCTTTTAGGATTTTACTCACTATTTTACTGTACCATTATATTTAACTATTTTGGATACTAGGTAATGCTATATGGGTTTTTGGTGCTTATTATTCATGTTTGGGACGTGCTATCATATAGGGAGATTGTGTGGTGGATTATCGTTATCTATATCTTCATCCACATTTTATGAAATATCCTAGAAATGTTATTGATATCATAGTGGTTGTGCACACCATTAGGAGCTGGAAACACACCTATTTGGAAAAAGGATTACGATTTACTCTTATCATAGAAGATTGAGTTATATTTTCCCACAAAAAACATTTAAATATCTATTAGATGTGATGGGTGGAGTACATGAAATCATTCATCATTAAAATTGACTAAAACCCTAGGATAGATAACAATTTCATAGAATCTATTTTTAATAATTTATCATTCATAGTTATGAATTTTTCATTAGAGTTTGGAAATTTCATAGGACTATTTGTTCCATGCATTATAGAGTCTGGGAGTATGATAATGAGTTTGTTCCAAAGTATAATTTGTTGAAATCATCACATATTTAGATGATGATCTTGGTGAAGAATAGGAAAAAGTGTTTTCTGAATCGCTAAATCATTATATGGTGAAGATAATTTTATCCAATGGTCGCTATATATAGATATAATTCATTGCAATAAGAACTGTTTTCTAATTTCATTGTAAAAACTGAAGAAATATTTGGGGGATATTAGTAATTTTGAGTCAATGTTTGACCAAATAATGACTTATATGTTTTTTGATATGTAATTTTGTTTTTGGATTCCAAGAATGAAATAATACATCAAAAAATTTGCCTGCCACTTCCATATCTAGGAGAAGAACATTGCTAATCATCTAGATCCTTTGAATCTTCTTCAACCCCTTTTTGTTCCAATTTTTATTTGTGATATGATATATATTTTCTATTTTGTTCGGTTCCCACTTACTACACGAGGAAAGAATAAAATTATAGTAATAATATACTAATAGACTAAATGAACTAACATTATTATTATCTCTGAGACCGTAAATCCTAAAAAACTCAATAATACATGTGAATGACATTGTCATAATTCAATATGTTTATCTAATATTATTTTTTATATATACCCTTGATCTCAATATTGTATTTTTGTACAAATTGGTTATTTATTCATCAAAGGTTGGTGTAGCATCTCTAGTGGGACATGGAATGTCTGAGGATATGAAAAAAGATCTGGAAGATTTACTAGGGGATATAAATCAAGCAATGGTAGTACATATATTATATAAATCATCATCAATAACATTTGGAGTTCTTAGTTTTTGAAAGGTTATACTTGAAAATATAACCTCTTTTTTGTCACTTTTGTCTCAATAGGATAATCGTTGTTGGCACCAAGATACATGGAATTGTTCATGGATGTGAAAAATATTTGAAAGATGGTGTAATTGTAGTACAATATACTTCATAGGACTTCAAACAATTAATTTCTGACATGTCACAACAAGATAATTAACTTTCATATCCATCTCATGGTTTAAATATGTAGGATATAGTTTTCATATATGATATTACTGTGAATTAGTGTTCAGTTTATATTGATGATTACCTAGTGATGGTTCACAATAAGAATTATGTACATTGTGGTCTAGATTTTATATCCTCGTGATTATGATTATTTAGAGGCATGGAAGCATGAAACAAAGATGTTAAAATATTTACCATATCACATTTTAGAATAGTTACATGACAAGGATTTTAGGTGGAAGAAATTATTTAAGGTCTGGAGTATTTTAACAAAATAAATACTTAATTTAGGTATGTTTTTTTAAAATAATTTTCATTAGAGGATTACGTAGGTTAACATGATTTTTTTGGGAATGTTGGAGGTTCATGGAGGTTTAAAATATATTATGCTCGATTTTTTTGATAAATATGTTGCATCATGTTAATGGTGGTGGCCATTGTATCCATCTCACCCATCGATGATAAATTTCTATAACAATAAAATCCAATGATATTTCTATTCTCCAAAATCATGAAAAAGGAGTAATGTTTCATAATAATTATAGTTTATACACCACCACATTGATATAGATGTATTGGTATTCTGAAACCAAAAACCCTTTCTCACCGGAGTTTGGATGCACCATATTTATAATATCATGTGGGAAACAACCACACTATGGTTCGAAATAATAGAAGGTGTTGATGATTGATTTAATGTTGGAAATAGTTAAATTTCCCAATGTATACTAGTGAAAGTAACTCCAAATAAGGGGTAACAAAGAATATTTTGACTCATTTCTCTCAATTTAATAATATTCCCTTCTTCATTTAACTATAATATTATATTTAAGGTGTTCCTATTATTAGTACTTTTTATTTTAATCATGGATCTATTTAGGGTGACCCTTAATCTTCTAAGAATTAGGTTTCCTGATCTACACTCATCAGGACTAGATATCTTCTTCACTAATATCTAATAATATGGGTGGTGAGGTCATAATTTTTCATGTGACGGGTGATTTTTTAATATTCGAAATATCATTTTAAATAATTAATTTTCTTAAAAAATTATTTGAAATTTATTTCCAAAGAATGCTTTATAATTTTTTTCATAATGGTTTTAAATGATAGGGCATGTGATAGAAAATAATTGGCATTAGCCTTTAAAATAATGTGTTTCTTTTTTCAAGAATATTTCCAATCGAGATAGATGATTTGAAGAAGGAAAGTGATCATGCCTCTTTTGAAAATAATGCAGGAATTATATTATGTATACGAAATGGAATTAATTGTTTTGAAAATATTGAATTTCGATAAAACCCTTGAGGTTGTTCATGTAATGATGTGGTATGTTAGAAAATATTATATGGGGATGCATGAACAATGGTTAATGAGACTAATCTGAGATGAATTTATTTTAAAATCAATAAATTTACTTGAAGAACATGGGATCCTACAGAGTCCATTTCAAAGGCTGAGGAAATAACAATACGAATGTATTAAAATGATGGAAGATGTATTGAAATTGAATATGTAAAATTACAATAATGGGGAAAAGAACAAAATTTTTATTAATTGAATAAAATCCCCCTTATTTCTATGAAATTATAATGTGTACACATATAGAGATATATTTACCAATGCATGTGATAATCCATCAACATTAATTTTTATAACCCATGGGAACATAACTGTGTAACCATTAATGAATATTATTTAAACATTCCATCATTGATAAAATGATATATTCATGATTTTTTTATTCTCGATCATTCATGTTTTGATGTAAATTCATATCATTAAATACATTATACTTTCCACGAATATGATGTGAAATGAAATTTTATTATAAATTGTGAAAAATATTAATATTATTTGTTTTATATACAATCTATAATATTTGGTTTATTTGATATATAATAATTATGAAATGATTTTTGGGATACTGTTGGGATTGTTTTTATTTCACCCTAAAAATTCCTTCTGCGTATTTTGTATTTTTCTTTATAAGACTATAAAAATCAGTACCGTCTCTTAAAGGAGGTTGGTGATATTAGATTATAGTACCTTTTGAATTTCTAGTGAGATATATTGATGTATTCTTTTTTGTGTGTGATTTTTTAGTTCGTAATTTAATTTTAGCGGTTTTACTACTCTACCATGTGGTATTTTTATCTAAATGGTTATAATGGTATACTAATTGGTTTTGAATTCTTATATACATCCCTCGTTTTTTGTTGTATTAATAGAGAAATAATTACCATTGATCATTTTTTGAATCAATATGTACTATAATATCTCTTTCCAGAATGAGGAACTTCCTTCATGTTGATTATTAAATGATTCAATTTATGGTTTATTGATTTATCTAGGATGGTTCATGACACCCAATATAATTAGGGGAGAATTAGGGTGTGAGATGTTTTCTTATCTTATTGATATGGATGTTATTATTTCTTTGAAGAGAAATATATGAAGCTTTCCTAATCAACCACATATCCAATATATATATGAATTTAACATATAATCATAATTAATTGATTTCACTTTGTCGACCAAAAAGGGATACTCTAAGGTGAAAACTAAGGAAATGTGTTAATGCACTTGGGGAGTGACTATGTATTAATTTAATTATAAATATTTTTTAATGGATAATTTCAATGACATTGGGTAACACATTTATTATTAAAAAACAAAAAACAACATTATAAATGTTATACATAAAATAAATGAAATCCAACTTGCATTATATATCATCACTAAGAAAATATTCAATATCATTCCAAATAGAATTTTTTATTTCAATATCATTAAAATTTTACTATTTAATTTTTTTAATTCAAAAAAATACTTCCTCCCTATAATTAAATATGTAATGGCTTATTTACACTATTTATCTAAAAACTATTTTTTCTTTTATATTTCTACTATACTATCTATCATAAAAATATCTTATAAATTTATCATACTTTTAATTTTACGTGTTATCCCCTTGCTGGATATTATATTTCATCATTAGGAAAACATTAATTTGGAATTATTATTATAAAAGATGTCCAATATTGAGATAAACCCATATCATTAATTTTTCAAAAAAACTATTCAATATACCGTGTTAATCCCAAAAATTATATGGTTGTAATATAGTCATTACCCACTAATAAAAAACCATGGGATCAATAATTTTTATTCCCTTTATTTTTATACATTTTGTCTTTTTAATTAACTACACATAACAATCCATTGTTGTGTGGTGTACCCCAAGCCATGAAAGACTTTAGATTATATCATCATGAGTTAAAATGCCCAACTATATAGATTTCACCATGTGTAGACATCCTATTTTCATTAAACCATTAGATATGATCACAATAATGAAAAAATACCACCATGGGTATATTACATTATCCCCTTTCAAACAAGTATATTGTAGACCTCTTTAGTATAGACTATATTATAGAACAATTTATTTCCAAATTTAAGAATCATTAATTTGAGCAATGATTAAGAGTATTTAGGTCACTAAAATTAGCCAAAATTATATTTTCAAATCTTTTACTAGAGAATGGACTCATATATGAAAAAACCATCTACATATAGTTAATAAAGTATTTTATAGAACAAAATACAATAACGAAAACTACAAACATCAATTATTATAGTGCCTAAGTCCACCACATCACAGTCATCACAAATACAACATGGTCAATAAAAACAATCCAAAATATCTTCTAAAATAATTTTTTATGATCCTTCAGTATTCTCTATGAATAAAAGAACTCTAAATAACACTATAAAAACTTATTTTTAATCATTTTTTGACATCAAACAAAATATTCTATCCATCCAAGAATGTAGTGTTCAAATACTCTCATAAAAAAATACTATGGTCTCACATTTGAGGAATGAGTGGGAATGAGGAATTTATAAGCCCAAATTTCCAATGCAAATAAATCATAGAATACATCCTATCAAATAGAAAAAAGGGATTTGGGATGGGTTTGATGACTACATTATTTGAATCAGATGAACAAGGATCCCCCACTATGGTTATAAATTACTTCCCATTAAAAAATCCAATTTTAAATTAATTGAATTGAGGTCAGTGCATCCCAATTAGAATCATGGTGGACCCCATTATGTTTTTTGTTGAAATAGTAGTTTAATTAAATTACTTCTCAAACTATTAGATGATAATTTAGATAACAATGGGGTTCTAATTGTTATAATCATTTCCTAAAGCACTGGATCCTTATATATAATGGTCAATAATATATCTTACTTTCCCTCTGCGTATAACCTTATTTGAGCACCCAATTAAATTTTCCAAATGGCCATATGATAATTTAGGCTATTTAGTTGCCTAAATTTGGCAAATTGGCCATTGTGATGTTAGGCTGTTAGGAAATTAGTCTAATTGGTCTCTAGTCTGTTAAACTAATTGGACAATTTTCCATTATTCCATTAGGAATTTTTTTTCATTATTCCATTATTACATTAGGTGATTTGGACATTAGGACATTAGGGAAATTGAAAATTAAGTGGTTAAGAAAATTGGACATTGGGCCATTATTCTATTAGGTCAATTTTCCATTGGGAAATTAG
This sequence comes from Viscum album, assembly GCA_963277665.1. Classification (NCBI taxonomy): domain Eukaryota; kingdom Viridiplantae; phylum Streptophyta; class Magnoliopsida; order Santalales; family Viscaceae; genus Viscum; species Viscum album. The sequence goes on from OY728166.1 coordinate 1,138,352,751, forward strand.
TCCATTATGCCATTATAAACTAAGTAAATTTTCTAATTACACAATAAGGCCATTTGGAAAATTAGACATTAGGCCATTAGAAAACTAAGAAAATTAGATATTATCCAATTATTCCAATTATTCTATTTCCCATTAGGTTATTATGCCAATTGTATAATTTTCTAATAGGCCACATTGCCAATTTTCTATTAGGTAATTAGGACTGTATGCCGATTGGAAAATTTTCCATTAGTCAATTATTCCAATTGTGAGTTATACCATTAGTACATTAGTCCATCAGGCCACAAATCCATTAGGACAATTGACCAATTTTCCAATAGTACTTAGTGCAATTTTTCATTATGTTGTTAGGACAATTTTTAGTTTTTTCATTAGGGAAATTGGCCTTTAGTCCCGTAACCCATTAGGCCATTAGTCTATTAGGACCATTAATACATTAGGATATTAGGACTATTTGCGATTAGGATATTAGGTCATTAGTCTAATTGGTCATTAGGAATTTTGTCCATAAACCATTTGGACAATTGTATAATTATCCATGTGTCAATTAGTATAATTAGCCACATAGAAATTTTTCCTTTAGCCCATTATACCCTTAGGCCATTATTCAGTTATGAAAATTAGTCATTGGTCTAATAAAACAATTTTCCAATTATTAATTTGTCCATTTATCCATTTGGATAATTGGAAATCATCCCATTATGTGAATAATCAAATTGGCCAATTTCCATTAGGACATTATGAGATTGGGCGAATTGGCCAATTGAGCATTAGACCATTTTGCCATTAAGAAAATTTTCCATTAGTCCATTAAGCAAATTATATATTATGAAATTAGGATAATTGTCCATTATTCCATTTTTCCTATTGGACTTTACGACATTAGTCTAATTAGAGATTAGGGCAATTGGACCATATGCCACTACTCCATCATTTTATTTGGGAAATTGAGAATTGTTTATTTATTCCTTTATTCCATTAGGCTTTTTGTTCAATTTTCTATAAGTCCATTAGGACAATTTTATATTATTCAATTAGTTAATTAATCCAATTAGGCAGTTGGACTATAATCCATTTGATATGGGTTTTTTCAACCATATATTATTATTATTGACGATAATAAAACATATATTTCAGCATAAAAATATAACTATCTAATAATATAAATATAGATATTAATTATATTCATATTAAATAACATGGTGGTTCTCCTACTAGGATATTCAAGTGTTCCCTAATGTGTAAAAATAAGTCATTGAATATTTGTTTTATTTCTCGATGCATCTTAAAAAAATATTGGGAATAAAATTAACTCATCACCATTCTAGTATGAGTTGATTTTTTGATATTTTGTTGTTGGAATGTCAGGTAATTTTGGTGCACCCACCAAGTCAGAAAATGACATACACATCCTTCCAATACATAACTCATGCTCATATGATCACCAAAACCCCCCAATACCCACAAATCATGAAACCTTATCATCTTCACCAATGGGAATGTTAAACCAATGATTCCAAAAACATGTTAATTCGTATATAAAATAAATATTATATGTATAGATTTAACAAATTTGATTTCACATAACTATGCACATGATTTTTCAAAGATATAATTACCAATATGCCTCTATGATACAGTTTTCACCAAAATGATATTATAGAACTTGGATAATGTTCCCATTAATCTTCTACATTGCAATGAATTTTTACCTATCGTCTAATTTTTTCACTATAACCCACCATAATTTGTTTCTAGATATTATTGAAATACCATGTATAGATGATCACATTCTTCCTACTAGATGATCCCAATAAATATGATAAAAGGTGAAAAAAAGAATTAAGTCACTGTAAAATTGGACTGATATAATGTGTCATAAATTGGTCATCATACAATAAAAAACTAGAAGCAGGATTCCCAATAGGATATGATGGATCTATGGGATGTCCTATATTCGTAGTCTCTCAATGCATGATCATTGTGATCTAAATTCATTGGACTAGAAATTTAAGGAACAATATAATCATATCCTTGATGGATAGTGGAAAATGGAGGTTTCATTGACATCGAAGAATATGTGGAGTATGTTTGGGGGTGAATCAAAGGATATTGATATTGTAAAGGTGGGAATATACATTAAGGATTTTTAGAATCGGTATGGGAAGAAGAGGTTAAATGAGATGATGATGTAGGAATGAGTGAGAACATCCCTGGAAGCTCTATCTGAGGATGGAGAGGTGTGGTAGATGGGGTGTCTTCTGGTGGGTCAGGGGGGTCAGTTATGAAGGGTGCTCTGTCTTAGTCTGTGAGGCCCCCCACTATGACCCATTCTAGTAGTGTTAGTTGGAATAAACTCTAGTTCAAATGAATATCCCTAAATAATTGATAATTATTATATAAATGAAATTATATATAATGAATAAGAAAAATACAAACAATTAATTAACTCAATAAGGGACGTAAATGTTGAAACCTGTGTTTGTTCATATATCAATCAGTATCAAATAATTTCTTCATTTGAACTTCTTTAGTATTCTTAATTATGTGTATATGAATGAAATTTTCAATTTTTATAAAATGTTTGGTAAAAATATTGAATACATATTATGTGACAATGAAATCATAAAAATATTATAAAATGTTTTATAAAAAAACATTAAATCCTATTATATTTTTCTAAAAGAACATTTTAAATAGGATTTAATGAAGAGATATAAAAATTATGAAATTAATAGAAATAAAACCATAATAAAATATACATATATTTCCAAATAAATTATAATTTAATTTTTTTCCAGTAATACCATAATACGAAACCAACATCAAAATAAACTAAATAAACTGTGAACATATATGGATGGGTCTATATATATATCCCACCACTACATCAGGTTCAACATCATCTCTCACAATGGGAAAATTTGATTCACCAAAATAAATATTATAGTTTACACCTATTGTAGTGTAAATTCTATTAGTTTCATCCCATGAATCATGAAAAATATATCCTGGAATTATATTATTAATGAAACCATAATAAGTACTCATTTGATCCTTCACAAAAAAACTATATTTCTAATGATTTTTTAAATTATTCTTTATTTTTATCTATGAATAAACTCATGCCAAAATCTATGAATCCATAGTGATCAATAAATGTACCATTTTGTTTCATTGAATAAAAAAAAATTACATTTTATCATCTTGAGTCGAACAAGGTATTTTTAATTTAATAACAACATTTTCACAGCAAGACCATAATAAGAATCATTTTCATATCAAGTCTTGTAATCTAATGAACTGTAATAATAATCCATTGTAGAAGTTGAGATAATTCCATCATGTTGGGTTCTCATATTGACCTCTTGATCAGTTGTAACAAATTTATACCGATTTATTTTTAATGATTTACAATCACTAATATATTAATATGGACAAAATGAAAATTAACATATTTTTTTGAAATAGAGTTAATAGGTAAAATGACTAACTAAAATACATATAAATAATAAAATTAAATTTATAACATTATTTTATGTTAATTAATGTTATCTTAATACATTTGATTTCAAACCAGAATGAAACTCTTGGCTATGAAATGAATCTTTCATTCACATGGAAAAAGATAAATGAACTCTAAATATAAATTGATTATATATAATACATAAAATAATAATAAATTATATTTTATATGTGAAATTACATAGAATGAGATAAAATATAATTATTTAAATTACTAACTGGAAAAATTCATTGAAAAGACCAAAGTTAAACAAGACTGTGTGATGTGTCACATCCCACTATTCATATCTCAATTTTTCCAATGTATATGACCCCATAATTCCTCTTATTTTGGGAATAGATGTAAAAGAGGGCTCAATTATACCAATGTTTTCATTATCATTTCCCATTAATAGTTATGTATTTTTCCAAAATCATGACAATAAATTGACAATAAAAACAAACATTCTAGAGCCAGATAAACTCTCAAAATGGATCCTTTATTAAAATTATTGTTTTAGATGTAAAATATTGTTTTTAACATATTTATTTTAGAAAGACACATCCACTGATAATAAACGGGTCCACCAAGAAATGTTTCAGTTAGAAGATGAACTTATAAATGGATCATTCAATTGAAAAATGGTGGAGGAATTTATTTTCATTCATTCAAAAAATTAATGGTTTCTCTTACTACATGTTTAACATGAGTGATATAGATATTTTTTTAGTACAAAGGTATAAAAAATGGAACAATAAAATCATTATCACCCTTACATTATTGATATAAAATTAGGTATTTCTATTTGAATGAATTCAAGCAAAGGGATATTATTATCATGAATTTTTAAGGATTTTAGTTTCAAATCTAATCCATTGACTCAATTAGATATTTCTAGAAATAACAATTAATAAAACTTTATATTCTACAATGTTTCTAAAAATTTATTTTCCTCAAAATGATTCATCACATTACAATAACAATAAAACTTATATTTATTTTCATTAATACCCATAGGATGCAGTTATGGTTGAATACTCCAATCCAACTAGTCCTGACAAGATCAAAAGTGTTTTATAGTCTTCCCCTTGATGTTTATAAAAATTTAAATAAACACATAACCTGTATTTTATTCAATTTTCATTATGTCAAAAAAAATACATAACAAATTGGTAGAAAAATATAGAAACTCAAACATGAAAATTAACTTTTCTCCAAATTTTAGTTTCATCAATGTAAATATTAGTCCACTTATTATATATCATCTGGAAATTTTTTAATGAACACTAAAATATTTCAATTCATTAACCACATAGGTAGCTAAAAAATATTAATGGGGTTATTCAGTGTCAACAATATTATCAAACCTCTTTGGATTATTAATGTATTGATGAACCATTCAAAATAACCATTTATGTCCTTAGAAACTAAAAATATGATGATATATAATCCTTCCAAATATTGTATTTTTTATAATTTCATGAAATGATCATTTTCTATCATTCTCTAAATAAACATAATTTCATAAATATGGTAATCATTTAAATTACCTTTAAAGAGAGAATGCATATAAAATATAATTTTCAAGAATAAATAAATGTTAACACCTATATCCAAATGATACATAAACTCTGTATATAAAGGTTGTTTATAGATGGAACCATCTTTCACAGGATTAAAAGTTCTTGATAACAGAAAAATCATGAAATGGAATTTTTTTCATAGACTTCAATGGATGAATTATCAAAAAGAGTATAAAAACATGTCACGTGTTATGAGTTATAAAAATATAACAAAATGGATTAAAAACATCATTGTATTGACCCAACCAACACACTTCAAATGAAAAATATGGTTGTTTTTTTAAAAAACTCCATCCATGACAATCCATATTTTGGATGAACCAACTCTTAATTTCATTTTATTCTCACAGCATCAATCTATTACATATTGGATGAGGTTTCTATATACATTTGTATATTTTCATGTTTGTGAATTTATGGAAGGTGCCACATGACTTTTTGTTTGACTGAGACGATGTTCCATCTGTATTTTCCTTCCATAGTGATGTCACACTCTTTTTAAAGTCATTATATTCAGTTGTTTCCTATATATATTAATTTAAAATCATTCAGACAAGTTGTAATTTTATTAGTATAAAATATAGAAATCTTAATCAACCTTCATTATTTTTAACTAATTGAGTGGATAAATGGACCATCATGAGTTAATTCCTTTAAAAATGTATTAATATAATCAATGGGGGTATTTGAAATTAAATATATGATTTTACCATGATATAGCTACATTAAAAATTATGACATTGTTATTTTAGTACATTATTGATATACATTAGTTTTTACATCACCCATTAGAATTTTCATTTTTTGAAAATCATCATTATCAATCACTTCCTCATGTGTTTGGATATCATTTTACTCTTTCACTATCATACAATATCCCATGTAATGATTCACAAATAGAAATAGATCCAACATAATATTTTCCATAACACTTATTTCTATCTATTTATGAATCATTGAATATTGTCTCGTCTCTCCATTATAATGCCAAATATAATATATTTTTTGAAATATATATTTCTCTATATCATGGACAACTAATTCATGGTTTATCCGTTGTATTCCAACTCAATTATAACATGGACACTATATAAGACATCCATTCGAAGCAATGTCAAACGAAAAATATTAAAAACATCCAAATTCATTTAAAACATGGTAGAAATATAATGACCATGATACATCCAACTTCTATTAGTTCTAATACATGGAATAAAAGTTACAATCCAATGAGAAATGTAAACCATATTTAAAATGATATTCAAATTCAAAGTGAGATTTTATGTATAGTGTAGATGAAATTAATAAACAATAATTTGAAACCAAAATGAATATAGATCATGATATTAGTGACCATTGAATAATAATATATTATAAATCCAATCAGTTAATAAATCTTATAATAATAAAAAACAATATCATACTCATAGAAATTACAAACAGGGTGTATGTATAGTATAAATTAACAACTGTGGAATAGAAATAGAAAAATGTGTCTTTCATGTCTATAGAGGTATCCTCTTTTGGAAATGATATTGAGGATAATATTTTGTTAAGAAAAGATTTTATTTAAGGTTAACAATACATATTTCATTCAAAAAATGAAAATATATTTCAGAAGATGTTATATTTTTATTAATTATGTATTTATTTTAAATAAGTTCCATCACGAATATAATTTTATTCTATTCCATTCCACATTATGAAACACATCAATTTATTCACCAAAAATAGAACATATTAATTTTTTTAATATGTGTTTATAAGGATTATAATTAATTTAAAATTTAGTGGAAATAAATTTTTATCTACAAAATACATGAAAAAATAACAAAACAATAATCATAATGAATAACTAATGTATACTCCATTATTTATCAAAATAATTCAAAATATGGATCCTACCATTATTGTTTTATCAAAGAACAAAATTTGTTTGACAAAAATTCTCAATGGATACCAAGTATCAAAAAATTTATATGACCTAAAAAAATTCATTATAACTTTAATTGTTTTATCATGACCATTATCATAGGCATATAATATTATTTGTAAATAATAAATGTTTAAAATTGTTAATCATTTGAAATATAAATATTTAATAATTTGAAATAATATTTTTTCATTCATTCATGTCAAAATAATAATTATGAATCTAAAGAAAGATGATTGAAACATACTATCAATAAAGTATTAAATTCTTCAATAACTATCCTTCATAAATAAAAAAAATATTCATGACATGCTTATATTATTATAATCATGTACATCATCAGACAATTATATCATTTTGAGTTAAAAATATGTAAAAAATAGTTGCACCATTTATCATTAAGAAAAATGAAATTTCAATAATTACATCTCATAACTCTAGTATAATAAAATGGATATTAACCCACACAATTAACATATATATTATTAAAAACACTAAAAATATCTAAATCCTTAATATATTCTACAAAAATAATCTCTAATTAAAGTTAAATTCAAAAGAATCTGTAGTATAGTTTTTTAAAAATATAAATTATATTTAAAATTGTTATTTTAAGAATTTAATATATTATATTTAATCTAGATTTGCAGATAAATTGAAATACATGATGATTAAGTTATTCCAACATGATATAGTAGAATCGCATGCATAGATAAAATAAAAATTACCAGTAGAAGAGAACATTGATTTAAAACAATCTAATTTGGTGTCATGAAAGATCAAAAATAAATAATCATTGAATTAGTTGAGATCTCTTGAGATTTCAACTGAATATGAACCATGTTAGGAGATAATAAAGAACCTATGGGATCGATGGCTTACAAATAACAATAAAAAAATCATGTTATAGAAGAATATCCACTACTGATGGTTGGAATGATGCCCAAGGAGATGAGGTTGGACACTGATCTCGTAAGACTTTAGGGGATTAGGTATCAAAAATTAGATGGGGATGGGGAGCCCGATGGATGAATTTTAATTCAAGGATCTATACAAATAATTTTTTAAAACCCATTAATATATCTCAAGTTATACCATTGTTTTCTAGAAACTATTAGTATATCTTTGTAAATAAAATCTACCACCACATTTTTTCAAAACCATGTGTATAGATGCGTGATGATATATGAAAATTTTAGTAGTGATGGGTACCCAAAATTATTAACTATCCAAATTTTACACAAAGTATCATATTTATAAAAAAAATATTTTTTCATTTATCTTTTATTGGACAAAAACACATGGACTTCAATATTTAATCATCTTGTGATTACCTTAAAAATATATTTCGCTTCGTTGAGAATTAGCAGGTCAATACATTTGGTATTTATTTTACTATATTGTCTAATAGTTCTATATTGGTTCATATATTATTACTATTGAAGTAATTTAATGGGAGTGCATCATTTAGATAATATTTTCTTACATTAAAATGAATATTTAGCTATTTTTCTTAATTTTAATCATGTTCATAGTAATTTTATCTAGTCATGTTTTTATGCGTACATTAATATTCCAAGACTAATCTTTTTATTATTAATTTCAATTTGTTAAATAATATTATAATCTATAAAAACTAAAAATGGGGGATACATAGATTATCGAAAATTTATATTTATATTTTTCATCTTTTTGTTTAGATACAATAAGATAAGAATATAAGCTAATACCCGTTAGTTATAATAATCCAACAATATGGGATATTTATTTTTATGTATATATATATATATATTGGAATAAATAGTTTTTGATTATTTTCTGAAGGAAAATAACACTCATAGGTTATTAATTGAATGACCCCTAGAGAAATGGGAAGTATATCCTCCTTATAATATAAAGAAGATGTTGGAGATATATAATTTCACATCAACATAACCATTATTTTTTTTATGAAACATATGTGTATGATGGGTCTATTAAAAAATTAACATGTATATGTACAAGGTTATTCTTCCATTTCTAGTTAATGGTAACCAATTTATATGATGAAGCCATATAACTAGGCACTCTGCAATTTTTCTCCATACATGGAAGTGATTAATATTATGAGGATGGGATTGAACATTTATGAGGTGCCTAATGTATCACAATTATAGTAGGAATCAAATTTAATATAGTTTTTTAAACCATTCTATTTTAATATCATTCATAAAAGACATTTATTTAGGGAATTTGGCAATAGGAATTATGAAACAAATTTAGTGAGGTGTCTTGCGTATCATGGTAGTAGTAGAAATCTAATTCACCAAAGGTCAATCAGACCATTTGGAAATTGATTATGCTGTATTCCCTTGTATGGATACATTCATATCATTCCATTAAATTTGGTATATATACATTCATTTCCCTAGATAGTGATGATTCCAGATTTGAAATATATGATAATTGGAAAGACCTATACCCACTTGATCCATGACTCATATGATAATAAATGAAAAAAAATTAACAAGTCTAATTATTATAGATATGACACTCATGTACCGTGCAAGCCATTTGGATACATGATATAAGTATTAGGCCTTAGGTATGAGTCATATTTATAATGGTTACAGAAGGAATCAGAGTCATCATAGTTCAATTTTTAACATAATCCTATGATGGATGAAAAAGAATGATAACCCCATTAGAAATATCAGGACCTTATGGTTGTAATTTAATAAACATTCAGGTAAATGAAAAAAATTACATTCCCATTTGAGATCGGGAAATAATAACTCATCTTACATATCCTGGTTATTAATTGAAACATAGTTCTCATAGTTGAATCTTCCTTTCCATCTTGTAGACAGATGAAGCAAAAATTATAATCCCATGGTAAAAATGTGGTCTCAATTATTGGAATGTCATAGAAATAGGGTGGGGGGGACTTAAACCAATGTAGAGTCCCATTTTAACTAATTTATTAAGAATACATCCTAAATATCATGGTTGAGGTATGAATCGGAGTTCCTATAGTTCAGTTGAATCAATGATTATATAATGAGGTTTCCATTTGGATGTTTTATATGGACTTAGATACGTAAGAAGGTGGCCTATGTAACCTCATTATAGAAGGAATAAGATTAATTATAGTTCATTTGGACTAGGGATTACACAGATATATTTCTCGAATATATCCACATTAAGATTATCACGTCCTAGGAAATTTTCACGACACGATACAATTGTATTCCTAAAATTTTATGATATCCTAAATGAGATGTTTAATTTTCATCATGACATGTTTATGTATATTTAAATGTCATGTTTATTGATGTAGGGACATGTCATGGATAACAAGAGTACATTCTCAATGAAAATATCATGACACAATTAAATTTTCTAAATGACATCACATAATTTGAATTACATGTATTGAAAATATTTCATGATTGGGGTTGACATATCTATACTGTGTTTCGTGATCTAAAAGAGTAGTCTAAAGGGTTCCGCATGATATGGATGACTTTTTTTGTGTGAAAATATTGATATAACAGAAAACATATCTAGAGGATTTCTCATTGTATTTCGGGCATGTCAAGAAGACATTGCAAGACCTGGCTGTCATATTTGGAGTACATGGTGAATCTTGGATGAAATTTGATGGTGACATCTCCATACATATTCAACATGTCCAGGATCTACTATATAATATAGATTACATGTATGGAAACCATCAGAATATTTGGATAAAATCCATTAGGGATTCGAAAGACATGGGTTTCATGGATGGAGGGTGTCATGTGGCATTCATGACATGTACAAGTGATATTGCATGATCAAAATGGAATGTCAAAGGGGTTTAACATAACCTGGGTGACATGTTCTGCTATTTTTACATGATTTGGTTAGGTCACGTGAGGCACTTGAAGAGAAATGAATCTATCGGCAAGTAAATCTCTCTTATCATATAATCATTTATTATTTTCTTTATATTATAAGTGGACCAAGGTTCATCCAGTTTCATCTTATTTTAGAATTTTCATGACCCAACTGATATATGTGACCTCGTTTTCATAATCTAGATACCATTATGGATGTCCGTTATGTTATCTATATATTGATTATGTGAAGAACTTATAACTTTTGTGTGACTCCTTAGGAAATTACATGTATTTTACATTGAAGATAACATTGAGATTATTTGAATTACTTCTCTAAGAAGGTCACTCATGTTCTCCCATGTAGATTTCATTCATCATCAACATGTGTGTGTTATTGATTATTTTTTATAATTAGAGGGTGGGATTTATAGGCCTCCCCATCTTATTTATATGAAACCTTTTCCCATAAATATATCATATATTTGATATCATGTTTTTGGAGGGAGTCTCATGTCACACACTTTAGATGATCTTATCATCGGCTATCCATGTTGTCGAATGATATTCTTTGATTATGATAATGTTCCAAAATCCTCATATTTATTGGATCCCAATAGATCAATGGTGTTTCTTCTAATTATAATTATCTATAATGTGGATTTATAATTATTTTGATGATATGTATATGTTTTTTTGTGAGATTAGGATTCCAATGAAATGGAATTTTCATGATATTAGAAGACTTTTGGGGTCTTTCAAGAGTGTAATGTGTCTTGTTAGCGGAGTCTTTGTGAGATTATTCTTTTATTTCTAATGGATCTCACGACATCATGGTGAATTATTTAGGGAGGCCTATTTTATCCATGATAAAATTTATAGAATAATGTCCCATTTCATGTAAAGTCTATTATATCCTCCCTTTTCATGAATATTCCATCTTTCCACCTTTTATTTATTTTATTATTCTATAGGGATATTAGATCTCACATAGAAAGCCATTGTTGTAAAATTTAATAACTATCATTGTTTTTGATGTGTCATGTGAAAAATAATATATCTTATGGGGTCACATTAAAATTATCACATCATACCCCTAATATATTCTATGGAGCTAAAGGGTTTGCAAATAACCCAATAATCATGTCTGATACCCTTCATATGATGAAGCTGACATACCAATAAGATATTTAATGACATGGAGGAAATTTTCCCTAGGTAATCATGAGGTCTTGTGAACCACATAAGCTGGTCATGAGATGGTAAACAACCACATAAGGTTTCCATAATTTGAAAATATTCCTCATTTATTTTTACGTGGGTTTTGTATGATTGTCTGGTGCCTGATTGTTGAAATGTTGCATCATCAGAATAGATTTCCTAACATCATTTTCATAAAGATTAAGTGTCTTAGATTCCATCAAAATAACAAGAGGGCATGTTATGTGGGGATCATGTGATCCTTAATTGATCATACACTGCACAAAATATATTCACATGAACATTAAAATGTCATTTGATCACATATCCTTATAAAGGTTACACAATATGCTTTAGTTGACCATCCAGACTTCCTTTTCTCTATGGAGAAAATAATACCCATTATTTGGGTATTTATTCCATATTATATTTCCATATGATAATTCTAGGGGGAAAAATCTCCATAAAGGGATCCATCCATAGATAAAAGGACTCAAATATATGAAATTGAAATCCCCTCTTTTTTCTATCGGGCTGCCACTAATTGGTCTCATAGGTGATTCTTGGTCTCCTAAGTGATCATTGGTATTAATCAAAGTTCCTTATAAATAGGGGTTGTGTGGGTGATATTTTCATAGGAACAGATGATTCTATATATCTCTTTTTATTTTCTACTATTACAAGAACCCATTTCATGATATCACTACATGATCCCATTTTCATGATCACTCCATAAGAACCGATCAATAGACCTACCCACGTAACTACATTAAGAAATTTCTTTCAAAATATATGTTCTTGATACTTAATTTAACATATAACTTATTTAAATATTCCTTGAATATCCCTTTTTTAATTTATTGGTCCTTTACTAAGGCTAGTTTCCATATTAGTTCCTTAATAGTTAATCATTATCCACTATCTCGATGTCATGATTAATTTACTATTGTATCGTTTATGTGACCTGCACAATTTTTTTGTGATCGAGAGAATTATGATGGGTAATACAGTCTTGAGTTATCCAACATGTCAGTTGTTCAAAGCGATCTCTATGGGTAACATAGTTTGAAAAACATATATCATATTAGGTGATCACACACCCCATAATGGTTATTGAAATGAGCATGATACTACCAGATTTATACATCAATTATGATGGTATTGTAACCTAGTTTAGAATTACATGTTTTTTTGTGGTGCATTGATTGCAAAAATAGTAAATATTCTTATCCCATGGAAAACTATAAGTCCATTATCCCTGGAATCCATAACACTAATCCTCACTATATTTTATCTATATAATGAGGTTTTATAAAGGATTATTCCATCCAATCTCCAAATTACCCCTTTTCATGAAGGATTCCATTATTTGAATTGGGATTGTTGGATGATGCCTTCATTCCCACAAGCAACAATAATCATCAATCATACTGGTTATCTTCATCATTGAATTATGCTCAAGAAATGATTTGTTGATGTAATAATTTGGTCAGAATATAATCCCTAGGATTTTCATACATGTTTTCTAACTCGGATTAGGATTTAGATGTTTTTTCTATTCTATATAGATCATATATCTATATTTTTAATTAGTGTATTTACCTCATCGGTGATTGATCTGAGGAGTGTCTAAAATGGAAAATTAGATTGTCATCCAGATGGTTAAATTTTTATGTTGAATTTGGTTGGATGTGTTGGGTTATATATCGCTAATAAGAATATCATGATTAGTGACATGCTATTCACATTTTTGATGCAACATGGATTTCTCAATTAATCATATTTCTTCATTAGAATATCCATATAGAACTTATCAGATGTTTGTTCCCTAGAACTAACTCATACATTCACTCCCATGGAAAATAAGGAATAATCCATTTTTATATCTACGGACTGGGACAGATACCCCCCTATGGAATGATTACTACTTGTTCATCCTTATTGTGGATATCTAGGAAGAACCCCTAAAATGTTCTTCCATCAATTTATAATTGTTCAACAATGTGAAATACAAGCTATAGATGGTGTTGAATATGTGATTACTCATCTCTTTTAATGGAAGTATCAAAATTTCTGTGTGACTTAGCTGTGCTCAGTTGAGTGTTATATTTATTCCCCAATATCCTTCTCAGTAGGTCTATGGTAGTGTCACCTCTAAGTTCTAAATCCTAAATTTTAGATAATATACCACATGGGGATACTTGGTGAGGACATAGATATCCCTGAGCCTTGAGATGGTTGGTCTCATGGCTATGTTCATAATCGAGTGGCCTTTCACAACTGAGGAAAACCTCTTAAGAATCTAGTATTGCATGATGATGATGAATGATCAGTTATTAGGTGAACGACCTATTAATCTATCCATACTGACTCTTTCACTCCTCTACCAGCTCACGGGCCACATCCAACAAGGTATCATTCCATATAATATTGGTGGTCCTTTCTATATCTGATTTATCTAGATAAAGGATCATTTCTACTAAAATAAAAATCAAAAAAATACAATGATCCTTATGCTTTGTAAATCCCCTTCTTACTTATCATCTTTGGTTTTTAGATAATGTCATTATGACCAAATTTAGTCACTAATATTCCATCTATTCTGACCATTTCATTTTTATTAATTATCTTATACTTATCGTAGCTATTTTTGATTACCGTGGTGGTTCTTTTGAGGAATGTTCTTATGAAATTTCTCATTATTATGGGGATACCACAAACCAAATGGATGATATTTAAATTTTCCAACCATATTACTTATATCATTTTAAATATTGTTTTGTTGTATCAGACGATGTCTCCCCTTCCCTCATGTGGCATGAAGGAAGAACTTTTTACCAACATTATCTACCAATATTAGCTAACATAGGCATATGAAGAAACATAAACATTGATTATATTTCATCATAATGTAACTCTTATGTACTTATCTTACATTAATTCCAAATAATTGATGGTATACTACATAGGTGGTGTGTTGGGTAGGCTGGTTTGTATGATTGATAAACCATGTACTTTGCTAACCCCTTTATTTATTCCATAAATAGAGTTGATCCTTGACTTGATTGAGCCTTCAAGGAAGAATCCCATCATAGAGAAAACCATACCATTAAGGTGTAATATTTTATTGATTAATCTGGTTATATTATAAGTGTACAATTCAACCATTTATACAAGATCACATGTGGATTCATCTATTTTTTCTTTTATAACCTTACAAAATTTCCCCCTTTTTAAAAACCTACTCCTACAATTACATAAGATCATACATGACATAGAGTAATATGGATGAATATTCAATCCCAAAATATTGAGACTCTACTAGGATCATTTTGTGACACATTATAATATCTATAAAGGAACAATCATGATGTTGCAGAGGGTAAATTTGAACCCCAAAAATTATATGATATTAAGAAATGGATTTTACTAAATTTACAATAATTTAATACAGCATATTGGGTCATGCATTATCTTGATGATGGGACACCCCTGGAAGAATTAATGAGAGAATCATCATAGGTGTGGGAATAATATCATTAGATAATACCTATGATTCATTCCCAAAAGGATTCTATGACCACACAGACATCGATACATAAGGTGATCATAGCCCATAAAAAGTATGATATTTTTTTTCTAGAACATCATCATTGAGAATTAATCACGGAATAGTAGTGGGGTTTTCTTCTATTATCACACAACTTCTTCCCCGGGAAGTGGTAGAAGAAGAAGGATGGGTGGAACATCCAATCTCAATCGACAATTCTAGATAGATGGTTTCCAATGAGGAGAACATATCAGAGGAAATATTACTGTATTTTTATCATCAATTTTTTTTGTTTTGATGAAATCCTCATACATGATCCAAAATGTTAAAATTACATCCATTTATTTTAGCTAATCAATTATTAAATTTTATGAATGTTATATGTAACATTCTAGTTCCTTTCCTTCTTGATGTTCATGAATGTTCATTGATCTAATGTTTCTTTTATCCCCACTAATACAAACAAATTAAATAATGTTATGTAATCCAGAATACAAGAATTTAATTGTTATGGAATACCATATTTTTCTAAATAAAATATCTTGAATTTCCAAAAACATGATTTTCTATATTGATGTATCTGATGTATTAATCATGAGATTACCTAATTAATAAAATGAAAATTTGAGTAAAATATATACCTTGTAGGATGAGTTATCTATATTCGGATGAAGTCATTGGAATTAAATATAAGATATACATATTATATTTGTTCATATTGTTGTCCTCATAATCAATATATAATTTTATTCATATTTTCCTATTTTTATCAAATATTCATATAGGTGAAGAGTTAATGGGAATGGAATAGACTTTTTCATTTTCCATCATCTTCTGGGTTTTTATCTGAGCAGGTTTAGTACCTTTTCTAATAATAAAAATGATTTCGTTATTTACCCATATTTTATAGTCTTCTAGCTCAGACCGCCTATTTATATTCTTCATGATCTTTTAACTGATATATTATATGGTTGGTAGTTTGAAGGTTTCTACCTCAGACATTATTTTATTTTAGTTTAGGCACATTTTCCGCAGATAATCCATTGCTGGGATTTTATTTTATTTTTTCCTGGACCATCTATTGATGGTAGTTTATTGTTGTCTAGCATGGAATTTCTGTTTTATCTACTCCTACCATTTTTGGGGAAATTTTTTCAATTTATTTTAACATCATGCAGTATGAACATCTTCTATATGGTCTAGTGTAGTGATGTAAGGAAATATTCCAATTAGATTAATATCATATGGTAAGGAAAACATCAATGTAGATCAACATCATGTGGTAATTAGATATGTCATATAGTTTAACATCGTGCATCATGGACATAAATTAATATGAAATTTATATTCATACTTTTAGGACTTGACCGATGAATATAGAATAAGAGGAAAACATGTTTGGGATGACACAAAACACCCGAGTTGATGTGTTCCACTATAGTGTTTCTATGTATAATGAGGATTTAATTTCTTTTCTAGCACGTTATAGATTCCCTAATTTTGTTGTTCATATCCTTTATGCATCACTATAAAGGTCAAACATATGTTTCCCCACTCTTATCCAATTTTCATGATAAATATTATTGATTTAATGTGTAAAAAGAAAAGATATAGGGAATCCATGTCCACTGGGATAATTGGTACACAATTTTAGGGACTCATCACCCAAAATATTGCGTCTTTGAATATGGAATATAGAAGGCATGTTGAGAATCACCTATAACACAATGAGGAGTTGGGAGATTGTTTAGTGTTACCAAGGCTCACAAGGATCAGTGATATTTTCCTATAAAGAGGTTATTACTATACATAGATGGTGAAATCCATTTTGTGTGGGTAGCGAGGTCATACAATGGTTCTAAGAACATTTTTAGAGATCCTTGATTGATTTTGAAGTCAAAAATTTCTGGGAAATGGGGTTGGATATGGATCATATTTTTTCTTGTAATGTTTCTAGAACCCGTTGGGATATTTATCTCTTAGTTTGGTTGCTCATTTAATAAAGCGTATTGTTTCTATCCATGAGGTGTGGGTCACCAAAAAGTTTAATAATGAGTGTTCTAATTTCATATTTGTTAAAGGGTATAAAACACGATGATATAACATCAATTGTGTCAAAACCACAAGAATAATATTCATATGGGGATTTATAATCATTGTCCAATGTACTTGGGTTATAATGAGAATATTGAAGAATCATGTCGGGGATGACCCAAAACATCCAAAGGTGTAGCATCTTGCCACTACAATGCCATGCCTTCCATGGACAAGAAATCAATTTTTACTATAATTATACATTTATTCAGTGCATAAATGCTCATATGTACAAGCCAAAGGCATACATTTATAGAAAAAAACATATATTTATTATGGGTATCCTATTCTAATGGCCCTGGTTTGTTTTTGGAAACCTAATACACTCCATATATGAAGTCTGTTTTATAAAAAAATTTATTTTCGAGAAGTGTTAGAGAAGAGTAAAACTTTATTCCACGCAATGAGAGTTTACTCGCAACAAGGAGATGTATAAAATGATGACTATAACATTGTCATGGAACAAGGACTCCAGTGATTGTAACATGGATTTTACCTAGGATATCATGTTTTATTTGGGAGAATTTTGTCTCATTAATTAATGCCCCAATTTCTTCTTCTCCTTAAAAGATAAATAGTTTATCAAGTAAAGTCTTGAATCTTACTCATGACTAAATTTGTATGTTTTCAACCAGAATTATTTATTATCTCTTTATATGGTAGTTTATGGTCTTTTTATTTGGAAAATTAAATTCTAAATTTTACAATCGTATTGAATTGGATAAAGTGTATACAATTTAGTGTCTTAAAAACATCGATATGGTATGGGGGAATGTAACAAAATTTATTAATTTGTAGAGTTAGGTACAATACTTCTCCAATATCTATATGAACGTAAGATGAAAATGATGTAAGTAATATATTGAGGTTCTCATTACATAATTAATGATCAAGGTCAATTAATATTGGGATGTTTCAGAAGACCATAAGATGATGTTATTATCCATAGTTATTTCCGGTTCCTGTGGATTAGAAATAACTTAATGAAGGTCCATGATGTCACTTGATGTTTGTGAAAAGGTCTTATTAATCACTAGCACTGAAAAATTGATATCTCCTTTCCATCCCAATATATAAGAATGGACTACATAAACTCAAGTAACTCAAGATATGATGATTAATTTTTGGATTAAGGTTCTTTAAAAAGGAAAAAATAACCTCATACTGTGGGTCACCATGGCCAGGCTCTTATGGTACTTCGATAAGGATTGATGGTGATTGATGTCTTTCTAGTTTTACAATTTTGTAGTTGGGTCAAATTATTTTTGTAGTTTTAATAACATGTGACCATGTCATTATCCATTATTTAAAATTTATTTTCTTGTAATTAAGATGATTTTCATTCCTTTATGATTGATGTTATACTGTAATAATGTGGTAAGGATGTGAAAACAATTCCATAAGTCATTGGGGAAACTTTTCTATGGTTAGGGGGAGTTAAATACTGGGAGAATAATTTATCTCTCAATATGATTATTTGTGGATATCCATATCGCAGAGCCCTTCTCCCTTATATTTATAATGGTTGAAAGTTATTCAAACATAGATATGACATTAGAATACAAAAAATCACAATATGACATTACCCACAATGTAATGTTCTATATGTCACTTTTTCATGTAGGTTAATGTCATGAGGCTCTGGTATTCAATGCATAGGCATTACCCATATGAATTTAGGGGTGTATTTTCACCAATCCATAAGTTATGGAAAATCCTAAGATTCATATTGTGGTTGTCACTACATATCATGCAATGGTGGGAATCAATCCCAATATAGTTCATTTTAGATTATTCCTTGTATAATTCTAATCAATATGCATGGATGGGTGGGATATTTCTTTTATAATGTATTTACCTAACAATTGGTGATCAAAAAATAACTATGATTCCCGTGATAATATAAATCAATAAACACATATATATCATTAATGATAAAAACTATATGTAGTAATTACCCTTATGAAGATGGGATAATTGATCATGATGAATATTGTAACTAGTCTAGAGAATGAAGATTAGGGAATCACTATGTATAATAATCTAATATGAATAAATACACATCTTGTTCATGGATGATAAAATCACTATGAATTCTTGACCCACATCAAGAGGGGGGAATTTTTTCCATTGACTACGAGTATTACAGATCTAGGAATAAATATGTATCATTTAAATAATACAATTAAGCCAACTATAGTTCTTGAATAACTATGTACTTTAAAATCATGTCGTATGGATGTATCCTAACCAACATAAAAATTTAATATTACAATTGATCCCAAAATTAGACATCATAGTGTCATTAAATATCATATTATGATAGAAATAAAACCATACACAGTTCATGAATTGAGGTCTGGTAGGAGACCTTCAATATAGAGAATGGTCCCCTCGAGTCTGGTCCATGGAAAAGAGATGTTTATGTCATGAATAATACAAAAATTGTAGAGGACATGTGGTGTACCATTTATGTGCTACCATATAGAACCATGATAACCCAATCATGAACGAATATGTAGTAGTCATATGGGGAATCTTTGCCAATATTTATATGATCATGTGAGATATGCTCGGTGGAAAAAAAGAAATGTAGAAGGTTCCTTTTACAACATAGATCTAATTAGAGAAAGGAGAGGGGAAGTTTTATCATGCAGTGGATGGTTAGAGATATAGGACTCAAGAATCCCTATATGTGTCATTGGAATAATAAAAAAAACAAATGTAGTTCTTTAAAAACCATAAAGTTCAGTGATATGTGGTGAGGACATCAGACATGTTGTTTAATATCATGTGGTGAGGATGAAGTTGACTTGACCAGTTGGAATACCATGGATGTGTCCCAAAATGGGGATCTAGGATTCAATACTTATCTTATGATAGACAGAAATAGGCCAATTTATGTTCTTGAAAAACCAATCAGTTTGGTTTTATATGGTGAGGATATCTACCATGCATCTTTACGCCATGTGTTAAGGATAAGGGTAACCCGATATGAAATGAATTCTATTGAATTTTCAATTATTTTTATGTATTGTGTCTAGGATGAAATATATTATTGTGAAGACCTATATTAGAGATATCTTATTCAATACATATAATTTTATGGCTAGAATCATGCCACATTTACTTAATAGATGGATAGATTCGATATAAAGGTCATACTCTTAGTCATATATAGGGGAACTTCATTTCTCTTATACAATGAACTTGATAATTTGTGAAGAATGTTTAGCGAGATGTTTTTTCATGGTTATTTTAATGACATTTGATCAGCAATTCCTCTGAATAATTTAACATCATGTGGTTAGGATGTATTCTTTATATTTTGACATCATGAGGATAGGATGTGATCTCTACAGTTTAATTTCTCATGGTCATGATCTGTTTTGTAATGTTTTACATCATGTGTTTAGGATTTGAGAAACTTTTTAATTTAATCTATTCATTATATGAGTACATTAGTATGGATTAATGGAATTTTTTTTAGGATGAGTCTGTGCATCTTAGGATCCGACATCAGGGTAATGTTTTAGCACTTTAACATCATTAAACAAGAATATGTTTTATACATTTTAATATCATGATGGTAGGATGGATTTGTGATGTTTATAATATCGTGACCAAAGACTTTTTTTGAAATTTGACATCATGTGACCTAGATGACGATAAATAAAGATTATGGATATGCATCATATTTCATAATAGAGATCACATTAATGGGAGGCATGAATCATTACCCGCCAATTTTATCTAGGGAGTAAGCTATATTTTGATAGACCATATGTATTATACAAGGCCCCTCACATTTACGATCCATCATTAGAGGGTTTTTTTCATGTTTCATTGGGGATCTAGATGAAAATACCATATATACTTGAATGAATGAGTGCTTATGAACTCATTAATATAAGGCACATGTGATCTAATTCTGATAGACTTCAAGGGTTCTTAATTTTCACACCCTTTTCTCAATTAGTGCTTCTAATTCATCCTACCAGTTATAAAATATATCATCATAAATGAGTGGTAATAAAATTTATTCAATTTTATAGGAACTGGAATTATATGTGTAACACTTCATTTATATTATACACCAGCTAATATAGATTTTCTTATGTAATTGTTCTTGTGGTGGTATGGTAGGTCCACACAACATGAAGATGATTTTATGAATATGAAAAATTTTACTTGTTTAACATGTTTTGAATTATATACTATAGTGTATAATTAAAGGATAGTAATTTTCCATTTTAAATTAAATTAAAGTGGGATGAGTGATTATTCTCAATGTTGTACTATTTTTAAAATTATATCAACTTTTTTGAATAGAATTTAGTGTTGTGGTTCATCAATATCATGTGATGGACAACAAACGCAAGAATGATATTGGACTTCCTAAACATGATGATATTATTCATCATGGAATCCTTGAATGGTATTTCATAATTTCATTTGGAAGACAATTCATTATAAATAAGGAGGTATATAATCTTTTTAGTCATGGATGGGGGATATGAATCCACAATATCCATTAACTATATTGGAAATGACATGGAATAATTATCTATATGTAGAAATAAGGGGGGGTTGATGGATGCTGTTTTTATGAAATAGATTTTGTGGTATATCTTGATGAATTTCATGTTGTCTTGTATCATTTTTTTTTCAATTAGTGACCTAGCCTCATTATTTGGTAGGAGAGTCTACTCCCAAACAGAAGAGCGCTACACAATACAATATCAAATTCATCCGTTATAGAATCCGTATCTCTGTATGTTATGTATATGATGAGCATCCATTGAAGCCTCACTTTTAGAGTGATATTTTAATTTGTGCCATCCCATTGGGTAAAGTTTGCTGCTCATTGTGGAATATATTTCCTTCAAGCCTAGTCTATCTAGAAAGTCTCATTTCATATATATTCATTTATTGACTCCATCCATCTAGGGGTATATATTGGTTCATCATGATATAGGGAGATGATGACATTAATTATTTTTTTATATCCCATATGGTAAATGATGACACCATCCATCGAATCATGATGCACAAAACCACCTCATACTGATCCATATTATCAAGAATTGTGGATACATTAGATTCTGCATCAGCACAAGAGTTCTATGTTTAGGAAACAATTTGTAGTTTAGAATAAAAAGGGATATATTCTATCATTACCCTAACATAACTAGTGATAGGTTTCAATTATTCCTTTTTTGTGGCATATTTTGCAACTATTTTAATTATCACACTTTTTAAATGCCCTTTTATGTTTAGGTAGTATATTCTTGGTTATAATCATAGTTCCATAAAAGTGTCCAGAGAATGGAATTTCATGTCATTATTCATTATCCTTCTAATAATGTCAATTATTATTGAAATATTATTTTTTTATATAACAAAATATTATCCCTAAGACAACCTAATTGTTATTAGGGGTTTCCATTCTTTTTTGGTATCACATCCATAGGAACCATCAAAATACATCTCAAATTTATGGGAGCATTCATGGGCATAGAAAACATCCCCATATAGATGTTCCATATCCATTGGATTATTTTCTAAAGTGGGAAATTTGATGCTAAACTCATTCCTGGCCTTCACATTCAATAAATTCTATGTCATATTTTGAATGTCATATTTATTTTCAATTGCCACCCATAATTCCAAATTCTCGAACAATACAGAGTGTCTCTAATGTAATTTATCAGTTAAATATGAGAGACTATGTAGTATTTGTGCTTCTACAAGTAATTCCTTGGATTTTTCACAAAATATATTAGTGTTTCTAGTTATTCTTAACATCTTAATATTTGTTATAAGCTCCAAAAATACTTTGGACAAAGTAGTGGAAAAAATTCTTTTAGCCTGCATCAATTTTTTTTGGTGATGAGAGTTCTGATTGATCATTCCCTTGAGGCCACATATAAGATGGATTTTCATTCCATTCACATGTGGGGTGATTACTAGTGTGTGCATAATGTAATGATTGGGACACTAAATTGATTCATGGTAGTCCTAATTCTATTAATATGTGACTCAAATCATTATTATATTGGGGAAGGGGATATATAGTATGGTCATGTTATGTATTAAATTTCGATTGTTTGATAGGTAACCTTGGATCCCCCAATTCTAAATGAGATTAAGAGGTGGAGAAATTTATATTACTAAACCAGTGTTTTAGGGTTTAACTAGATTACAAGATGTAAAACTAATTATCCTAGGAATTTCCTTAAAATTTAATTGAAAGCATATTTCAATAGATTCATCTTCAAACTGTGCTTCCACAACTTGTTGAAGGCAGTTTGAATATCTTAGAAGAGATCACACCAATGTCATGATTTGACCACCAGTTTATCAACACATCATTAATCAATTAATCTTAATAATATATTACCGAAGTGTAATTGAAAAGATTCAGTAGTGTTAACTAATGAAAATACAAAGGATTGATGAGAGAAGATCAACTATGGTGCTATAATAGAATTTTATTCCTCATATTTAGTGGTAATATATAATTTATTGTACCGTAATGACCCATAAATGAAGAAAATGGGTTAAAAGTACAATGTAGCATAGATTAATAGTAATTAGATCAGAAATATGATGTATTCATTTGGGAAGTGACGATTAGGGTCTATTAAATCGATGTACAATATAATATTCCCTTTATTTTTATAGTTACAGATGATATTGGAGAGCCACATTTGGAATTGCACATCTTGGAAAATAAAATTCATTCATAAAATTTTCAAATTATATATGTGAATAATTATTATTAGAGGGGTGAATTCTCATGGATACATACATGAATAAGAACTGTTCATTCTAAAACCCAATACGTTGTGAAACTACGTCGGCGTTCAGTCCAAGAAAAACTATATTGTTATAGGATATCACATATCAATGTAACTTTATAATTTCAACGTGAATACATTCCATTTCTAGATTCATGGAATTAAAAATTATTGGGGGTCATAAGTATTCCACTATTACAAGATTTACCTATATATGCTCATAGTTGGGGGTGGTGACGCCTTATTCGTAAATGAGAGGGGAGGTCCTATGGTCTTCTTCTTCATCATCATCCACATCTGATTAAGATGAGTAATTATTAGGTGTGGTAATTAATATCCTGACACCTACATCAAATTTTGGATTATAGATTCCATGGGAATGTAATATATCATCCCTTATTGGTGGAGTCATTATAAGGAGATTCTAATGTTGAATCACAATTACACTGTCACTAGGGATAGAGGGATCTCAAACATTGGGGATTATGTGTACATCCTAAATCTCATTTATGGTTAGCACATAATCACTATTGATTATACTCTATGTATTCATAGGGGAAATTGCTATAACGTTGGGGGTTGCAACCTGTATATTTTCATCGACCACTAGTTATTTTTATTCCCTTTAATTAAAGGCTGCTTCAATATATGTGGCCTTACAAGACTCTATGGGAAAATTTTCACCATATAGTATGCCTCAAATTCCATCAATGAGGTATTTCATTCATCAATGAAATTTTAAAGGTACTAACATGTGGTTGTGATGCTAAGGCCTTCCGAGAAAGACGTTGTATGATTTTTGTTGATAGATAAGAATGAACTCAGCATTATAGGTTAGATTCTAAAACTACACATTCCAAATTATTTTCCTGAGAGTTCCTTTATTACTATTATCACGCCCTTGAATTTCTATCTATATGGGAGCTTGATCTCTCCCTATATATACCAATAGATCAAGGGCCTGCATTAGGATAGATCATATTACATAACCATTTTCTATTATATCCCTTTGGATATCAACATTATGAATCTACCTAAAACATATAGGGGCCTGACATATCCATGAATGACCTATTCGTGATCTAGATTGGTAAATGATATAGTGAAATTATAAGGGCCCAACATTAAAAAATTCAAATCCTATTGTTTTTAACCAGAAATAACATTCGAGGATCTTTTAAGATTATATTTTTAGAGAAATATGAAAAATAGTTCAATGAAAACTCGTACATTACAAGTGGAACATATATGTATTATAAATATTTTCCACAGTATAATACACTATTTAATAAAAAATTCTTTCCCTTTTCTGAAAAATCTTCAAAATTATCTCCTTGATCTACTCATTTTCCTTACCTTTTCCAGCATAAATAGTTTGGAATAAATTTTAAAAACCAATTATGATCACAAAAACATATTATGGGATATAAAAATAATGGAAATATTCTGTTTAGAAAAAACATGAAAAAACATATGGTGTTTACAATTATAATAAATGTTTATTGAGAAATATGAAATAAGGAATATCCACAATTAAAAACACAAATTTGTTTAAATGAAAAACAATAAATCCCATAGGATGAAATTAGAACTTATTTAGGTGACCTAAAAAATAATATATTTACAACAATTGAAAAACAATTTCAATTTGAATAACAATATACTCGACATCTAATTATGAAATTACGGGCTTACCAAATTTGATATAGACCACCCATGATAAACTATAAATTTCATACCAAGAGATATATGGGAAACCCTATATTTTTTAGTAAAAGGCATTATTGGTGCTATCTGGGCCACCCTAAGATAAGTTTTAACATGCACTCCTGATCCTAATTGGGACACAAAATGTTATGATACAATGAGATTTCTTAGTTCTATATTGGAAACCCCATATATATGATATATATGGATGGTTTCATATAATTATCATCTAACATATATTTAAATAAACAAATCCATTATAAATCCAATTAAAAAACTCATAATACATCGATATGAAAAACACAGTCAGATTATAATATGCATTTCTTAAAAAAATTATCAATAATAAGACACCATTTTAATTGAAAACCCCATCTTAAACACCAAAATCCAAAAAACAATTAGGGTAGGGAATTAAAAATTATGAAAATAGATATTCATTCAAGGTTATATAGATATTAAATAATACTCAGGTGATCATAAAAGTTATTATAAATGGGTATTTTAAGGATGGAAAATTCCTTTTTTAACTTGTAAAAAAATCCATTCAAAACATATAAAAATATTATATTTGGAAAACATTGAATAAAATTAAATATAGACATAAAATTTATTTATAATTATTTTATGTCTATAAAAATGAACATATAAAATATTATCAAAATTGTTAACATGGAGGAAAAAAATTATAAATTAAATCATTTCAAAATTAAAAAGATATTATTTAATCAATGTGTCCCATATCACATTGAAATATTTTCATCAAATTTAAATGAAATAAATAAATTTTACAAAAATATAAATAAATTTCAATAAATAAATTCATAAACTAATATTTCATAGGTGGCTGTATATACAACTCATTAAAAAATATATGTGTATAATATAAAAATATTCTACAATTATAGGAGATTTTTTTGAATTATTACATTGAGTTTGACTCATCATGAATAATATTTAAATTTCACAATAATTAACATAGGGTTATCATAATGTTTCCACAATTCCATTTTCCAGTTTATTATTCCTTGTATATCACTCATTTTCAATTTATAATTTTTTTGACTATTTATGTTCACATAGTCTATAATAGTGGTCAAATCCTATAGTGATGTTTAGGGAGATAATGTTTTTGAGCCTCACTGTGTGAAATTATCTTGGTTTTAGTTTGTTTAACTCCCACATCTGGTAGTATCATTTGTTCACATTGAACATTTGGATGATATTCTGTACGTGTGTCAAAAATGACTTTGGTATGATGTCAATTGAAAAAGTTGTCATAAGACCATCATCATTGGAATAATATTCCTTACATAATAATCACTTTTATAAGTCAATTATATGTTTCCATAAAACTGTTACATGTGGATTTGACGAATGGACTATGTTAGAATCATGGAGATAGTAAATCATTCTTATTCATGAGTAACATTTACATTATAGAATGATCATTTTTTGAAATAACTTATTTCACAATTTATGTTAAAATAATTATTATAATGAAATTATTATAATATAAATAATTTAAATATACTTAAATAAATCATCTATGTGATGTGGGATGAAAAATGAATGACATTTCATTGTGGAAAATATAGTTCACAAGTACAAAAAACTGACGTTATAAATTTTCCTTGGTGGGAAAGATAAAAAGTAAAATGATATATTATATTTTAATAATGATAAATATGACATTAATATAAATAATAAAATCTTATTAAATAATTACTTTCAGTCTAGAGAGACGGTGAAGGAAATTGAATCACATCAGTTTGCGAGTTAGTTGTCCTCCTTATACATGGACGATTGATTGTTTTTCCATTTAATAGAGGTGGATATGAATTTTGGTTAGTATTTTAACATAATAACATATAAATATATTTTTTATAGTATAGTTATTATTTCCTAATGGATTAATAATATATTAATGAGTTTTATGAAAAAATAAATGAAACACAGTAAATTGAAATTGATACTTTTTATTCAAACAATCTAATTTTCATAACACCTTCGGATGACTAAGGGTGGTATTATGCCTAAAATAAGTTCTGTATAATGTTGGATTTTATTTTTTGAAGTTAATTGGGTAGATATTTTTTCAACCATTTAGGTTTTTGTGTACTGATAAAATATATGAATAGTGACCTTTTATAATAGAGTGGAGCAGCACTCAGGGAATTATTCAAAATATAGAGTTAATATAAATTAATTTTCTATTAAGAATAGATACAAACAGATTTATTTACAATATATAATGATTCATTGTATATATACCTCAATAAAATGAAAATTATATATTTTTTATTTTCTATTTTGGAATCCTTATCTTTTGGCATTAACCATTATTTAACCTCTTTTACTCTTCCTATGATAATAGTATTTTTACAAAATAAGGGCTAATATTGTTACTATAAATTTGAAAAATAACGATAAATGGATCATTGATGAAATTTAATACCATTTCCAAATACATTGGACTATTTCTATATTTTTAGTTATTTTATAAAATTTAATAAATTATTATTTATTTTAAAATATAATTGTTGTCAATTTAGATATTATACATATCATGAAAATTTAATAATAACATAAAATCATGATAAATTATAACCAATAATTATAAAACATTATAAAAGTTTAAATTAATTAGTTAAAATATTATAACAAATTATTTATTTATTCCAATTTATTTTAATATTTTTATATCCATTTACATTATATTTCCATTAATTAAATAATTAATATATCATTATTGTGTACCTTTTTACGATAAATATATCTTTCACAAAAATTATTAATAAATTATAATGATTAATATAAAAATATTATATTTCCAAATAATTTTTAGAGTTGATGATATATTCTAAATATCGCTACATTAATGATGTGATATTTATTAGAACATAATTAAGAAATCATTAAATATTCATTAAAATAAATTATTATATAGTGGTTAATGTCATCTGTGTGGCTACATCAGGTCATAAAATCGGCACAATGATGATTTTTACTATAAACATTCATCCAATAAAATTAGTATTTTTAGGTGAATTTATTATATTTATATTATTTTTTTAACTTAAATACTTGATTTACCCATTACCATTTTGAGAAAACAATTACAAAAGTTACTAATATTATTGTCCAAAAATAAAAGGAATCTATCTAATAAATTTTATATATTTTTATTAAAAACATGGAAATAATTTTTTAAAATAACAAATAGGTAATTTGTTAAAATTTACATAAAATTAATCTTGTTGACTTGACGAGAAAAAAGGTTTTTTAATGATAGAATGTTCAGAATATTGAACAATTTTATAACAAAATACAATGTGATATTGTTTAAAATGACCATAGATTAAATGATATAAAATACTTTTATATTTAAAATTTCAAACCAAAAGAAATATAAATTAACACTATATATTATTTGTATGAAAAATATATTTGTAATTAAAATTCAGAATTTTCCACCACTCATCAAAAAATGAAATTTTTTAGGAAAATTCCAAAAAATCAACCACATTAAATATTGATAATATAGTTTCAATCAATAAGTTTATTTTGTAAAATATAATTTATATAACTATTAAAATCTATATTTAAAACATGTTCACCATCAAAGCCAAGAAATATATCTTTTTATAAAAAATATAATTAAAGTAAATTTACATTTTTATTCTTATATTATTTCATGGAAACTCATTAGAGTGATGATAAACGTTAAATTAAATATATTATAAATTTCATTAATATAATCCAACAATTTTTTTATTTTTATTTTATACACTTTTAATCATTTCAATTTTTTTTAGAAAACTATTTCCTTTTTATTTCAAAAGGGTTTTATTATCATTTATATATAATTTGACACCAACAAAGTAATTTTATTTTAATATGTAAAAAATATTTTCCAAATTATATAAATCATGTAAATACCCCACATTATATTTACTAAGTTATAATTGAATCATTTAAAAAATAATTTTTAATTTTTCATGTATGGTAGATGTGGTATATTTTGTACTATATGTAACAGTGTCGATGCATTTTAAAAAAAAATTAATGTTAAATTCCCCCTAATTAATTTCATCCTATCAATTTAAGTGTGGTCTTGGAATATTGGGTTTGACCATGTAATATACCTTTATTTAAATAACACATTTGAATAAGGGTCAATAAAACATCCATCTAAATGAGAGAAAAAGAAGAACAAATGTCATGTGACGTAGCACATTATAGGATTCAATGTATGAAAACAAAGAAATTTAATAGAAAAATAACTCTAAATCACTAATAATGAGTGATAGGGAACATGATCATGGTAAATTTAACAATCAAAAAACAAAAAATCAATGATGGGTTAAAAATTAATTGATATCTTAATATTAAAAGTAAATAGATAATATATTTTTTATAAATATTAATTTCATAGACTTCAGGAATTATTTTAATTATTGGATTAGTAACATAAGTAAAGAGACAAACAAGAAAATAATAGATCTATGTTTCAATAAAATTCCATTAAAAACTCATATTTTCCTCCAAAAAATGAGAATATGAGAGAACATATTAACACTAAATAATCATATTTGAGGAATCAAAAAATCTACTAAAAAATATGTACTTATTCCTCATATCAATATACATTAACAAAAACCAAAAATTTTATGATTATAAAATATTATTATCTAAAAATAATAATCCTTTATATGATGCTAAACAACTTCAATCTAACAAAATTCACCAGTAACACCCAATGTCTGGAAAAAAT
Source organism: Viscum album (assembly GCA_963277665.1). NCBI lineage: Eukaryota > Viridiplantae > Streptophyta > Magnoliopsida > Santalales > Viscaceae > Viscum > Viscum album. The sequence continues at coordinate 1,138,383,763 of OY728166.1, forward strand.
ACATTAACAAATGATTTTCCTTTACTTTATAAAAACAATTATTAGTTATATTAAAACCCAAAAATAAATTTATCAAATAATCCACCAGGATAAATTTAATATTCATCTCTAAAAAACATCAATCACTCTTAATGTCTTATACCAAAATTCTAAGAACCAAAATTCCATAGTCCTGTTGTTGGTCAACCCATTCCATGAATAAAGTGAATAACCATAAAAAAAATTTCATCTAAAAAAAACTCCAACCTTAATTTCTAAAATAATATCATGTATTATTATATTTAACAATGAAAACAATGGATTACCTAAATAGTGATCCTCTATAAAAATAAAATTAATCACCAAATCACCAAATCAACCCAAGGATATCCATTCGATGAAAAACATATTCCAAAAGAAAAGTATTATTTATCCCCCAAATCATTTAATGAATGACCTTAATAAATGTGAGAGGTTTTCAACCATCCTCATGGTTTTCCTTTATCTAAGAAAATATTAATATAATCTAAATAAATTTCAAAAAATGTGAGAAAAATATTGAAAATTTACCATAATATTTTTTACCATCATGGTTTATCTTATAAATTTGATTTATAATCCCAAAATGTAATGACCCATAATCACTTAAAAAATGAGTGCCTCAAAAAAATTCACTACTCACCTTTTAATTTCCTAACATAAATCCATTGTTGTGGTTTTTATGAAATTTGTCTTAAGATCATCCTTAAAATTATAAACCCATGATGATTTCCAAATCACTTAACAATATTCATAATCTCTAATGTTTTATAAACCATACTATGATAGTAACTATATGGACCTGGATATAAACATTATGTATCACTGTGTTTATGAACTAGAATTCACATTCGATGATATTTTTAGTTTATTGTTTTAGATATTTTGCACAAAATATTAAAATGTAAACCCATGATTGAAAATTGTACACCTATTATCAGTTTCCATTTTTCTAAAATGTGAATCTATCTGAAATAATAATTTATATCCCTTTATGATAAAATATTCACAGTTATCCCCTTGATCTTATCCTTGTCTCGATTCTCCCATAAAACTTTTGGAAGACAATTAAAAAAACATGTGATAATCATAAAACCTACCAAATGGCTATAAATTGAATAGAAACTATTAGTTTATTAAAAACATGAAAAATATAATAAAATACACCTTTATCTTTAATGTTTTATGAGAATATGAATTAAATCATAATCATATTTGAAAATAACACTTTCTAATAAAATAAAATAAATAAAACCCAAAAAAATAAGTTGAGAGTACTTTAGGTGTCTTATATCATCATATAAATATATTCATTTAAAACACATCTTAATTGGAATAAAGAAATGTCTAACATACAATTATGATATTATGGGATTACAAGGAGCTATCTAGGACATCCCATGTAAAGATGAAATGAGATTACAAAAGTGATTTGGTCCACCAAATGTTATCCTATAACAGGCATTCATGAAAATATATAGTCTACCCCATGTTAAGATGACACGTGCATTCCCATCGCTTTATGAGCTACCACATGTTATGTCGTAATGGGATTTCATAATTGCATCTTGTCCACCCCATGAATATGATATATCAGGTATACCCATTTTATATAATTCTCAGGTACTACATCATTTATTAAACTCATTCAATATAAATACCATTGAAAATCTCAAATTAATCCCATATGAAAAATACATCTATATAATTACAAACATGTTTCTAAAAACATATTTTCATTACCAAAACACATTTTCTATGAAAAATCATATTATAAAAATATATTCGAAATATATGGAAATAAGGTATATTATTTAAAAAAGTTTTTAATCTTTCAAAGGAATCTATAAATTATATAACATCATGGTGGTGAAAAATTCATTATGGTTGCTTATAATAAATATAGACCATTCTTTTTGGTGATCTTCAAAACATTCAGAATAAAACACATAAAAATATTCCTTTAATTTTTTTTAAGGAAATTATAAATAGAAATAAATTGATATTTATTATCTTTTTTTATCTATATTAATGAAAATATAAAGCAATAACATGAATATATAGATGTAGGAAAAAATTGAAATTAAATTTGTAAAAATTTAAAAATAGATTCCTGAATCAAACTATCACATTCCAAATTGAAATATTTTTAATCATAAACCCCATGAAGGAATTCCATTTTAAAAAATACAATGAGATTAAATAAATTCATGTTATGATATATCACAAGAAGTTTTATATAAACCATATATAATAAGGTGGGTGTGTGACATCAAAATATGCCTCAATGGAAAGGGATTGATACGAAGTCCCTTACCTTGTATTTGACTCATCGTATACAATATCTATATTATTGAATAATAAAAAATGGAAAATAGTTAAATTAATGAGAATATGATTTAATTTCTTTTCTTTTGTATCACTTATTACCATGTTAAAGTAATAAGTTTGTTATTTATGATCACATTGGATGTTTTGATGATATTTGATACGTGAATAAAAAAATTGATATGATGTCAACAGTCAAAGTAGTCAATATTAAATTATCTTTTGAATAATATTCAAGACATAATAATTTTTTTATATTTCAATAATACTTTTATATTCATCCACTATAAATGGATATGAAGAATGAACTATGATACAATCATGGAGATTGTAAGTTGTGTGTACACATGGGTATCATTTCCTATTTTAATGATCATTATGAAAATAAATTATGTATAAATTTATCATTATAAATGATAACAATAAAATTTAAATCATTTAAATTTAGATATATATATTATCCATGTGATTTGGTTATGAAAAACGAATCATATCCCTTTGTAGAGGTGATAGTTTAACATAGGCACATACGACATTAACAATTTTCAATTCACTGAAAGTAAAGAATGTTTATGATATAGTAAATTTTAATAATTTTAAATATGATTTGGATATAATATATATACTATAATTACATCATTTTAAAATTCTAGAGTGGCGGTGATGGGAATAAAATTACATCGTTTAACATGGAGGGAGTCTGTCGTACATAAGAACGAAAAATTAGTTTCTAATTTGATGGTATTGGAGATGGATTTATTTGATGATATTGAAATAATAATATATCATTATATATAGAGGATATTAAAATAATTATTTAATCTGTGATTAAAATGATCTTATGGACATGTAAGATGAAAAAAATATGAACACTTAATTAAAATTTATATGTTTTTATCGGACAATATACTTTTCATAACACAATAAGACCAATAATAATTGATTAATACCTATAACAAGTTATCTATAATGTGGGGAGGTATTATAGGAATGTATTGTTTCAAATTCTTGATGAATAAAATAGGTTTTGAAGAGTAGATAAAATATATGACGAGGTGACCTTTTAAAATTTACGGGAGGGGCACTCCATTAATGTATCAAAATATTAAATTAATATAATTTTTTTTATTAAAAATGTACCCAAACAGATTTATTTAGAATATAGAATGATTTTTTTCCGACATAACTTCTTCCAATTAAAATTATATATGATATGACTATTTTTATTTCTTATATTTTGGTTTTGAACGTTTTCTATCATCTTTTACTGTTGTTGATATAACATATGTTTTTAAAAATTATTGTTTAATATAGTTACTATAAAATAACAAATGATACATAAATATATCAATATTTAAATTGAATATATTACCCAACAATCATTCAAAATTTTAAATCCGTAGGTAATTTATATAACATAGTAAAATATTATTTATTTTAAAATACCATAATTGTCAATTTTGACACAATTTATTACAAGACTATTTTAAAATACCATTTAAAGATATATTTTTAAAAAATTCATACACAGAAATAACATGAACAATTAATCTATAAAATTATTTTATTACATTATTTATTTAAAATTATATTTATTTTAATTCTTTTATTATAATATAATTTATATTTACATTAATGAAAAAATTATTGTATCATCGTTGTGTACTCCTTTAGGGTAACTATATCATTCCTAAAAATATAAAAAATTAAATAATAAAAATAATGATTATTTAATTACTACTTTTTGTACTCTAGTATTTCTTCTTCATGTAGCTATATTATAAATGATATAAATATAAGAACAAAAGTATGACAACATTGACGTTTACTTAAAATAAAATACTATACAAGGATTGAAGTGATCCAAGTGTTTCCACTAAGTCAAAGAATCAGACCAAGGATTATTTTTCATTAAAAAATCATATAATTACAATCAAGACAAGACTTAAGGTAATTTCCCAATATTTATCATATTATATTTATTCATAGTTACTCGATTTATCCTTAACCATCGTAATAAAACAAATACTGATGTAAATATTCATATTGTCGAAAATTAAATGGAATTTGTTTTAAATTTTAACCATTTATTATTAATATATGATCCTTTTTCAAATTTTAAAACAAATAATTGGGAAATATTAATTTAAATGTTATTTCATATATAAAATGAGAAAACGGTTTTTAGTAGTAAAAACATTCAAAATATTGAAATTATATATATATAGATTCAATGTGAAATTTATTCAAATTAACTAAAAAGAATTTAATGATATAATATTTAAATAATAATTATTTTAAATTATTCATAAATATATTTTAACACTAAAACTTATTAATATGGAAAAGTAGTATTCAATTAAAATTTAGAATCTGTTAGTATTCATCAAAATATGAAACATATTAGAAAAATACCAATAATTAATTCAATGTAAATATTGTTTTTTCAATTTCCACTATTAATATTATTTTGTAATACTTAATATATACACGTTAAAAAAATATAAAACAAGTGTGCCATCAAAAGGAGACAAAATTTCTTTTTTTAGAAAAATACATCGTTTACAAGTAAAATAGAATTTATTCTTAAATCATGTTTATAAAACACATTGGAGTAATGTTTAAAATTAGATTGAATAAATTATAAAGATATTTATTACAATACAATAAAATTTATTTTATTTATTTACATGTTTAAAACCCAAATTTGTGTATTTGAATAATTTTTTTTAAAAATGATTACATTTTTTTTAAAAAATGGATTAATTATAATTTTTGAATAATTAGACACAAAATAATTCATTTTATTTAAATGTTTAGAAAAATAATCATAATTCAATATATTTATTTCACACTCTCCATTATAAGAAAATATTATAACGTCAACATTTTAATAAAAATATTTAAATATTTATTCTTGTTTGATGTGGTTAATTTTGTATTCTAAATAACATTATCCTTCCTTTTCAAAAAACATGGATTGTTACATACATGGAATTATGATTCAATAGTGTCCACATGAAATTTTTTTCTATAAATACTATTATCCCATATCCTTATAGGATTTAGATGGACCTAAAGAGTTCCTATCTAAGTTTTATTGTGTGATGGATCAGATTTAATATCGAGAGATCAGTTTAGATAGCTACTATCTATTTCATAATGTTGTACTTTTTAAATAGAAAATGGTAGTTCCCCATGAGATTTTGATTATTACTCCGTGACTCAATGTAATTGGACATTGAGGAATTGAGTCTGTGCACTTATTTAACGGTTAAGGGAGTATATTCTACTTTTGGAATAGGTCATGTTGGTCATCCCCATTGTCAGGGCAGATCAAGGAATCATTAATTGTTTAGATGATCATATATGAAGACTCTTCATGGATGACCAGTATAAGGTTCAGAGATATCTCTAATCCATTTTTGGGATTTATAGAGTTCATTCATATGGTCCTCAACTACATATACGTCTTATGTGGGGGTGTGATGAAAATATTAGGTCTGATCACACTTGTGGTATCCTTTGTATTTGAGGCTCATGTGACTTCATCCTCTGGGTCCCCAGTCAAGCACAATGAACTCATAATAATAGGGATAATAACCATTAGAGAAGTGTTTTACCAACAATATCATGACAATAAAACCAAAGAAGGGATCTTATTGTTATTATGGTTCAAATATTTGGGCGGTTCCCAGGTTTCAGATGTTGTTGTGATGACATATGAAAGATTTAGATCTTGTATCAACGATTTATAAAAATCATCCTCTCCTTTCACATCCTAAGTATGATTGTCATTTCCAAAATTTGTAGGAATATTTTTTGTCACCTCCCTGTGTGATATGATTTTTAAGGTTTTTACAACTATGATCATAGGGTAGCATGCATTCACTCAACTGTCTTTCAAATAGTCCATTTGTAGAACATCTTCCCATGCTAAGACATTAATGTTTTTCAACCACCATCTTCTTCTATTTGGAATATTGTTACACTAGTCACCTATTCAGTGGTGTTTCCCAACATCACCAACATGGACATAATAATTATTTCTAATATTTGATATAATTGGTATGATTTTCTATTTTTATGATTATAGTCTCATACCCTTATACACATGTTTATCATTACGTGTGTGCATTTTTTTATCCTTAATGATCCTATGAACTCACCCATTTTAATATTTTCTTCTATAGGATATAATGATATGAATTGTGTTTGATTTTTCGAAGAAGAGATAAATTCATGAATAAACTTGTGGGATATAGTTTTTCTCACTTATGTATCAGTATTTATGTTTCCATGTATTTAAAGGAACTAGAACAATTTTGATATTTTGGAATATTTTTCTACAATGTCTAATTATTCTAAAAAAATTGATGTAATGATTAAGGTATATCAATAATTGGTCAGTATTGTTTGAATAAGTGAAATGTTATAGTTAACTTTTTGAAGTGAATATGAGAAAAAAATTTGTGAGAACCTAGTAGACTTGATTAGGGATAAGTAGAAGGATAATGAAATGTATTTGAAAATGAAATGGAATTTTGGTGAAGAATAGAGTGTGTGTTTTAATATTAAAACATACCACATTGGATACTACAAGTGTATGTCTCTCTTGAATAGGTGTTCCTAGGGGTAACAACTCTATCATGTTGTTCCCATTCTGACTCAGGGTAATCATATAGATGACAATAGGCCATGCTGGATACAAATATTAGCACTCCAAGGGGATAAGATTTAGGACATCACAAACTCTTCATGAAACATTATGAAATCTTTATATAGATGTTTTTTATGAATACTGTAGGATAAATATAATGTGTCATTGATTAAGGAATTTTTCATATGTTAGATATCTTATTTGTCATTTTTCATGATTATATGGTTACTTTTAATGATAAATATTTCTTATTATATGATATTGGTTTTAGTCATTTTCTGGAACCTGAAGGAACTGCACTATTGGTGATTGAGACATAAAATGAAATGATTTTCCTACTATGAAATATAATTTTATGGGAGTTGGAATGAAAAATATTGTTGTTATTCTCACATAACTTTCTCAATCTATGAATCAAAGTGAACATCCAAAATAAAAATGGATTAAACAACATTCTGTCGAGAATTTGTTATGAAAAAGTTCACCTTTGCTGAGAGGATCTATTTATCCACTTGTTACTAAAAAATGGTTCTGTTCTACTATTATGATACTCTTTATTTATCAATGTTCATAGCATGAGAATTTCATTCTTGGTGATTATTGGTTATAAGGCGAAGAAGATTGGCGGTGGACTGTAATCTATATTATGAGGCTGCAAGATGAGATCGAATCAATGGTTTCATATGAGTTTAAAAACATATTTCCCAATAATATCATCCCTTAAATAATTTGTACCAATATAAAGGAAGATTTTCTTGAGTTTAAAAAAATGGATGATGTGTCTTTTGGAACCTATGAGTCTAATTTCATGAGCTGTTGGTGGTATGCTTCAGAAATTATCATCAAACCTGAATGAAAAGTTGACAGGTTCTTCAGTGTCTTCAATCCATGTCTCAGAAGGGTGTTTCCCATAAAAGACATTAGTATATGTGATGAAATAATGGGCTGTTCAATCAATGTGGAAATGGAGGTGGGAGTCACGTATCAATGTCAATACTTTGGTAAGAAGATGAAAATAGAATTTAAATGAAACTCTAAAAACCACAGAGAAAGGAATATGAACATTCCTACATACTCTATGTGAGGGATGAATAATGTATGAAACTTACTTTGACATTTCTAATTAATGTTTCAATATATGAAGGGAATCCTATGAGGAAATTCATTGATGAGGTAATGGTAATATATTAGATCTAATGGAGAAAAAGCCATGCATAATGGACCTCCCATGTTTTAATGCTTCAAATGTAAGAAGAATTGGTATTATATTAACCACTTCCCACCACATGGTAAGGTGTTGATGTATGATTTCAACAACCACTTAAGCTTATGGACCATGGAAAATATCATGAAATTGCTATATATGATTTGGGATTCGATGACAACATGATTAAAGGTATACTTACCATCCACTCCTCAAACGCTAATGACATATTTGATTCTGGATCTATCCACTACCTCGTTTCATATATATTTATATAAGGGTGTTTAGATTCCTCCAAAATTATTATAAGATGAATTCTAATTTTAATCCCCTAATGGAGAGATGATTTCATCTGAAGCATGTGATTCCTCTCCAGTTTTAGTTTATGGGAATGTGATTCTGGGGAATCTTCTAATTATTCATTTGGTCAAATATCATTTCATCTTAGGAATGGATTGTATTTCCATAAATAAATCCCACAATAATTTTCAAGGAAGGGAAGTTATGATTAATATTTCAAACCATCCTATCATCATCCATCAATCGTATGATAAATATGAACTTCATAAGGGGATTACATCTACAGTATGGATCTTAATTCTTATTCAAAAGGGTTCTCAAACTGAAATGGTTGTGGAAAATATTGCCCTCAATGATATGACTTATGTTTTGGAATTTGGGGATGTCTATCCAGAATATTTTCCTAGTCTTACACAATATCGTGATGTTGAGTTCATGATAGAACTCTTATAAGGTTTGACACCAATTTCAAAGACACTTTATATGACTGAGAAGATTGAGTTACTCGAGTTGAAGATTAATCTCAATGAAAACCTTTATAATGGATTCATGTGGCCAATTCTGTCACAATGGGGTGCACCAGTTCATTTTTGTGAAAAAGAAGGGCTGACCAGTGGGACTCTTCATTGATTATTAGGAGTTGAACAATATCAAAGTCATGAACAAGTATCATCTTCCCAATATTAATGATTATTTGATCAATTTCATGGATCTCAATAATTTTCATTGATTGAACATCATTATTCATTTCATGAATTTATTGTAAAGAATAAGATATACCCAATAATGAATTCAATATAAAATTTTCTTATAATGAATATATAGTTATCCCTTTAGGTCATACTATTTCATCTACTAACAACACAGATTTAATAGATAGTTTTTATTTTTCATAACTCTACTAGTTTATGTTAGTCTTTATAGATGATATTATTATATATTAAATTATTATTGAAGAGAATGATGATCACCTAGGAAATTTACTAACGACCGTAACAAAGGATAAATAATATGAAATATTTAAATACTGTTATCTTTTTCTGTAAAATGTTTCATTTTTGGATCAGATAATCTCAATAAATGGTATAACAGTATATCCATCATAGACATAGTTTATTGAAAGGTGGTCTAAACCAACCAAATAGACCGAGATACATTGCATTGTTGCTTTATATGGATATTTTCCACTGTTTGTGGATAATTTCCTTGTATTATGTAATCATCTAGCCAAGTTAACCTGAAAGGGGGTTTAGTTCTGTTGGGACCACATTTTATATAAGGTTCTATTTGTTGTCAATGGTTGTTAATGATGATTAGAATAAATGAGATCAAGAAGTACTCCATTGAAATGGAGGAATGGAAATTCAGATTATTGTTGTACAGATCATAAGTTCAAAGAACATGTGTCAAATGTGACACATTGTTTACAATAGTGAAGAATGGTGAGGTATAATCCATCTGAGGATGATTAAAGAAGAATGGGAATATGATGAAGAACATGAAATTCTTCATGATTTCATAAAAACCATGTCAATGCCTACATGAAGGATTGAATCATATGTTTTGCATGAAGTAAATAATTATGGTTGAAGAAGAAGACAGTGTGGAAGGGATTGGAATTCTGAGATGGTCATGCACATCACATTGTCTCAAAATATGATCACGCTAATGCTGTTCCACCAATGGATATATATCATGATAGAAGAGTTTGTGATGAAAGTAGACGAGTTGTTGAAGAAGCCATATCACAGATAAAAATCATTCTTGAAGTGTTATGATTGTTGACAAAGAAAACAAATGACCTAAAAATATGTTGAAAAAGGAGATTTCATGGTGGACAGTCGAGTTCATGGGATGTTGTTAACGATCCATGTTTGATTCAATAACATCGACAAAGGAATGGATGGTCTGAAGGCGGTACAATAAGTGAAAATTAAAGGTGGCACCGTTTTCCAGTGTTTGCCATATTCTTTGGTCCTGAAAATCAAAAAATGGAGAAAAGTGGTTTTGGAAAAGGGACTTGCGCATCGTGTACTTGAAGGAAAGGGAACTTGCACGCCAAGTGTTTTTCAAGATCAAATCATTGAAAAATGGCAATGGAAAGAGGGTCGTGCAAGTATTGGGTTGGTCGCGCAAGTGACCTGTGTGCCATGAAGAGACTCGTGTGCCGGTGCCTATGAGGATTGGAAACTTGTGCACCTATTGTTTTCCAAGATTCGAACTTCAGAATATGGAAATAGAAAGAAGGCCGTGCAAGTATTGGTGTGGTCACACAAGTGAGTAGTGCGATAGAGGCTAGGGCGGATGAGCTGCGCGCCGGAACCTGCGCGCCAAGGAAAGACATGTGTGCCGCCACTTAGGGTATCCGAATTCCTATAAATAGAGGAGAACTCCACCTCATTCATTACGAAGTTCAAGACTTAGAGATTGTTCGAGCTCTCATCGTGCAGGTGGTTGAACCGCACAAGTGGGAGTTGGGTCGTTCCAGTAGAGGATGCACGACCAAGGTGATTTGGGAGAGAAAGGAAGTGAGTTGCGTAGTGTTGAAGTTGGAGGAGTCGGTGTCTCGAAGGTGGTTTGGTGATACCTGCCCGCCAGTTTGGACTTGTACACCGAAGACTTTCGTGACGTATTGGTACTTGTGCGTCGGGCTTGGAGAAGTGCGCCAGGTGCTGTTGGGGTACGCCCGTCTTTTTGGAGCTGCATGAAAGACGAAAGACTTCTCAATATCTTCAGTGGAATAGATGATGTATTCATTTGTGAAGACGAAAGAACAGTGAACAATAGAAGAAGACTGGTTCATGAAACTAAACACAAATCTACACAGAAAGAGGGGAATATATCAATACAGTCATGTGCCGGTATTGAGAATAATGAAAAGAGAAGAAGAAGATTTAGTGCATTAAATTATTGCACTAAAGAAGAAGATTGAATACAAAAGATCATCATTTTAGTACCTTGATGTAATAATTTTCTCACACTGAACAAGAGAAAAAGACATCAATGAAAATCTATTAAAGATACCTTCACGTCTATAAACTGAGTGGGACTTAACCAAAGGCATTGAGCTAGGGGGAGTCAACGGGAGTGACCTGAGGGAAGCAGTGAGCTATATCTGAACCTTTGTAAAGGCAGTGAGCCTGGGATAGATTGACTATTCCTAATCCTTTGTAATCCATAGCAAGTTAAGTATAGTGGAATTTGGTACGACTAGAAACTTGTCGGTGTATTCTCCTTGGACGTAGCCCTTAGTGGTGAACCATGTAAAAATTGATGTGTCATCTCTTTGCATGTTAATGTTTCATTGCTGATCATATCCATCATACATGTTTAAGAAGATCCTGCCAACGTGGGAACAAGATCTACAACATTAAAAAGAAAAACATGACACCCTGATTCATCCCTCCCCTCTCAGGGGGTCCCGGGGACCTACAAGTGGTATCAGAGGCAGGTTCACGTATGTTGGATACTCTAAAGTAATTCTATTCAGAAGAGGATTTGAGTTTCTCTCCTAAAGTCAACAATGAAGTGAATTCTTGATGAAGATTTAGTCATTTCTGAGAAAAATCCTACATCTAGCAAGACCATTACAAAGAGGAAAAAGAAAGATAAGAAGCAGTTGAAGAAGTCCCTCATATCCAAAGGAAATGCAGTGTCTAGTTCTCCATTCCCTTCCAATAATGAAGTAATATCAGTTTTGGAAATTATGGAGCAGGTGGATTAGGTCCCTAACATAGGAAAGGAAGAATCTTGTATCCCATGTGATCATGTGAAATTAATAAGCTATCTGCGTGATATTCCTAAAGAAAGAGTTGATCCTGTTTTTAGAATATTTCAATGCATGCAGGATGAGATAAATTGATTGGAAAGAGAAGTTTATAAATTGGAAAAGGGATTAGAAGCAAAAATTATTGAATACTTAAATCTCACCAAACAGATTAAAGTCATTGAAGAAATAGAGGGAGTCAATAAGACTCTAAATGAAAAGTTCTATGCGCTTGAAGCCGGGATGAAGAAGTGCACATATGTCAAGAGTTTTTTTTGGAAGAAACTTCCAAAAGATTCAAGGAACATTAATCTTTGATACAAAACAATGTTAAGATGCATAAAGTTGAAGTTGAAATATTGAAAAGACTTGTGAAGGGAAGATGACCATGATTGAACATCAGAAGATCATCCTCAATATTTAAAGTCAAAAATTGGAAGCCCAACTAACAAATCTTGAGAAGACACATGTTGAGGCTTCACAAAACAATGAAACAGAATCAGTTGTTGCTGGTACTCAATGCTCTCTAGAAAATACTGAATCTGAAATGCCTTCAACTGGTGACATGAAGATTATGATAACTCTTGATCATCCATCTCAAGAAACAATATCTGTTGCTATTCAATGCACACAAGAGGATTCTAAATCAAAGATACATCCAACATGTTATAAGAAGATCATGACTTCACTCATAGATCTATCACAAGAAACTGAGAATTTTATGGTACCATCCAAACCATCTTGTACTCAAGTTTCTAAATATGTTCCCACAATCAGGGCAGGCTGGAAGAAAAATTGTAAACAAGTATGGATGAGGAATGGTGAGGAGATAAGACCTACCACCATGGATAGGGTATATGGGATGAAAAAGGAGAAAGTTGGTTCCTCAAATAGAGAACAAAAAAATAATAAGAAGGCCCAACAACCTCATATAGAAGATACAAAGAAGAATAGATTTGTGGGTCAATGTTGGTGCTTCAATAGATTTGGGAATTGTGCACTGAATTTTTGGTACACTGCCTTTCATGAAAAATCACAAAGAAACACTATATCAAAGAGAAGAAATTTAGAGAAGAAGAAGCAACATCTGTAGGTTTAGAAGCATCTGTTTATAGGAAAGAGATTTGGAATTCTTGATTACATCTGTGATGTATGCAAAGACAGTGGTCACAAGGTAGGTACATGGCCATCTCAACATGCTTTTAGTGCTGATAAGAAAAGAAGACCTCCGATGATGTCTAAGTATGAAGACAATACATTGGGATGAAATCAGAAGAATATTGTGAACACACATTTCCCCACGAAGATCTCATTTAGGGAAGATGAGAAGACCCAAGATTTTATATACATGAAATTAAAGGGCCAATCATCCAAAAGGAAAACTAAGTGGGACAAAAATCAGATGAACCCATGTGGAAGATCCAAACCAACTGCAACAGTTCGAAATCACTTGTTTGACATTTGGCTAGAATATTTGAAAAGAATTAGGAAACTAAAATATGAAAAGGCCAAGGATGTTGATAAAGTAAAGGAAAAACGATCACATGATGAAGACAAAGTGCATGAGAGATTTCAAACCAAGAGAAAAACATGTGTCAAAGAATTTCTGTGTGAGGGATGCAAGAAATCTGGTCACATTGCAAAAGGATGTCTAACCTTAATACCAGAGCAAGAAGAAGTCCTCAAAAGGAGCAATAATGCGTCATTCAAAATGGTTATTAAGCAGAATAATTCACCATACCATGTAGAAGAAAATGTGAAGGAACCCATTCCAAACCAACACACATCAGAACATATGTTCAAATGTGCAGACAGGAATACTGGGGTGAACAGATGAACTTTATTGAGAAAAGAACCACAAGCATGCAACTTATGTTGATGAAGCAAGGAAGAACCACCTTATTCCCTAATGCTCTCAGGGGAGAACCTGAGAAGTAGTGAATGCTGTCAACTCTTGAAAGCTAAGATGAAGAAGTTTCCATCCTTGGATGATTCTTCAATTGATATTCGAAGATTAATAAGATTAAGGATCACTCTTGATGAATATGATGAGGAGTTTTTCCCTTCAGGGGTGAAAATGAAGAAGATTCCAAAATCATTGTTTCAATCTGTATCAACTCCGGATGGTATTAAATGAAACTAAAATGAAAATTTCATGAAGAACATGTCATTGGTGAAGGTATGTCATTTATCAATATTTTAACCTTGGTTACTCAAAACAAAGATCATTCTACAAAGGGGGTGAAATTTTTATTGATTAGTGACATAAAAATAATGGAAGTTCCCCAAGGCCACTTTTACTGCTAATTTAAGTTTTATGTTTTTGATCTGTTTGCTGATGTGAGTGCAGGAGTGTTTAGGTTGATTATTCCATATCAAATTTGATTTCTTTATCCTAAAATGAAATTGGTAAAACCTTGAAGAGAAAATACATGTGTTCTCATCTCATGTGGTATCATGGTCTGTGAATAATGGACAATCTTGTTTTCTAAATCAAATCTTCTTGTTTTCTACATTGATCATTGCTCAAGTAGACTTAGAGTGAAATGATTAATGAAACATTTCTTAATTATAGATTAATACACTCCCTATCACGAGCTTTTTATTTCATGTTAATAAGGGGGAGATAAAGTGAAATGAACGTTTGAAGTGAAAAGTTGATTGAAGAGAAGATTCTCATTTTGACATTGATAAATTCATTTCAGAACATATGTAATGTATTGAAAAAAAAATACAAAGGGGGAGATTGTTGGGACCACTTTGTGTATAAGGTTGTATTTGTTGTAAATAGTTGTCAATGAAGATCAATATTAATGAGATCAAGAAGTACTCCAATGAAATGGAGGAATGGAAATTCAGATATTTGTTGTATTGATCATAAGTTCAACGAACATATGTGAAAGGTGACACATTGTTTACAACACTGATGAATGGTGAGGTATAATCCATCTGTGGATGATTAAAGAAGAATGGGGATCTGATGAAGACCATGTAATTCTTCATGATTTCATAAGAACCATGTCAGAGCCTACATGAAGCATTGAATCATATGTTTTTGATGAAGTAAAGAATGATGGTTGAAGAAGAAGACAATGAGGAAGGGATTACAATTCTGTGATGGTCATGCACATCACATTGTCTCCAAATATGATGATGCTAAAGTTGTTCTACCAATGGATATATATCATGATATTGGAGTTTGTGATGAAAGTAGACGAGTTGTTGAAGAAGCCAAATCACAGATAGGAAGCATTCTTGAAGTCTTATGATTGTTGACAAAGAAAACAAACGACATACAAATTTGTTGACTAAAGAGATTTCATGTTGGCCTGTCGAGTTCAAGGGCTGTGGTTAACGATCCATGTTTGATTCAAGAACTTTGACAAAGGAATGGATGATCTATAGGTGGTAAAAAAACTGAAGATACAAGGTGGGGCCATTTTCTAGTGTTTGCCATATTTTTTGGGCCTGAAAAACAAAAAATGGAGAAAAGTGGTTTTGGAAAAGAGACTTGCATGACCTATAATTTAAGGAAAGGAAACATTCGTGCCTAGTGTTTTTCAAGATAAAAACATGAAAAAATGGCAAAGGAAATAGGGTCGCGCAAGTATTGGTTTGGTCACGCAAGTGACCTGCACGCCATGAACAGACTTGCATGCCGGTGCCTATGAGGATTGGAAACTTGTGCATCTATTTTTTTCCAGATTCTAACTTCAAAATATGGAAACAGAAAGAAGGTCACACAATTATTGGTGTGGTCGCACAAGTGAGTAGCGTGACAGAGGCTAGGGTGGATGAGCTGCGCACTGGAACCTGCATGCCAAGGAATGACGTGTGCGCCACCGTATAGGGTATCCAAATGCCTATAAATAGAAGAGAACCCCACCTCATTCGTTACAAAGTTCAAGAATTAGAGATTGTTTGAGGTCTCGTCGTGTAGGTTGTTGAGCCTCACAAGTGGTAGTTGGGTCACACAAGTAGAGGCGACGCTCCCAAGGTGGTTTGAGAGAGAAAGGAAGTGAGTCACACAGGTTTGAAGTTCAATTAGTCGGTGTCTCGTAGGTGGTTTGGTGATACCTGTGTGCCTGTTTGGAATTGCGTGCTGAATACTTGCACTCCATCTCGGGAGTTGCATGCCGGGCTTGGAGAAGAGCACCAGGCGTTGTTGCGGTATGCCCATCTTTTTGGAGCTACACCAAAGCTGAATGATTTCTCAATATCTTCAGTGAAACAGATGATGTATTCATTTGAGAAGACGGTAGAACAGTGAACAAGAGAAGAATATTGGTTCATGAAACTAAACTCATATCTTCATAGATAGAGGGGAATATATCAATACAATCATGTGTCATTATTGAGAATCAAAGGAAGAGATGAATAAGATTCAGTGCATTCAGTTATTGCACTAAAGAAGAAGATTGAATACAATAGAGAACTTACTCAGTACCCTGATTTAAGCATTGTCTCATGCTGAACAGGATACAAAGACATAAATGCAAATCTATTGATGAGACCTTCACGTCTATAAACTGAGTGGGACTTCAAAAAAGGCAGTGAGCTAAGGGGAGTCAACGGGAGTGACCCGAGGGAAGCAGTGAGCTATCCATGAACCTTTGTAAAGGAAGTGAGCTTGGGACAGAGTGACTGTGCCCGAAACTTTGTAATCCACAGCAAGTGAAATATAGTGGAATTTGGTATGACCAGAAACTTGTCGGCGTATGCTCCTTGGACATAACCCTTAGTAGTGAACCAAGTAAAAATTGTTGTATCATCTCTTTGCATGTGAATGTTTCATTGCGGATCAGATCCATAATACAGGTTTAAGTAGTTCCTTCAAATGTGGGAACATGATCCAAGACATTAAAAAGAAAAAGTTGACACCCTGATTCACCCCACCCCTCTTAGGGGGTCCTGGGGTCCTACAAGTGGTATCAGAGGCAGGTTCACATATGTTGGATACTCTAGAGTTATTATATTCAGAAGAGGATTTCAGTTTCTCTCCTAAAGTCAACAATGAAGTGCATTCCTGATGATGATTCAGTCATTTCTTGAGAAAAAGCCTACATCTAGCAAGACCATGACAAATAGAAAAGAGAAAGAGAAGAATCAGTTGAAGATGTCCCTCATATCCAAAGGAGATGTAGTGTCTAGTTCTCCATGCCCTTCCAATAATGAAGAAATATCAGTTTTGGAAAGTATCGAGTATGTGGCTTTGGATCCTATCATAGGAAAGGAAGACACTTGTATCCCAAGTGATCATGAGAAATTAATAAGCTATCTTCATGATATTCCTAAAGAAATAGTTGATCTTATTTTTAGAATATTTCAATTCATGCAGGATGAGATCAATCGATTGGAAAGAGAAGCTGATAATTAAGAAAAGGTCTTGGAAGGAAAAATTATTGAATACTTAAAGCTCACCAAACAGATTAAAGTCATTGAAGAAATAGAGAGAGTCAATAATACTCTAAACGAAAAGGTATATGTTCTTGAAGCTGAGATAAATAAGTGCACTAATTTCAAGAGTTTTTGTTTGGAATAAACTTCCAAAAGATTCAAGGAACTTTAATCTTTGTTGAAAAACAAAGTTAAGATGCATGAAGATAAAGATGAAATATTGAAGATGACATGTGAAGGGAAGATGACCATGATTGAAGATCAGATGATCATACTCAATATTGAATGTCCAAAATTGGAAGCCCAAATGACAAATCCTGAGAATACACATATTGAGACTTCATGAAAGAATGAAACAGAATCAGTTACTGCTGGTACTCAATGCGTACTGATGAATACTAAAGCTGAAATGCCTTCAACTTGTGACATGAATATTATGACAACTCTTGATCTTCCATCTCAAGAAACAATATCTTTTGCTATTCAATGCACACTGGAGGATGCTAATGCCAAGATACCTCCAACATGTGATAAAAAGATCATGAATTCACTCATAGATCTATCACAAGCAACTGAGAATTTGAAGCTACCATCCAAACCATCTTGTGCTCATGTTTCTAAATACGTTCCCACAATCAGTGCACGATGGAAGAAAAATTGTTAACAAGTATGAATGAGGAAAGGTGAGGAGAACAAACCTACCACCATGGCTAGGGTGGATGGGAAGAATAAGGAGGAAGTTTGTTTCTCAAATAGGGAACAAAAAATTAATAAGAAGGCCCAAAAACATCATACAAAAGATACAAAGATGAAAAGATTTGTGGGTCAATGTTGGTGCTGCAACAGATTTGGGCATTGTGCACTGGATTGTTGGTACAATCAATTTCATGAAAAAGAACAAAGAAAGCCTGTATCAAAGGGAAAAATTCAGAGAAGAAGAAGTAACTTCTGTAGGTCCATAAGCATCATTTTATAGAAAAAAGATTTGGAACTCTTGATAACATCTGTGATGTATGCAACGACAATGGTCACAAGGTAGGTACATGCCCATATCAACATGATTTTAGTGCTGATGAGAAAAGAATACCTCTGATGATGTCTAATTATGAAGCAAATAACATGGTAAGAAATTAGAAGAATATTGTGAACACTCATTTCCCCATGAAGATCTCATGTAGGGAAGCTGAGAAGACCCATGATTTTAGATCCATGAAATTGAAGGGCCATTCGTCCAAAAATAAATCTTAGTGGGACGAAACTTAGATGAACCCATGTGGAAGATCCAAACGAGCTGCAACAGTTTGAAATGACATGTTGTTCATCTCGCCAGAATATTTGAAAAGAATTAAGAAACATAAAGATGAAAAGACCAAGACTAGTGATAAAGGAAAGGAAAGACTTTCACATAATGAAGACAGAGTGCAGGAGAGATTGGAAACCAAGAGAAACACACGTTTCAAAGTTGTTATGTGTGATTGATGCATGAAATTTGGTCACATTGCAAAAGGTTGTCTAACCTTAATACCAGAGAAAGAAGAAGTCATCAAAAGGAGCCATAATGCATCATTCAAAATGGTTATTAAACAAATTAATTCACCATACCATGCAGAAAAAAATGGGAAGTCAACCATTCCAAATCAACACAGATCAGAACATATGTTCAAATGTGCAGGCACAAAGACTGGGGTGAACAGTGGAACTTGGTTGAGAAAAGAAACTCAACCATGTAGCTCATGTTGATGAAGCAAGGAGGAACCACCTTATTCCCTTAATCATTTCTGTATTGTATTTGTGCTAATAATGCAGGGAATTGATGGTGAAGCATGCTCTCAGGGGCGAACCTGAGAGGTAGTGAATGTTGTCTACTCTTGATAGCTAAGCTAAAGAAGTTTCTATCCTTGTATGATTATTCAATTTATATTCAAAGATTAAGATGATTAAGTATCACTCTTGATGATGAGGATGAGGAGTGTTTCCCTTGAGGGGGGAAAATGAAGAAGATTTCAAAATCATTGTTTCCATTAGTTTCCACTCCAGATGGTATTAAATAAAACTACTATAAAAATTTCATGAAGAAAAGTTCATTGGCGATGGTTTGTCATTTCTCAATCTCTCAACCTTGGTTACTTATAACCAAGATCATTATAAAAAGGGGGAGAAACTGAATTGACCAGTGACATAAGAATAATGGAAGTGCCCCAAGGCCACTTATCCTGCCAATTCCACTTGAATGTTTTTGATCTGTTTGCTGATGTGAGTGCAGGAGTTTTTAGGTTGATTATTCCCTATTACATTTTATTTATTTAGCGTGAAATGAAATTGGAAAACCATTGAAGAGAAAATACATGTATTCTCAAATCATGTGGTATCATGATCTATGAATGATGGATAGTCTTGTTGTCTAAATCAAATCCTCTTGTTTTCTACATCGATCACTGATCAAGTTGACTTAGAGTGAAATGATTAATAAAACATTGCTTAAGTATAGATCAATACACTCCCTACCACGAGCTTTGTATTTCTTGTCAATAAGGGGGAGCTAATGTGAAATTAATGTTTGAATAGAAAAGTTGATTGAAGAGAAGCTTCTGATTTTGTCACTGACGAATTCATTTCAGAACATATGTAAGGTATTGAAAACAAAATACAAAGGGGGAGATTGTTGGGACCAGTTTGTGTATAAAGTTGTATTTGTTGTCAATAGTTGTCAATGAAGATCAAAATGAATGAGATCAAGAAGTACTCCAATGAAATGGAGGAATGGAAATTCAGATGATTGTTATACAGATCATAAGTTCAAAGAACATGTGTCAAAGGTGACACATTGTTTACAACAGTGAAGAATGGTGAGGTATAACCCATCTGAGGATGATTAAAGAAGAATGGGGATCTGATAAATACCATGAAACTCTTCATGATTTCATAAGAACCATGTCAGAGCCTACTTGAAGCATTGAATCATATGTTTTGTATGAAGTAAATAATGATGGATGAAGAAGAAGACAGTGTGGAAGGGATTGGAATTATGTGATGGTCATGCACATCAAATTGTATCAAAATATGATGATACTAAAGATGTTATACCAAGGGATATATATCATGATAGTGGAGTTTGTGATGAAAGCAGAAGAGATGATGAAGAAGCCAAATCACAGACAGGAAGCATTATTGAAGTCTTATGATTGTTGAAAAAGCAAACAAACAACATAAATATTTGTTGACAAAGGATATTTCATGGTGGCCTGTCGAGTTCAAGGGTTGTGGTTAACAATCCATGTTTTATCCAAGAACATTGACAAAGAAATGGATGATCTGGAGGTGGTACAAAAAGTCCAGATACAGGGTGGGGCCATTTTCCAGTGTTTTCAATATTTTTTGGGCCTGAAAAACGACTAATGGAGAAGAGTGGTTTGGGAAAAGATACTTGCACGCCCTATACTTGAAGGAAAGGGAAATTTCACGCATAGTGTTTTTCAAGATCAAAACATGAAAAAAAAGGAAATGGAAAGAGGGTCGCGCAAGTATTGGGTTGGTCGCGCAAGTGACCTGCGCGCCATGAAGAGACTTGCGCACCAGTGCCTATGAGGATTGGAAACTTGTGCACCTATTTTTTTTCAAAATTAATACTTCAAAATATGGAAAAGGAAATAAGGTCGCACTAGTATTGGTGTGGTTTCACAAGTGAGTAGCGCGAAAGAGGCTAGGGCGGATGAGCTGCACACCGGAACCTGCGCGCCAAGTAAAGACTTGTGAACCGCCGCGTAGGGTATCCGAATGACTATAAATAGAGGAGAACCCCTCCTAATTCAGTACGGAGTTCAAGTCTTAGAGATTTTTAGAGCATTCATCTTGTAGGTGGTTGAGCTGCACAAGTGGTAGTTGGGTCGCAAAAGTAGAGGTTGTGCGCTGATTACTGGCTACGCGCCCAAGGCGGTTTGGGAGAGAAAGGAAGTGAGTCGCGCAGGTTTGAAGTTGAAGGAGTCAGTGTCTCGTCGGTGGTTTGGTGATACCTGCGTTCCAGTTTGGACATTCGCGCTAAAGACATGCGCGCCAAATTGGGGCTTGCATGTCGGGCTTGGAGAAGACTGCCAGGTGATGTTGGGGTATGCCCGTATTTTTGAAGCTGCACGAAAGATGAAAGATTACACAATATCATCAGTACAACAGATGATTTTTTCATTTGCGAAGACTGAAGAAGTGAACAAGAGAAGAATATTGGTTTGTGAAAGTAAACTCAGATCTTCAAAGAAACAGGGGAATATATCAATACACCCAGCTATCATTATTGAGAATCAAAGGAAGATAAGAAGAAGATTTAGCACATTCAGTTATTGAACTAAAGAAGAAGATTGAATACAAAAGAGAATCAAATTAGTACCCAGATTCAAGCATTGTGTCATGATGAACAGGAGACAATGTCATCAACAAAATTTTATTGAAGAGACCTTCACATCTATAAACTAATTGGGACATCACTAAAGGCAGTGAGCCTAGGGGAGTCAACGAGAGTGACATGAAGGAAGCAGTGAGCTATTCCTGATCCTTTGTAAAGGCAGTGAGCCTGGGACAGAGTTACTGTGTTCGATCCTTTGTAATCCACAGAAAGTGATGTATAGTGGAATTTGGTATGACCGGAAACTTGTTGGCATATGCTCCTTGTATTTAGCCCTTAGTGGTAAACCATGTAAAAATTGATGTGTCATCTATTTGCATGTGAATGTTTCATTGCTGGTCGTATCAATCATAAATGTTTATGTAGTTCCTATAAACGTGGGAACATGATCCGCAACTTTAAAAAGAAAAAGTTGACACCCTGATTCACCCCTCCCCTCTCAGGGTGTCCCGGGGTCCTACAAGTGGTATCAGAGGTAGGTTCACGTATGTTGGATACTCTACAATAATTATATTCAGAAGGTGATTTGAGTTTCTTTCCTAAAGTCAAAAATGAAGTGCATTCTTGATGAAGATTCAATCATTTCTGAGAAGAATCCTATATCTATCAAGGCCATGACAAACAGAAAAGATAAAGAGAAGAAGTAGTTGAAGAAGTCCCTCATATCCAAAGGAGATGCAATGCCTAGTTCTCCATGTCGTTCTAAAAATGATGAAATATCAGGAATGTAAAGTATCAAGTAGGTGGCTCAGGTTCCTATCATAGGAAAGGAAGACACTTGTATCCCATGTGATCATGAGAAATTAATAAGCTATTTGCGTGATTTTTCGGAAGGAAGCATTGATCCTATTTTTTTGAATATTTTAATGCATGCAGGATGAGATAAATCAATTCGAAAGAGAAGCTGATAATTTGGAAAAGGGCGTGGAAGGAAAAATTCTTGAATGCTTAAAGCTCAACAAAATGATTAAAGTCTTTGAAGAAATAGATTGAGTCAATATGACTCTAAATGAAAAGTTCCATGTGCTTGAAGCTGAGATAATGAAGTGCAGTGAAGTCAGGAGTTTGTTTTGGAATAAACTTCAAAAATATTCAAGGAAAGTGACTCTTTGTTACAAAACAAAGTTAAGATGCATAAAGATGAAGGTGAAATATTGAAGAAGACATGTAAAGGGAAGATGACCATGATTGAATATCAGAAGATCATCCTCAATATTGAAATTCAAAAATTTTTAGCCCAACTAACAAATCATGAGAAGACACATATTGAGACTTCAAAAAAGAATGAAACAGAATCAGTTGCTGAAGGTACTCAATGGTCACTGGAGATTACAAAAGCAGAAATGACTTCAACATGTGACAAGAAGACTATGAAAAATCATGATCATCCATCTCAAGAAACAATATATGTTTCTATTCAATGCACACTAGAGGATTCTAAAGCCAAGATACCTACTACATGTGATAAGAAGATAATGACATCACTCATTGATCAATCAGAATCAACTGAGAATTTGAAGGTACCATCCAAACCATCTTGAACTCATGTTTCTAAATACATTCCCACAATCAGTGCAGGCTGGATGAAAAATTAAAAACAAGTATGAATGAGGAAAGGTGAGGAGAATAAACCAACCACCTTGGCTATGGTAGATGGGAAGAAAAAAAGGAATTTGGTTCAACAAATAGAGAAAAAAAATAAATAAGAAGTCCCAACAACCTCATACCGAAAATACAAACATGAAAATAGTTTTGGGTCAAGGTTGGTGCTGCAACAGATTTGGGCATTGTTTATTTGATTTTTGGTACAATCACTTTCATGAAAAATCACAAAGAAATCATGTATCAAAGGGAAGAAATTCAGAGAATAAGAAGCAACATCTACAGGTCCAGAAGGATCTATTTACAACAAAAAGATTTTGAATTCCTTATAACATATGTGATGTATGCAATGACAGTGGTCACAAGGAAGGTACATGCCCATCTCAACATGCTTTCAGTTCTAAAAAAAATAAGACCTCTGATGATGTCTAAGTATGAAGAAAATATCTTGGAAGAAATCAGAAGAATATTGTGAACACACATTTTCCCAAGAAGATCTCAAGTATGGAAGCTGAGAAGACCGAGGATTTTCGATCCATGAAATTGAAGGGTCATTCATACAAAAGGAAAACTAAGTGGGACAAAACTCAGATGAACCCATGTCGAAGATCCAAACCAGATGCAACAGTTCAAAATGACTTATTGTTCAACTAGACAGAATATTTGAAAAGAATTAGGAAACATAAAGATGAAAAGGCCAAGGTTGGTGATAAAGGAAACTAAAATCTTTCACATGATGAAGACAAAGTGCATGAGAGATTTCAAACCATGAGAAACACACGTGTCAAAAACGTTCTGTGTAGGAGATGCAAGAAATATGGTCACATTGCAAAAGGATGTCTAATCATAATACCAGAGTAAGAAGCAGTCATCAAAAGGAGTAATAATTCATCATTAAAAATGGTTATTAAGAAGAATAATTCACCATACCATGTAGAAGAAAATGTGAAGGCAACCAGGACACATCAACACATATCAAAACATAAGATCAAATGTGTAGGCATGAAGACGAGGGTGAATAGAGGAAATTGGTTGGGAAAAGAACCTCTACCATGCAACTCGTGTTGATGAAGTATGGAGGAACCACCTTATTCCCTTAATCATTTTTGTATTGTATTTGTGCAAATAATGCATGTAATTGAAGGTGATGCATGATCTCAAGGGAGAACCTGAGAAATAGTGAATGTTGTCAACTCTGGATTGCTAAGATAAAAAAGTTTCCATCCTTTTAAGATTATTCAATTTATATTCAAAGATTAATATGATTAAGGATCACTCTTGATGAAGATGATGAGGAGTGTTTTCCTTGAGGGGGGGGAATGAAGAAGCTTCCAAAATCATTATTTCAATCAGTATCAACTCCGGATGGTATTAAATGAAACTACTGTGAAATTTTCATGAAGAACATGTCATTGGCAAAGGTATATCATTTCACAAACTCTCAACCTTGGTTACTCAGAACAAATATCATTCTACCAAGTGGGAGAAACTGAATTGATTAGTGACATAAGAATAATGGAAGTTCCCCAAGGCCACTCATCCTTCCAATTTCACTTGACTGTTTTTGATCTATTTGCTGATGTGAGTTTTGGAGTTTTTGGTTGATTATTCCCTATCACATTTGATTTCATTATCCTGAAATGAAATTGGTAAACCCTTGAAGACAAAATACATGTTTTCCCATGTCATGTGGTATCGTGATCTGTGAATAATTGACAGTCTTGTTGTCTAAATCAAATTATCTTGTTTTCTACATCGAGCATTGCTCAAGTAGACTTAGAGTGAAATAATTAATGAAACATTGCTTAATTATATATCAATACACTACCTACCATGAGATTTTTATTTCTAGTCAATAAGGGGGAGATAAAGTGAAATTAACAGTTGAAGAGAAAATTTGATTGAAGAGAAGATTCTCATTTTGACATTGATGAATTCATTTCATAACATATGTTAGGTATTGACAACAAAATACAAAGGGGGAGATTGTTGGGACCACTTTGTGTATAAGGTTGTATTTGTTTTCCATAGTTGTCAACAAAGATCAAAATGAATGAGATCAAGATGCAATCCAATGAAATTGAGGAATGGAAATTAAGATGATTATTGTACTAATCATAAGTTCAACGAACATGTGTCAAAGGTGACACATTGTTTACAACAGTGAAGAATGGTGAGGTATAATCCATCTGAGGATGATTAATGGAGAATGGGGATCTGATGAAGACCATGAAATTCTTCATGATTTCATAAGAACCATGTCACAACCTACTTGAAGCATCGAATCATATGTTTTGCATGAAGTAAAGAATGATGGTTCAAGAAGAAGACAGTTTAGAAGGGATTAGAATTCTGAGATGGTCACGCACATCACATTGTCTCAAAATATGATGATGCTAAAGCTGTTCCACCAAATGATATATATCACCATTTTGGAGTTTGTGATGAATGTTGAAGAGTTGTTGAATAATCCAAATCACATACAGTAATCATTCTTGATGTGTTATGATTGTTGACAAAGCAAACAAACGACAAACAATTTTTTTTGAAAATGGAGTTTTAATGGTGGCCTGTCGAGTTCAAGGGCTATGGTTAACAATTCATGTTGGATTCAAGAACATCAACAAAGGAATGGATGATCTGGAGGTAGTATGAAATGTGCAGATACAAGGTGGCACCGTTTTCTAGTGGTTGCCAAAAATTTTGGGCCTGAAAAATGAAAAATGGAGAAAAATGGTTTTGGCAATGATACTTGCATGCCATGTAATTTAAGGAAAAGGAAATTGGAAACCTAGTGTTTTTCAAGATCAAAACATGAAAAAATGGTAAAGGAAATATGTTCGTGGAAGTGTTGGGTTGGTCCCGCAAGTGACCTGCGCGCCGTGAAGAGACTTGTACGCTGATTCCTATTAGGATGGGAAACTTGCGCACCTATTGTTTTTCAAGATTAGAACTTCCTAATATAGAAAAGGAAATAATGTCACACAAGTATTGGTGTGGTCGCATAAGTGAATAGGGTGATAGATGTTAGGGAAGATGATCTGCATGCAGGAACCTGCGTGCCAAGGAAAGAGTTACGCGCCGCCACGTAGGGTATCCGAATGACTATAAATAGAGGATCACCCCTCCTAATTCGGTACAAAGTTCAAGACTTAGAGACTATTCGAGCTCTCGTCACGCAGGTGGTTGAAGAGACCATCACATCTATAAACTGAGTGGGACTTCACCAAAGGCAGTGAGCCAAGGGGAGTCAACAGAAGTGACCCGAGGGAAGTAGTGAGAAATCCCCAAACCTTTTCAAAGGTAGTGATCTAGGGACAGTTTGATTGTTCCTGATCCTTTGTAATCCAATGTAGGTGAAGTATAGTGGAATTTGGTAGACTAGAAAATTTTTGGCGTATGCTCCTTGGACATAGCCCTTAGTGGTGAACCAAGTAAAAATTGTTGTGTCATCTCTTTGCATGTGAACGTTTCATTGCTGATCATATCCATCATACAGGATTAAGTAGTTCCTACCAATGTGGGAAAAAGATAGCAACTTTTAAAAGAAAAAGTTGACACCCTGATTCACCCCTCCCCTCTTAGGGTGTCCCGGGGTCCTACAAGTTCCTCTTGATAAACGAATGTTTGAAAAATTTCAATAAACTTAAGAGGAGGTCGGTCAGTACATGGGTTCTTACATTAAACTATAGTGAAGGATGGTATTTAATTTATTTTGATCAATCCAGGAAGGGATTAGTATGTTTCTTATAAAAAACATTGTTATAGCCAATGCCTCGTGATAGTTACTGATTTATGAGAAAATATTCAATATGAATGATTTGTAGATAGAAACGGTAATTTTTTCATTAACGATATGAAGACACTATCACTATGGCGAAATGTGTGATATATACACTGATCATAATAGACTGAAATAAATATTAAAATAGAAGGAGTTGAAAATGGATCTGAGAAGAAGGTTATAGATGATAAATGATTTTGACTACTCAATACATTACCCCCTTTAAAAAAAACAAGGTGGTCAATTATTTGAGTTGAAAATATCATTATATCTTATCTATGATGAGGATCACAAAAGATCTGATATTTATGAAAATGCAATTGGTAGATCTAGAAATATTATTAGAATGGTAAAAATATATATTTCCCATATTAAATTTTGTCCTTATATCTATGTAATGATTAAGGAGGTTCCAAAAAAAGATAGTGTGATGTAGAAGAAATTCAGAAAATTTCTTGAGTTTTACTGTGATCTATATGGAAAGATAAGGTTTAAGAACATTGTATGTGTTCCATACATACCATATTTGAAGAAGGAGTTGTTAGAGTAAGACCATAGTTATTCATTACCTATTCATTCTGAATGTATGATGATGTATAAGGACGTAAAAGAATACATCTTATGGGATGGAATGATTATAAATAACACGAATATTTTATCTGATCAGGATATGAGTATTACTATAATGTTTTGAAGAATAATTCAGAAAGAACATGATACATAGTTAAGTTTTTGACCATCTAATCATCGCCAAATATGTGGTCTATCTAAAATAAAAATTCAATCCTTACAGGATATATTGGGATCTTGTACAATAGATTTAAATGGTGTTTGGGATCAACACCTTCCTCTAGTTTAATTTTCATACAAAAATATCTTTCACTCTTTCATTCAAATGGAACCATATGAATACCTCAATTGGAAAAAATGTAGTGTTACAAATTATTGGGATAAGCATGGAGAAATTAGGACCTGATATCACTTATGAAATGGTATAGAATGCAAGAACCATTCAGAAACACATCTAGGATGATCAAAGATTCCAAAAATGGGGAACATAATTGTAGAAGTGATCTATAAATTGATGTTCCTGCAAGTTTATATCTATAAATCTGACTATGGAAGACTGTTATGAGATTTTGGAAGAAAGAAAATATAATCCCTAGGAATATACGCCCCTTTGAAAATCATGATAATATTATGATGGTATCATATCTATAGGAACATAATCTTATTATCTCTCATGTCCATGATTTATTCCAATTGTTGCTTCTCAGGAAGTATATACCCAACACATAACTTGTACTGAACTGATTGGTCTTATAGCTAGAAAATTATATTTCTTAATAGTAGTATCCTATTGAAATTATTGGTTCATTAGAGAATGATATACAAGACAAGACCACTCATTAGGTCAATATTTTGTCTATAGAACACTAGTTAGAGAATGAAATATGGGAAATTGAGGATATGATGAAGACAAAGTATCCACATTTTTTTACATAACTGACGAATTTCAAGGGAGAGTTTAATCTTATGGGAGGTTATAATGTAACTCGTTGTGTTATTTTGGACAAATTTTCTCAAATAAAGTATGTTTTCATTTATGTATTTCAATTCACTAAGTCGTAGATTCATTTAACATGTAACAATCATGTTGTACATTACATCCATTAACGACAGAGCGTACGTTACACACAACGCCGACCAGTCATACCTTACATTCAACAACAATGTTTCTATGATACATCTTTTTATTGTTATAATTATTTAAAAAATATAATTATAACCAATAAATAAATATTATTTATATGAATATAAATAACTAATTTAAAAATATTTTCTATTATTTTTTTATATAAATAAATCATATTGATAATAAAATACATTTTTTTTGTAAAAAAAAATTTATGTTTAAAAACATCATTTTATGGAACGAACCACTTTCAATGTACTTTTATGAAAAATTATAAAATTAATTTTCTACACCTTTATCAATTGAAACTTATAAAATAAACATTATTTCTTAATTTATAATTTCCAATCTAGACTATGCTAATGTTTTTGGATTTTTTTGAGAAGCATCTTTTTCATTTAAAATAGTAGCCTTTAATTCCAAACAAAATTTTCAACTAATTTATTTATAATGTTAAATTATATTTTTATGTGGTTTCAATGATTAATTATATAATATTTTTTTCAATAATTTCAAAGTAGGACATTGGTGTAAATATCAAATTGAAATTAGATATAAAAAAAATTCAAACATTTGAACATTTCACTTTACAAACCATCATTTTATTGGGTATGCATAATTATTTTAAAATTTAATATCCCCAATTATTTTAATAGAACAATGTAAATATGAGTCCATATTTGGAATCATAATGTACAAATTATTTTTTATGGTCATTTTTATTTTTATGTTTAAAAATTTTACCATGGTATAAAATGTTTTATCATATAAATGTCAAATTTTTAAAGGTGTTAAGGTTAAATGATAAAATATTAATATATAGAAAAGAACCAAATTTTAAGGGTGGTTGAGTTATTTATTGAGGAAAAATATCCTAGAAAACATTAATTAAAATCCAATTCCATGTAAATTAATTCCTCCCCTATAAGGTAGGATTTTTATACAAACTAATAAATAAATTAAAAACATGAACCCACCTCTCCTCTAGTATAAATGACACCCCTCACCTCCCCTTTTCAACCAATTTTGTTTTTATATTCTAAAATCAATTCATAATCCTCACCTCCTCAATATACCCATGTCTAAGGGATACTAGTCTGACCAAAATACCAAATCTAACTCCCTCAAGGGTCATTCAAGGTAGAGATATTCAAGAGGAGGTCTGGATAAGTACTAAGAGAGTCAACACATTAGTTTAGGGAATTTTACCTCATTTTTTATGTGAGATTCATGAATAATTTTATTCCCACTTATTTTTTGTGCTATATGTACTAACAATTAATTTATTTTATGTTTCTTATATTTATATCTCTCTGAATACCCATTTTATGATCTTTCATTTATAAAATTTATTATAAAATGGGTTTTAAGCTTCTTTTATAAGATTTAAACTAATATGGTTTTTAAATAGATCTCAAACATCATTATATGTCCAATTGAAAGTGGATATCAAAATAATTTAAGGAATACATTATAATTATTCATGTCTATTTATAATGAATGTTGTCTTCAAAATGTTTTATGTTGTAAAATTTAGTTTTGAAAAAAATCATATTTTCCTTATGAAATGTTTTAAAATAACTTTGTAAAATATTTCCCATCTAATATTAAATTAATTTATGTTACTAATTAATTTTTTGGTAGTGGTATAATTGTAAATTCATATTCCATCTATGAATGGTTTAGTATTGAATTCATGGTATTTACTAGTCCTATTTCTCCTTTATAGGATATTGTTTTTTGAAATCTATTTTACATTAAAGTATTATGTTTTTGAGAAAATTATAATGAATTTCTATATTATTTTCAGATGTTATAATATGATTACATATTTATTATAACCATTTTATTTAATGGGTTATGATATGTTTTTTATGATTTTGGGGAACATGTATTAATGGGTTCATTATGTGATTCATGGGACCTATCCCTCCCTCCAATTCATTAGGTATAGATTTAGATCTAATAGGACAAACTAAGATGGTGATTAGAGTGATCCATGTTAAATAATATCGAACAAAGTGTAAGATCTAACTTCTATGATTTCTATTAGAGGGAACCATGACTTTTAAAATTGTATGGGGAGTGAACCGATACTAAAAACATGTTCTAGGTAGCGCTTACATGGATACGATGGAAAAGAATATATGCTTATGTGTTTTATATAATTATATGTATAATTCCTATGTTATTATTTTATGGATTATTATATTTATTTAATTATGATTCATGTATTGTGAACTCAAAATATTTATGCCATTATTTCTATTATGATCTTTGATATTCATGATATGGTCATCTATTTTCATGATCACATTGTCATATCCTTATTCTCATACTAATGTTCACATGTCTCCGTTGTTTACACTTAGTAAGAATTTTAAGTCACCCATATAGCATTTCTTTCCTTCGATTATGAAGATATGTATTATGTTTGTTGTGTATAAGAAGGGTTCTTGTCAAGAAGAACCAAGTGGGAAATAGTGTGTCTCTCTTATATATCTGTATTTATCTTTCCATGTTTACAAAGGCACTAGAGAAATTATAAAATGTGTGCATCTATGTATATAATGTCTACTTATTCCAAAAATGTGATTCAATGATTATTGTATATCAATAGTTGGTATCTACAGAACACATTTTTTACAATGAAGAATACACCCCTATTTGTGGAATTTCGATCCAGCACATCTCTAGCATAGTCAACATAAATAAATGTTGATAATTAATTTTATTTTTCATCTTCATAATATAATATAGTATTAAGGCTTCATTGAATATATATGAAGATTATTTTTATTCATGAAAAATTATATAAAATTTCATTATTTTGTATGTAAGAAACTGAACATGTTTCCAAGAAGATATATAGAAATGTTTTAGTCAAATATAATAAGCATACAATTATACTCTTATAGAAGGTGGGATGACCAGATTTTCAATCCCCATGACTTCTAGGTTCTATCAAAACATTCATTTTAATCAATTATTAGATTGGTGTCATGAATGTGGAATTTCTTCAATGTCACTCTTTAGAACATTGTCTTTGAAATAAATGTTTAACTAAATTTTGAATCACCAAAACCCCAAAAATCATTTATTTCACAAATAAAATGCATATAAAATTTTTATTTCGGTTATTATAATACTCTTCCATTGATACTGAGCTACATCCTCCATATATAATATCAACAAAATAATAAAAACCATAAATTGATGACCTTGGGAATTATTCACATAGTGATTGTTATCAAAACAATATATTTTTTTATTTTATCTTCTTTACATCACTATCAATGTGAGAATAAAATGATCGTTGTTCCTGAATTAGACAACAAATTACTATATATAATCTACAGTACATTGTTTCTTCAATTTTAATTATAAATCAAACATTATTTCTAATATATACTTCTTATTCAAGATATCCATTTAATAATTCTATTTTGACATCTATATTATAATATTTGCACCCCTTTGAATTTTTATGACTAGAAAGAGTCTATATGATTCAAGTAGAGCTAAAATATAAAATATTTCTTCAATATTAATGACTTATATATTTTCATAGATTTAAAACACCATGTGTTACTTTTTCATTAGATTTCTTTACTAATTGAGTTTTTTTAAAGACAAGAATTTTTTAAAAAAAATTATGATAATCCATTTTCAAAAAAATATTCATTTTTTAGTACTTGTATAAATGATATAGGTCATCATTTATTGATAAAAAACACAATTTATCATTCTCTAATCTCTAAAATGATGATTTATACAAAATTAATAGGAGAGAAGAATGTTCTTAGTTAATTATTTTCTTTGTAATCACAAGTATCTTACAATCCCCAATGATGTTGTATTTATAAACTTATAATATTTAATTTCTCTGGTGAGTTTCATATAGATTATTTTTAGAAATTATTTCCAGTAATGATTTTAATTATCAATCATCATCATATTGGAATCCATGAATATTGGGAATCACTTTCAAAATTAAATTGTTTGAACCTATCCGTTACTTAGATTCTTCCACAAATTAAATCATATCAAAATATTATCATCTTCAGTAATTAAAAATCTTATCCTAAATGATCTTGAAATAATTTATTTCCAAAATCATTCAAGTATTATTATTAAAAAAATTATAAATTTTACTATTCATTTAGTTTCTAAATATTATTCCATTGTCTATATAATCACCATAATTTCCAGGATTTCCCTCATTATTTCCAAAGAAAATATTAATTCAAAAAACAATATAATAATATATTGAGGGATTCATTCCCTTACAATTATCATATGGTGTTGTTTACTCCCCTTGACATAGCCATATTCTATATTAATTGTACACATCTACATGGGTATCCAATTTATTGAAATATTGAGATATAAAACTCTCAATTATAGTAATTTTTGACATATAAGTAACATATCAATTTTTTCATTAAAATACCCCATTTCATAGAGAAGTTCTCACTGTATAATCCACATGTATGATGCTATATTTTTCATCACATTTTTTAAATTCAATGGATGTGTATTCTCTTACATTTTTATATAGTAATATATTTATTATATAGGAGGTTCCCTTCTCAAAAATTTAGAGACGTCAATTCATGCCGTTAACTACATCTCATTTTCATTGCATAAAACTACAAATTTCATTTTGATATTATCATCACTAATAATAATTAAGTACCAATCTATATATTTGAAATCCACATTTAATAAATCAATGACAACTTTTTGGACTATAAAAAGACAATATTTTCCATTTTGTTCTTTGGATATTATGAATTCTAGTCCATATTACTTCGCATATAAGAATAAAATATCTTTTCCTGATAATGAATTAGATATTAAATTTCAACAACAACCTTTAGACTATATATGTTTTCTTTCTTTTCTGATTAATGTGGTCCGACCTCTTGACCCATAGGTTTTCCCCATCATGTGTAGGAACACCACTAATATTAACTGATTTGATATTATCAATGTATCAAGAGGTAATTTAGTAGATCCTTTAGAGGGAACCTACACCAGATAAATATTTATGTTCCTTTGGGGATCAGTTACCCCTATTGAGAGTGGGGGTGAATCTATGTGGATTAATTTTTATATTTTTTGTTTGAAAAACTACCTCTATCACATCTGAGATTATGATCCAATCAGAACATAAATAACACACTCTTAGATGATTATGTTGAAAAAAGGTAAATGGAAATGAATTTTTTAATAGGATTAAATTTGATATGGAATGATACTCCTCATCATGGCAGGTTAGTCCATCAAAACATTAATTATATTCACTATAACCCCATGTGAAATTCTCCTATATAAAATCTTGTGGCATACCATCACACATATTACAATTCTTACCAAAAGACACACATTCATATAGAAAAATAAAATAAATGAAAAAGGAAAATATATATGTAGATGACTAGGATGCCTCCCCAATGAATAATATAGATCTTTTTTTTGAGCCCATCGATTATTTCAACAGTCAAAACACATAGTGAATACATACAATCAAAAAAAAATTCTCAAAATAAGAAAAGTTCCCACAAATATGAAAGACACATAAGATATATATCATTATAGATGAATATTATTCAACTATGTAAATGTATTATCAATCATGTTACAAATATCATGTCAAGTCAATGCTGTGTGGTGGGAGTATTTAACAAACAACCACCCATAATGTCCTAATTAGAGTCCTTTCATTTTTTCTTCCATTTCCATGCCACATTTGTCATTGATAGTTTCTTCACAATATTCTATCTAATTTTCAATAAAAATATATAGATTTTTTATATAGAATAAAAAAATTCATTAAACCCCCACAAAATTCATAACCATATTCAGGTACAATATCTCCATTATGGAAGGAAACTAAAAAAATTACCTTGGTTGAATGTAGAATCACTCCTATGAAATAAATTCGTCGAAATATAGTAAAATATGAACCTATACCAAAAATTAATCTAATTATAGATAATATTTAGTCTCATAAATCTTGAACATTCTCAACAAACATATAGATAAATTATCAACATAAAATATATAGGAATCATAAATTGATTTGTCAATTGCATCCCAAAATTGTGAAATTGGTGAAATAGCCATATTATCTCATTACTTTGTTTAATAGTCTATAGGAATCCCATAAGTAGAAAATTAGATATCTTTCTCAAAATAGCTATGTGATGCATCCGTTCACTAACATAGTTTCATGGATTCAAGAACCTTCTATTCTCAACAAGTACTACTTCATTCGATCTTTATCCTTTCTTTAAACACATTCATGAATTATGAA
The DNA here is from genome assembly GCA_963277665.1 of Viscum album. NCBI lineage: Eukaryota > Viridiplantae > Streptophyta > Magnoliopsida > Santalales > Viscaceae > Viscum > Viscum album. The sequence goes on from OY728166.1 coordinate 1,138,419,233, forward strand.
ACTCCCATAAATGATATTTAATTCCAAGAAAATAAGATAATGCATTACCAGACATCATAATTTCTTAGATCTAGTTGTTCAAAAACACAACAACCAAAGCATACCAAGAACTAAGGGACCATCATCAATATCCAAACCAATCCAAAAAAATCATGGGTTATATATGTATATCATCCTAATTTTTTTTGATTTAGTGAATTAATAATAACATTAAAAGATATATAAAAGTAATTTCACACCAACTTTAAAATACTAATGAATAACTACAACATAGAAAACATGACATATATTTTTATATATAAATATTTTATATCAAATGTAATGTGGAAAATAATAAAAAACGGAAAAATAATGACCTTGAATAGATGAATAATCTACTAAAAATTAAACTGTATATGATAAAAAAATATCAAATAGGAATTACATATTAGATATAAAACTATAATATTATTTAAAAAATTGTTCAGAAGACATAAAGAATTTATATATATGAATAAATATCTACATCACAAAATTTAAAAAAAATCCATGTAGATATAAACAATGAAATCTCATTATATAGGCACAACGAATGTAGAAAAAAAATTAAGAAAATTACTTTATTGATATATGTAGTTCATGTATATAAAATGTAAGGTAAAAAAAATATATATCCCTTTATTCTATAAATTTAATATATAATAAAAAGTCTAAAAAAATCAATTGTTTTACCCCTAATTTAGAATTTTCAATATCCATAATTAAAATAGGAAATAACATGTGACAGAGAAATCAATGAAAATATCTTGTAAATAATTAATGAAAACATTTCAAATATGTGTTATAAGATGAGTAAGCCCTCATTTTAACTCAATGTTATCTTTTAGATCTATAATTCTTCATATATTGAATCCAAAAAACTATTTCATTATATACAGTTTCTATGGTATGAATAAAATATTATGACAACATATTATTAATTGAATCTAAAAATGTTAAATTAAATTATAGCCTTATGATTGGTTTAATATATGTCCTCATAAATGTATATGTAACACCACAACCCTAGTTACCCAGAGTCGATGCATTATTACGTTTCCTTGGCATGATCACAAAAGATCAAGTCTTGAAAGACTGATTAGTTTAGGAGCCTGGGAAACACTAGATACATTCATAAAGTTTACATTACATAAAAAATGAAAACATCAACAACATAGTATCCATAGTCCACACTCATATCCCCTCATACTATCCCTAAAGGTCATTCATAAAATGATTCTTCACATCCTGGGAAAAATAAAACATAGAAAGGGGTGAGCTTAGATTCCCAGTAAGGATAACAATATAGCGAAAACTTTCATAAATAAGCATAAACATTTAATGTAACAACCTGAGATTTTATGAAAAATATTCTTTTAATTTCATTAATGTCTTGTGTTGTATGCTACACCAAGATTACTTTGCGCTATACGCAACACCATATTAGCTTGAAGTGTACGCAACACTATTCCTGGATCGTGTTACACACAATTTTGATAATAGTTATTCTACGCAACATTGAGTATATATATATATATATATATTCAATGTATAAATGAAATATGGTTGGATTATGTTATACGAAACAAAGAAGGATTCTTGCACAGCACGCAACCCTGACTTGGTTTGCATTACATGCAATCGCGACCTTCCTCGATCGCGTGTGTTGTACGCAATACCGAGTTTAACTATACAATGATATGCAATTAAAATATTATTAAAACTAGCCGTTATGAATAGTAATAACCACTTTTTGAAATTTTGTAAATTTTATTTTTAAAAATATACTTCATTTTTTGATTCAGAATTTCGAAATTAGCTTAGGTTGAAATTTTGGTACTTTTCAGATAACTTTCATTTTCTGATGAATAGTGAAAATTACTAAATTTTAATTACAAACAACCTTTTTAATAGAAATAATTAATAGTGATAAATTATTAATTTGAGTGGTTTTAAATTGTATTTAGAATATATTTTTACAATTTAATACAATGTTGGTTATTGGATGTAATTTTACATTTACACCAGACATAAACAACTGTCAATCTTTTTATAGTTATTATATCTTAAGAACAAGCTATTTATTTTGACGACGGGAATTAATTTTTAAATTAATTAATTCAACTGATATGTTTTGAATTTGGTAAAATAGACATCATTTTTGAATTCATAATATCAAATATAGCTTAGGCCTAATTTTTGGTAGTTTTCTGGAAACTTTCATTTTTTGATGAATAGTGAAACCACTAAGTGGTAGTTAAAAAAATGAATTTTTCATAAAACATAATTTTATCGCTTCTATGAGTGGAATTTTGAAAACCCGAGAGACACAGTTGATGTCAGTAAGTAAAATGTGGTTCAATGAGATGAAAATAATTTATTGGTGAATAGTAACTTTTTACTTTTTTTCCCACGGTAAAAAGTAAATAGGGTAATTAAGGGTACAAATGATATTATTATTACCCTAACACATGTCCTAATTCTATTGGAAAAGTGTAATTAGACCAAAAACAACCTTAGGAATAAAATATGACCATTTAGGCCCACTTGGATTAGATTAGGACATTTATTATTAATTTATTTAAAGAAGGGTTAAAATAGTTAAAATCAAAGTTTAATAAGTAAATCATTTTTAATATGGGGTTATAAATAAGATAAATTAGACTATAATTATTAATTAGAGAGATAATACTATTTCCTACATAATGTTATTTTATTGGTAATTTTTGTACATTAAATAATTTAATTTATTTATGACACAATGATGCTGTAGTAATTATCTTATTAATGAAATATTGACATAATTGATGTTATAGATACCCAAATAAATGAAATTTGAGTATTTTTAGGAATTACACTAATTTTATATGTTAATATGACATGTTATTATTGATTTAATTAACTTTTTTCTAACTAATCAATCTGTTATGAGTTTCACAAAAATCAATTACTAAATAGTGTCAAAATTGACATAAAATAGTTTTTAAAATAAGTATTATATTATTAATTTTTATTTTATTCCTAAAAATCTAAGGTTCTACCAAATGACTTAGATAATGATATATAGATTAATAATAAACAACTTGGTGTTCTTTTGTCTTGATATAGTATGTTTATTAACCTTATAGTGTAAGAAAACAAGAAGACACGGTAAAAGTAAAATTATCTAACTTAAAGTTAAATATAAATGATAAGGTTAAAATAGGAGCCTAAACTTGTCTAAATTCTATTGGTTGAGAGTATTTAGACCCATACCCACCTTATCATACAAATAAATCAATTTGGAGCTATTTAAAACCGAATTTGGCTTTATAATAAAATAATATTTTTAGTTATTCCAAAGGTGCCCCTCTCCTCCCTTATAAAAGGGCACCCCCTCCCTCTCTTCCTCACAACACATTGAGCCTTAATGATCTGACAACCTCTGCCAAATTATCTTCTCCACTTCCCTAGAAACATCCTACAGGTTCTGGGATTCCTCAAAGACCAATTTTAGTGCCCTAAGAGGAGGTCTCAAAGAGGCGCTTCAAAGAAGAGGTAATTTCCGTTACTGATTCATTCATCTTTATTTCTTCTTCCGCTTCTACTTCTTTAGTTGTTTCATTATGAAGTAATAACATCAGTATCACCCATATACTGATATGTTATTATAAGTATGAATCAACCTTATTTCACCGTCTATCCATCCTACAGAAAATGAAATCACCGCGCGTGCGTACGTACAGAATATCGTCTCCACGCCGTGGTGAAATCTATTTCCACCACCACCTTACTTGGATGGGTATAATGGTGTAAATAATAAATATATATGATTATTTTAAAGTTATATTGATTTCTAAATGGTATACATACACTCCAATACAGTCCCACGATCATGAGAATGATGTCATCGCTCGTGCGTACGTATGGACAACCGTCTCCACAACGCGATGAGATTCATTCTCCACTTTAACCATTCATGAATAATTATAAAGTATATATAATAAGTAATCATGAAATATATGACATAATAATGATTCTGGATTTATGTTTATATATATGTATGTCATCTACTTAATTCCATTCAACTCAATAAGGAAATGAAAATAGTGTTCATGCGTACGTACGGTCTACCATCTCCATGAACGGTGTATTTCTTTCCATTTACTAATCTATTATATATATATATATATATATTATGAATATATATTATATATAAATCATGTTTTATATTCTGGAATTAAGTAATCATTATCTAAGTAATCATATGAATAATTACAAGTCAAAACCCGGATGACAAATGAAACGATTTTACCCAAAACGCTCTTTAACATGGATTTTACAAAAGAACGGGTAATATAAAGCCATAAGTGAACCATATATGATATCATAACAATGTGTATTATTCTTGAATAAGTCAATGACATTATTTAAATCAATATACAGGAGGTTTGGACACATACGAAGCAAATCAGACCTAAGGAAAGGGAAATATCACAATCTCATTTTTATCCGAGATTGTTTATACTTTGGTATTTACTAGGGTGTATTTTATCATCCACATCCATGTTTCCTCAATATGTAATATTATTTCCATCCAACTAAAATTTTTTAAATCCAATTTTACCCTTTGGTGATTTTTTAGTAAAATATATGAAATGAATCTTTTGTCGTTTTTCGTACGAGGTACTTTTTGACTTTTCCGACAAAAGTACGAGAAGAATGTTTTTTAACTTATACGGCATGAATGGATTTTTAAAAAATTATTTCCAAGAAGCTTCCTTTACAAGTTTTCAAGTTTATTTTTAATCAAATTTTCTTAGTTTAGAATTTTTTGACATGTTAATAAAGGAAAAGTGTTTTTTGAAGTAGAAATGATATTTTCCTCAAGAATGGAGTTCAAGTGTTTTATCAAAATTATTTTCCATATAAGATAATAAAGGGTTCTGTTTCTATCCATATTATTACATGGATTTGATTATGTTGTGATGGAAATATTTTTATTAATTCTTTTATCTTATATGAATTGTTTTATGATGTCACGTTGTTTAAAGATTCCCATTTTTATTACATGGGTTATGCTATGATGTATGGTTTATGATTTTGTGGCACACATAAGAATGGTATCATTATGAGATGGGTGGGACCTATATCTCCCTCCAATGCATTGGGTAAAGATTTTATATCTCATGAGATAGACATGGCTGGAACTGTAGGTTATACCGGTTCAGTGAAAGAGGACTAAAACGAGGAGTGAACTCGGTTCAGAAAGGGACTTTGTCCACTAAGATAGTCTTGGCAATGAGTCTTGACTAATAAGAAATGATTCTCTATGATTATTTGTGTATGACACAAAGTTTCATGTTTTAAGTTATGATTATTGGGATTACATTTCACTACTATGATTTATCCCATGTTATGATATTATGATCTCTTTTGTAGGTTAAGATTTCCAAAATGTTATGTTCTTATGAATATGATGTGATTGATATTTCTTTTGTTTACCCTTACTGAGCATTTGAGCTCACCCTTTTATGTTTTATTTTCCCCAGGATATAAAGAAAGGTTTTAGGTATAAAAAAAAGGAAGATCATTATGGGAGATGTTAAAGATCATTCACCATGATTAGAATATTATATTCCGAGTTTCCAAAGACACTAAACTATTACGGTCCTTGCATGTGTGTTTTTGTTATGTACTATGTATTCCACAAAAGTAATGTAATGCCCATGTACGTCAGGCTTCGGGTCTCTATAGTTGGTATCAGAGGAAAGGTTTAGTCAACCTTTGGAAACTAGGATGTGAAAACGTTAGTGAGATCCCTAGAGATATTTCTAAGGTATGTCTAGGGATGTCTCTAAGGTTAAGTATACGTATAGGTTATAGTCCTAGAATTGCGCTAAAGATCTTATAATTTAACCTAAGATGTTAGATATTGAGGGTACACCCCCTTTACTATGTTTTTTTCTCTTTCACGATTTTTCCTCTCACAAAATTCTTTTTTTGTTTTAGTTAGTGGAGGGAACAAGAAGGAATTCAGTTAACATTGAATCCAATGGAAAAATTGGTGACTATGAGCATCAAAATTGTGTAATTCATAGAGAGAAACACATATTGATTATGCCGAATCAGTCATCACGATATATGATTAACAAGGTGAAATTTAGTGGTATGCCTAATTCATCAAATAAGTGGAAGATAGACTATTATGCATGTTCGCATGTTGAGGAGCATAAAGAAAGGAAGATTGAGATTTCTAAAGAAGGGAAGAAGAATCTTGAGGAATACCTCAAATGGAGGGACTGATGTTATCTGTGTGGAGAAAAGGGTCATAGAGTGAAAGACTGTTATGGAGTTCACTGTATTATTTGTGGAGAACATGAGCATTACCCAACTCAATGCCCTGACCTAAAAAGTTACTTCTAAATCAAGGAAGGACATATTCCAGGACAATCATTGAAGAAGATGGATTGAAGTGTTTATGTATTAGTAATCAAGAATAATGTTGCTGAGGTACTTTTATTGTGTATTGGAATATTTTTGTATTAGTCTATTGTGTTTTTCAATAATTTTATGGTACCGGTAACCATGAAAAGTGATTTAAATATTTTGGAAAGCAGATGATATGCGCATAATGAAGGGATAAGGAGAAAATGAAATGTTTGACAGTATTCATGAGCTCATGATTGATATAAGGACTATGTGATATCATGGTTTGAGGATATTGAATTTTGAGGATTTTGGTATGTGGAAAGTGTTAATTTTTAACTGCATTCATGTTTTCACTAAGGTTCAATTGGTATTCATTCTTCAAGAGAATACATGATTAAGGTATTCACATGTTTGTAATTTGACCAACAAGATATATCTTATGATATATGGGGGATAAATGATGGCATTCACGTGATAATTTTCTTTAAACAAGAGCTTGGACCAAAGTATTTTATATAAGCCTAAAGATTGGAATGGATTATGCTGGACATAATTTAGTATTGTTTAAGGATAAAACTTTTTTTTGATATTGTTGATGGGATGTTATAGTAATATAGCGTTAGAAAAAGGACAACCTACAGGACGAGCGACAACCCATCGCGTCTGACAAGGTTGTGGGAATCAAACCCACAACCGAAGTGCGACTGGCCTTTATCGCCTACCACTGGCCTATAGGAAGTCCCTGTTTAGTAGAAACTAGTTTTATTATATTATGCAGTACAATAGAAGAAGTATACATCCATTTTGGGGACCATATATGATTAATCTCACTATAGATGTACTTGCATATTTTTGTTTGATAACTTTTCTAACCTTTTGTTTGAGACAGATGGAATGACCCCTCATTCTATCACATGATCTACTAACAAATCACAAATCACAAATTCAACTTCATTTCTTTAAGAGATGAAGTGGAAATTGTCCAAATAATGAATAACGGTGAGACTATACCAAAATCACAAAAGAATTTCTTCTAATTCCAATTTCATCAAGTTTAGGGAAATGATCTTGAAAACCAAAAAGGTTGTCCTAGTTCCCTTATATCCGATGAATCAGATGGTACCTTAGATCATCAGAAATCAGTAGCTTCGTGATTGTTGGATTTTTCATAGCCATGTTCTCTACCAATCTCCATCAGAACTTGATGGTTATATTTTTCTTCCATATCCATATTTTCACCTATGTTCTCCTACGTGGAAACCCAGTGATGAGTTAATTTGGGTAACCGTTACATTTCATACTTTAGTTTTTAAATCCATGTTATGGTATTCCTTTTTACGATGTGGGTTTCTATTAAACACACTTTCAAGTAGTAAACCATTTATAACCCCGACGAATTTAGAGGGAAAAATTCATTTTAAGGGGGGTAGAATGTAACAACCTGAGATTTTATGAAAAATATTCTTTTAATTTCATTAATGTCTTCTGTTGTATGCTACACCAAGATTACATTGCGCTATACGCAACACTGTATTAGCTTGCAGTATATGAAACACTATTCTTTGATCGTGTTACACACAATTTTGATAATAGTTATTCTACGTAACATTGAGTGTATATATATATATATTCAATGTATAAATGAAATATGGTTGGATTATGTTATACGAAACAACAATGGATTCTTGCACAGCACGCAAACCTGACTTGGCTTGTATTACACGCAATCGAGACCTTCCTCGATAGCGTGTGTTGTACGCAATACCGAGTTTAACTAAACAACGATATTCTATTAAAATATTATTAAAACTAGACATTATAAATAGTAATAACCACTTTTTGAAATTTTGTAAATTTTATTTTTAAAAATATACTTCATTTTTTGATTCAGAATATCGAAATTAGCTTAGGTTGAAATTTTGGTACTTTTCGGATAACTTTCATTTTCTGATGAATAGTGAAAATTACTGAATTTTAATTAAAAACAACCTTTTTAATAGAAATAATTAATATTGATAAATTATTAATTTGAGTGGTTTTAAATTATATTTAGAATATATTTTTACAATTTAATAAAATGTTGGTTATTGGATGCAATTTTACATTTAAACCAGACATAAACAACTGTCAATCTTTTGATAGTTATTATCTCTTAAGAACACGCTATTTGTTTTGACGACGAGAATTAATTTTTAAATTAATTAATGCAACTGATATGTTATGAATTTGGTAAAATAGACATCATTTTTGAATTCATAATATCAAATATATCTTAGGCCTAATTTTTGGTATTTTTTTGGAAACTTTAATTTTTTGATGAATAGTGAAACCACTAAGTGGTAGTTAAAAAAAAGGAATTTTTCATAAAACTTAATTTTACCGCTTCTATGAGTGGAATTTCGAAAATCCGAGAGACACGATTGATGTCATTATGTAAAATGCGGTTCAATGAGATGAAAATATTTTTTGGGTGAATAGTAACTTTTTACTTTTTTACCGCGATTAAAAGTAAATAGGGTAATTAAGGGTAAAAAGGATATTATTATTACCCTAACACATGTCCTAATTCTATTGGACAAGTCTAATTCGACCAAAAACAACATTAGGTATAAAATATGACCATTTAGGCCCACTTGGATTAGATTAGGACATTTATTATTAATTTATTTAAAGAAGGGTTAAAATAGTTAACATCAAAGTTTAATAAGTAAACCATTTTTAATATGGGGTTATACATAAGATAAATTCGACTATAAAAATTCATTAGAAAGCTAAAAAGATTTTTTCTACATAGTTGTATTTTATTTGTAATTTTTAGACATTAAATAATTTAATTTATTTATGACCCAACGATGATGCAGTAATTATCTTATTAATGAAATATTGACATAATTGATGTTATAAATACCCAAATAAATGTAATTTGAGACTTTTTATGAATTACACTAATTTTATATGTTAATATGACATGTTATTATTGATTTAATTAACTTTTTTCTAAATAATCAATATTTTATGAGTTTAACAAATATCAATTACTAAATACTGTCAAAATTGACATAAAATAGTTTTTAAAACAAATATTATATTATTAATTGTTATTTTATTCCAAAAAATCTATGGTTATGCCAAATGACTTATCTAAGGTTATATATATTAATAATAAACAACTTGGGGTTCTTTTTGCTTGATATAGTAAGTTTATTAACCTTATAGTGTAAGAAAACAAGAAGACACGGTAAAAGTAAAATTATCTAACTTAAAGTTAAATATAAATGATAAGGTTAAAATAGGAACCTAAACTGGTCTAAATTCTATTGGATGAGAGTATTGCGACCCATACCCACCTTAGCTTCGAAATAAATCAATTCTGGAGCTATTTAAAACCGAATTTGTCTTTATAATAAAATAATATTTTTAGTTATTCCAAAGGTGCCCCTCTCCTCCCTTATAAAAGGGCACCCCCTCCCTCTCTTCCTCACAACACTTTGATCCTTCAAGATCGGCCAAACACTGAAAAATTATCTTCTACACTTTCCTATAAACATCTTAGAGGTTCTGGTCATCCTCAATGACCAATTTTAGTGCCCTAAGAGGATGTCTCAAAGAGGCGCTTCAAAGAAGAGGTAATTTCCGTTACCGATTCTTTCATCATTATTTCTTCTTCCTCTTCTACTTATTTAGTTGTTTCATTATGAAGTAATATCATTAATATCACTCATATAATTATATGTTATTATAAGTATGAAACAACCCTATTTCACCATCTATCCATCCTACGGAAAACGAAATCACAGCGCGTGCGTTCGTACGAAATGCCGTCTCCACGCCGTGGTGAAATCTATTTTCGACCACCACCTTACTTGGAGGGGTATAATGGTGTTAATAATAACTATATATGAATATTTTAAAGTGATATTGATTCTGAAATGGTATACATACACTCCAATACAATCCCATGATCATGAGAATGATGTCATCGCTAGTGCGTACGTACGGACTACCGTCTCCACGACGCGATTAGATTCATTCTCCACTTTAACCATTCATGAATGATTATGAAGTATATATAATAAGTAATCATGAAATATATGACATAATAATGATTCTGGATATATGTGTATATATATTTATGTCATCTACTTAATTCCATTCAACTCAATAAGGAAAAGAAAACAGTGTTCATGCGTACGTACGGCCTACTGTCTCCATGAACGGTGTATTTCGTTCCATTTACTGATCTATTATATATATATATATATATTATGAATATATATAATATATAAATCATGTTTTATATTATTTAATTAAGTAATCATGATCTAAGTAATCATATGAATAATTACAAGTCAAAACACGTACGACAAATGAAACGATTTTAAACAAAATGCTCTTTAACATGGAATTTACAAAAGAACGGGTAATATAAAGCAATTAGTGAACCATATATGATATCATAACAATGAGTATGATTCTGGAATAAGTCAATGACATTATTTAAATCATTATACAGGAGGTTCAGACACATACGAAGCAAATCGGACCTAAGGTAAGGGAAATATCACAATCTCATTTTTATCTGAGATTGTTTATACTTTGGTATTTACTAGGGTGTATTTTATCATCCACATCCATGTTTCCTCAATATTTAATATTATTTCCATCCACCTACAATTGTTTAAATCCAATTTTACCCTTTGGTGAGTTTTTAGTAAAAGATATTAAAGGAATTTTTGGTCGTTTTTCGTACGAGGTACTTTTTGACTTTTCCGACAAAAGTACGAGAAGAATGTTTTTTTAACTTATATGGCATGAATGGATTTTTAAAAAATTATTTCCAAGAAGCATCCTTTACATGTTTTCAGGTTTATTTTTAATCAACTTCTCTTAGTTTATAATTTTATGACATGTTAAGAAAGGAAAAGTGTTTTTTGAAGAAGAAAGGATATTTTCCTCAAGAATGGAGTTCAAGTGTTTTATCAAAATTATTTTCCATCTAAGATAATAAAGGGTTCTGTTTCTATCCATATTATTACATGGATTTTATTATGTTGTGATGGAAATATTTTTATGAATTCTTTTATCTTATATGAATTGTTTTATGATGTCACGATGTTTAAAGATTCCCATTTTTATTACATGGGTTATGCTATGATGTATGGTTTATGATTTTTTGGAACACATAAGAATGGTATAATTATGAGATGGGTGGGACCTATATCTCCCTCCAATGCATTGGTTAAAGATTTTATATCTCATGAGATAGACATGGCTGGAACGGTAGGTTATACCGGTTCAGTGAAACAGGACTGAAACGAGGAGTGAACTCAGATCAGAAAGGGACTTTGTCCACTAAGATAGTATTGGAAATGAGTCTTGACTAATAAGAAATGATTCTCTATGATTATGTGTGTATTCCACAAAGTTTCATGTTTTAAGTTATGATTATTGGGATTACATTTCACTACTATGATTTATCCCATGTTATGATATTATGATCTCTTTTGCAGGTTAAGATTTCCAAAATGTTATGTTCTTATGAATATGATGTGATTGATATTTCTTTTGTTTACCCTTACTGAGAATTTGAGCTCACCCTTTTATGTTTTCTTTTCCCCAGGATATAAAGAATGGTTTTAGGTATAAAAAAGCAAGATCTTTATGGGAGATGTTGAAGATCTTTCACCACGATTAGAAGATTATATTCCGAGTTTCCAAAGACACTAAACTATTATGGTCCTTGCGTTTGTGTTTTTGTTATGTACTAAGTATTCCTCAAAAGTAATGTAATGTCCATGTACGTCAGGCTTCTGGCCTCTACATTTAATATAATGTATAACTAAAAAAAGCATTTAAAATTAAACATCAATATAATATGGAAGAAATAAAAGAAATACTTCCATTTACTTATTCACATGGATATTCTAATTATCAAATAATCACATGAAATATCAATAACCAGTTTCATAATGATGGAATGCATAATGCCAGACTATCATAACCATGTAGCTAAGCCCTCGTTCCATGACTACAAATAAGATTTTTTCAAGGCCTCGCACCAATACTCTAGTTTGTATCATGATACCTACCGATGCATCGAGGAGCTATAGAGGGCTCCACCCATCACTTAATAAGTCCAATGCATTGCTTATATGAACATGTTAAAACATAACATAATCATTCGTATTAAAACTAGCATACAAAATGTAAATACTTTCTCCATAAACCATGAATTGTATAAAAATAACACATTCACAGTCAAACATATCCCAAAACCATTGATACAATATGGAAGTTTTGTATCATAATAAATCAAAATCAAATAATCATAAAATCCATAAAAGGATGTTGAAATAGATGAAATAAAAACTATTTGAGAGAAATAACTCTTTTTTTGAAATCATTGCAATGTCACACATTTATAAAGGAAGTAATTTAAAAGAGATTTTTGAATCAAAGTGTCCCATACCACTTTAAAACTTTTGAAAAGAAATATCTTTTCAAAATATTCATGTCCATATATAAAAATCTTTAAAATCATTTTGAAAACATGGATATTAATTAAAACGATTTAGAAAAATAAATCTTTAAAACATTTAAAATTCTGATCAGGATAAAGAGTACATTTCACAAATTCTTAAAATATTCATTTTGAAATCCTTTAAAAGTCACATACTTATAAAATAAAACATTTACATTGAAAATACTCTTATAATATTTTAAGGGAATCTTTGAAGATTTTACAATGGTGGAAAATAGCCGCCCCTGCCTTATAAGTTAAAAAAAGACATTATTACCATAATTTGGTCAAAAAGTTTAAAAAAGACCATGTTTGGAAAATGACGGAAAGATTCCGTTCAAAAAATTTTATAAAAAGTCAACCAAGGGTATAAAAGACATTAAACCATAGTCTATAAAATTGTTAGAATTTTTTGAAATACATTTTTAAGAAACGTGGATGTGGATGATAAAGAGGTCCAGGAATATAATTATGTATAAACAACATCAAATAATGAAGATATTGTGAAATAAAGAACTACCTTGTAATTGTACTTGTTTGAGGGTAGTTTAAACACCTATATAATGGTGAAATAATTGTTATTAAATTATACAAGAATCATATACATTAATATGATATCATATATGATCTCTTTACATTGATTTGTTAATAATATATTAGTATTATCATCGTTTCGAGTGTTAACTTACTCGTTTTCTGTTATATATTTCGTAACATAACCCGTGTTTAATGTGAATAGGTTTTATCATATTAATATTCATAATGATATCAAGTCATTTAACATTATTTTTAATCCTCAAATGAGAATTATAATTGCATGGATAAGATGGGGAGTGAATCTCATCGTGTTCGTGGAGACAATAGTCCGTATGTATGCACGAGTGACAATGTCATTCTTTTGATATTAATATAATATATATTTGGATGGTATATCTTATATACAGAATCACTATCATGTTATATTTATTATTTACATCAATTACATATCATTATCATACTCATCAAAATAATAATGGTTTGGAATAAAAATTACACCATGACGTGGAGACGGTAAGCCGTACGTACGCACGTATGGTGACATTACATTAGAAGGATGGATAGAATAATGAATATGGTTTTACCATATTTATAATAACACAAAATTATATATAAGATACTAGATTTATTATTTTATAAAGGAAATAACAAATAAATAAAAAGTTGATGAAGAACGGAACTTGATAAAAGAAGGTGAAAACATTACCTCTTCTCCAGGTTCTTCCTTTTGATTTGATCAAAAGGGCTCCATAGGTTGGATTTCTGATCCAAATATGGACTATAGATTGAATTTAGGGATTTTTAGAGAGTATTTTGGAAGGGGTTGGCTGATCCAAATGGCTTTGATGGTTTGAATAATTGGTTAGAAGTTGTGTCCTTTTATAAGTGGGATGAGGGGCTCTTTAGAAAAAACATAAAGTATTAATTTATAATAATTTCATATTCTGTTTCTAATGGATAAAAAGTGTATTATTCAAAGTCTATGGTGGGTATGGGTCTAAATCTATTCAAACAATATATTTTAGACTGGTTTGGGTCATTATATTAACCTTATCTTTTAGTTTTAACTATTAGTTAATTAGATTGACATTTACCATGTCACTTGTATTTTTATATTATATATTTAATAAACATAGTGTATACATCCAAGAGAACCCCATGTGGTCCTTTAATGATACACCTATCATGATATAAATTTTTTTCAGCCGAACCATATATTTTTAGGAATAGAATATCAATTAATAATATAATACTTGTTTTAAAAACTCATTTATTTCAATTTTGACACTATTCAATAATTGATTTTTTTTAAAGTCATAAAAACATTATTATTTTGAATAAAATTAATTTAAGAAATCCTAAAATTTAATATTAACCTATAAAATCAGTGTAATTCATAAAAAGTTTCAAATTACATTTATTTGGATATTTATAATATCCATTATTTTAATATTTCATTAATTAGGTAATTACTCGATCACCATTGTGTCACAAATAAATTAAATTATTTATTGCCTAAAAAATACAAATAAAATCCCATTATGTAGGAAATATTTTTAGTTTTATAATGAATATTTACAATTGAATTTATCTTATTTATAACCCTATATTAAAAATGTTTTTGTAATAAAACATTTATTTTAACTCCTTTAACTCATCTTTGAATTAAATAATAATTACTGTCTTAATCTTATCCAAGTGGACCTAAATGATAATATTTTATTACTAATGTTGTTTTTGGTCGAGATACACTTGACCAATAGAATTAAGACATGTGTTAGGGTAATATTAATATCATTTTTACACTTAATTACACTATTTACTTTAAACTGTGGTAAATAAAAGTAAAAAGTGACTATTCACCAAAAATTAATTTCATCTCATTGAACCAAATTTTACTCCATGATAATAACCGTGTCTCTGGTATTTTCAAAATTCCACTCACAGAAGTGGTAAAATTATGTTTTATGCGAATTTCCAAATTCTCCTATGAGGTGGGTAAAAGATGGTGAAAAGTTAAATAAAATTTTTATATATCTAAAATTATTCTAAAATAACTCCATTTAATAAAATTGAACTTATATAGGTATTGTGTATCTATTTTTACCTTAATTAAATTTAAATAAAATAAATTATTATTTAAATAAAAAATTCGGTTTTAAACTATAACCCGATGTTTTTTCACTATTCATCAAAAAATGAATGTTTTCAGAAAAATACAAAAAAATTCACCCAAAGCTAATATCGATATTCTGAATCCAAAAATGAAGTACATTTTGAATGATAAAATTTATAAAATTTCAAAAAGTGGTTATTACTATTCATAACAGCTAGTTTGATTGGTGTTGGTGTGTGTTGGAACTCGAAGTTGCCAACAACACACGCTACTGTATTATTCAAAGAGAAGCGTACCAAGGAAACATGAGGTGTTATATTCTCCCATCCTTCAATAAATTTCATCCTCGCAATTTGAAATTGTTCTTCAAAAATAAATGGTTGAAAATAGAAAATATCTTTGTGGGAAAACCACATCGGAAATTGGGTTAATAAAATTTTGTCTTAATAAGAGGAAAAGAGGAATGAAAGGGTCACCACCAAATTATGATCTCGATTAAAAGAACATTGGTAGAAATTAGAGAAATATAATTGGAGGAAACCCCTAAATATTTTTAGTTAGTGATTGAGGTCATCATCCACAAACAAGTGTAAAATTGAGGGCCTTAAATTCATCAATCTTTGAGGATTTAAAATACCATCGGTTCAAAAAAACATATTTTATTAGGATAACACATTTTTTGTTTTAAGATCTCTTCACTAAAGTATATGAATTAATTTATTCATTGAATAAGAGAAGAAGAAAAATATATACATGACAAGTAGAGTCCATACTTTAACTATGTTCTACCACAAAGTCACCTTTCACTATAAAAGATAATTGAACTTAAAAATAATATTCTATATATCTTATTCGTATAGGGTAAAAAAAATGAATTTATACATCATCTAGAAAAACCATTAATAAAACTACATTATTCAATCCAGGACATTACATGTGTCAAGGGTAGGTGATACACCCTTGTCGCCCTTCGGTTGTGGGTTCAAGTCTCACAGCCTTGCCATACGCGACGGGTTGTCACACGGTCTGTGTGTTGTCATTTTTATAAATATCCAAAAATTACATTAACAATAGAATCCAATGTAAAATATAATCCTTTCTAACCTTTATACTTATCCAAAATACTTTAGTAAACTCTCAGTCCAAAATTTATATTTAAGGTAAACATAATGTAGATTCTTTTTACCCCGTAATAGCATTTTAATACCTTTATCATTTATTATTTTAAAACAATGAAACATCCTGAATTAATATAAAACCTTATTGATTGCATTAATTCTCCCTTATTCCTTATAGAATATTAGATATACTTCATCCATCCAAAAATTTTGTAAACTCCAATAATGATGGAATATACAAATATTTAATCAGTTTCAAGGCAGTCAAGAATGTCCAATATAATTTACCCAAATCAACTATATATTTTCCCAAAATCCATACCTCAATATCAGGATCATATTAAGGTTTATCTTTCCTTCAACCATGTAATTTAAAAAAGTTTTACTCATTGTAGAGTCACTTTTCATAGTACCACAAAATAACAAATCCTCAATGAAATAGTACTACTATACAATCCTTATTTATTTTTAGTACTTCATTGATGCATCACTTCCATGAAATAATTCCAAAATAACAACATAATAACACTAGTTATTCAACTTCATATGTGGTAGAATCATAACTTGATTATTATCCAATAGCATCCTTTGCAGCATAGTCTGATCACTAGGACATTGGTTAGTGTAGTGTCCAAACTCCTTGCAGATGATGGATTGTTAATTTGAAACCCTTTTCTTACACTTGCAGTCATGTACTTAGTGTCCCTTTTTTCCACACTTATAAACTTACTCCCTTTCCCTTCATGCATTTTCCATGGTGATTCTATCCACATTTATCACATATGGGAAAATCGTTCCTTACCTTGTTCCCTTTATTTGTCCTTCTCTCTACCGTCCTTTCCTTCCATGGCTTCACTTCAAAGCCATAGGCGTTCGAGATTTATTTAAATATCTTATTAATACATGATACTATTTCTTCATAAGTTAAGAATACATGGGGGACTATTCCCCTTCTATATGTTGTCTTAATACCGTGAAAGATATGATCCTTCTTACTCTTTGGATCATACGTATTGCTGGAGTTCACATTCCTTCTACTGGGCACGATTTCTATACAATGGTATACACTATATTATTTTATGAATTGAAATACATAATCCCAGACATGTAAAAAACATAACATAAATTAAACAATTTATGGATATAATCCATAATCATAAAAATGTCTTCTTTGAGGAAGTATATAATCATAAACCCTTCATAATGGTTTTTAAGTAAAATGATAATTATTCTAATCATATCCCCCGGGAGTGTCATAACAAAGAGTGCAGTAAGGCCCGTTGTCATGCACCAGTTCTCGTTCGAGTCTAGCTCAAAGCGGTGTTTTCAGGTTTACCCGCTAGGTACATATGTGCCAAAGCCGCCTCTACTTGCTCATATCCAGACATGTATGTATTTCTTGGAAAACTCACAAAATCTCTACAATACCAAAATTCTAGGAAGTTATTATACAGTAATCCTCGATGTCCATGTTAAGTCTATGTTCTCTAATGAGAGTTTATCTAAATCTAGCTTCTAAGGTTTATACTAAACATCCTCTGCTACCAACTGTAACACCTCGACCCTAGTTACCCAGAGTCAGTGCATTATTATGTATCATTGGCATGATCACAAAAGATCAATTCTGAAAAGACCGATTAGTTTAGTAGCCTTGGAAACACTAGATATGTTCATTACGTTTACATTATATCCAAAATGAAAACTACAACAAAAATTCTCCATATCCCACACTCATATCCCCTCATACTATCCATGCATGTCATTCCTAAAATACATCTTCACATCCTATGAAAAATGAAACATAGAAAGGGGTGAGCTCAGATTCCCAGTACGGATAAAAATATAGCGAAATGTTTCGTAAAAAAGCATAAACATTTAAGGAAATGTATAACTAAAACAAAATCCGTTTAAACATAAAATTCAGAATAATATGGAAGAAATAAAAGAAATAATTCCATTTACTTATTCACATGGATATTCTACTAATCGAATAATCACAAGCAATATCAACAATAACTTTCATTATGATGGAATGCATAATGCCAGAGTATCATAACCATGTAGCCAAGGCCTCATACCAAGACTACGAATAAGATTTTGTCAAGGCCTCCTGCCAAGACACTAGTTTGTCTCACGAGACCTACCAATGCATCGAGGAGCTATAGCAAGCTACACCCATCACATACTAAGTCAAATTAATTCCTCATATTAACAGGTTTAAACATAACCTAAACATTCGTATTAAAACTAGCATATGAAATATAAATACTTTCGCCATAAACCATGAATGGTATAAAAATGAAAAATCCATAGACAAACATATCTCAGAACCTTCGATAAAATATGGAAGTTTTGTATCATAATAAATCAACTTCAAATAAGCTTAGTATCCATCAAAGGATGTTGACATAGATGTAATAAAAACAATTTGAGAGAAATAACTCTTTTTTTGAAATCATTTTAAAGTCACACATTAATAAAAGAAATAATTTAAATTATATTTTTGAATCAAAGTGTTCCATACCACTTTGAAACATTTGAAAAGAAATATCATTTCAAAAAATTCATGTCCTTATAAATAAATCCTTAAAATAATTTTGAAAACATGGACATTAGTTAGAACGATTTAGAATGATAAATCATTAAAACACTTAAAATTTTGATCATGATATAGAGTACCTTTCAAAAATTCATAAAATATTCATTTTGAAATCATTTAAAAGTCACATAATTATAAAATAAAACATTGAAATTGAAAATATTCTTATAAGCTTGTAAGAGACGCTTCAAAGATTTTAAAACGGTGGAAAATAGCCTCACCCGTCATATAAGTTAAAAAAAGACATTGTTGCCTTAATTTGGTCGAAATGGTTAAAAAGGGCCTTGTTTGGAAAAGGACGTAAAGATTTATTTCAAAAAAATTTATAAAAAGTCAAAAAAGGGTATAAATGACATTAAACCATAGTCTATAAAATTGTAAGAATGTTTTGAAATACATTTTTAAGAAACATTGATG
This sequence comes from Viscum album, assembly GCA_963277665.1. Classification (NCBI taxonomy): domain Eukaryota; kingdom Viridiplantae; phylum Streptophyta; class Magnoliopsida; order Santalales; family Viscaceae; genus Viscum; species Viscum album. Next base: position 1,138,438,969 of record OY728166.1, read on the forward strand.
TAGATGATAAAGAGTTCCCAATAGATAATTATGTATGAAAAACCTCATATAATGAAGAGATTATGAAATAAACCCTTACCTTATACTTTTCCTTGGTTGAGGGCAGGTTAACCTTGTGTATAATAGTGAAATAATTGTTATTAATTTATTCAAGTATCATATACATTAATATGATATCCAATACGATCTTTTTATATAGATTTGTAAATAATATCTTAGTATTATCATCATTTCGGGTGTTGACATAATCATTTTCTTTTATATATTTTTTACATAAGCCATGTTTGTTATGGATAAATTGTATATTATTGATATTCATAATGATATCATGTCCTTAAACATTATTTTTAGTAATCAAATGAGAATTATAATTGCATGGATACGTTGGGGAATGAATCTTATCTCGTTCGTGGAGAAGGTAGTCTGTACGTATGCAAGAGTGAAAATATCATTCTTCTGATATAAAAATAATATATAATTGGATGTTATATTGTATATACAGAATCATTATCCTGTTATATTTATTATTAAATCAATTACATATCATTATCATACCCATCCATATAATAATGTTTTTTAATAACAATTACACCACGTGTGGTGACATGTCATTCAAAGGATGGATAGAATATTGAATATGGTTGTACCATATTTATAATAACATCACAGTATATAGAAGATACTAGATTTATTATTTTAGAAAGGAAATAACAAAGAAAGAAGAAGTTGAAGAAGAATGAAACTTGAAAAAAGGTGGTGAAAACATTACCTCTTTTTCGGGTTCTTCCTTTTGATTTGATGAAAATGGATCCTTAGGTTGGATTTCTCATCAAACTAAGGCCTGTGGGTTGAATTTAGGGATGTTGAGAGAGTATTTTCGTAGGTATTGGCTTAAAAAAGGCTTTGATGGTGTGAATAATTGGATAGCTGTTTTTTCCTTTTATAAGGGGGAGGAGGGGCTCTTTAGGAAAAACTTAAAGTATTAATTTATAATAAATTCATATTTGGTTTCTAATGGATATAAAGTGAATTATTCAAAGTCTATGGTGGGGATGGGTCGAAATCCATTCAACGAATAGATTTAATACATTTTTGGGTCATTATATTAACCTTATCATTTAGTTTTAACTCTTAGTTAATTAGATTTACATTTACCATGTAACTTGTATTTTTATAGTATATAGTTAATAAACATACTATATACAACCAATAGAACACCAAGTGGTCCTTTAATGATACACCTATCATGATATAAGTTTTTTTAATGAAACTTAGATTTTTAGAAATATTATATCAATTAATAATATAATACTTTTTTAAAAACTCATTTATGTCAATTTTGACACTATTGAATAATTGATTTTTGATAAAGTCTTAAAAACTTTATTAATTCCAATAAAATTAATTTAAGAAATCATAACATGTAATATTATTCGATAATATTAGTTTAATTCATAAAAAGTCTCAAATTACATTTAGTTGGATATTTATAATATAAATTATTTTAATATTTCATTAATTAGGTAATTACTTGATCACCATTTTTTCATGAAGAAATTAAATTATTTAATGTATATAAATTATAAATAAAATACCATTATTTAGGAAATATTTTCATCTTCCTAATGAATATTTACAATCGAATTTATCATATGTATAACCCTATATTAAAACTGTTTTAGTAATTAAACTTTAAATTTAACTCTTTTAACTCATCTTTGAAATAAATAATAATTAATGTCCTAAAATAATCCAAGTGGGCCTAAATGATAATATTTTATTCCTATGGTTGTTTTTGGTTGAGATACACTTGTCCAATAGAATTAGAACATGTGTTAGGGTAATATTAGTATCATTTTTACCTTTAATGTTTTATTTACTTTTAACCATTGTAAATAAAAGTTAAAAGTTACTATTCAAAAAAAATTATTTTCATCTCATTGAACCATATTTTACTCCGTGATATTAAATTCATCTCTCAGACTTTAAAAATTTCACTCATAGAAGAGGTAAAATTATGTTTTATGTGAATTTCCAAATTCTCCTAGGAGGTGGGTAAAAGACGGGGAAAATGAGAATAAAATTTTTATATATCTAAAAATATACTGAACTAAATTCAATGAATTACATTGAACTTATATAGGTATTATGTTTCAATTTTGACCATAATTAAATTTAAATAAAATAAATAATTATTTAAATAAAAATTCTATTTTAAACTATAACTCAGTGTTTTTTCACTATTCGTAAAAAATTGAATGTTTTCTGAAAAATATCAAAAATTCAACCTATGCTAGTTTAGATATTTTGAATCCAAAAATTAAGTCAATTTTGAAAGATAAAGTTTATAAAATTTTAAAAATAGGGTATTACTATTCATAACGGCTAGTTTGATTGGTTGTGGTGTGTGTTAGAACTCGAAGCTGCATACAACAAACACTACTGTATTATTCAAAGAGAAGCGTATCATTAAATCTTGGGGTGTTAAAGTAGATTTATAATTTTATAAGAAATTATTATCACTTTTACTCTAACATATAGTTGACAAACTGTTAATTACCTGATATGTTGGATCCTTTAAATCACTTCTATATTCAATAACTTATGTCACATGAAATATAAAACAAACAAAACACATGACTAAAATTAAAAATAACATATTTTAATGAGATGTATTATATAATCATTATTATATTAACAAATAAAAATAAGTTACATTAATTATATATTACTATGTTCATTGATTAATACTATAAAATTACATTCTATGAACTATTAAGAAAGTGTATATTATATTACCTTAATAAATTTTATTGATCACATTTATAAGATTATTATAATATATACATTTAAATTTTTAACTGTGTTATTTAAATAATAATTTATTTAGATAATTATATTACTAAAAATAAAAAAATAGTTGGTTGGATAAAAAACATAAACCTAAACATGGAGGTCAAAGGGCTGCATAATGGATAGTTATAATGAAATATAGGGGCATCACGTCCGACATTCTCAATAAAGAAACATGATGTGAACACGTACTCAAATACAATACATTATATTCATCATAGATACTGTTTCAGTGATTAATATTATCTTACATGTTAATATCATTCCAAGAATGACCAAAATTCTCATTTGGATGGAGATTAGAATGATATGTTTAGATGTTGTAGATAATGTTCCAAAAGAATTCATAAAGGGTTGTTAATAAATTAAACCTAATAAAATTTTCACATTTCATGTTATATAATGATATATTATAAGACATATAGATTTTATGATGTAGTCACATCACCAATGGTTCATTGAAAACTGAAATATCCTCAACAAATTATTCAAAGAAAACAGGATGATTGAACCACATATGTCCTGAGAAATACAACCATCATGCACAATACCATTGGAACAAGATCTATTTATATTCATTTTTATTCCATGATTGGGACCCATCCATTAATACTATAAATATAGCTCCCTTTACAAATGGGGGGATCCACTAGGAGGAAAGATGTTAGTCGGGTGGATGTTATATACATCCAGAGGCAGGTAAATATCATTACATTTTTTAATTAGATAGTGAAGGACTTCCAAGAATATGATTCTTATCAAATGAGGGTTAGTAATTTTGTACTTGTTACATAACAATTTTTTTGTCTTATAATTCCCAACTTGCATAATTGTTTTCAATTTTCCTACCCTTGGCATGCACTGTTAACTGAACCCTATAATTTTTACTCTCAGAATGAAAAACATATATTAATATTTTACTCTCAATATGACCCTAATTGACTCCAATAATATATAAAAAATGCATAACATATTATATTTGGATGAAAATATGATATATATATTGAGTCAATTAATTTTTTAAATATTAAAACATTCAGGTTTGAAGGATTCCTAATCATTGTTTATTTTAATCTATAGGGATTTCCCAATATATGATCCTCCAAATTATAAAGTGGAATTTAAGGAAAATATCAATACACAAGGATCTAGTGCACCTAAAATCTAAAATATGAGGTTTATGTTTGATTTTATGCATCCTCAACCAATTCATCAACTATGAAGTGGAAAAAGGGATGAAGTATTTATCTATATATTATTAAATATTATTTTTATGAGAAAATTCCACTTGATCATGCTCAAGTATAAAACGAAAAAATTTAGGACCAGAAGTAACTTATTTATTTATACTATATGGGGTATGGGACCCCTGAAATAATAGGTGAATGTCAACCTATATGTGATTCTATAATGTGATATCGGATCTCATAATGATCCAATGTGAGTTTTCCATGATTTTTTATATGATCCATTTCAAAATGAACCAAATATGGGATCCAAATGACTATTACACCCATTAAATGGTGGATTTCCTAGACTCGTTAAATAAGATTATACCATAGGGAGTTTATAATATATATTCCTATATGTGATTTTCATGTGATCAAAATATTCAATCCTCAATAATCGTATTATTACTACCCCTTCATGAGAGGGCCAAGAAAGTCTATATGAATAGGTCCAGTTGTGGAATATTATTTATGGTAGTTCTATATATAACACTTAATGAATTTTATAATATTCTTAATAATTGGATTTTATCTCTTGTATACATAACTCTTTCAATGGGATAGAAGAAAGGGAACTTTATCCCATGTATGCATACCCCAAAATTATTTGAATTTTATTTTCAAGGTAAATATCCAGTAGATGATAATTTTACAAAAAAAATTATTGTTATTATTTCTTACAAACCCATCGTATAATTTGGAAACTAAATAATCTTATTCATTTCGTTGAATATAAAACACAATTTAATATGGACTTAGCTCGTTATGAACTAGCCCGAGTCGACCCTGTACCGGTCACCCATGCCATCCAGCGACAAGTCCCGAGAGGCATTCCTGATCCTCTCGGGATGGCGACAAGCACCAAGGGCATCAGTAGAGTACAAAAGGGAATTATTTCTCCCATATTTAAATAATCAAACAAACAGTGGAAGTAAATGGACAACCCAAAATGAATTTATATAAAAAATTAACTGAACATTATTTGTACAAGAAACTAAAAGTAGAACAAAACCAACAACTCAACTGACCAAACCTGATAACCCACTAACTCCATGTGAAACCACTGGTCAATTTCCAACACAATGATAAAATGTTGCCCAAGGAGATCGAACTCATGCTAAAACCTGCACAAGGGTTAAAAAAAGAAAAAAACTATAGGAGTGAGTATTAAAACTCAGTAGGTTAGCCCAATATTATATTCCTAATGCACTTACTTTAAAATAAAAGAAACAAAAATTTCATGTATTAAATACAAGATATAAAATTAAGTTTTTCAACTGAGGTTCCATACTATATTAGTAATAAAAAAAAGAACTTTAATGTTTTATAAATAACAATGCATGTAAGAATTTTTCCAAGAGGTTCAACTTCAAAATTAAAATTGTTTTAATGTGGGCTGATTTAAAGATTGTCCACATTTAAATAAATAACACATACTAATGAATTTACCGACCTAACACAGCGTATGTTGACGGTGAGTATAATACAACCAATGAGCACAACTCACTAAAACATCCCTGGGTACTAGTTAGTTGTGAGCCCCAGGTACCTCGTATCTCCGTGAAAGTAACCGTAATAAATATCTGTTTTCATGCACACGATCCACTGTTATGGATCATAGAAATAAACTAGTGGTCCACTAACATCATCATCATCATATTTTAGTAACTGTTGTCATAATCAAACTTGCTACGTGAAACAGGGGCCAAACCCCACAAAATCACTAGAATACTAGTACACGCCTGGCCACCTAGATACCCGAGATTTCCTTTAGTGATAAATAAAATTAAAAATATTATCAAATAAAAATTTCACATATAAATTCCATTTCCAAACCATAGAAACACAAACATCCCATAAAACTTATTCAAATTACTTTCATGAATCAACAAACCACTACAAATTTTCGTAAAACAATTTCAAGGAGAGTTTTGAGGATTTGCACATAAAACTGATTGAAAAAATATATTTTAATTACAAACACACAACAAGACCATACCAAACCATATTTGGAAACCCTAAAGATAGTTAATAAAATCATTTCATGGATGATAAAACAACACCAATTAACATAACATGATATATACATGTAAAACACTTATTCTTCATTTTAAGGAAAGGCCAAACATGCCTTTAAACATTTTCCCAAAACAATTATTTGAAAAAGTTATGCATTAATTTTTTTTAAATATTTGTATAAATACTTTATACATCATCATACCACATTCATAAATCCAATAAAACAGCCAGGTTACATATTCAAAACACAACCATTTTCATAAGAATGTGAAACATTCCATTTTCTGGCAACTTGGGCCAAAACATGTTGTAAACAAAAATCCATTTATTTTTAAAAACAAATACAAATTTTAAATCCATAAAAGGATCCAAAAATAATTTTTTTCATGATTACAATGTATTTATATATCCAAAAAAAATCATTTTAAATTGGACTAGAAACATAAAAGCCAACTGGGAAATTTATAGAATATGTGGAATGCAATCTTAAAAAAGGATAAAATGCAAATTTCATTCCATAATATTATTGAAGCAACTAAAACATTTTAAAAATACCATAAAACATGTGTGGAAGCTCATTGAATAATTTATCAAACAAGGGGAGTTCACATTTATATCAAAACAACTATATTTTTAACAAAATAAATCATAAAAACATAATTTTTACACAAAAACATTAAAACAAAGGTTTCATAGCAGCTCATATCGTATAAATAATGTTATAATAGTATTAGAATTATGAATCATAAATAGTAAAGTCTAGTTCAAGAGACATCCTACCTCAAAACCATGGCGTAATGGAAACGCACTCCCGAAATCACCCGTCGTGGTTTATAAACACTATAACTATGAAGACCAGACCTAAATGAATATTAACTCCATCAAAAAACATGGGATAACAGAACCCTAGTTCGATCATGAGTAGAGGATATTATAAAACAATGAAATAATTAAAGGAGGAATAAGAGGGAAGATAAAGGAGATGGAAACTCATATTTTCCAAAATAGAACTCTTCGTATTCCATTAGATCTGTACCACTAGAAAAAGGGAATGAGATGAATCTTTATGGAGAGTCTCCTATGGTCTAAAAGAACCATGTAAAGAAGATTTTTTTTGAAAAATATCATGAATATAATGAGTTATGTATAAAACTATTTACCTTATAAATTCTGGGATATTTGAGTTAACTTGAGAACATTCCCCCTAATACGCGACCCTTATTAGCTCCAAATAGGGTAAATCGATAACATGGGTGTGTATAGGGCTATTGGCTTCGAGGGGGAGGTGGAATAATTGACAAATATGAATAATTTTATTTGATATAAAATAATTATTTTTAAAACAGGAAATGGACCCATTGGGCTGGCTCAATACCTAAATTATTAACCCCAATTCACCATTCTTATGAATTTCTATGGGGTCCAAAATGATAATGAAGTATTAATATATCATTATAAAACATTTGAGAAGTGAAATTGTTGAAATGTGATGAAAAACAAAGGAGTTACAAAATAAATAAATTCCGATTATTTTAAACTGGAAGTGGGCTCACGATTGCCCCAAATCATGAACTAACCACCCTTTCTTCAAATACTCTTAAACAAACAACGGGGAACACAAATTAGGGTGATTAGACATATATAAAACTTTAAAACTCAACATTAATCTCACAAAATACCAAGGATAAGTATCATGATTTCAAATGAATCAGATCAAAACAAAGACATGAAAAACCGGGTGTGACAATTCTCCCCATCATTAAAACTTTCCGCCCCTGGAAAGCCATAACACTTTCCGACTGAAAAATAAACACCTAAGGATTACCTACCAACATGATTTATCCTATCAAGAAATGGAAATATCATCAACCATCAATAGATGTTAATCCTATTGCTCATAAAAACACACTACTCACAACCACTTCTGAAAAATCATTGGCAATATCAAGCCACCACCTCTACAACCATGCCAAGAACCCGATTGTTGGGCCTTCTCCCAATGAACCCAACCATCACCCAAAACAAATAGAACTCAATAAAACCAAAAATTCGAGGGTATTCCAGAATTTACTTCCCACCATTATGAAACAACTATAACTTGAAATGTTTTTAGGATGAAAATCCATAGGACCCATGCTGAGTCTCCCCACTTCTAGAAACAAACTAGCAACGAATAGACAAGAATTCAACATGAGCTAGAATTGGGCCCCACTCACACAAGCCCAACATTACTCTCCTACAAAAACCAACAATACCAAGTTAATAGGGTTACAATATGGACATCTAAACCACCCACTCCTGAACAGAGGGGACAAGAACTGGGCCAATACTTTCCGCACGGATCTGGACCCCCACCACTTGGGGAGGGGAGGGAAGGGGACCCAATAATTAGGCCATTGAAACTAAAAAAGAAATAAAGTAACTAAAAAACACTCTACAACTAAAAATTGGTAACACCAAGACCACACCCTATTATCATAGGAGGTCCACACATGGACATTGATCCAAAACCCACATCCATGAAGGCACAAACATAGACACTGTGTGAGGTTTAAGTCCACCACGCTTGTTGCGAAAAAGGGAAATTCAAAGAAATGAGGAAGAAAAAAATTACATAGAAAGTAAAATACCAAAATAGAGGAGAAAGGATCCCAATCGAGCACTCCACACCTCTAGCAATTTCCAAACTGCATGAAAAGCTTCACTTTGAGGCATATTGCTGGGGTAACACCCCAGGTAAATAAAGGATATGAAATTTTCAAATTTATCCATATTTGTGAATAAAAAATTAATATTACTTTAAAGGGGATTCTATGCTCGATGGCATACCCAATACGCAACAACGAGTTTCTTGGGAATCTTACGTTGCACTCTAACAATAAAATAATATAATTTTAAATGGTAGTTAATGCCTAGCCATTGTAATGGAAGAATTAATATAACTAACTAAAGAATGATTATATATGTTTTTCAAATATTTTTACTCTTTATAATAAATGTTGGGGGATTAAAAATGCGAATGAATCCAATTTTAAGCGTAAACATTCTAATATTATTTAAAAGGGTCGATTAACCGCCTTTTGATGGCGAAACTCTTTTAAATCCACTTTTTGAAAATTTTATGTGTTGTATTTTACTAAATAAAATTCTTCTTTATAATTGGGAAATCAAAATTTACTTTGTGTAAATTTTTGGTTTTTTTCCGAAAAAGTTCAATTTTTAATGAATAGTGAAAAATGTTGTATTTTAATTCAAAACCACTTTTTAATCTAATTTATTTATATGATTAGAGTATTTTTTGAATTTGTTTTAAAGTGAAATTAGAATATATTTTTACCATTTAATCCAATAGAGGTCGTTGGAATTAATTTCACTTTGAAATCGGACTTAAACTAGTGTCAATCTCTTGATACATTTTGTTTCATAAAAACACGCTATTTGTTTTGAAAGTGGGAAATAATTATTAAATTAATTAATGAAACTTATATGTTTTGAATTTTGTAAAATAGACATCATTTTTGAATTCGGAATATCAAATATATCTTAGGGTGAATTTTTGGTAATTTTCTGAAAAACTTCAGTTTTTGATGAATAGTGAAATCAATAAGTGGTACTTATAAAAACTGATTTTCCGTTTAAATGAAATTTTTCCATATTTGTGTTTTGAATTTAAAAAATCCTACATACATGGTTTTCATTAATAAGAAAAATGTGGTTCAATGGGATTATAATAATTTTTTTGGTGAATAGTAACTTATTATGTTTTTAATCGCTATTAGAGGTAATTAGTGTAGATTAAGGTAAAAATAATGTTTTAATAATATGAGATGACCTTGAAACATGTCCTAACCTCATTGGATGTGTCATGTCCGAAAAAGAAAATCCATGGGTCAACTTGGGGATCCCATAGAGCCACTTTGGTTGGGAAATGACATAAATAACTTTTTATTTAATGTTAAAGTAAAAATGACACAAACATGAAATGTTTTAATAAAACAATTTTTACATGGGGTTATACAAGTCAGCTTTTTTGACTATAAATATTAATTGGAAAGCTAAAACTATTTCCTACATCATAGTTTTTTTATAATTTTTAGACATTAAATAAATTAAATTATTTATGACATCATGATGATGGAGCGATGACCTCATTATTTATCGATTTAAATAAAATGGAAAGATATTGTAAAATATAAGACCTATACCTGTCCAAAACCTATTGGATGGGTGGATTTAGAACCCTTATCACCTTAATCTCGAAACACATCAATGTTGGAATATTAAAATCAGAAACTCATTCTAAAATAAAGTAACATTTCTTTACTTTCCAAGAGTGCCCCTCCTCTCCTCTTATAAAAGGCCCCCACCTCTACCTATTTACCCACACTTCCAAAGCCTTTGGCTCGGCCATCCCCTGACGATTTTGTCTTTCCAAATCCCTCTTTAACTCCTTGAAGCCTCACATTGGGCAGAAGTCTTCTAAAGGAATCCATCGAGCTCAAACCAAAGGGAGTTACCCTATTTTAAGGTAATGTCTTCACTTGAGTCCTTTTGTTTTATTTTGCTTCTCCAACCCCCTAAACACTTTTTATTCATTTCTTTTGTAATAACTCAACTATCTTACATATACTAGGATTTTTTTATAAGATTTATTCGAGCTACACTTACACACACCTTCGTCTAATGGTTAATGAACATACTGTTTCTGTGGTTGGCGATTTTCTGCCTCACAAAACGATGATTGTTCAATATTCTTTTAACACCTTTAATGGTGGCCATTATGATGTCAATGTATTTTATATATGATATATATGGTATTAAGTTTACTATATTCTTCTGTATTTTATATTTAAACCATACCTTTATTCTTTTTATGTTGTGTAAATGCGATAATTTCATATGAGGAAGTGTGGACAACCGCTCCCTCAAGTGATGTGACTCGTACATGCAATACAAGGAATGTATAAAGAATGAAATTAATGAAGATATGTGACCTATATTACATATATATTATACTGGATTTATAATATATATATATCATTTATTTTTAATTCCATTAATATGACAATGAAAAAAAATGAAAGTAGCGTACATGCGTACGTACGGCCTACCATCTCCATGAACGGTGCTTTTCGTTTTTTATCTCAAAATTATATGGAATATTATAAAATGAATATGTACTGGATATATATGATATTTTAATCATTAATACTATTCTGGAAATTATTTACTTTTAACTACATGTGAAATCATTTTTCAAACAAGTTCATTTTTGACTCATGTACTAAACATCGGCAAAAACGTCTGATATGAACTAACATTATTAAACAATTATTATAACATTATAATATGTGATATGAACTGAATAATAATCTCTAAAGGTGGTAATTAGGCAATTATAAGTTGACCAAAGTTTATTATTCAGGAATATAAAGAAACGAACAGGACAAGTCGGACTTGAGCTAAGGGATCCTACTCCTCTCTTTCTTTTTAAGTACACTCTTTTATGTCATTCCTTTTAAAGATCATAATTATTGTTATTAGGATGTTATTTTATATTAATCTTACTTTAAAAATTATGTTCATATGATTAGAGACCCTATTCTCTCTCATCAATCCATTTTGGGAGTTTTGAGTGGCGTCGTTAGGCTGCCGAATTTTCGTAAGACATCTAACCTCTCTCTTTCTTTTTAAGTACTCTCCTTTATGTCACTTCTTTTAAGCTCCTCTTTGTTATGTTGGGGGATGTTATTTTATATTACACTTTCTTTAAACTTTATGTTAATAATATGAGAGACCCTATTTTCTCTCATCAATCCATTTTGTATGTTTTAAGTGGCGCTGTTAGGCTGCCGAGTTTTCGTAAGGGATATTTCATGTCACTTTTATTCCCGTGATATTTATGCTACATTTTCCACAATTTCCTTTGAGTGGTCAATGTAATTCCAATTATTTTTCTCATTGTTTAATATACTTTTATTTATTAGTATTTACATCAATGTTGTATTGTCCTTCTTTCACGGGGTGCATGTCTCGAAAGATACCCATGTCGGTAAGGGAACCTTTCACCCTCCTCTTTTTAAAAGACTTATTTTGTTATGTCTTTTAATTCACATAATATTATGTTGGGATATGTTCTTCTATATACTTATTGATTTAAATTTTATTTCCATTTGATTAAATACCCTTTTTATCTCTCAGCAACTCATTTTCTGAATTTTGTAGTGACGTCGTTATGCTGTCAAATGTTTTGCAAGGGAACTTCTTAACACAAATTTGATTCTTTGGGATAAACTTGTACTCTATGAATATGTCGTTCTATGAATATGTGTGAATAAAATCTAATTGTTTTACACTTAATATCCACTTATATTTTGTGTATTCATTTGTCACACATAATTATATAATTGATTTATCCTTAATCCAAGGATACCGTCTTTGTATGGGACTTCGTCACAATCTCCATTCATTGATGCATATTTTTTTTATACACAACTCTATTTTATACGGTGTATAATCCCCTTTGACTTTTATGTTTATTCAAAAGGAATATCTTTTATACGAAGCGTTTATTAAACGACAAAAGGGAATTTTTTTGTCATACATATGCGGTGACAACGACCTCTCCGCCGCCGTGACCATTATTTGAGTTTCGGCATCCTCTACAAGCCATAACTTCTTTTTAATGGAAAAATAAATACCATGTTTAACTTTTATTTTATTTTGGTATTGAAAATGGTATTCATTTGTTTTTTTATATCAATGTGTTTTATTGATATCTTGTGATTGAAATGTGGAAATGTTATGTTTCCTTTATGCATGTATTATGTGGTCCGATTATGTTATGGTTCATGGGAATTATTATGAAGACGGGTGGTTCCGTGACAAACTAAGGGAGGGTGAGCCCGATATCGCTCTTCAATGCATTGGGTAACGCGAAGGAGTTAAACGTTAAGGTTTCTCCGAAGATATTTAGGGAATATACTATGGTGGGTATTCCAAACGTAACCAAGAGGGTTATTCCCTACGTAAGAATGTTATGAATGCCTCAAGTTACCTTTTATGTCTTATGATTTCTATGATTTATTCATTATTTTATGAGGTATGTTAAAGTACTTATGTTTTATGAGTAAAGTATGATTTCATGGATTCTTATTTGTACAAGTACTCATGTTTCCTTTCCATATATTTTTATATCCCTTAATATGATTTTTATGCTCATCCCAAGTTTTTGAAATATTTTTCACAGGTCAAGGGAAAGGTACAAGATATGATGATAGTTTCAAGGAAGTGTTAAGAAAGAATCCATGTTTTATTTTAAATATGTTTCCGTTGATGGAAAAAATACTCTCTTTTATATAACCACTTTGTTTAAATTTGGAATGTAATGCAAGTTTATGATCTAATTATCTGAAACTCTAAACCTGTAAATATCTTCAATGTGTAATCTTGTATTAACTCGAGATTACGTAAGGTTTAAGGCTGGGGCCTTATAGTTGGTATCAGAGGTCGGTTTAGATAACTTTAGAGGTTAGGGTATTCTCTAAGCATTAGTGACAGTACCCTAATGGATACGATTTCAGAAAGAGTCCTAGTTTTAGATAAAGTGAATGAGTAAGTATATATTAGTGTTTACCTTCCACATTAGTACAAGATGGTTTTGTTGATAAACTCACACTGACATTTCTCTTTTTAGTGAATGGATGGATCTAGAAGGCACCAAATTGACAATAGGTTTGAAGGAAACTATGGTGGTTCTCTGATTATGAGACTGGATGAAATGGGGGATTCAATGAGGAATCTCATGGTTGTTCTAAACCAACTATCAAGGAGTCATGAACATCCAATTGAACCCTGGTATGTTCTGTAATGAATCATGTATGAGATGACCAATCGATGTGGAAGTTTAGGTAATAATTATAAAGGTAACCATTAGGGTTTATATGATCCTTAATTTTGAGGTAATTATGGGTTATTATATGTTATGATGGAAAATGAAAGGCACGAGATAAACTTGAGGATAAAATATGTTATGATTATTTTTGAAGATTTTTTCTCGTTTTGGGGAATGTTTTAAGAATTGTATAGTTTTAGAAAAAGGACAACACACAGACCGTGTGACAACCCGTCGCGTCGGACAAAGCTGCGAGAATCGAACCCAAAACCCAAGTGCGACTGGTATTTATCTTCTACCACTGGACTACGTGAAGTCCCTGGTTAGTTTGACTGATTGTTTTTAGTTAGATGATTTTATGAATTAAGAGTAAGTTCATTTTGGGTTATCTATGGAAATTTATTAACCTATCATGGAGGAAATGTGATTAGGTTAATTACTTTTCAATATGAGACATTAAGAGCAACTGATGTTGTTTGGAGATAAATGTTATGATTTAACTAGGAATACTATGTGAATAAATCCTTCAAATATTTGCGTTTCAATCCTAATTTGGTTTACTTTGAAGAATTTTATGGAAAATCTGTTTATCGAATGGTCCCCATTGAACTTTGGAGTTTGTTGATCAAATTTTGGAGATTAAGAATATATATTTTTTTTTATAAAGGGTTATCCTTTTATGGATTATCTGATCTTATACTAACCTTTTTGGTTTTGGTTTTGGTTAAAGTCTAAAGATGTGGGAAGTATATAGATCTCTTTTGTGGATTAGGTGATTCTATAGAAGTTGATTATAGTACTCTTAATGTGAACAAGTCTTCTTAAATACTCATCTTTTGAAAAAAATATGTGTTTGTGTAAGGAATCTAATAAAAGTTGAAAGTCAACAAGATAAGTGACTATGTTTCCTTATGAATAAATTCATCAATAAAAAGTAACTTAAAACAAAAATGTTGGCTATTAACTTTTCCTACCAGGGAATCGAATACCGTTTAACCCATCACAAGTTTGTGATTTTCTTGTGGTTAACTTTCTCCTAAACATGTTTTCTGTCACTCTCCATCAGAACATGACCCTATGTTTTCTCCTCTATGTCCATATTTTCATACATGGAATCCTAGTATGGGTTAACTAGGGTGACCTTTGTACTTATATTTCTTTATTTTAAAGTGATTGTTTTACTGACTCTTGTTCCGATATGGGATTTTGAATGAAGTTTACAAGACCAATTTTAAAATTGCGAGGACGCAATTCCCAAAAGGGGGGAAGGATGTAACACCCCAGGTAAATAAAGGATATGAAATTTTCACATTTATCCATATTTGTGAATAAAATATTATCATTACTTTAAAGGGGATGCTATGCTTGATGGCGTACCCAATACGCAACAACAAGTTTCTTGGGAATCTTATGTTACACTCTAATAATAAAATAATATTATTTTAAAAGGTAGTTAACACCTAGACTTTGTAATTGCAGGAATGAAAAGAACTAAATATAAAATGATTATATATGTTTGTCAAATATTTTTACTCTTTACAATAAATGTTGGAGGATTAAAAATGCTAATGAATCCAATTTTAAGCGTAAACATTCTAATATTCTTTAAAAAGGTCGATTAACTGCCATTTGACGGAGAACCTCTTTTAAATCCACTTTTTGACAAATTTATGTGTTATATTTGACTAAATAAAATTCTTCTTTAGAATCAGGACATAAAAATTTACTTGTGTAAATTTTTGGTATTTTTCTAAAAAAGTTCAATTTTTAATGAATAATGAAAAATGTTGTATTTTAATTCAAAAACTATTTTTAATATAATTTATTTATATTATTATATTATCTTTTGAATTGGTTTTAAAGTGAAATTAGAATATATTTTTACCATTTAATCCAATATTTGTTGTTGGAGTTAATTTCACTTTGAAATCGGACTTAAACTAGTGTCAATCTTTTGATACATTTTGTTTCATAAAAACAGGCTATTTGTTTTGACAGCATGAATTAATTATTAAATTATTTAATTAAACTTATATGTTTTTAGTTTTGTAAAATAGACATCATTTTTGAATTCTGAATATCAAATATAGCTTCGGGTGAATTTTTGGTAATTTTCTGAAAAACTTCAATTTTTTATAAATAATGAAACCACTAAGTGTTACTTATAAAAACTGATTTTCCATTTAAATGAAATTCTGCCATATTTGTGTTTTGAATTTAAAAAATCTTACATACATGGTTGTCATTAAGAAGTTAAATGTGGTTCAATGGGATTAAAATAATTTTTTTGGTGAATATTAACTTATTAAGTTTTTAATCGCGATTAGAGGTAATCAGTGTAGTTTAAGGTAAAAATAATGTTTTAATAATATGAGATGAGCTTAACACATGTTCTACCCTCATTGGATGTGTCATGGACGACCAATACAATCCATGGGTCAACTTTGGACCCCATGTAGCCACTTTGGTTGGGAAATGACATAAATAACTTTTTATTTAATGTTAAAGTAAAAAATGACACAAACATGAAATGTTTTACTAAAATAATTTTTAAATGGGGTTATACAAGTCAGATTGATTGACTATAAATATTAATTGGAAAGATAAAACGATTTACTACATCATAGTATTTTTTTTAAATTTTTAGTCATTAAATAAATTAAATTATTTATGACATCTTAATGATGCAGCGATGACCTCATTATTTAACAATTTAAATAAAATGGAATGATAATGTAAAATATAAGACCTACACATGTCCAAAACATATTGTATTGGTGGATTTAGAACCCTTATCACCTTATCCATGAAAAAAATCAATGTGGGACCATTAAAATCCGAAACTCATTCTAAAATAAAGTAACATTTCTTTACTTTCCAAGAGTGCCCCTCCTCTTCTCTTATAAAAGGCCCCCAACTCTACCTCTTTACCCACACTTCCAAAGCCTTTGGATCAGCCAACCCCTGCCCATTTTGTCTCTCCACATCCCTATATAACTCCTTGAAGCCTCACTTTGGGAAGAAGTCTTCCCAAGGAAGCCTTTGAGCTCAAACGAAAGGGATTTACCCGATTTTAAGGAAATGTCTTCACTTGAGTCCTTTTGTTTTATTTTACGTCTCCAACCCCCAAAAATATTTTTATACATTTATTATGTAAAAAATCCAGTATATTCCATTTCTAGGGTGTTGTTATAAGAATTATTAGAGCTACACATACACATACCTTCATCTAATGGTTTAAGAACATACTCTTTCTTTGGTTGGTGATTTTCTGCCTCACGAAACGATGATTGTTCAATATTCTTTTAACACCTTTAAAGGTGGCCATTATGATGTCACTGTATTTTATATATGATATATATGGTATTTAAGTTTACTATATGCTTCTGTATTTTATATTTAATCCATACCTTTATTCTTTTCATGTTGTGTAAATGCGATAATTTCATATGAGGAAGTGTGGACTATCGCCCCCTCAAGTTATGTCACTCGTACATGCAATACATGGAATGTATAAAGAATGAAATTAATGAAAATATGTGACCTATATAACATATATTTTATACTGTAATTATAATATATATATCATATATTTTTAATTTCATTAATATGACAATGAATAAAATGAAAGTAGCGTTAATGCGTACGTACGGCCTACCGTCTCCATGAACGGTGCTTTTCGTTTTTTGTCTCCAAATTATATGGAATAGTATAAAATGAATATGTACTGGATATATATGATATTTTAATCATTAATAATATTCTGGAAATTATTTACTTATAACTACATGGGCAATCATTTTTCCAACAATTTCATTTTTGACTCATGTACCAAACACCGGAAAAAACGTCTGATATGAACTAACATTATTAAAAAATTATTATAACATTATAATATATGATATAAACTGAATAATAATCTCTAAAGGTGGTCCTTAGGAAACTATAAGTTGACCAAAGTTTATTATTCAGGAATATAAAGAAACGAACAAGAGAAGTCAGACTTGAGGTAAGGAATCATACTCCTCTCTTTATTTTTAACTACACTCTTTTATGTAATTCCTTTTAAAGATCATCTTTCATGTTATTAGGATGTTCTATTATATTACTATAACTGTAAACTTTATTTTAATATGATGAGAGACCCTATTCTCTCTCATCAATCCATTTTTAGAGTTTTGAGTGGCGCCGTTAGGCTGCCGAATTTTTGTAAGAGATCTAACCTCTCTCTTTCTTTTTAAGTACACCTCTTTTTGTCACTTATTTTAAGATACTCTTTGTTATTATGGGGGATGTTATTTTATATTACTATTTCTGTAAACATTATGTTAATATTATGAGAGACCCTATTTTATCTCATCAATCCATTTTGGATGTTTTAAGTGGCGTCGTTAGGCTACCGAGTTTTCGTATGGGATTTTTCATCTCACTTTTATTCCTATGAGATTTCTGCTACATTTGCCACAATTTCCGTTGAGTGGTGTATGTAATGCCCATTATTTTACTCATTGTGTAATATAATTTCATTTAAGAGTATTTACATCGATGTTGTGTTGTCCTTCTTTCACGGGGTGCATGTCTCGAAAGATACCCATGTCGGTAAGGGAACCTTTCAACCTCCTCTTTTTAAAAGACATCTTTTTTATGTCTTTTAATTCACATACTATTATGTTGGGATATGTTCTTCTATATCCTTATTGATTTAAATTTTATGTACATGTGATGAGATACCCTTTCTATCTCTCATCAACTCATTTTATGAATTTTGTAGTGATGCTGTTAGGCTGTAAATTTTTTTGCAAGGGAACTTCTTAACCCAAATTTGATTCTTTGGGATAAAAGTATACTCCGTGAATATGTAGTTCTATGAATACGTGTGAATAACCTCTGATTGTTTTACACTTAATATCCACTTATATTTTGTGTATTCATTTGTCACACATAATTATG
Organism: Viscum album; assembly: GCA_963277665.1. Classification (NCBI taxonomy): domain Eukaryota; kingdom Viridiplantae; phylum Streptophyta; class Magnoliopsida; order Santalales; family Viscaceae; genus Viscum; species Viscum album. The sequence continues at coordinate 1,138,457,914 of OY728166.1, forward strand.
TAATTGATTTATCCTTAATCCAAGGATACTGTCTTTGTATGGGACTTCGTCTCAATCTCCATTCATTGAGGCATATTTTGTTTTATACACAACTCTCTTTTATATGGTGTATAAACCCATTTGACTTTTACTTTTATTCAAAATGAATCGCTTTTATACGAAGCGTTCACTAAATGAAAAAAGGGAATGTTTTTGTCATATGTATGCGGCGTCAACGACTTCTGCGCTGCCGTGATCATTATTTGTGTTTCAGCTTCCTCTACAAGCCATACCTTCTTTTTTTTTAAAAATACCATGTTTTACTTTTCTTTTATTTTGGTATTGAAAATGGTTTTCATACGTTTTTTTATATCAACGTGTTTTATTGATATGTTGTGATTAAAATGTTGAAATGTTATGTTTCCTTTATGCATGTATTATGTGGTACGATTATGTTATGGTTCTTGGGCATTATTATGAAGATGGGTGGTTCCATGATAAACTAAGGGCGGGTGAGCCCGATATAGCTCTCCAATGCATTGGGTAACGCGAAGAAGTGAAATGTTAAGGTTTCTCTGATGAAATTTAGGGAATATACTGTGGTGGGTATTCCAAACGTAACCCAAAGGTTTACTCCCTACGTAAGAATGTTATGAATTCATCAAGTTACCTTTTATGTCTTATGATTTCTACGATTTATTCATGATTTGATGAGGTATGTTAAAGTTCTTATGTTTTATGAGTAAAGTATGATTTCATTGATTCTTATGTATACAGGTACTCATGTTTCCTTTCCATATATTTTTATATCCCTTACTGAGCTTTTTATACTCATCCCATGTTTTTGAAATGTTTTTCACAGGTCAAGGGAAAGGTACATGATATGTTGATCTTTTCAAGGAAGTGTCAAGAAAGAATCCATGTTTTATTTTAAATATGTTTCCATTGATGGAAGAAATACTATCTTTAATGTAAGCACTTTGTTTAAATGTGGAATTAAATGCATGTTTATGATCTAATTCTCTATAACTCTAAACCTGAAAAGATCATCAATGTGTAATATTTTATTAACTCGAGATTAAGTAAGGTTTAAGGCTGGGGCCTTATAGCTGGAGCCCTGATTCATGAAGCATCTGCTGCCCCACAGTCAAGTGATTAGGATCACATCACTCAAAAACTCACATGATCACCCAAAAAAACCTTCATGTAAATGGGAAATCATAGATACATAAAAAAATTCTGTATCACTCCAAACAAGGGGAAGAATAGAAAAGGAATGTGGCAAGACAGATCAACATCACCAAACACAACTTCTATGTGAAAAAGAATTATCACGACCTAGAAACACTTTTAATCAATCCCAAACAACTCTTTATTCCAAAAAATAGGTTGATGCATCATCCAAATAGGAGGATTTATCATTTAAAATTAATCCCTAGGTTTTTCAGCAGGATATATTTCCAAAGGAGAACTATCTGTGGCCACATCACAACATCAAACACATCTTTATGAACCCAAGGAACATTACTCCAAAACAGAACCACTGACAAGATCTCATATCTAGATACAACAAGAGTATTACTTATAGATCACAAGGAAGCATACTATATAAAAAAACACTTCTAAGACATAGAAAAGTCAATCCACATAACCATTGGTTTAAAAAATAAGGCCACAATTTTTCATCTCAAAACACTTTTGTAAAACAATCTAACTTGGTGGGTTTTCACATTCACCAATGGTGTCTCATCAAGTCTCGCCCACATACACATTTTCATGCCACCCCAGGCACCCAAAAACAATGATATATAGGCCATCCTTCCAGATATCCATAAAACCATGCATGTGAGCACCCATGAAAAGAGAAAAGGCTAAAAGAAAACAACATCATTCGACAAAAAATTTATCCTCAAAAGAAACACCAACCACCCAGTCAAAAACCCTTTTCATATTTCACAAAAAACCACAATTCATTAAGAAACATTTTATTAAAAACCTAACCCTTTATGTTTTTAAAAACTTTTAAAATATCCAATCCAATCCAAACAACCTCTTCCCATTTTTTTAAAATTCAGCAAGGTATATTTTAATAATATGAGGTTCATCGAGACCAATACCAATTCTAGGGAAACACCAACTGATAAAAAAAATTTCTAAAACTAAATTATACTATTGAAAAAAAAATTTAACATCATAAAACACCCCATTTAAAACAATTTTTCAGAATTTATTTAAAATTATTCACTCTTTCAAAAAACTTAATTTCAAGAAACCACAAGTTTAGATTATGGAAAATCCAATCCTGCTAAATCATTTCCACTTCCACCCTAGAATTTGTTAAAGAAAACACATCCTTACCAAAACCATTCATATATTTAATTTTTTAAAATTCATTTTCTACTTTTCCAAATCCAAAACTTCCTTTAAAACCCATTTCCATAATTCTCACACAACAATTTTCAAAAAAAAAATTCAGAATTCATGAAAGGTCCAAGAAACCCAAAAAGAGAAATAGTGTTGGTGGGTAACATGACCATATGGTTGGTGGCTATATGTCAAAAAAACACCAACACATATAGATTTATTAGGTCCATGTCCTGGCTCCACATGGCTTTCTAGGCCCTGCGAGCTCATAGATTCCATTATTCAGACTCCCCTTTTCATATCCCAACACCAAACAATCAACAAGAACAAAGGACACTAATAAAACAAGACATCCCATGGAAACCAGAGGATCAGAATGAGAAATATTTCGTGAAGATCTTCCCATACTAACCCCTCAAGTCCCAAAAATCCTACTCCATATACCTTCGCATTCCCCAAATAATAAGGGTGCTCTAAAAAGAAAGGTCTTCTAAGAGCCTTCCTGCTCTGATACCATTTTGTCACAAACAAACCCGTGTCGACCTAGTACCGGTCACCCATGCTAGCCACGAGAAGTCCCTAGAGGCATCTCTGATCCTCTCGAGATGGAGACAAGAAACAAGGTCATTAATAGAGTACACGAGGGAACGATTTCTCCCATATATAAACAATCAAACAAACAATGGAAGTAAATATACATCCCAAAATGAATTTTTATAAAAATTTTACTGAACATTATTTGTACATGAAACTAAAGGTAAAACAAAAACAGAAAATCAACCGACCAAACCCAATAACCAACTAACTCCATGTGAAACCGCTGTTCACTATCCAACACAATGATCAAATGTTTCCCAAGGCGATCAAAATCATGTTGAAACCTGCACAGGGGCTAAAAAAAGAAGAAGACTATAGGCATGAGTATTAAAACTCAATAGGTCAGCCTAATATTCTATTCCCAATGAACTTCATTTAAAATAAAAGAAAAATAAATTTCATGTTTTAAATACAATATATAAAATTATGTTTTTCAATTGAGGTTCCATGCTAAATAGTTATGAGAAAAAAACTTTCATGTTTTATTTACAAAAATGAAAGTAATAATTTTTCAAAGAGGTGAAACTTCAAAATGTAAATTGTTTTAATGAGGGATGATTTAAAGATTGTACGCTTTTAATTAATTAACACAAACTAATGAATTTACCAGCCAAACACACCGTATTACAATGGTGGGTACAAAATATCCAATGAGAACAACTCACGGGAACACCCTTAAGCACTAGTTAGTTGTGTGACCCAGGTAACTCGTATCTCTGTGAAATTAACCATTATAAATATCCATTCTCGTGCACACGAGACACTTCTAGGGAAGATACCCATAACCTAGTGGTACCCTAAAAACATCATTATCATATTTTAGTTAGTGTTGTCAACATCATATTTGATACGTGAAACATGGGACAAAACCCACAGGATCACTATCATACTAGTAAAAGTCCACCCACCTAGATACCCATGATACCCTTTTGTGCTCAATCAAGTTAAAAATATTATCAAATACATATTTCAAATCAAAATTCCAATCCCAAACCATAAAAACACAAACATACCATAAAACCTCTTAAACTTTCTTTCACAAATCAACAAACCACTACAAATTCTCATAAAACAATTTCAAGGAGTGTATTGAGGCTTTGCACAAAAAAATCAATCAAAAAAACTATTCAAATTATAAACACACAACAATACTATACCAAACCATATTTGTCAGCCCTAAATACATTTAATAAAATCATTTCATGGACGATAAAGCAATCCCAATTGACACAACATGGTACATACAAGTAACACACTCATTCTTCATTTTAAGGAAAGGCCAAACATGCCTTTAAAGATTTTCCCAAAATAATAATTTTAAAAAGTTAGGAATTTAAGTTTTTTTAAAGAGGTGTATACACAACATATAAATCAGCAAACCAAATTCATATATCCCACAAAACACCCATGTTACATATTCATAACACAACCATTTTCATAAGAATGTGAAACATGCCATTTTCTGGAAACTTGGGCCAAAACATCTTGTAAACCAAAATCCATTTATTTTTAAAACAAAATTAAAATTGGAAATCCATAAAAGGATCCCAAAATAATGTTTTACATGCGTCCAATGTATTTAAAAATCCAAAAAATTGAATTTAAGTTGCACTAGAAACATAAAAGCCAACCGAGCAATTTATAAAATACATGGTATGTACTCTTACAAAGAGATAAAATACCATTTTCATCACATAAAGTTATCCAAGCTACTGAAACAAATTCAAAATACCATAAACCAAGGGAGAAAGCTCATTGAATAATTTAACAAACAATAGGAGTGCACATTTATACCAAAACAACAATATTTTTAACAAAATAAATCATAAAACATAATTTTCGCAGAAAACCTTTAAAACCAAGGATTCACAGCAGAACATATCATATAAATAATGTTATAAAAGTATTATAATGATGAAACCTAACTAATAAAGGCTTTTTCAAGGGACATCATACCTCAAAAACTTGGCGTAATGGAAACACACACCTGAAATCACCCGTCGTGGTTTATAAACACTAAAACTATGAAGACCAGACCTAAATGAATATTGAATCCATCAAAATACATGGTATAACATAACCCTAGGTCGATCATGAGTAGGGGATAGTATTAAACTAAGAATAAATGAAAGGAGGAAGAAGAGGTAGGATAATGGAGATGAAGTCTCACCTTTTCCACAATAAAACTCTTTGTATTCCATTAGATCTACACCCCTAGAGATATGGGAATGGGATTAAACTTCATGGAGAGTCTCTTAAGGTCCGAAAAAACCAGGTAATGAATTTTTTTTGGAAAAATAGCACGAATTGAATGAGTTATGTATAGAATGATTTACCTTATCAATTATGGGAAATTTTATATAACCTGAGAAAATTCACCCAAATCTGCGACCCATATGAGCTGAAAATAGAGTAAATCTATAATGGGTGTGTGGATAGTGATATTGGCTTAGATGGGGAGGTGGTATCACTGAAAAATATTAAAAATATAATTAGATATAAAAGACAAAAATAGTTTTAAAAAAATAGGAAATGGGCCCATGGACTAGCCCAATATCAAAATACGTAACCCCAATTCACCACGATTATGAATTTATGTGGGGTCCAAAAGGATAAGGATGTTTTAATATATCAGTATAGGGCATGAGAGAAGTGGAATTATTGAAAAATGATAAAAAAGGATTTATAAAAGAAACAAATTCAAAACTTTTTAAACTAGAAATGGGCTCAAGGTTGGCCCAAATCATGAAGTAACCACCCTTTCTTAAAAAAACTCTTAAAAAGCATTGGGGAACACAAATTAGGGTGATTAGACAAATATGAAACATAAAAACGCAAAATTAATATCACAAATGACCCAAGAAAAGTGTCGTGATTTCAAATAAATCGGATCAAAACAAAGACAAGAAAAACAGGGTGTGACAATTCTCCCCATCATTAATGCTTTTCGCCCCTGGAAAGCCATAACACTTTCTGGATGAAAAATCAACACCTAAGGATTACCTATCAACATGATACAGCTGAACAAGAAAAGGAAATATCATCAACCATCAATATATGTTAATAATCTTTCTAAAAAAACAAACTACTCACAACCACTTCTGGAAAATCATAGGAAATATCAAGCCACCACCTCCACAACCTAGCCAAGAACCCAATTGTTGGGCCTTCTACAAATGAACCAAACCATCCCCCAAACCAAATAGCACTCACGAAAACCAAATATTCCTGGGGAGTCCAGAATTTTCTCCCCACCATTAATAAAAATCTAGCACTAGAAAAGTTTTTAGGATGAAAATACATAGGACCTATGGTCAGTCTCCCCACAATTAGAAACCAACCAGCAACGAACAAACAAGAATTCAACATGAGGTAGAATTTGGCCTCACTCACACAAGACCAACAAAAATATCTTACATAAACCAAAATTACCATGTTAATAGGGTTACAACATGGACATCTACACCACCAACTCCCGAACGGAGGGGACAAGAACTGGGCCAAGACGTTCATCACGGATCTGGACCCCCACCACTCGGGGTTGGGAGGGAAGGGGACCCAATAATTAGGCCATTGAAACTAAAAAAGTAACAAAGTAACTACCCAACACTTTACACCTACAAATAGGTTACACCATGACCACACCCTATTTTCACAGGAGGTCCACACAAAGACATTGATCGAAAACCCACATCCATGAAGGCATAACCATAGACACTGTGCAAGGGGTAAGTCCTCCGAAATTGTCGTGACAAAAGGAAATTCAAGTAAATGAGGAAGAAAAACATTGTCATAGAAACTAACTTACCGAAATTGAGGGGGAATGATCCTAATCGAGCACTCCAGACCTATAGTGATTTCTAGATTTTATGAAAAGCTTCACTCTAAGGCCTATAGATGGAGCCTTGATTCTTGAAGCATCTGCTACACCGAAGTCAGGTGATAAGGATCACACCACTCAAATAACTCAGTTGATCACCCAAGAAACCTCCATGTAAATAGTAACTCATAGATACATATAAAAATTCTATCTCACTTCGAACGAGGGGCATAATAGACAACGAATATGATGAGACACATCAACATAACCAAACACAACTGCTATGTGCAAAAGAATTATCACGACCTAGAAGTACTTTTAATCGATCCCAAATGGCTCTTTATTCCCACAAATAGGTTAAGGCATCATCCAAATAGGTTGATTTATCATTTGAAATTTATCCTTAGGTTGATCAACATGAATAATTTTCAACGGAGAACTATCCATGGCCACATCACAACATCAAACACATCTTTAGGAACCCAATGAACATTACTCCAAAACCAAGCCACCAACAAGATCTCATATCAACATACAACAAGAGTATGACTTATAGAAGACAAGGAATATTACTGTATAAAAAACTCTTCTAACACATAGAAAAGTCAATCCACATAACCATTGTTTTAAAAAATAATTCCACAATTTATCATCTCAAAACACTTTTGAAAGACGAACTAACATAGTGGGTTTCCACATTCAATAATGGTGTTTCATCAAGTCTCACCCACATGCACATTTCCATGCCACCCTAGGCCCCCAAACACCATTCCATATAGGTCATCCTTCTAGATATTAATAAAATCATGCATGTGATCACCCATGAAAACACAAAAGGCTAAAAAAATGAAATCATTCAAAAAATCATTTACCTTCAAAAGGAACACCAACCATAATGTCAAAAACACTTTTCATATTTCACAAAAAAACCAGAATTCATTAAGAACCATTTGATTAAAAACCTACCCCTTTTGATTTTTAAAAACATTTAAAATTACCAAGCCACCCCAAACAACCCCTTCCCATTTTATTAAAATTCAGAAAGGTATATTTTCATAATCCGAGGTCTATTGAGACCAATACCTTTTATAAAGAAACACCAACAGATAAAAAACACTTTCAAAAACAAATTTTACTATTCAAAAAAAAAATTACATCCAAAAATACCGCATTTAAAACAACGTTTCAGAATTACTTTAAATTATTAACTCTTTTAAGACATTTTATTTCAACAAACCACAAGTTTAGATTAGGGAAAATACAATCCCGCTAAATCATTGCCACTTCCACCACAGAATTTGTTTATAAAAACACAACCTTACCAAAACCATTCTTATATTTATTTTTTGAAAATTCATTTTCTACATTTCAAAATCCAATACTTCCTTTAAAACCCATTTCCATAATTCTCACACAACAATTTTCAAAACAAAAATCCAGAATTCACGAAAGGACCAAGAAACCCACAAAAGAGAACTCGGGTCGGTGGGTGACTTGACCATGTGGTTGAGGGCCATATGACAAACACAACACCAACATAGAGAGATTTATTAGAACCATGCCATGGCTCCACAAGGATTTCCAGGCCCTGTGAGCTCACAGATTCCATTAGTCAGACTCCCCTTGTCATATCCCAACACTAAACTATCAAGAAGATCAAAGGAGACTAATAAAACCATACTTCCCATGGGGACCTGAGGATCAGAACAAACAAGAGTTCGCGACGCTCTTCCCGCAGTAACCCCTCAAATCCCAAAAATCCTACACCATATACCTTGACATTCCCCAAATAACAAGGGAGCTCTAAAAACAAAAATTTGCTAAGAGCCTTCCCGCACTGATACCATTTTGTCACGAACCAGCCCGAGTCGACCCTATACCGGTCACCCATGCCAGCCTGTGAAACGTCCCGAGAGGAGTGCCCGATACTATAGGGATGACGACAAGAACCATGGGCATCAATAGAGTACACGAGGGTAAAATGTTTCCATTATATAAAAAATCAAACAAACAGCAGATGAAAATGGACATCCAAAAATGAATTTATATAAAAAAATTAACTAAACATTATTTTTACAAGAAACTAAAAGTAGAACAAAACCAACACGTCAACTGACCAAACCCAATAACTAACTGACTCCATGTGAAACTACTGGTCAATCTCCAACACAATGATCTAATATCTCCCAAGGAGATCGAAATCATGTTGAATCCTACACAAGGGCTAAAAAAAGAAGACGACTATAGGCGTGAGTATTAAAACTCAATAGCTTAGCCCGATATTCTATTCCCAATGCATTTCCTAAAAAATAAAAGAACAATCAATTTCTTGTTTTATGTAAAAGATATAAAATTATGTGTTTCAAATGCGGTTCCATGCTAAATAGTTACCAGACAAAAACTTTCATGTATTATAAACAAAAATTCAAGTAATAATATTTCAAAGAGGTGCAACATCAAAATAAAAATTGTTTTAATGAGGGATGCTTTAAAGATTGTAAAATTTTAATTGAATAACATAAACTAATGAATTTACCAACCAAACACACTGTATTCCAATAGTGAGTACAAAATAGCCAATGAGAACAAATTATGGGAACACCCCTAGGAACTAGTTAGTTGTGAGCTCCTGGTACCTCGTATCTCGTGGAAATTAACCATAATAACTATTTGTTATCGTGCACACGAGCCACTAGTAGGGAGCATACCCATAACCGAGTGGTTCCCCAACAACAACACCATCATAGTTTTTTTAGTGCTGTCACCATCAAACTTGCTACGTGAAACAGGGGACAAACCCTGCAGAATCACTAGCATAGTAGTACACGTCCTCCCACCTAGATACCTGGGATTCAATTTTGGGCTCAATCAAGTTACAAATATTATAAAATACACATTTCACATCCGAATTCCATCCACAAACCATAAAAACAAAAAAATCCCATAAAACAACTCCACATTTCTTACACGAATCAACAAACAACTACAAATATTCATAAAACAATTTCAAGGAGTGTATTGAGGCTTTGCAGATAAAACTCATTCAAAAACACTATTTTAATTATAAACACACAACAAGACCATACCCAACCATATTTGGCAGCCCTAAGTACATTTAATAAAATCATTTCATGGATGATAAAACAATCCCAATTTACACAACCTGGTATATACAAGTAAAACACTCATTCTTTATTTTAAGGAAAGGCCAAACTGACCTTTAAACATTTTACCAAAACAATCATTTGAAAAAGTAATGCATTTAAATTTTTTTAAAGAGGTGTATAGAAACTATATACATAATAAAACCACATTTATAAATCCCATAAAACACTCAGGTTACATATTCAAAACACAACCATTTTCATAAGAATGTGAAACACGCCATTTTCTGGCAACTTGGGCCAAAACATGTTGTAAACCAAATTCCAATTATTTTTAAAACCAAATACAAATTGGAAAGCCATAAAAGGATCCCAAAATAATTTTTTACATGCTACCAATGTATTTATAAATCCAAACAAATCATTTTAAATTGCATAAGAAACATAAAATCCAATGGATCAATTTACAGAATACATGGAATACACCCTTAAAAAGGGATAAAATACAATTTTCAGGCCATAATTTTATTAAAGCTAATTAAAAATATTAAAAATACAATAAAACATGTTTTGAAGCTTATTGAATAATTTATCAAACAAGTGGAGTGCACATATATACCAAAACAACTATATTTTTAACAAAATAAATCCTAAAACATAATTTTCACATAAAAAAATTTAAAACCAAGGTTTCACAGCAGCAAATTTCATATAGATAATGTTATAACAGCATTATAATGATCAAACTTAAATATTAAAGGCTTGTGCAAGGGACATCCTACCTCAAAACCATGGCATAATGGAAACGCACACCTGAAATCTCCCAGTCTCGTTTATAAACACAAAAATTAGGAAGACCAGGTCAAATTGAATATTAACACCATAAAAACCATGGGATAACATATCAATAGTCCTATCATGAGTAGTGGAGATTATAAAACCAAGAAATAATAAAAGGAGGAAGAAGTGGGAGGATAAAGGAGATGGAATCTCACATTTTCCACAAGAAATATTTTCGTATTCCATTAGATTTTCACCCCTAGAGAAATGTTAATGGGATGAAACATCATGTAGAGTATCCTATGGACTGGGAGAACCAGGTGAAGAAGAGTTTTTGGAAATAGAGCACGAATTGAATGAGTTATGTATGAAACAATTTACCATATCAATTCTAGGAGATTCTAGGTAACCTGAGTCATTTCACCTTAATCTGTGACCCATATGAGCTCTAAATAGGGTAAATAGATAATGGGGGTGTGTATAGGGATATTGGATTTGATGAGGAGGTTGAATCACCGAAAAATATTAAAATTTGTATTGGATATAAAAGAAATAACTATTTTTTTAAACCAGGAAATGGCCCCATGGGCTGGCCCAATACCAAAATAAGTAACCCCAATTGACCATGCTTATGAATTTATATGGGGTCCAAAAGGATATGGAATTTTTAATTTATCACTATAGGACATGTGAGAAGTGTAATTATTGAAAAATGATGAAAAATGAGTTATAAAAAGAAAATATTCGGTTTTTTTTAACTGGAAATGGGCTCACGGTTGGCCCAAATCATGAAGTGACTAACCTTTCTTAAAATACATTTAAAAAAACAATGGGGAAACCAAATTAGGGTGATTATACATATATTAAACTTCAAAACTAAACATTAATCTCACACATTACCTAGTAAAATCATCATAATTTCAAATGAACCGGATCAAAACAAAGACATGAAAAACTGGGTGTGATAATTCTCCCCATCATTAAAACATTCCGCCTCTAGAAAGACATAACACTTTCTGGATGAAAAAGCAACACCTAAAGATTACATATCAACATTATTCATCCTATCAATAAAAGTAAATATCATCAACCATAAATATATCTTATTCCTATTTAAAAAAAACACACTACTCACAACCACTTCCGGGAAATCATTTAAAATATCTAGCCACCACCTCCACAACCATGCCAAGAACCCCATTCTTGGGCATTCTCCCAATGAACCCAACCTTCACCCAAACCAACTATAACTCACAAAAACCAAATATTCTAGGGGATATTATAATGTACTCCCCACCATTAATAAACAACTTTAACAAGAAATGTTTTTAGGATGAAAATCCACAAGACCCTTGGTGAGTCTCCCCACTATTAAAACCCAACTAGCAACGAACAGACATGAATTCAACATGAGATAGAATTGGGCCTCACTCAAACAATCCCAACAAAACTATCCTACAAGAACCATAATTACCAAGTTAATATGGTTACAACATGGGCATATAAACCACCCACCCTCGAATGGAGGGGACAAGAACTGGACCAAGACTTTCAGCACTAATCTGGACCCCCACCACTCGGGGAGGGGAGGGAAGGGGACCCAATAATTATGCCATTGGAACATCAAAATAAACAAAGTAACATCCCAAAACTCTCCAACTACAAATAGGTAACACCAAGACCGTACCCGATTTTAACAGGAGGTCCACACAGGGATACTGATCGAAAACCCACATCCATGAAGGCATAACCATAGACACTATGTGAGGGGAAAGTCCACCACACTTGTTGCAACAAAGGGAAATTAAAATAAATTAGGAATAAAAACATTGTCATAGAAAATTACATACAAAAATATAGGAGGAAGGATCCTAATCGAGTACTCTACACCTCTGGCGATTTCCAGACTGTGTGAAAATCTTCACTCCGAGGCCTATGGCAAGAGCCCTAATTCTTGAAGCATCTGCTGTACCACAGTCAGGTGATCTGGATCACACCACTCAAAAAACTCACTTGATCACAAAAAAACCTTCATGTAAATACTAAATCATAGATATATATAAAAATTCTATCTCACTCTGAAAGAGGGGAAGAATAGATAAGGAATACATCGAGACACATCAACATCACCAAACACAACTGCTATGTGCAAAAGAATTATCACGACCTAGAAGCACATTTAAGCAATCCCAAACAACTCTTTTTTCAAAAAAATTGGTTGAGGAATCATCCAAATAGGTGGATTTATCATTTTAAATTAATCCTTAGTTTGATCATGAGGAATGATTTTCAACGGAGATCTATCTATGGCCACATAACAACATCAAACACATCTTTAAGAACCCAATGAACATTACTCCAAAACCGAGCCACCAACAAAATATCATATCAAGATACAACAAGAGTATGACTTATAGATCACAAGGAAGATAATTGTATAAAAAACTATTTTAAGACAATGAAAAGTAAATCCACATAACAATTGTTTGAAAAAATAAGGCCACAATATTTCATCTCAAAACACATTTGAAAAAAAAACTAACTCGGTGGGTTTCCACATTCACCAACGGTGTTTCATCATGTCTCACCCACATTCACATTTCCATGCCACCCAAGGCACCCAAACACCATGCCATATAAGTCATCCTTCCGGATAACAATTAAATCAAACATGTGAGCACCCATGAATACACCAAAGGCTAAAACGAAACTACATCATTCCAAAAAACATTTACCTTCAAAAGGAACACCAACCACCAAGTCAAAAACCTTTTTCATATTTCATAAAAAAACCACAATTAATTAATAACCATTAGATTTTAAACCTATTCCTTTTCATTTTTAAAAAATTTTAAAATAACTAAGCCACTGCAAACAACCCCTTCCCATTTTTTTATATTCATCATGGTATATTTTCAAAATTCGAAGCCCATTGAGACCAATACCCATTCTAGGGAAACACCAGCTGATCAAAAACAATTTCCAAAACTAATTTATCCTATACAAAAAAATTTAACATCCCAAAATACCCCATTTAAAACAATGTTTTAGAATTAGTATAAAATGATTCACTCTTTCGAAACATTTTATTTCAATAAACCACAAGTTTAGATTAGGGAAAATACAATCCTGCTAAATCATTTCCACTTCCTCCCCAGAATTTGTTAAAAAACACAACCTTACCAAAACCATTCTTGTATTTAATTTTGGAAAACTCATTTTTAAATTTTCCAAATCCAATCCTTACTTTAAAACCCATTTACATAATTCTTACACAAAAATTTTCAAAACAAAAATTTAGAATTCATGAAATGTCCAAGAAACCCACAAAAGGTAACTAGTGTCGGTGGGTGACTTGACCATATGGTTGGTGGCCATATGTCTAACACAAAACCAACACAAAGTGATTTATTAGGACTATGCACTGGCTTTACATGGATTTACAGGCCCTGTGAGCTCATAAATGACAGTAGTCAGACTTCCCTTATTATATCCCAATACCAAACAATCAACAAAAATAAAGGACACTAATAAAACCAGACTTCGCATGGAAACCTGAGGATTAGAACGATGAAGAGTTAATGATGCTCTTCCTGTAATAACCCCTCAAGTCCCAACAATCCTACTACATCTATCTTGACATTTCCCAAATAACAAGGGCACTCAACAAAGAAAGGTCTAGTAAGAGCCTTCCCGCTATGATACCATTTTCTCACGAATCAACCCGTGTCGACCCTATACTGGTCACCCAGGACAGCCATGACAAGTCCCGAGAGGCGTTACCTATCTTGTCGGGATGATGAAAAGAACCAATGGAATAAATAGAGTATATGAGGGAACGATTTCACCCATATATTACCAATAAAACAATCAACAAAAGTAAAAAGACCTCCCAAAATGAATTTATATAAAAATTTAACTGAACATTATTCATACAAGAAACTAAAAGTAGAACAAAACCAACAACACAACTGACCAAACCCGATAACCAAATAACTCCATGTAATACCACTGGTCAATCTCCAACACAATGATCAAATGTTGCCCAAGCCAATCGAAATCATGTTGAAACATGCACAAGGGCTAAAAAAATAAGTAGACTATAGGCGTGAGTATAAAAACTCTGTAGGTTAGCCTGATATTCTATTCCCAATGCACTTCCATTAAAATAAAAGAAACATCAATTTCATATTTTAAATTCTTTATATAAAAGTATTTTTTTCAAATGATGTTCCATGTAAATAGTTATCAGACAAAAACATTCATGTTGTATAAACAAAAATGCAAGTAACAATTTTTCAAAGAGGTGTAAATTCAAAATGAAATTTGTTTTAATGAGGGAAGCTTTAAAGATAGTAAATTTTTAATTAAATCTCACACACTAATTAATTTACCAACCAAACACACCATATTCCGATGGTGAGTACAAAATTTCCAATGAGCACAACTCACGGGAACACCCCTTGGCAATAGTTAATTGTGAGCCCCAAGTAACTTGTGTCTCAGTGAAATTGACTATAATAAATATATATTCTCGTGCACATGAGCAACTAGTAGGGAGTACACCCATAACCTAGTGTTCCCCCAACAACATCATCATAATAGTTTAGTTAGTGTTGTCATCATCAAACTTGCTACGTGAAACAGGGGCCAAACCACACAGAATCACTAGCACAATAGTACACATCCGCCCACCTAGATACCCGAGATTCCCTTTTGTGCTCAATCAAGTTACAAATATTATCAAATACACATTTAAAGTCCAAATTCCATTCCAAAACATAAAAACAAAAATAGAAAATAAAACCTCTTCAAATTTATTTCGCGAATCAACAAACCACAAAAAAATTTCGTAAAATAATTTCAAGGAGTGTATTGAGGCTTTGCACATAAAACTCATTCAAAAACACAATTTTAATTATAAAAACACTACAATACCATATAAAACCATATTTTTCATCCCTAAATCCTTTTGATAAAATCATTTCATGGATGATAAAACAATCCCAATTGACACAAAATGGTATATACAAGTAAAACACTCCTTCATTTTAAGGAAAGGCCAAACATGCCTTTAAACATTTTCCCAAACAATCATTTGAAAAAGTTATGCATTTAATTTTTTTAAGCATGTGTATACAAACCATATACAACATCAATACACATTCATTAATCCCATAAAACACTCAGGTTACATATTCAAAACACAACCATTTTCAAAAGAATGTGAGACATGCCATTTTCCAGCAACTTGGGCCAGAACATGTTGTAAACCAAAATCCATTTATTTTTAAACCCAAATAAAAATTGGAAAGTCATAAAATTATCCAAAAATATTCATTTACATGATGCTAATGTATTTATAAATCCAAAAAAATCATTTTAAATTTCACTAGAAACATAAAAGCCAACCGAGAAATTTACAGAATACATGACATGCACTCTTAAAAAGGAATAAAATACAATTTTAATTGCATAATGTTATTCAAGATACTGAAAAATATACAAAATAACATAAACCAAGTTTGGAATCTCATTGAATAATTTATCAAACAAGAGGAGTGAACATTTATACCAAAACAACATTATTTTTAACAAAATAAATAATAAAACTTAATTTTCACACAAAACCTTTAAAACAAAGGTTTCACAGAAGCACATATCATATAAATAATGTTTGAAAAATATGGTAATGATTAAACATAAATAATAAAGGCTTGTTCAAGGGACATCTTACCTGAAAACCTTGGCGTAATGGAAACGCACACCCGAAATCACCCGTCGTGGATTATAAACAATTAAACTATGAAGACCAGAGCTAAATGAAATAAACTCCATGAAAAATCATGGAATAACAGAACCCTAAGTCGATCATGTTCAGGAGAGATTATAAAACAAAGAAATAATGAAAGGAGAAAGAAGATGGAGGATAAAGGAGATGGAATGCCACCTTTTCCACAAGAAAACTCTTCATATTCCAGTATATCTGCACCCCTAGAGAAATGGTAATGGGATTAAACATCAGAGAGTGTCTTTTAAGGACGGGAAGAACCAGGTAAAGATGATTTTTTTTGGAAAATAGCACAAATTTAATGAGTTATGTATAAATCAATTTAGCTTATCAATTATGGGTGATTTGAGGTAACCTGAGAAATTTTGTCCTAATCCGTGACCAATATAAGATCCAAATAGGGTAAATCAATAATGTGGGTGTGAATAAGGATTTTGGATTTGGGGGGGGGGGGGGGGGGTGGGGGATGTGGGATCACTGAAAAGTATTAAAAAGTGAATTTGATATAAAAGAAACAAATATTAAAAAACAGGAAATGGGCCCCTAGGCTGGCCTAATACCTAAATAATTAACCCCAATTCACCATGACTATGAATTAATATGCGGTATAAAAGGATAAGGAAGTCATAATATATCATTATAAGACATATTTGACGTGTAATTATTGAAAAAGTTTGAAAAAAAGGATTTATAAAAGAAAGAAATTCAGTTTTTTAACTAGAAATGGGCTTGCAGTTGGCCCAAATCATGAAGTAACCACCCTTTCTTCCAAAACTCCTAAACAAACCATGGGGAACCCAAATTAGGGTGATTAGAAATATATGAAACTTGAAAACTCAACAATAATCTCACATAAGATACAAGATATGTACTGGGATTTCAAATGAGCAGGATAAAAAAAAAGACATGAAAACTCGGGTGTGACATATATTGTATCTCTCGAGTGAGAAAATTTAAGAGATAAAAAACTAAAATTACCAGGGTTTATGAATTTTTCATATTTCTTACAATATTCATTAAAAATAAATATAATATTATTATTGTAACCAGTAAAACCATTGAATATAATTTGAACATAATCAACAAAGAAAAATTTTAAAATAGATGAATGAAATGTCCTCCTGTTGTAGGGATGTATCAACCCTTCATCAAGGCCTTTGAGTATATTTATACCTAGGACATCCCTTGAAAAGATGAAAAATCTTCAGGATTTATGCTTCCCTTATATTAATCAACTTATAGATTTTGAAAAAAATAATTTTTTCATGATAAGATCATTGGAAAACCATGGAGAATATAAACATTTTAAGAAGATCTCACTTTAACACTCTATGAAAAATTATTACTTAGAACATTATGAAGAAAATAGAACTACATATAATCATAACCCTTATACATATTTAATTTTATCATAAAAAATTATCTCCTAAATCTTATAACAAGATGATCAATATTTTTATTGGATGTTAAAATGGTTCAATGAATTCTTATACATTAAATTAATTAATGTTGTCCCTCAGATACCTCGAGTTATATATTATTAGATAGAATCGTATTAAATGTAATGGATAATAAATTATTTGATAATATCTATATCCTAATTGAATTGAAAATACCAAAACTATTTGGTCATACCACCTAAGGGGAAATTGTATGAATAGTAGTCAAAGTAACTCTAGTCAATGATCCACCACATTAGTAGTCTTGAACATCACTCATCAATTCCCCCTATAATGGTTTCCATTTATCTAAGTAATATCAAACTATAAACCTATTTGGTACAAAGGAACAATCAAGAAAAAGAGTCAAAATGGATTATAATATTTCCTCTTCGTCATGAATATTAAATTATCCATGTCATTAATAGAATCAGGTATATAGTCAATTATAGAGATGGCCTCTCCCCAATCATGGGGGGTACCCCCTTGGGGCTAGGATGACCCTAAAAGAGATTCTAAGATGTAAGAAACTGACTATGGTCTTATATTTTTAGTATATAAGGAGTTTTAACAATTAATATGTTTTAGGTTTTTTGCTTTAATAATAACTTTCTTCATTAATATATGCACGAAAATAAGCAATATTTTTCTCCCCTAACTAAAAATATCTACGTATAGTTGTCCCATAGTAGTTTTATATAGATCGAGAAAGACTTATTCAATTATATTTTTTTTCTTCATTATATGATCACTATGTGATGATCCCAATGTGTTTTTAGTTGAATATATAGTAGTTTTATGTTAACATGAAGAGATTTCTAGATTAAAGTATGGTCTTGGAAGAATATTAGTCTGTGTGATAATTTCACTCTTTAGTCTTGTAATATTATTCTAAAGATCCACCCAATCTGTTAACTACATAAGATACATCCATGTTTATTGGACTATATCCCTAAAGCAATTCATATGAATCCAATGAATAGTTTAATAGAATCAATTATTACCATCATTAGAGTATTGAACATGGAAAATAAGAGTGAATTGTTTAGAGGGAGGTGTATAAATTTGAGCCCTATAATAGTATAAGATGATACCAATTTTATAAAGGATTCCCAATAACATATCATATCTACTCTAAATCCATACACTACCACATCAATGGTTTCACTAATTTAACACATCATTTTGGTTTCCCCAAACTATAAGCTAATTGTAGGAAATAATTTATTGTAAATGAGGAATGAAACTTTTAGGATAAAATCCCCCTCCCTTATTCTCTCCTGTATCAATTATAATATTAAAATAAAAATCAATAATTCCATAATTCATCTATGATTTATGGTAGATAGTGAATTTTATAGTCCCCTTGTTATAATAGATCACATATTACATGGACAATAAACATGAAAAATTATGAAATTCTATTATTGAACTAAATGAGGATATACTGGGATGAGTTATGTGTGATATCCACATGGATCTTGTCATCCCAAAAAATCTATTTACTACTATTTGAAGGAATCCCACTTAGAAAGTTTTTATGTGGAAACATCTAAAAATCTCCTCAATGAAATTCTATTTTATTTTAGGATACATGATTATATTAATGGATATTTCTATCAATCATATGGGTTTAATGATTATTTATCTTTTATATTGAGAACACATTCCTCAATAATTCTAGAAAATGGAATTCATCATTTTGAAAGAAAAAATTTTATCCAATATTCCTAAATCATGTACAATATTGGAAACAAATACATTGAAAATAGAGATAGATGGTGATAGAGTCTCAATTTTACTGGGAGGAGTCATTGAATTGAATTTCATAGATAATACTTTAGATGGTGATGGTTTTTACACATCAATAAAATGTATTGAATATTCATCATTTTGTAATTTTTATGGGTGTACAATTTGGGGGGGTCAGATCAGTAGGGAAAATTGGATAAATTAGAGAATCAGCAGTAGAGGGAACATCAAAACAAATATCTATTGATTGAGAGGAGTAATATTGAAGAGGAACTAGATAAAACCCCTACACATCATACAATGGGTAATTGGAGAGATAGTACACACTATCATCCAGAAGAACCTATAATTATATAGTCACCACCTCCTCCAAAGGGAAATCCAAAGTATCGTTCTGAGATAGAGAAGATGAAACATAGATTTTGAGTAGAAAATATTGATGCCTGGGATGTTTATACTTTAACTGAAGAAGTAAGATCATTTGAAAATAAATCCATTCAACCATGGATCCCCTCCATTATTTTGGGAGATATTGATATCATTATGGTAAAAAGTGAAGGCTTTTTCAGTGTCATTCAACAAAGGACATAAATTAGAGATGAAGAACCACGCCTCTTGAAAACATTTGAATAATATACAAGGATACGAAAAGGAATGATGTGAAATATAAATGCATGAAAAATAATCTTTTTCAAGATATAAAATGAATTACGAGAACATTGGATAATACTATAAATAATATGATTTCAAATGTAAACTTCAACATAATGTCTCGCAACCATGAAGTGTTCAATATGATTTTTTTTCATTAATTAAAAAGAACATCCCAAAAGACTAACCAGTAATCCCATGAATAGAATGGTTGTTAAAGGTTTGTGTATTTCTGGGGAGGAAAATGCATAATTGAGCATGTAATGATTATTTTCATTTATTATATTCATTATATTGGTATAAAATAATAAATCTATTTACCTAAAAATGTTAGACCTCTCTGAACCAAACATTATTTAAATAAATATTAGAGAATGAATGATGATTTAAGGGGTATAAATCAAATACATCATATATCTCCCATGTATCTAAGATTCCTGAAAATGATCTCAATGAGGGTTAATTTATAATGAAAATTACAAGAATACTCCACCTTGTATAATGGAGTCCATTGAAATATCTACATATATTATTAAAAGAAAAATATAACCCTCATCCTTTTTAGTCAAATTAACCTATATTTATATAAGGGGTATGGTGGATTTGTTACTATAGGAAGACTATGAGGACTAGATTAATAGGACTCATTGAATGATTTTACTTATGGAGAATAGGGGAACACATCCCCAGGATAGGCCAATAGAGAACCATCACATACAATATCCATAGGGGGAAATTTTAATTACTTTCTAACATATGTCTATATTATCTTGTTGAAATCGATCCCATTTATATATTTTATGTACAACATAATGGATTAATAGTTTCCTCTCACTTATGAAGATTCAATGTTATTCAATTGGTAATTAATTTTACCAAAAATATTATATTTTTTTTAACTATTTTAAAAAATAATTAATTTAATATCATTACAAGAATGAATATATAATCTATCATTCAATGAAATATATAATGAGGGTTTTAAGATTATGAACATTTCCTTTTGTTTTGGATTCCAGATTATATATTATAAATTTTCTTAATTCAATTAGATGGTATAATTAAGTAATATCTTGAGTGTAATACCAACTTTTAATTTATTGGTTATGAAACAAATAATAAATAAGAATGATTAATTCCATCTTCATATATATCGAAATTTCATGAAACACCTCAATCGAGACTATAAAATCATCTAGGACATTCCTCCATTGTATTTCATTGATGAATGAATAAAATATATCAACTGAAGATCTTATATTCCATATATGTGAGTGAAATGTTTTAAATAAATTAATAAAAGTGTTTTAATGTTCTTTTTTGTGTTGGAGAATCACAAAGCCCATATAATTAAATATTGTCCACTAAAAACATAAATATTATATTTATGTTGTTCTGTGTAGAATTCAATGACATCAAATCCTCCCCTTATTCAAAAATGGGGTCAATATTCTATTATCATAAGTAAAAAAGTCATGATGGATGAATGAGAATAATAGAATAATATAGAGACATATAAGATAAAAAAATTACAGAAAGAGAGACATTGTTGATTGAGAAATTTTAAATAAAAACACAGACGAATGTTAAATATAGGGAAGTTAAAAATAAATAAATAAATAGAAAAATATACAAACAAATTAGAATAGAAAATAAAAAATGGAAATTTTATCAAACATTTGGTAGTTGGTCATCCCTCGGTTCCCCTTCATAGTAGAATCCTCTATCATAATTATTGATGTAGGAAATAATATTACCATGTAATTTTTTCAATCATTAACATCATTGGTACATCAGAAAACATGAAATATTTTAAAAATATTTGGTTTTCCCCATTTAATTAATGATACCTCAAATACATCCCAGGAATATTTGGCCTTTCATACCATAGTATCACAAGATACATAAATTAATTAACTGTATATATATATATATATAATGAAACCACTACAAGGTAGTACAAAACACCATGATACAAAATGGCCATATGTTGAATTAATTGTCCTTAAACAAATCAATCTTCATAGAAACATATCTGATTAATATTCTCTCCCATTTAAAAATTTTTTTTCTTCACAATTATCTTTTTTGAGGTCTGATGAGGTTCTAGAAGGTATCCATGGTTTCCTTGGTCACAAAAATTAGTCAAAAGAGTGGGTTTTAACTTCAAAGTAATCATCAATAGAATCTATAGGGAGTTTCATATGGAAACTTGTGAATTTTAGGGGGTACAAGTAATGATGAGGAAATATGTGAGGTAAGGGGATAAAAATGATATTATATGATTTTTTTGTGAAAATATGTTAAAATAAATATTGGAAATACTTACCACATAAAATGTTAGTGTGGGTGTGATTATACATATATTATAACCTTATTCTGTAATGGAATTTTCTATTCTAATGGGTGATCGACACTCCCTCACACCATTACAAATGAAATTTCCCATGTATACATTAATATGCTGATAATAAGATATTACTAACATATGCAAACATGATATTTGTGGCCTAATCCACCTCATATCATTCATTAGGCTCTCTCAATGGTCTGTGAAAGTCGACCACCCATTGTCATATATCTTGGGGGCTTGTGGGACTATTGGGTTTTTAATAGCCTATTTCCAATATTTTACCTAAATATTAATTAATAACTTAATAAGATTCATCCATATTTATCTAAATAAAATAAATAATCAAAATACATTTTTCTATTCATTTAAATTAATTTGATTCCATTACGTGTAAATTAATAAACATTCAATAAAAAATTATTAATGTGTGTATATTGATTAAATTATTTTACGAATATTTAGATACTATTTATATTTTTATAATAAAATCAGTTCATCAAATACTCCCACAATTTATTTCTTCATATCTTCACATATTGAATATAAAAATATAATTAAAGATAAATCCAATGCTTCATTGATTAAATTACATGTAAATTAAATATAAATATTTATCAATGTAAAACCCAAAATTAATGTTCCATATAAAACATAAATTCAAATTTCAAAATTTTCAATGAAACAATTAATCCAAATTTTTAACTTTCCCCATTTTCAAAACAATTCAATATATACATTAATGAATTCATGCCTCTAAACTAATTATTTTTAGACATTCCATGACACAATTTACCTTTATAGGAAATAATTTATCTCATCACTCCTGATATAAATTGATGTGGTGTTATGATCATATAATTAAAACTTGATGTTTTTTATTCATTAAAAGGAAAGAAATTCTCAATATTTTAATAAAAAATAACATGTATTCAATTAGACGTTTAAATTATATCTCTAATGTTCTTTTTGGTTGTTTTTGGTTAGAATTGAAATTAAAATCATTAAGGCACAAGCAAAATTCATAACAATTTTTGTACAAAAAATGATTTCATAATTTAAATTGTAATGAAATTATCCACTTAAAATTGAAGAATCCCACAACCCATGTTCAATGTAATGGTCTCATTCAGTTATAGTATAATTAATTAATTTATCCTTTCATAAATTACATATTATTTTGTACTTTTTATTTAATCTTCTTTTTAATATTTTTTACACTTCCAAATGTTGTGATGGTAATAAACCTCAGATCCACCCCATAACCACAAATGAAAAAATCATCCAAAAATTAATGATTATTTTATATTCTTCCAAGTAATGATCAATTCCTTTATTATAGTTTTTCAAGATTGGAAAAATAATGTATAATTAATGAATTAAAACCATATATAAATACCCAATTCATCACCTGCCACTTTTCCCTTCCATTTTAGCACATTATGTCTCCATGAATTCCCTCACCCCCACAATTAATATAAAATTTATCATGAAAAATAAAATAAGGAGGGTTGGAATGGATAAATTTTAATTTGATTTTTGAGAATTCCTAACAAGGCCACTCATGGTATCTATGTGAAAATAGGATTGATGAAATGGATGTATTAAGGGAAAGGGCTTATAAAAAAATTATTTAGCTATATGTTCCTTCATACGGTCATATAATTATCATTTTCCAATTAAATTTATAAAAGGATGCATGGCCTAGAATCACTCATGAAATATGATTTTGATATAATAAAAATCATTTCACCTAAAAATCCTCTCACTAATGGAACATATAATTTTTGAAAATCACTCATTGAATGTCATGTGATAAAAATAAATTGACATGTTTTATAGATATTCAAAGAGTTTAATATAAATGGAAAACATCATTTAAATAATTCACTGAATCCCTCAAATCATAAATCCTCATATAAATATCCATGATTTAATATAATAATTCATTTCTCCAAAATTCACATTAAATCTCAAATATCATAAAAATTTAAAACCTGGTATCACATGGTTCCTAAAAAACTAACACATCACACATAATAAAAGTATACAAAAAATCCAATTCAAGGGAAGTAAGTATCCAGTTTTACATATCTAGTGTAATTTCCATCATAAAAAATAATTTCATAATGAAATATGGTCGTATAAATATAAATAATGAAATAATAAACTCTATGTTCACAATAATATTTAGTCCTCTCTAATACTTTTGTTTTTTGGAATACCTTTATCCTCATGTAATTATGAAAACTAACACTAAATTAAATAAGAGGATCATGAACTCAGATAATGGTAGTTTTTAGAGCATGGTTCCATAAAAATTTGTCTATTCTCACATGTATGTTCCTTTGTTTATTTAAAAACACTATAAATCTTGCTAATTGACTCTTTATATACTTATTAATATTTCAAACCAATTATTATGTTTATTAAACACCCCACATTTAGTATTTGATCAACAAAAGTCAACATTTTAATTAAATTTTGTGTTATTTTAATATGGGAACGTGTAAAAGTTTCCATTTTTGTATAAATAAATGATCCAAACAAACTTCATTTATAGAGATCCTCTTGAATACATGCATTATTGGAAATTACATTATTTATTTTAAATCCTTCAATTATCAATATAAAAAATTTATTCATATTCTATTTATGGTAATATCTACAACCAATATCATCATTTTTGGTTTGGATGTTTGAAAGAGATATGTTTTCTAGATATTAAATTTATTTTATATTATGTAGAATAATATTCCATAGGATTCAAGAGCATGAGAAAATTTTATATTTATTAATAATATTATGGATATTATCAATAAATAGTAATGATTAATTATCATGCTAAAAATAAAATATTCTAGTGAAATATAATATCATCACATGTGAAAATATAACAAATCATTAAAGTGGAATATGTATAGAATATACTATTGAATAAATTTATATTATATGAATTATCCAAGATAGTGAAGGTATCATAAATTTTGTAATTTTAATTAATCTATAAGAAATAATAAGAATTTATCATGATGTATAATTGAGAATAACTAAGATTATTCCGGATGATAAATCAGAGAGGTTAATATTATCAAATTTTTTAATTTATCCCTAGTTGAAATGGAATGATAAATTTTATTCTCAGAATCATTGATTGACCTTGATCATTAATTTGTTGAAAACAATGATAATAAGGTCCAGGATATGATGTTTGTTACTAAAAGGGTTTCTAATATATATTTTGAGACATATATGGTGGATTATCCTTGGATTTGGAATTGAAAAGCAAGACTAAGGTAGTATTTAACCATATTGAATCTCATATAGGGATTTTATCATGTTGTATCTATGTGTCTGAGTAGCCCATAGGAACATATTCCATATTCTTAATAAATTAAGGTGTCTTTTTGTGTAGTATTTGAAACTTGTGTTTGTTTATTCCAAATGCATTGTAATGATTATCATATTCATATTGATTGATGAAATTATTGTTATTTCAAATTTCGTTCTTATCGAATGTGATGCTCTTTTCTCTCGGGTATTTGATTATAAATGTAAGACAAAATTGGATTGTACTCTGATAAGGTTGTTATATAATTTGGTATGCATATACTTGGGCTATCCTAGCTTGAGGAATGTGTTATATGATTTTGGCCACCCATTAAGGAGGGATGTAACATTCTTGAGGTGTTTGGTACATTGACTATCATAGTATGAATGATGAGTCACATGTGGTGGATTTATAGACACTGTATTTTCACTTTGTAATAATATGATATATATATATATATATAAGGAGATAATCTCATAGAAGTCATAAAAATCCAAGGCCTAGTGTGCCCAGATTAAATTTTATAAAAATATTAAATATATTTAATACTATTTACATGAAGAGAATGAGATAACTCTTAAATCGTATCACAGATCAGAATTATGATGTAAAAGTTGAGTCTAGATTGGTTCATTTAACCTAGGAGGTACTTTATTTTTTTTGGGCTTTATGTGGTAAACACCCCCTCATGTAAAATTTTAATTCATATAAATAAACATCATTATTTGAGAAATGACGTAAAATTATGTAACACGTGATCAATGGCATAAATAAGAATTCTGAGAACTCTGTTGAGTTTGTAATAGTTTGGATTACCCAAGAGTGACTTAAAATGGGTTGGCATGATGAATTCAGATATCTATACTGAGTTAAATACATATTAAAAGGGATATAATGATTTAGGATTAGGTTGAACCCTAATTCCTTATCTCTATAATAAGTCCCTCTCTCTCCATATCTCCTAAATGTTCTTAATCGTATCAAAAAATAATCTCTGCTGGAAACTTTATATATCTATGTGCGAGGAAAGAAGATATGTTTTCAATCATGGGAGATCAAATCGATGTATAGTTCCACTTATTTTTTATTTTTGATTCATCTTATAAATATAAAATTGTTTCCTTGAGCCATAAAATCATTGTTTAGTTGTTGTATCGTCAAGGCCCACATGAGAATGACCATCGTCCTATGAATAATAATTTATCATCACCCATTCTTATAGGGTATCCAACATCTTATTTTTGGCGCATCAAAATATAGACATATCATTAATCATATGGTGGCACTTTGAAGTTCTCATCCAAGGATGTTCAATCAACTAACAGATTCATGTTATGATTCCAGGAGGGAGTCTAGTGGTCTACGGAATGGAACACCGGAGTGTCACATGCATGATGGCCTATGAAGAATTAAAGTAGCGATCTACCCCATGGTGGACCAAAAAGTAGTAGAATCACTCTATCCTAGAAATGTCGTGATGTGGCTAGCCATGTTTCCCAGCCAGTCGACCGGGGTGGCGTCACACATTGCATCCCAGGTGGCGACCGCCACCATAATGTGCAACGCCTAGTCGGTTGAATTGATGTGGTAGTGGAAACTCATCCATGGTCCGTGCCAATTTCAATAATGGGGAAGGCCATGAAGATGGACCATGGGCCACCAAAGTGGACATGGGTTGTCGGAGTGGGTCATTCTAGGAGGATTCAGAGGAACCTGACAGAAGGGTTTATCCATTCTAGTTCGTAGTGGTTCAAATTGTTTGGAGGAATTATTAAATAACATTTTATCCTATACCGGGAATCTAATTGGAACTATGTGTTTTTGTAAACGCATTCTCCTCATTTATAAGAGTCTTTTTATGCAGGTTTGGGAACATTATATCCTCGTTTCATTGATCATTTTCAAAAAATTACAATGTTTAATAATAATAATCTAATTATTATTAATTAGGATTTATTGTATCTAATGTGGAGTCTATATACGGGTCCCAATTGAAACGCAGTCAGTAGTTATGAGACCATATAACATAGGAATAAATATCGATACAACCTTAGGGTGTTCAATCTAATGTCCCAATATGTTTCCCATGAGGCATGTTTCACACGTGTTATGGTGAGATGTCATTTTCTCACCGAGTATCCAGTTTGGATGAATGAGTAATCAATCTGTTATGTTATTCTGAGAGGATCTCAATGGACATATCTATGAAATTAATTTCAATAATGATTCGTGGACCCCATGCGACACTATTTGAATATAATGTGGTGTTATATAACGTTTTTGTCAGATGTTTTATTGGGTGGAGTACCTAGTTTTTCATGCGTTTTATTTGATATTGAACATGATGGTGACCGCACTTTCAACTTCCCTATTAGGATGCAAGCTGTTGTAATCATGTAGCATCATTTGGAAGGGTTAAATGACTACCCTGATGAGGGTTTGACATCAAATAATTCTGAGGTAAATTTCACTAATACACTTGGGCATGGGTCCTCAATGAATTATTGTGGAATCACCCCGACTCACAAGTGACCAAGTCCTCTATGATTACTATATTGGAATCCCCCATGATCATGGTTTTGTGGCCTCTATCTACTACTTTATAGTGAAATCCCCCATCATAATGGGAATGGGTCCTATATCATCTACATCCGAGTGTATTTTCCCACTAATTCTATAGAGTGGATCCTCAATGAGTCATAGTGGAACCCCCTAAAATATTAGGGTGCCATACCACTACTTCGTGCTTTGACTATTTGGTAACATGGATCTGCAGTGACATATTATTTAACATTACATTGCACTCATTAGTATTAGGGGGATTTCCTTACTATGATGCACACATATGATGTGACCTCCAACTATGTGAGTGAGAAATATCCTCTTAAAGAGGATAATATCGAGGTTTGGAATTTGATTCCCTTTGATTGAAAGTTCAGGGTAGAGTTGATGATTACTAGGTATCAATGTTGGTTACTTCTAGTACTATTGGTGACTCTATACCTGGATGAGTTGTGAGATAGTTATCCCCTCACTAACTTGTTTAGGATCCTTTGAATTAACACACACACACACACAGACACAGACACAGACACACACACACACACACATATATATAGATTATTACTAGACACACTCATTGGGTTCTGGTTAATCTCTTTCGAAGAGAGAGAAAGACATGTGGGGTATGCCATGTGGTTTTTTTTTCTATATTCATATGGTTGGATGAGTATACTCTCCTAATATTTATAGAGATGTCTCAACTAGAATTTTAACTTCTCTTTGTTTATAGATCCCTATGTTTAGAAGAGATTACTTCACTCTCTTTTTGGGTTGAGTTTTACACTTTAATTATATTTTGTTACATAATTTGTACATACATTCATCTTGTGTCAATTACTTCTCCCCCTTCCTTCCAGGGTGTCTTATTATGTATGTTTATACTCAACCTGCATGGGGTTTTTCCATGTCTATAAATCCTTATATAGATGAAGAACATGTCTGATTGTAAATCTAGAGAAGATCAGGGATATGAGAGCTTGGACCCAGTGGTGTTGAAAAAACTTGGGATTCAAAGTGGGGAATCCATTCTAGTATTACATTAATAGTTTCCTTATTAGGTAGGGCTACTTTACTACTGGGTGTTTATATTTCACCTTTTTTGTTCAGCTTTCTCTATGCGGTCCATGCCTTGTTAGTTTTCCATGAATGCATGGTTTATTTTGCAAAAGGTTGAATATTTTTCTTCATTCTCTAAAACAATTTCATTTTTTTATATGAGTTTATATATATTGGAACTTAGGTAAAATAATCCTTATGTTTTTTTGCATTCATCAATTGTGACCCCCAGGCCTTTGGAGGTGGGCATGGGGTAGTTACGTCCCATGACCTAGCATGGGTCAAGTCATTAAAATGTGGTATCAGAGTTTGTTTTACCATTTTGATGTGTTTTGGCTGTTTCCCTAAATGTTTAATGGTTGGTTTTAGCCAACAATTTCAGCATGTCTTGAGAGGGGCTGTTAGACCAGTTATTCTGATGATGGTGTTGCAGTTGACATAGGGATTCCCCATGACCATGATTACATGCTTTTCGACTCGAGAAGTTGAGACATTTTTGTAGGGAACTATTGTATATGCACCATATATGATTTATTCTTTGATTTTACTGGTTGATTTAGATATTATTTGTTCAACTGTTGTTGTATATATATATATTCATACATGACCATATTATTCCTTGATAAATTTTCAGATGCCTCCATGATAGAAGAAATCCAGGACACCCACATTGGTTTGTGATAGTGATCTCATGGGAAATTATTCCTTATATAAGGTACCATAATGTGATCCCCTTCCTCTCAGTGGGCCAGTAATAGAACCTCCACCTTTTGAGAAGTATATAGTTCTACTATAACATATAGAGGATGAGAGCATGTTGAGTGCACTTTATGAGTTCTTGCACGAGAGGCCGTTGAGGTTTTGTTGTTCACCATACCCTCTGGTACTGGAAGAGTTCTTTGAGATAGTTCTCTTACAAATGAGGCTTTTTCTACCATTAGAAAATAATATGTTAGATTTTGAAGACATCGTTTTTCATTAGATGGATGGGTGTTGGTTTTTCTTTTTACCAAGTTTCATGATGAGTCAATGCTGTCATGGGACATTGTCCATCAACTATTTCAGAATGATTAATTCTACTCAGGCTTATGATCTCTTATGATATATGGAATTCTGTAGATTCACCACTGAGGGATGAAATTTTATGTATAGGCATCCAGATTTACAGATGTTACATGCTACTCTATAGACAATATCTGTTACAGGTATTTACTGGAACAAAATTCAATCAGGGACTTTGCTGAGAGATCAATTCAAGAAACATGCCATGTCCTCCCCTATATGCGCCATGGTTCTAGATATGGAACATGTGAATGTTAAATTCCCAACAACTAGATTCTAATTAGATTTTACTGGTAGTAGTCCCTATAGATTGGAGACATCTACGATGGTGGGAAGACATCAGGTAGTAGGGTAGAGATGCAGGGGGCCTCCCCATGATCAGACTCGAGTGCATGATCCGGAAGAAGAAGGGTCCCACAGGGCTTCGAGACAACCCGATGAGGGGTGGTGTTACACTTTTAAAGGGCAAGGTCACGTGGCATGAAATTGGTATAACAGATGAGGTGATCATTACAGGAAGGCAGTAGGTGGACCACCACGACAGAGGAAGCACCCTAACCAGGGTGGTCCCTAATGAAGCAGTGCTAGAACATGAGTAGCAGGACAATAAATTTGGGGAGATGATATGAGATCCTCTGGGCACCGCCCAGGGTGGCCCATGTTAGGCTGAGGGAGTTGGCGGTCTTGGTCATGGGTAGCTATAGGCTATATATTTCTATGATCCTCCAATCCATGAGATGATCCTATGTACGAACTATGTTTATTCTATTGTTTGTTTAGTATTAGAAGACCCAGAATCTAGTAACTCATTTATCAGATTACTAATGGTATGTGTGTTGGAACTCCTAGTACTGGTGTTATCAAAACAACTATATCTCGAGGTTCCTACGAGGAGCGCTTTTCAAAATCTATTATCTTATGGTAATGAGAGATTTCATTTAGAGGTGAATGGTTCACGTTGGTGATAATATACCTCATGATATAACCTTATGAAATCATTCTGGGGATAGATTTTCTTTCTATGGTTTGATCCTATATTGTCTCTCAGCATTGGCTAGTGATATGGCTTCACACTGATGTGACGAGGTTCACCTTTTTTGGCAAATGAGGGCTAAAAGTAGGGAGGGCGAGTGTTATGAGCAAGATACTAAATCCAATTTCCTTTTAGTTATAATTCATGAACTAGGGTTTAATAGAATATTCAGGAAGATTATTTACTTTAGTTATGGAGGATCACATGGATGTTTTCCCTTGTGATGTTATGGGTCTACCTCTAAGGTGGGAGTTCACGTTTTTTATTTGAAACTATGGAGTTTTATGATATCTTCTACACAATATTTAATGGAACTGACCACGATCTGGGAGCTATGTTTAGAGTTTGAGGACCTTCAGGTGGAGGTTTCAACAGACCCATTATGTCCCCTAGGAATCTCATGTTCTGTTTCTGAATACGGTTGATGAGAGCTATCAACATGTTTTGGATTATCATCCCTTGAAGAGGAACAAGATAATGAACAAGTACCCCTTACCAAGGATCGATGAACACCTTGACTAGTTGTGAGGTAAAATATGGCTCTCAATGATTGATCATTGATTCCACTACCACCAAATATGGTTTCTAGAGCCTAATGTTATGAATATAAAATTTCATTGTTTTTATGGGAATTAAGAGTTCCTAGTGATTCCTTTCAGTGTGAAAGACACTCCCACTATTATCATGGCTATAATGAACCAGATCATCCAACCATACATGGACCATGTTTTTTTAATTATAGAAAACATTCTCATTTACTGAGTGTTAAAGGAGGATCATGCAGAGAACATGATAGAGGTACTTAAAATTATTTTGAGAGAACCATCTTATTGAAAATCTCTCTAAGTGTCATTTCTGGATACACATGTTTCAATTTAGGGTCATCTAATGTATGAATATGGTTTATTCATTGATCCATCAATGATTGAGTAATTAGTTTCATATAATCCACCCAAGAAAGGATCATAGGTGCTAAGATTCCTTGTTTTGGCTAGGTACTACATGATATTTTTGGTAGAATTATCCAAGATCAAAACCCCATGGAAAAATCTAATGTGGAATGGAATAATTTTTACCTAGTATGAGTAGTGACATAAGGCCTTCCTGGAGTTAAGAAATAGGTTTACAAGTTCTTAAATTTTTATACTTTTGTAGGAGGGAGTATAGTTCATATTTTATTTTGTTGCCTCATGATCTGGGATCCGTTTAATATTAATACAATGACAGTAATTTATCACATATAGGTCTAGGAGGTTGAGACCCCATGAGTAGATCTCTACAAATCATGACTTGGATCTTGTAGTTGTAGTCTTTTCCTTGAAGATGTGGAAGCATTTTCTTATGGGAGAGTGATTCTTGGTTTACTAAAACCCCATTGTGTTTGGTATCTCATTACCAAGAGAGATCATAATCTATGGTAGTGATTCTAGTTATAGTTCATATGGGACTTCGACATTGAGATATTCTACATTCAGGGGATGGGTGACATTTTAGCATATGTCCATAGTAGTATGTCTTAATCTTTAGTAGGGAAGGAAGGTTCAGAGTAGTTAGAAACCATACAGCTGAATATGGTATGGCATGGGAGTACATATTTTATACTATATATGGTTCCAACTATATTTCCTTGAGAATTTGAGAGAGTCCTAGCTAAATTATATTGACTTTTAGGTTATAGACGATGAAATATCCACAAGATATTCACATGATGTCTATTTTGAATGAGCTAACCACGAGAACTAGTTCTAGGGTAGAATAGTGGTTTTAGTCGTGATGCTAGAGGATTTGATGTGAAGGTTACATAAATCTCTTGTAGCTATGCATCATGGTATGAGGTATATTTACAAATATCGTTCTTGGTAGTTTTGGTTGTATGACATGAGATGAAGAGTGGTGGAGTTTTTCTCTTGATTTCTTATCTTTCAGAAGGTGAAGGTTGAGCATATGGTTCTAACGGACTTGTTGCAGCCTCATGATATCTCAGAGTGAAAATGGGATGAAATATACATGGAATTCATCATAGGGATTCCACAAAAATTGAAGGGCCATGACACTGTCTAGGTTATAGTGGTCTGAATCGCCATGTCGGCGCACTTCCTTGCTATCAGGGACCTGATATTGGTGTAGAGCATGCAGCAGTTGTACATGTTGGATATCGAAAACATTCATGGGGCTGTCTGGAAAATTTTCTTTGATCGTGACACTCATTTTATATCTTGATTATGGGGATTCTTGTATGATGAATTTTGATCCCAGCTAAGGATGATTAAAAAATTTCATCCTCAGACCATTAGGTAGAATGAGATTATTATCTCAGTGCTATATGATATGTTGAGGGCCATTTTGTTATATTTTGTCATGAATTTTGAGGATCACCTACCTATTTTAAATTTTGCGTACAAATTAATCTACCACTATACCATCAATATGAAGCCTTTGAGGTTATTTAATGGAGAGCTTATAGGTCACCATTGTACATATATTAGGATGGGGAGTCATCTCTTGGGGGACCATAATTTTTGAAATTTATGACAGTAAAAGTGTAGGTCATCCACGAATGGATCAATATAGACCAATGTCAATTGAAATCCTACACAGACCGCTATCATAGGTCTTTTGAGTTCGAACAGGGAGACGATGTCTTCTTGATAGTATCCCCACAATGTGGAATGTTGTGGGTTGTCTTGGTAGGAAACCTATCCTAGAGGTTCATTGGTACATTCTATATCATGAGGAAGGTTGGAGAGTTTTTGTACCATGTTTCCATGTCCCCAAATATTGAGCATGTGAATGAAGTCTTTCACGTTTCACCACTATGGAGTCACATACATGATCCCACAAATGTTGTCAACTTGCCCGAGTAAGACAATGATGAAGGAGAAAAATTTTTAGAGAACCTGGTGGCGATCAAGAATTGATTAAAGTATACATTGTATAGATGTGTTATTCATTTTTTTCATGTACTATGGAAGCATAACAACATGCATGAGGGTTCTTGGAAATGGGGGAGCTAGATGAGGGTTCGGTATCACATGTTTTTTTCCACATTTTTCTTTTTTCGAGGATGAAATTATTTAAGGATGGAATGATTTAATTATATGATTTATTCCATGTAATACATTAAATGTTTTTATATATTTAAAGAGTTATACATTGAGAGGACATGAAAATTTGATTCCTCGTGTTCCTAGATTAAATTTTGTAAAATTATTAATTATATTTTATGTTATGTATAGGAAGTAAAAAAGGATAGCTCTTAAATAGTTTCCGAAATCAGAAATCTGATGGGGGAAGCAGTGTCCAGAACGTGCTGTACACCCTAGGCGAGACATAACTTTTTCCAGAATGGTTCTTCAGCAGAAAACACAACCCATGGGAAAAATACTAATTAAAATAATTATACTTAATTATTTTACCCCTAACATAATACTGAATATCATCGATTGGGGCTTGTAATAGAATTTTGAGACCACCAATGAGTTCAGAATGTTGTGTTTTATCAAATAATGAATTAAAATGAGGGGGTCATCCAGATTCAAATTTCCATGCCAAGAGGTTGGCCTATAAATATATATTTAATGATTTAGTATTTGGATTAACCATAATCCCTTCTCTCTATACTATATACCTCCCTCACTCCCACTCTCACAAATGTTCATTTTCAAATCTAGGTTCAATCATTACCCAAACCATAGTGTATAGAATCGGGAGTACACAATATACATCATCAATGACAGACGATAAAATCCTGGTAGCATTTCTATTATTTATTATCTCATATTCAACATTTAAATTGAAAATCCCTTCCTTGAGTAGTAAATTTATTGTTTTATTGGAGAATCATTTAGAGAAACATGATCAGGACCATCCGTCTATGTACAAACATATTTCATCAACCATTCTTCATGGGTATACAATATATCATTTTGGGGAAATCAATCTACCAATGTATTATTAATAAGAGAGTGGACCTGTGGTGACTGAAGGGATTAAAATGCTCCACCGAATATACCACCACCAATGTAGTGGCCAACCACTGGCCACCCTGAGGCAGGCCACAAAGCAGTATCCACACTACATCTAGGAGGTGTTATTGAGTCAATAAGGATTTCCTTATGACATTTCAATTCTTTCCTTCAAGGGGGAGATTTTTGAGTCATTATGCTTTCCTTATGACTTCATGATTCATTATTTTTTTTAAAAATCACAAACACCTTATCTCAAGGAAAATATTGTTTTACCTTGTTTTACTTTTATAAGAAAAAATTCCCTTCCCCAAGGAAATATACCTTACCTCAATTATATTGATCATATCATATTTTGTTTTCTATGTGTAAAAACCATATTGAGACCAAAACCTTGGAATCATATAATACATAGATATAAATCATTCTGTTTATGAATCTGAATTCTGGTTACGAACTCTCATGATGTTCAACTCCAAATTCTAGATACGAACTCTCATGAAGTTCAACTCGAAATTCTGGATACGAACGTTAAAAAGTTCAAGACTAAATTCTGGATACGAATATTCATGAAGTTCGGCTCCAAATTCTGATTATGAACATCTCTAAGTTCTAACTCCAAATTATAATTACGAATTCTAGTTACAAAATTTTTCATTTTTTGACCCTGAGTCCTCTGAATAAAGACTTCAAACTCTTTTGAGTTCTGACTCTAAATTCTCATGAACTATGACTCCGATATTTTTATGTTCAGGTTCTGAATTCTTGTGAATCTAGACACTGAATTTCCTTGAAATTCAGACTCCATAATTCTATAGAATTGAGGTTTCGAATTCCTACAAAATAGAATCTGAATATCCTTGTAATATAGACTCCGAAATCAATTTTTTTAGACTTCGAACATTCATTTCATTACATTATGAATATCAGATTTTAGTTATACTTACACTCATTTTTTTATAAAAACATTCCATGCTTTTAGTTATCCTCTAACCATTTTTTGAGTGACACGTGTACAGTTCCATCAAACATTCAAGGAGAAACATGACCGTGGGAGGAGGGAGCCAACCGTTTGATTCGTGCCAATAAATAGAAGCTCATTTAAAAGAGCTCAGGACTAAGAATAAGAACATTGAAAAATGTTCTTATATGCTATTGAAGTGATTTCTAGAGAGAGAGAGGCTCTTAAAAACACTCAGTCTTTGTGGAGAATGTTTTGAACTGCTTGTTCAAACATTTTGTCGTGTAGAGTTTCTCAGTGTAGAGGTTCGATTTCCTTGAAATCAAAGACTTCGAGTTGTGGAGTCAGAGGTTAAGATTTCTTTATAAATCGAGGGCTTGCGGGGATAGCAAGATAGATACCAATATTCGGATTGAGGGCATACCTGGGATTGGGTAAGACATACTTTATCGAAAGTATAAATTATGGGACCTTTTATCCAGGGTTGTTGGATACCCTCCTCTTTGGGTTAAAAGAGTTACTACTTGTTACTTGTAATATTTTTTTCCACTATGTATTTGTATTATTGAGGAAAGTATAACTTTATTATACTTCCTTATAATTGTACTCTGATTTAGTTAGATTCTATACTCTTTAATAAAGAATGTTATTTGTTGTAAACTTTTGTTAAGTTTCATTTTTGGAATAACTTTTTCCGGAATCATGCATGTTTTTAGAGATTAGTGGTTATGTGAAGTTTGGTTATAAAAAATTTCCTTAAGGATTTTCAAAGTATACAATTCACCCCCTCTTGTATTTGGGAATCTCATTACTAAATTTTCGATCCTATAAATGGTATTAGAGGGTTGGTTCAATCTAAATTAATCTCATGATTAGATTCATGAGGGAGTTCTCGAAATTGAACATCCATATTCAAATTTTTTTGGAATCTGTTTTCAGACTCATATAGTTCGGATTCAGTTTTTCTTAGAGATACAACATCTAGTTCCTTGCTTACGATATTTTCTCTTGTTTATAGACACATACTACTAACAAGTTTGTGTGCTATGTATTTTCTTAAGGATGGAAGGTTTAAACGGTCGTTCTATTGATAATCTGAATCCTACCAGACCTCATATTTTTTGATGGAAATGATAATGTGTAATGGAGAGATTGGATGAATACATTTTTTATCAATACTAGAGTGGATAACTATATAATTCTGATTAGAGATTATAAAATTCCAGAGAAGGAATTGAGAACCATTATGAACAAGGAGAAATCAAAATACCAAGAAAACTCTAGAGTCTGAAATACTTTGTTATGTTCCATGAAAAGGATCATCTATAGTCAAATATAATCCTTGGAAGCTATAAACAGTATCTGTAAAAACATTTAGTTACACATTTTAGTACATCTAAAGTCATAGAGACAGGAAGATCTATGTTGAGAGCAGAATATCACAACTTTAAATTTCTTTATGGAGAACCTGTAAGCAATGTACAATATATGTTTATGACTATCATGAATAGATCACAATATATGGGATAAAACGGCTTGTATGATGAGTCTCTTGTTGATAAGATCATAGATATCATGCCAAATGAATGGGAGTCCAAGAGTATATCTATTAATGAGAACATGAAAGTCACTCAGATTTCCTTATATGAGTTTTTTGGAACTCTTTTTCAGCATGAAACCAGAATGAAGAGTGATGCTAAAACTGTTAAGAAGAAGAATGGGTATGGAGGAGTTGCTTTTACAACCACTTCAAATCATATGAATGCGAAGACCCTAGAATGGGTAACTTGATCAAAGACAAAGAACGTCATTATTCAGTCAGAATCTAGTGACATAGAAAAGTGTGAGAATGAATTGGCTAATCTTTCTCAAAGAATGAACAAGATTGTAGCTCAGAAGAATCATCAGAATAAGTAGAAGAAGAAAGACTACACAAATAAGAAATATAGAGAATTTACTTGTTATGAATGTAGAAGAACCAGTCACATTATACCTGATTGTCCTTTGTGGAAAACGAAAGACAAGAAGAAAAGGAATTCAAAAAGGGACAAGAATAAATTTTATTGATCAATGCTCAAGAAAATTATTAATGCTAATAATACTTGGTTTGCTAGTTGTTGAGACTCATCAGAAATTGAATCTTATAAATATGATTCATTAGCATAGAAGAATATGGGATTCTTTGCTACTACTTCTTTCCCTAATACATGTCTTATGGACAAGGAACGCTCTGCCGAGGATTTAACAAATTTATCTTTTGATAGGAATTACTATTCTGAAAATAGTACTTCTAATGAAGATAATTCATCTTTAGAAAATGATGAAATACCTTCATATGAAAAATTTTCTAGATTTTCCAAGTTACATGAAGCAGGAAATTGTAAACATTCTAAAAAATTAGATAGGGAAAATACTAGGGAAGAAATTCTTACAAAAGAGATTTCAGATCTTTCTAGAGATCTTGGTAATAAAGATGAGCATTTGTAAAAACATTCTAAAGACCATGAGAATGAAAATTTTGTTAAGGAATAACTTTTTAATGATCTTAAGAATGTTATTTTAAATGTGAATGTTTTTGAGGAAAAATATAACTCTAAGGAAATTATTCTTAACGATAGGAATGTATTCATCAGACTGAAATCCAAAATATTTTCTCTTAAAAAGCTTCTTGAAAACAGTACCTCTGGGAAGGAAAATTTTGACAAGATGTACTCTCAAATTAAACCTCAAAGAAACACTACTGGAGTAGGTTATACTCACCAAAAAAATGTTTTTAAAAACAACTATTTTGTTTCTTATAAAGCCCCATTATACACTAAATGTCAAAGTAGTGGCCATTGGAAGAAACATTTCTCATTTAATAAAGTTGAATCTCTTGTGTTTCATACAACTTATTTTTCTAAACTAATGAGGATACCAACAGTTTTGCTGCCTAACAATTCCGGATCCAAGAAAGTTTGGATTTCAAATGTCTAACTCTCTTATTTTCAGAAAAATAGAGATGATACCAACAATAATACTTGGTATATTGATAGTAGATGTTTCCAGCATATGAATGGTAAAAAACTTCATTGAAAAGATTATAAAGACAAATGGAGGAAAAGTAATATTCAGAGATAATGCTCTAGGTGAAATTATTGGTATATGTAACATTGTTCTTCTTAGAAAATGTTGATTTAAAATGTTATATTTGTTAAGGGTCTTATGAAAAACCTCATTATCATAAGTCCATTATGTGATGTATGATACCTTGTGAATTTTAGGAATAAAAAGTTCTTAGTACAAATTTCCAAGGAAGAGTTTATTTTTTCTGCCCATAAGCAAGAGAATGTATACACACTAATCTTAAAAGACCTTAGCAGCCAAGATTTACCTATATATAATGCAATGGAATATCATTCTTGGTTAGGGCATATAAGGATAGGACAATGTAACCTTAGGAACTTATACAAACATTCTAATAAATGACTAGTTAAAGATCTAATAGTGGTTAGATTTGATTCATCAAAAGTATGAGATCATTTTCAATATGGAAAGCAACATAAATAAAGTTTTAAATCAGTTGGTGAAGTCTCAACTGCTGATTCATTACAACTAGTGCTTATGGATCATTTTGGTCCTACACAAACTGGAATCATTAGGGGAAAATATTATGTATTTTTCTTGGTTGATGAATACAGTTGAATTACAAGGATCTAATTTCTAGAAAAGAATTATGAATCTTTTTCTTATTTCAAGAGTTTTATTTCCAAAGTTAAAAATGATAAAAAACTTCCATTGAAAACTATTCATAGTGATCATGGTGGAGAATTTCAAAATTCTGACTTTGAAACTTTGTGTAGTAGAAAAGGCATTACTCATAACTTCCCAACACCCACAACACCTCAACAAAATGGTGTTGTTGAAAGAAGAAATAGTTTTTTTCAAGAGATAACTAGAACCATGTTGAGTGAGTATTCTATAGCAATACATTTTTTGGCTAAAACTCTAGGTACTGCTTGTTATACTATAAATAGAGTTTTTATTAGACCATTTCTTAATAAAACTCATTATGAGTTATGGAATTGT
Source organism: Viscum album (assembly GCA_963277665.1). Lineage (NCBI taxonomy): Eukaryota > Viridiplantae > Streptophyta > Magnoliopsida > Santalales > Viscaceae > Viscum > Viscum album. Next base: position 1,138,498,579 of record OY728166.1, read on the forward strand.
AGAAAACCTAGAACTTCCAACATTACGTTTTTTGGTTTCAAGGTATCCATTCGGAATACTAAAGATAATATATATATATATTCGCACCAAAATCTGATGAAGGAATTTTTTAGGATACTCCACAACTTCTAAGGCATATAGAGTTTTCAACAAAAACAATTGTACTGTTGAAAAGACAGTACATGTTAAATTTGATGAAACTGATCCTTTTGTTTTTAAAACAACCCTTCCTATATCTTTAGATGTGTTTTCAAAAACTGTTTATCAACCTATGATAGTATATCCTTATGATAAGGAAAATGTCCATGAAGATACTTATGAAACATTTACCCCTGAATATTTCCTACCCTACGTTGATGAACATGATTTACAATACCCAAATCAGTCGTTTTCAAGAATCATCCCAGTGATAGTATAATTGGAGATGCAAATCAACCTGTAAGAACTAGAAGTTCCTTAAGAAACAAAGTTGAACATCTAGCATTCCTTTACCAATTAGAAAAAAAATCACTAATAAATATTTAGGTGATGATGATTAGATCAAAGCCGTACAAGATCAACTATATGAATTAGAAAGGAATAACGCATGGACCTTGGTTAAAAGAACTAAGGAAACTTCTATTATTATAGTAAAATGGGTCATCAGAAATAAGTGTGAGGGAAGTGGAATCACAGCAAGAAAACCTATGCTTCAGTAGCAAGACTTGTATCTATTCATATTTTTAATTCCTTTACAGCATTATATAACTTTAAACGCTTTCAAATGGATGTGAAATTTTCTTTCCTTAATTGTTATGTTCAAGAGGATATTTTTTTTTGAAAAACCTACTCATTTTAAAGATACAAAACATCCTGATCTTGTTTTTAGACTTTCCAAATCTTTATATTCCATTAAAAAAGCACCTAGAGAATTTTATGATAGAATTAAAAGATTTTTTATTCAAAATTACTATGTCATGTGAAATGCAGATACAACTATTTTTATGAAGAGAGATTAGAATTTTTTTATTGTTCAAATTTATGTCTATGACATTATATTTGGATCAACTCAGCAATTGTTAACTGATTCCGTTCTTGATTTAATGAAATATGAGTTTGAAATGAGTATGATGGGTGAGTTAACATTTTTCCGCGGTTTTCTAATCTATCAAAATCAAAAAGGAATCTATATATCTCAACATAATTATATTAAAGATCTTATTTAAATGTTTCTATATGAAAATACTATGAGTATAAGTACTCCCATTGGTACCTCAAATACACTTGATCTTGATGAAGCTGGGAAAAAGTAGATCAGACTTCTTTTAGAGGTATGGAAGGAAATTTACATTACTTGACAGCCAGTCTTCCAGATGTAATGTTTACAGTATGCTTATGTGCCAGATATCAATACATTCCTATGTAATCTCATTTAAAGTCAGTGTAGGTAATTTTTCGCTACATAAAGGGAACCATGGATTTAGGACAATTTTATTCTTCTAGAAATGATTTGTTTAAAAGTATTTTAGATGCTGACTTTGGTGGATGTAGAATGGATAGAAAGAGCACATCCGAAACTTGTCATTTCTTAGGAGATTCAATATTTTCTTGGTCTTTCAAGAAGATACACTCTATAGCACTTTCCACTACTTAAGCTATAAGGCCCCAGCATTGAACCTTACTTAATCATGAGTTATTACAAGATTACACATTGAGGATCTTTTCAGGATTAGAGTTTTAGAGAATTAGATCATAAAACTCGAATTACATGCTACATTTAAACAAAGGGGTTACATAAAAGATTGTATTCATTTTTCCCATCAACAGAAACATATTTAAAATAAACCATGGATTCTTTCTTGACACTTCCTAGACACTATCATCATATCATGTACCATTCCCTTGACCTGTGAAAAACATTTCAAAAACTTGGGATGAGCATAAAAATCTCAGTAAGGATTATAAATTGTATGGAAAGGAAACATGAGTACATATATACATAATAATGAAATCATACTTTACCCATAAAACATAAGCACTTCAACATACCTCAGAAAATCATGTATAAATCATAGAAATCATAAGACATAAAGGTAACTTGAGGCATTCGTAACATTCTTAGGTAGGGAGTAACCCTCTTGGTTACGTTTGGAATACCCATCACAGTATATTCACTAAATCTCTTCGGAGGAACCTTAACAATTAACTCCTTCGCGTTACCCAATGCATTGGGGAGCTATATCGATCTCACCCTCCCTTAGTTTCTCACAGAACCACCCATCTTCATAACAATGCCCAAGAACCATAACATAATCATAGCACATAACTTAAGCATAAAGGAAAGATAATATTCCAACATTTCAATAATAATATAACATTTTAAGATATTGAAATAATGAATCCATTATAAAAACCATTCATCAAAACCATTTAAAACATTTAATAAAGAGATTTTTAAATCAAAGTGTCCCATACAAAATTGAAGATTTTAACATGTTAAACCATTAATATCCATATAAATGAATCCTTAAAACCATTTTCAAAACATGGATATTAATGATAAATATATATAAGAATAAATCATTAAAACATTTAAAATTATATTTTAGTTAAAGGGTTTTTAACAAATTGAGAGACACTTGAATACCATAATTGAGGAATAAAATTTAATAATATCATGATAATAATGGGATTCATGATATAATATTCCAAAGGATAGTTTATAAACCATATAAGAGTAAATTGGTGCATAACAACAATGAAGTCTCAATGGAAATGTAATTTGAGATGAAATCCATTATAAAGATGGTATCCTTAAATTAAGGATAAATCAATCTCATAATTATGTGTGAAAAATATAAATGCACCCAATATAAGTGCATATTAAGTGTAAAATAATGAAAGTTCATTCACACATATTCAAAGGATGACATATTCAATAACTACATGTTGAACCCAAAGAAATCGAAATTGGGTTAAGAAGTTTCCTTGACAGCCTAACAACATCACATCAAATTTTAGAAAAAGAGTTGATAAGAGAGATAAAGGGTACCTCATCACTTGGACATAAAATTTACGGAAATAAGGATATATAAGAACATATGCCCACATAGTAAGATTAAAATTAAAAGACATAACAAAAGAAGTCTTTTAAAAAGAGGAGGGTGAAAGGTTCCCTTACCGATTTGGGTAACTTTCGAAACATGCACCCCATGAAAGAAGGAATATAAACCATTGAAGTAGATACTCATAAAATAAAGTGTGTAACACAAAGAGTAGAATAATGGAACGCACATACACCAGTCAAAAGGAAATATTAGCAAATGTAGCATGAATCTCATGAAAACACAAAGTGAGATAAAAAGCCCCTTACGAAATTCTGGTAGCTTAACGACACCAATTAAAACTTCCAAAAAGGATTGATGAGAGAAAATAGGGTCTCTCATCATATTAACATAAAAATTAAAGTAAGTTTAATATAAAATAGCATCCCAATCATAAGAAATATGAGCTTAAAAGGAATGACATAAAAGAGTGTACTTAAAAAGAAAGAGAGGGGTAGGATCCCTTACCTCGGGTCCGACTTGAATCGATCGTTCTTTAACATCCTGAATAATAAAATTGAGTTTACATCTACTTTAATAAGAACCTTTTCCAAGTTCATTATTCCTTTTATATGTCTTACTACCATTCTATGAACACTATGTAATTTTTTTATGTTAATAATGGTCGTTTTGTAGATCATTGCTACTTGAGTCAAAAATAAACTATTTATAATTAGAAGTTGTTCATGTGGTAAAATATATATTATATCCAGAATTGTATTCATTATTTTGATATCATAAATATTATAAATATCCATTATATACATGCATTTATAATATTACATAACATTTAGAGGTAAGAAATGAAATGCACCGTTCATGGAGACGGTAAGCCGTATGTACGCATGAACGCTACTTCCATTTCTATTTATTATTTAATGGAATTAAAACATAATGATACATAATAGTATTATAATTCCAGTATGGTACCATATATAATATCATTAAATCTATCCTTTATACGTACCACATATGGTATTAACGAATCAAATCAGTTTTGAGGGGCGGTAGTTCGCACTTCCTAAAATGAAGATATCGCGTTTAACCATAATGGAAACCATAAAGGTATTCCATAAATGAAAAATAAATAAGCTTAAGTAAAACATAGACATATTATTTATCATATATAAATATAGTGAAATCTTAATGGCCACCTTTGAGGTTGTTAAAAGAATATTGAAGAATCATCGTTTCGTTAGGCAGAAATTCACCATCCACAAGAAATAATATGGTATCTAACAATTAGATGTAGGTTTGTGTAAGTGTAGCTAGAATACTTCTTATAACAGCATCCTTGTATATTGAAGATGCTGGGGTTGTTACAAAATAAATTAATAAAAATAGTTTAGGGGGTTGGAGAAGCAAAATAAAACAAAAGAACACAAGTGAAGACAGTACATTAAAATCGGGTATCTCTCATTTATTTGAGCTCAAAGGCTTCCATGGGATGACTTCTGCCCAATGTGAGGCTTCTAGGAGTAAGAGAGGGCTTTCAAGAGACAAAATTATCAGGGTTTGGCCAGGCCAAAGTCTTGAGAGTTGTGGGTAAGGTGGTAGAGGTGGGGGCCTTTTATAAGAGGAGAGGAGGGGCACTCTTGGAAAGTTACAAAATGTTACTTTATTATCAAATTAGTTTCGGATTTTAAAGGTCCCACATTGATGTATTTCTAGGAAAAGGAGGTAACGTTTCAAAATATACTCATCAAATAGGTCTTTTACAAGTTTACGTTATAGTTTTAACATTATCTTTTCATTTTATTTAAATATTTTATTAATGAGGTAATCACTGAATCATCATGATGTCATAAATAATTTAATTTATATAATGTCTAAAAATTATAAATCAAATATCATGATGTATGAAATCCTTTTAGCTTCCTAATTAATATTTATATAAAAAAAATATGACTTGTATAACCCCATTTAAAATTTTTCTTAGTAAAACAACTCATGCTTGTGACATTTTTATTTTAACTTTAAAGAAAAAGTTATTTTTGTCATTTTCCAACCAATGTGGCTCCATGGGGTCCCCAAGTTGACCCATGGATTTTAATGGTAATCCATGACACATCAAACGATGGTAGGACATGTTTCTAGGTCATTTCATAATATTAAAACATTATTTTGACCTTAAATTACAATAATTACCTCTAATCGCGATTAAAAACATAAAAGTTACTATTCAGTAAAAAATTATTTTAATACCATTGAACCACATTTTACATCCTAATGAAAACCATGTTTGTTGGATTTTAGAAATTCAAATCACAGAAGTGGTAAAGTTTCATTTAAATGAAAAATCAGTTTTTAAACTACCACTTAGTGGTTTCACTATTCATCAAAAATTGAAGTTTTTCAGAAAAATACCAAAAATACACCCTAAGATATATTTGATATTCTGATTTCAATAATGATTTCTATTTTACAAAATTCAAAACATATATGTTGCATTAATTAATTTAATAATTAATTCCCGCTGTGAAAACAAATAGCAGGTTTTTAAGAAACAATATCTATTAAAAGATTGACACAAATTTAAGTCCAATATCAAAGTAAAATTAATTCCAATGACCACCATTAGATTAAATGGTAAAAATATATTCAAAATACTCTTTAATATAAATTAAAAATATAATCTATCCCTATAAATATATCTGATTAAAAGGAGGTTTTGAATTAAAATGCAACATTTTCAATAAAAATGATCCTTATCGGAAAAATACAAAAAAATTTACACAAAGTAAATTTTGATGTCCAGATTCTAAAGAAGGATTTTATTTTGTCAAACACAACATATAAAATTGTCAAAAGTATATCTAAAAAGGGTTCTCCATCAAAAGGTGGTTAATCAACCTTTTAAAGAATATTAGAAGATTTATTCTTAAAATTGGATTCATTTTCATTTTAAGCCTCTAACATTTATTGGATAAAATTAAAAATATTTGACAAACATATATAATCATTTTGTAGTTAGTTCCTTTAATTATTTCCATTTTAACGTCTAGGCATTAACTTCCTTTTAAAATAGTATTATTTTATTATTAGAGTGTAACGTAAGATTTCTAAGAAACTCATTGTTGCGTATTGTGTACGCCCTCGAGCATAGCATTCCCTTTAAAGTAATATTAATATTTTATTAAAAAATATGGATAAACATGAAATTGTCATATTCTATATTTACCTGGGGAGTTACGTCCTTCCCCCCTTTTGGGAATTGCGTCCTCTCAATTTTAAATTTGTGCATGGAAGTTTCGTTGAAAATCCCACATTAGAACAAGAGTCAGTAAAACTATCACTTTAAAAGAATGGGAGAGAAGTACAAATGCCTCCCGAGTTAACCCATACTAGGATTCCAAGTATGAAAATATGGATATGGACGAAAAAACAAAGGGTAATGTTCTGATGGAGAGTGATAGTAAACATGTCTAGGAGAATGTTAACAACAAGAAAATCACAAAATTGTGATGGGTTGAACGGTATTTGATTCCCCAGTAGGAAACATTAACGAACAACATTTTTGTTTTAAGTTACTTTTCATTGAGAAATTTATTTATTAGCTTAACTAAAACATAAGGAAGCATACTTAATTGTCATGTTGACTTTCAACTTCTACTATATTTCTTACACGAACTCATATTTTCTCCAAAAGACGAGTATTTAGGACGGCTTGTTCACATTAAGAGAGGTATAATCAACTTCTAGAGAATCACCTGATCCACAAAAGAGAACCATATAATTCCCATGTCTTTAGACCTTAACCAAAACTAAAACCAAATGTATGAGATCAGATAATACCCAAAAAGGATAATCCTTTATATATAAAAAATCTATTGTTAATCTCCAAAAATTTTCAAACAAAACCCAAAGATCAACAAAGACCATTCAATAAACATATATCCATAAAATTCTAAAAATTAAAACAAACTATGATTGAAATAAAAAATGTATTAACCATTAATTGCCTCAAATTCCAGGATCATATAAACCCAAATGGTTCTTTATAACTATATCCACAAAATAAAGGATAATTATTCCTTGAATAAACTTTTCGTATATCAAACATCAGGGTTACTATAAAAATTCTTCTAATGTAAACCCACCATAAAAAGAGACTTAATACATCTAAGAATTTCACCATCCTAAAATCTACCATAACTCTTGAATCCCTTATATGATGACTTCTTACTCATTCAAAATTCTTCATGATACATTAGCCCTTCCTTTTCAACTTATTATAAAATAATTCTTTCCTACAAACAAAATCATGAATCATATCCTAATATTACAATAATAGGAAAACATATGTAAAGAAATAATCTATACCCTTCATTCTTCATTGTCAGTTTCTTCATCCTCAATCAGAATGGAATTAGGTATTGGTAAATGAATATTTATACGATATTGGTGACCCCATTCCCGAAACTTCTTTGTTGGAAATGTGTTTGCATAATGACCATGCACACCACATTTAAAATATTCAATTGATCCTTTAGAAAGAACTTATTTCCCTTTTATAGAGTCAACTAGATGATTCCTTTTTCCATGGTAGTTCTTGCTTTATGAACATCCTTTCCACAGCTATAGCATCTTTCTGTCCCTTTTTACCATTTTCCAATGTGTTTCTTTCCACATATTTGACACATAGGTTTTTGAACAAACATACCTTTATGATTATTACCTGAACATCTGTAGGGATTTTTTTCTCGCTTATATGATGCCTTCTAAAAATCACTAAGGTTCAGGTGGTCAATCATGGCTCCAGATAGTTGGTTGACAATAACCACAAGATTTCTCATTGCAACACCCATATCATTCAATTGTTCTTTCATAAAACCATTACAGTTTTCTTCAAATCCACTGTTACATTGGTTCCTACTAGATCCAGCTATTTACTAAAACCAAAAATGTCAGTGTGAGTATATCAGTAAAATCATCAAATAAAAAAGAGGAAGATAAAAACCAAGATATACTTATCCAAGTTATCTCAAACTCATTCTAACTTTAAAAAAATGATGACTCCATCTAATAAACTAACCATTGTGGTTATACAAAACTTGTCACTTTTTCTTAAACAACACTCTAACCTCTAAAGTTATCTAAACCGACCTCTGATACCAACTATAAGGCCCCATCCATAAACCTTACTTAATGTTGAGTTATTAAAAGATTACATATTGAGGATCTTTTCAGGTTTAGAGTTTTAGAGAATTAGATCATAAAACATGCATTACATTCCACATTTAAAAAAAGTGGTTACATAAAAGATATTATTCATTTTTCTCATCAACGGAAACATATTTAAAATAAAACATGGATTCTTTCTTGACACTTCCTTGACACTATCATCATATCATGTACAATTCCCTTGACCTGTGAAAAACATTTCAAAAACTTGGTATGAGAATAAAAATCTCAGTAAAGGTTATAAAAAGTGTGGAAAGGAAACATGAGTACATATATACATAAGAATGAAATTATACTTTACCCATAAAACATAATCACTTTAACAGACCTCATAAAATCATGAATAAATCATAGAAATCATAAGACATAAAGGTAACTTGAGGCATTCATAACATTATTACGTAGGGAGTAACACTCTTGGTTACGTTTGGAATACCCATCACAGTATATTCCCTAAATCTCTTCAGAGAAACCTTAACGTTTAACTCCTTCACGTTACCCAATGCATTGGAGAGCTATATCGGTCTCACCCGCCCTAGTTTATCATGGAACCACCCATCTTCATAACAATGCCCAAGAACCGTAACATAATCAGAGCACATAATTTAAGCATAAAGGAAAGATAATATTCCCACATTGCAATAACAATATAACATTTTAAGATATTGAAATAATGAATCCATACTAAAAACCATTTTCAAAAACATTTAAAACATTTAATAAATAGATTTTTGAATCAATGTGTCCCATACCACATTGAAGCTTTTAACATTTTAAACCATTAATATTTCTATAAATAAATCCTTAAAACAATTTTGAAAACATGGATATTAATGAGAAATAATTATAATAATAAATCATTAAAACATTTAAAATGGTATTTTAGTTAAAGGGTTTTTAACAAAATGAGAGACACTTGAATACAATAATTGAGGAATAACATTTAATAATATAATGAGAATAAAGGGATTCATGATATAATATTCCAAAGGACAGTGTATACACCATATAAGAGTGAATTGGTGCATAACAACAATGAAGTCTCAATGGAAATGTAAATTGAGATGAAATCCATTATAAAGATGGTATCCTTAAATTAAGGATAAATCAATCTCATAATTATGTGTGAAAAATATAAATACACCCAATATAAGTGGATATTAGGTTTAAAATAATCAAAGTTCATTCACACATACTCAGAGGATTACATATTCAATAACTACATGTTGAACCCAAATAAATCGAAATTGGGGTAAGAAGTTCCCTTGACAGCCTAACGACGTCACGTTAAATTTTAAAAAAAGAGTTGATAAAAGAGATAAAGGGTACCTCATCACTTGGAAATAAAATTTACGGCATTAAGGATATATAATAAAATATCCCCACATAATAAGATTAAAATTAAAAGACATAACAAATGAAGTCTTTTAAAAAGCGGAGGGTGAAAGGTTCCCTTACCGATTTGGGAATCATTTGAAACGTACACCGCATGAAAGAAGGTATATAAAACATTGATGTAAATACTAATAAACAAAATTATGTTACACAAATAGTAGAATAATGGACAGTACATACACCACTCAAAAGCAAATATTGGCAAATGTAGCATGAATCTCACGAAAACACAAAGTGAGATAAAAATCCCCTTATGAAATTCCGACAGCCTAACGGCGCCAATTAAAACATCCAAAAAGTATTGATGAGAGAAAATAGGTTCTCTCATCATATGAACATAAAAATTACAGTAAGAGTAATATAAAATAACATCTCAATCCTATGAAAGATGATCTTAAAAGGAATGACATATAAGAGTGTACTTAAAAATAAAGAGAGGGGTAGGAACCCTTACCTCGGGTCCGAATTGAATCGATCGTTCTTTAACCACCTAAATAATAAACTTCAGTTAATTTATACTTTCTTAAGAACCTTTTCCAAGTTCATTATTCCTTTTATATCTATTACTACCATGCTATGAACACTATGTAATTTTTTAAGTTAATAATGGTCGTTTTGTAGATCATTGCTACTTGAGTAAAAAATAAACTCTTTATAATTACAAGTTGTACATGTGGTAAAATATATATTATATCCATAATTATATTCATTATGTAGATATCATATATATCATATATATAAATTATATACATTAATTTATAATATTACATAACTTTTAGAGGTATGAAATGAAATGCACCATTCATGGAGACGGTAAGCCGTACGTACGCATGAACGCTACTTCCATTTCTATTTCTTATTTAATGTAATTAAAACATAGTGATACATAATAGTATTATAATTACAGTATGGTATCATATATTATATCATTAAATATATCCTTTATACATACGAAATATGGTATTAACGAATCAAATCATTTTGAGGGGGCGGTAGTCCGCACTTCCTAAAATGAAGATATCACGTTTAACCATAATGGAAACAATAAAGGTATGCCATAAATGAAAAATACATAAGCTTAAGTAAAACATAAAAATATTATATATCATATATAAATATAGTTACATCCTAATGGCCACCTTTGAGAGGGTAAAATGAATATTGAACAATCATCGTTTCGTGAGGCATAAATTCACCATCCACAAAAACAATATGTTCTTTAACCATTAGATGTAGGTGTGTATAAGTGTAGCTCGAATAATTTTTATAAACAAATCCTAGAATATTTAATATATTGTATTTGTTACAAAATAAATGAATAAAAAGAGTTTAGGGGTTTTGAGAAGCAAAATAAAACAAAAGAACACAAGTGAAGACATTACCTTAAAATTGGCTATCTCTCTTTGATTTGAGCTCAAAGGCTTCCTTTGGAAGACTTCTGCCCAACGTGAGGCTTATAAAAGTAATAGAGGGATGTGGAGAGACATAATTTGCAGGTTTTAGCCAAGCCAAAGGCTTGAGAGGTGTGGTTAAGGTGGTAGAGGTGGGGGCCGTTTATAAGAGGAGAGGAGGGACACTCTTGGAATGTTACAAAATGTTACTTTATTTTTAAATGAATTTCGGATTTTAAAGGTACCACATTGATTTATTTCTAGGATAATGTGGTAAGGGTTCGAAATATACTCATCCAATAGATCTTTTACAAGTGTATGTTATAGTTTTAACATTATATTTTCATTTTATTTAAATCTTTTATTAATGAGGTAATCGGTGAATCATCATGATGTCATACATAATTTAATTTATTTAATGTATAAAAATTATAAAACAAATATCATGATGTATGAAATATATTTATCTTTCTAATGAATATTTATAGTCAAAAATATGACTTGTATCACCCCATTTAAAAATTGTTTTAGTAAAACAACTCATGCTTGTGACATTTTTATTTTAACTGTAAATAAAAAGTTATTTATGTCGTTTTCCAACCAAAGTGATTCTATGGGGTCCCCAAGCTGAGCCATGGATTTTATTGGTCAGCCACGACACATCAAATGAGGGTAGGACATGTGTCTAGGTCATTTCATATTATTAAAACATTATTTTTAACTTAAATTACACTAATTACCTCTAATCGCGATAAAAAACATAAAAGTTACTATTCCACAAAAAATATCTTAATGCCATTGAACCAAATATTAAATCCTAATGACAAACATATACGTTGTATTTTTGAAATTCAAATCATAGAAGTGGTAAAGTTTCATTTAAACGAAAAATCAGTTTTTAAACTACCACTTAGTGGTTTCACTATTCATCAAAAATTGAAGTTTTTTAGAAAAATTCCAAAAATTCATCCTATGCTATATTTGATATTCTTAATTAAATAATGATGTCTATTTTAAAAAATTAAAAACATATATGTTGCATTAATTAATTTAAAAATTAATTCCTGCTGTCAAAACAAATAGCGTGTTTTTAAGAAACAATATCTATTAAAATATTGACACTAGTTTAAGTCCAATTTCAAAGTGAAATTAATTCCAATGACCACCATTATATTAAATGGTAAAAATATATTCTAAATAAAATTTAATATAAATGAAAAATATAATCTATCCATATAAATAAACTGGATTAAAAGGAGGTTTTGAATTAAAATGCAATATTTTCAATAAAAATGATCTTTATCGGAAAAATAACAAAATATTACACAAAGTAAATTTTGATTTCCAGATTATAAAGAAGGATTTTATTTTGTCAGACACAACATATAAAATTGTCAAAAGTACATTTAAAGAGGGTTCTCCATCAAAAGGGGGTTAATCGACCTTTTAAATAATATTAGAAGATTTATGCTTAAAATTGGATTCATTTGCATTTTAAGCCTCTAACATATTTTGGATAAAAGTAAAAATATTAGAAAAACGTATATAATCATTTTGTAGTTAGTTATGTTCATTCCCGCCATTATAACAACTAGGAGTTAACTACCTTTTAAAATTATATTATTTTATTATTAGAGTGTAACGTATGATTTCTAAGAAACTCGCTGTTGCGTATTGGGTACGCCCTCGAGCATAGCATTACCTTTAAAGTAATATTAATATTTTATTCAAAAATATGGATAAATATGAAAATTTCATATTCTTTATTTACCTTGGGTGTTACATTAGCAGAATATGTTGTAGCTGGATGTTATTGTGCTCAAGTGTTATGGATGCAACACACACTCACAGACTATGGATAGAGTTTTATTAAGAGTCAAATTTTATGTGCCTATACAAGAGCCATTTCAATTATTAAAAACCCTAAACATCACTCACATGAAAAGAACATAGATATTAGGCATCACTTTCATAGTGATCACGCACTAAAAGGATATATCATTCTTGAATTTATCAAAACGCAAGATCAACTTGCTAACATTTTCACAAAATCATAACCCTATGATAGATTTTAATACCTTAAAAATAAGTTAGGAATGATAACTGTAGAGACCATACGATTGATGTACATGGACATTACATTATTTTTTCAGAATACTTAATACATAACAAAAACAGACAAACAAGGACCGTAATAGTTTAGTTTCTTTGGAAACTTGGAATGTAATCTTCTAATCATGGTGAAAGATCTTCAACATCTCCCATAAAAATATTCCACTTATTGTTTCCTCACCCTAAACCTTTCCTTTAATCCTGGGGGAAAATAAAACATAAAAAGGATGATCTCAAATTCTTAATAAGGGTAAGCATGGATAAAATAAAACATACCAAATACATTAGATGTTAAAAACATGAACATAATGTTTAAACATCAAAATCATGAGCAACGACATAAAACCTGGAAGTACATAAGGCATAGATCATAATGGAACATAAATAATGATAAAATAGAATGGGAATAAAACATGTAATTGTGGAATCCACTAAGCACATGTAATGATTTCCATAGTAGCCAAGGCATTGCTGCCAAGACCATCTTAGTGGACAAAGTTCCTTTCTGAATCGAGTTCACTCCTCGTTCCAGTCCTGTAATACTGAACCAGATTAACTTACCGTTAAAGCCATGTTTATATCATGAGATATAAATCTTTACCCAATGCATTAGAGGGAGATATAGGTCCCACCCATCTCATAATGATACCATTCTTTTGTGTGCCACAAAATCATAAAACATACATCATAGCATAACCCATGTAATAAAATGGGATTCTTAAACATCGTGACATCATAAAACAATTCATATAAGATAAAGGAATTCATAAAAATAATTCCATCACAACATAATCAAATCAATGTAATAATAGGGATAGAAATAGAACCCTTTATTATCTTAGATGGAAAATAATTTTGATAAAACACCGGAACTCCATTCTTGAGGAAAATATCATTTCTACTTCAAAAACACTTTTCATTTCTTAACATGTCATACAATTCTAAACTAAAATAAGTTGATTAAAAATAAACTTGAAAACTTTTAAAGGAATCTTCTTGGAAATAATGTTTTAAAAATCCATTCATGCCGTATATGTTAAAGAACATTATTCTCGTACTTTTGTCGGAAAAGTCAAAAAGTACCTCGTATGAAAAACGACAAAAGATTCCGTTCATATATTTTACTAAAAACACACCGAAGGGTAAAATTGGATTTAAACAACTGTAGTTGGATGGAAATAATATTACATATTGAGGAAACATGGATGTGGATGATAAAATATTCCCCATTAAATTCTGAATTATAAACGATCTCGGATAAAAATTGAGATTGCGAGATTTTGCCTTACCTTTTGTCCGATATGCTTCGTATGTATCCGAACCTACTATATAATGATTTAAATAATGTCATTGACTTACTACAGGATCATATTCATTGTTATGATATCATATATGGTTCACTTATGACTTTATATTACCCGTTCTTTTGTAAATTCCATGTTAAAGAGCGTTTTGGTTAAAATCGTTTCGTTTATCGTATGTGTTTCGACTCTTCATTCTTGATAATATTACTTATATCCTGATTTAAATAATTCCATAATGTAAAACATAATTTATATATAATATATATTCATCATATACATATATATTATAGATCGATAAAAGGAATGAAATACACTGTTCATTGAGACGATAGGCTGTACGTACACATGAACGCTGTTTTTGTTACCTTATTGAATTGAATGGAATTGAGTATATGACATAAATATATATATATATATATACATAAGTCCAGTAGCATTATTATGTCATATATTTCATTATTATTCATTATATATACTTTATAATAATTTTTGAATGGTTAATCATGGAAAATGAATCTCATCGCGTTCATGGAGATGGTAGTCCGTACGTACACACGAGCGATGATATCATTCCTATGATTGTGGAATTGTATTGGAGTGTACGTATAATATTTCATAATAAATATAAATTTACAATAATCATATATAGTTATTTATTTACACCATTATACTCATCCATGTAAGGTGGTGGTGGAAAAACTTATTAAACCACGACGTGGAGACGGTATTCCGTACATACGTACGCGTGGTGATTTCGTTTTCCGTAGGATGGATAAATGGTGAAATAAGGTTGTTTCAAAATTATAAGAAAATATCAGTATATGAGTGATACTGATTTTATTACTTCATAATGAAATAACTAAAGAAGAATAAGTGGAAGAAGAAATAAAGTTGAAAGAATCGGTGATGGACATTACCTCTTCTTTGAAGCGGCTTTTTGAAACCTCCTCTTGGGGCACTAATATTGGTCTTTGAAGAAGAATAGAACCTCTAGGATGTTTCTAGGGAAGTGTAGAAGAGGAATTGACAGGTTTTGGCCGACCTTTAAGGCTCAATGTGGTGTGAGGAAGAGAGGGAGGAGGTGCCCTTTTATAAGGGAGGAGATGGGAACCATTGGATTAACTAAAAATATTATTTTATTATAAAGTCATATTCGGTTTTTAATAGCTCCAAATTGAGTTATTTCGAAGATATGATGGGTATGGGTCGAAAAACTATCATCCAATAGAATTTATACAAGTTTAGGTTTCTATTTTAATCTTATCATTTAGATTTAACTTTAAGTTAAATAATTTTACTTTTACCGCGTCTTCTTGTTTTCTTACACTATAAGGTTAATAAACTTACTATAATAAGAAAAAATAACCCCAAGTTGATTATTATTAATATATATAACCGTATCTAAGTCATCTGACAAACCTTAGATTTTTAATAATAATAGAACAATTAGTAATATAATATTTGTTTTAAAAACTATTTTATGTCAATTTTGACACTATTTGGTAATGGTTTTTTGTGAAAATACTAATAGAATTATTAGTTGGAATAAAGTTGACTAAATTAATACTAACATGACATATTAACATATAAAATTATTTTAATTCATAAAAAGTCTCAAATTACATTTATTTCGGTATTTATAACATCAATTATGTCAATATTTCATTAATATGATAACTACTCCATCATCATTGTATCATAAATAAATTAAATTATTTAATGTCTAAAAATTACAAATAAAATATAATTATGTAGGAAAGATTTTTTTATTTCTAATGGATATTTATAGTAGAATTATCTTATGTATTACCCTATATTAAAAATGATTTAGTTATTAAACATTGGTTTTAACTATTTTAAACCTTCTTTAAATAAATTAAAAATAAATGTCCTTATCTAATCCAAGTGGGCCTAAATGGTCATATTTTATTCCTAAGGTTGTTTTTGGTATAATTACACATATAAAATATAATTAGGACTTGTGTTAGTGTAATAAGAATATCATTTTTACCATTAATTACCCTATTTACTTTTAACCGTGGTAAAAAAAACGTAAAAAGATACTATTCACCAAAAATTATTTTCATCTCATTGAACCACATTTTACATACAAACATCAACCGTGTCTCTCAGATTTTTGAAATTTCATTCAAAAAAGAGGTAAAATTATGTTTTATGTAAATTTGCAAATCTTCCTAGGAGGTGGGTAAAAGACGGTCAAAAGTTCAATAAATTTTTTATATATGTTAAATTATTATTAAATGACTCCAATGAATTACATGGAACTTATATATGTATTTTGTATAAATTTTGACTTAAAATAGATTTAAATAAAATAAATAATTATTTAAAAAAAATGTCCGTTTTGAAATAGTAACCTAGTGTTTTCACTATTCATAAAAAATTGAATGTTTTCAGAAAAATACCAAAATTTCACCCTAGGCTAATTTCGATATTTGGAATCCAAAATTGAAGTCCATTTTCAAAAATAAAATTTATAAAATTTTAAAAAGTGGATATTACTACTCATAATGGCTATTTTTAATAATATTTTAATAGCTTATCGTTGTTTAGCGAAACTCGGTATTGCGTACAACACACGCTATCGTGGAAGGTCGTGCTTGCGTGTAATGCAAGCCAAGTCCGGTATGCGTGTTGTGCAAGATCCTTTTGGTGTAGAGTACAACAAAAAAATTTAAAAAGAATATTTTTCGTAAAATCTTGGGGTGTTACATTCTACCCCCCTTAAAATGAATTTTTCCCTCGAAATTCGTCGGGGTTATAAATGTTTACTACTCGAATGTTTCTTTAATAGAAACCCACATCGTAAAAAAGAATACCAAAACGTGGATTTAAAAACTGAAGTATGAAACATAACTGTTACCCAAATTAACTAATCACTTGGTTTCCACATATGAGAACATAGGTGAAAATATGGATATGGAAGAGAAATGTAACCATCATGTTCTGATGGAGAGTGGTAGAGAACATGGCACTGAAAATTCCAATAATCAGAAACCCATAAATTTTTTATGATCAAGGGTACCATCTAATTCATCAGATATAAGGGCACTAGGACAACATTTTTGGTGTTCAATATCATTTCCCTAAAGTTGAATAATTTGAATTAGAATAAATACTTACTTTATTGTGGTACAATCTCACTATTTTTCGTGCTTTGAACAATTTACACTTCATCTCTTAAAGAAATGAAGTTGAATTTGTTTTTCGTGAAGTGTTAACAAATCATTTGATAGAATTATGGGGCATTCCATCTGTTTCAAACAAAAGGTTAGAAAAAGTTATCAAATATACAGAAGTCCATCTATGGTGAGGTTAATCATATACGATTCCAAAAATGAACTTATAATTAATATATCATATAGCGTAATAAAATAAAACTAGTTTCTACTAACCAGGGACTTCCTGTAGGCTAGTGGTAGGCGATAAAGGTCAGTCGCACTTCGGTTGTGGGCTCGATTCCCACAGGCTTGTCTGACACGATGGGATGTCGCCCGTCCTACAAGTTTTCCTTTTTCTAAAACTATATTACTATAACATCCCATAAATAATATCGAAAAAAAGTTCTATCCTTAAACAATACTAACTTATGACCAACATAATCCATTCCAATCATTAGGCTTATCTAAAATACATCGGTCCAAGCTCATAGTATAAAGAAAATGATTACTTGAAATGTCACATAACAATCACGTGAATTCCATCATTTATCCCTCATATATCATAAGATATATCTTGTTGGTCAAATTACAAACTTGTGAATACCTTAATCATGTATTCTTTTGAAGAATGAATACCCATTGAACCTTAGTGAAAACATGAATGCAGTTAAAAGTTAACACTTTCCACATACCAAAATACTCAAAATTCTTTATACTCAAACCATGATATCACTTAGTCCTTATATCAATCATGAGCTCATAAATACAATCAAACATCTCATTATCTTCTTATCCATTAATTATGCGCATATCATCTACTTACCAAAATTTCTCAATCACTTTCCATGGTTACCTGTACCATAAAAATATTGAAAACCACAATAGACCAATACATAAATATTCCAATATTCCACGATATTATATACATCAGTATTTTGGAATCCCATTACATAAAAACTTAATCATTCCACCACATCGTTTTCATATTCAACATCACCAATAGTGATTGAATGTGACTTCCTTTTGTACTTTGCCTTAAGTGGTTTCTCATGTCTATCATCATTAACCCTTGGATTAGGGAATTGATTATCATAATTCCCCATTTCATTGCACTTGAATCATTGAAGTGTTGTTGGTGTGTTCTCTGCAGTCTTTTCTTTATTCACACCATTAGCAACCCTTTTTCCATTACTTCGACACTCGTCTGCTCGATGACCATCTTTTCCACACTTAAAACTTTTTCTAGTCCCTTTAATACAATGTCCACCATACTTATTTCCACACCTTTAGCATAAGGAAACATTCATCTTCTTTTCACCATTATTCTGAGATTTCCCCTTGAGCTCCATCTTTCGTTTCTTATGAAAACCATGAAATGGATATGTAACAAAAACTTCCACTTCTACCCTAATAGAACAACTCACAATTTATTCATAGCTACTCAAGTCTCTTATAGCTAATTCCCTTCAAAGATTTGGTTTTAATCCATTGAAGAATCGATCAATTTTACTTTCAGGTTGGATGATAAATCCAGATGCATAACTTGCAAGCCTTATAAAATTCGCTTCATATATACCAACAGATTCATCATCCTTTTAATTTAGTTTAAAAAACTCTTTCTCCACCTTTGTTCGAAGAATACGAGGGAAGTACTTATTGAAAAATAAGTTCTTGAACTCGTCCCATTCCATGGACTCAATTTCATCTCTTGGCCTTGTATTCTCGATAATATTCCACCATTGATCAGCTTCACCATCCAAACGATATACTGCTAAGATGACTTTATCATGTTCAGAACATTGAAGAACTGAAAATATCTTTTCAGTGGTAATGATCCATTGTTCAGCAACAAGTGGATTGGAAGACCCACTGAAATAAGGTGGATGTTGCCTCATGAAGGACTCAACAGAATATTGTTCCATTTTCTGCTCATTTGGAAGTCTAGAATGATTCATAGCTTGTCTAAGTATAGCAATAAGATTTTTCACTCCATCTCCCATAACATTTATTTGTTCAGGAGTACAATCATTGCATTATCCATTACATTGATCAACACGGTTGCTTCGGGTTCTAGCCATTTTTTAAAACCAAAAAAGAATAGTGTGAGAGGCAAAAATCATGCTAGAGAAAACAACATCATAAAGGGGGAGTACCTTCAATATCTAACATCTTAGGTTAAATTCTAAGATCATTACCGCATTTCTAAGACTATATCCTATATTTATACTTATCCTTAGGGACATCCCTAGACTTACCTTAGAAATATCTCTAGGGATCTCACTAACGTTTTCGCATCCTAGTTTCCAAAGGTTAACTAAAACTCCCTCTAATACCAACTGTAGAGACCCTAAGCTTAACATAAATGGACATTAAATTACTTTTGCGGAATACTTATTACATAACAAAAACATACACACAAGGACCGTAATAGTTTAGTGTCTTTGGAAACTTGGAACGTAATATTCTAATCGTGGTGAAAGATCTTCAACATCTCCCACAAAGATCTTCCACTTTTTGTTTCCTTACCCTAAACCTTTCTTCTAATCCTGGGGGAAAATAAAATATAAAAAGGGTGAGATCAAATTCTCAGTAAGGGTAATTATGGATAAAATAAAACATACCATATACATTTGAACTTAAAAACATAAACATAATGTTTAAACATCAAAATCATAAGCAACAACATAAAACATGGAAGTACATAAGGCATAGATCATAATGGAACATAAATCAGGATAAAATAGCATGGGAATAAAACATGTAATTGTGGAATCCATTAAGTACATGTAATGATTTCCATAGTAGCCAAGGCATTGCTGCCAAGACCATCTTAGTGGACAAAGTCCCTTTCTGAATCGAGTTCACTCCTCGTTCCAGTCCTGTAATACCGAACCGGATTAACTTACCATTCCATCCATGTCTATTTCATGAGATATAAATATTTACCCAATGAATTGGAGGGAGATATAGGTCCCACCCTTCTCATAATGATACCATTCTTTTGTGTGCCACAAAATCATAAACCATACATCATAGCATAACCCATGTAATAAAATTGGATTCTTAAACATCATGACATCATAAAAAAATTCATATAAGATAAAGGAATTCATAAAAATAATTCCATCACACAATAATCAAATCAATATAATAATAGGGATAGAAACATACCATTTATTATCTTAGATGGAAAATAATTTTGATAAAACACTTGAACTCCATTCTTGAGGAAAATATCCTTTCTACTTCAAAAACACTTTTCATTTCTTAACATGTCATAAAATTATAAACTAATAGAATTTGATTAAAAATAAATTTGAAAACATGTAAATTAAGCTTCTTGGAAATAATGTTTTAAAAATCCATTCATTCCGTATAAGTTAAAAAAAACTTCTCATACTTTTGTCGGAAAAGTCAAGAAGTACCTCGTATGAAAAACGACAAAAGATTCCTTTCATATATTTTACTAAAATCTCACTGAAGGGTAAAATTGGATTTAAACAATTGTAGGTAGATGGAAATAATATTACATATTGAGGAAACATGGATGTGGATTACAAACTATTCCCCAGTAAATTCTGAAGTATAAACAATCTCAGATAAAAATTGAGATTGTGAGATTTTCCCTTACCTTACGTCTGATATGATTCGTATGTATCCGAACCTCCTGTATAATGATTTAAATAATGTCATTGACTTACTACAGGACCATATTAATTGTTATTATATCATATATGGTTCACTTATGACTTTATATTACCCGTTCTTTTGTAAATTCCATGTTAAATAGTGTTTTGGGTAAAATCGTTTCATTTATCGTATGTGTTTCGACTCTTCAATCTTGATATTATTACTTATATCCTGATTTAAATAATTACAGAATGTAAAACATGATTTATATATAATATATATTCATCATATATATATATATACTATAGATCGATAAAAGGAATGAAATACATCGTTCATGGAGACGGTAGGTCGTACGTACGCATGAACGCAGTTTTCGTTTCCTTATTGAATTGAATGGAATTGAGTATATGACATACATATATATATATACAAAAATACAGTAGCATTATTATGTCATATATTTAATTATTATTCATTATATATACTTTATACTCATTCTTGAATGGATAATCATGGAAAATGAATCTCATCACGTTCGTGGAGACGGCAGTCCGTACGTATGCACGAGCGATGATATCATTTTCATGATCATGTAATTGTATTGGAGTGTATATATACTATTTCAGAATAAATTTCAAATTAAAATAATCATATATAGTTATTTATTTACACCATTATACTCATCCATGTAAGGTAGTGGTGGAAAAACTGATTACACCACGGCGTGGAGACGATATTCCTTATGTACGCACGCGTGGTGATTTTGTTTTCCGTAGGATGGATAGATGGTCAAATAGGGTTGTTTCATAATTATAATAAAATATAAGTATATGATTGATACTGATATTATTACTTCATAATTAAAAAACTAAATAAGAAGAAGTGGAAGAAGAAATAAAGTTGAAAGAATCGGTAACAGACATTACCTCTTCTTTGAAGCGCCTTTTTGAAACATCCACTTAGGGCACAAAGATTGGTCTTTAAAGAAGACCAGAATCTCTAGGATGTTTCTAGGTAATTGGAGAAGAGAAATTGGAAGGGTTATTCAGAGATTTAAGGCTCAAAGTGGTGTGAGGAAGAGAGGGAGGAGGTGCCCTTTTATAAGGGGGGAGAGGGGCACCTTTGGAATAACTAAAAATATTATTTTATTACAAATTAATATTCGGTTTTCAATATCTCCAAATTGAGTTATTTTGAAGCTAAGGGGGGGATGGGTCGAAATACTATAATAAAATATAATTTAGAGAAGTTTAAGTTTCTATTATAACCTTATAATTTACATTTAACTTTAAGTTAAATAATTTTACTTTTACTGTGTCTTCTTGTTTTCTTACACTATAAGGTTAATAAACTTACTATAACAAGTCAAACGAACCCCAAGTAGTTTATTATTAATATATATATCCTTATATAAGTCATTTTGCCGATCCTTAGAATTTTATGAATAAAATAACAATTAATAATAAAATATTTGTTTTAAAAATTATTTTATGTCATTTTTAAAACTATTTGGTAATTGATTTTTGTGAAATTCTTAACAGACTTATTAGTTCAAAACCAGTTGTCTAAATCAATACTAACATGTCATATTAACATAGAAAATTATTTTAATTCATAAAAAGTATGAAATTACATTTATTTGGGTATTTATAACATCAATTATGTCAATATTTCATTAATATGATAATTACTGCATCATCATTGTGTCATAAATAAATTAAATTATTTAATGTTTAAAAATTACAAATAAAATATGATTATGTATGAAATAGTTTGAGATTTCTAATGAATATTTATAGTCGAATTTCGCTTATGTATAACCCTATATTAAAAATGATTTATTTATTAAACTTTGATTTTAACTATTTTAACCCTTCTTTAAATAAATTAATATTAAATGTCCTAATCTAATCCAAGTGGGCCTAAATGGTCATATGATATTCCGAAGGTTGTTTTTGGTCGAATTATACTTATCCAATAGAATTAGGACATGTGTTAGGGCAATAATAATATCAATTATACCCTTAATTACCGTATTTACTTTTAACCGTGGTAAAAAAAAGTAAAAAGTTACTATTCACCAACAATTATTTTAATCTCATTGAACCACATTTAACTTACTAACATCAACTGTTTCTCTCAGATTTTTGAAATTCAATTCACAAAAGTGGTAAAATTATGTTTTATGTAAATTTGCAAATTATCCTAGGAGATGGGTAAAAGACGATCAAAAGTTCAATAACATTTTTATATCTCTAAAATTATTATAAAATTACTCCAATGATTTACATTGAACATATATAAGTATTATGTTTCAATTTTGACCTAAAATAGATTTAAATAAAATAAATAATTATTTAAATAAAAATTCGGTTTTTAAATAGTAACCCAGTGTTTTCACTATTCATCAAAAATTGAATGTTTTCAGAAAAATACCAAAATTTCACCCTAGGATAATTTCGATATTCCGAATCCAAAAATGAAGTCCATTTTCAAAAATAAAATTTATAAAATTTTAAAAAGTGGGTATTACTATTCATAACGGCTAGTTTTAATAATATTTTAATAGCATATCTTTGTTTAGCGAAACTCGGTATTGCGTACAACACACGCTATTGTGGAAGGTCGCGCTTGCGTGTAATGCAAGTGAAGTCAGGGATTCATGTTTTGTAAGCTCCTTTTTGTGTAGCGTACAACACAAAACATTAAAAAGAATATTTTTCATAAAATCATGGGGTGTTACAATAACCATAAGGTAATCCTCCTCATTATCTTCCTGTTGAGAAAATCTCCTTACAGTAATATACTATTTTTCATAGGGGGAGTACATTTGTTTGAAGTTTTTCATATTTTTTGATAATGATGTTTTTCATATTTTTTCGTAATGAAGTCTTTCATATTTTTCGTAATGAAGTTTTCATATTTTTTCGTAATGAAGTCTTTCATATTTTTCATAATTTTGTTTTCCTTATTTTTCTTAATGAAGACTTTAATATTTTTTCGTAATGAAGTCTTTCATATTTTTTTGTAATGAAGTCTTTCATATTTTTGGTAATCAAGTCTTTCAAATTTTTCATAATGATGATTTTCATATTTTTCATAATTAAGTCTTTCATATTTTTCATAATTATATTTTTTATATTTTTTCATAATGAAGTCTTTAATTTTTTTGTAATGAAGTTTTACATATTTTTTCGTAATGAAGATTTTCATATTTCATAAAGATTTTTTTCATAATATATTTTTTCACTTTTGTTGGTAATGAAAATCTTTGGACATGAAATATTCGTAATAGATACTCTCAGATTTGAAAATTCTCATAGTTAAGTTTTTTTTTCGTATTCACGATTTTTTCGAATCCAAAGTTCTTCAAGAAGAGTATTCAAAGTATGAATAATCTTCCTAAAAATACAAAAGGTATGATTCTTTCATTAGTTTTTCGTAATTAACTTTTACTTTTTGTTAGTTTCTTTTGTTTTTAAAATTTCTCAGATTGAAGTTTCCTTAAATTTGAATGTTTTACTTTTAAAACCTCAAAATATCAGATCATACCCTAATTTATCTTGCGACTTTTATTTCAACCTTCAGATCAGATCTGAAGAATTCTCAGCCATTGTATTCAAATGGGATGTTCAATAGTCACTTCATCACATATATAAAGGGGACCCCCAATAGTTTTCCCACATCGGTTTTCAAAGCTTGTGCATGTCAAGTCTCTTCCCCTCTACAAAATCTCATTCTGAATTCATTAGAAGTGCTCATGTTTGAATTTTTACAGAAGTCCCTTCACAAGATATGTCTACTATCAAGCTGGTTATGGAATGAAAAATATACAAAGAAAGGTTAGCGCATCTGAAATTTTTTGATATGTATGCCTCTATTATTTCCAAGAACATCAAGATCAATGGATGGGAAAATATAGCTATTTCAATGATAGGAGCGTAGGATGTTGGCTATCTGGATATACTCATAGAATTCAATGAATTAGTTTGATTGATTATGGAATAATGTAGAGAAAAATTCCCCTTCAAGTGTTATGGGACGATATATAAACTCTCTTACACCAAGGCTACAAGTTTGGTGGGGCTGTCATATAAGGAGAAGACGAATTTTTATCTCACAAGTTGCCGGATGTTCAAGGAAGTTTCATCAAGTTGAAGGATTTGGAATGCCTTGGTCTAACTGGTGTAAAGACCGTAAAGATTTCTCATCTATCTACCAAAAATTGGATTCTACAGTTATGGATTCAATCCATCATCATACTAAGGAAGGGTGACAAGGACACCCTGATGAAAAGTGACATGTACATCTTGGATTTTTTGGTAAACATAAGAAAGATCATCCTCATGAAGAACATTTTCATTACAATTGAGAATATCAAGAATATGAACTTGAGAGCTCAGATAATTATGTATCATGCCTTAATTTTCATGCTGATATTTTGTTGTCTTGAATCATTCATGATCCCCGACAGTTCCATAACGAGGATTTTCAATGTAATGTTGATCATTGAATACAACCTCATGAGAATGAAGGTTGGTATCTCCCATGAGATAGAATAATTTTATGATATTCTTGAGGATTAGGCAGAACCCATTATGAAAAATATAGAAGAATCAGAACCTTCAGAGAAGGCTGGAAAGAAAAGAAAATTGAAGGAAGTGGAAGTAGAAGACAAAACCCCTATGTCTTCGGAAGCCCAATCTGCACCTCATGAACTAAACGAGCAAAAAGCCTACCCAGATGAAGTTTTAGAAAAATAGAGGGAGGATATGAACAATAGAAAATTAGGGGAGCCCCATTTCAGTTTGGATCTTGCTGAGGCTAAGGCATTGAATGAATCAACTACTGAAGATCTTGATAATTAAGCCAAAAAAAGAAGCTAAAGAAGAATATGTCTGAGGTAGAGGTTGTCCAATCTCTTTTGAAGGCCACTAAAGTTTCACCTGCACAAATCCCCATACCAGAATCTTTCCTAGTAGAACAATTACCTGAGACATCGGGTTAGAGGGTTATGACTCCGAGAAATCCACATGAGAAGATTGTGAAATTGAATAAAGCTACATAAGATGTACAAGAAGATGAGAATAGTGGTGTCTCTGATGATGTGATTAAGCAAGATGAATATTATCAGGAAAAGGAAAGTGATTCCGAAAAGTTGACAATCTGGATATCTCATGCTGGATCCTCACAACATGTGACTCCTAGTGCTGATGAGAAGGGTGAAGAAGATTAATTAAATAAGTTTTCAGAGGAAGAGAGTCCTAATCATGACTTCATTCTACCTGAAGATGTTGAAGCTGGTGCTGAAAAAGAGAAAATTGATGAAGATAATATTGTATAGTTATCTGAGAGTGATCATGAAACCCCAGAGGAAGAAGCTATTTTGAAAATTAGTTAGGGTAAACAAGTGGTTGTTGATACCCCAACCAAATATATTTTGAGGAAGAAAGATGCTGGAGGAACCTCTAAGAGGAAGCTGGTAGAATTAGAGGAAGAACCATCTCCAAGTAAAATTATCTGATTCAAGGTCATCAGCCGTAGGACATGATTTTGTTTGTTCAATATCTGAAGAAGAGGGTGGATACCATTCTGATCATTCCATCAATGGGTTCTAGATGCAAGATACTTTAGCATAGTATGAATCAAAAGACGGACTATGTATCCATGCTGATGGATAGACGTGTTATGATTGAGGATGATCAAAAACATTTCCTTATCAATTATGAAGCCCATAAAAAATATTGGAATAGAATGACTAGATGGTCTTAGAAAGTCGTTGAGGATTTGGAAGATCATGATCAATTTCAAGAAGATTTCATGGAATCTTTTGATACTGAAGACACCAAAATAAAGGATCTTACAAACAGTTTTTAGGAAAAGCTAACCCTTGAACAAAATTCCCAGATTCAAGAGGTGAAAGATCTAAATGAGAAGATGATTTATTTTGCCCAAAGCTGGAAAAATGAAATGGATCTTCGGATTGAAATTCAAGAGAAGTTGGTGAAGAAAGATGAATTACTGAAGGCTCAGGAAAATCCTATCAAAACATAGGAAGATACGATCAAAGCATTAGAAAATCAAGGAGAGGAGGATCACAAAGAGTTGAAAAATCTGAAAAACATTGTGAAGAAACTAATGCCAAAGAAAAAAGAAGCAAAATAAATCCCACTCCGATCTTTTGTTCTGTATGTTTTTCCTTGAAAAAATTCTTCAAACCTTAATGAAATTGTGGATAGATGTTTTGTTTGGATGTGTTTACTAATATTTTAGGTACCATATTTTTTTCCATTCCCTCAAATTATTTTTCAAAATAACAAAGGTGGAGAAGGAAAAACAATTCTATGTATAAGAAGATATATCCCTAAGTAAGGGAGAGTTTATCTATGGGGAGGTGCTCATTACGAAGATTTACATACACAAGATAATGAAAATTATCATTCTGGAAATCTAGAATACAATCCATAGTGTTTGAATTCCTAAGAGGGAGTTAGATGTATTCACTACTTTTCATATGAAAAGGGAGATAAGTTTTATTTTCAATGTATAGATTTTTTTGTTAAGAACATATATTCTTTTTCGTAATGTTGTTTGTGCTTTACAAAAAGGTGGATATTTTTGAATCAATAAGGTTTTCCATATGACTTTTACATCCCTTCCTTCATGGGGGAGATTGTTGAGTCATTAATGTTTTCTTAGGACATCACGATTCCTTCTTGTTTTGAATATCACAAACACCTTATCTCAAGGAAAATCATGTTTTACCTTGTTTTTCATCATTAACGAAAAATTCCCTTCCCCAAGGAAATATTCCTTACCTCATTTTTATTGATCATATCATAATTTTATTTTCTATGTGTAAAAATTGGATTGAGACCAAAACCTCGGAATCATAGAATACTTAGATTTGGAGAATTCTGTTTATGAATCCAATTTCTGGTAAAGAACTCTCATTAAGTTCAACACCGAATTCTGGATACAAACTCTCATGATGTTCAACTCTGAATTCTGGATAGGAATGTTATGAAGTTCAAGTCTGAATTCTGGATACAAACATTCATGATGTTCAACTCCGAATTTCCTTGAAATTCAGACTCTAGAATTCAATAGAATTCAGGTTCAGAATTCCTACAAATCGAATCCGAATATCTTTGTAATATAGACTCCGAATTTAATTTTTTTTATACTCCGAACATTAATTTCCATACATTCTGAATATCAAATTTTAGTTATACTTACACTCATTTTTTTATAAAACAACGTCGTGGTTTCAATTATCAACTAACTATTCATTGAGTGACACGTGTATAGGTCCCTCCGAAATTCAAGGAAAAATATTACTGTAGGAGGAAGGAGCTGACCGTTGGAGGTGTGCCAATAAATATGAGCTCATTTGAAGGATCTCAGGAATATGAACACGAACATTGACAACTATTCTTATATGTTGTTGAAGTGATTTCTAGAGAGAGAGGCTCTTATAAACTCTCATACTTCAGGAAGAATTATTTGAACTGCTCGTTCAAAATTTCCTTCATGCATATTTTCTTAGTGCAGAGGTTCGATTTACTTGAAATCAGAGACTTCGGGTTGTGATGTCAGAGTTGTCGATTTCCTTACAAATTGAGGGCTTTCGGTGATAACAAGATAGATACCGATCTTCGGATTGAGGGCTTACCTAGGTTTGGGTTAGATAGACTTTCTTGAATGTATAAATCAAGGGACCTTTTATCCAGGGTTATTGGATTCCCTCCTCTTTGGGTTAAATGAGTTACTACTTGTTACAAGTAGTATTTTGTTTGTCACTTTGTATTTTTATTTCTAAGGATAGTATAACTTTCTTATACTTCCTTACATTTGTACTCTGGTTTAGATAGATTCTATATGCTTTAAGGTAGAATCATATTTGTTGTAAACATTTATTAAGTTTCATTTCTAGAATCATTTATTCTGGAATCAAGGAAGTTATTAGAGATTATAGGTTGTGTGAATTTTGGTTATACAAAATTTCCTTAAGAATTTTTAAAGTATACAATTCACCCCCCTCTTGTATTTGAGCATCTCATTACAGCATTTTCGATCCTACAGGTTCCACGATGTGGTGGATCATGTCTCTTAGGCATAGATCTACACCAATATGTGTGGCGGAATGCTAACTACATTGATGTGAAGATAGACACCCTGCCATAGGTCTGGTTGATGTAGGAAACATGCTGGGCTGCAAAACTGGACCGTGGTCTGGTGAAGTGGACCGTGCAGGCCGGACCTGTCCGGTTGGTCTGGGAAAGACCGATTCAAATCAGTCTTAGTGATAATTAAATTCTATTTACTCCTAAAAATGAATCTTATTGACACATTGTCTGTAGACATTCATTACTCTCAATGAGAATTTTTTTTAAAAAAAATCTATGTTCCGAGTGATGACTATTTTTTTTCATGCATGTTTGGGATTGGATGTTATGGTCCTTATAGATTCATCATAGTCCCATAAATACCAAAATTTTTATCATCATATTAATTTTTTATATACAAATTTTTAATCATTCAAAAAATTTAATATATAATAAAATAATTATACAGTTCATGGAGATGGAATATCTTGCATACACATTAATGCGTTGTCCATTATTTGGTTGGTGGTAAGATAAAAAGTAAATTAATAATTCACATTTATATAATTATTAATGTATGATATATATTCATTAAATAGAACATTATTAACATTCATGAATAATATAAATTAAAAATGAATCAGATCACACCCTGAATGGTACTCTGTACGTACAAAGAGGTGACATTATCATTTCACAATAGATTTGATGATTTTATAGAAGACATCATAATATCATTCTCTAAAAAAATTAATTTTAAAAATATCATATATTAATATTAATCACATCCTGATTACCATTAATAATATATTGTAATGAAAAATTTAATGTTTCATAATGTCGATATGTAATCTCGTACATATGCACAACTGACACATTAAATATATATTTTATGGGAATGAGGTTATATAATTGTGTCATTAAAGTTATTAGGAAATTGAAAAAAATTAGGAAGGTGAATTTATTATTTAATACAAAATGTAATAGATTTATAAGAGGTAACACAAAGATGAAAAATAAAATGATCAGTTAGAGGGATTACTTCGTCTTCAAAACCACTCCTTTAGATCTCCACAAAAGGACTCTAGGGTTGGCCTTTTTGGAAGACCTGCACCTCTAGAATTTACCTAGGTAAGTTTAGATGATATTTTGGATGATTTTGGTTGATAAAAATGGATTAATTTTGTGTAATTTTGTAAGGGATGATGTTTATATTAATATGTTACGTGAGGGTTTGTAATGGCCCGGACAGTCTCTGGCCCATTCCTTTGTCAAAAATAAGGTTAAGAAGTGTTCTGGAGGGTAAAATGTACATTTTACACTTGTTCCAGAATTTTGAAACTATATGTCGTGTAGTTTGAGTACACGTCGTGTACCCCCTTCCTGGGTTTACCCCGTGTTGCAGGCCGTGTCCTTGCCATGTGGAGAAAATGGGTACACGCCGTGTGTCCAGTACTACACACCGTGTAGTCCTTCTCCGCGTGCGCGCTACCGTGTGTTGATCGGTCGTCAGTCATGTGCCATGTGAATGAAATTTCCTTTCCGTTTCCAATAAATGAGTACACGCCGTGTGTCCAATCTACATGCCGTGTAGACCTTCCTCGCGTATGCGTTACCATCAAACCGTGTGTCGACCAGTCAACGGCCGCGGAGCTGCGTTGGAGGCCGCGTGGTGACCATGTGAAAACTGCCGAGTACAGTCCGTGTACCATATGTACACGCCACATACTTTTTCTTTTCATGCCTATAAAAGGAGGGGTCTCCTCCTCCTTTCAACTCACACCTCTCCTCCCCTCTCCTCTGAGCAGAGCTCTCTCAAGAGACTCGAATGCTCTTTCTTCCATAACATTTTCATCTAAGATCCGATTTACGATCCGTTAGCGGCCACGAGATTGTAACGATGAGGCAGAACATCCGAGCTTGGATCCATTGTCTTTCCATCGGCTCTTAAATTCCACCCAAGTAGGTTTTTCCAAGACACCAACGAATGCCTTCTAAAGTTGATCTGGAGGAGTGTTGTGATCTAGAACCTGTTGAGGTAGGGATCTTACCTTCGTCTCTCTAATTTGTGTATCATGCGAGGTGGGTGTTCTCTTGTTTACTTGAAACACTTTTGAACCGGTTTAATGAAGATAATAACTAGATTATATAACGGGGTTGGGAAGTTTTTGATTGCTGTTACATCATATCTTGTGATGTAATGTTTTGAAATGAATAGGCTTATGCCTACTGAAAATAATGGTGGTCGGGGGCCTTTGATTTCGCAATTAAATGTTGCCCTATATTCTAGACCGTTTTGTGAATGGAAACTTCATGGAATGTAGAAAGTGGTTAGTCACGTAAATTTGACTGTTTAAATGAAAATATGAAACCCTTGTGTGATCACCCCGGTTGAACCAATGTGGAATAATGAACATGTGGGTGTTCGCTTGGTTACGTGGCATGTGATGGGGGTGTTTTGTGGGTTGTTGTGAAATGGGTGAGTAGCGGGGCTACAGTTGGCTTGGTTGTGGGAAGGTGTGAATGTTTAATGGTGGTTGGCAGCGGGGTTGCAGGGATGGCTTTGAATATGAATGAAATATGTGTTTTGAATAATAAATAAAATTGGAAGAGTTAATGAATGGTGGGACTTGGTAATGAGATGGAAATAATAATCAATGGGTTCGTTGGTTAATAAGAAGGGACTTTCCGTGTGGTTGTGTTTTCCTAACCTGCTCTGTGGATGGCAGGGATATGGTTACGAACGATAGTTGTGCTTGGTTGTGGATAGTTGCCAAGTAGTTAAGGAACTAAATAAACTAATTTCTACTGAAACGTGAAAACCTTAATGGGGTTGCGGTTGTTTGTTGTATGCATGCTTCGTGGTAGCAGTTCAGAGGCACGTGCTCAGTTTCTCTATTTAGAAGCCATAGGTTGGGCTGAGGGGTTTCCATATATATATATATATATATCTGTATCTTTTGTGGTTTATCGCTCCGCACCCATGTTGAGCACATAGTACCGAACACTCCCATTTCATGGGAGAGGGTGTTTTCCCATATTTACTAGCTCCTCCCTGCTCCTTATCCCCCAGACTGTGATGTCTTGAGGCGACCTTACACCCAAGACTCTTTGGGTAGGTTTTGATTGGGTTGATTGGTCCCAAGACTCTTCGGGCAGGCTTATAGGCTATAATGGCTTGAGGCGACCTTACACCTAAGACACTTCAGGATGGTTTCGAATTCAGGCACAGGTGTCTTCTGGCGAGAGTTCTGTTACTATTACTGTTCCCAAGAATCTTCTGGATGAGGCCCAGGTGTCTTTGGGTGGGGATGTGGTTGTG
This sequence comes from Viscum album, assembly GCA_963277665.1. Lineage (NCBI taxonomy): Eukaryota > Viridiplantae > Streptophyta > Magnoliopsida > Santalales > Viscaceae > Viscum > Viscum album. The sequence continues at coordinate 1,138,531,293 of OY728166.1, forward strand.
GTAGTGAGTCCCAGGTGTGTGCGGGTGGGATACGTGGTGGTGAGGCCCAGGTGTGTGTGGGAGGGATGTGTGGGTGTGAGGCCCAGGTGTGTGTGGGCGGGATGTGTGGTTGTGAGGCCCAGGTGTGTGCGGGTGGGGAGAGTTTGACAACATCAGGACGTTCAACTATCTAATGGGAAATGGTGCGGGGCACCCAATGCTCTTGTTTTTATACTACTACTACCTGCTGTGATTGTGTTTTGGTGAGTGTGGCTGGTGAGATTGGGTGGATAGTTTTCCTTGTTAGGATTCTTCTGTTGTTCTCACAGGACATTAGGATGTCACCCCACTTGTGCACGAGAGCATTAGGTTTCCCTAATTAGTATACTTGTATGCTCACACTACGTTTACTTTCAGGTTTCCAGGAGGACTACCAGGGTTGTGTGGGACCCTACTAGTCAGGCAGTTGGAGTTGTAGTAGTTTTTGTTCTTTTGTTTTCTTTTGGTATTGTACTTTTGAGATTCCTTTTACTTTTACCTTGTTATAAAATTGTTTAAACATGCATGTGGGCTTGGTTTGGGTTTATTTATATACACATGTTCTTGTTTTTTTGGTGGTTGACTTGTCCTATTTCCCGATCCTAAATAATAAAAAGTGTAATGCCTCCCATATTTGTGAAAACTCATACCCTCGGTGCTAGTCGCCAACCCGGGGCCTACTGGAGGCGGGACTCAGGGGTCATTATCTCCCTTTTTCATTTCCAGCTCATGAGGGGCATATTTGGTGGGAGGGGGTCGTGACAGAATGGTATCAGAGGTGATGGATGAGAGATAGGATGGAGTCTAGAGTTAGGCACAGTGAGGATTGCATGGGATGGTAGGGAAACCGTGTTAGTCAAACTTGGTGTGTGACATAGGACAGGGAAGACTGGCTAGGACACGGGATTTTAGGTCCCCCCATGATCTGATTCAAGGACTCTGAGCCTACCGAATGACCAAGTGAGACTACATTGATTGCATGGTAGAGACCCTAGGGAAGGTACATGAATCATCATGATTGTGTTTTACTTGATTTGGGTGTTCAGGGAAAGAAATTGAAATTAAATGATAATCAAAAGTTTTAGAAAATTCCTTACTACTTGGGCTTAGGCGATCCTTGTTTACCGTACAGCTATGGCACCACGACGTCGTCCCCGGGTGGCTCAGACGGCCAAGGCCCAGTAGATACAGGTGGTTGATCAGTTGAGGATTGACCGAGAGGAGGAAGATAGCCAGTGGCAGAAGACTCTCCATTCTTTCCAGCGGCAGACCCTCAAGAAGTACGAGGGTAGTACTTCGGATACAGATATGGAGCGGTGGCTTGTGGAGCTAGGGATTGCTTTTACCTTGATCCGTGCTCCGAGGGAGTACTGGGTTCCCCTAGTAGTCAGTAAGCTGAGAGGTGCGGCACGACAGTGGTGGATGCTCTACCTTGGAGAAAGGATAGAGGCAGAGGTTCTGTGGGCTGACTTTGAGACAGAATTTCGAGAGGAATTCCTTTCTTCCATGATCAAGGCGGAGAAGAGGCAGGAGTTACTCTTCCTTCAATAGGGGAGTATGTCGGTACAAGATCTAGGGATCAAGTTCAAGGATCTCTTGCGCTTTTCTCCGGATCTCTTACCAGATGAGGAGTCTCGGGCGAGACGTTTGGAGGAGGTTCTTTGTCCTTCGCTCCAGTATACTGTCACCACCTTCACCCTTCCGACGTACTTGGCGGTGTAGAAGATGGCATAGGTCGTAGAGAGGATGCACTCGCTGGGAGGTGCACCACGTGAGGTGTTCCGGCCAGGTTCGTCAAAGGGGAAGGCAGTCAGCAGCAGGTCTCCTGCAACAGGACCTTACAGGTTCAGGCAAGTGGGGAGCGGGCCCCAGTAGTTCTAGTTCAGATCTTCGGGTCCTTGTCCCTTTTCCATGAGCCCAGGACCGAGGTGTTTTTCCGGTGGAGGTTTCATGCACGTTTAGAGTCGGTGCCCGACCCGAGCTCCGTACGGTGGAGGTGGGCAGGTTCAGCGCCCACTGCAGGATCACCAGTTGCCGGCGAGGCCCTTCCAGCAGCAGCGGGACCATGCTCCTCTGAGGGAAGACTTTACAGGAGAAGTCCGACCTCAGGGTGCTCCTCAGGGACCTCGACTAGGGCGTGGTCGGGGAAGTGGAGGACATCAGAGAGGTAGTGGAGCTGGGCATGGACAGTTGCACGCATCAGAGTTGGCAGCTCTAGCAGGACCAGAGGTGGTACGATGTACGATTTGTTTGTTCAGCACTCTTGTTTCTTCTTTGTTCGATTCGGGAGGTTCACACTCCTTTGTTTCACCTGGTCTAGACCATGCTTTGGAACTATACGTAGAGAGAATTTCCATACCACTGGTGCTGAGTACACCAGTTGGGGGCCAGACCAACGTATCTTTTGTTTGTCGGGGATGTGGGCTGACGTTGGGACCACATCGATCTAGTGGGGACCTTCTTCTGTTACAGATGCAGCCATACGATGTCATCCTAGACATTGACTGGTTGTTTTCTGTTAGTGACATTATCGACTGCTTCCGAAGAAGAGTCGTGTTCTGTGACGTGGATGGGCCACACGTATAAGGCCCCAGCCTTAAAACTTACTTAATCAGGATTTATTACAAGATTACATATTGAGGATCATTTCAGGTTTAGAGTTTTAGAGAATTATATCATAAAACATGCATTACATTCAACATTTAAAAAAGTGGTTACATAAAGATAGTATTCATTTTTTCCCATCAACACAACATATTTAAAATAAAACATGGAATCTTTCTTGACACTTCTTTGACACTATCATCATATCATGTACCTTTCCCTTGACCTGTGAAAAACATTTCAAAAAAACATGGGATGAGCATAAAAAGCACAGTATGGGTTTTAAAAATATGAAAAGGAAAAAGAAGTTCATATATACATAAGAATGAAATCATACATTACCCATAAAACATAAGCACTTTAACATACCTCATCAAATCATGAATAAATCATAGAAATCATAAGACATAAAGGTAACTTGAGGCATTCATAACTTTCTTATGTAGGGAGTAACCCTCTTGGTTACGTTTGGAATACCCATCACAGTATATTCCCTAAATCTCTTTAGAGAAACCTTAACGTTTCACTCCTTCGCGTTACCCAATGCATTGGAGAGAAATATCGGGCTCACCCACCCTTAGTTTATCACAGAACCACCCGTCTTCATAATAATGCCCAAGAACCTCAATATAATGGTATGAAAAAAAACATGCATAAAATAAACATAACATTTCCACCTTTCAATCACAAGATATCAATACAACACATTGATATAAAAACATTATGAAAACCATTTTCAATACCAAAATAAAATAAAAGTAAAACATCTTATCTATATTTATTTAAAAAAAGGTATGGGTTGTAGAGGAAGCCGGAAGTCAAATAATGGTCACGGCGGCGGAGAAGTCATTGTCACCGCATACGTTCGAAAAAAACATTCCCTTTTGTCATTTAGTAAAACAATTCGTATAAAAAAAGATTCCTTTTGGATAAACGTAAAAGTCAAAGGGGTTTATACACCGTATAAAAGAAGGTTGTGTATAAAATAAAATGTGCCTCAATGAAAGGAGATTGAGACGAAGTCCCATACCTCGGGTCTGACTTGACTCGGTCATTCTTTAATCTCTTGAATAATAAACTAGAGTTAATTTCTACTTGTTTAACAACCCTTTTCATGTTCATTATTCCATTTATATCACTGATTTCCATGTCATGAACACTATGTAATTATTTATGTTAATAACGGTCATTTTAACGATCATTGGTACTTGAGTCAAAATTAAACCCTTTATAATTACAAGTTGTTCATGTATCCATTATATCCAGAATGGTATTCATGATGTAGATGCCATATATGTCATATATATCCAGTACATGCATGCATTTATAATATTACATAATCATTTAGAGGTAAGAAATGAAATGCACCGTTCATGGAGACGGTAAGTCGTACGTACGCATGAACGCTACTTTCATTTCAATTTCTTATTTTATATAATGGAATCATAATCATATAAAGGTATATTATAATTCCAGTGTAATATCATATATAATATCATAACTCCATCCTTTATATATCCCACATATGGTATTAACGAATCAAATCACTTTGAGGGGGTTGTAGTCCCCACTTCCTTAAATAAAGATATCCCGTTTACCCATAATGGAAACCATAAAGGTATTCCCAAAATGAAAAAAACAGAAGCTTAAGGAAAACATAAACATATTATATATCATATATAAATATTGTGTCATCTTAATGGCCACCTTTGAAGGTGTTAAAATAATGTTGAACAATCATCGTTTCGGGAGGCCGAAATTCGCCATCCACGGAAATAGTATGTTCTTTAACCATTAGATGTAGGTGTGTGTAAGTGGAGCTCGAATCCTTATTATAACAGAATCCTAGTATATTGAAGATACTGGAGTTGTTACAAAAGAAATGAATAAAAAGAGTTTAGGGGGTTGGAGAAACAAAATAAAACAAAAGTACTCAAGTGAAGACATTACCTTAAAATCGGGTAACTCCCTTTGGTTTGAGCTCAAAGGCTTCATTTGGAAGTCTTTTGCCCAAAGTGAGGCTTCAAATAGTAAGAGAGGGAAGTGGAGAGACAAAATGAGCAGGGGTTGGCCGAGCCAAAGGCTTTGGAAGTGTGGGTAAGGAGGTAGAGGTGGGGCACTCTTGGAAAGTAAAGAAATGTTACTTTATTCTAAAATGAGTTTCGGATTCAAAATGTCCCACATTGATATAATTCGAGGGTAAGGTGATAAGGGTTCGAAATCCGCCCATAAAATAGGTTTTGGACATGTGTAGGGAATAGATTTTACATTATCATTTCATTTTATTTAAATCCTTTATTAATGAGGTAATCGCTGCATTATCTTGATGTCATAAATAATTTTATTTATTTAATGTCTAAAAATTATAAAAAAATATCATGATGTAGGAAATCTTTTTATATTTCTAATGAATATTTATAGTCAAAAATCTTACTTGTATAACCTCATGTAAAAATTGTTTTAGTAATATAACTCGTGTTTGTGTCATTTTTACTTTAACATTAAATAAAACGTTTTTTTTGTCATTTCCCAACCAAAGTGGCTCCATGGGGTCCGAAAGTTGACCCATGGATTGTCTTGGTCGGACATGACACATCCAATAAGGGTATGACATGTTTATAGGTCATTTCATATTATTAAAACATTATTTTTACCTTAAACTACACTAATTACCAATAAGCGTAATTAAAAACATAAAAGTTAACATTCACCAAAAAATTATTTTAATCTCATTGAACCAAATTTAACTTCTTAATGACAACCATGTATGTCGGATTTTTGAAAATAAAATCACATAAGTGGAAAAGATTCATTTAAACGAAAAATCAGTTTCTTTAACTACCACTTAGTGGTTTCACTATTCATCAAAAATTGAAGTTTTCCAGAAAAATACCAAAACATCACCCTAAGATATATTTGATATTATGAATTCAAAAATGTTGTCTATTTTAAAAAATTCAAAACATATAAGTTTCATTAATTAATTTAATAATTAATTCCCGCTGTCAGAGCAAATAGCATGTTTTTATGAAACAAATAGTTTCAAAAGATTGACACTTGTTTAAGTCCAATTTCAAAGTGAAATTAATTCCAATGACCACTATTGGATTAAGTGGTAAAAATATATTCTAATTTCAGTTTAAAACCAAATCAAAAGATAATCTAATCATATAAATAAATTATATTAAAAAGCATTTTTGATGTAAAATGAAGTATTTCTTCACTATTCATTAAAAAATTAACATTGTCAGAAAAATACCAAAAATTCACACAAAGTAAATTTTGATGTCCCAATCATAATGAATAAGTTTATTTTGAAAAAAATAGATTATAAAATTGTCAAAAGATAGATTTAAAAATGGTTTTCCATCAAAAGGCAGTAAAATAATATTTTAAAAATATTAGTGTATTCCTTGCTTAAGATTGGATTTATTTTCATTTTAAGCCTCTAAGACACTATCTAATTCATTAATAGACATATATAAAAATATCTATTATTCATTACTTACTTGGGATGTTACATCCTTCCCCCCATTAGGAAATTGTGTCCCCACAATTTATTTACTTATCAAATAAATGGGGGTATTTATCCCTCATTGCATTTTCAGATTCCCATGTTGCCTCTTCCATCATGTGGTTTTTCCACAAAACCTTTACCTCATTAATCACCTTATGCCGTAACACTTGCTCCCTGTGGTCAAGAATCTGGACCAGTTGTTCCTCATAAGATAGGTTCTCTTCCAGCTGAACTACCTCTGGACTAAAAACATGAGATGGATCTGGCATATACTTTCTCAACATCGAAACATGAAAACAATTGTGTACATCAGATAAACTCGGAGGTAAAGCCACTTGGTAAGAAACTGATCCAACTCTCTCCAGAATTTCATATGGTCCAATGAACCTTGGACTCATCTTTCCTTTCCTACCAAATTTCATCACACTTTTCCATGGTGATACTTTGAGAAAAACATGATCACCTACCTCAAAAGAGAGATCCTTCCTCCTGTTGTCCGTATTACTATTCTTCCTACTCTGAACTGTTCTCATGTGTTTCTGAATCAGCTGAAATTTTTCTACCATCTCTTCTACCAATTCTGGTCCCATCAACTTCCTTTCACCCACTTCATCCCAGAAAGATGGAGTTCGACACCGCTTCCCATATAACGCCTCAAATGGTTCCATTTGTATAATGGAATGAAAACTGTTATTATATGAAAATTTAACCAATGAAAGATGTTGGTCCCAACTTCCCTGATAATCCATAGAGAAAGAACGTAGCATATCCTCCAATGTATCAATTGTTCGTTCTGACTACCAATCTGATTGAGGATGAAATGCTATACTAAAATTTAATTCAGTACCCAACGACTTCTGAAGGCCCTTCCAAAAGTTAGAAGTAAACATGTGATCACGGTCAGATACAATGGAGAGAGGAACTCCATATAACCTGAATATCTCTTTAAGATACAAATGGGAAAGTTGATCTAGGGAAAAACTATCTCGTATAGCAACGAAATGAGATGATTTAGTCAAGCGATCTACAATAACCCAAATTGCATTATTACCTCAAGGGGTCTTCGGTAATTCCACAACGAAGTCCATGGATATATTCTCCCATTTTCATTCTGGCACTGGTAAAGGCTGAAGCATCCCTTTCAATAACTGCCGCTCTGATTTAACCTGTTGCCATGTCAAACACTTCATAGTAAAATCAGTAATATCTCTTTTCATTCCATCCCACCAGTAATACTCCCACAGATCTCTGTACATCTTAGTACTATCAGGATGAACTGAAAACGGAGAACTATGAGCTTCACATAACAAATCTCTCTTCAACTGTGAATCACAAGGCACACACAATCTCTTCCCAAATATAAAAAAATTCATTATCATTGTTGAATTCAGGAAAATTACCTTTATCAACCAGCTCTACCTTTTTTTGCAACTCACTGTATTGCTTCTGTGCTTGCTTGATTCTGTCTGATAGAGAAGATTTCACAAATACCTGAAACAAAACAGAAGAACATCCTTCACCAAAAAATTCTATGCCAAAGTTCATCAAATCCTTAACCAAAGGATCACGTTCCAAATGCAACATTACTAATGAAGCATTACTTTTTCGACTCAAATCATCAGCCACTTTATTTTCTTTTCCTGGATGGTAATGAATTGTACAATCATAATCCTTGATTAATTCCATCCATCTCCTCTGTCTCATTTTTAACTCTTTCTGATGGAATATATACTTTAAACTTTTGTGATCGGTATATATTTCACACTTTACTCCATACAATTGATGCCACCAAATTTTTAAAGCGAAAACAACTACAGCTAAATCCAAATCATGTGTAGGGTAATTTACCTCATGATTTTTCAACTGTCGTGATGCATAAGCAATTACCTGATCATTCTGCATTAGGACACAACCAAGTCCTTTCAATGAAGCATCACTGTAGATAACAAACTCACCATTCCTAGAAGGTAGTGCCAAAACTGGAGCATTCACCAATCTTCTTTTCAACTCCTGAAAACAATCATCACATTCTTTTGTCTAGATAAACTTAACACCCTTCCGAGTTATCTTAGTTATTGGAATAGATAACTGTGAAAAATTTCTAACAAATATTCGGTAATAGCCTGCCAAACAAAAGATGCTACGAATCTCAGTTACATTTGTGGGTCTTGGCCAGTCATCCACAACTTTTGATTTTGCAGGATCAACATTTATCCAATCTTTTGAAACAATGTGACCAAGGAAAGAAATTTTTTGCAACCAAAACTCACACTTGCTGAATTTTCAATAAAAATTCTTTTCTTTTAAGGTTTTCAAAATAACCCTTAAATATCTTTCATGCTCCTCTTTACTTTTAGAAAACACCAAAATATCATCAATGAAAACCACCACAAACTTATCCAAGAACTCATGGAAAATTCTATTCATTAATTCCATGAATACAACAGGTGCATTGGTTAGCCCAAAAGGCATTACTACAAATTCATAATGGCCATATATTGTATGAAACACAGTCATCAGAACATCTGCCACCTTTACCTTCAGCTGATGGTACCCCGATCTCAGGTCAATCTCTGAAAAAAAACTGAGCTCCCTGGAGCGGATCAAACAAATCATCGATATGAGGAAAAATATATTTTTTATTAATAGTGATGTTATTCAAGGCTCTATAATCAATGAAAAGTATCATAAAACCATCTTTATTTTTAACAAATAAAACAGGAGCACCCCATGGTGACATGCTAGGTCGAATGAAACCTTTCTCTAATAAATCGTGCAATTACTCCTTCAACTGTAAAAGTTCAATTTGAGCCATTCGATAAGGGGGTTTTGAAATTGGATTAGCATCATGAACTAAGTTAACAGTAAACTCAACTTCCCGATCTGGTATTATTCCAGGAAACTCATCAGGAAAAACATCAGGATACTCATTTACCACTGGCACATCATTAATCTAAACAGTTCTATTATTTTAAACGATGTGTGCAAGGTAACATTCCTTTATATCTTTTACAAGTTTTATGGCCTCTTGATATGTTATCAATAGTAATGGTTCATTCTTGTACACAAACTGATGTCTTTCTGAAAAGAATCTTCTTTAGATCGACAATCAATCTTAGCATGGTTAATAGAGAGCCAATCCATACCCAGGATAACATCAAACTTTACTAGAGGTAGAACAATAAGGTTTGCAAGTAGGTTCTTTCCACAGATAAAGATAGGAAGATTATTATAAATTCTCTTTGCCTCAACATTTCCCCCAGGTGTTTTTACCAAAATTTCAGGAGTCATTTCTTGAGACGGTATTCCCATTTTACTAGAAATGTTTTCAGAGATGAAAAAATGTGTAGACCTCAAATCAAACAACACATTGGCATAATCTGAAAAAACAAACAATGTACCTAATACAACTTCATTTGATGGCCCGACATCTGCTGAAGTAGTTGCAGAGGATTTCACCACCCCTTTTTGCTTGTAGTCTAACTGCTTCCCATCACTCTAGCTCTTTGTCGGACACTCGTTTGCATAGTGACCCATCTCATTTCACTTAAAACATTTCACTAACTTTAAATCAAATTTGATTTTTCCATCACCTTGATCTTTTTCAGTGCAATCACAAGCCTTATGTCCCAGCTTACCACATTGGTAGCACTTTCCAGAATTCAGAAGACATTCCCCAGCATTCCTTTTGCCACATTTATCACAAACTAGAAACATAGATTTCTTACCATCATAATTTTTTGAATAATTCGTCCCTTTCTCCTGCCACCTCGGTCTCTTCTTCTCTTGGTTGTTATAGAACACTTGATCATCGGAAAACTCCATTTCCACCTTCTCATCACATCGAACAAGCTTCTCATAACTTATAAACTCACGAGAAGCTAATGCCCTTCGATATTATGGCGTTAATCTTGAGTAAAAAGGATTGATTTTACTATCAAGGACTCGGATAAAATATGGAGCATACATTGCCAATCGAGTGAACCTCTCTTTATAGGCAGCCACAGAGTCTTCCACTTGCCTCAATTCCAAGAATTGTTTTTCCATCATAAGTCGAACTTCCTTAGGAAAATACTTTTCAAGAAACATACCTTTGAATTCATCCTAGTCGAGAGCATCAATCTCATTAGCGTCCCTGATATTTTTAACCATTGACCACCACTGACCTGCTTCAACCTCCAAACAGTAAATACCAAGACTAACCTTTTGATTGTCTAAACACCCCATGACATCGAAAATCTTCTATAGTGAATTAATCCACCCTTCAGCTAGCACAGCGTTAGATGATCCTCTGAATGATGGGGGATGTTGCCTCCTGAAATGTTCAACCAGTGACATGTTCTTCTGCGGTTGATCTGGGTGATCTCGTTCATGGATACCACCACCATTTATCGCTTGAGTCAACTGAGCCATTACTGCAACAAACTATTCAGTTCCAATTCAGACCATCTCAGTATGCTGATTCGGAAGGTTATTTCCTTTTGTATGCCTTCCTAGCACTGCTTCCCTGTTTCCTCGGCGGAAAACCATTTTGAACAAACATGTCTTAGATGAAGCAACATGGTAATCTTCAAATTCTATATCATTTCAATTTGACCAAAAAAAAATATTTATGGATAATGATTTAATAGAATTATAACTCCTAAAGTTATCTAAACTTACCTCTGATACAAAATATAAGGCCCCGACATTAAACCTTACTTAATCTTGAGTTATTACAAGATTACATATTGAGGATCTTTTCGGGTTTAGAGTTTTAGAGAATTAGATCATAAAACATGCATTACATTCCACATTTAAAATAAGTGGTTACATAAAGATAGTATTAATTTTTTTCCCATCAACGGAACATATTTAAAATAAAACATGGATTCTTTCTTGACACTTCCTTGACACTATCATCATATCATGTACCTTTCCCTTGACCTATGAAAAACATTTCAAAAAATCTTGGGATGAACATAAAAAGCTCATTATGGGTTAAAAAAATATGGAAAGGATACATAAGTTCATATATACATAAGAATAAAATAATACTTTACCCATAAAACATAGGCACATTAACATACCTCATCAAATCATGAATAAATCATAGAAATCATAAGACATAAAGGTAACTTGATGCATTCATTACATTCTTACGTAGGGAGTAACCCTCTTGGTTACGTTTGGAATACCCATCACATTATGTTCCCTAAATATTTTCGGAGAAGCCTTAACATTTCAATCCTTCGCGTTAACCAATGCATTGGAGAGCTATATCGGGCTCGCCCACCCTTAGTTTATCACGGAACCACCCGTCTTCATAATAATTCCCAATAACCTCAACATAATCGTATCACATAAAACATGCATAAAGGAAACATAACATTTCCACCTTTCAATCACAAGATATCAATACAACACATTGATATAAAAACATTATGAAAACCATTTTCAATACCAAAATAAAAGAAAAGTAAAACATGGTATTTATTTTTCCTTTTTAAAAAAATGTATGGCTTGTAGAGGAAGCCGAATCTCAAATAATGGTCACAGCAGCAAAGAAGTCGTTGTCACTGTATACGTACAAAAAACATTCCCTTTTTCCGTTTAGTAAAACGCTTCTTATAAACAAAAGATTCGTTTTGGATAAACATAAAAGTCAAATGGGTTTATACACCATATAAATGAAGGTTGTGTATAAAATAAAATATGCCTCAATGAAAGGTGATTGAGACGAAGTCCCATACCCCGGGTCCGACTTCACTCGGTCATTCATTAATCTCCTGAATAATAAACCTGAGTTAATTTCTACTTGTTTAAGAACCGTTTTCAAGTTCATTATTCCTTTTATATCACTTATTTCCTTGTCATGAACACTATGTAATTATTTAAGTTAATAACGGTCGTTTTAACGATCATTGGTACTTGAGTCAAAAATAAACCCTTTATAATTACAAGTTGTTCATGTATCCATTATATCCATAATGGTATTCATGATTTAGATATCATATATGTCATATATATCCAGTACATTCATGCATTTATAATATTACAAAATCATTTAGAGGTAAGAAATGAAATGCACCGTTCATGGAGACGTTAAGCCGTACGTACGCATGAACGCTACATTCATTTCTATTTTTTATTTTATAGAATGGAATCATAATTATATAAAGGTATATTATAATTCCAGTGTAATATAATATATAATATCATAACTCCATCCTTTATACGTCCCAAATATGGTATTAACGAATCAATTCACTTTGAGGGGGCGGTAGTCCGCATTCCTTAAATGAAGATATCGCGTTTACCCATAATGGAAACCATAAAGGTATGCACAAAATGAAAATACATATGATTAAGGAAAACATAAACATATTATATATCACAAATAAATATAGTTTCATCTTAATGGTCACCTTTAAAGGTGTTAAAAGAATGTTGAACAATCATCGTTTCGGGAGGCCGAAATTCGCCATCCACGGAAACAGTATGTTCTTTAACCATTAGATGTAGGTGTGTAAGTGTAGCTCGAATCAATCTTATAACAACATCATTTTATATTTAAGATACTGGAGTTTTTACAAAAGAAATGAATAAAAAGAGTTTAGGGGTTTGGAGAAAGGAAATAAAACAAAAGGACTCAAGTGAATACATTACCTTAAAATCAGGTAACTCCCTTTGGTTTGAGCTCAAAAGCTTCCTTGGGAAGAATTATACCCAAAGTGAGCCTTCAAGGAGTAAGAGAGGGAAGTGGAGAGACAAAATGAGTAGGGGTTGGCCGATCCAAATGCTTTGGAAGTGTTGGTAAGGAGGTAGAGATGGGGCACTCTTGGAAAGTAAAGAAATGTTACTTTATTCTAAAATGAGTTTTAGATTCAAAAGGACCCACATTGATATAATTCTAGGGTAAGGTGATAAGGGTTATAAATACACCCATCCAATAGGTTTTGGACATGTGTAGGTCATAGATTTTACATTATCATTTCATTTTATTTAAATCCTTTATTAGTGAGGTAATCGCTGCTTCATCATGATGTCACCAATAATTTAATTTATTTAATGTCTAAAAATTATAAAACAAATATCATGATGTAGGAAATCTTTTTAGCTTTCTAATGAATATTTATAGTCAAAACTCTGACTTGTATAACCCCATGTGAGAATTGTTTTAGTAAAATAACTCAAGTTTGTGTCATTTTTACTTTAACATTAAATAAAAAGTTATTTATGTCATTTCCCAACCAAAGTGGCTCCATGGGGTCCCCGAGCTGACCCATAGATTGTCTTGGTCTACCATGACACATCAAATAAGGGTATTACATGTGTCTAGGTCATTTCATATTATTAAAACATTATTTTTACCTTAACCTACACTAATTACCACTAATCGCGATTAAAAACAGAAAAGTTACTATTCACCAAAAAATTATTCTAATCTCATTGAACCACATTTTACTTCTTAATTACAACCATGTATGTCGGATTTTTTAAAATCAAATCACAGAAGTGGAAAAGTTTCATTTAAACAAAAAATCAGTTTCTTTAACTACAACTTAGAGGTTTCACTATTCATAAAAAATTGAAGTTTTTTCAGAAAAATACCAAAACATCACCCTAAGCTATATTTGATATTCTGAATTCAAAAATGTTTTCTATTTTACAAAATTCAAAAAATATAAGTTGAATTAATTAATTTAAAAATTAATTCCCGCTGTCAGAGCAAATAGCGTGTGTTTATGAAAAAATAAGTTTCAAAAGATTGACACTAGTTTAAGTCCAATTTCAAAGTGAAATTAATTACAATGACCACTATTGGATTAAATGGTAAAAATATATTCTAATTTAACTTTAAAAATAAATCAAAAGATAATCTAATCATATAAACAAATTAGATTAAAAAGTAGTTTTGATGTTAAATGTAGTATTTTTTCACTATTCATTAAAAAATGAACATTGTCATAAAAATACCAAAAATTCACACAAAGTAAATTTTGATGTCCCAATCATAAAAAATAAGTTTATGTTGAAAAACATAGATTATAAAATTTTCAAAAGATAGATTTAAAAATGGTTTTCCATCAAAAGGCAGTAAAACAATCTTTTAAAAATATTAGTGTCTTCCATGCTTAAGATTGGTTTTATTTTAATTTTAAGCCTCTAAAACACTATATAATTCATTAATAGACATAGATAAAAATATATATTATTCATTACTTACTTGGGATGTTACATCACATATCTTTTTTTGCCGAGAGGAGCTATCAGGTGGGAAGCCGGCGTGTGGAGCCTCTCCTTTCCTTGTTGGGTGGGTTATCAGTGGTTCTAGATGATACAAGGATGATGGATATCCTAGAGGTTGTTGGGGAGTTACTCGATGTTTTTCCTGAGGAGGTTGTGACTCTACCCCCCGACGTGATGTTGAGTTCGGGATAGACTTACATCCTGGTGCCCGTCCGATTTCGATGGCCCCTTATCGGATGGAACTTTCAGAGTTGCGGGTGTTGGGGATTCAGATTGACGATCTGATGGAGAAGGGTTTTGTTCGACCCAGCGTGTCGCCATGGGGTGCTCCAGTTTTTTTCGTGAAGAAGGCAGATGGTGGTCTCAGGCTATGCATAGACTACCGAAGGCTGTACCAGGTAACGGTCAAGAACCGTTACCCCCTTCCAAGGATAGATGATCTCTTTGACCAGCTGAGGGGAGAAGGTTGGTTTTCTAAGATTGATCTACGATCAAGATATCATCAGATGAGGGTGAATGACAATGACATCTCGAAGACAGCTTTCAGGTTCAGGTATGGGTACTTCGAGTTTGTAGTGATGCCGTTTGGAGTTACGAATGCACTGGATGTGTTCATGGGACTTATGAACTTTGTCTTCCGAGAGTTTCTGGACCGTTTCATTGTTGTGTTTATCGATGACATCTTCATCTACTCAAGATCAGAGGATGAGCATGTCGAGAATCTCAGTGTAGTCATGGAAGTTCTTCGACACCACCAGCTTTATGGGAAATTGTCGAAGTGTATGTTCTTAACACAAGAAGTACACTTCCTTGGGGACGTGGTGTCTCAGCATGGAGTATTGGTGGACCCGTTAAAGGTGGAGGCAGTTGTTTCTTGGGCAGCACCCAAGATCATGGAAGAAGTTCGTAGTTTCCTGGGGTTTGCAGTTTACTATCGGAGGTTTGTTTCGGACTTCTCTGGAGTTGCTGCTCCATTGAAAGCTTTGACTAGGAAGAATCAGGTCTTCCTATGGAGCGATCAATGCCAGAAATATTTCGACAACCTGAAAAAGATGTTGGTTAGTGCTCCCATGCTCAGGTTTCCAGAGGAAGGGTTGTTGTATGATGTGTTTTTTGATGCTTCTAGCCTTGGTCTGGGGTGCGTGCTGATGCAGAAGAAAGGCGTGATTTGTTATGGGTCTAGGAAGTTGTGCCATCATGAGCGTAACTATGCCACCCATGACCTGGAGCTCGCAGCAGTAGTGTTCTCATTGAAGTTGTGGCGACATTTATTCTTTGGGTATTGCTTTGTGGTCTTCTCAGATCAAAAGAGCATGCGTTATATCTTCTCCCAGCATGACCTAAACTTACGGCCACCGAGATGGGTCGAGTTTCTCCAAGACTATGACTTTTAGATCTCTTACACTGAAGGTATGGGAAACGTTGTGGCTGAAGCCCTGAGCAGGAAGTCGCACCCGGAAGAGGTTCAGGAATCTTCTGATGCTTGGAAGGAAATGGGAGAGTTGGCTGCCTTGCACTTGGATTCCAGGGTAGAAGGTGTTAGAGGCTGTTTGTTTCAGATGACAGTGCAGTCCTCCTTGTCGCAGCAGGTGGAAGAGTCTCAGTGGGGGGACTCCAAGGCAGAGGTGATGCTGGATCGTGTCAATCAGAAGAATGCTCAAGAGGGATGGTCAGAGGACAGCCGAGATCAGATTCTTTTCCATGGAAGGTTGTTTATCCCATAGGTGATGCCTGAGGGAGTTCTCCGTGAGTTCCATAGCTCAGCCTTGGCGGTATATACAGGAGTTTCAAAAATGTACCGAGGCCTGAAGGATTAGTTTTGGTGGCCCGGGGTGAAACGGGCAGTGGCAGAGTTTGTGGCTAAGTTCCTAGTGTGTCAGCAAGTGAATGCTAAACACCGTGTTCCCGGTGGTTAGCTGCATCCTCTAGATGTCCCCGAGTGGAAGTGGGATGACATCTCAATGGTCTTCATCACAGGACTACCCAGAGCTCAAGGTTTTTATGGTGCTATCTGGGTAGTGGTGGATCGTCTGACGAAATCAGCTCACTTCTTAGCAATCAATGAGTCGGGCCCGGTGAGTACCTTAGCTCAGAGGTACGTAGATGAGGTGGTGTGTTTTCCTGGAGTTCCGAGGACTATCGTCTCAGACCGAGATACTCAGTTTACCTCACGAGTCTGGAAAGGTATACAATATGCTTTTGGCACCCAACTACGCCTTAGCACTGCTTTCCACCCCCAGACCGATGGGCAGATGGACCAGACTATCCAGACAATAGAGGACATGCTGCGAGCATGCGTTATGGATTTCGGAGGATCATGGGTATGACACTTTCCATTAGTAGAGTTTTACTAAAACAACAGCTTCCACTCTACTATTGGCATGACACCATTTGAGGCTTTGTATGGAAGGCCATGTCGTTCACCCATTTGCTGGGAAGAGGTAGGTAAGACACGTGCTCTTGGGCCAGAGGTAGTGCAGAGCACCACGGAGAATGTCCATCTTGTACGTGAGAGGATGAAGGCGGATCATGACCGACAGAACTCTTATGCTGATTGTCAGATGAGGTCCTTGGAGTTCGAGGTGTTAGACCATGTGTTCTTGAAGGTTTCCCCTTGACGGGGGCAACAGAGGTTTGGGAAAGGGACCAAGCTCTCACCTAAGTTCATCGAACCTTTTGAGGTGCTGAGGCGAGTCAGCGAGGTGGAATATCAGCTGGCCCGACCACCTCAGATGGAGAAAGTCCATGATGTCTTCCACGTCTCCCAGCGTCGTCGGTACTTACTCGATGACTCTCACGTTATCGGCTGGGGAGATTTGGATATGGGAGACAATGCGACCATCGAAGAACGGCCAGTTAGAATTGAGGATCATAAAGAGAAGGTTCTTCGTTGACGTACCATTCCCTTGGTTCGTGTGTTGTGGAGGCATGTCGGCCTCGAGGAGATAACTTGGGTGTGGGAGACCCAGATGCACACTTAGTACCCAAAGTTGTTTTGACTTCTGTTTTCCCTTGTTCTTATGAGCTTTTTGTTGATGTTGTACTCTGTACCTTTGATATATTGAATGCTTGTCTTGTCAGTTGTGGGACCTTTTGTTTCCTTGTTACCTGGTAATGTGTAACATGTCCGGATGTGTGGGAAGGGAAAAAACCTGACCCTTAATCAAGACGCATTAATGCCGATGCGATTGAACCCGTGAGGGCGAGTCAGTGCCGCCTAAAGCGGATAACATCTCGACATAGGAGAAGGATTTTCCCAAAACCATGTGTTCGGGCTGTGTGTTGGTTGTGTGGTGTTGGGGGGCAGTTCGAGTTTAAAATCCTAATGTATGGAAGTGGGAATACCCAATCCTTAATCGATAAGAATTAATGAGGATGCGATTAAACCCGTCCAGGCGAGTCAGTGCCGCCTAAAGCGGATAATATCTCGACATAGGAGAAGGAATTCCTAACACATATGATTAGGGTTTTTGGTTGGGTTCTTGTTATAATGAGGACCCTAAGAGGTATCTTGTTGGGTTCCTCTAGGTTGGCTTTTGAATTCTCGAGGACGAGAATGTTTTAAGAGGTATCTGATGTAATGTCCCGGACCTCTCCGGTCCATTTCTTTGTCAAAAAGAAGGTTAAGAATTGTTCTTGAGGGTAAAATGAACTTTTTCCACACTTTCCTGAATTTTGAAACTACACGCCATGTAGTTTGAGTGCATGTCGTGTACCCCCTTCCCGGGTATACCCCATGTTGTAGGCCGTGTCCTTGTCGTGTGGAGAAAATGGGTACACGACGTGTGTCCAGTACTACACGCCGTGTAGTCCTTCCCCGCGTGCGCGCTACCGTGTGTTGACCAGTCATCAGCTGTGTGCCGTGTGAAGGCCGTGTCCTTGCCATGTGCAATAAATTAGTATACACCGTGTGTCCAATATACACGCCATGTAGACCTTCCCCGCGTATGCGTTACCATCAAACCGTGTGTTGACCAGTCAACGACCGCAGAGCTGCGTTGGAGGTCGCGTGGAGACCGTGTGAAAACGGCCGAGTACATGTCGTGTACCATAAGTACATGCCATGTACATTTTCTTTTCACGCATATAAAAGGAGGGGTCCCCTCCTCCTTTCAACTCACACCTCTCCTCCCGTCTCCTCTGAGCAGATCTCTCTCAAGAGACTCGAAGGCTCTTTTTTCCAAAACTTTTTCTTCCGAGCTCTGATTTATGATCTGTCAGCGGCCACGGGATCGTAACGATGAGGCGGAACTTCATAGATTAGATTTTTTTTCTTTCCTTCGGCTCTTCCTTTACACCAAAGGAGGTTTTTCCGGGACACCGAAGAACGTCTTCTAAAGTTGATCCAGAGGAGCGTTGCAATCTAGAACCTGTTGAGGTAGGGATCTTACCTTCGTCTCTCTAATTTGTGCATCATGCGGTGTGGGTGTTCTCTTTTTTATGTGAAACACTTTTGAACTGGTTTAATAAAGATAATAACTAGATTATATAACTGGTTTGGGAATTTTGTGAATAGTGTTACTTTATATCCTATGATATTATGTCGTGAAATGAATAGGCTTATGCCTACTGAAAATAACAGTCATTGGGGGCCTTTTCTTGCGCAATTAAATGTTTTGCTATGTTCTAGACCGTTTTGTGAATGGAAACTTCATGTAATGTGGAAATTGGTTAATCACGTAAAGTTAACTGTTTAAATGAAAATCTGGAACCCTTGTGTGATCACCCTGGTTGAACCAAAGTGGAATATTAAACATGTGGGTGTTGGCTTGGTTACGTGGCATGTGATGGGGGTGTTTTGTGGGTTGTTGTGAAATGGGTGAGCAGTGGGGATGTGGTTGGCTTGGTTGTGGGAAGGTGTGAATGTTTAATGGTGTTTGGAAGTAGGGATGTAGGGATGGGTTTGAATATGAACAAACTATGGGTTGTGAATAATAAATAAAAGTGGAAGAGTTAATGAATGGTGGGGCTTGGTAATGAGACGAAAATAATAATCAATGGGTTGGTAGGTTATTAATAAGGGACTTTCCGTGATGCTGTGTTTTCCTAACTTTCTTTGTGGATGGCAGGGATATGATTACAAACGATCGTTGTGGTTGGTTGTGGGTAGTTTCCCAGTAGATAAGGAACTAAATAAAATAATTTCGGCTAAAACGTGAAACCATAATGGGGTTGGGGTTGTTTGTTGTATGCATGCTTCGTGGTAGTAGTGCCAAGGAACGTGCTCAGTTTCTCTCTTTAGAAGCCATAAGTTGGGCTGAGGGGTTTCCATATATATATATATAGATCTGTATCTTTTGTGTTTTATCGCACCGCACCCATGTTGAGCACTTAGTGCCGAACACTCCCATTTCCTAAGAGAGGGTGTTTTCCCATATTTACTAGCTACTCCCAGCTCCTTCTCCCCTAGGCTGTGATGGCTTGAGGCAACCTTAAACCCAAGACTCTTCGGGTAGGTTTGGATTGGGGTGATTAGGCCCAAGACTTTTCGGGCAGGCTTATAAGCTATAATGGCTTGAGGCGACCTTACACCTAAGTCTATTCAGTTATGTTTCGATTTCAGGCCTGGGTGTCTTTGGGCGAGTGTTATGTTACTATTACTGTTCCCAAGAATCTTTGGGATGAGGCCTAGGTGTCTTCGGGCAGGGATGTGGTTGTGGTAGTGAGGCCCAGGTGTGTGCGGGCGGGATAAGTGGTGGTGTGGCCCAGGTGTGTGCGGGCAGGATGTGTGGTTGTGAGGCCCAGGTGTGTGTGGGCGGGATGTGTGGTTGTGAGGCCCAGGTGTGTGCGGGCGGGGAGAGTGTGACAGCATCAGGACGTTCAGCTATCTAATGGGAAATGGTGTGGGGTACCCAATGCTCCTGTTATTATACTACTACTACCTGCTGTGGTTGTGTTTTGGTGAGTGTGGCTGGTGAGATTGGGTGGATAGTTTTCCTTGTTAGGTTTCTTCTGTTATTCTCACAGGACATTAGGATGTCTCCCCACTTGTGCACGAGTGCTTTAGGTTTCCCTACTGAGTATACTTGTATGCTCACACTACGTTTAATTTCTGGTTTCCAGGAGGACTACCAGGGCCGTGCGGGACCCTACTTGTTGGGCTGTTGGAGTTGTTGTAGTTTCCGTTCTTTTGTTTTCTTTTGGTATTATACTTTTGAGCTTCCTTGTACTTGTACCTTGTTATAATATTGTTTAAACATGCATGTGGGCTTGGTTTGGGTTTATTTATATACACTTGTTCTTTTTTTTTGGGTTATTGACTTGTCCTATTTCCCAATCCTAAATAATAAAAAGGGTAATGCCTCCCATATTTGTGAAAACTCATACCCTTGATGCTAGTCGCCAACCCGGGGCCTACTAGAGGTGGGACTCGGGGGTCATTATCTCCCTTTCACCATTTCTAGCTTAGGAGGGGCATCTTTGGTGGGAGGAGGTTGTGACAGTGTTACTTTTGGAATTTCTCAAACAATTAAAATATATTAAGACTATTGATGAAAAAACTACATAATAATAGACTATAAATGAAAACATGATGAAATTTTAGACCATATATTATCCCCTTTGTAAACATATTTTATTCATATATTTTTTTAATCTATTTAATAAAATACTAATCAGATAAGTTATCATTATTATCGATTTTAATAACATTCGATCATTTGACATAAAAAACATAATCAGGGAAATAATATTTGAAAAAACTATTTTAATATAACCTAATAATGTAATAGTCATATATGGAATTCACATATCACCTTAAATATTTATAATAATGTAAATGTAAAGTATTTAATTTAATTTATATTTATATTTATGTTAATGGAATAGTTATTATATCAACATTTTGAAAATTTTATGTTAATTATTTGGTCATCAAAAAATTAACCATAATGAAGACACATAATTTAAATTTAAAAATAATTTTTATATTCAATAATTTAATTTTTATGACCCCATATTAATCTATAATATTAAAAAAACAATAGTATGACTTGTTTGACTTTTCATTAAATAAAATACTCAAAAGGTAATAATTTCATAAAAATTCAAAAAAGTTAAAAAAAACATAGGAGAATTATATTTGAAAATAACCCATCCTATAAAATTTAGGAAAATTTTGGGGTAACTTAATAGTCATTATGATTTTATGTTGTATTTAAATTATCAAAATTTCTCGAACTATGGTATAGAAATAATTATATTAACTATTATGAGTGAAAAAATTAAAATAGACCTATTTATCAAATTCGAAAAACAAATTTCAAATATGGAATCCATTTTTTATGATTTATCACATATAATTTTAGATATTTAATTAAAAATAAAACAACCTAAAACAAACGAAAATATGGTTTCTTAAAAAAAATTCATTAGGCAGAAAAATGTAATTATTCCAAATTGAAGGTGTAAAAATGATTACAGTGTAATTATTTAGATTATATCTAACTAATTAACAAATTAGTTAAATTTATTGAAAAGTAATAAAATAGATAAGTCTTTTTTTAAATCACATGGAATGTTTTATAATATCTATATTTTTTTCATTTCATTAAAAAATTAACTGTGTTGTAATATTCCCAAAAAACAATCCTCTGATAATTAATTCATTAAGAATTCAAAAATAAAATAAATTTCCAAAAAAATATTAACCATTTAAAATTTTTATTGAATATTCACTCATTAGAAAAACCATGTTTGAAGAAAACATAATTGTGAAGAATAGAATGACTTAATTTATAATTGAATTAATATTTAAAATATTTTACCAATAAATACATATTGAGTAAGAAATTTATATATATTTTATATTGTGTTTAATTATATTAATACTCAATTAATTTATATCCATGTTATAACTATATCATTAAATAATAATTTTTTAATTGTGTATAATTATTTATTTAAACTCAATGTTGCATCGAAAGAAACCAAAAGAAGAAATTTAATTTTTTTAGATAAATATTTTTTAAAAAATCACATGGTGTTTCATAATAATAACATTAAAATAAATTTATCCCTTTAAATTCATAACCCGGATAGAAAAAATAAGCACACCACTTCCTCATCACATCCTCATTTTCCAACGTATCTTTAGCCAATTGGTGGTTTCATCATAATAAAATAAAATGGTGAGTTATATTATTTCATATAAATTCTTCTGAATGATCTAGAATATCATCTAGTTGATAATCATCTGAGTTATTTTCTCCAGTGGTCTGATCTATGATTTTAGTACTGGTGGGGGGGTCATGTGTGTACTTTTTACTATGTAAGCTAAATGGAACAAATCCTGATATAGAGGGAGGTTCGGTGTATGGTAAAAATGATAATCATTTGTCCAGATATGATCATGTATTTCAATGTGACCAATTTACCTATGGATTAGTTTCCACTTATTTCATGAATGGAGTAATTAAATGAAAGAACATATCAAAAACAACAATTGTTTTGCCAAATAAATGATTATAATCTTAATATTACCATCAATTTTTGTTGTACTTACCCATTGTTGAATGGATCTTACCATTTCTGCCATCTCATAATCATTCTCAAGTCCCGATAACAATATTTATACAAGATCATTTTAGTAAATTTTATTTATACACTTCATTATATAATTTTATTCAAATAAATACATATAAATACTCATGTGAATGATATTTTTAACAAAACTCAGCATCAAATGCGTATTGTTCCCAACCAATATTGAAAAACAAAGAACTGGATCATAGAATACCCTATAGGGAATAAATTGTTTCTTCTGAATAACTATATATGTGATGATGATATGAAGTGCTAAAACGGAACTCTATATCACGATCATACTAAATACATCAAGAATTGTTTATGTTAGACATTGGATACCAATCAGATAAAATTGAATCTGTTACCCATAATAAATATATTATTTATTTAATGTATATTCTATAAATAAGTTATAAGGTAAAATATTCCATGATGTAAATAATGTTTGCTGACATCGTAAAGTGATTAGCTAGAAAAAATAATTACTTTAACGACAAAGATATAATAAACCATATGGTTACCAGTACCCTTAATATTATTTCAACAAATAGTAATGGTACATTTCATTAAATAACATGCCACTAATGCATATAAAAAAGGTTGCGTTTATATCTGGGTATCTTAAATATCCTTAATCTTAATAAACACCCATCACATAAAACCTCAAAATTCCTGTTAATAACTTTGATCATTTTAATCAACCTCATACTAATAAAACCCAGAAGTTATCCCTAACTGTTAAGTTAATGGAGAAATATGAACTTCCAAAATATAATTCACCCTTCTTACTTATATACATTATTATGTTATATAAAAACATTTTCATTAAAATATTGGGTTCATCCTTCAACCAACATAATACCAAATGTTACATCATTATTCAAGAATCCCTATTGTGAGAGATAATAACCTGAAGTTTCACTAATGTAATAACAAAACATATTTCAAAGGTATCATTCATAAAAGTTCAAACATGAAACTCCAAACAATGGGGGGATATATGTCTCCTAATTATCATTATGAATTTAATCAATTGTGATTTAATATTCATTACATGTAATTGTTTTTGATATTTTTTACGATTATCATCCATGTTGGCCCCCAGATTAGGTTATTTATTGTGATAATTGCCAAACTCCTGAACATAAAAAGCTAGAGTGTGGGTGGAAGATTTGTTGGAATCCTATTCTCATCCATTTCATTACCAACCAATTAATATCATTTTCAAATTCATGAGAATTAAGAAATACGTTTATTAATTTAAATCACTTATTAGTTTCATTAAATAGATTCCATTTATTCTAATTCCAATATTTCTATCACGAATATGTGTCCAATTTCTAGATCTATTTGAGTTTACATGTGGCGTGATATTTTCTTCATATCAACACCTTTTGAATCGTGGTAATATCCAACATATATTTCTCCATCAATGAAAATTGAATGAATTAATTATAGTTTCTAATGTATATTATAATAGTTCATTTCAAATACTTGGTTATAACCCAACAAATAATTGGTCATTTTTGTCTTTTTTGGATAATGATCAAACTAGAAGTGTACCATGAAAGTCTTGTAAAATTATCTTCACTAGTACCAATAGATTAATAATATTTTTAAATAAGATCAAGGAATTGAATATATATTTTTTTCATAGAATAATAGGGATATACTTACTTAGAAATATAATTTTATACTCTTCCCATTCAATATATTCAATATATTTCAAATAATAATGATTTACGATAAATTTCTCATTTCGAGATCGTTGAATAACATAAAATATTTAATCAATGGTTTTGATCCATTTATCACCCACTATTGGATCCTAAGATCCACTAATATGGGTATGATTCTTCATCATGAATTATTCAACGATATATATTTACGTTTTTTGATAACATTGTAACTTATCATGATTCGTAGACTAAGAATATTTTATCCAAATAGAGGCATTATTTTGCATACCTTTACATCTAATATTTTGTTACATATGAGGATAATCCATTGATTTTATATCACCCTCAGATGTAACTAGGTTACTTTGGCTTCCATATATTAACTAACACCATAAATCATATCAAGAGAATCACTTATCCTAATTAAAAACTAAATAATCAATAAAAATAATTTAATTGATATCTAAATCATGATTATTTATTTTATATATATATATATATATATTGACACAACCTTGGTTATTCAAGGTCATTATTTAAATCCTTCATGATGGATGGTAATGTGTTTATAAATTTTCAAAGCATATACCCATGGACTATTAAACTAGCTGTGTAGTAAGGCTCATTGTCAAGGACTATCTAATAGTAAAGTCAAGCACAATGTTTCCTTTTCTAGGTTTTTATATATTGCTACCAATGATCCATATCCTCACCAACTATTAGTGTCTATATAGTGATTACATTTTATTATAACCACTATCCCTCTACATAATCACATTTTAATGTTATTTTATTATTAATAGAATAATAATCATACAATTTCTTAGATATATATATAGATATGTGCAATGCCTTGACACCATGGATCTAAACTAATATTTTCTAATAATAATCTCTAAAGAATGACTAAAACATTCCTATTGTAACAACTATAATGACCCAAACTATTTTTCAAAAATATCACTTCTTTTAAGATGAAAATTAAATAAATTTCATAAACACACACATTAATACATTATTAGTTTAGTTTCATTAGAGAGTAAAACAAATATTTTTATATAGATAACATTATTCCACGTGTCTCAAAAACATCATCTCACATTGTACTCATCTTAGTAATACCCTAATTAAGACATTCATTATATCCTCGTTAAGAAAAACTATCGAAGGGAGAGGTAAAATTCCATGAAAGGGTAAACATTGAAGACATGAATATATGACAATACGCAGGCATAAGATATGAATAAGGGTATTTGATTGTGAAAATAAAAAACAATGCTCATACCCAAACTATAATATATACTATTTATGATTAATTTAGAAAAATTATACTTCTAGAAAATTAGTTCTATATGAGTGAAAAATAACCACAATTCAATCTTGAACCATAAAATCATGTTGTAAATGTCTGTAAACATGGTAAATACAGAAAACCATTTTATATCTCTATGTTAACTACCAATACCATGAACATATTAGATCAAATGGACATCTATTTTATTAAATTGTTGATCATTAAAAACATCTTTAATTGTGTTGAGAAGAAAACACAAATTTCATATACCAAATCCGGGTGCACTTTTTTCCATAATGGATTAGGATGGACATGTTTTCCACATAGGGATCTAGACAGTCAACATGATTTCAATTGTTATCTCATATGATATTAACCTCTAACAGATGTATTATTTTTAGATATATGTCCAACCTATCATAGAAATAAAATATTTCATAGTTTCTCTAAAATATAATAACATATTAATAATTATAGTACTCCTGAAATGAGATATATTACATAAAATTTCATCAATGTAAAAACTATTGAAATGTGATGTATTTTTACGTAAATATTTTCATTATATAATTAAACCATCTTGTTAAAGAATAATGATGGTATCCATGGATAATATCCCCAGTGAATATTAACTAACATATCAGGATTTCAACACATATGGAAGCCTATTTGGAATGATCACCTGGAATGATTCTTAGGGAAAATAAATATTACATTTTGAAATAACTTTTTTTTTCAATTATACAAACCAAAAAATAATTTTCATTATAAGTAATATTGAACAATATTAATTTAGGATACAAATAATTGATTCATAATTATTTTGGCAAAATATTCGTGTGGTGTATAATTTAAAAAATTACATTCCTTCCATATTTTATTCATAAACTCCCAATGTACCTCATTTGAAAAAAAGGATTCTATATAGATAGTTCATTTAAAAATAAAACATGGGTAAAAAAGAAATTAAAAAGTTAAATTATTTCACTAATTTTTTTGAATATATTTATAATTTTTTATAAGGATAGAAATAGTAACCAATTGATACATAAACATAAACCATCCTGAATAACGAAGAGATTGGGAAATAAAACATTAACTTATGTCTCATTTTTTATTATTCAATTTCAAACCTCCTATGTAATAAACATTTATTTTTTATACATTAATTAAATAATAATACGTTTATAATACCATGTAATATTTATTTATAACATAAATTTGACAATTTATTATAAATATGTTTTTAAAATCACTTTTTTGGGTGATAAATGTTTTGTTTTCCATGCATGTTTTGGATTGGATGTAATAGTCTTGATACATTTACATAGTACCTTAATTTATAGAATTATAATAAAAATATATATTGACTATATAAATATTAATATTCATTCATTATAAATAGAGAACAACATTTCAAATATGTTGTTCCTATTGAAGGTATGACGTGCATACACTTGAATGATGTTTTTACTTTTTAATTTACGGAATGATTGAACGATAATAATAATTAATAACCTTTAAAAATAAATTAATATAGAATAAATATAACATAAATTAATAAAATTAATATTATCTATAATCCATGTGAAATAAAAATAAAAAACGAAACACATTGCTTTGTTAATGTGGTAGTGCAAATAGACACACAATCGACTTTATCATTTTTTTAAGATGTGACGATAAGAAGATAGAAAAAATATCATACTTATTTTTTTAAAATAATATAATAAATATCATATCTAAAAATTAAATCTGTCATAATTCCCATGGATAATATATAATAATTAAAAATGAATTTTATCGCAGCGTGTAGGATATAGGTCGTATGTATGCATGAGTGATACTTTCTGTTTGTATTTGATGGGAAATAGAGTGTATAATTTTTTTTAAATGAAAATAAAATTTTACCATATTTGGGACACATATTTTATAATTTTATTATCACATACATAGTTTTATAGGAGTGAAATAGGATAAGATAAAGAAAGTGGTCAGTAAGATAGATTACCTCTTTCTCAAAAACAACAACTTTATATTTCATCTGAAGGGCTCTCGGGTTGGAATTTTGGGAGGACCATAACCTATAAAACGTGGCTAGTTAAGTGTATAAGATAATTGGATATAGTATGTTAAATATTGACTAATAATTTTTTGAAATTATGTGAGTCAAATGTGTCCATTTATAATTAATGTGAGGGGTAATTTTTTCATTTCTGAAAGTACTAAGATATATTAATAATCATGAAGAGAAAAATGATTCTGAATAGCCTATATATACACAAGTACCATATATATGTCTATGTATTACCGCAATTGTTATTTTTTTATGATTTCTAAATAATTTAATAAAATTTTAATATAAAACAATATCCTTTTTTAATTGTTATATTAATCATTACATTGAATTTAAAAATATCAAAATAAAATTCAATTCAAACTTACTATTCTATTATATACTAAAAAATTCATAGACATATAATGAATTTGTTTATCAAATAAAATATCTCAAAATTTGTCATGAATAGGCTTGGATACCCTTGTACCATGATACCCAGTCTGGTCCTGTCACGGCCTGAATGGTGTTATTGACCCCATACGATGGAGATGATAACCTATAATACTACATGAAAAAGTTGGGAATAGTTTTTCAACATTTATAATGTAAAAAAATAATTATATTTGTATTCTCAAAATAAAACCCCATAGGAAAAATAATACCAGAAGTTAAAGGGGGTATATAACCTAACATACAAGACAAATTTTCTGGCTAAAGAATGATAAATAATCAATTTCCAGATAGAATGAGCACTCAAAACTAAAAAACTAAACAACCACCACCAATAATTATTGATTTTCCATTACATAAAACTAAAATAAGGAAATATAAAACATTCTTAAGGTAAAGGTAATGTGTTAATTGAAATCTCATAGGGGTCCCACTAAGTGTGTCATAATAATATGACATAATAATTAATTAAATAACAATTTCAATAAATAAATTGGCATACTAATATAATATAATAACCTATAAATCATTATTATAATTTATATTTTTCAAAAATTTTCAAATAATGTCAAAATAAACAACTAAATAATATATTTTACATATATTCAATAGTCATTTATAAGGTAATTTTACAATTAATTGAATATAAATTAAATAAACCAAATAAGAAACATGTTTATCTTCTAAGAGGTATGATAGTTCCTGGATATAGGATCCTCACCAACTCATATTGTGATTAATGTAATGTAAACACATGTCCCTCAGACACTGGGTAGAGAGGACTCATCAAAATATTATTTAGGATACGAGAATATTATGTATTTTTTGATAGTGTTATAAATATTCAATTTGTTTCTAGGACATTCCTATCCAAGTATGTTTACCCAAATAACTCAATAACTACCTAGGCATGAATATGCTCAAATATAATCAATAATTATAAAATTATGTTAAAACTATTTTAAATTATATTTTACAATAATTTAATTTCAATATTCCATAATCCCTTAAAAATTGAAACATGTTTTTTAAATAAATTCATGAATTTTTTAATATGAAACCTTAATGGGTTATTTGGAATACAATTTTACCATTTACTAAAAATCAATTTCTGAAATCAAATTCAATAATTTCAATCAATCTATAATTCCAATTTTATGGGAAATGGTTTTTTCATAATCCAGTTGAAATAATATCTACCTAAATCAATCGATTCTAGGTTTAATTAGTTGGAAAAACATATAGGGAACCACATCCAATAACACGGATGTCATGTTTCACAATTCCTGCAATAGGAAACTATAACAATGGACATCATAAATGCGCATCCATGAATCAAATATAGATTCATGATGTAATATCATGGAGTTTAGATCCCCCAACAACAAATATATATATACACCTAAACATGGAAATAATAATAGAGAAGTGGAGACCAAGAATAGAAGATTCACATACAAATAAGAGATCGAAAGCGATTCATTATGCTTTGATATGCCTAAAAATGGTATTTGTAGGTGAAACAATGCGACCTCGATAGCCATATCATTCTTGAAAAACATGATATTGTGGATTTAGGGTTTAAAGGGCATTAAAAATTGGGTACCATAATTTGGACAAATAATTTTTAGAATTAATTTTTCTTGTTCACATGGTTAGTTGGGTAGGGTTTCAGGTTTTTTCCCACTATTCACCCTTACAATGATACCATCTAAGCGGGTGACTAATTAATACTATTTGAATTTTTTTTTCACACAATTCACTATCCATGAAAACCTATACAATTTTGGTTTTCACAGAATACATTGGGTGGCCGAAAGGTTTGGGATAATTGTGCAAAAATATTCACAACCCAAAAAGTTATAAAATTCTCCAATTTCTTTTAAAATAAACAAATACAAAACATAACCACAAAACCAATAAAGGGTAAGAATTATACGAATATTATTACCAGAAATTACAAACTCCCATCCTTAGAAAAGTTTTATCCCTAAGAAACATATTAATAAGTTTCCATGTCAAAAAGATGAGTCCATTAGTCTCTCATTAGTGCCCCTCTATTCAGTGTATCATTAATATTAGTTCCTTTATTTCATAGAATTAGAACCAAAGATAACATTCTACCATGATGTTACGTGTTTATAGAAACAAATATCTAGACTATATACTTTGTCACAAAAAATATTGACCCAACATCGAGATCCCAACAACTCAGAAGATGTGTTGGACATGATAGATATGTTGAAAAATGTGATACATGGAACATGTTTGGTATCAACATCATCAATATAGAAATATCTATATGATATTAAAATTTAACACATACATAATTAAATAATATGGTCCCATAAAAAGAGTAGTAATATTTACATTCCTTCCATGAAAATGATGACAGACATTAGGTAAAAATTGTATAACCCATGATTTCCAATTAAATGTTCCAATGATAGATGACAAAGACCAGTTTATAATTTTTATTGGATCTATGTCATCCAAATTCTCTTATTAATAGACTAATTCATTGATGTCTTCTCTTGAGTCAAATATATTCCAACCAAAGAACATTCATAGATATCTGACCAACAGAATGAATATTTACAAGGCCGACCCTACAAGCCCAAAAAATGTTCAATACTGATCATGGAATAGAAAATATTTTTATAAGGAATTCCATCAAGTCCCAAAAGGAAATCCAAATATCTAAAATAGTAAATAACATTTGAATGAATAATATCCTCAATAATATATACAGATCTCTCAATGTAACCATCCAACTATAAAAGGTATTCAATATTAATACAAACATGATATCATATTTATAACGCCCTGAACCAAGCATCCAGAAGCTGGTGCATTATTTTAATACATTGTCCTGATTAAAAGGATTAATGTCTTGAAGGATAGATCTGTTTAGTAGTCTTGGAAACAAGATACATACATAAGTTCAACATTACAACTTGAAAACAAAAAAACAGTAATTTATTCCATTAAAACATCCAAGATTCAAAGATTATTCCTGCATGTCACTCATAACTAACATCTTCATATCCTGGGAAAATAAATCTCGAGAAAGGAGTGAGATCAAATTCTTAGTAAGATTAATCTATAAAGAAGAATATAACATAAACATTAGGCAAGGTGAATAATTTAAAACACATGACATTAAAAATAATAAACATGAACACATTATGGTAGGAATAAGAGATGACTAAATAATGCCATAATAAAACATTGTCATGAGAATTATACTAGTTGAATAACCACAAGAAATATTAATATCTTCCCTCATAATTATGGAATGAATAATTTTGGACATCATAAAGACAAAGTCACAACCTCATGCCAAATCTACAAATAAGATTTTTTCAAAGCCTTTCCCTAGACACTAGTTTGTCTCATGAGACCTACCTATACATTGAGGAGCTATAGCAGGCTCCACCCATTACTTACTATGTACAATGAATTCCTCATATAAAATGGTATAAATATAACATAAACATTCATATTAAAACCAGCATACGAAATGCCAATACTTTATCCATAAACCATGAATGTTATAAAAATAGAACATCCAACGTCAAAAATTACTAATACAATACAATATAGAAGATGTTATTAAAATAGATTAACCTCAATCTGTAATAATGATGGCCATTGAAGTAGATGAAAAAAATCATCAAAACTATTTCAGAGAAATGACCCGCTTTTCTTGAAAAATTTTTAAAGTCTCACAATTTATCAAGAAGCCGTTTAAAATGGATTTTTAAATGAAAGTCTCCCATAGAATTTAGAAACATTTAAAATGAACATTAATTTTAAAAAATTAATGTCTATAATAATAAATCCTTAAAACCTTTTTAAAACATGGACATTAATGAGAAAGATTTAGAAGAATAAATCTTTGAAACAGTTAAAATGACATTTTAGTTAGAGTTCCTAACCAAATGAGTGAAACATTAATAAAAATATTTTAGGTAATAAAAACATTATAATATCAAGAGAATAATGGTATTCATGATAAAATATGTTAATTTAATGTATATAAACCAAATAAAAGTGAATTGGTGCATAACAACAAAGTACACTCAAGGGAATTTACGTTGAGATGAAATCCCTTATAAAGACGGCTTTCTAAGGTTACAGAAAAATCAATGAGAGAATTACATGTGAAAAGTATAAATACAATAAACATGATTGGATATTAAGTTTAAATAAATATGAGAAAATTCATACATATTATTGTAAAAACAACACCAATGAATAGGATGTTTAACTCAATGAATGGAGATTGGGTTAAAATTACTCATATCATGTTTCTATTGATGATTTGAAAATTTATAAATGATGTTATTATGTTTATCAAATGTATATCCATCGAATGGTGAGTGATAATTAATACATAAAAAATAAATATTTATTCCACACATAATCTTTATGGTAAATAAAAAAATGAAGTTTTTGTAAATCCCAATGAGTGGAAGTTGAAATTTGAAATTCCCTTACTGATTTGGTAGCATATTAAACATAAACCCCAAGAAATAAGGATCATAAAATGAAGTTTAAAATACCCTAAAACTAAATTATATTACACCAATAATTCAAACATCGGCAGTACAGATACCACAAAAAACGAAAAAGTACCCAATATAGCCTGAATCTCATTGAAATAAGAAGTGAGATGAAAACTCTTTACCACGTTGTAATTAATCAATTTGTATGACCAAATGTTAATTAAAATCCAATTAATCATATAATTCCATGAATATGAATATAATAATGATAATATATATCAAATATAAGTACAAAATACCTTACATGTAATAAATAAGTTGTGAACAATGGAAATCTCACGGAATTAAAAGTCAGATAAGAAACCCCTTACCTCATGTCTGAAATCTCTTGTATGATCCTTGTTTATACTAAATAATAAACTTAAGTTAATTTATACATGATTAAGAATATTTTTTGTGTTTATTATTCATTTTATATCACTTATTACCTTGCTATAACAATTATTAAATTATTTGAGTTCATATTGGATAATAAATCAATGTTTGGAACATGAGTAAAAAATTAACATGTTATAATTACTATTTTTCCATGGGGTCAAAATTATATTACCTCCAGAATGATATAAATGATTTAGATATCAAATATATATATATATATATATTATATAATCAATATATATATTTAATTGTAACAGTACATAACAGTTGGAGATAAGAAGTGAAACGTACAGTTCATGGAGATGGTAAGTCGTACGTACACATGAACACTATTTTCAATTCAATTTTTTATTTTAATAGAATTAAAACATAGAGATAAATTGGTATATTACAATTACAGTATAATATCATTAAATCCATCATTTATATGTCCCATATAATTTATTAATGATTTATATTATTTTGATCGGGTGGTAGTCTGCACTTCCTCAAATGAAATTATCATGGTTTACCCATAATGGGAACCATACAATAATGATATAAATGGTAAATACCAAAGAATAAAGAAACAATAAACCTAATATATCTATATCACATATAAATATAGTTCCATCTTAATGTCCACCATGAGACGCACTTGGAGATAATCGAACAATCATCATTTTGTGAGGTGTTAGTTTTCCATCCACAGAAACAATTGTTTCTTAACCCATTAAATGGATGTGTGTGTAAGTTTTGTTCGAATACTTTTCATAATAACATACTTGAATATTTAGGATACTGTTTTTTTATAAAATAATTTAATTAAAATAGTTTAGTGGGTTATTGAAGTAAAATAAAACAAAATAAAACAATAGAATTTAACAGAAAGCATTACCTTTAATTTGAGTAACTTCCTTTGGCTTGAACCAAAAGAACTTATTATTGAGCCTTATGCCTAATGGAATGAATCTAGGAGGAATAGGGGGATATTGAGATATTATTTGGATTGTGTTTGGATGAGCAATGGGGCTTGAGAGGTGTGTGGAATGGGTTAAAATTAGTGTCCTTTTATAAGGGGGAGGAGGGGTTCTTTAGGAAAGTAGGAAAATGTTATTTTATTATATAGTGGTATTCGGTTACTAAAGGTCCAAAACTAATTAATGTTGATTTTAAGAATACTCATGGTCAAAATAAAATCATCCAATTAGAATTAGATAGGTTTTTGATATTGATTAGTTTTAATAATCTTATTTTTTTAAAATTGTGTATTAATTAGTTAAATAACACATCACTATGGTGTCATAAATAATTTAATTTATATGATGTATAAAAATTAAAAAACAATTACCATAATATGGGAAATATTTTTAGATTTAAAAGGAATATTTATAGTCAAATTATTACTTATATAACCCCATGTGAAAATAGATATACTAAAAGATATTTTTTAATTTAATTTTTGTCATTACATTATGTTAATTAAAATAAAGTGTTTTATTCATTATTATGTTGCTCCATGGGGTCCCAAAATTGACACAAGGATGCCAATGGTTGGCCATTACCCTTACATTAAGGTTAAGACAGGTGTTTAGGTAATTCTGTATTATTATAATATTGTTTCTACCATGAATTACCTGATTTACCTTTAACCATGGTAAATAAAAGTCAAAAGTTACTATTCACCAATAAATATTTTCATCTAATTAAAACAAATTTTACATACTAATAAAAACAATGTATCATAGATTTTCGAAATTCAATTCACAAAAGAGGTAAAATATCATCCAAATGAAAATTTCAGATTTTTAACGTCTACATAGTGGTTTCACTATTAATAAAAATTGAAGTTTTTCAGAAAAATTCCATGAATTCATCCAAAGAAATATTTGATATTCTGAAATCAATAATGATATCTATTTTACAAAATTAAAACTTAAGAAGTTGGATTAATTAATTTAAAATTAATTCTTTTCGTAAAAAAAATATCTTGTTTTTAATAAATAATAAAAATCAAAAGATTGACACTTGTTTATGTATAATTTCAATGAGAAATTAATTCAAAAAACAAAAATTTTATTAAAGTGTTAAAATATATTCATATTACACTTCAAAACCAATTTAAAATATAATCTATCCCTATAAATAAATTATACAAAATTTTAGTTATGAATTAAAATACAGTATTCATTAAAAATTGGATATTATTAGAAAAATAAAAAAAATATCATCTAATGTAATTTTGATGTCCTGATTCTAAAGAAGAACATTATTTTGTCATAATGAATATGAAAAAGGGTAAAGTATTGGATTTTAAAAAGGGATCTTTATTAAAAGGTGCTAAAATTGATTTTTTTTAAATAAAATTTTTATTTGAAAAATTGATTTTGTTCTTATAATATGTCTATTAAATTTTAATACATAAGTTAAAAAAACATGGAGTATATAAAATTCATAATCTACACAATACTATTCATAACCACTATTGAACAGCTAGTTTGGTATGTTGTGGTGCGCTCGAACTCGATGTTACGTGTAGCGCATGTTATTGAATTTTAAGAAAATAACTTACTATGATATCTTGGTGTGTTAAATTCATTTCTCCTTTAATAAATTGTTTCCTTGCAATTTAAAAATGATCTTTGAAAATATAAGGTTAAAAATAGAAAAATACCTTTTTGGAAACCCATATAAAAATTTGGGTTACTAAAATTAAGTCGTAATAAGAGGTAAATGTGATGAAAAATTCACCACCAAATTATGATATCGATTAAGAGAACAATGGTGGAAATTAAAGACACATAAATGGTGGAAATATTTAAATATATATGGAGTTATTGGGGTCATCAATCACAAACATGTGTAAAATTGAGGGTTTAAATCCATCAATCTATGACAATTTATAATTTAATTGGTTCAACATAACATAAATCATTTAGATAACACATTTTCGGTTTTAAAACCCTTTCCCTAATGTTTAATAATTAATTTATTCATAGAATAAGAAAACATAAATATAAATGAAAGGTAGAGTATCATCCGTCATCTAATTCTTACCACAAACTAATCTTTCACTGCAAATGATGTGTACTCAAGATTACTTGGTCACACCTAAAGCGATAGAATAACTTATAAGGAATCACATAATCCACAATGGATGAACTATATATTTCCCTTTACGTTAGAGATTAACAATAAAAATTGGTTAGTAAAAGATCAGATGATCCACAAAAGGATAATACTTTACAGAAAAAATATTAATCTTAATTTATAAAATTAATCCAACAATACCCATAGATAAATAAATACCACTCAATAAACAATTCTCCAAAAAATCACTCAATATAATCCAAACCATTATTGGAACCCAAAACTCAAATGAATTTTCTTACATAGTCTTCCTTGTTAAATTGTATCTCCAAATAATATAGACTACTTTTAATGTCAATACATAAAAGTAATTAACCAAGTCATCTATTCTCTATGATTCTTTAATCATTTCCATAAATAATATAAATCACTATAAATACAAAATAAAAACATAGGTAAAAACACACCATTACTCTTCAAATGAAATCCCATAGTATTATATTTTACTTAGGCATATATCATTCCCAATAGAGAGAACGTCTTTCAAAATAAAATTTATCACTTAATCACCAAATAATTTTCCTATACTAAGGATATAAATTTGATACAACATAAGATCCCAAATAAACTTATTATTTATAAATAAAATCATTTAACTAAAAATAATTAGTCAGACTAACAAGAGACTTCATGTAGTCCAGTGGTAGGCAATAAATCCCAATCACACTATGGTTGTGGGTTCAATTCCTACAGCTTTGTCCGACAAGATGGGTTGTCACGCATTCTGCATGTTTTCCTTTTTCATAAACAATATAATTTTTTAATATTCTATAAAATGAGATAGATTCCTTAAAATAACTATAACATAATTTCATCAAAACTTTTATCTCATACCTCTCATTTTCATTCCAAAATTTAATAACATGTAATTTTCTCAAACTCAAAGATCATATAAAAACAAATTGTTATTTATAACTATATCCACAAGAGAAAAGATAATTTTTCCTCAAATATCATTTTTACATTTCAAACTATAGGGTTACAATTACAAGAGGAAAGACTTCCACCAAAGTAATCCCATAAAAAAGAGTACTAATAATTTTTAAACATTTCTCCATCCATTTATTTCCACATAGATTCTTCTTTGACCAAGAGTATATCCAATAGAATAGGTCATTTACACAGGCAATGGCCAGGTCCTCTACATTTATGGAAAATGACTGTAAATGGATTCTTTGGACCGTTTTTGTTTTCTTCAATAGTACGATTCATTTTTCCTCTGCAATTATTTATTTATATACTTCTTTCCCACACATAAATCCTTTCTTTATTCTATTAAGACACCTTCCATGGGGTATCCTTCCACATTTATGGCATGATTGAAAATGAGATTTGTTTTCTCAATGGTCTTCAGTACTGAAGCTCTTATCATTCACCACATTTCTCTTCTTTGTTGATTCTAGGAGTTGGTTAATATGTATGTTGTTGATCGTATTTTTGGAAAACAGATTCGACATGAACAAAATATCTTTTATGCATATCAATATTTTAATATTTTTCTATTCTTAACTACTATTAAAACCTTGTACATTATGCTCAAAGTTAGTATGACTACATTGGAATCTAGCCATTAACTAAAAGAAGAAATCTTTTTCTGAGTAATAATTGAAATAAAATCATTTTGACAGTATCATGACACTTTTTTTTTAATTAAAAACACCTTTGAATTAACCAAGGTCATTTATTCTCATATTATATTAAAATCCTTCAAAACAATTTGTAATGAAAATGTAAATTATCAAAAGAATATCCCCTAGGAGTGTCATAACCAAGAGTGCGTCAAGGCTCGTTATCGTGTACCAAGATACCCCAGGTCAAACCTGAAACTCCTTGTCGGAGTTTTCACTCCTAGGTACATCTAGGATAGAGCCGCCTCTACCTGCTTGTATCCAGACAAGGAGGTACATCTTTGAAAATAAACAAACTCTATATATCACCAAGATTCTAGGAAGTTCTTCTATACTAATTTTCAAATTCTATTTTAGGTTAATTTTCTCTAACTAGAGTTTATCAATAACAAGTTGTCAATGATTATACTAAAATTCCTCTAATACCAACTATAATTCCCCGACCCCAGAATCCGAGAGTTAGTGCATTATTTTAATACATTGGAATAATTATAAGGAATCATGTCTTGAAAGACTGATCAATTTAGTAGTCATGGAAACAAGATATTTAGACAAGTTCAACATTACAAATTGAAAATAAAAACAACACTAATTTATTCCACTAAAAACATCCATGATTATTAGATTATATCTACTATTCACTCATAAATAACTTCTTAATGTCTTGGGAAAATGAAACATGAGAAAAGGGTGAGCACAAATTCTCAATAAGAGTATGCAATATAGAGGATGATATCATAAACATTAGGTATGGTGAATAATTGTAAACACATGAATTTAAAAATAATATACATGAACACTTTATGGTAGGAATATGAGGTGAGTAAATAATTCCATAATAAAACATATTCATATGTATTCTACTAGTTAAATAACCACATAAAATATCAATAGATAATCTCATAATTATGGAATTCATAATGCCATATATTATAACCACATTGTCATGGCCTCATGCCAAGACTAGAAATACGATTTTGTTGAGGCCTTGTTCCTAGACACTAGTTTGTCTAATGAGACCTACCGATACATCAATGAGCCAGAGCGGGCACCACCCGTCACTTACTAACTCTAATGAATTCCACATATTAAAAGGTTTTAACATAACTTAAACATTCGTATTAAAACTAGCATACAAAATGTCAATACATTATCAATAAACCATGAATGGTATAAAAATAACCCATCCTTTGTCAAACATATCTCATTCAATACAATATGGAGGATTGTATTAGAACAGATTATCCTCAATTAACAATAATGAAATATATTGACATAGATGAAAAAAACCATCAATACTATTTGAGTGAAATATCCCCCTTTTTCATGATAACGTTTTAAATTCACACTATTGATCAAGAAGTCGTTTAAAATAGATTTTTTAATCAAAGTGTCCCAAATAATTTTGAATATTTTAATAGGAACTTTAATTTTAAAACATTAATTTTCATATAAATAAATCCTTAAACCCATTTTTAAAACGTGGACACTAATGAGAATGATTTAGATGAATGAATCATTAAGACATTTAAAATGTTATTTTAGTTAGACTTCCTTACCAAATGAGAGACACTTGAATAAAAATAATTAAGGCAATCAAAACATTATAATTTCAAGAGAATAACTGTATACATTATATACCTTGTCAAAGTACAATATATACACCAAATAAAAGTGAATTGGTGCATAACAACAAAGAAGACTCTATGGAATATAAGTTGAGATGAAATCCCTTATAAAGACACTATCCATAGGTTAAAGACAAATAAATGACATAATTATGTGTGAAAAATATAAATACACATAATATGATTGGATATTCATTTTGAATTAATCAGAGAACATTCATATATATTCTTGTAAGAACAATCCCAATGAATTGGATATTTAACTCAACGAATGGAGATTGAGCTAAAATTACCCTTATCAGGTTCGTATCGATGACTTGAGAATTTACCAATGGATTTATTATGTGTATAAAATGTATATATACATAAACATGTGTGGATATTACTAAATAAATAATAATATTTATTAAAAACATAATCTTGTAGTAAAATAAACAATGATGTATGTGTAAATCCATATGAGTGGAAAGTGAAAA
Source organism: Viscum album (assembly GCA_963277665.1). Classification (NCBI taxonomy): domain Eukaryota; kingdom Viridiplantae; phylum Streptophyta; class Magnoliopsida; order Santalales; family Viscaceae; genus Viscum; species Viscum album. The sequence continues at coordinate 1,138,571,482 of OY728166.1, forward strand.
TTGAAATTTCTTTACTCATTTGGTAACATATGAAACCTACAACCCATGAAAAGAGTATCATAAAATAAATATTTAACTAACCCTAAATTTATTTATATTACACCATGAATACATTCATGGGTAGTACATACACCACAAAAAAGGAAATAGTGGCCAATATAGCATGAATCTCACAGAAATTAAAAGTGAGATGAAAACTCCTTGCCACTTTGTAATTAATCGTGTTCTATGATCAAATGTTAATAAACATAAAATGTATAACAGAATTAGAGGAATATAAAAAGAATCATGATTGTATTTATCAAATAGATGTACACAATAAAACACATGCAATAAATAAGTGGAGAACAATGGAAATCTCACAGAATAAAATGTGTGATAAGAAACCTCTTACCTCAAGTCCGAATTGTCTTGTATGTTCTTTGTTATTGCTGAAAAATAATTTTAAGTTTAATTATACATGATTAATAAAAAATTTTCAAGATTATGATTCCTTTTATATCACTTATTACATTGCTATAAAAATTAGGTAATTATTTGAGTTTATATTGAAAAATTTGTAGATGTTCGGAACATGAGTCAAAAAAGAACTTGTTATAATTACAATTTTTTCCATGTGGTAATAATATCATTATCAAAATAATGATATAAATAATTTTTATATAATATATATTTATTATATATCCATTAAATATTCGAATTTATTATATTACATAACATTTGGTGATAATAAATGAAATGTACCATTCATGGAGATGATAAGGCGTACGTATGATTGAACTCTATTTTCATTTCTATTTTGTATTTTAATGGAATCAAAAGATAATGATACATAGGTATATTATAACTGAAGTATAATATCAAATATAATATCATTAAATCCCTCTTTTATACATCTTACATAAGGCATTAATGAGTCATATCATTTTGAGGGAGTGGAAGTCCGCACTTCCACAAATGAAATTATTACATTTTACCCATAATAGAAACCATAAAATAATGATATAAATGGAAATTAAATAAGCATAAATAAAAAATTAACATAATATATATATAAATATATCATATATATATATATATAGTTCCATATTAATTTCCACCATGATGGGCCATATGAGATAATAGAACCATCATTATTTCATGAGGCGTTAGTTTTCCATCCATAGAAACAGTATGCTCTTCACCGATTTGATGGAGGTGTGTGTAAGTATAGTTTGAATCCTTCTCATAAAAACATCTTGGTATATTTAATATATTGTTTATATAAAATAAATTAATAAAAAATGTTTAGGAGGTTGGAGAAGTAAAATAAAATAAAATAAAACAATAGAATTTAACAGAAACGGTTACCTTCAATTTGGGTAACATCCTTTGTCTTGAACCAAATGACATCATGGAGTAAAAAAATACTAAGGTAAGGATTATAGGTAGAATATGGGGATCTTGAGAGATTATTTGTGTAGGTTTTGGAAGAGTCAAGGGGCCTAAGAGGTGTGTGGAATGGGTTAGAAGTGGTGTTCTTTTATAAGGGGGAGTAGGGGTTCTTTAGGAATGTGTCAAAATATTATTTTAGTATATAGTGATATTCCGTTTCAAAAGGTCCAAAACTATTTAAAGTCAAAGATTATATGACTTATGGTCGAAATTAAATCATACAATAATAATTGGACTGGTTTTTCATATTTGTTTCATATTAATAATTTTATTTATTTAAATAATTTAGTAATGAGGTAAATACTACATCACTATGGTGTCATAAATAATTTAATTTATTTCATGTCTAAAAATTATAAAATATTACCATAATGTATGAAATATTGTTATCATTACCATGATTATTTATAGTAAAAATGATGACTTATATAACCCCATTTAGAAAATGATATACTAAAAGATATTTTTAATGTACTTTTATTTTCATTACTTTAAGTTAAATTAAATAATGTGTCATTATCATTCTTATGTGGCTCTATGGGGTCCCCAAATCGACCCATGGTTACCCATGATCGGCCATTACTCATCCAATAAGGTTAGGACTAGTGTTAATGTAATCTTGGATTATTATAATATTATTTTTACATTGAATTTCCATATTTACCTTTAACTACTCTAAATAAACGTCAAAAAATAGTATTCAGTAAAAATTATTTTCATCTTATTGGACCAAATTTTACTTACTTATAACAACCATGTATCTCGGATTTTGAAAATTCAATTCCCAGAAGTGGTAAAATTTCATTTAAATGAAAAGGTTGGATTTTTAACAACTACTTAGTGGTTTTATTATTCATCAAAATTGATGTTTTTCAGAAAAATAAAAAATATTCAGCCTAGGCTATATTTGATATTCAGAATTCAAAAATGATGTCTATTTGACCAAATTAAATACCTATAATTTGGATTAATTAATTTAAAATTATTTCTCGTTGTCAAAACAAAGACCATCTTTTTGAGAAACAATAACTATAAAAATATCGACACTTGTTTATGTATAATTTCAAAGTGAAATTAATTATAATGGCCATCATTGTATTAAAGGGTAAAAAATATAATCTAATTACACTTCAAAAAACCTTAAAATATAATATATTTATATAAATAAATTACATTAAAAACCAATTTTGAATTAAAATACAATATTTCTTATTATTCATAAAAAATGAATATTATTAGAAAAGCACCAAAATTTCAACCAATGTAAATTTTGATGTCCCGAATTTAAAGAAGAATATTAGTTTGTCATAATTAATATGAAAAAAGTAAAAAAAATTATTTAAAAATGGTTCACCATTAAAAGGTGGTAAAAATGATATTTTTTTAAAAATACATTTTTTATCTCAAAAATTGAATTTGTTATTATAATATTTTCAAGAAACACATAATACTTAAGTTAAAATTATATGGTGTATATAAAATTCAAAATCCAGTTAGTACTATTCATAACCACTTTTAAACGACTAGTTTGGAAAGCCGTGGTGCACTCAAACTCGATGTTGCATGTAGTGAAAGCTATTGAATTTAATGAAAAAAACATACAATGAAATATTGGGGTGTTAAAATAGTGCTTGTTGACGGACTATCCAAAATTGAAAAGTAAAATTTCAGTCTCTATTAGATACTATAGAAAATTCTACTCCCTGAAAATCTAAATTCTATTTCACATAAATACATAACAGCTCCTCAAATATTCTTTTATCATGAAAGGCTACAAGGTGATCTTATTTTGTCAACATATCGATCACAACCCATATCAAATTCATATTTATATGCATACGTGGAAACCAACCCAAAATTTCTATATAAATCACATCCCACTACAATGTCGTACATGTATGTAGATGATGAAAAATCGTATTTCTTGGGATCTCAGCCTTGAATTATTAGAACATACACTATTGAGAGAAAATCAACAATGCCCCTTATCAAAACTAGACACCAAAATTCATTTCACATAACATAGAATATCATTGTGGGTCCATGGTTTACATCACCCCAGGATTTATTAAAACCCCCATCATATAATTATATTCTATTAACAGAAAAAACGGATTTTGAAAACATAGAATCCTATTGGTGGAGAGTGGCCACTCATCAATATTCACCCCACCAGGAGGATAGTTTCTAGTGACATAGAATTCATCATCAAGATGATGTTATGGATGAATCATTTTGATACGATTGGGGGTCAACTGATCACTATCAAAGGAATCCTCAACCCATAATTCCCAAACTACAATTTGAAACTATGAAAAATATCCACAAAGCGCCACTGTTATGATGATTCCTTCATGGTCTGGGTTGTAAGTATCCTACAAAAATAATCTTCTATGGCATTCCGTTTCTAAGGGGAATAAGTGATTTGAATGTAAAAAAATTATGTACAGCACCCTAGTGATTCAAGTATATTGGATAGAATATATAACTTAATCGATTAATGTCAAAATACTTGGTAAACCATTTTTTGAATAGGTAATTCTACAATATATTAAGTGAATTATTTCTAAATGTGATTTTAAAGTCATGGGTCAAGTAACTCATCTAATGTTTCCTATGATAATGATAACCATAAGTAACAACATGGTCAATGTTCACAAGAAGACATCCCAAAACTTAATCAGATGCATCTTAGCAGACCACACTACACTTATTGGCCTTCAAAAGCATTCAAAATTGCATAGTAATCAATATTTGTTTCATCTCAAAAAAATATCTTTCAAATTTTTTATCCTAATAAAACATCTCTCTTTTTAATGTAATAGTAATCATCAATGAATCTCTATTTTATTGATCATTTAAAAAATAGAAATAATATCTAGTTAGTCCTATTAACGTCCAAATATGAAAAAACAATTATGCATTTTCTACAATTTCATAAATGATTTCACATTTTTTGAACCAACTGAGATACCATGATCTGACACCACACCTCCTAGGTAAATCATTTGACAAATCTAGATATTTAATTTAGAAATTAGTGCATAAATTTTGGTATTTTTGAACTATTACAAAACTACTCTCAAATGATGCACATGATCCCCCTTATACATAGAGTAAAAGATTATTTCATCCAAAAAGAACACCATAAAGGTATCAAGATACTCATGAAAAAAATATTCAATAAATCCATAAATGTCAAATATTTATTGGTTATACCAAATGGAATTAAATTTTACTCACAATGTGTGTACCTACAATAAATTTTTGTCTTCTAAATGTTATATTCTATTATTGTAAAATTGTGATAACCAAATAGATGGTAAATCATTGAAAACCTTTTCTACCCTTTCATATAGGCATGCAGAAAATTAATATGTGATAAAAAATATGGGTTATTTATCATAAATCATTTCAATTTCTTCTAATTAACACAAAGAGGAAGTTAACCATCGAATTTATTAGAATATAAAATTGGCACCACATTAGGTGGCACACTTGTGAATATAAGTCCAATATCAAGAATATTTACCATTTAAGTGTTAAACTAGTTCATTTATCTTAGTTCCATGTAGTATGATTGTAAAAAATTATTTGAGTTGTTTTTACTACATCAATATATAACTATACCTCCCTTAAAGGAGGAAAACTATGGAATTAATAAGAAACAATATCAGAAAACTCAAAGAAATATAGACAGAAATCATCACTATAATATTTTCACTCCAAGTAAAAATTGAGAAATGATTTTTATCTCAAAAACTTGGTGTTAGAAGGATCAAGTATACTCGATCGCGGGACCCATTCTGCTTTAAATATACAAAACACAGAATCAATTTTAGTAAAGGATACATGTCAATGATAATAATAAATTTAGTCTATATTTGATATAATCCAATAAATACCATTTATTTATTTAAGATGATTCATGTTGAGAACCCAAAAATCACATGTGATCTTGATATATGATAATGAGAAAACACATGTAGGAAAATTCATACCCTGATCTCTCTTAATCCCAATGGGCTTTCTAATATCCATTACATAAGATAAAATATAAATATTAATATTTATAAGACTAAAAGTATGATTCTAATTGAATGAATATGATTCCCCAATATCAAATAGACAAGTAAAAAATTAAATAAATCTGTAGTGATAGTACCTCCCATAGTCATTGGACTCATATCTTATTCCTCTTGAGACTCTTACACTATATAATGATTCATTGTTCTAGATTTTTGTGGATTCAAACCCTTTATACATGAAACATTTAAATGAAATGTCTATATTTTTGGAATCGATGATCATATGCCACTATATAAAGAGGAATAGATATGAAATAACTACTTTAGGTTACCTGAGAGTTCGAATCAACCAAATATCATGGTTGCCTCACTGAAAACCAATGTTGAGTGACCCGACATGCCACACTGGAATAAAATCCGAGAGCATTTACCATAAACAATAGAATCTATAGAAGAAACCTTATTTTGGTAACTACCATGAGAATTATAATGCATTCTCTTTACATTAGAGTAACTTGATAATCTTCCACTAGGAGAAATGGGACCCCAATAATCCTTGAATTACTATCTAGGTGCAACTGAACCATCAATTACCTATCTAGAACTTAAAAATAATAATGTTGAATCAACAAGAAAAATTGAGAATGAATATCATATTGAAGTACCATATCAAATCATTGAGTTTTAATATTCTTATTCGATACAATCACCATTGAAAATAGAACATGCTCAGCAAATAGATTTACATTCTCATTCTGGGTCGGGTCATCCTTCTCATGTTTGAAAAACTCATTAATCTAAGTCAACACCATCAACTAAGGATATAAATGGACGGTGAAAAGGGAATTAAATACTTTCAAACATATAACCTCATTCTTATTGTCCATGACCATCATTTCCCTCTATATGTTGATGATTTCCTCAATCATGATGGTTTTATATTTCAACATGATTGAATGAGGTGTTTCTAAGAACTAAAATAAAATTTCAACTCTACCCTACCAGTAATTATCCATTTGTTGATTGATTCTCCTATGGAACCCCATGGGATTATAGAGAATTAATTCCTAATAATGAATCCTTAATTTATCCATAAATATATCCAAAACTAGAGAACTAATAACACAAAGTATAGGTTCTTGTACCCAATCTTGTACATCATGCAAAAAAATCAAAACTATATTCTGGTCCAAATGTGGATTATCTCCATATAGTTCATCAGAATCAACCTCCTCAGTCTTATTGACATGTGTTCGTAAAGTCCTGATTCTAAAAAAACTTAAGAATAAAATAATAATGACATAAAAATGGTATAGAGATCAATACTCAAACAAGACCAACATATAAATTAGTCTCACAAAATACATAAACACAATTTGTATTTAAAACTATTCCAATCCAAAGTAAGGAAATGACTAGTAGTAGTCATCCAAATGTCTTTCCAAAAATATTCATAGTTTCTTATGGCTAATTATGATGAGATATGGAAGGGAACTCTAGGAAATATTGAAAAAATTAATACTAACCTCATAGAAATATTCTAAACATGCACCTCTGATATCACATTATCAAAAACCATCTTTAAAACCCCTGTACCTTGATACCAAATATGATACAAACATGGCTTGATAGGGGTTTTCAATACCCACAGGTTTGCGATAAGAACCTACAGTTATATAAGAAAAATTTGGGATGGATTATTCCACATCAACAATAGAATAAACAGATACAATAAAGTATACTAAATTGAAAACTCAACATGGAGAAAAGTGATTGATGTCAAACAAGTATAAAACCCAAGTACAACCACATAGTATCATCAACTGAATGATAATAAAAACATATCCCAATGGATTCAACATACCAAGAGTAGTCATTCATCAAGAACCACCTATTATTAGTTATCTTCTAGTAAATTAATATTGAATCATGAAATCCACATACACTAAATGGCATAGGTAGTGCGTGATCTAAACTCTTAGTTGGGTTTCACCAATTTTTTCATAATAATATTCCGTAATAAATTGACAAATATATTGAAACATTTTAAGAAAAGTGGAATGAAAGTATAAGAGAATAATTAGAAAAATATTATTTTCATTTTAATTGATGGAAAAATTTCAATGAAATTCCTTTATAAACATAATAATGTAATAAATAAGTGTATATAACTATATATAATGCTATTTATGGTATAAATATAACTATTTAATGAAAAAATATTACATACATTCTTTCTATAATGATCATTGAAAAATTGAAACCTAACTAATGCATATATACAACATACAATCTCTATGATCATAATGTTAATTACATTTCTAAAAGGATCATTGATGATTTATTTTAAAATTACAATTTTTTTATAAATATGATAATTATTTCATTATTATTAATCTGAATATGTTTATATAAAGAAAAAATTGACTATAGTTGACCTATCAAACACATTTTTGACACAAAATCCAAATATAATCGAAACAACCGTAGTTAATATAAATTATTATGTAATTGTATATAAATTAAATGAATAAAAATAATTAACTAAAAATGGTTCCCAATAAACAAAAAATTGACATATGTTTATTATTCTATAATTTAAATATCCATGCGACAAGTCAAACAGAAATTATGGTAATTCATCTCAATTTCCATTACCTGAGGCACTATTCGATGTTATGGACATATATTCTTTTATATTTAGTATGTAAAACAGATATAACATGTTATTTGAAGATTATATTTATCTCATTATATTTAACTTTATTTTAATTTATTTATTTCATAGATATGTTTATTTAAATATTTCCAAATGTATTAGGGAATTATCTTCTGAATTAATCCTCTTTTATTGTTTTCCTTCAAACACTATTTATATTCTGTGTTAATGATACTAAATCATTTTTTAAATATTTTTTTATAAATATAAGGCATTTAAAGAAATAAACTTACATTATATTTGAGGTTTTCCCAATGATCAAATTTATATGTGTTAAATGGAATATTTTGATAAACGATGAATGGAAAGCTATATTTTTAAAGTACAAAACAACAATGAATATTACTATCATCATTATTGTTATTTGATTCTTAGATTACATTGAAATAATACATGATTTGTAAATAAAAGACAAGATTTTCCATTTTGGGGAGATTTTTTGTATACAATGTGTGGTTTTCAAAAGATAGTATTATTTTTTATTAAAATTGCTTTAAATGTAAAATTGTATTTTAATATCTGAAAGTTGTTTTAAAACAAGTTTAAAAGAGTTTTTTAAAGGATAATCGTTTTTTTCAGGTTTTCTTTCTGATAAATTAAATATAAAGGTTGTGCCTAGATTGTATTGGTAACACCCATTATAGATTATATAATGGGTGTAGCTAAATAGAGATCAAATTCATTGGGTAATAATTATGTTCTAAAGATAACTATTTTTTAAGTTGGTTATATTGTTATTCAATGTTATTAGGGTTCTATAAGTCTTTTTTAGGGTTTCATATGAAATGATGTACCTTCTTGTCCTATATGTTCCATTTAATGAGATTTCAATGAAATCAAATATTTCAAAAGGTAAAAGAAAAGATATTTTTAATGGATTGATATTTACATTTTTGATAAAAAATTATGTGTTATTGTGAAAAGGTTTTTTTATGTGTTTCAATGTTTGTATAGGACTAATGTTTTCCTTATTTTTGTAACCATCAATGATTCTTTTTACACATCCCAGGATTTTTAATGTTATTTTTATGATATAAGAATGACAAATTATAATGAAAAGTCCAAGATGATATTCATGAAGTTTTTTTATGAAAATAATTCATATTTTAATTTAAATGTTAAATTTTGAGGAAAGAGTAATGATAGATGGAAGTTTTCACCTTGAATTAAATTGGATTCTTATTTATGAGGTGTCACATAGTTATATAAATATCTATACATTACAAGATAATAAAATGTAATAAAATGATTAATTGACTTTAAAATAGTGATTATGTAATCATTATTTCTATTTCTTTAAAAAATAAATTTTTTAATAATGAAACGATTTATATGTATTAATGAACTAACAAGTTTCTTACATCATTATTTTTTGTCAGTTACTAAACACTTCATGGAAATCCCTTTTTTAAATGTTCTTCCAAAGGATTATAGATATGAATGAATGATAAAGAATTCATATGTTATGTCATGAATATTATTCAACGTAGAAAAAACATTTTTCACTGTAGAAAAATTTATGTTTTCTTAAAATAGTATATTGTTAATAATATTCCACTCTTTAATTTATATGTGTGTTATTTAAGAGTTATAACATTATTATTTAATAGTATATATATATAATATGTTTTTTAATGAATGAATTTTAATTTTAATATTATGATTTGATTTATTTTTTCATTAAGGATGGGTCCTTATAATTTGAATCATCAAAAGATGTAGATAATTTTAGTGGGTTGGAATGTGTAACAAATACCATAATGATTTTCTAATTTTTGGTCATCCTCATATATAGCATTAATATTACAATATTTATTTCTCAAAATATATCTATTCTGAATAGTTTTATGATGATGAGTTTAAGAAGCTATAGTTGGAAGGTACCAAGAGGATTATATCCTTCTAATTCAGCAACATAGGAGAGTGTGAATTCAAACTCAGTAATTTTTTACTATTATTTTTTAGTGGAAATAGGAAATAATTGGTATTGGTATCCATTCTATAGATTTTATATATCTACCACATAAAAACATGATAATATTATAGTATTTTATATGGAGTTAAACTACAAAATTAATTTGACCTTACCACTGAGAGGTTATTGATGGATTGATTAATTATTTTAATAAAATAAAAACAATGTAATTGGTTTTCTAGATCTGGAAAAGGTAACACTTCCTATTTACTATTTTTAAGGGGATTATAATTAGTTTAGGTTAATGGTTAATAATATTAATGAAATGTAAGATGTCTATTCCAAGGAATTGCATGAATATGTAAATATTTTCTTTGATAAATATTATTATGAGGTTAATTTCAAAAGATGGGAAATTTATTCTAGGGATTGAGATAGATGTTAGAAGATATAGTGTCCCTATATGAAGAAAAATTCACTTGATTAGATTGTAAACAACATATTTTATTAGGGATATTTATATTAAAATTAATTGGATTTATTTATGATTAAATAAAATATATTGAAGGATGTATTAATCACAGGAAATGAATATTTATTAGAATCATGTCCAATGTTCTAAAAGGTATAAATGTATGTTACAAATGATTAAGTATTATATTCAAATAAGATGATATAAATGGTCTGTAGTGAGGGTTATCAGAATTAATCAATAATCTATATTTAAATATAACATTTTTTGTTATGTTTCTGATAGTTGTGGTAATAAAAAACATGGGGAATTTCATATAAAATTTGCAGAGTTTCTCCATTCTGGAAAACATGGTCATTTGTAAGATGACACAAAAAAAAAAGTAATCTTGATCAATCCAAGAATTGGAAAATATATTTACTGTGAATGAAGAGGTTATTTTACAATAGAGAGTTAGGGAATTATGAATTCATGTTTCTGATGTCAGCTACATTGTGTGAAAAACAATAAGAGCGAATGAAAAAATGGGTGGAAAATTCATTTCATTTAACTATTGTTTTTATAAGGCAAATAGAGACATGAATTTGGTGACCAATTCATTCCCCTAAAAAATTTATAAAATAAATCGTGTTACAATACATGATTGAAGTGTAATGTGTTCACACCAGCACAAATTGAGAGTAATACATGAAGATATACCAATAATCCAAAAAAACCCCACAATGAAACAATAAAACAAAAACAACTTATCTTTAAAAAAATCATCTCATGCCAAAGTGATGAAGATCCAAAAAAGCTCCAAGGCCTATCATGATGAAACAACGAATTCCATGCACTGAGAAACATCATCCAACATGGACTATGAATGAAAACAAGGTAGTAAAAAATCAATATTCTTGGTTGGCGTACACTGGCAGGCATCTTCAGAAGATGCTTCATCGACAACCACAATCACCCCTAACTAACATAACTGGTGGCCTCAGCTAGCATAAATAGTTCAAGGCCAAATCAAAACATAAAAGGGTTGAAGAGTTCAGTGGGAACTAGATGTTCATGCGCCATCACACCCAACCATTATTCCATAGGATGAAAACCAAATTTCTTTAATCATGAATCATATCCTAGTAATACATTATAGATACAATATTACATTTTGAGAGAATCAGTGATAAACAATAATAGACAACAAATCCATATATCATGAAGAAGATCCTAATGGAGATCAAACCCATGGAATATCTATGAAGCTAAAGTTATGATTCTTCTTGTATTCATCAACTCTCATTGTGTACATTCATTTTCTAATTTCAAGGTATGTGTTAGATGAAATCAGATGGTAACGATATTTTTGATGTGTTATTTCATCTTTCTCCAACATCCATCCAATAACCTCATCACTCACATAATATTACTCTCCAATCTGATATACATTTCTGTACACATGATCTTTGTTGTAAGATCCTGGTTTTCGGAAAGTTATGTTTTTGTTGTGTTTTGGGTTGAACCCTTTATTTTTTGGGGCTTTAAAATGTTTCCGAAAAGTGTGAAAGGCTTTTGGGGTTTTCTGGGGGCTTGGCACATGGAAGAAAGGAAATCTAGGCAAGACAGGCCAGGGCACACGACTAGGTAAACTGTGCGGCCTGCCCAGGCTAAACCGTGCCACCCTTCCTCCTCCGGATAGAAACATGCGCACTGTTTGCACACGGTTTGCCAAATGGTGAGGCCGCTTATAATTGGGAAAAATTACATGTTCTCCACTCTGGGCCTTAAAACCCCACTCAGGATTTCCCCTCATTTCCTCCCTCCCCCCTAGGCATGAACCAAATCACCCAAATGCTCCAAAAGACCGATCTCCTTTGTTTATAAGAAATTTATGGTGACGTTGGTTGCGGATCAAAGATCTGGGTATGGATAATACCATCCTTGATTCTCTTTTTGGTTTAGGGTTTGTATCTTCCCTCCCTCCCATTCCAAAGCTCTAAAACACTAATTTTTTTGTGAGTTTTAGGTTGAAGATCCAAAGGTTGGTTGGATCAAGGTTTAAGGACTCGATTGAGAGTGCGTTCAACCGCGGTTTCGAGGTAGGTGGTCTACAAGTGATATCCCATAGTTATTTGGGTATTTGTGCATGTTTAGTTGTGTTCTTGCTTTCCATTGGTTATGTTTTGGATAACCTTGGAATTTTTGGTAATAATGGTGTTTATAATAGAAAATGGGAACCCTCATGATCCCCATGGGATGTATTGGGATAGAATTGTCCTAATCGGGGCCATCCATGGTATGAGCCGGCTATTCCCAGATTTAGAGATTGATATTAAACAAGTGACATTGTTGTAATGAATTGTAGATCCCTCGATAAATATGTTGGTATGATTGGTTGAACTAGGAATAGAAGTTAGGTGATGCAACTAGACTTGGAAATAACCTAAGGGTTAAATTGGAATGGGTTAAATTGTTGATTCATGGGAATGATGAACGGCTTAAATGGGTTAATGTGTAAACTGAATAAAGACCAAATAGGGATAGATTAGGATTTTAATGTTGAATGCAAAGTGAGATAGTTATAAAACATGGGAATTGGGTGAATGGATAAATGATGTGAAATGATATTGTGTTAATGGGTTAAGGCATGATGTGGATTCCCATGTGGGTTGTTATGAATAGTGTTTACCGAAGGGAAATGGTTTGGATGGTTGATGGTTACTTATATATAATAATGTGGACATGGATTCGAATATTGGGGTATGATAAGAGGATTTATTCCCACAGGTCGAGTGAAGACTGAGGTTCTAAAATCCATCCTAAATGCACGGCTTAGGAAAGGTGACTGAGGGTCTATTCTCATAACGGTTGAATCCACCCAGACTGAGGCTTCGAGGTGAGGTTATGGGTACTATGAGGGGTTAGTATTAGTGATATTGGATAACGATGTGTTTACCCTCTTTCATGTGATTGTTTTCCTTAGAACCATGTAACTTAATGTGTATGATTAACCCATGGAAATGTGATGAAATGGTAAATGGTGATAATCGGTGTGTAATGAAAAGTAATGGAAATGAAAATGGCTTGGCTCTAAACATGTAACACCCCAATATTTTTTTGAGATGTATTATTTTTAATTTCATTTTTGTCTTCTATTATACACTACACAAAGATTATCTTGTACTATATGCAACACCATATTAGCTTGCAGTATACGCAACACTATTCTTGGCTCGTGTTACACACAATTTCAAGTTCGTTTTGTAGAAAATATTTTATGCAACATTAAGTATAGATTTTGTTTAATTTATAAATGAAATATGTTTTGATTATGTTATACGAAACACCAAACATATCATGCACCACATGCAGGCCTGACTTGGCTTAAATTACACACAATAAAGACCTTCTTCGATAGCATGTGTAGTACACAATACCAAGTTTCACTAAACAAGATATTATTATCATTTTATTATGAACTAGCAGTTATGAATAGTATTACCCACTTTTTGAAATATTTTAAATTTGATCTTTCAAAATGGAATTCATTTTTTGATTTGGAATATTGAAATTATCCTAGGGTGAAATTGTGGTATTTTTCTGAAAACATTAAATTTTTGATGAATAGTGAAAACACTGGGTTACTTTTTAAAAACCAACTTTTTATAATTATTTATTTTATTTAAATTTATTTCTGGCCAAAATTGAAATATAATACCTATATAAGTTCAATTTATTTCATTTGAGTCATTTTATAATAATTTTAGATATATAAAAATTTAATTGACCATTTCACTGTCTAGGAGAATTTGAAAATCTACAAGAAATGTAATTTGTCCGCTTCTATGAGTGGAAGTTCAAAAATCAGAGTGACACGGTTAATATCAAGAAGTAAAATGTTCTTCAATAAGATAAAAATAATTTTTGGTAAATAGAACTTTTTACTTTTATTTATCACGGTTAAAAGTAAATAGGGTAATTATGGTTAAAAATGATATTATTATTACCCTAACACATATCCAAATTCTATTGGATAAGTGTAATTCAGCAAAAAACAACCTTAGGAATAAAATATTACCCATTAGGTCCACAAGTATTATATTAGGACCCTTATTATTATTTTATTTAAAGAAGAGTTAAAATAGTTAAAATCAATGTTTAATAACTAAAACATTTTTAAAATAGTGTCATACATAAGATAAATTCTACTATAAATATTCATTAGAAATATAAAAATATTTCCTACACAATAGTATTTTATTTATAATTTTTAGACATTAAATAATTTAATGTATTTATGAGACAATGATGATGCAGTAATTACATTATTAATGAAATATTAACATAATTGAGGTTATAAATACCCAAAAAAATTTAATTTGAGACTTATTATGAATTACACTAATTTTATAGGTTAATAAGACCTTTTAGTATTTATTCAATTACCGTTTTTCTATGTAATCATTTTTTATGATTTTCACAAAAATCAATTATCAAATAGTGTTAAAATTGATATAAAATAGTTTTTAAAACATATATTATATTATTAATTGTTATTCTATTCCTAAAAATCTAAGGTTCGTCCTAATGACATAGATAAGGTTATATATATTAATAATGAACCACTTGGGGCCTGTTTGTCTTATTATAGTATGTCTATTAACCATATAGTGTAAGAAAACAAGAAGACATGGTAAAAGTTAAATTATTTAACTTAGAGTTAAATATAAATGATATGGTTAAAATAGAAACCTAAACTTGTATAAAACCTATTTGTTGTGATTATTTAGACCCATACCTACATTATATTCGAAATAAAATATTTGGAGCTATTATAAACCGAATATGACTTTATTATAAAATAATATTTTATGTTTTTCCAAAGGTACCCCTCTCCTCCCTTATAAAATGGGCACCCCTTTCCTCTTTTATTCACACCCTTTTGAGCCTTGAATCTTGGCCAAAACCTGTCCATTTAAATTATCATATTCCCTATAAACATTATAGAGGTTCTGGTCTCCTCAAAATACCAACCCTAGTGCCTTAAGAGGAGGTTAAGAAGAGGCGCGTCAGAGAAGAGGTAATATCATTTACCGATTTTTTCTAATTTATTTCTTCTTCTACTTATTCTTCGTTATTTGTTTCATAATAAATTTATAACATTAGTATCACTCATATACTGAAATGTTATTATAAATATGAAACAATCGAATTTCATCTTCATCCATCCTACAGAAAACGAAATCACCGCGCGTGCATACGTACGAAGTACCGTCTCCACGCTGTGGTGTAATTTTTTGTCCACCACCACCTTACATGGATGGGTGTAATGGTGTAAATAAATAAGTATATATGATTATTGTAAAGGGATATTGATTCATAATTATTACACATACACTTCAACACAATTCCATGATCATGGTAATGATATCATCGCTCATGCGTATGTACAGACTACCGTCTCCACGAACGTGATGAGATTCATTTTCCATGATTAACCATTAAAGTATGATTATAAAGTATATATAATAAAAAATCTTTAAATATATTACATAATAATGATACTGTATTTATGTACATATATGTATCATTTACTTAATTCCATTTAATTCAATAAGGAAACGAAAACAGCGTTTATACGTACGCATGGCCTACCGTCTCCATGAACAGTGTATTTTATTCCATTTATCGATCTATCAAATATATTTATATACTGAATATATAATATATATAAATCATTTATTACATTCTGGATTTATGTAAATGAGAATATATGCAATAATAACAAGAACAACAGGTCGAAACACGTATAATAAATGAAACGATTTTACCCAAAACGCTGCTTTAACATGGAATTTACAAAAACACGGGTAATATAAAGTCATAAGTGAACCATATATGATATCATAACAATGAATATGATTCTGTAATAAGTCAATGACAATATTTATATCATTATAAATGAGGTTCGGATACGTACGAAACATATTGGACGTAAGGAAAGGGATAACTATTCCAATCTCGTTCTTATCTGAGATTGTTATTCGTAAGTATTTACCAGGGTTATTGTTACCATCCATGTCCATGTTTTCTAAAAATGTTTTCGTGTATTTTTATAGTCATTTTTTCCCATTTTTTAAATTTACCAAATTTTATGTAAGTAATCTTACTTTTTTTACGACATGGGGAACCTTTTGACTTTTTTGACAAAAGTACGAGAAGACTGTAATTTTTAACTTATACGGTGTGAATGGATTTTTACGGTTTCATAACACCTCATTTTCATGAATCTTACTCTACACGATTTTATGACTATTTTAAGCAAAATAATTATCTTTTAAAATTTCATGTCATTTTGTGAAAAGAAAATGATATTGAAGAATAAAGGATATTTTCCTCAAGAATTCATTTCAAATGTTTTATGAATACCATTTTCTATATAATATGAAATTATTTCATATGTGTTTGTTTCAAGTATATTTTATCCATGATATACATTGTTTCACTTTTCTTATTATGAAATATCCATTTTTTAATATGGATTACGTGATGATGCGATGATGTTTATGAAACCCATTTTATTTTTGGGTTATGATGAATGTTTTAAGTTTATTTTGTAGCACAAGTAAGAATGATTTCATTATGAGATGAGTGGTACCTATATATCCCTCCTATGAATTGGGTAATGATTTATATCTCATGAGATATCCATGGATGGAACGACAGGTTAATCTGGTTCAGTGATACATGACTAGAATGAGGAGTGAACTCGATTCAGAAAGGTATTTTGTCCGCTATGATGATCATGGCAGCAATTCCTTGGCTACTATAGAAATCATATCATGTGTTTAATTGTTTTCCATACTTAAATGTTTTATTCCCATGCTATTTTTTCATGATTGATGTTCTTTTATGACTGATGCCATACGTACAACCAATATTTATTTCAAAACTCATGATTTTAATGTGTAAACATTATGTTCATGTTTTGAAGTTCAAATGTATATGGCTTGTTTTCTTTTGTCCATGTTTACTCTTACTGAGAATTTGAGATCACCCTTTATATGTTTTCTTTTCCCCATGATATAAAGAATGGTTTGAGGTAAGAAAAAAAGGTAAGATCACTATGGGAGATTTGGAAGTTCTTTCACCATGATTAGAAGATTAAATCTCGAGTTTCCAAAGACACTAAACTATTACAGTCCTTTAGTGTGTGTTTTTGTTATGTATTAGGTATTCCAAAAAATTAATGTAACGTCTATGTATGTCACGCTTTGGGTCTCTACAGTTGGTATTAGAGGAAAGGCTTAGTTAACCTTTGGAAAATAGGATGTGAAAACTCTAGTGAAATCCATAGTGATATTTCTATGTTATGTCTAGAGATGTCCCTACGGTTAAGTATAAGTATAGGTTATAGTTCCAGAATTATGCTAATGATCTTATAATTGAACCTTTTTTTGACCAAAGACAAATCCCATAAAGATGGAGATCAGCAAAAGTATAAGTACATAACCAAGCTGGGAAGTGATCAAGCCAGAGAAGATCATTGTTAGGAGGGCCAACGGCTGCCAGGTGGTGAGTGGCCTCGTTCCCTTCCCTTTTGACGAATGTAAAAATGTAGGATGTGGAGATTTTGCTGAGAGATTGAATAATCCGAGTGATGGATCCAAAATATTGTAGCCCACCATCATTGAGATTAATGGTATTGATGATGGTAAGACTATCTGATTCAATGTGAATTGAGTCCCATCCACGTTCTATTGCAAAATTTATCCCAACGAGGATGGTAGTGGCTTCCGCAACTGAGGGCTCCCAAAGTGCGTGGCGTTGTTCGTGTTAGGATGCAATAATATGTCCATGGTTGTCTCGGGCCAGCAAACCACATCCAACAGGTCCGTCCTTAGAGAGAGAGGCATCCACATTAATCTTTATTGTTCCTTCCGGTGGGGGGCGCTAATGTTGGAAGTGAGGAGAGGGGGTAAAAGATCTTTGATGCTCAGTGTGGTGCTGTCAACCTGCAATCCAAGATGATTCCCGGTCAACCCAAAATCTGGGTGGCTTAAGGAAAAGATAGAAAATTGCTTCGTTACGCCGGTCCCAGATAATCTAGGCCAAAATGCATAGAGAGGATACTTTAGCCGGTGAAATAGAGGAACACCATCGCATCATAAGAGATGTAACATCCGAGGCAGCGTCTAGGTAAAGATCCATGGAAGATCCCTAGCAATTCTAGACCTCCTGGGCCCCTGGGTATTGTATGAGGGCATGAAGAGGGGATTCAGGGACAAATGGGAAGAAGGGGCATGAGTTGTCATTTGAAAAGTGTCAGAAGGCTTGGAGGCTCATAGGAGGGAGGATACCATTGCACACCTGCCACCAGAAAAAGAGGATTTTAGGGGGAACATTGAGCTTCCAGATTAATATCCAGGGCCTCACATCCCCTTCTGTTATCCGAGCACCGAGAGCGAGCCAGTTACCAGATTTCACTGTGTAAGCTCCCGAGTTGTCATTGGATCAGTAGATATGGTCTGGGCCTGCACCTGGAACACATGGGATACTCAGTATAATCTTTATGTACCTCTCATTGAACCAATAGTAGATTTTTTCCAAGCACCACCCCGTCACCTGATCAGAAAAAAGGAATCGGACTGTGGTGTACTCGGATCCTGGATGGATAGGAGATGATGCCCTCACGCCTTCCGAATCAATGAGCTAGGGATCAATCCAAATGTTAATCATTGAACCATACCCAACCCTCCATCCTAGTCCTTTATTCAGAAGATTGCGAGCACCCCAAATGCTTCTCCAAAGAAAATTGGGTAAATAGTCAAGATGGGAGTCCATGAAATCTTTATGTGGGAAAAATTTTTCCCAGAGAACACGCGCTTAGAGAGATAATGGACGATTGGTAATGCGCCATCCTTTTTTAGCCAGCAGTGCATCGTTGAAAAGAGAAAGGTCCTGGAAGCCCATTCCGCCTTCGGATTTGGGTTGGAAAAGTGTAGGCCAAGCGATCCAGTGGACTTTATTTCTTCTATCATTATGACCCCACCAGAAATTGGCTGTGCTAGAGTTAATTTGGGAAATCATCGCGGTAGGAAGCTTAAAGATAGACATAAAATAGCTAGGAACAGATTGAAGAGCTGCCTTAATGAGAGTTTCCTTGCCGGCTTTGGAGATTTTTTTGGGAGTCCATAATTGGATTTTTCCTCTATTCGCTCCACAATATCTATACAAATTTCTTTCTTGGATCGACCAATCACTGTCGGGAGCCCAATATATTTCTCATGCTTTTAAACCATAGGTATGCCTACTGTAGAATAGAGTTTCCTCTTTTGGGCTGAGGGACTCTAGAGATGAATGAAATCTATGATTTTCCTTGGTTGATCGTTTGTCCTGAATCCCGCTCATACTATAGATTCACCTGGTAGATGGAGGTACACTCATTGTGGGTATCTCTAGAAAAGAGAAGGAAATCATCGACGAAGAATAGGTGGGAGATCGGAGGACTAGTGTGGCACACTTTTGCCCCATGAATTCTGTGAGAGGAGGTTGCCCTGGAAAGGAGTTTTGAGAAAACGTCATCCACCAAAATAAAAAGGAAGGGTGAAAGAGTTTCTCCCTGGAGAAGGCCTCGGGATGGGGAGATGCCTTGGGTGAGCACCCCATTGACATTAATACAGAAAGGCACAGACGAGACGCAATGTATGATCCAATCAATCCATTTGGTGCAGAAAACCCATCTTAAGAATCACAAATCTGAGGAAGTTCCACTCCACTTTATCATAGGCCTTATCCATATCCAATTTCCAAACAATGATACCTCTCTTTTCTTGTGAGCGTGTTTTCATGGAATGAAAAACATCATGGGAAATAATGGCATTATCAGTGATTAATCTCTTTACCACAAAAGCAATTTGATTCTCTGAGATGATATCGAGTAACCACGGACGCAGTAGATTAGCAAGGATATTTGAGAAGATCTAGTACGAGACATTGCACAGACTGATAGGTTGAAAGTCCGAGACCACAAGTAGTTTTTTCTTCTTGGGAATGAGGGTAAGGACTGTTTCATTAATAACATACAGGTCCATTATACCTGCCCAAATATTTCTCTTCAGATTGTAGATGTCTGGGCCAATAATGTTCTAGAAATTCTTGGGATGTGTTCAAGAACTTGTTTTTTTATTAAGTACTTCCCTCGTATTCTTCAAACAATGATGGAAAAGGTGTTCTTTGAGATTAAGCAGAAGGATGATGAATCTGTTGGTATATACGATGTGAATTTTACAAGAATTGCAGGGTATGCATCTGGATTTATCATCCAACCTGAAAGTAATGTTGATCGATTCCTCAGTGTCTTAAAACCAAGTCTTCGAATGGAATTAGCTATAAGATACTTTTGTAGATATGATGAAATTGTGTGTTGTGCTCTCAAGGTAGAAATGGAATTTTGTTTAACATATCCATATCATGGTTTTGACAAGAAAAAAAAGATGGAGTTCAATGAGAAATCTCAGAATAATGGTGAAAAGAATATGAATGTTTCTTTATGCTCAAAGTGTGGAATGATGCATTGTGGAGATTGTCTTAAAGGGACAAGAAAATGTTTTATGTGGGGAAAAGAAGGTCATCGAGCAGCTGAGTGTCAAAGTAATCGAAAAAGGGTTACTAGTGATGTGAATAAAGAAATGACTATAGAGAACGCACCACCAACACTTCAATGCTTCAAGTGTAAGGAAATGAGGCATTGTACTAATCAATTCCTTAATCTAAGGGTTAATGATGATCAATATGAGAAACCTCTTAAGGAAAAGGATAAAGGAAATTCACATTTGAAACTATTTGAGATGTTAGTTTGACAATGATGTTGTGTAATGATTAAGTGTTTCTGTAATGGGATTTCAAAATAGTATCATGGAATCTCATTTATGGTGTCGTGGAATTTTAAAATAACTATGTATTGGTTTTCAATAATTATATGGTACCGGTAACCATGAAAAGTGATTGAAATATTTTTGGAAAGAAGATGATATCTGCATAATGAAGGGATAAAGTGAAAATAAAATGAGATCATGCCTGATATCATGGATTGAGTATATAGAAATTTAGGGATTTTGGTATGTGGAAAGAGTTAAATTTTGACATCATTCATGTTTTCACTAAGGTTAAATGGGTATTAATTTTTCAATAGAATACATGATCATGGTATTCACATGTTTGGAATGTGACCAACAAGATATATCATATGATATATGGGGGATAAATGATGGTACTCACATGCTTGTTTGATGACATTT
This sequence comes from Viscum album, assembly GCA_963277665.1. Lineage (NCBI taxonomy): Eukaryota > Viridiplantae > Streptophyta > Magnoliopsida > Santalales > Viscaceae > Viscum > Viscum album. Next base: position 1,138,593,332 of record OY728166.1, read on the forward strand.
ATAGTAATCTCTCTATTTATACTATAAGACTGGACAGAAGTATTTTAGATAATCCTAAAGATTGGAATGTATTATTTTGTACCTAAGTTAGTATTGTTTATGGATAGAACATTTTTTCGATATTATTGATGGGATGTTGTAATAAAGTAGTTTTAAAAAAAGGACAACCTGCAGGATGGGAGAAAACTCGTCGCGTCAGACAAGGCTGTGCGAATAGAACCCACAACCGAAGTGCGATATGCCTTTATCGCCAACCAGTGGCCTACAATAAGTCCCTATTTAGTAGGAACTAGTTTTATTTTCTTAATAGGTATGATAGATGAAGTATAAGTCCATTTTTGGAATCATATACAATTAATCTCACTATATATGGACTTATGTATATTTAATAACTTATTCTAACATTTTTGTGTTAGAAACAGATGGGATGACTTATCATTATATCACATGATCTGCTAATAATTAATGAATGAAAAATTCATCTTCATTTAATTAAATTGAGATTTAGTGGAAATTGTTCATGGAATAACCAACAATGATATTACACTGAAATCAAGTAAGTATTTCTCCTTATGTAAAAGTTCATCAATGTTATAGAAATGATCTTAGAAACCAAAAATTTTGTCCTAGTAATCACATATATGATGAATCATAGGGTACCTTAGATCATCATATATTTATGGCTTTGCGATTGTTGGTTTGTTCATAGCCATGTTCTCTACCGCACTCCATCAGAATATGACGATTAGATTTCTCTTCCATATACATATTTTCACCTATATACTCCTATGTGGGAACCCATGTGATGAGTTACATTGGGTATCCATTTTTTTCTAACATTCGTTTTTAAAATGATGATTTAGTATTCCTTTTTACGATGTGGGTTTCTATAAATGAAACATTCAAGTAGTAAACAATTTATAACCCGAACGAGTTTCAAGGGAGAAATTCATTTTGAAGGGGGTAGAATGTAACACCCTGAGATTTTATGAGATATATTATTTTTAATTTCTTTGATGTCTTCTATTATACACTACACCAAGATTAGATTTTACTATACCCAACACCGTATTAGCTTGCAGTATACACAAAACTTTTCATGGCTCGTGTTACACACAATTTCAAGTTCGTTTTGTGAAAATTATTTTACGCAACATTATGTATAGATTTTTTTAATGTATAAATGAAATAATTTTTTATTATGTTATACGCAACACCAAAAGGAGATTTCACTACACGGATCCCCGACGTGGCATACATTACAGACAATAAAGTCCTTCTTCGATACCATGTGTAGTACGCAATACCAAGTTTCACTAAACGAGATATTATTAAAATTTAATTATGAACTAGCCATTTTGAATAGTAATACCCACTTTTTGTAATTTTATAAATATTATCCTTCCAAATGGACTTCATTTTTTGATTTTTAATATCTAAATTATCCTAGGGTGAATTTTTTTATTTTTATGAAAACATTCAATTATAAATGAATAGTGAAAATGCTGGGTTACTAATTAAAAACTGACTTTTTATAATTATTTATTTTATTTAAATTTATTTTTCGTCAAAATGGATACATAATATCTATATAAGTTCAATGTAATTCATTTCAGTCATTTTATAATAATTTTATATATATATAAATTTTATTTAACTCGTCACCGTCTTTTAGCCACCTCCTAGGAGAATTTGAAAATCTACATAAAACATTATTTTACCGCTTCTATGAGTGGTATTTAAAAAATTTGAGAGTCACAGCTAATATCAAGGAGTAGAATCTAGTTCAATGAGATGAAAATAATTTTTGGTGAATAGTAACATTTTACTTTTTTTTACCACAGTTAAAAGTATATACGGTAATTAAGGGTAAAAATGATATTAATATTACTCTAAAAAATGATATAATTCTATTGGATAAGTGTAATTCGACCAAAAACAACTTAATGAATAAAATATTACCCTTTAGGTCCACAAGGATTAGATTTGGACACTTATTATTATTTTATTTAAAGAAGAGTTAAAATAGTTAAAATCAATGTTTAATGACTAAAACATTTTTAATGTAGGGTTATAAATAAGATATATTCGACTATATATATTCATTAGTAATATAAATTTATTTCCCACATAATAGTATTTTATTTATAATTTTTAGAAATTAAATAATTTAATTTATTTAAGACACAATGATGACGCAGTAATTACCTTATTAATGAAATATTAACATAATTAATGTCATAAATACCCAAATAAATGTATTTTGAGACATTTTATGAATTAAACTAATTTTATAGGTTAATATTATATGTTATTATTTTTTAAATTAACGTTTTTCGAACTCATCATGTTGTTATGATATTCACAAAAATCATTTACCAAATAGTGTTAAAATTGAGATAAAATAGTTTTTAAAACAAATATTATATTATTAATTGTTATTATATACTTAAAAATTCAATGTTCGTCAAAATTAATTAGATAAGGTTAAATATATTAATAATTAACCACTTAGGGTTATTTTTTCTTATTATAGTATGTTTATTAGCCATATAGTGTAAGAAAACAAGAAGTCACGGTAAAAGATAAATTATTTTACTTAGAGTTAAATCTAAATGATATAGTTATAATAGTAACATAGACATTTATAAAACCTCTTTTTTGAGAGGATTTCAACCCATCCCCACTTTATATTTTAAATAAATCAATTTGGAGCTATTATAAACCGAATATGACTTTATTATAAAATAATATTTTACGTTTTTCCAAAGGATCCCCTCTTCTCCCTTATAAAAAGGGAACCCATCCCTCTTCTCTTCACACCCTTTTGAGCCTTGAATATTGGCCATAAACTACCCATTTCCCTTCTATTCTTCCCTAGAAACTTTATATAGGTTCTGGTATCCTCAAAAGACCAACTCTAGTGCCTTATGAGGTGGTTAAGAATATGCGTATCAAAGAAGAGGTAATATCCATTACAGATTCATTCCAATTTATTTCTTCTTCGACTTCGTCTTATTTATTTGATTCATCATAAATTAATAACATCAGTATCAATCATATATGAATATGTTATTATAAATATGAAACAACCAAATTTCATCTTTATCTATCCTACGGAAAATGAATTCACCGTGCATGCGTACGTACGGAATACCATCTCCACGTCGTGGTGTAATATGTCTTCCATAACCACCTTACATGGATGGGTATAATGGTGTAAATAAATAACTATAGTTGATTATTGTAAAGTGATATTTATTCTTAAATATTATACATACACTTCATTATAATTCCATGATCATGGGAATGATATCATCGCTCGTGCGTACGTACGGACTACCATCTCCACGAACGTGATGGGATTAATTTTCCATGGTTAACAATTCAAGTGTGATTATAAAGTATATATAATAAATATTAATGAAAGATATTACATAATAATGATACTGTATTTATGTAAATATATTCTTTATTTACATAATTCCATTTAATCCAATAAGGAAACGAAAACAACGTTCATGCGTATGCACGACCTACTGACTCCATGAACTCTGTATTTCATTCCATTTATCGATCTATCATACATATTTATATACTGAATATATATTATATATAAATAATGTTTTTTAATTCTGGAAATTTTTAAATCAGGATATAATGAATAATATCAAGAACAACTTGTCGAAACACGTAAGATAAATGAAACGATTTTACCCAAAATGATGCTTTAACATGGAATTTACAAAAGTACATGTATTATAAAGTCATAAGTTAACCATATATAATATCATAAAAGTGAATATGATTATGTAATATGTTAATGACATTATTTAAATCATTATACAGGAGGTTCAGATACATACGAAGCATATATAACCTAATGTAAGGGATAACTATTCCAATCTCGTTCTTATCCGAGATTGTTATTCGTAAGTATTTACTGGGGTTATTATTATCATCCATGCCCATGTTTTCGAAAAATGTTTACATGTATTTTTAATGTCCTTTTTACCCATTTTTTAAATTTACCACATGTTATGAAATGAATCGTACTTTTGTTTACCACCTGGAGAACTTTTTGACTTTTCTGACAAAAGTACTTGAAGAATGTTATTTTAAACTTTACGGTGTTAACAGATTTTTACAGCTTCATAATGCCTCATTTTAATGAAGCTTACTCTACAACATTTTATGACTATTTCCAAAAAAATAATTTTCTTTTAAAATTTCATGGCATTTTGTGAAATGAAAATGATTTTGAAGAAGAAAGGATATTTTCCTCAAGAATTAATTTCAAATGTTTTATCAAAACCATTTTCTATCTAAGATGACATTATTTCATATGTGTATGTTTCAAGTATAATGTATATATGATTTATATGGTTTCACTTTTCTTATGATGAAATATCCATTTGTTTTATATGGATTATGTGATGATGGGATGACGTTTATGAAACCCATTTTATTCTTTGGGATATGATGAATGTTTTAAGTTTATTTTGTGGCACATTTAAGAATGATTTCATTATGAAATGGGTGGGACCTATATCTCCCTCCAATGAATTGGGTAAATATTTATATCTCATTATATAGACATGGTTGGAATGGTAAGTTAATCTGGTTTAGTGATACAGGACTGGAACGAGGAGTGAACATGATTCAAAAATGGACTTTGTCCACTAAGATAGTCTTGGCAGCAATGCCTTGGATACTATAGAAATAATATCAGGTGATTATTGGTTTTTCATAATTAAATGTTTCGGTCCCATGATATTTTATCATTATTGAAGTTCTTTTATGACCTATTCCTTACATACTGGATTGATTTATTTCAAAACTGAATATTTTGATGTGTAAACATTATGTTCATGTTTTGAATTTCAAATGTATATGGTTTGTTTTCTCTTCTCCATGCATCCCCTTAATGACAATTTGATCTCACCCTTTATATGTATTCTTTTCCCAAGGATATAAAGAATGATTTTAGGTAAGAAAAAAAGGGAAGATCATTATGGGATATGTTGAAGATCTTGCACCAAGATTAGAAGATTGTATTCCGAGTTTCCAAAGACACTAAACGGTTATGGTTATTTTGTGTCTCTTTTTGTTATGTATTTGGTATTCCGAAAAAGTAATGTAATGGCTCTGTATGTCACAATTTGGGTCTCTAAAAAATTGGTTAATGGTACCTTAAATAATTGTTGGAAAATATCATTCATATTTCTTTTTTATACACTACTTGTTCATACTGAATGTTTTATAGACACCTTTGGTGGTGGCCTACTAAGTTGTACTCACACCCTGCTCAGGTTGTCATTGGGTACCTGAGAAGACTTCATGTTTGCAGGTCAAAATAAGGGAAAAGTTCCTTTCTAGATAGTGAGTGGACATGGGTAGCATTTGGTGGAGGATCCAAACGTGGACTCAGGACCACTCTGTGGATTTTGGTCGTTGTCTTTATTTTGGGGTTTTTGTTCACTCTTGAATTTGTAGTATGACATGGCATATTTATTGTATGAAATGATTGTTATTCCAACTCCGTGGTTATTGGTTATTTTTTCCACTACTTGGTTTAATTATATTGTGGCTTACTCTGATAAAATGGGGGTATAGTCTCCCCAGTTTACATCATAGACCCCCGCTGCTAGTCGACAACATTTGGTGTACGGGGAGGCACACTTATGGTCATGTAACCACCCGGATCAGAGCACCGGTTTTGTGGATTCCAGGTCAGGGACGTTACAAAGTGGTATCAGGGGAGGTCTTTCTTCTCTTTCTCTGAGGTCTTGTTATTTGTTATAGGTTTCCGAGGGTCAAGATGTGTTGGGCCTTGGTAATGAGCTCGCACTTGGGAGTAGGTAAAACATGTACGAGGGAAAAACCCAAGTCACCCTGGGTGGGGAATGTTTTTTGTGGTTATGTGTTGTTATAGATGATTATATTTCACCATTTAGTGATACACATGTGGTTTGATGTTACTATTTTCTGATATTTGGCTCGTGGCCTTAACGGCACGAGGATTTCCATTCATGCATTATTGTAGGAACCAAGGGAGATAGGTGACATGCATTGTGTTATGCACATGCACGAGGTGGATGAGTGAGGAAGGAAAGTAGGGTGCATCATGCATTTCATGAAACAAAGAAATAATGCGAGGAATGAAATAAAACAACTGGGTAAATGATATTTAATTAAACAAAAGGGTTTGAATCGAAGTGAAAAATGTTTTGTAAAACTCTGTGTGAGTTTGGTGGTAGCACATGGTTGTTTTCCCCATGTGGACCATGGCCCACAGTAGGGATGGTTGGGGCGGTGAATTTGAGGTGCTAATGTTGTTAAATTAGTATTTGAAAATGGGTTTTTGTAGCTAGTAACAAGATTTTGATGATGTTGTAATGTTTTATGGTACACGTTCTAAATATCGTTCTTGGAATTGTAGAGAAATTCCACCATGATGTCGGTTACTAGTTGGGAAATGGGAGGATGTTGCTAAGAACACTCCTCTAGTAGAGGACCATGAATATGTGGTGATCAATGAAGTTAGAGAAGACCAATTCTGGGAGAACATGGATCTCCTTATGAAGATGATGGATCGGTACCCAGGGCTCATTGCACCGAGTATGTTTGACCTGACTAGAGAGTTCCAGCTGCAGAACCCTCCGACCATCATCGGAGAGGGTGGGCCAGAGGCAGCGGAGTTATGGTTTGATTCTGTCCAGATGATACTCGAACATCTGGAGACCCATTTTAAAAAGAGAGTGAAGATGGCCGCTTATATGTTGCGAGGCCAGGCTAGTCATTGGTGGGAATTTTGGGCTCAAATCGAGCAGGATGAGGGAATGTCATGGAAGGTTTCCAAGGAAAAGATTATTAAGAATTTCTAGTTAGAGACATTAATACAGGAGTGGGATACAGAGTTTATATGCCTGACTCAGGGATCACTATCGGTGATGGAATTTTCTAGTCGCTGCACTGATATGGGACGCTTTGTCCTAGTGTAATCAGCAGATGAGGCAGCAGTAGAAAAGCATTTCCAGGATGGCATGAGACATGAGATCAGGTCTCAAGTAAACATCTTTTGCATGAAGTGGCTTGCAGAGGCAGTAGATCAGGCACTGATCTCGGAAAGAAACCTGAAGGGATCTTCAAGTAGTGTGCTTGTGGTGTTAGTGGGGCAGACAAGCGGTGCAGCTAACAAAGGTCAAAAGCGACGCCATGAGAGCTCAAAACATGGCGGAAGTGTGAAAAATTGCTGGAAGATGGGTTCAGCCTCTCAGAGTGGAAATCAGTTGTTCTGCTATCAGTGCATTAGGCTAGGGAATATGCATGGTCAGTGTCATAGACCTCGAGTTGAGTGTCATTCGTGTGGCCGGATGGGACATGTGCAGATGTTTTGCAGGAAACCTCAAATGATGGGTGAGTATGATGGTGGAAGGAATGTACTGGATATGGGAAGGGGATAAGTTCCGCCTATCAAGCAGGCAGTTGGAGCTCCATGGGTCGTACTGGCAGGGGCGATAGACCTGGAACTCCAGGGCAAGATCGCTCACGCCAACAAAACAGTGCAGTGCAGGGCGTTCAGGATAGAGACCAGGGTAGAGGGGAAAGTCACCTTCAGGCAGTTCATTTTTCACCTGGTGATGGCGAGGCTGAAACAACGAATTTTTGAGGTACGATCCTTGAAGCTTGTACTTTTTCTAGTGCATTGTTTGACATAGGTTCCACATACTCTTTTATCTACTCTCAACTTGTGGTAGATCTGGGTTTACCCATGGAGGGGTGTGTGGGGTGATTTCAATTGACACTCTGTTGGGGGTGCAGGTTGAGGATATCAAGTAGTGCAAGGGATGTTCCTTGGAAGTTGGTGGGTATCATTTTCTATGGGACATGTTCATTCTCGAGATGTCAGGGTTTGAACTAATCCTGGGAATGGATTTATTGGTGTTGTATTGGGCGCACATAGACTGTTACCATCGTAGAGTATCATTCAAGTCACTTGAGGGTGACACTTATGTCCCCCATGGTGAATGGGATGTTCGAGCAAGGGGTGCATGGCCATTGTTTCAACAGATGAATTGACTCACGGCTTGAGTGGCATGCCACATGCTTGATGTTAATGAAACAGGTGAATAGTATGTTTTTTCTCCTGTGGTGGATCAGTTTCAGGATGTGTTTCTTGAGGATTTCTTCTGGTTACCACCTAAGAGGGATGTTGAGTTCACAATCGAGTTTTTAATGGGAGCAGAGCCAGTTTCTATTCCCCCGTACTGAATGGAACCGGCAGAACTCCAGGAACTGAAGGTTCAACTTGAGGAGTTAAAGCGTAAGGGGTTTATCCGTCCTAGTACGTCTCCTTGGAGATCTCATGCGCTTTTGCAAAGAAGGCTGATGGTTCGTTGAGGCTGTGCGTTGACTATCGAAAGTTGAGCCATATGACAATGAAGAATCGGTACCCTCTTCCAAGAATTGATGACCCATTAGACCCATTGAGCTGTGCATCCGTGTTTTCTAAGATTGATCTGAGATCAGGTTTCACCAGATACGGGTGAGGTCTTCTGACGTGCTGCGGACAGCTTTCCAGAGTCGGTACGGGTTGTTTGAGTTTGTGGTAATGCCTTTCGGCTTGACCAATGCACCAGAAATGTTTACAGATTTTATGAACCTAACCTTTCATCCCTATCTAGATCGGTTTGTGGTCGTCTTTGTTGAATATATGTTAGTGTACTTGAAAAATCAAGACCATCATGTCCAACATCGTGACATCGTCTGGAGTATGCTAAGAGAGCACCGGCTATGCGCCAAGCTATCTAATTGTAAATTCTGGATAAGTGAGGTACATTTTCATAGTCACATCATCTCAGAGGCATGTGTGTTAGTGGATCCAGAGAAAGTGTAGGCAATTGTGTCTTGGGAGCAGCCCAAGATTGTTTCTGATGTTTGTAGTTTTCTAGGTTTGGCTGGGTATTACCGAAGGTTCATTCAGGATTTTTCTCTCTTGGAAGCACCAATCTCGGGCTTATCCAAGAAGGGAATCAGGTTCTAGTGGTCGGAGTCTTGTGATAATGCCTTCCAGGAGTTGATGAAGCGATTGACGAACACACCCATTATGATCTTACCTGAGCTTGGTGAGAAGTACATCATGTTTTTTGATGCGTATGGAATTGGACGTGGGGCTGTGTTGATGCAGGGTGAACGGGTAGTGTCTTATGGGTCATGGTAGTTGAGACCCCATGAGTGGAATTATCCCACTCATGAACTTGATTTTCTTGCTGTCACGAACCAGCCCAGGTCGACCCTGAACCAGTCACTCGAGCCGGTCCGAGGCAAGTCCCGAGGGGCGTTCCTGATCCCCCCGGGATGGAAAAAAGTGCCGGGCATTCAAAGTTTCAATCGTTGGGAACGATTTCAGCCTAAGATAAAAACAGTATCAAAAGAAATATCATAAACTAAACAAATAGACAAACACTAAAGATATAAACAAAACTACACCACAACATACCTCCACGTGACGTCGCGGGTCACCACCCAACTACAACCAACGTCGCTCCCTCACTGAGCGACTCAAGCCAGGAAAACCTGAACACAAGGAACCTGCAACTGAAATGGTAAAAGATATGCGTGAGCACAAAAAGTACTCAGTAGGTGAGCCCCACAACAAAACCCAAAACACTGCCAGTAAATAAAGAATCTACATATTCCAGGTTTGAACTACAATGTATAAATGTAAGCTCTCAAAAAGTTTCACTTGAAAAATAAAACACAAGACATTTCCTTATTGTTTTCCAAAAATTGGATTCCTTTCATTAGTACTAAACTCATTTAAAAAGGAATGAAGTGTTACATTTTCAAATCTTACACAAAGAGAATAAAATATTTTCATTTGAAAACTTTTTTCCCTAAAATTTAACAGTATAAGCTGTGAAAGATGATTGTAAGTAAACAAGTAGGGAAAATCAAGTGCAAGTAAAAGTAAACCAGAAGTTATAAGCAATAACCATGGGTGATCCAAAACATCCCTAGAAAACACCTGGATGTACGCGGGTTCAGACTACCTGCCGACATGGTACTCCACAGTCAATAACCAACTAGCCGCCCTAACAGCCAACCAGTGGCACGCCCCACAAGGCCTTACCTACCAAGGGGGGACTAACCCGTCTAATCTGGGTTAGACTGCAACCGTCACTCGATTCTATAAAGGACTCCCAGGAACCCACGGTGGTTTTAATAACACTGTGAAAGTGGGAGACCCTCGCACGCGTGACTCATCTCACTGCACTTTCCAACCCCTTACACGGACATCGCTACACGACAACCCTCGAAGGGAAGTCCCCATATAGGGATTCCCTCATAAGTACGTATGTATATATATATGTATAATCAATTCACATTTAATAAAGTTCCAATCAGGACGTCATATCATTTAGATTTTGACCATTTAATACTAAATCATTTCTAAAGGGATATGACACACGCCATTTCATTGAAAACCAGAAACACGCTTAGAACATTATTTAAGAAACTCAAATCAGAATATTAAACCTGAAACACATTGGTATCACATGTAGAATCATTTTCCAATATCCAAACGCACCCCACTTTTATCAAGATCCAAACGGGCCTTTAATCACTTTTTTAAGGAACACCATTTCTCAAATTAAATCCAAACTTTTGTTCAAGCGACAAAGGAAATCATTTTTTTATCAACCAAGAACCACACATTATGTTTCCAAAATCAAGTTTAATGTTCATACGATCATTTTCTCTAATCCATGTTCTAAGAAACACCTTTTCCATTAACAATACATCTACTAATATACACACGCCAAAAAAATTTCAAAACAAAATCCAACATGACTTTCATTGTTCATGAAGAACCATTTAGCAATACTACCATGGAAGCACACAATTGAATCGAAGAAAAAAACATTCAATGAAACACTAGAATTAAACAGCTTGCATTATCAGCAGATCACCACACTATAATCACTACTCAATATTACTTTTAAATTTATTGAAATTCAATAAAAAGGCAAGGAATAAATAAATTCTTAATTTAAAGGCAAGTGAAAAGGGAGACCTACCTCGAATCGGAACGAAAAACGACACGGCACAAAACTCCCGTTACGTAATGGTCGCACCGTATTGCGCCGTCAAACAGGTCCTAAAATAAAATAACATTAAACAGGTTCAACATTAATAATAACATAATGGTAATATTAATAATAATAATAATATAATAATAATAATAGCATAATCATAACAATAATGACAATAACATAAAAATAATAATAAAAATAATAACTTAATAATTTTAACATCATAACAATAATAATAATATTAACGTAGTAATAATAATAACAACATAATAATAATAATAATAATAATATATTAATAATAATAATAATAATAATAATAAAATAATAAAATAATAATAATAATAATAGAATAATATTTACATAATAATAATAATAACAGTAATATAATCACAATAATAATTATATAATAATATTAAAGATATTAACATATTAAAAATAATAATGCTAACGTAATAATAAAAACTCAAATATAATAATAATATAATAACAAAATAAAATAAAACACGCCTGACTTACAGGGGTGTAGGGAGATTCGACAGAGAGTTCCCGCGGAGGTCGGGATCGGCACGACGGGGCGAGGCCGGCGGTCGGGAGGAGGTGTGGTGGCCGGAGCGGAGCGATAGGGCGGAGCCGAGTGCCGCGTGGAGGCAGGGTGCGGGAGCATGATGGGGGTGCGGCGAGGGAGGACGCCGGCTGGTTCCAGGAGGGGAGGGTGCGGGCCGGTAGGTGGGGGTAGCCGGAGGTGCGGCCAGCGGTCTGAAAACGGCGAGGCCGGGGCGCCGGTGAGGTGGCGGTCGGAATGGGAGCTGGTCAACGCGATGGAAGGGGGGGTCTGGGTCGTCGGGGGTGTTCGTCGGAGGAAGATGAAACAAGGGGAGAGGGAGCGGGTCGTCGGCCTGTTCGTCGGAGGAGGTCGGGACAGGGGGGAGAGGGAGCCGGGACGGCAGACTGTTCGCCGGAGGAGGCCGGGACAGTGGGAGAGGGATCTGGGATGGCGGAGGAAGCCATGCAGGGGCCGGGACGCCGGCGGCAGGGAGCAGGGAGGGCGGCATAGTGGTCGTTGCAACCAGCCGCGGGCGGTGGAGGGTGTCGGGGCGATAGGTCGGCGAGGCGGAGTGAGGTGGGGTGGCGGTTCTGCTGGAGGAGGGTGCGCTGGCGACGGGGTCGGAGGGAGGTGGCTGGGAGAGGGGAGCTCGTAGGAGGGGAGCACGCAGGAGGAGTCGGGTGCGGGGAGCGTGTAGGAGGGGAGCGCGCAGGATCCGGGGGCCGCGTGGCGGCGTGCCTGGGGTTGAGCGGGAGACGGACGGCAGCAGCTGGAGGGGAGCAGGAGGCGGCGCCGGCCGGCCGAACCAGCAGGGGGGGAAGAAAAAAAACGGGGGAGAGAGAGAGGGGTGGTGGCTGCGGGAGAGAAGAGAGGGGTAGGGTTAGGGTTAAGTTAATATATATATATATAATAAAAATAATAATAATAATAATAACAACATGAATAATGATAATAATAATATTCATAATAATAATAATAAGAAAAATAGTAATATGTTAGAATATGTAAATAAATAAACTCAATATTAATAATAATAATAATAAAAAAAAAATAATAGAATGAAAACATAAAATTCTCAAATTTAAACATCGGGCGAACATGTAGTCACTCGGGCCAACCACACGGTCATCGCTAACGATGCGATGACCACACACTGGCGCAAAACCCTACAACACAAGTACACATTGAAAATTTCAGACCGAGACCAAGAAAAGAGTAGAATAAGGGCATCTGCGGTCAGGGTGTGACAATTCTCCCCACCACATACACTTTCTGCCCCCAGAAAGTCACCAAGCCAAAAATCGGTCACGATTCAAGTCCATTCCCCAACAGAACTAAAGGAACCAAAGAGAACTGAGGATATCAGAATGACCTTACTTTACACAGGTCACACCCGACCGATTCAAGTGAAAACTAAAGTCCAAGGTTGAGGGGAGAACACGAAGGGGTTCTCCCCACCAAAAGAACTTAACTTGTTTGAAAATTTTAACACTCCAAACATACTACCACAAGGAGGCGGGTTCAGTGCGGAAACTCATATCCAATCCAAACAGACTCTTATAACACAGTTAAAACAACACCTCCATCGAAATGTTGAACCCTAGACTGGAATCAACAAACTTCAACACCAGGGAGAACCAACAGAAAAGACTTAACCAAAAATTGAATCGTAAATTCGACCTATTGAAATCCACGAAACATAACCACATCCGACAAACATAACTAAAACTAGGTAAACCCACATAAGGGCCAAACACACTTTTAGGAAGGACACACAATTCGAAATATTACGTCCACACGACAAGCCTTCTTGGATTTTCATAGAACAAGTCCATCATAACTTCATGGAAAAACAACGCATTTACAACGCTGTTGAAACTTTAATAGCTGGAAAACAAATATTAAATGGTTTTTAATTGCTCCACCGTCAATACAGAAGACAGAACCTGGACCAAGGCTTCACAACCCCGGGAACTCCTGACTGTGCGCGAGCTTCACCCCGAGACCTGTGGCTGGGGCTCTGATGGTTGAAGCATCTCCTGCCTCACAGTCAGGTACTGACACTATCCAATCACAGCATCCTCATCAAGCGACGCTTCCTACAAAACTTCTCCAGATGACCCAGACAACCGCATCGATGACACGTCTTCGAAGGGTTGCGAAAAGACGGCTTTAAATGCCCAAAACGACCACACTGATAGCATACCATCGAACGACCTGATGAACTGGAAGCTGGGACCAAAGAGGATAACTCCTTAGGAACATGTATCTCTTGCGCCTTTTCCTCACCAGAGGGGGAACTCTTACGAACAATAGGGGAAACTGAAGTATTAACCACCCGCACACTAGAAACCAACTCAGCCAAGAATGCTTCCACTACCAGCTTCTCGAAACAAAGGTCTTTAGAAGGGAGGACTCACTCCTTGATCTCTGGACGAAGACCCATAGTGAAAAGAGAGTCCTTCATGAGTTCATGCGACACCACCTCTGTTGAAAAGGAAATCAGTTCCTTAAAATGGTCAACATATGCCTTCACCGTCTGTTGGCCTTGTTGAATATGAACAAGCTTCCTCTTTTTCTCCAGCTTCACTTCCTTAGGTACAAACCATTGGATGAAAACGATTTTAAAGAAATCCCACGTCACTCCAGTTTGCGTTGATGATGGGGTAACCATCTTCCACCGGTCCAGAGCTGGACCCTCAAACAACCCCATAATTGCATGAACCATAACATTATCAGGAGTTCCCAAAATTCTAAAGACACGCTCCACTTCCTCGAGCCATTCCACTACCTCCAACGGACCCTGATCATCATGGAGAATAGGAAAAGTCTAAGGAGGACCAAAAACTAGGCACGGCCTATCAGAATCCTTAGAGACCTTTCTGGGCCGCATTTCTTGAGCGACATATAAAACACAAAGCCAAAACCAATATCAACCAGAAGCAACCTCAATAAAAGCGCCTTCATCAAAAACAGTCAGCACAAAGACCAAACAAATACAAACACAACCCAAAATAAGATCTCCTTTTTAAAATCCACTTTTTATTTTAGAGTAATAAACCAACCTTTTTTCAAGACTACTTTCCAAAACCAATCCACTTTCAAACCAAAAACATTCCAAAACTGTTTCCCCTTTAAAACAAATTTAGAAAACAAGGTCAAGCCTTTAATTTCAAATACACACCCAGGTAATCCCATGACTCGTTGCACATGTCTTCATCCACTGTCCAACAATACTCGCACCAACACGCTTTTTCCATGAATTCTCACACATGTGAAAACGTTCATAAAGAGGAACCGAGGTTTTACCCCAAATCATTCTGAATCAACTCCAAGCAAACAACAGATTTCCAAATCAAGAGATTTCAGTTTTAAAACCAATTTCATATATTTAAAGTCCTTTAAAAGAAACCAGTCCAATTTTTTTTTCAAAATCCTTTTTCATTTTCAACAACGTACTTACACAGACCAAAACAAAAGCAGCATCTGAATTTGCATCAACCACTAGAGTGAGGGACTATTAGTCACGCTCAACCTGGCGACATGGTAGTGGGCCATGTCCCAAGTCAGTGTCGACCACTAGGAGGAATTCAAACCGTGTACTCAGACTCCACATGGGTCACTAATCCATGTGAAATCACGATGTAACGTCAGCTTGTCTCCGTTGTCATATTTCAATCCAAGACAAACCAGAAAGAGACAAGGACACAATTTCCGGAATACCCCTGGAGACTCGAGGTGTGGAACGGGAGAGGGTTCATGACGTCCTTCCCGTACCTACCTCTCGAGTCCCGACAGTACTAATCTCCACCTACCAGACAACCAATATAACAAGAACCTCCTTTGATACCATTTTTTCATGAACCATCCCAGGTCGACCCTGAACCGGTCACCCAAGCCGGTTCGCGGCAAGTCCCAAGGGGCATTCCCGATCCCCCCGGGATGGAAACGAGTACCGGGCATTCAAAGTTTCAATCATTGTGAACGATTTCAGCCCAAGATAAAAACAGGATCAAAATAAAGAACATAAACTAAACAAAAAGACAAACACTAATGATATAAACAAAACTACACCACGACATACCTCCACGTGACCTCGCGGGTCACCACTCAACAATAACCAACTTCGCTCCCTCACTGAGCGACTCAAGCCAGGAAAACCCGAACACAAGGAACCTACAACTAAAATGGTAAAAGACGGGCGTGAGCACAAAAAGAACACAGTAGGTGAGCCCCACAACAAATCCCAAAACACAGCCAGTAAATAAAGAATCTACATATTCCAGGTTTGAACTACAATGTATAAAAGTAAGCTCTCATAAAGTTTCACTTGATAAATAAAACACAAGACATTTCCTTATTCTTTTCCAAAAATTGGATTCCTTTAATTAGTTCTAAACTCATTTAAAAAGGAAAGAAGTGTTGCATTTTCAAATCTTACACAAAGAGAATAAAGTGTTTTCATTTGAAAACTTTTTTTCCTAAAATTAAACAGTATAAGCTGTGAAAGATGATTGTATGTAAACAAGTAGGGGAAAACAAGTGCATGTAAAAGTAAACCAGAAGTTATAAGCAATAACCATGGGCGATCCTAAAAATCCCTAGAAAACCCCTGGACGTACTCGGGTTCAGACTACCTACTGACATGGTACTCCACAGTCAATAACCAACTGGCTGCCCTAACAGCCAACCAGTGGCACGCCCCACAAGGCCTTACCTACCAAGGGGGACTAACCCGTCTAATCGGGGTTAGCCAGCAACTGTCACTCGATTCTCTAAAGGACACCCAGGAACCCACGATGGTTTTAATAACACTGTGTAAGTGGGAGACCCTCGCACGCGTGACTCATCTCACCACACTTTCCAACCCCTTACACGGACATCGCTACACGACAACCCTCAAAGGGAAGTCCCCCGGTAGGGATTCCCTCATAAGTACGTATATATATATATATATATATTTATAATCACTTCACATTTAATAAAGTGCCAACCGGGCCATCATATCATTTACAATTATGACCATTTAATACTAAAGAATTTCTAAAGGGATATGACACACGCCATTTCATTGAAAACCAGAAACACACTTAGAACATTATTTAAGAAACTCAAATCACAATATTAAACCTGAAACACATTGGTATCACAAGTAAAATCATTTTCCAATATCCAAACGCACCCCACTTTTAGCAAGAGCCAAACGGTCCTTTAATAACTTTTTGAAGGAACACCATTTCTCAAATGAAATCCAAACTTTTGTTCACGCGACAAAGGAAAACATTTTTTATCAACCATGAACCACACATTAAGTTTCCAAAATCATGTTTAAAGGTCATACAATCATTTTCTCTAATCTAGGTTCTAAGAAACAACTTTTCCATTAAAAATACATCTACTAATTTACTTATGCCAAAAACATTTCAAAACACAATTCAACATGACTTTCATTGTTCAGGAAGAACCATTTAGCAATACTACCATGGAAGCACACAATTAAATCCAAGAAAAACACTTTCAATGAAACGCTAGAATTAAACAGCTTGCATTATCAGCAGATCGCCACACTATAAAAACTACTTAGTATTACTTTTAAATTTACTTAAATTCAATAAAAAGACAAGGAATAAATAAATTCTTAATTTTAAGGTGAGTGAAAAGGGAGACCTACCTCGAATTGGAACGAAAAACGACATCGCGCAAAACTCCCGTTACGTAATGGTCACACCGTATTGCGCCGTCAAACTGGTCCTAAAACAAAAGACCATTAAACAGGTTCAACATTAATAATAACATAATGGTAATATCAATAATAATAATAATATAATAATAATAATAGCATAATCATAACAATAATGACAATAACATTACAATAATAATTAAAATAATAACATAATAATATTAACATGATAACAATAATGATAATAATAATGTAGTAATAATAATAAAAACATAATAAAAACATAATAATAATAATAATAATATAATAATAATAATATAATAATAATAATAACATAATATAATAATAATAATAATAGAATAATATTAACATAATAATAATAATAACAATAATATGATCACAATAATAATAATATAATAATATTAAAGATATTAACATATTAAAAATAATAATGCTAATGTAATAATAATAACTCAAATATAATAATAATATAATAAAAAAATAAAATAAAACACGCCTGACTTACAGGGGCACAGGGAGATTCGGCGGAGAGGTCTGGCGGAGGTCGGGTTCGGCACGGCGGGGCGAGGCCGTCGGTCGAGAGGAGGTGTGGCGGACGAAGAGGAGCGACAGGGCGGAGCCGAGTGCCGCGTGGAGGCAGGGTGCGGGAGTAGGACGGGGGTACGTCGAGGGAGGACGCCGGCTGGTTTCAGGAGGGGAGGGTGCAGGCCGGCAGCCGGGGGTATCTGGAGGTGCGACCGGTGGTCTGAAAACGGCGAGGCCGGGGCGCCGGCGAGGCGGCGACCGGAATGAGAGCCGGTCAACGCGGTGGAAGGGGGGTGCGGGTTGTCGGGGCTATTCGCCGGAGGAGGCCGGAACTGGGGGAGAGGGAGCGGGTCGCCGGGATGTTCGCCGGAGGAGGCCGGGACACGGGCGAGAGGGAGCCGGGACGGCGGACTGTTCGCCGGAGGAGGCCGGGACATGGGGAGAGGGAGCCGGGATGACAGAGGGAGCCTTGTAGAGGTCGGGATGCCGGCTGCAGGTTGTAGGGAGGGAGGCGCGGTGGTCGGTGTGGCAAGAAGCGGGCGGTGGAGGGCGTCGGGGTGACAGTTTGGCGAGGTGGAGGGAGGTGGTGCGGCGGTTCGGCAGGAGGAGGGTGCGCCGGCGACGGTGTCGGAGGGAGGTGGCTGGGAGAGGGGAGCTTACAGGAGGGGAGCGCGCAAGAGGAGCCGGGTGCGGGGAGCGCGTAGGAGGGGAGCGCATAGGATCCGGGCAGCGGCGGCTGGAGGGGAGCAGGAGGCGGTGCGGGCCGGCCGAACCAGCAGGGGGGGAAGGAAAAAAACGGGGGAGAGAGAGAGCGGGGGTGGCGGCTGCGGGAGAGAAGAGAGGGGTAGGGTTAGGGTTAAGTTAATATATATATATATATATAATAATAATAATAATAATAATAACAAATATATAATAATAATAATAAAAATAACAATAATAATACTAATAATGATAATAATAATAATGTTAATGATAATAATAATAATAATAAAAATAATTCTAATAAATTTATAATAATAATAATAATAATAATAACAATAATAATAATCATACTTTATAATATTAATAATATTAATAATAATAATAATTACAACATGAATAATGATAATAATAATATTCATAATAATAATAATAATAATAATAATAATATGTTAGAATAAGTAAATAAATAAACTCAATATTAATAATAATAATAATAATACTGATAATAATGAAATAAATAATAGAATGACAACCTAATATTATCAAATTTAAACGTCGGGCGAACACGTAGTCACCCAGGCCAACCACACGGTCACCGCTAACGATGCGATGACCGCGCACTGGCGCGAAACACTTCAACACAAGTACACATTGAAAATTTCAGACCGAGACCAAGAAAAGAGTAGAATAAGGGCATATGTGGTCGGGGTGTGACAGCTGCAGTAGTGAATGCCTTGAAGTGCTAGAGGCACTATCTGTTGGGAGAATGGTTTACAGTGTTAACCGACCATAAGAGTTTAAAGTACATCTTCTCACAATGGGATCTTAATCTCCGGCAGCGAAGATGTGTTGAATATCTCCAGTGTTTTGACATTGAGTTGGTGTACATGTTAGGAAAGGGAAACAATGTTGCTGATGCTCTGAGTAGGAAGGTTCAGAATCATATGGTTCAGGATTCCAGCACTGAGTGGAGGTGATGGCTTTGTTTGCAGAAATTCACCTGGAGGTGCAGGAGGAGAGTGGTCAGGTCACTCTTTCATCCTTAGAGATGGAGTTGACACTTTTATGTTGAGTTAAGGAAGGTCATCTTGATGATACTGAGTGTTTTATCAAGAAGTGAAAGCTTAAAAGTGGGGAGATACCTTTTGGATGGGTCGTCTTTGTGGATGGTGTTGTTCATGTTCGTGATCGTGTGGTTGTGCCAAATTGTGTGAGGGAAGAGTTGATGTGTGAGTTACATGCATCAAAGAGGGCAGTGCATCTTGGTTTGACCAAGATGTACCGTGATATCCGAAGGCAGTTTTGGTGGCCTAGAATGAAGAAATAAGTTGCGGGCTTTGTGGCACGGTGCCTTACCTGTCAGTAGGTGAAGGCCGAGCATCAATGCCCAGGTGTTTTTTTGAACCCCTTTCCCATTCCAGATTAGAAGTGGAATGATGTAACAATGGATTTGGTCGTGGGCTTTCCAAGGATGTCGTACGAGAATGATTCAATCTGGGTTGTTGTGGATAGGTTAACAAAAGTGACTCATTTCTTACCGATTCAGGAGACCTTTATAGTCGACCAATTTGGTGAGCTGTATGTTGAGGAAATAGAGAGTTTTCATGGTGTTCTGCAAACCATAGTTTCGGACTGAGATCAATGATTCACATCATGTTTCTAGAAAGGGTTGCCGAAGGTGCTGGGTATGCATGTGTTTTTGATTATGTATTTCAACCTACAGATGGATGGGCAATGGGAACGTACAATCCAAGTGTTGGAAGACATGTTAAGAGCGTGTGTCTTCGACATTGGTGGTTCATAGGATAGGCACCTATTGTTAGGTGAGTTTTCCTAAAACAACAGTTTTCAGACAACGATTGTGATGGCACCATTTGAAGCACTATATGGGAGGCCATGTAGATCTCCGTTGTGTTGGCTAGAGGCCAGTGAATCTGAGTTGATGGGACCAAGTCTCGTGAAGGAGTCTTTAGAGAGAGTTAATACGATCAGGATGCGAATGGATATGACTCAGAGTAGGTAGAAGTCATATGCATATTGGAGGTGTAGACCTCATGAGATTGGGGTGGGTGATAAAGTGTTCCTTCGGTTGTCACCAAGGTTTGGTAACAGTCAGATATGAAAGCAGGGTAAGTTGGTGCCCATGTATGTGGTATATGTTGAGATTTTGGAGTGGATCAGACCAGTGGCTTACCGATTATCTCTTCCACAGTTGTATGGTGGGATGCATGATGTGTTTCCTGTGTCGCAGCTTCGAATGTATCATCCTGACCCATATCACAAGGTTGATGTTGAGGATGTGGAGCTTGTGGATGATGTCTCCTTTGAGGAGCATCTGATCCGTGTGGTGGATCTCAGTGTAAAGGTCATATGAGGAAAGGTTGTGACATTAGTTCGAGTACTATGGAAGCATGGGAATGTTAAGAAATAAACATGGGAGAAGAAATCATATATACGAGCTTAGTGGCCCGAACTCTTCTCAGTGGATCAATGCGTCTTGGGAACTCGGCTCGAGGACGATCCATTATAAGGTGGTGAGGTTGTAAGACACCTGTTTTTGGAAAGGTATGTTTTTGTTGTTTTTTGGGTTGAACCCTTTTTTTGGAGCTTCAAAATGTTTCCTGAATGTGTGACAGGATTTGGGGGTATTTCGGGGGATTGGGGCATAGAAGAAAGGAAATCTGGGAAAGACATGCCAGGGCGCACGGCCTGCGGATGACTAGGTAAATCTTGCGGCCTGCCCAGGCTAAACCGTGCGACACTTCCTCCTTCGGACAGAAGCCTCTGCACGGTTTGCGCACAATATTACAAACTGTGCGGCTAAATCATGCGACCCCTCCTCCTCCGGATAGTGGCATGCGCTTGGTTTGCGTACGATTTGGCAAACCGTGCGGACAAACCCTACAACCGCTTAAAGTAGGGAAAAATTACAAGTTCTCCACTCCAGGCTTTAAAACCCCACTCGAGATATCCTCTAATTTCATCCATCTCCACCCTAGTCACGAACCATATTTCCCAAAGGCTCCAAAAGACCGATCTCCTTTGATTCTATGGTGTTTTTGGTGCCGTTGGTTGACGATCGAAGCTCCAGGTAAGGCTAATCCCATCTTTGCTTCTCTTTTTTGTTTTAGGGTTTGTATCTTCTCTCCCTCTCGTTCCAAATATATAAATCCCTTACTTTTGGGTGAGTTTTAGGTTAAAAATCCAAAGGTTGGTTGGATTGAGGTCTAAGGACTCGATTGAGAGTGTTTTCCACCGCAGTTTTGAGGTAGGTAGTCTACAACTAATATCCCATAGTTATTTGGGTATTTGTGCATGTTTAGTTGTGTTCTTTCATTCCTTTGGTTATGTTTAGGTTAACATTGGGATGTTTGGTATTAATGATGTTTAAAATGGAAAATGGGAACCCTCACAATCCCTATGGGATGTGTTGGGATAGACTTGACCTAATTGGGGAAATCCATGGGATGAGCTTAATTTTCCCGGATTTCAGGATAGATATTAAAAAAGTGACCTAGTTGTAATGAATTTTAGAGCCCTTGATAAATATGTTGGCATGATTGGTTGAACATGAAATAGAAGTTAGGTCATGCACCTAGACTTGGCAATAACCTTAGGGTTAAAGTGGAATGGGTTAAATGGATGATTTATGGAAATGATGAATAGGTTAGATGGGTTAATGTGTAAACTGATTAAAGACCATAATGGGAGAGATTATGGGTTTAATGTTGAATGATTAGTGAGATAGGCATAACAAATGGGAATTGGGTGAATCGTTAAATGATGTGAAATGGTAATGTGTTAATGGGTTAAGGCATGATATGGATTCCCATGTGGGTTATTGTGAATAGTGTTTTCCAAAGGGAAATGGTTTGGATGGTCGATTGTTACATATATATAAAAATGTTCACATGGATTTGTAGAGTGTTGTATGACCTGAGGATCTACGCCCACAGGTCGAGTGAAGACTGAATTTCTAAACTCCACCCTAAATGCACGGGTTAGGAAAGAGGACTGGGGGTCTATTATCCTAACGGTTGCATCTACCCAGAATGAGGCTTCATGGTGAGGTTATGGTTTCTATTAGGGTTTAGTCCTTGTGAGATAGGATAACGATGTGTATACCCTATTTCATGTGATTGTTTGCCTTAGACCCATGTAACATAATGTGTGTGATTAACCCATGGAAATGTAATGAAATGGTAAATGGTGATAATGGGTGTGTAATGAATGGTAATGGAAATGGAAATGGCTTGGATCTAAAGTGGTTAATGGTACCTTAAATAATTGTTGGAAATTATCATTCATATTTCTTTTTCATACACTACCTATTCATACTGGATGTTTTGTAGACACCGTTGGTGGTGGCCTACTCAGTTGTACTCACACCCTGCTCGGGTCGTCGTTGGGTACCTGAGCAGACTTCATGTTTGCTGGTTAGGATAAGGGAAATGGTACTTACAAGATAGTGAGTGTACATGGGTACCATTTGGTGGAGGATTTAGACTTGGACTTAGAACTACTTTGGGGGTTTTGACCGTTGTCTTTATTTTGGGGTTTTTGTTCACTCTTTCACTTGTAGTATGATATGGCATATTTATTGTTGGAAATGATTGTTATACCTGCTCTATGGTTATTGGTTATTGTTTCCGCTACTTGTTTTAATTCTTTTGTGGCTTACTCCGATAAAAAGGGGGTATAGTATCCCCAGTTGACTTCATAGACAACTGCTGCTAGTTGGCAGTCTTTGGAATATGGGGAGGCGCACTTATGGTCATGTAACCACCCGGCTCAGAGCATCGTTTTAGTGGCTTCTATGTCGGGGATGTTACATTTGTTGTACTCCTAATCCTTATTAGAGAATTCAACATGTTAAACCATCTATTTAGGGGGATCATCTTCTTTCATAGAAGCATGAAGGGATCTTGTCACTATTGTTATTTCTAAATCAGACTAGTCTCTGCATTTCCCAGCATTTTTGGGATTTGGGGTAATGTATCCCTTCATATCCACCATTGGTTTTTTCCATTTTTGAGCACTTGATTTGAGGCACTCTTGCTCAATTATATCCGTTGGGTCTTTGTCTCCATGAAGAGAGTCATCAAAGAGGTCTCCTTTCGCCTTGTCCCTTGTGTCAGGAGAATCAAGCCTACGTTTTTTGTCCTCCTCCATGGAAACCATGACACTGTTTATAATAGTGATAGAAAGACCAGCATCCATAGATCCTTACAACTTGCTCTCAAGTGGATGGCCATCTTAATTCACATCACTCGTTGGCTCCCCACCAGATCTAGATGGTCCAGTAGTTTAATTTGTTCTATCAAGTCCATGAATTTTTTACTTCACAATCAAGGTTGTTTTCATGACCTCAGAATCGTCATTTTTCTGGACACATACATTTTGGGCATGTCCATGATTAGAGAAAAGGTTACAAAAGTCCGGAATACATTCCCACACAACCTACTGAGGGAAGCCATAATATCCATTTTGGAACCAAATGTGAGATTTAAGGTCCTTAGATACATCAATTTCATCACAAATTCTAGAAACAAAGCACCGTGAGAGAGATTTTATAGAATATAGATCCTTGGAAAACAGCACCATTATAAGAAAGTATTATTTTCCCTATATATATTAATTTATAACTACATATTTTAATATTTTTATTTTTCAATGATTCATTGAAGGTTGTGATACTCGTAGTATGAGTTAATGGATTAATATATCTTAAAGATCATGTTCCAAGATAGATATGAGAATAATGAGTTTTTTGGTAGTCTATTTGGGTTGTCTAATTCAACAACTATATTTATAGATCATATGAATAGAGGTTTAAATTAATATTTTGAAATGTATGTAGTCGTGTTTATTTATTATATATTATTGTATAAAAAATTCATTAGTATCATGGATTATTTTATGGATTTGTTTTTCAAAATATGAAAAAATGAACATTATGAAAAATTTATTAAGTGTAAATTTTGTTTGCATCTATTTTTCCCTCTGGATGATTGTTTCTAATGATAGTATATTTTTCCATAATAAATTAAATGTTCATAAATATTTTTGAATCCAAAATTATTTAATATGGAATCGTAGTTTTAATTTATTAATATGTTTGTATAGGTGGTTTAGTTAAATGTTTTCTTAGATATCTATCTAAATATATAAATTAACATGAAAAGAAGTTAAAATCCTATTCAAAATTGAATGTGATGAATATTTAAAGGAAATAAATTTATTATTTTTGAATGATATATTTTTTAGATATTCCCCCCAAAACTAGGAAATGTTTCATCTATAGTGTTGCATCATTAAAAAAGACACGGTTTTTTCCTCATGCATAATGGTCTAGTAATGGCTTATGTTCCTCAAAAAATAAAAACCCCATGAGTAATATAATACTAATGTTGATCTAGAATTTTATACTGTGTTTTTTATTTTATAATTTTGATGATTAATTCTTAAGGGCTAAAGTGTTAAATTTACACTAATTATAAAATTTTTATTGATACATTCACATATAAATCTTGGAACATTAAACTACGGATAGTTCTAAATCTAATTAATGATTTTGATTTCACAATTGAATATTATTCTAAAAAAATAATCTAATTTATTATCTATATTAAAAAAGTAATTCTACATTAATCATGATACATGTAGATCATGGCCCATTGGTTAATTATGTGATGATGTTTTTCCTAGATTTTGTGGATTTATGAACATCTTCCATTTTTTATTAGGTATCATTACAATTTCCACCCATATATAAAACTAAGACAATTAAAATCTAGACATATTTTTTATAGGAAAATGTATATTATTTTTAGAAGGATAATTTAAAATTGTTTATTATTTATGAATAAGTTGATATAAGGATTTTGAAAAGATCATGTATGATTTGTGGTTCCCAGTTGATGAAAACATTGTCGATTGTGGCTTATAATTCCCCATTTTTTGTCCACTCTGGAAGGAAATATATGAATAGAGACCTTCAAGATTTATTTTACTAGTATGCAATGAAAAGAGATACTCCATACCATACCATGAAATTATTTATTTCGCAACTAGTCAATGATGAATGATAATTACCAAAGGGGATGCCTTGTTTTTTTACTTCTAATGTGGAAATAGAAAAATATAACCATTGACTTCAGGGTGGGATTTAAAGGGACCATAAAATTTAAAAATGTGATTTGGGTTAATTTTTATAATATAACTAATTCTGATTAATTTCATCCCATTATAGGTAATATTTATTTTGAACCGATTTATCTATATTTCCTATGAAGATAGTAAGGTTATATGGTGTTTGTATCTCAACTGTATATGACCATGATGTTATTTTAAACTCTAATTTTTGAAAGGAAATCAATAATCATTGGGTGATGAATTAAATTTCAATATATAATTTCTTCCTCAATCTGATGGATAGTACGAGAATGTGATTAAAACCACAAAAGAAATTAATAATTATTTTTTAATTTATTAATTGGAGTTTCCCAACCTATTGTATATACAATTATGTTATGTTCACTTATAATTTTTTTAATGGACAATAGAAGTCATTAAATGATCATTTAAATTTCAGTATAGCATTTCCTCATCAATTATATGGATAGTATGAAAATAAATTTATGACCAAAAAAGAAAATGTTTGTTTTTTTAAAATATATTATAAGTTATGTTGGGTAAAAAACATTAATATTGTGTTTTTTAATTTATTATTAGTTATCATATAATATATTGATCATAACCTTTGATGCATTAAAATGAATATGGTGTCAGACAATGGAATTTTAGGATGATGATGGAGAAAGGATTTTGATGAGTCTATATTTGTTATACAAATTTTTTTAACGGTATATATTATTCAGCATCCAATGAATATAACTTTGAAATAATAGAAATTTTATTTAGATAACTAGAGGAATGATCATTATTTTGTGGTAAGTGATCATGTATTTATTTATGTATCACTATAGAAATGTGTAAAGTATTTTGTTAAAATTTGAAGATATATATGTGATTAATTTTTACATATTAAATCATAAATAACATTTTTTATGTTTACTTTTTATTGGAATTTATTATGATCTTATCCCAGGTACGTAATAGTTCTCTTATCTCGATTTTATAAAAATATGTGTCGGATTCATCTATTGATTTGATCATGATGTTGTTTAGTTAAGAGATAAAATTTACTCTTAAGAATTTACATTTTAAATTTTTGACCATAGAGTGAATGGTTTTTGGAATAAGGTGACTAACTATATTAAGGTCTTGTGAACAAATTGTATGTTAAAGAAGCATCCTATGAATATGAAAATGCATTAAGGGAAATATTTTTCCGATATTTATAATAAGTGAATAAAATTTAAAAGATCATGTTTCCAAAAAGTCTGTAGAATTTAGCAAAAAAATTTAATTTAAGATAACTAATTTTAATATATCCATTAATTAGATTTAATATAGTTATTTAATTAAAATAATATTTTATTATATTCATTCAAAAATGATATTGGTTTATTTTATACAAATATTAGATTTTGTACATTGTATAGTTCTATATATAATTTTTATTTTGTTATTATAAAATTTTTATTTCCCCAAATAAATTTTATTTTTGAATTCATCCCTGAACATTTACTCTAAGATGAAATTTTTATATTTTCTTAAAATATAGTTTTTTTTGGGTAATACATAAAAAATCATATGACCATTATTTAATTTAATTGAAATATCCCCCATAATATTTTTAAATTAATACAATATTAATATATTTATCATTTATTAAGAAATAATGTAATGAAAAATTGAAAAATTAATAATATACATGATGATGGTATAAAAATAATATTAAAATTAAAAATGTGTTATTTAGATACCAATTTGTTGTTTTTATTTTTAGGATATATATAATGTGATGTTTTTCAACATTTATAGACTGCATATATTAATATGGATTCCATATTTGGAACCAGAAATTTTTGATTGTTTTATAGAATTAGTTAATTTTTATATAATGAATAGTAAACCCAAAAAAAAACTCAACATGGTAAAAGTGTAAATCATGATAACATATGTTAAAAATAAGTATCAAGGAAAAAAATAAAAATTAATATTATTATATCGGGGTGTTTATAGACTTATGAAATTATTGTTGAAAATTATTTTTTATTGATCACTTGACCATGATTATGACCTATGTAATATTTTAAGAAACGAAGTAGAAAAATATCATCATCATATTTTTCAACAAATATTATGTGTATTTAATGCGAAAAAATGTTATGAGTGATTATTAATAATTATTATTTTTAAATCAAATTCTTCTCATAATAGTATTTCATTATAATTTGTAATTATTATATAATAAATTTATATATTTAAGAAATACTGATGTAGTATTTATTTAATAAAATTGAAAATAAAATAAATTATTTTACCCTTATTAAAAGTGGTATAATTGGATTAAATTGTTGTATTAAAAATTTATATTTTATTATTAGATATTTTTGGTTTTCATAGCTTTATATTTTAACTTGTTATCCACCTTCATGTTTTTGAGAAAATTTTTATGGTTTGTATCAAATTTGGTTTTAGTTATATTTTATAATTCATAATGTTTTATAAAATGAATTTAAATTCCTAAAAATATTTTCCCATCCAATTTAATGGGATATACTTTTTAATATTAATTTTGGTTAACTAAAAGTATATTTTTATATTTATTATTTTTTCATTTCCCCTAATGTGTGAAGTCATTAACACCGATCAAATTGTCAATAAGGGGTCACAAGGATTAAAATAATAATATAGGATTGAAAAAGTCACCAATGAATTTATAGTTTTTATTGGAAAACAAAATTTTTAATCATATATATATTATATTGCATTATTATAACATTATAACCTTTTAATAATAATTTTTTTTACATGAATTCAATATTTTAAAAAATTACATTAGTGCCCCTACCTTCACATATAAAAGTGAACCTAATGTCCTATTTATTACAAAATAAAAAGAATTTTTGATAATCCAAGAGCTATATAAATAACTTTTTTATATAACTCCCCATATCCTATAGGGATTTTATTGATCCTAAAAGGAACCAAACAATTTAATTAGTGTCAATCATAAGTGTTTTTCTGAAGAAGAGAATTATTTCATAACAAAGATGTTTCATATTTATTAAGCATCCTTTAAATATTATTCAATGTTCATTAGATAAAAACACCTCAATATTACCGATAATAAAAAAAAATTATGTTTATTTCAGGACCAATATCCATCTTATATTCCATCAAATGAGAATAAACACTATTTTTCATGTGTATGGTAGACTATCACCTCACGAACCAATGTAATTCATTTTCCATCACAAAATATCACTACATGATATAATGATATAATTAATATAAATATATATATAATAATTCAATATATTTAATTTTTAAGAATTATTGAATCGACTTTTTTTTCTCGATTCACTGAAATATGATAGTATTGTTCTTGTGCGCATGTTGACTATGACCTCCTTCAAGAAATTTGATTTGTTCCATCTCACCAAAATAAATAAAATATATATATAATTTTACATTATTTATAAATATTTTATTAATGTTATTATTATCAATTTTTGATACTTAAATAAAAAGAAACCAACATACTATAATGATCCTTGATAAATTTAAACGCTACAAAGGCGTATATACAACCTATCTCCTCCATCATTGTAAATTTTTAAACATAATTAAATATTACATTTAAAAGGAATTTTTTTATATATTAGATTTAATTATTTAATGATTATTATTCCTTATATGGTTTATTAATTTAATTTTTATCCATAGTCTAACAAGTGACATCATTTTAGACATGAAAATGGAATATCACCATCATAACCGGCATAATACATATTGATTAAATAATTCATAATAACATTGAAATAGAAGGAAATATTAACATGAATAATTTCATAAAAAAGTAATTAATTAAAATATTTTTATAATTTAGGGATATTAAAAAATCAAGTGATTATTTGACTATATGTAAGTCACCCTATTTCAAAAATGCTATTTATAATTTTCATTCGAACAAATTTTTTGGCATGTATTATTTTTTATTGATGTACTTATATAGAGATAAAATAATTATAATGTAAATTTATTTTACATTTTATCTTTATTTAGATGTTTTCTAAACATAATATTTTTATATATTTTATTTTTGATGTTTTTACATTCTATAGGAAAGTCAAAATCAATTATATATTTTAACATATATCGTGAGAACAATTTTTTCAACCACCATAATCGTTATGTTATATTTTAATCCATTTATAATATTTTATGGTTTTCACTAACAAAAAACATCATAACATATGTTCTTTTAATTTTCAATAAGTTATTTAAAACGGACAAAATAATTAAACATCAGGAAAGGTTTTCATATGCGTGAATAAAATATTTATGTGAGTGTAATTTTAGAAATTGAATTATTGTATGTGGTATGATTATGTAATGGTTATTTAAAAATATTGTGTTGGTAATTATTTATATTATAAACCATGGATGGGTGGCTTCTATATAAACCATCGGTATGCCATTCCATTATTAAATAAGGGAGATAATGTCTGTGAGAGCAATGTGATGTATTTATTATAGAAGGCGACTATATTGGTTATTATTTTTTAATAGTGATATTGAATATAAATTCCCAAGATATTGTACATATTATCATTCAATTATATGGGTTATTATATAAATCTTATCATTTCTCAAGTTATGTCAATTATTTTATTCTTAATAGGAATTTTATGTTACTTCCTAATAGAAGAGATTATAACTTTGTAAAAAATATTTCATGTGTATATCATGACTAAAATGAAACCTTTATGAGTTTGATTAATATTTCAATATATCATATGAAATGTTTTTTTTTAAAATATCTGATAAGTAATATTGATTTACTAATTGATAAAAATTTTAGTTATCACATAGGGTTTTCATCTAAATTTATTATTTTAATAATTATTCATGAACAAAAATGTTTTTTTATTCTATATATTATATCACTATATATGTTCTTCCACAACTGTTTTTTATATTTTTTCAACGAGTTTAAGGATTGGTATAAAAAAAGTGATAGTGAATTTTCATAAATATTAATCATTCAAAGAAAACATATTTCATTTTAAATTCATTATATTGTGTAAAAAATGGATACTCTGTAAAACCTTCCACCATTTATTTTATGATATTGTTATATAAGAGTTATAACAAAATCCTATTAACCTATAACCCAAAAATAGTATCATGAATGTACGATTGTGTACTAATGTCAAAGTATTGAATTTATGTTAGATTTAACGCTAGTTAATTATTATCTTAAGTTGTTAAAAATGACTATAAATATTCATTGGATAATTGTAATAATATTTATGAAAAATAAATTTTGGAAAACATAGATATGTGTGAAAATAAATTTATATATTTTATGGGAAAATAGTGTTGGTTTTCATTAAAAATTATATTCTCATATATCGAGTACATATTGACAGGAAAATTAATAAAAACATGTAATATTCCAAAATAACTATAGGATCAGAATATTATTGAGATTATTGAGTGGTAGCTCTATAGATTTCATAATTAGAAACATAATCAAGAATAATCAAAGTTAACAATGAGATTCTATTATAAAACTTATAACTCATATTTGATTTTTCTCAAAATCACTATGTTATATTTATTACAAAATTAAAATATATATTAATTATATACCAAATAAATTATATATTTATTATATTATATATGCTATCATATATAACATCAACGTTGATTTATGAATAATTTCATATTAAAAACATATATTATATGTGTTTATTGTGTTTTATTACATGAAAATTTCTTTTCAGATGTCATGAGTATTTTATTTTTATCATGTGTTAAATATCACTATATGGTTAATAATTATCTTAAATTAATATATATATATATATATATATTAATTCTTAATGTATAGAGACGTAAAATATAATTACACCTCTCAAAGAGATGGCACATCATACATATGTGTGATCATTTTTTTCACATTTTGATAAATTAAAAAAATATATGTATAAAATAATTCACCTTTATAGAATAATTATTATTTCATCCATATCTCATATATTTGTTAAATATATCCCTATATCCATATGTTCATACTATAAATGGTAGATGAGTCAAATCACACCATGGAGGTGGTAGTCCACACATATGCATGAGGGAAATTATAATTTTATAATGGATGGGAATGAATAAAGTTAAATATGATATTATTATTATATAATAATAGTTATATAAATTAATTCTTATATAAATAATAAATTAATCACAATTACTATTAATGAATTAATACGATTGAATATTAATTATATCGCTATGTGGAGGTGGAAGTACACACAAAGGCACGATCGATACTTTCACAACCCATTTAATAAGATATATGGTTTATTTATGTGTACCGATAATTATAATTTCATTTATATATTTATTATGGTGATTCTATTTTTTTATGATAAAACCATCGAAGTGGTTATCATTGAAGTAGAATAAATTGAAATTGTCTAGTTGGATGATTACCTGAAATTTGGAATGTCTCAATTAGATACTTCTTCAAGGACCATTCAATTTTTCTATTATGTGAAAAATAATATCTAAATAATGGATAAAATATATGAGAATTTAAATTTGTTATATTTTCTTAGAGTTTGGTATCTCAATATATAATAAATAGTACATATGATGGATGTCCATTTATCTGTATATGAGAGTGAAAACTTGTAATTTCTTATTATGTTAAAATATAATAATCTCATACTCATGAAATTTAAAACTTATTGTATTGTGGTTTTATGTTGTGATAATATAATGTCAAAATATAGGCATTAAATAGGATTTATACATGTTTATTTAGAAATCATTATATTATCTCTTAGTTTAACTCCCCTGGTAAACCCATTTAACCTTAACTATGGTTGAAACGTTTTTACTGGTATAACATTTTATTATAAAAAATGAATATGTATGCATAATATATATTTTCAATTTTTTTTAAAATATTTATTCTATTATATAAATTTCAATTTGAACACGTGAAGAATGGTATTTAAAATTAATCCTGCAAAACATTTTGAGAAGTAGTTTTGTAATTAAAATTTTTTCATAATAAGAAATTTATTACACCAAAATACGACATAAAAATAATCCAAATGACCTAAATTCTATTAGTAAAATTTTAAATTATCTAAGTAGAAATTTCAATACAATTTAAAAAAATATAACAATGTAAAATGGTTAAATAATAATGTGGTTTTCTTTAAAAATTAGACATCCCCAATATTCAATAAAAATTCAAACCTTTCTGAAAATTATCAAAATTTCAATCTAAAAATATTTTGACATTCTTATTTAAATAAATAATAATTTTTTTATAAACATTATAATGGTTTCAAATATTAATTATATTATTTGTTCATAAATAATTAATTTAAAAAAAATGAATCATTGATTCATAAAACGACATGACTAAAAAAGTGTACATATTTATCAATATATTTATTTAATTTAAAGAAATTAAATATATTATTGAAAATGTTGTTATTTATTCTCATTACCAAACTTTTATGTCTTGGATGTAATGTTATTCTATATTATGGTTTATTTGGACTCGAGTTTTATTCTATCATAATCCAACGAAGAAGATAAATTTATTTGAAGATAAATATAACATAAAATAATTTGGACATACATTATACCAAAATTTAATTGATTTTCACCAAAACCATCTATCAATTTGATTAAAATTAATGCGCATATAATTGTTTCATTATATACTCAGGTTCCTATGTAACATTTTAAACTATTAGATTCCTCCAGAGAACATTATGCAAACAATTAGTCTTGTTCTATTTCACTTTATCTCCATTACATAGGATTCATCATAATTATTATTTATAGAAAATATCATTCTCAAATGATATAGACTCATCTTTAAGTACTTTTAATTGATTAGATTTGTATTTACTTCGTAAATATTCCTATAACACATCATTGAAATGACTTGGGTTTAATAGATGCACCATGTGATAATCTAACAATTATTCTAAATCAATAATCTCAAAGGTGGCACTCTAAATAAATCTCGGATTTACCATAATTTTAAATATTCTTAAATTCCTTCATGGAGAAACTATTTATTATTTCTTCTATCCCACATAAAATTCCTTTTTTCACCATTAATTTTCAGTATAACATATCTATTGACACTAAGCTTCCTTGATGTTATGTTGAATGAATTTGAATTTCTCTATCATTTAACTAACTTGATAATGTCCCAATAGACTTATTTATGAGCCATATTACAAATTTCATAATGTTAAATAAATCCTTCAATACTGGGATTCAAATATAGTCTTTTGATTACTGATGTGAAAGCTAGTATTTAAGAAAAAAATAACTAGTTGAAGGGGATGATTCCAACTAACATTGAAATACACATAGATATATTTGAGAAAAATATTTAGGGTTCGAATGGATCTATTAGAGTTAAAATATTATGATGTATGATTAGAAGTATGAAAACTAAAAATTATATCCACAACATTCTGATAATTTCTACAAAACATGGTGGTAAACCTAATATCCAGATATGAAACAATGTAATGAGGTACTTCATTTGAATTTACCAATTAATTCATTTATATTATTTTAATTTTACCATGGCATGAATCTTCTATAATAGTAATAATGGGTGTTGGATTCAAAATTCAATCAACTACAACCAAAATAGAATTATGTCATTTAGATTTTTTGTGGAGTCCAGTCATAATATATTGGGTAAGGTATTTCAATTTTAATTCATCTATGGGTAATAGTTGTACAAACACTTTATAAATGTATTTCATTTCCGTAATGGGATTAAATTTTGATAACCAGGACAAAAAGAATTCAATATATCCCTTCATTTCCCCACCAGATAAACCATTTCAAATATATATACATATTCATACTTCTATGGTAAATTTAGAATATTGAACTATGATCTTCATATAATAGATCCTTATTCAATCCTTTTATTTATTGGTCACATACATGGTTTCTGAATCATATCATTCTTTAACAATTAAGGTTGAATTCAATTACATTTATCACCTTCTTCTTCAATACTATATCATATTTTTATACTTCCATTACCCTAACATGGATTTATTCTTGTATGCAAATTTTTTCTAGATAAGATATATCCCCATTATTAAATATTTCAATATATAGGATTATTAAATTCAAATTTTTTTCTTCATTTTGTTATTCTTATTACTGGTTTGATTTCTTGATCTATTTGGATCATATAATTGGATAGCATTTTCACTTTACCAATGTGTAAATATATTTATCTTTAATAATAATTAATAAAATCAATCCATTTTATCTAATTAATATTAAAATATTTCTATTAAATATATATTTTATTCCATTGTTATTATTATATATCCCATAACATTATCTACAAATGTAATTCCTCTATTTAATAAATGAAAAATTTACCAGATATATATCGAATTCCTGAGTTGGGTAATTTATCTAATTAACCATTAAATATTGTGATGCATAATTTATCACTCTTTTATTCTATATATTGACACACCCCATTCCCCTCCATGATGAATCACTAAAGATAAGAAAACATTCTATTATATATTTTAGTGTAAGAATATGTATGTTGACAAAAATTATATTATGTTCCTTGAAATTTTAATTTTATTCATCTCTTTAATGGGACTAATCTTCATTCCATGTTTAAATTTTCTGTGTATTTGAGATTCATGAAATATTATTCACAAATAATTTACAATATTAAGAAAAATTAATAAAATATTTGTTCTAAATCCCAGTGGATAGTTCGATTTGAATTCAATAACTTCCATCTTTGGAGGATCAGCCAATATACCCTCACATGAGATTATATAACCCAAAATTAAAATATTTCATATCCAAATACTCTATATGATAAATTCTACACACAAATTCTCATTTCTTATGTTTTATTGCACAATATAAATGTTTTCTATATACTCTTCCATTGACATCAAATATAAAATTATTTAATTTATAAATACTTCAAAAAATTAATTAAGGTAATATCCCAAGACTCTATTACATAAATTAATTTAGATATAGGTGGGATTAATAATTCGAAATGGAATGACTATAAATTCATAGTGTCCAAAAATTATATAGATCAATATCTTCTGTATGTATTCACTTTTGTCCTTAAACTAAAAGTATCCATATGAAATATCCGACATGGAAAATCATTTTTCTCCTCGAATTTATTTTAAAAAATCATTATTATAGGTATGGTGATATATAGTATTTATTTTAATCTTTCTATGTCCTTGATTTTCAACATATAGTCAGATTGATCCATATTTCTTCATAAAAAAGAATATGTTAACCCCAATGTGTTTTACATGGACAATTGAATCCTTTATCAAGATCTTGTTAAAGTTTCTTCTTCAATTTCTACAACTCAAACAACACAGTTCTGACATCTAGGACCCAGTTTACTCCAAATAACCAAACCTAGTTCACTTTATAAAATCAATAACACACCATTTTATTGGGGGGGGGGGTGGATAATAGTGAGGGTGTAGGGTGTGTCCTAGGGGATAATATGACATCATGATGCAGTGAATAAGGGTGGATAATTAGATGGATAAAATTTTTTTGTATGGTAATATATAATATGGAAGTAGAATCAAGCATTACCATCGAAGCAATAAATATTAATGAAAAGGCATAAGTGGTATCATATACATAATGATGATTCAATTTCCTGACCCTACAAAATGGAAATCATGCATAAATGGTATCATGAATGAAGTATAGAGTCGAATATATTAAATAATAAAAAATGTAAAACTATCTACACATCACTATAACTAGACCATTCATATATTATAAAACTCATATCCTAAAACATGAATTTAAGGTTTCTAAATTTTCATTATACCCCTTTTCCATAGCTACAATCACATTGTCTAACTGGGCAACAATGGCAACCCAAAAAGAGATTCAAATAAATAATAGCCATAGAACACCATCAAGTATGTGAATGTAAAATGATATGCGTGGAGTTATATAAAAGTACAGTTGTGCAAAAATAAATGAAAAAGACCTACTTGAGACTCAACTGTTGATGTCTCTAAACAGGTGATCATTTAATTAAATATTACTCATATTATAAAAATTATTATATATATAATGCATCACTATTACTCAAAAATAAATAATAATAATAATAGAAGATAATAGGTGTAACCATGAAATCTTTGACATCATGGGTCAATTCAAATCATTGTCATATCACATGCATTCTTGATAAAAGGGGTCTAATTGTTATCCATGTCCTACACCTAAATAATTACATAGTAAAAAAGTCAAACCGAGTACATGGATATTGTCTAGAGTATTTCTATTCTATGAATTATTGTGCCTAGTGGGTTGAATCCATTGTTTTGTGTTCAAAAATTAAATGAGATTAATCCATGGAGTGAAACGAATGCATTATAATATTTGAAAAATATTTAGTCGATTCGTCAGTACAACTTTGATGCATTCACATAATATGACAATGAATTGATTTTGTTGTGGTTATTTCAAATGAAAATAGGATCAAAAAATCAGAACAATGTTCTCATAGTTATAATTTTATTCCCATGGGAATGAAATTCTAGACTGAGTTTGACCATTCCTATAAAGATGTAGAGGTCCATGTGCATACGGTAACTTATACTTTATTCATTTATATAAAAATATCATAATTGGACATGTACTACTCATTCAAAATACAATTTCAATTTGTTTATTCCATTACTTATCATTATACAAAAAAGAAGTATTTATCACATGAAACCATATATAAATTCAATTCTAGTTTATAAAGGCCTAGTGATTATCATATAAATTTGAACATTCAATAAAATTCAGGTAATTAGTTATTAATTGTGATGCTACACATACCATATAAACTTTCATGTCAAACACGCTTTAATGGTGTCTCAGATGAACCCATATTGGGTCTCCAAATCATTAAATATTCAAATTACCATTATTGGGTGGCCTACATTGAGGTATCAACCATCAATGAAATCAAGAGGTGTCATTAGGTTCATAACTTGTTATTTAATAGGTTGAATTTAATGAATATGAATGTACATTGAAATTTTGGATGAAACTGTTGTGTGATCAATGAGAATAATTTAAAGATGACGAGTCTTTAATGAATAAATCAATGGCCACCTAACTTATTCCTATGGTATATTTCTATTATAGAATTGGCCCTCATAATTGTCTGGATCAGTTAAAAAGGGTAGAAGAAACAAATTCATTGAAGACAGGGCTTATAAGAATTCATTAAAATATCATCATTCGTAGAAATACAAATTTATAATGGAGCATAAAGAATATATCACATACTCCGAGGAGAAAAATGAGATGAATGGATCTTGGTTACGTAGTAAAAAAGGCAAATTATCATTGAACCAAAGTGTATTCCATGGGAGGAGAAGCTCTTAATGAAGAAAATGAGGAGGTATTGTTTATTGGAGATATAAATAAAAATCATTTGTGATGGATTTTAAATATGTAATGAAAAAATAGACCTTTAAACATTTAAAATTATGTAACATGGGTTGGATGCATGATTATAAATATAGTGATCCAACCATGGATGGATTGCTGTCAAGGGAGTGGACTCACATGGTTTATGTGCATGGTTTTGGAAACCATTATAAAAATGTTCCATTTGGGTCTGATAAAAACATTAACTATTTTTCAAATTCTTGTGTCATGGGTTGTATAGTTTGGGATTATCTTGTGGCCCAAATCTATGCATTGAACACCCAAACACAATTAGTCGAAACTATCATGACATGGATACACATTTCTTAATAACTGATTAACCCATCCACTTATTAAATAAGTCCATGTTTCGTACTCCAATGAATACATGGAATCCCTAGTATCCTCCATGAATTTGTTAAGAACATCTAATACTATTATTCAAAGGAATAAAATCTGAAAATAAAAAGATCCATACTTCCCATTAAAATAACATTCCCCCTGAGTTACCACTCCATTGGTGGTACAATATCTTATGTGAATAACTCAAGCCACTAAGCACGTACGTTAGCCTCCTTCTCCTAATTCACCTTTGGAAACTGTGATAATTCAATAAAATCAACATCAAATGGGTTTATAGGCCTCATATATCCTTCGTGAACCAATAAATGATTTGAATTGAATACTTCAAAAAATCATCAACATCATATGATACAATAACATTAGGATAAATAGATTGAGACTGGTTAGTATAGTAATGGTTATGCTGTGAAATGTGATTGACATAGACCATGGAATTTTTCCTCAGAGGTAATATAAATATATTGGATACTATCACAATACTATCAAGAATATTATAAAGTCCAAAAAAATTATTTGATAGATTCCCTTGATGCCATAAATGTGTATTCATATATCTAGGTAATAATCGATAAAAACATGATCCCCAACCTCAAACTCATCAGGTCATCAATGGGGGGTGTTATATAAATTATCTCTATACTAATAAATGGACATCGTCTTTCTGATTAGCTAAAACTGAATTGATGTCTCCTACATGAGAAATACATAATATCACTTCCTCCCCTACCTCTAGTTTTCATAATGGTGAACGACCTAGAATACTATAAAAGGCCTCTTAAAAAGACATGTATATTGTTTTTAGAACTAAATTATTGTAACAAAAATTGATAATGTCTATATTTGTCTCCCCAGAACCTCAAAAATCAATAATTCATGCTATTATAATTTAATCCAACACCTATATAGTTCATTTTTATAGTCAATTAGTTTGTGGGTGTAATGTTATACCTAGAATCACTTGGATAGTGCACCTCCTTCGCTTACTAACACATGGAAGACATAGTGAAAATACCCACAATCATACATTACATCACAGTTCACCAATATTGATTGTTCATATGATGATGCATCATAGAGATACCTAGATTCACTAACACGATGTATCATAAAATTAATGCATCATTTCCTTACTCAGGAATGTAATAACGATTATTCAACTATTTCTAATCATTATGTAATCTCCAAAGATAAACCAATCTAGAGGAAAGTCCTCACAACAAATTCATTCTTGTAGAAAACAAATTAGGGACATATAAATACCCACCCTTCACCCTATATAAAAGTAAATATGTATCTAATAAATCAATAATAAATGTATTCTTGTGAATATATTTATCCTACACATGTATCTCAAAAAATGGTCCATAGTTTTCCATCCATATCTCGCTTCAATAATGTCGTGTGCTAGAGTTTTATTTCTCAGAACATCATATACTAAATTTCCCTTTCAATGCGTATAAGAAATATTAATTTAAAAGAAAAAAACGTATTCAATCTATATTTAACGTTTTAGATTCAATTAAAACTATGTAGAGATATATTTTTGGCTCTTTTGGTCTATAAACCTAACAATGTCCTCTCCATTAAGGTAGTGTCTCATGAAATGCAAATAAAGAATTTCCTCTGTAATCATGAGGTCAAGTGTCCTGTAATTATGCTCCTCATGAATCTACTATTGAGAGTTGTACTCAATAACACGATCCTCCTACATTAGTACTACAATGTTCCCATTTCCTTATGGATAAAAT
Organism: Viscum album; assembly: GCA_963277665.1. Lineage (NCBI taxonomy): Eukaryota > Viridiplantae > Streptophyta > Magnoliopsida > Santalales > Viscaceae > Viscum > Viscum album. Next base: position 1,138,633,694 of record OY728166.1, read on the forward strand.
AACATCGTAAATCATCTTCTAAGATTGGGAAGAATCAGAAATAATAACAATAAAGGATTCCAAAGGTATAAATAAAGAACTCATCCTCTTTGTGTGATCTGTGTTGAGGTTTGTACAACAATTGATGACAGTATTTGTCATTAGGGACATTGGTTTTTATTTATTATGTTGAATTTAATTTATATGTAATTAAGGTGCTACAAACATAAAAACCGACATCATCATGAATAAGAAAATTATTTTGGGGGTTAATTCGATGGAGTATTCATCGACCACATACATTATGTCTATAGTAGATTCCTCATCCAATATCGACAATTAGATTGGATTATATTGAAAAAAATAGAAGAAATTATTGACATGCTAAAAAATGGCATATGATCATTCAACAAATGGAATAAATATTTTTATATGAATAATTAAAGGATTCAAATGCATAAAAGACCTACCAAGAGGAACCTAATGAGTTGTAAAAATCAATATTCTAAGGTAATATGGAGAAGACAAAACTAAAAATCTATGGATTCTAAGGGAGTAGGATCTCTCATCATGGACGAAAAGGTTGTTTCATTTGCTGGATAATTATTAAATTAAAAGGGATGAGGGACTTATAATTTGTATGGGTAAAAGATAAAAATTTCTAGTTTAAATGATGGATACATGTTTTGTCCAAATGGTTGAAAAAACCATGGTTCAATTATTCTGGTATTACTATCCAAGGTGGATACTCACATAATACATGAAAAATTGTTAGGAAACAATGGGTAAACCAATAAATTTCAATCTATTAAAAAATTAAACTCTTTTGCGATGTCATGAATCATAGGCTTTTTAGTTAGGGAAAACCATAAAACCATCTACTATGCATTAATCAACCTTCATTAATATTACAATCATTGCATATTAGGTGGTATTGTTTCTACTAACCACACAAAAAATTGTTTCCTCCAGCAATTGTTGTTCTCGGATCCAAAAAATACCTGGACACCATCATTTATTTTGTGAATTAATTGGTCACTTGTATTAGAGTTAATACAAGTTGAAAACTATAATATAATGTATACCTTACTTATAGAAAATCAAGTTCTTACTAAAACTATATAAAATGTCTTTAAAATTTATTAAGAACAATATACACATTCTATTGAATTTTATTTCATGCTTTGTAGGATTAAATGTTATCTTTTACCTAATAACATCAACAAACTCCCGCATAAGATTCGCATCTTGGAGGATATCGTTTTCCCATCTAGCTAAAAATCATTCTGATTTTGAATATGAATTAAAACCTATATAATAGATGTAATCTATATCAGATCTTCATATTTATCATCCCACATATAATTTATTATAGGTTGGTTGATAATATCAAAAAGTACTTACATTCCATATAAATTTATGTCTTATTTATGTAATTAAATCCAATCTATATATATATATATATATATGTTATTGGAATATCCATCTAAAGGTGTAATAAATAGATTTATAGGAATAAAATTATCAAAATCATGAATTAGAGAAGATTCGTCTACCTGAGATTTGATCATCTTACCACTAAGTGATTTCACTACTCATTCAAGATTATATACGTTTTATGGTATTTTCATAATATTAGGAAAATATTAAGACAAAAAAGAGATGGTAGATTCAAAAACAAATAAGATATTAATTGTTCTATAATAAAGGTTTTTTAATCCATTCATCCCATCATTATCATAACCCACATTAATAATAGTGATTGTGTGTGATTCCCTTTTACCTATATGATTAATAGGTGATTGAATTCATTCATTATAATAAAATAATTTATATTATCATCGTATAACATAATTATCATTCATATTACTTTTGATTCATTGAAGTGTTCATGATGCATTTAGTTGTTTTTTAGTCTATCAACAGAGAACTTCTTCTTCATGTCACAATGATATTTGATTTCCTACTGACATTCATTTCCACACACAAAACATTTACCATTACCATGAAGAAAATTTCCTTCAGGTTTCCATACAAATTGTTTTTCATAAATAAACATTATTCTTCCCCTAAAAGATTCTATTAAACAGAATTCCCATGATATACATATTTATTTTCATATCAAATCCACGATATTTATTATTAATTATAATATTATTATCCACCATGATATAAAATTTATCTATTTCTTCGAAGCTATAGAAGTCCCTACTAGATACGTCTATTCATATTCTTAACTTCAATCCATCGTTGAATAAAAAATAATAATATTTAGGTTTTATGAAAATATTTGTACCATACCTATTAACATTTTTCAATTAATTTTCATAGGTACTATCATATCATCATCCTTATTCCTCATCTAAATAATTTTGTTAAATATTTTTAGATAAATACTATTAGGTATTTACTATTGAAAATTCAACTATTATACTAATCCCACTCAATAAATACAATTTCTTAATATTATGATTGTAATAAGATCTGACCATTTATATTATTCGAATTTGAGATGATAAACATATAAAATTATATAAAAATGTTCTAAAAATTTAGGAATTTAAAATATCATTTCAATGAAACTGATCCATTTTCCATAACCTATCACGTCATATAACTTGAAAACAGAAGATGGTTGTTTCCTCACGAAGGAATAAAAAAACAATGTTCCCACATTATATTATTTATAAAATATTCATTATTTATGGTATGAAAAATCTACATAACACTAAAAATGATAAATTTCATTCAATATCTCAAAAATATTTGTTAATGAGGTGGATAGTAATTGTATATTTCATCACATTACAAATAAAATCAAATTTTTGCGGAAGATAAATTGAATAAAAATAAAAAACACAGTGTGAGAATAAAATTTATAGTGGGAACCCACATAATCTATAAGAATAATTTATATGATATCTAAATTATGAAAATATTTCTAAAATTTATGATGACATAAGTTCAACCTTAATTATTCATATTATTAATAAATTCCAATCTGTCATAATGGTTAAAAATGAATTTGTGGGTCAACCCAAGCATATATTTTATGAGAGTATCAATGCATGTTAATAGTAATGGAACACTATCCATTTATAAAAAGGATGTTTAGAATATACTTGAAAAACCTTTTCAGGGTTTCTTCCTAGGGATTTATCTTTTCTCAAACCATTTTAACAAGTAATATCTAGGAAAAAAAATTTAGACAACTACAATGATTTCATAAACATAACATATGTTTTTTTCCTATACAAAGGATTATCTAATAGGTTCTCACTACATTTTTCTCATCCATGTTTTAAAATATATATAGAACATTATCTAATATAACAGTACTGACACATACTTTCCAAAAATATATACTATATCTTAATATATGAATATTAATTTCCTATATTATGATTTATTCAAATATAATTTAGGTTTACCATTTTTTATTTTTGGATATATAAAAAATATATTTAAATAATAAATACATAATATCTCACTATTTTCATCATAAATATAACCCTTATTATATTTTTAACACTTAAAACCATTATTTATGACTAAGGGGATGGATATATAAGAATACATGATCTCATATTCTCAATAAGGGTAAGAAAGGGATATATTCGGGTTCTATTTAGAATTTCACTTGCAAAAGATGTGAGAATGTGTTCATAACATTTTCACACAATTATTAGAATATCGTATATTATAATCTTCAATGTTGGCATAAATAATGGTATTTATAGGACAAGGTCTATAATGTAATCATAGAACATAATCCAGTAATGATTGTCATTGTAATAAGACAAAATATTTTTTGAAATAATTAATCATAGAATGTCATTTCCATCATCATGGATCACTACCAATACTATCAAAGTGTGTTGGGTTCCTTGTATGATCCATCATATCCTCAGTCACGGTTCACTCCAAACACTATCATACTGTACATATTACCTTACTAATCTAGGATTACTCCACATTCCAATACTTATTATAATATTAGATATCTATATTTACTCAATGAATTGGAGGGATATAAAATAATAGGCCCACACATAAAATAATCATAGTCCATTTATACATCATAAAAAATATCATAAATAATTCATTATATATCATATCTCCTCCAAAAGAAATGGGTTTCCTAAAAAATTAAACAATTCAACATAACATACTCATGGAAAATAATTAAGATTCATAAATATCTCATTAATATATTAAAAGACTATATCATGTAATAATATGTATGGTGTACAAGGATCATATCACTATTAATGAATATCTAACATTAATTAGTGTTTTTATAAATTAAAAATTCATTAAAATATATATTTGAATATTTCTTGACAAAAACCCTCATTAAATTAGAAACTTATTATATGAAATTTAAAATATTCTTAAATATTAAGGAAGCATTTTATTTCAAACAATACTGAATAAATTTATATGCATCTTAAAATCATTTATCATCCATTGTTATAGTATATTCAACTCATTCCATATAGATGACTACGATGATTCAATTCATATTATCAATATAAACATAAAAGGTATTACTTTAAAAAGGATGAGAATATTTTTCTGAAAATATTTTGAATAATTACATACAAGGTAAAAAAGGTAAACAAATAACATGAGTATTGTAAAAATATTCTTAAAAAGAATATATAAAACGTGGATGTGAATAAAAAGTGATTTTTCTATTTAAAAAATTTATTTTTTCCTACTTAATACATAATGATATTGAATGAAAATAAAACATTTAATATCAATAAATAATTATGTGTGAAGTGAACTAATCATGATCATGTGGGGTATATCATGAAACATCCTTATTGGGAAATTATTCTTAAATAATCCTTATATAAAATTCTATTTTAGCATAAAACTCTTACCCAATTTTCTAAATTATTAAAAATTTGAACTATCAAAATATAAAATAATTATAAATTAATAATAAATATATTATAGATTCCGGTGAAAATATTTAATATCATATATGATCTACCTATAATATCTCAAAACCCAATTATTAATAATTCTATATCAAATCATCTTTTCGATTTGTTAACAATGTAGTTTTACATTAGAATATCGGTGTGGTAGTTTGGGTCCTTGTAGATTGATCAAGGTTACATCATCTCCAGAATTTAAATCACTCAATAAATATTATATATATTCATTGTATATATTTATATATTCATCAATATATTATACATATATAAATATTAATTATATTGTTTATGGATATGGTAGGCCATACAAACCTAGAAATACTGCTTCTATTTTTTGATTGATAGAATAATATAATGTCAAATAATAATTCACCATTAATAATTATTTATTATAATATATATATAATTCTTATTTATTAAATATATCATTCTGACCATCCATTTAAATATAAATGGGAAAACTAATCGCATCAATTTGTGGTTGTGGTTATCCACACATATACATGAGGGACCTTATCATTTTCAAATGGGTTGGATGAAGAAATGGATGGTATTATATTACTATTCCTAATGAATAATTATATTATAAAAATCATATATAAACATTAAATGAAATATAATAACCATTCATGAAATAATGGGGATTGAACATTAATTTTATTTCTACTTGTATGTGTTATCCGACATGTACACATAAGAAATAAATCCACTTCAAATTTCATATAATGGATTGTGAATATTTCTAGATTAAGATTTATAATATTGTTTAAGAATATTTTTTATATTGATTTCATTGTATTTATATTAATAAAAAAATAATATAGGATGTATCTAAATAAATAAATATAAACAAGTAGGGTATAATAATTACCTCTTCTTTGGTAGACCCCATTATATTCATTTGAAATGAAATTAGTTTTGGTATTTTAAGAAGATCAACATCTCTAATTCATGGGTAGGTATGTTTATTAAATATTTTATACTATTATTATTGATATATATGAATTATGGTTGCGTAAATAAAGGTTAACATGGGTGTCCCATTATAATTGGTGGAGGGGAAACACATGTAGTTTTATTAAAAGATTAAAATATAATAATGTCATTATCATGAAAAAATATACCAAATTGATAGAGGTTTGATGTTATTATAGGATATTGTCTAAATATGAACATAATATATGAATTCGAAATGTTTAATTTAAAATAATTCCCATACCTCTTAGTTTAACCCTCAATCCAGATAAACATGTTTTAACCATAACTCCAATGGAGGAGGTTTTTAATGTTTTCACAATTTATTATGAAAAACTGAAAGTGGAGACATTAAAAATGATTGAATTATATTTTAAAATAAGTAATAATTATTAAGAGATTCAATTTATATATTTGGGAGAGTTTAACTAAAAATTTATGCAACAAAAGACCATGAGAATTAGTTTATCTATAAAAATAGATATTATATAATATTTAACTATTTCTATAAAACAATCTATCATAAATGTTTTTAAAATAAGGTCAATTAGATTATTAATATTATTAAAAATATATTTTTATTTTAAAATAAATTTTTTATAAAATTAATTTGTAAATTCTACAAACAAAAAGTAAATATCTTAATAAAAGTCTATTATTTCAGTATTTAACGAAAAACCGATTTTCCTAAAATATCTCAAAATTTCAATATAATATGATATTTACATGATTACATTATAAATTTACGTCATTATATTTATATTTCCGAAAAATATCTAAAATTAATTATATAATTGGTTAATATAATGAAAAAAATTCATATTTGAGGAAAATATACATTTGAATCATATAAATAAATTATTAAAATTTAGTAGTTGTTTATCAATATATTTTCTAATTATAAAAAAATATATATTCTTCAAAATGTTTTTATTCTGATAAATAAATATAATTTAAGAGATTGGTTTTAATGGTATACCATATTATGGTACATTTGGACTATATTTCTTTTTGTATCATAATATATCAAAGAAGTAAAATTTATTTGAAGAGAAATATATCATAGAATATCAAGGTATTATAGTAATAGAAATGAAATTTATAAAAAAACTAAAATTATAATATAATTAAATCATTCTTCAACAAAAAACATTACATATTTTCATCATCACCATAACTCATTGATCACATTAATAAATCATATTCCATGGTTTTATTTGATAGATAATGCTTTTATGAAAATTATATATTTACGAACAAAGAATATATTTTTTTCAGAGAATACGTTATTTTTAGTGTCTATTTTTAATTATATGATCATTTATTAATTTACTTGTAAACATCAATAAGTCCAAATACACTTCAAATATCACATTAGAAACTACATTATTTTCTTAATATCATGATAAGATTCACAAACATGTTCTTTTTTAAGAAGCTAATCTTATTTTCTTTAGTATAAATATTATCAAAATTAACTCTTGTATCCATTTCATATATGGGTTTTATGACATGAAATAAATATTATAAACAAAACATTTTATTTTTTTAAAATATTCATGTGTTAGTTGCTGAGATCACATCCGTATTATTTATAAATAAATCATGGATAAACTCTATTATACATGGAAAAAATCATTATAGTAATTTCAACATTTCAATTATGACATACATTTATTTAGTTATGAAAAAATATTTATTTTATTTTATTATACATAACAACTCTCCACTAAAAAAATCTCATTTCACATGATCTAATGAGTTAAATATTCACATAAATTATTTACATCTCTTCAAGAATAATCATTTCCATTATATTTATTAATATAATACCACATAACTGCATTATTTAATGAAAAACTATAAATATTAGTAAGCATAAATTTTTTATTAACACATTTATATTTAGAATATTTTTAAATTATACATTTAGTATTGTATACCCTTCAAAATTGTAAAATTTAATATTATAAAACATATAATTGACATTGAATATCGACTATGATTTTCTATCCTATTACTAAATTATATTTAATTCTATGAAATGTGAAGTAGTTTATCTACATCTGTGATCCCACTATTAGATTTTAATGGATAATTATTTCTATTTGAAAAGTGTAGTATTATATATTCTCATATTAACTAATTTACATTCTAAAATACCATATATTATAGGTTTCTTAATTTATGATACTTTATCTTTAAAAATATAGTGAATTTATTTAAGTATTACTCACTATATTCACATTTTTTGAATGCTTCCATGACTTGTTATAGAATTGATTCTTTATATAGAATAGGACGTAAGGAAAATTCTTATTTTTATAGTTAATTAACATATTTAATAATATTTAATATGTTAGACTAATGTAAATTTGGTCACATTGTGTCTTAATCCTTTGAAACAAAATGTGAATTTATTTATAATTCTTATAATTATCTTGATTCAATTATCATGCAGTATCAACATCTAGTGCTTCTATATCAGACAACATGATTATATATCATTTTCTTCCTTACTTATGATTGACTCATATGTTTATATTGCATTGTCAAAAAAATATTCAATTTAACATCTTCCTATTTGAATATTGTTCAAAATCTCATGATAATAATATTGATCTCATGTAATATATAATTGAATAGTTTATCTTTTGAGTATCATGTTTTAAAATTATTTAATAAGGATATTAATTAAATATGATCACAATAAAATTAGTATCCCTTTTAAATTATTATCCATACATATTTGGATGTAAATATCTATATAATGCTAGTATTTAGGTATATTTATCATTTTTTCATTAGGGATGATTTTTGGTTGGACAATAGAAAAAAAACCATTGTGAAGTGTTTTAGTATAAATTGTATTTTAATTTCTATGGATGCGTCCTAGCTGATGGACCATAAATTATCTTATGTGTAATATCTTAGAATGATTGATAATAAAACTTGTAGCCAGATCGATCTCCACATGGCCTCAACCACATCTCATTGTTTGCTAAAGGATTTCGTCTAGTAGTGAGAGTCTAATGGGGTATGATGGGGAGCCTATAACATCATTATAAGAGTTAAAAAGATTTATATTATATGTTGATTAGTTGGAATAAAATTCAGTATAAATATTTAATGAATATTAGTGAATGAATAATAATAATACGTGATAAAATAAGATTATGACAGACAACAAATATTAAACCATGTATATATGTCCATATGAAGATAAACTAAAAAACAATTAAACAAAAACCCTATGTTAAAATACAGTATAATGTAAATTAAAAATTCCTCAACACTCTCTGTATGAGAATATAAATATTTGGGTCAGTTATATGCTCCTAGCTCCCATATCTAGTAATACGAATAACATCAAAAACTAAATCAAATAAACCTGAACCTACAATAATGAGGTATCTTCAGGAACCATAGTACAATGAAGTCCTAAACATGCTTTGATATGGAGATAGTAGGTCACTATCAATAGTTTCAAATGACATGGTATACCTTTATAAAAAATGAAGTAGTTTGTAATTATGAAAGTAATTAAATAATTAAATAAACGTTAACAAGTATAATCATGTTCCTCAGGGACCCATGATCGACTATACCTTCTTAATCCTAAGATGTATTAACCAAAACCATGGCCATCCTCTGACTAAAAAATTTAAATAAATAATTTAACAATCCATACATTTTCATAAATTTACATTACCTCAAAATTTATTTATATTCATTGAAACATGAAAAAAACCACAATTAAACTGTATATTTATAGTGTCTTTATAAATTGGGAAACATAAACAACTAGTTCATAAATCATCAACATTGTCTCACACTTATATCATCACAACTAAATGAAGTTTTGACAAATCAGACATAATATACATCATCATGACTTGGAGAAAAACATATGAAAGGGTGATCTCAAATTCTCAGTAAGTGTAAACAATGGAAATATCAATAATAAAAAATCATAATACATAAGAAATAACATTCTGAGGTTTTATCCTATATATGAATATTCCTGATACCTTTTAATGGGATAAAAGTTAATAATATTTTGTGTAAATAATCCCAATAATCATAACATAATAAATTTTGTTCTATGGAATTCACATAAGCATATTAAATCCTATCATATTACTTGAGGCTCAATGCGAAGACCATCATAATGAGCAATATCCATTATAGAACTGGGTTTACATGTTATTTCAACCATGCACTACTGAACCAAATTTACATTCCATTCTATTAATTTCAATATCATGACATATAAATCTTTTCCAAATTCATTTGAGGGATATATAAGTCATACACAACTCATATGAAAATTATTCATACGTGTTCCACAAAATCATAAATAATTCATCATAGCATAAACCTAAAAATAAAATGGGTTTCTTAAACATCATTCTAACATAATATTATCCATATAAAATATCATCACATCCATAACACAATCAAATCATAGTAATTATATGTATTTAAACATATCAATATTTTAATATCATAATCTTATATGGAAAATAATTTTTATAAGACACTTGATATAATTTCGTGAGGAAATATAATATATTCTTAAAACACATATTATTTTCCCAAAATTCATCACAATTAAAGAAGAAAATATATTAATTGAAAATAAGAATTAAAATTCGTAGATGAAGCTCCCTGGAAATAAGGCTTTATGATGATATAAAAATATTATAATTACATATAAGTTAAATAACAATCTCCTCGTACTTTTTCCAAAAATGTCACAATGCTCTTCATATCGAATAACAACAAAGAATTATTTAATAAAAAATCAAAAAAGGTTAATATTAATTTTAATCAATTTTAGAATAATATAAAAAATATTACATACTTGAGAAACATGGATGTGAATGATAAATATAACCCAGTAAATACTTATGTACAAACAATCTTGGGTAACAATGTCATTGCCAAATTATCCCACACATTAGGTATGTCATCCTTCGTATGTATCCATACATTCTCTACAATGATTTAAACACTCTATTTAATTATTCCAAGATCATATTAATTTTTATGATGTCTTATATCAACATATTATAATCAGTTTGTTATTAACATTTCATTATCACTCGATATTCAAATATTAACTACATTATGTTGTTATAAATGTTTTGGCAGAAATGTTCAAGTTATAGTTCTTAGAATAAACATATATCATTTAAATTATGATATTATTATATTATATATCATTTTTATTCCTTAAATTCATGTATAAAATAATTTTTTAGTTAAGATCATTTAAAATGAATTTGATCACATCACGAGATGGTAGGTTGTACATACGTACAAGTGATGATATCATTTCCATAATTGTTTAATGGTATTGAAGTGGATGGTCTATACTATATAATTAAAATTTTCATATTATAATAATCATATATAGTTATCATTTCCATCATTATAACCATCAATTTAAGGTGGAGGTGAAGAACAGATTACACCATAGCGTGGAGAATGTAAGATAGCCATACGTACACATGGTTATATTAATTTTTTGAAGGATATATAGAAGGAGAAATGCGGAAGTTTCATAATGATAATACCATATCAGTAAATTAGAGTTAATTATTTTTAAATTTTTTAATGAAACAATTAATGAATAGGAACTAAATGATGATAGAATTATGAAAGAATCAGCCAAATAGATTACCTCTTCCTCGATGTTCTTCCTCTAAATAATGTTGAAGATAAATAGATTTAGTCATTGAAGATGACTAGAACCAATATAATGTAAATAGGTATGTTGACAAAGAAAATGTTAAAGGGAAAGCTGATAATGAAGGATCAATGTGAATTGAAGAGGGGAGGGAGGAGGTAGCATTTAATAGTTGAGGTGTGGGGTCTTGTGGAAATTCCATAAGAAAATTTATAATAATTTCAAAAACAACAAAAAAACATCCAAAATATCCCAGTTGTGAACATGATATGAGATATGGTTGTAATATTATCAGCAAATAAATTTTGGACAATTATTTATTTCAATTTAATCCTTATCTTTTTATTTAACTCTTAGTTATTATTTTAAATTTGTATCCAGGGAAACAAATATTTCAATATTAAAATGTTGCAGTATTTTATAATATGATGGAAAAATATACAATAAATAAATAAATAATGCATTTTATAAAATATAATAACTATTTTATACCTCTTAAAAAATTAATTTTATTAAAGTAATTTAACACAACATTAATTTGATAAAAAATCAATAGTATCAATTATTTCTCTATTTAAATTCTTTTATTTGAAAATAATATTAATATAACAATATAACTTTGAAAAAACAATTTTATTATATTCCATGGAGGTAAAAGTAATCTAAATAATTCAGTAGACATGTTAAGTATCCCAAATTATATTTATTTTAAAATATGGCTCCAAATGATCCAAAACATGACACCTACATTATTATTGTCAAGATACACTCAACAAATAAGATTTTTTTCAGTGTTTGGATCTTTTAATGGTTATTATTATTTTAATTAAAAACTATTACTTAATTTCATCAATTTAATAATTTATTCATCATTAATGTATAATATATTTGGGTAATTATTTATTTCCAAATAAAATAAAATAATTACCTTGATAAAGGACAACAATTTAGCTTTTAGATGATTATTTATAATCTAAATTATATTTAGTATAATATTTTATTAAAATGAATTTAGTTATTAAAATTTTTGTTAGAAATATTTATATTTTAATTAAATAAAATGAATTCAATAAATTAATCTCATGTAAGTTGTTTCAAATGGATACCATTTCATCCCAAGGATGATTTAGTTTTAATCACAGTTATCTAATGATATTAATATAAGTGTTAGGGAAATTTAGTAATAGTATTCTAACCCTATATTACCTGGTTTACCCATTTACCATATTAATAAAAATTACCAAAGTTACTACTCGTAATTCTCATAAATCTACTAAGATTATTTGGACCTACTAATTCCAAATATGGAGGCTATTTTTCATTATTCAGAACACATAAGTTTTAGTAATTAATTTACAAATAATCCCATTGTAAAAAATAGAGAACATGTTTTAAAAGATAAAACATTTCAAAATATTCCAATCTCTTTACATCTAAATTAACTGTAAACATATTGATAATGTTATAAATCATACAACGAGCATCCCATAGTTCTTTTGAACTCAATATTGAGTGTAGTGAAATCTATTTAGGAATTAATTTTAATTAAACAAATTATTTAATAAAAACATCTGGTTGTTACATAATACCACCCCTAAAACTAGATGTCACCATCAAAATTCATCATATGGAATCAAACATAAAAGGATATATCCTCCTCATAATATCAACATGTTCCTACATAGCTTCTTAAAATTTTTGTTTCCTCCATAATCATTATCTAATAGAGTGGTCTTGTTTCGTAGAAATTTTTTGCTACGATCCAGAATATCTCTCTATTTTTATTCATAACAAAGATCTTCCTCCAATAATAAACTGTATGATTTTAGTACAAGTGAATGATCAGGTATACACATTATTAGGAGGTATACATGGAAAATATTTTTATCATGATATTTTTTTGGTGGAATCACCAATTAGTAAGCTACCTTCCAAACATGATCTAGAAAATAAAAAGAACTTATATTCCAAGGGATCAACATTTCCTTATCCTGAAATCTCATTACTCACATCCAAGGATTTATTGGTGGAAACATATTATCAACCACTTCAAACTCCAGGTCATTCCTTCTATTGTTGGCATATCTTTTTTGATTACTCTACACTACTCTTATGTTGTTTAATATATTTGACATTTTCTGCCATTTTATCAACACAATCTGGTCCTAATATAATTATTTCCCCTTCTTCATCCCAATATGATAGAGTTATTCAATTTTTTATACAGAAGGATTTATAAGGTACCATCTGAATACTAGATTGAATGTTATTTTTGTTAGAAAATTCCACGAAAGGTTGTGGTTGTTCCTATTTACCTTTTAAATCGAGCGAGTAAGTTCTTAACATGACTTATAGAGTTTGAATTGTCCTATCCGACTGGCTGTTTATTTGAAGATTATAATCTATGATGAAACATAACATTTTATCGAAATCAGGATGAATAATTTTCCAAAACATCAAGGTAAACCTCAGATATCTATCATATATAATTTAAACAGGTACTCAGTGTATTATGACCATTTCCTTTAAATATATCCTCAAATGCTAATCAAGGGCGAAATAATATCTAAAAATAATGAAGTTTTCTGAATCCATAAGGAGACAAACTATAACCCAGATTGCATTATTTCTTTTTTATGTTTTGGGATATCTTACAAAAATGTCATTATTGATGATTTCACATTTCCATTCTTGTATGGGTAATGGTTGTAATAACTACTTATAATTATACCTATCTTCCTTTACATGCTGAAAATTCAAGCATCGATAGTCATATTTGGAAATATCCCTTGTCATTCCATCCAATGAGAAATACTATGTTAGGTCCCTGTACATATGTTTGCTTCCTTGTTGAATTGATAATTAAGAACTTTGAGAGTTATAATAAATCTCTTTCTTTAATTCTGATGTGGGTGGATTATAAACCCAATTCTTAAATCATATTATACCATCACAGTCGAGGTCAAATTCATGAAACTTTCCCACCTTATTTTGTATAACTAAATCTTCCTTCTATACCTCCTTAATCATCACATGTATAGATGGTTTAACATTAATTTGGGAAAGGTAAGATTTCCCCCTTCCATTAAATTTTTACGATCCATCCTATATAAGTAAATAATATTGGATATTTTGTGATCCTCATCATGGATAGGCTATCATGGTCTTATGTAGTCAACTCATCCTTAACATTGTTTTCTTCCCTAGGGTGGTAATTTATTGATCAGCCTTAATCATTAATGAAATACAACCATATTCTTTAACTCATTTTCATCTCCTTTTGAGTGAAATTATTCTTTACACATTAATTAATAATATGAAAATCACACCATTCAAAATAATGATAATTCATCAACATGATTAATGAAACGATTAGTAAAACTAACTCCAAATCATGTGTGAGGTAATTTTTCTTATAGATTTTCAACTATCGGGAGGAATACGATATCACTATATAACTTCCCATGATAACACATCAGATATTCTACTTGTTTGAATCACTGTATATAACAAAAATTTCTCCACGACAAGGCAATGTCACCACTAGTGAATTGCCTTACATTCTTTTCAGCTCATTGAAATTATATTCACATTCCTCTTTCTATATGAAAATAAATTATTTCTGTGTCCAAAGGATCAATGGATTAGATGATCATGAAAAATATTTCATAATACATTGATAATATCTTACCAAACTAGGAAAAATTAATATCGTAGTTACTGTTTTGAGTCTCATTCAACATTGAACCACTTATGTTTCTGAAGGATGTGTAGATATCCAATCTCTTGATTTTATGATACACAAAAATGAATCTTTCTGAATCCAATATTAACACATTGTAAATTTTTCATAATTATTCCCATTTCTCAGGGTATTTAGTAAAGTTCTCAAGTGGTCTTCATATTCTTTCATTATCTTTGAATAGAAAACAATATTTTCTATAAAGAGTTCCAAAAACTAAGAATGATAGTATCTAAGGACTATATCTATTATATCCATGAATATAATGTGAGAATTAGTAAGAAAAAAAGGCATCATTATAAATTCATAATGTCCATACATTATACGAAATACAACCTTTGGTTTATTCTCTTTCCTGACACTTAATTGATGATGTCCAGAAATAATATCAATCTAGGAAAACTGTTGATATCTACGTAGTTGGTCATATAAGACATAAATTTGGGAAAGTGGATATTTTTTCTGGATAGTTATTTTATTTTTTTACCGATAAACAAAGAAGAGTCTAATTGATCCATATTTCGTTTAAAAAATTGAATATGTACTCCCCAGTGTTACTCACTAGGATGTATGAATCCTTTATCAATATTCCCCTGTAGTTTCTTCTTTAATTCATGCAACTCAATTTGGTCCATTCGATAGGGTTTATTTGAAATAGTCAAATAACCTTGTATGATTTCTATTGAAAACCCAACTTCACTATTTAGTTGAAGACATATCAATTACTCCAGAATGAAAACATATAAATATTGTACAATTTGTGTATTATTAATTATGATTTTCTCCCAAACCTTTATAGATAGTTAAACATCATTTATATGGATTAAGAACCATAAGATGGAATAAATTTCTAATAGAAGGTTATATCATCCTTGCAGCAATATATGATCATAGATTGATTAGGAATATGAAATGTGACTTCCAAACCATGGAAATTTATATAGGATCCTTATAGATAAATCCATTCCATTCCATGAATCACATCAAATTTTACTATATGAAGGATCAAAATATTTTATGGAATCATTATCCCACAACATAAAATGGATAATAATTATAAACTTATTTTGTGACCGCTGTGCCATTAACAATTTTCATAGCTCACTCAACATCTAATTGTTTATGAAATACTTTGATACCCTTAGACAATTATTTCAATATAAAAGAGTGGGTGGATCCGAAATCAAATAATTTTTTTTTACTTTAGAGAGGATGGTAAGTGTACCTTTCAACACTTCATTATCATAATTCACATTGCCGCTAGTAATTTCATGTGACTATCATTGGGTTTTGAACATAATATATTGTGGAAATCAATCTGAAAATCAACTACCTGATGAAATTATTTTCCACTTAAAACATTTATTAGACCCTATTGGAAAATTATTCTATGTGTCTTTCCACACTTTTAGGAAAAGGGAAAACACATCATTATTTAAGTGTGGTATTTATATTTTACTTTGATATCAATTTTTCTCTTCGTATCAAACCCATAGGACTAATGGGATACTTTAATTTCCATCACAACCTTGAGATCACAACAAATTATTTCCTCGTATCTATTAAAGTCTCTTATTCTTAATTCCCTTTAGAGACATGGATTTAAGCCTCTAAATAATCGATCAGTTTTACTCTCTAGTTGAATAATAATTCTAGAAGTGTACCTTGCTTGCCTTGTAAAATTATATTCCTAGGTACTAACAGATTTATCATCCTTTTGATTTTTTATTCAGAAAACTCATTCTCCATCATAGTTCAAAGAATATGAGGAATGTACTTATTGAAAAATAATTTCTCAATCTCATACCATTATATAGACTCAATTTCAACTCTTTGCCTCTTATTCATGATAACATTCCACCATTGATCATATTCACCATCCAAATGATATACTTATATGATGAATTAATCCTGATAAGAACATTATAGAATTGAAAATATATATTCTTTGGTATCGATCCATTTTTCAAAAACCAATGGATCTGATAACGCACATATGGAAGGTGTTAATTACCTTATAATGGAAATAATATAATGTTGCTCCCTAATTTTCTAATTTGGATTAACTAAATTACTCATAGCTTGAAAATGTTTTGTGAGAATATCTACAAGATATTTCATTTCAGGTCCCATTACTTTTGGTAGCTCAGGAGTACAATAGTTACATTTCCCTTTGCATTATACATTAACATTGTTCCATTGGGTTCCAACCATTTACATAAACAAAGAAGCATAGTGTGAGAAATTGTTAACATCATGAGAAAAATATGTAATCAAGAACAAAACATCATTTTAGAATGATTTTGGTTTTATCCTAGGAAATTCATCATCTTTACTAAAATACTATAATTGTAACCTATACTTACACATTTGTTTATGGTTCTTACTAAGGCCTTCTCATCATAGTTCTCAAAGGATAAAAATAAATTGCATTTGATACTGACTATATCAAAACATACTTTAAAAAAATGATTTTAAATAAAAATTTATGTATATTCATTACAATATAAAATAATTTTATGACAGAACTGTTTAGGTAGAGTTTCTTTAGAAACTGTAAAACATAAACCACTGGTTCAAAAAACATCTTTTTGTCTTCCACTTAAATCATCATAACATGACTCAATTTTGATATATCATCCTTAATACCCTTATTGAAGACCTAGGGAAAATAAATATATTAAATTATGATATCAAATTATTAGTATGGATAAATTATGGTAATATCAATCATATCAAAATCACAATATATAAGAACATAACATTTTTAAGTTTTATGCTGCTTGTTAAAGATCATAATATAATATGAGGGGATTGAAGTTCATAATAATTAATATACGTAATCCCAAAAGTCATAAAAAAGACATGATGTTTTCTGGAATACACATAAGCATAAAAAATTATTAAATATTATTCATGGATCATATCCAAGACCTTCATTGTAGACAATGTCCATTATTGAACGTGGCTTATAAGTCATTCCAACCCTATATTACTGAAATAGATTTAAATTAAATTCTATTCATGTATATGTCATGAGATATAAATTATTACTGAAGTCATTATAGGGAGATATAGGTCCCACACAACTCTTAAGGAAATCATTCTAACGTTTTCTACAAAAACATAAATCATTCGGCTTTGCATATCGCATGAAATAAACTTGGTTTCTAAAAAACCATTCCCTTATAAAATATTCGATATAAAATAACATTAAATCATTAACACAATCCAATAATATTAAAAGTAGGGATACAAACATAACCATATTTAATGAGAATCATCCTATATTGAAATTAATTTCGATAAAATAGTTGAAATTAATTCATGAGGAAAATATCCACTCTTCTTCAAAAATGATTTCTTTTATCAAAATTCTTCATAAATTTACAATAATAGAATATGATTGAAAATAAATATCAAATCATGTAAAGTAAGCTTCATGGATATATATAATTATGAATATTTATAAATAAAATCATGTAGTACATGTAAAAAACATTCTCCTAATAATTTTTCCAAAAAAGTAAAAAATTACATCATATCGAATAACGACAAAAGATTCCTTCTATAAGAGTTAATAAAAATTCACCAAAGGGTTCGATTAACTTTTATCAATTTTTATGAATAGATATAATATAAATACTTGGGAAACAAGGAATTGGATGATAAATTTATCCTAACAAATACTTACCAATAAACAATCTTAGATAATATTTGGATTGGAAAATTAACCCTTACCATCGGTCCGATATCCATCATATGTATCCAAACATCCTGTATAATGATTTAAATAATGGTATTTACTTATTAAAAATAATTTTAATTTTTATTATATCATATATGATCTCACGATCATTCTTTTTTGTTAATAATTCATTGTCGCTTGTTATTAAAATATTAACATTTTTATGTTCTTATGAACATTTTCAGATAAGTTCGTGTTCCACATCTTAGGTTATAGTTATATAAGTTAAAAAATAATATTATAATAAAATATATAATATTTATTCATTACAATTGTCTATAGAATCACGATTTAAAGATGCTCATGTAGACTGAATTGAATCACATCATGGAGATGGTTGGTCATACATACACATAAGTGACGATATAATTCCCTTAATTATTTAATGGTATTGATGTGGATGGTGTATATTATTTCAGAATAAGTATAATGTTATAATAATACTATATAGTAATTATTTTCAACATTATACCCATCCACGGAAGGTGCTTGAGAAAAACAATTACACCACAGTGTGAAGACAGTAAGCTGTACATATAAACGCATGGTGATTATTGAATTTCATTGGATATATAGAAGATGAAATATGGTAGTTTCAAAATTATAATAACATATCAGTATATTAGTTATAATAATTATAC
Source organism: Viscum album (assembly GCA_963277665.1). Taxonomy (NCBI): domain Eukaryota; kingdom Viridiplantae; phylum Streptophyta; class Magnoliopsida; order Santalales; family Viscaceae; genus Viscum; species Viscum album. Next base: position 1,138,653,426 of record OY728166.1, read on the forward strand.
TATCTTAGTTTAAAAACTAATTAAATTGAAATAGAAGAAGAATGGTGTTTAATGAATTAGTTTAAGAGATTACCTCTTCCTCGACATGCTTCCTCTAAATATCTTATTAGATCTCTAGAGATGGACTTTGATGATAACCATTGCCTATATAATTTTAATATAGAAGTTGAGATGTAAAAATGTTAGGGTGTGACCTATCATGATGTTTCAATGTGAAGATATGAGGTGAGGGAGGAGGCTCCCTTTAATAATTTAGGTTAGGGAACTTTTGGAACTCTATAAGTAATAATTTATAATAGAATAAACACAACATAAAACCTCCAAAATTTATAAATTGTGAATATGATATAAGATAATGTTGTAATCCCATCATCCAATAAATTTTGTAGATTTAATTTTATCAATTTAAACATTATTTTTTAATTACCACACATTTTTTCTATATAAGTTTTAACAATGTTAAAATATAATTCAATATTTTAAAGTGGAATTCATTAATTATTTGATATAAAATAGACAATAAATAAATACATTAGATAATGAGAAACCATATCATAATTATTATATATATTTTTAAAAAAATTGATTTAAAAAAATCTAATTTTTTTTGGTTAAACAACCAATAGAATCAATTTTGACACTATTCAATACATTGATTTTTAAAAATACTAACCCAAAAAAGGTAACATCTAAACAAAAATATTTTATATTACAAATAGGTTATGGTAATCAAGAATATTTAGTATATAAGTTAATTATAAAAAATACACATTCTTTAATTATTCTAATAACATTTATTAGATATATCGCTTTATAAAATTTTCACTACAATAGTTCAGTGTAAATATTTTATATTCTTATTTGTTGAATAAAAAAAATAGTGAATATAAATCTACTAGATGTTAAGAGAATAATTACAGTCTAATTTATCATCTAGAAAATCATATATTTAAATGTTTATTATTATTAAATTATGATGGTGACTACATTAAAAATAATTTAAATAAAATAATATAAGTTCCATAATCCCCTCTAAAAGGATCAAAATAAAGCATTGATCGACCATTGGATGATTATGGAAATGTTTTACTCGACCTATAATATTTGATCAAGTATTTGAATATTTTAATGGTTATTATTGTTTTTATTAAACACTATAATATAGAATATTCATTAATTAAATAGTATTTTTATCATTAATGTATATACTATTAGGATAATTATTTATTTCCTAAAAATGAAAAAAAATTATCATGATAAATAAAAAATCCGTCTTTCAAATGAGTATTTTTAATTGAAATTTTCTTTAGTATAAACATATATTAAAAATGATTTAGTTATTAAAATTTGAGGGAGGCATATCTAACATTTCATTAAAATAAAACTAATTAAATGTCCTAATCTTATCCAAGTGGATTGAAATGAATACCATTTTACCCAAAATGTTTTTATGTCTAAAAATACTCATCCAATGATATTAATTCAAGTCTTAGGGTAATTTTATAATAGTATTCTTACAATTAAATTTATGTTTTACCCTTTTCCCATATAAATAAAACTTACTAATGTTACTATTAATAATGGCCAAAATACTATTTAAATAATTTGGAACAAATAATTCCAAATATAGAGTCCATTTTTGGAAAATAAAAATATAAAATACAGATTATTAAATTTAAAATTATTTTATTTTTTCGGATTGAGAGAATATATTTAAAAATCTAAATCATGGAAAAATGGTGAAATGTTTTTACATCTGAATTCGATGTAAATTTATTATAAAGTACATACATTATTTTGAATGATATAATGATATTATGTTTAAACCATAAAAAAATTCTATATTACAATTTATAAAATATAAAAAATTTCAATGAAAAATTTATTTTCATAAAATTTAATGTATTTTTACTATTGGTCGAAACATGAAAGTTATCAGAAAAACATCCAAAAAGAATCCAATGTAAATTTTTACATCATGTTTCAAAAGGACCATATTATGTTAAAATAAAAATTTATTAATTTTTCAAAATCATTATTTAAAATGGTTTCTCCTAAAGGCCTTGAATTAACCTTTAAAAACATATGGATTTTTCAAATTAAATAAGGATTATTCATACCCTATGACTAAAATGTCATTTGAATGAATAAAAAAAATTATTAAGTATATAACAAATATATCTCATTAATTTCATTACCAAAATTAATTCATTCAAAAATTAAAATATCTAATTGATTTAAAATTTCCATTAATAATTTTAACCCAATGACATCACAATGCAGATTCGTAATTTAATTATAATTATTCCCACTAACCTAATATATAGGATATAACAGTAATTTCATACTAAGGGAGATTCCTTGTTAGTTTAAACAAACGGTTTCATGAAATAATATATACCGATGAATTAAAATTATTTAAAGGGAATATTTCATAAAAAAATCAAGGAGTTACACACACACACATATTAATATTATAAAGGAATATGAATTAAGAAACCTAACTTGGTATCCATAAAATTAATGTTTAATCATAGACTGAACGAAAACATTTTATTTTTTTGTTGATGTGTCCCATTGATTTAATAATTTTAATTCCTATAATTTTTTTTTGAAAGAATGTATATATTTTAAATTATTTGAATCATATAATCATGCTAGTCAATCAATATATGGGAACATAATTATGACACATGGAGAACTAGAAGTACCCAAAATGGTAAGTGTCTATCCCCGGAAATCTATATAGGTATCCCAATTATCATTCTCCACATGGTGAAAATGATGTTCATGAATTCCCTTCCAAGATATTTCACATTGGATACCATGCATCACTTGTTTCATGATATGACCTTATTTACAGTAGGACTATCAAAGGTAACTCTCATAGGTAACTTATATCACTCATGTGTACATAAAACATTTAATTTAAGAGACTAACAAAGGCATCCTATAAAGAGTCCAATTTGTTCTACAAGCATAATTTAAATAAAGTAACTAATGATCCGAACATTAAAATTCCCAAAAAAAGAAACCCAGGTATCTCTTAAAGGATTATACATTATCAAAGGCCTCTAAGCCCATACAAGGTTTTCTATAAATGGTAACACATGTATCAATCAAGGCCATCATGTTTTATTTATTCATTTAAATTTAATATTTGTTTAATTCCATGTTTGTAACATGCAACATCACCAAGAAGGTATACATTAATATTTCAACACCCATTTACCATTTCAATTTAATAATATTAATGGAAATGTACATAATAATTCCAAAAATTATTTATATAATACATTTCTTTTAATTACCCCCAATACATTAGAGAGGGTAGAGAAACTCAAAAGGTTGATTTATTAAAACAATGGGTGAGACTATCATTCAATGTTAATGTAATTTAATTTATATAATTACATATAATATGATTCATTCATAACATCTAAATTTATTAATAAAACCAGAAAGACATGTCATTAAAAATTATGAATTTAAACACAAATCAATATGGATATCCTAATTGCCTAATCAATGAGAAATCCATGACCATCAAAATGATGAACCATATGGGTTGTTATTATTGATGTAGAATACCACCAAAGGTAAAAATTATGGTATAATGGCAATAAAAAATATGGAATCAGACTCTACATAATTAATTTTACATTTACAGGGTGATGCACAAAATTTATGACACAGGAAATGGTTGAATAATTTAAAATGCTGAGATACTGATGGAATAAGATATAGACCCCCAAGTATATACAACAGATACATCATTCTCATATTACATAACAATGTATTTTATACCTTTTTATTTATTTTATATTCCATATTATCGTTGTTGGTGAACAATCTATCTTCTTTGCCAAGAATTTTTTATCTCTACTGAGAATAAAAAAAATCATCTACTACAGTATTAATAAAAATTGTATTCATTCAATCTCTCAAGTACTCATAATCATTCCCATAAAAATGGGAGATCTAGTAGGGATTAGACTATCAATAGACCCAATATTCATTTTTTTCATCTTATAAAACAACACTTTTCCACTCTACACATTAGTATATTAATTCAATATATAAAACATATTTTATTACAACCATAAAATTTTTATAATGAATGAAATTATGAACATAAAACAAATTATTGAAAACCTTCTTTGATATGAAATGGTGGATGTAAATATAGTTGAAAATGTATATGAGAAGGAACAATTCATGAAAGGTTGAATTGTAAATTTAAATGATCTGTGTTTAACCTCTTAAGATGAAACTGAGTTTATAAGATATTAAAATAATACAATTCAAAAACATTAAAAATGATTGAGCTGGTCAAGTAACCAATGGATATGATATTATATGATACAAAAATTAATCAAAAACAATTTTATTTGAATTGAATAAAAACAATCAGTCCATAAAAAATTAAAATAATTCTACCATACAACATATATAATCTATTCATAAAATATGTAATGAATGTATAGAAAATAAAAAATTAAAATATAAAAGAAAATGAATAGAAAGATAAAATATAACGACTATCACAATATTACAAATACCAGTTGAAAAATAATTTGAATTCCAATTCTATAATCCTAAAGAGAAGGGTTACCTTTCGCCTTGGATAAAAGGTGTGTCTTACCACCCCCCAGGTAAGACATTGAATCGATGATTGGAAAATCTGTCGTTATATCAATTGAAGCCCACGATTAAGAAGGAAATTGGAACATCTGTATTTCAAATAATTGAAATCCCTCATTACAATGATCGACACCATTATCTTATTATCCACAAAATCCCTCGGTTTTTATCAAAATGATTAGTTTCACAAATATAAATCAATAAATTATTGATATACATAAACTTGTAACAAGATGTTCACATCTTGTATCTTCAACAATTTTTGCATGAAGCGAGATAGATTTCTTATAGTATCTCTCTTGAACTTGGAAGATCCAAAAGTATATTTCTCTGGGTTGAATGACCTATTATTTGAAGGACTTAGGTTTCTACAGTCACATATCCTCCACCAGTCATATTTCTCAGGAAAATTCATAGGGACATGGACACCCGTCATTATAACGTCAACAAAATATATAATACACAACATTGTTTTTATTTCTTTATAAATAGCTTCATGACATAGTTTTAGTTAGAATATAGTAACTAAAAGGGTATGAAATAATGAGTATGTTGAATGATAATGTGGAAAATGTAAATAATATTTTAGTAAAATATGATTATATGCATAAATTTATTATGATGCATATCATATATACAAAACATAGAACAATTACAATGTATTATGTGATTAAAATTCATATCATAGATGGAATCATATCATAGTTATGATGAAAAATGTTATTACAATGAGTATTGTAATTATAATGTATATAATGTATATGATGAATATCTATGATACATAACATGAAGGTAATTCATATTATGATTACAATAAAAATTATATATTGGAAAAATATCATAGTTTTGATGAAAAATGTTATTACGATGATTTTCATAATTATGATGTATATCATTTATAGGATAAACAGTTACAATACATAACATGAATTTAATTCATATTATGATTACTGTTTGACCCTCAAAGATAATGTAGTTATCATTATCACAAATAATGTCTATATATAGATTCTAATCTTTCATTCCCATTTAATATCTCTCAGTAACTCAATTATTTCATACAAAAAAATATAATTAACTAATGAAACAACCTATATTCATGAATAAATATGGTTACAAGTGTATTCTTTATATATACGTTTTTTAACTGTTTGTCTTGTAATGCTATGTGCAAGATAAACTCTTCAAAACCTTTTTGGATTCCCTGAAACTGATGTCGACACACTGAATTCGACACACCGAAGTCAACAAACTGATGATTGACACACCAAAGTTTTACGAACCAAAGTCGACAAACCAGAGTCAATGCACTAATGTTTGAATGACCGAAGTAGACACACCGAAGTCGACACATCGAAGTTTGACACACTGCAATTTGACTTATCGAAGTTTGACATTCCAAAATTTGACACACCAAATTTTGGCGGACCGATGATTGATACAATGAACTTTGACACGCCAAATATTGAAAGACAGATGTTTGACAGACTGAATATGACAGATCGAAGAGAACACACTAAAATCGACACACAGAAGATAATAGACTGATGTTATCAAACATAAGACAACATAATTAAGATGACTCACCAATTGTTATAAATATCTGTTTAGAGTTTATTAATTCCAATTTATTTCTAAAGACCATATTTAGACAAAATAATGTTTCTCAAATTATTTAATGTTGTCTATAGGACAATCAGTAGAAAGTACGAGGTACATGCACATACGGAGATTTTCATGCATTGTGGACTTGGAAGTATAAAATAGACACAATCTCTATGTAGAAGGGGATCATTTTTGGATCTCAAAAGTGCAAAGAAAGTGCTGAAATATAGACAGTGGGAACTTCAAATATTAAAATGAGAGAACAACTCAAAGTTTGAGTTTATCGAGAAACTAACAACCAAAGAATGTTGATCATCCTTACAAAGAAGAGATAAACACATTTGCAAGAGACTGTGAAACTTTTTTCTGAATCCAACTTTTAGAAGAGGACTTAAACTCCATTTTTTCATCATTCAACGAGTCTAGAGATTTATTGCACAACAAATAGAGATTCCATAACCCAATTATTTTTAATAGCTCTATTGTTTTCTTCTATTACTATTTGAGTAGTGTGTATAATGGTTTTTATCACACACACTATCTCTTGATCATAACTGGAAGATATAAAAAATACTTACTCTTAATCTTCTCTTACACTTGTATCCCACATAGAACTGTTGAAGAGATCTGGTGTGATATGTTTATTTTTTTCCAACAAATAAAAATGGTAAATGACATGTGTGACCTAGACAACCTGTATGTTGTTGTAAACTATGATCCAGGGTGTGGATCAATAGTTTAGTAATATAAACTACACGGTGGAAGGTGATCACCATGTGGAGAGGAATATGTCTTTTCTTGATACTGAACTTCTTGTATTATCTGTTGTTCTATTTATCATTTATTTCTTATGTGTTATGTATTTTCTGCATTAAGATAAAGAGATCATTTATAGTTAGTTTAGAATGCCTTTAAATCATTTTTGGATTAGTAGGTTTGATTCAAATGTGTTTCTAATCATTAGATTGGTAATGTTTATAACTAATATATATTTTGAGAACCAAATTTAACCTTCATGAAATTTATAAATTCACTAAATACTATCTTTGGGATTATATTTATAGGGGGTTATTATTTTGTAGGAAATATTTTTTATAGAAACATTTATAGATACTCAATACACCCCCCTCTTGAGACATTTACTCCTAACAACATTTGGTATCAAATGAATTTTTCAAGTTACTGTTATATTTTCAAATTGTGTCAACTGTGATTATAGTTGTGTTTCAATGATCTTCCCATTTTTGTTATTTCTAAATTTTTATCTCATTGAAATTAATTTAAAATCATTATCTTGGAAAATTGACTGGAAGGGGATGATACAAAAAGACCACCTTTATTTAATTTAACTAACTACTCTAAGTTGAAGAATTATATGAAAATACATCATAAAATTTTGGGATTTGAAATCATGACTACTATTGAAAGTAGATATGCAATACCTGAAACTGTGAGAAGCACTTGTGATGAACCTACCAAATCTTCCTATAATAATAACTGCAATGTAATGAATGCTCTGTACTATTCCCTAGGTGATGAAGAGTTTATCTGTATCTCTATCTATAAAATTAGACATGAAATTTGGGATACTCTCACTGTTTCTCATTAAGGAACATCTAATGTTAATGAAATGTGATTGATACTTATACTATCTAATATGATTACTTTAGAATGAATAATGATGAATAAATATGGGATATGTATCTTAGGTTCTATGAAATCCTGAATACCATGATTTCCTTAGGATTATAAGTGACTGCCAAAGAGGATATCATGTAGATTCTGTGACACTTACCAGAGAGATGGCATGGAACATCTATAACTATCCAAGAATCACACGATATTGATAAAATTCCTATGAAGAAATTGATTAGAAAATTAATGATTTATGAAGAATAGTTGATGGTTAATCATGTTGAGGATGAACCAAAACGAATTTCTGTAGCTTTCAAGACAACTGCATCTAAAGTTAAGGACAAAGAGAATGTTAATGCTACTGCCAAAAGATCAAGTATTGATGAAGTTGCCTCTGACAATGATGAAGAAATGTCCCAATTTTCTTTAAAATTCATGAAATTGTATAGGAAAAATATGTTCTTCAAAAACCATATTTACCAAGAAAATTATGACAATAATGGAAATTGGAAAAAGGATGGGAAAAAATGAACAATTTGAAGAGATAATCTGTTATGAATGTAAAATAAAAAGACATGTCAAGGATAACTAACCAAAGATGAAATATAATAAAAAGTATGAAAATAAGGATATAATGTATAAGAAATAAACGAAGGCCACTTGGAGTGCCTTGGAGGATAGCTCAACTGAATTTGGATCTTCTCAATATGAGAAATATGATATGGATAATATCTGTTTCATGACAAACACAACTGAGGTAACATTAGACACTCATGAACATAACTCTTAATATTCTGAAAGTGAGTCTAAGAATATAAAAATTGATAAATTATTTCAATATTATATCATTTAAGAGGAAAAATGTAATGAGATGAATGTTTAGTATAAATACTTGAAGAAACAACATGCTCTTATTGTGAATTTTAAATCCAAACATATAAATGATAAAGAGAAAAATGCTCAACTGATCAAAGATAACAATAAGTTAAAAATGTGTAATGGGAAATTTCATAAAGGATTATAATCATTTACTAATGGAATGAATACTCTTACTCAAATTCACGGTAAACAAATAAATCCTCGGATATCAACCAGGTCAAAAGAATTTATCTAGATCAAATTTTTTATGAGAATCTAGAAAATTTTCTACCTCTATAAAAAGCCAAGATTGTACTACAAGATCCAGTTCTAAAAATTCATTTACTTTATCCAATTCATTAAGATCAAATATAGTTTAATTTTCAAATTCAATATACTCTGAATATAGGAAACCCATAAGATAGTTTTGGGTTCCTAAGTTATATATTACTAATGTATGTGGACCTAGACAAATATTGGTACCCAAGATGACTCATGGTTAAACTATTTTATAGGTAGATTTCCTAAAGAGTTCCTGTAAATATCTATGGTACATGGACATTGGGTGTTCAATGCCTTTGATAGGGGATTTTTCAAGCATTAAAAGTCTTATTAGGATCGATGGAAGACATGTCACATTTGGTGACAATGGTAATGGAAAAATCATCGGCCTATGACAGATTTGTAACCCTAACTCCATTTCAATTTCAAAAGTATTGAATGTTGATTGAATGAAGATTAACCTACTCATCATATCCCAGTTATGTGATGATATATTTAATTGGAAATCTAAAAATGATTCATTCAATGTTTATGATGCCAGGATAATTTTGTATTTTCTTCTCTTAAAAACGATGATTTATATTCTATAAATTTAGACACACTCGCCTCACAGAATTTCTATTGTATATATTATTTTAACAAAGAGTCATGGCTCTAGAAGAGAAGACTAAGACATTTTAATATACATTCTCTTCGAAAGCTTACTAGAAGAGGAATAGTTAGATACTTACACAAATTTGAGTTTCCAAACAATAATGTATGCAATCCCTGTAAAAAAAGAAAGCAACATAAAATTTCTTTCAAAAAAAATAAATAAGTAACTACATGTCAACCTCTCATATTGGTTCACATGGATTTGTTTGGACCATATAGAGTTTCAAGTCTCAATGGGAAGCACTATATTTATGTTATTGTATATGATTTCTCTAGGTATACCTGGGCCTTTTTCCTAGCTCATAAAAGTGGAGTATGTTCACACTTTACCATGTATTCAAGGACTGTAGAAAATCTTAGTGTAATCAATATTAAATTCGTTAGAAGTTACCATGGTCATGAGTTTGAGAATGGAGATTTTTTATCTTTTTTCCTACAAAATTGATATAATCATAACTTATCTTCACCTAGAACTCTGCAACAGAATGGTTTGGTGGAAAGAAGAAATAGAACCTTATAGGAAATTACTCGGACTATGATCAATGAATATGATCTCCCCATTTATTTCTCAGATGAATATGTTAATAAATCTTTCTATATAATAATGTGTCTTAATTAGACCCATTCTTACGAATACTCCTTAAGAGTAATGGAATAATAGGAAACCCAAAGTAGGCTACTATAATGTGTTTGGTTGTATGTTTATATACTATATACTAAAGATAAATTAAATAAATTTTCATCGAAAAGTGATGAAGGAATATTACTTATATATTCTACATCACGTATAGACAATAGAGTTATAAACAGGAAAACCAAATGTGTGGAGGAATCTGTACACATCATGATTGATGAAGAAGATCTACATGATCCCAAGACTACTCTATAAAATAATGAAGAGGATTTTTTAAATCTAGATATTAATAATAAAACCCAAAATCATCATGTGAAGGAAACTATAAAAACGTCTAATTTTGGATATTCAACACATCCTAACCATAGAGAACTAGATCAACCAGACCAAACTGAAAGATAAAGTCTTAATTTATCTAGAACAACTAGAACCCTCAAAAATATTCCCCAAGATGTTGTTGTTAGTGATTTAGAAAGAGGAACACAAACGAGAGATTCCATGAGAATCCAGGTTGAACATAAATCCTTCATATCACATATTGGACATAAAAATGTCAATGATTCCATCAATGACGAATTTTTGGTAACATCCATATAAGAAGAACATAATCAGTTTGAATGAAATAATGATTTGAAACTTGTAGATACACCTACAAATACATTGACCATAAGAACAAAATGGGTGTTTTGAAATATGGTTGATGAAGTTGTAAATATAGTTAGAAAAAATGATATACTATTTTCACATGAATATTATCAAGAAGAGGGAATTTATTATGAAGAGACATTTTCTCAAGTATCAATAATTTAGGAAATTAGGATCTTACAAGCCTATGCAGCACACTTTGATTTTAAACATTATCAAATGGATTTCAAAAGTGCATTCCAAAATGGTTATATAATTGATGATGCTTTTGTTGAACAACACCACTATTTTACAAACCAATATTTTCCCAATCATGTGTTCTAATTACCAAAAGCTTTATAAGGTTTGAAATAAGCTCTAAGAGCCTAGTGTGAATGGTTGAGTAATAATATTATTTATAAAGGTTTTATAAAAGAAAACACAGATCCAAATTTATTTATAAAAACAGTTTCCAATAAAATTTTAATAGCCCCAATATATGTAGATGATAATATTTTTGGATCTTCTAATAATTCTTTATGCAATATTATTTCAAACATAATGCAAAGTGAGTTTGAAATGAGTTTAATGGGTGAACTTAAATATTTCCATGGATTTCAAATATTTCAAAATAAGGAAGGTATTATCTAAAATCAATGTAAATATAAAAAAGATATTTTGAAAAGTTATGAATTTGATATCTTTAATAGTAGTGAAACTCCAATTAGGTCTAAATATAAGTTATATCTCAATGAAAATGGTAAATCTGTTAATCGAATTGGTTACATAGGAATGATTGGGAGTTTTCTGTACTCAACTACTAGTAGGACATATATTAGGTTCACTATGTGTATGTGTGCGAGATTTCAAGAAAACCAAAAGGACTCACACATAAATATTGTTAAAATAATTTTAAAATACCTCAAGTATACAACTAATTTAGGAATATTATTTTCTAAATGAAATCATTTATATTTAGTTAGATATTCAGATGCTTATTTAGGAGGATGTATGTTAGATAGAAAGAGTACCTATGAAACATGTCACTTTTTGGGAAAGTTGCTAATATCATGTTGTAGTAAACAAGAAAAATTCTATTTCATTAACAACTGTTGAAGGAGAATACATTTCTCCTAGTCATTTCTATTCAAATATTTTGTGGATGAAACAGATCATTGAAACTGATCCTTGAAAATAATACTTCAAACCTTTCATTGAAACCAACTCTCGAAATGGATCCTTGAAATGGATCCCTGGAAGTGATCTGTAAAACCAATCATTAAAACTGATCATTGAAACAGATCATTGAAACTGATCCTTGAAACTGATCCATGAAACTGATCCTTGAATCCGATCCTTGAAACCAATCCTTGAAACTAATCCTTGAATCTGATCCTTAAAACCGATCCTTGAAACAGATCCTTGAAACCAACCATTGAAAATGATCCTTGAAACTGATCCTTGAAACCAATCCAGGAATAAAATCCTTGAAATTGATCCTTGAAACCAATCCATGAAACCGATCCATGTAACTGATCTTCATGAAATTTTTCTTCTAGAAACTGATTTCATGAAACCGATCCTTGAAACCAATTTTTGACACCAATTTAGTATAGTTTTTCTATCTTTGTGTTTTCAATTTAAATGTCATTTTTTATCTCTTTTAACCTTTTTCATTTATTTTGGTGTCATGTTTTATGAATTGAAATCCCTAAATGATATATTTAGAATAATCCATACTGACTTTTCACCATCTCCTCTTCCATAATGCCTTCTAACATTTTTCACTCTCCCTCTCCACTCTCAAATGCTCATCTTTGTTGAAATCCAAATCCTTGTCATAGCGGGGAATAAGCGTGCAATAGAAAAACCTAGAAAATCTCTTTCAGGTAAGCATTAGAATGGTTAGTCCAGTGGGACTGCAAAGAGGAGCATGGAAAGCCAAGTGGTTATAGCTAAAAAAGAGGTGTATGTCTAGTGGCTTCTGTCAAGAAAATCTTTTTTATTGATGGTACCGAAATCTCAATGGTGTCCTAGTTGGTTTGAAAACAACAACAGAACTTATTATCCTGAGGTAATGAATTAGTTCGATCAAAATTTGATAATATCTTTGTATAAATCTGAGGAAGCAAAGATAAAGTCTATATTAAAGGGAAAGGAGATGGATTTCTCATCCAATGAATGGTCCTAATTCATAGAGATGCCCTGTGAAGGTGTCTATACTGATTATCCTATTAGTATTCCCTCTTCCTCAAAATTGTTATCTTAGGATGATGTTATGAAGGAGATAACTGGAAAAGGAGAATCTTGTAGGACCGTGAAAAATAAATTTTAACGAGAAGTGTGACTACATTTTAAGTTCATACAACATCAAATCTTCCCAATGAAAGGAGATTTTTTCTACTGTAAATTATCATGTGGTTTTCTTGAACTTTTTTAAGAAACATGGTATGGAAGTGAATCTGTGCAGGTATCTAATGTTGTGTATCTCTGATTTGATTAATCCATCCAAGATGGAAGCCATCATATACTATCAGAGGATGATTTCCGCCATGTTAAAAATGATAGGTAGTGTGTAAAATGGAGATAAGGTAATAAGTTCCTATACTGGTTTTTGTCTTAAAAAAGACAGTTTTAATTGAATGAAAATATTTTGGAACCCATGGATGTGATTTTTGGTAGGATATGAAGAAAGGCGGGATGAAAATTTGAATCCAGTTGATCACCCTTCTAGAACAACTGACCAAGTTGATCCCGATCTCAAACAAGGACAGGTTCTAGTTTATTCGGATGAGGATACAGAACCTAAAGTTCCAAGTGAAGAAGGATCTTATTTTGATGATATGAGTGATCCTGATATTATTTAAATTCCCAAATATATGACTTCTAGACCTGTTATCCCATCTTTGTACTTTCCATTATGATAAAATATTCTATGTGATGATGAAGCGGAAGAAACTGAAGTTACTAGAGTTGAAGGGTATGTAAGTAAATCAGAAGATGAGTTTGATGATGATTCTGATGATGATAATGAAGGAGAAAATGATGAGCATGTGACTGACTCTCTAAAAATAGGACAACATGTGGTAGACAGATCTAGTGAAGAATATGATCATGGAATAGGTGATCGAGATCATCCTACTGAGCAACAGGTTGTTGACCATGATTTTGGTGACCATGAAGATAGATCACCCAATCCTCATGATGAAAATTAGGAGAAATATCTGGAATTTAATGATCTTATTTCTGTTGGTCATGTGGAAGAAGATGTTGTTTCAGTGCCTCTGATTGAGGAAGTGCATGCTGATGCTGTAGTAGAATGAGCACAGGTAGAAATTGATGTTAGGCTAGTTCCTATTCCCAGACACGTTATTATGACCCGAAACCAGGATGAAGAAGTCTATTTTGATGATGTTGTTCCTCAGCATCAAGGTTTAAGAATTATAATTGATAATGTTTATCCAAGAGTCTGTACATGTACCCGGGAATGGAATGATGATCCAGGATACATTTTTATTGTTTTGGGAGTATGAATCAGATGTGGAGAAAGAACCTCCACCTCCTACTCTATATGTCCATGATAAACAAGAACATATTACACCTATTCCACTAGATGTAACTCCACATATAGAACCCACAGATTAGTTAGTGCGAAGTGACTACGTCACTGAAGCTGGTTTGGAAAAATTAAAAAATGAGATATTTGATTATATGATAGCTTCAGTGGGATTCAGAAATGAATCATCCACCTCCATAGGTATCTCAGATGCTGATGTGGAAATTATTGAAAGATTAGTAATCAATGAGATTCAATCTAATCTCATAATTATAGAAGAATCCATTATTAGACACAACACCTTAATAAGAAACGAAGTTAGAAAGATGAGAAATGAGTTGAATTATTTAATATCTAACCTCAATACCTCCTTTAGCAGTGTTCTGGAAGTTTATAGGAACATGGTAACTCATTTACTCAATGTTGATATGAAAAACATGAAAGAAGAGCTTGGAAAAATGTTGGCTGGACCATCCAGTTCCAGGAGTGGGAGAAGTGTTGTTGCTGATTTGGAGTCTCTCAAGGTTGTTATGTGAGAGAATATTCAAAAACTCCAAAGTGTTTCAGATATAGAAAACCTAGAAAAGGTACATCGGAATACATATTTGGTATAAAATATGTTCAGGAAGTGCACAAATGAACCATCTGCAGCTCAGAAAGAAATTTAATAAAAGGTGGATTAGTATTTCAATAAAATTTATACCAATCATGAACTCATCAATACTTTCAAGTTTCTCATAGAGAATCATAGAATTCCACTATTCACAGAGTCATTCAATCAAAAAAGTCTTTTAATTTAAGGAGTTTACACCTTTGGTGAGAAAATTTATGGAATATATGGGTGACTTCGAGAAGGAAATGCAATATGGTGGTGAAATCATTAATGACTTCATCATCTTACTCAAACATTAACTTCATGTTCTGAATGAGGCTATTGTGGTCCCCCGATATCCATCAATTGGTACTACCTCTCAGTCATCTGCTCTAGTGATTGTCTCTCAAGTTCTTTCCTAGATTCAACCATTCATTACTGAGTTTTCTCCAAGCTATGTGTTGTCAGAGAGAAGGCATAGCCTTGCAGATACATTTCCTACTGGTGTTTCCCTGCCTAGTGTTATCCTTATACCATCTCTTTCCTCTTCCATTTCCAAACCATCTTTTCCTCTTTTGGATCCTTCAAACATTGGAAAAACTCCTCAGCATGAAAATACATAGTCAAGGATTGTTTATTTTTGGTAGGGATTTGGTCTTTTTTTGTCATGTATTTCAATGCCTTTTAATGGATATTATTATGATGTATTTATTTTTTATTATTTCCCATTACTTATTTTTTATTTTTTATAATACCAAAGGGGGGAGAAAATAAGGCATACATTATCTATCTAAGGGGGAGACTAGAATACATTATCTTTCTAAGGGGGATAATTTCTGATATAGAATGCATGGAATATACTTTCATTAATCCATTTAATGAGGGGGAGCTTTGTTTTACAAAAAATCAAGTAATGACAATCTTTATCTATATTGGACAATTACATTAAGTATAGATTTCTATGTCAAGGATATCTTTATTCTATATATTTTTATGAATTCCAATTTTGTGATTATCAAAAGGGGGGATATATTTTGACCCTCCATGATAATGTAGTTTGCATAATATATAGATTATACTCTTTCATGCTAGATTAATATCCCTTAGTAAATCAATTATGTCAAATAGAAAAATATAATAAAATAATTCAATAACCTATATTCATGAAAAAAATATGTTTACAGGTTTATTATTTACATTTACATTTGTTTAACACTTTTTCTTGTAATGTTATGTGGAAGTCATACTCTTCATAACCATTTTTGATTCCTTGACACTGAAGTCGACACACGGAAGTCGACACACCAAAGTCAACACACCGAAGTCGACACACCGAAGTTGACACACTGATGTTTGACAGAACGAAATTTGACGGAATGAAGTAGACACACAAAATTCATCACACCAATGTTTCATGGACTGATGTCGACATACCGAAGTCGACACACCAATGTTTTAAAGAGAGATGTTTGAGGTACCAATGTTTGAAACACTGATGTTTTCCATAAAGAAGTATGAAAGGCCGATGTTTAACACCCCAATGTTGGAAAAACCGAAGTTTGACCGACCGAAGTTGACATAATGAAGATGAGACACCGAAATTGACACTGTGTAGATAACTGGCCGATGTTATCAAACTGAAGACAACAGTTTGAATATGACTCACCAATTGTTATAAATATGTGCTTCGAGTTTATTAATTCATATTTATTTCTAACGATCATATTTAGACAAATTAGTTTTTCTGGCATTATTTAATTTTGTCCATGAGGTAATCTATAGATATTACTAGGTACATGCAGGTGCAAAGGTCTCCATTTCTAGTGGACATTGATTTATAAAAGGGATACAATCTCTACGTAAAAGGGGGTCCCATTTTGGAACTCAAAAGTGTGAAGAACAATTTTAAATATAGACTGTGGGAAATTCGAATATTAAAAAGAGAGTGCAAATCAAAGCTTGAGCATACCTAGAAACTATTTTCAGAAACTGGCTGATAATCCTTACAATGAAGGGTTGAACACATTCACAAGAGACTACGAAACTCTATTCTGAAGCCAACTTTTAGAAGACTCATACTGCATTTTCTCAACATACAATGAGTCAAGAGATTTATTTCACAATACACAGATATTCATAAACTCTATTCTTTTTAATATCTATGTTGTGTTCTTCTTTTACTATTTGAGTAGTGTGTATATCTGTTTGTATTACACACACTTTCCCCTAAGAATAATTGGAGGAAATAAAAAATCATCACTCTAAATCTTCTCCTACACTTGTATCCCACATAGAACTGTGGAAGGGATCTGTTGTGATATTTTTATTTATTTTTACCATGAATAATTGTGGTAGAGGTCAAGTACAACAAAGTGTACGTCTGTGGCATAAAACTAGTAGATAGAGACTAACTATGATACGGTGGGGAGGCTAGACCATCATGATCAAAGTAACACATTGGTATATCATATTTATAACAATAAACATCAGAAGTGGTATTAATAAAAAATTTTGTGCAGTGGACAAATAATAATAATAATTGATAAACTGATAAGATGGAAAATACCAAATATATAACCATGAATCCATTCCCATGTGATGATAAAATAAACAAGAAGTAAAGAAATAGAAGGTGACACAATACAATTGAATAAAAATATTATGTGTCCACAATGATGTTTCTATGAGTATATTGATCTCTAGCGCATTGTTGTGATACTAGATCCCCTCTTCCGTAATAATAATAACAACAAAAACATTATCCAATGCACATGAACCTGTAATCATGATGTATGATCAGGAACCCCAGTGCAATGGAGGCCTGGATGGGGTGTGTGATATACTCAATAGTCTGTCACCAACAGTATCAAAATCCATCCAGTATGTAAATATAAAATATAGAAGTATTCTAGTTTGAAAAATTAGATATGAACAAATAAATGTAATCTTTTAAACTGAGGTTTCGGAAGGACACCAGGATGACCATATTTAAAACATAGTAATCCTGGATATATCTAACATTGATCAAACTCTATAGATACAATGTAGGAATATATATATTTTTTAATAATCTCCTAGAACAATTTATAAGAATTCTATCTAGGGTTTCATTAATTGCATGTGTAATCACTGACTGACAAAAAGAATTTTATTTTCATTGGAGGATAAATCCATTTAATTTGAAAATTATAATTCTTAGAATTTCATAGAATGAATATCAAGAATATAAATGATCAGCATACTCGAAATATACAAGGAGAACCATATCTAGGAATATATGTATCACACTAGGATGAATAATAGTAGAAAAAATCATAAATTTCCATCAAAGGAGATTGAAAATGTCATCCAAAGTATCACTCCCAGCAAGGTTCAAATAATAAACATATGAGCTCATCCCATGTATATCACATTTGGGACAATGTATATCATGAATCATGGAATAAGATTTATTCAATTGACCCCATACAAGGTAACTCAGCTAGGGAACCATTTTCATTAATTGTTATGTGAAACATCTTCATAGTAAGCATGTCCTGAGAATCTTATAAATATACATGTATCACTCCCTTTGTAATATAAATTATGTAGCTTATGAAAATGTCTGTGGTGTTCTATAAAAATAAAACATATGTATCACTTAAGGAATTATATAGTCTCAATATTCTATGATCCCATCCATAGAGTTATATAAGATGGTACTCAAGTATCACTCAAGAGATTCATGATTCAATTTTTCTTTTAAAATTAATCATAGAGGATGTATATGATTTCAAAATTCCACATCACAAGTCATTTATACATTAGATTTACCACAACCATTTATCATTTCAAATTATAAATAATAAATTACATTTCCTTATGAATTCCATAAAAATTCAATATAATTAATTCTATTTAATTCACCCCATTCATTATAGAATATAATATACCTCAAAATGTGGTTTAATTAGAACTTGGGGAGAGACTATAACTCATTGTTCATCTAATAAAAATTCATTAATACCAATTAATAGGATTTTTTCATATAATATAAAAAATGTTTAAGAGTCATCAAAATAAGGCATTATAAAATAATCATTTAAGTCATAATCAATAAGGATGAACTTATTTCCCATGTATGTATCATGTAACACAAACCCATAGGATGAACCCAACGGGTAGATCGTATTGAGGTATAATAACTGAAAATTTTAAAATTAAGGTAATATGACCATCTTAAATAAATAATTGTACAATATATAATAAATTTCAAAATTATTTGGTGAATGTTGTAACGTATATCACATAGTAAAACTACATAATTCATATTCACTGAATATCCAAGTTTAAAAATATATATACCACCTACCATATACCAAAACATCTTCACTTTTTCAATATATGGGAATGATTTGGTCTATTTGGAGAGAAATAGAATAAACATACAATCATTATAAATATTGGGTGAATTATATATCATGATGATTGCATAGAAGATTGAAATATAATAAAATAATTAAAGGGAGAGGATTGATAGAATTACTCATGTATAAACAATAAGAAAAATTGATGTTGAATCAGTCATTGTATGAGGTTGATTCCTCCATATGTAGGAGTAGGAGGAGGAGGTCGAGAAGAATAGTTAAAGAATTTAACACATAGGATATGAGAGGAGGAAAAATAACAAATATGTTGTATGAGAAACAATGATTGGTCTTGCACTAACCATGTATGGTATACTTCTTATAAATATGCATCATATGGTACATGTAAAATTTTTGATAAACCATGGAAAAAATGGATTTATCATCTATTAAAATGATCATAACAAGAACATTGTTGTGTTTCCTTTAAATAAACTCATTTTATAAATTATATTCATCACCTGAAATAAATTTGTGTAATAATATACTTTCTAATGAAAAGAAATATTTCATTAATAACTATAATTACATTTATTATCAACAATGTAAATTAGAATTCCAAACATTAAAATTAAATGAAAAAATATGAAATATGAAAGCCAAAATGGCATAATATAATCACCATAGACAACTAGAGATATCACCCCATTTCCAACAGTATATAAAATAAAACTAATATTAGTAAACAAATAAAAATCCAAAAAAATGGAAGTATATAACATTGAGAGGAATTTATTAGAATATTGAGGGATTAATTAAGTGGAATATATTGAATGTAATGTGATTATTGTAATTGTAATGTGATTGTTGGAAATAATAACTTGACAAATGGAAATAGTTACCTGACCATTGAGAATACTATCCTACTATTGGAGTAGTAATTTTACCTGAAAATAATAAATTATGATATAGATAATATTTATCATTATTACATAATGTAAATAATTATATTTTAATGTTGAAAATTAAATATATTGATTAAAAACCACAAATAAAATATATTTATATTTAAAAAATATGTATTTTGAATAATTCAATAAAAATAAAAAACAATTATTAACAATTAATGCAACCTCTGTCAACAATTTATCTTGTTAAAATTAATATCATATTTAAAAACATTATGCCATAATTTTCAAAGGGTTATTTTTCTTAATATTATAAAATACATTAATTTTATGTTGAAAAGAAAAAATAAAAAATTCTACATAGCTGGGTATCGTAAATTATATTATCTGAGATGTTATAATGATGTACTAATTTAAAAAACTTGACGATATTCCATGATATTTATTATTTCATAAATGGGTCCTTAAATTATAATAAAATTAATTTTCAAACATATAAATCACTTCGAAACAAATAAAGTCAAAATTGATTCTTAAAAAAACAATTTTACTTTTTTGGTCATTAATTTTTTATAAACATGTCAATTATAATTATAAATGGGATCTAATTTCATAACCCCATTATATTAAATTTATATATGAATTAAATTTTCAAAAAAATCAGTATTACTTTTTTACCTTTGATATAATATGTTATACAATACTTTATTCTAAAAATATGAATCTTCTCACGTATAAATAAAAACTCTCACACCCCTTGTAAAACCATAAATCCCCCTCTATCCAATTTCTATACTCTACCAATATTCTTGCTCTCAAGAACCTTATGATATTGAGGTATGTTTTGATGTAAACACACTCCAAACATCTTGAGATATTTAGTGGCGTAAAAGAACAGATACAAAAAGGTTTAAATATGTTTTATTCAAATATTATTTAATTTATTTATTCATCTTATTATGATTATTTTTTAACCACACCATTCACAGAAAAAATATTATATTAATTTTGGAACTAATTTATCATTATATTAATTATTTTAACATATTATAAATATCTTATTTACTATGCGTATAAATTTTAAACTTCTCTTTCTAACTCTCCCCAAAATATCCCATAAATGGTAAATTACCATCAAAGGAGACATGTAAATGTCAAAAATACTAAAAATCATCATGGAAGGATATTTTTTATTATATAAATTGTATTAAAATTTAATTACATTTATCATTATATTCTGTAAATAATTATAATAATGATTATATTACATTTGACAAAATAGTAATATTGAAGCGAAACATGAAATTTTAAAGTAAAATATGTTATAAAAATGACTTCCCTATAACTAGGGATATTAAAAATATAAACCACTGCATATAATACATAAATAGTACAAAAATGACAATGAATACCATCTTGATAAAAGTTATACTAAATCTATGAATATTAATCTTGAGTTGCGGTAGTAATAAAATAAAGTATCAATATAGGTAAGGGGATTCTTGAACCCAACACATTCTCTTTTGGTTATCCCTCTTTAATGGTTACATTTTTATGAATACACCTCTTTTTTCATTAAATATCATTTCATTATTAATAAAATTTATTTTTTGGGACATACATGCATAAAAAATGATTTAATTACAAATACAAATATTTTCAAAAAAAGAACTATTCTTCCCAAAATAGATCATTAAATCCTCTTGAAATGTTTCTTCTTCAATCAAGAATGATGATTCTTATACCAAATATGTTTTTACATTTTTATTTTTAAACCCCATCCTAATATGTTAATTAATTATTTAATAATACATTCTAAAACCCATTCCATTTCTTGAGGAAATTCATGCCCATGTTTATAAAATGTTCAATATAGAAATCATTATTATGAAAATTACATGATTTGATTGCTGAGCCTTGAACATTATAGTCATACAATTCATTGGGAAATCTAATGTATCTCATGATAAAATCTGTAATATTCGTGAATAGATTTCGATATTTGTTTAAAATTATGATGTCATTATTATTATCTTATGTTATGTGTGTACATGATGTAATATTTTTTCAAATCAATATGTATTATATGAGAACTATGAAATAATGATTCATTGTCTCCCATTATCATGTTACATGAATTTATCACGCATGTTTCACTCATGATATTAATAATATTTCATATCTTATGATATGATGATATTTATTGTGCTCACCCATGTTATATTGATTTATGTTCCTTATTCATCCTCTAACTAGGATGTTATCTCACCCCAATTATTGATGTATATTCTCAGGTGATTACATATACTAAGGAAAACATGATCAGTTGAGGTTAAATATTAATGGTTAAAATAAATTTTTAATTTTTATTACGCTTTACTTAGGTATGATCTTAATTTTACCATGATAATAAACTGTTTGATAATAGATCTGTATATATATTATGTTTTTTTCGTAAAAATTATGAACTAGTAAAATAATGAAAAATATAGCTACTATTGTTTGTATTAGATTATGTATTAGTTAATTTTGGGTGTAGGATTGGAGAACATTAGTGAAACCCCTTAGGTAAATTCAATACATATGTTAATAACCATGTTTTTTTAAAAAGGATATACAATGGGATTCAATAATATACTTATTTTGTGTTTATTGGTTAAAAAGATTTATTATTCATGCTTTGATGACTTATTTCTATCAATTTATACTTTATAATATTTTTGGAACAATATGAAACAAAAATGAAAAATTACCCTCTTCTATTCTCAATTGAAAATACTATTTGATATTATTGGAACATATTTTCTAATGGGGGTAATAATTTATCAACTTAGGGTTTATATAATATATATTTTTCTTGAAATAAATGTGTCTCATAATATACTATATAAATAAGACAGTAAAAAATTATTTCATTAAAAAACATAATTACATTAATCTACAATAAAACCAGTAAAAATTAGAAATATTAAACATAGAAAAAAATATAAAATAGAAATTCTAAAAATGGAAAATATCATTCTCCCAAGTCAACCAGAATCATCACCCACTATTCTAACCCTACAGAAAAGAAATAAATAATTTTTAAACCAATCTACATCATAGAAAATGACAATATAAATCCATAATATTAATATAGTTAAACATTTATTTCATAATTAATTAGTAAATTTAAAAGTTAAGGTGACCATTGGAATTGTAATGCAATTATTAGAATTATAACTTGACTATTGGAAATATTAATCGTGCTATTAAGAGTAGTAATCTGACCGAAAGAATAGAAATTTTTACTAAAGATATTAAATTGTGACACAAATAATATTTATCATTATTTATTTAAGTATATATAAATATTATAATGAAAAAATTTATGATGACTAAAAAATAAAAATCTATGTTCATTTTAAATAAACTATATTTTTAATTATTTCTTAAAAAACTATTTCTATATTAAAAATAAAAATTAACCATGAAAGAATTTTTTTTTAAAAATTTAATATAATTTTTTATAAAATATTGTTGTAATTTTCAAATGGTTCTTTTTTTCATTTTTTTAAAATACAACAATTTCTCAGGTGAGTAGATAAAATATTATTTTTCAAATAACCCGTGTATCTTAAAATATATCATTCATTATGTAATAATGAAATTATAATTTATATAACCATATTTTTGACCATTTTATATTTTATTAAAAAACTTATTCATTAAAATATAATTACAGTAATTTCAAAACCTAGAATAAACCTTCAAAAAACTAATTTCAAAAGTGATTCCTTAAAATAAGTTATCTTCTTTTTTAAAATATTATTTTCAATAAAATAATTAAATATAATTATAATATTCTTTTATAGTATTATACCCATTATATTATATTTAATTATGATTTATAATGTAAAAAGACTTCTATTACATGTTTTACCATAGATATAATACGTTCTTCAATATATTATTCAAAAAATTCACATCTACTCATTTATAAATAACCCCTCTCCCTCCACATGGAAAATTTCTAAAACAAAACTATTCAAATCCGAACCCCTGCTAAAATCCTCCTTCTCCAGCTGCATAAAATACATAGGGTCATTTTGGATTAATTCAAGTCCAAGTATCATGTTAATTGTAGTGGTGTACAATAGGAACTACCCCATGGAATATGTTTCCATCAACTGTTCTTCATTATTGAATCATCTCCTCATCCTTATTTTTTTCAACACCCCTTTCACAAAAACCCCTTATAGGGTTAATTAGGGGTTAATTTAAAATTACATTAATTATTTTAACCTAATTTATATATTATATGTACTATATATATATATAGAAATTACCTTTCATGCTCTCCTGACAGTGTCTCATCAATGATCGGTTAACCACCAACAATGAAATTTCATTAACAATACTTACAAAAATTATAATGGTTGGAAATAATAAATTTTACATAATATATAAAAATTTAATTATATGTATTATTGGCATTTGTAATTAGTTATACTAAGTTATATATTACCTTTAACAAAATATAGAAATCGATGAAAAATAAAAATCATTTTAATAAAAACATCATTTAAAAGTGACTATCCTATAATTGGGGAAATCATGAAATATAAGGAAATGAATATTATTAATAAACATTGGACTATTTTCAATAAATTAAATCCAGGTTGATGATTTAATAAATCAGTGTTTATTATTTATAGGGCTCGAAAATAATGAAATAAAGATGGAATAAATATAATGCGATTATCAAACCTGACTCATTTTCCTATAGGATTTCCTATTTCAAGAATTATATTGTATCAATAATCATAAATTGTTTCAAAAATATCATTTCATTGTTATTACCTAATATTTTTAGTATATTCAAGTTTAAATCTAGATTTTATTAAAAATACATTGATTTTCAAAAATAACTCTTCATTCTAAAATATATTATTCAGTATTCTTTATTTGTTTCATCTTTTCAAAAGAAGGATTTATATTATATCAATTATTTTTTAAATATTTCGAAAGGTAAAACAATGTTTATTCATTAAATCATGATTGATGGAATCCTTATGAAACCTATTCCTTATTGTGGGTTAATTCCGGATAATGATTGTATTATGTTCATTATGGCATGTGTTTTTATGTTAAAATTTCGATATTATAGGTATGATGAGAATATTATAGACCTACAATGCATTTGTGTAAATTGATATATAATAGTAGATAATGATCAATATTTAGGAACATGATGTTATAGTTTTTTACAGTGATGGTTTCATGATTATTCAAATATGATATGCATTAAAATGATTCAACATTTGATCCAAACTATGTGTGGTGTTTGACCACTATGACTTATTATTATAATTTTTGTAATTTTACACAATAAATATCATTTACAGATGTTTCTATAATTAAATCAATGATGATCATATGCTTATTATGTGATGATTATTATTATTCTCAACCATGTTATACTGATTAATTTACCTTTTTATCCTTTTACTAACCTTTTATATTACCCCTTTTATTGATGTATAACCTCAGAGGATTTTGTGTACAATGTTAAACATGATCTTTTTCAGATAAAGATGAAGTATTGAAATAAATTTTATTGTTTTATTATGTTCATTTTATATATTATCCTAATTTCCCAAGCACACTAAAACATTTGATCCGACATTTGTATCTGTATTATGTTTTTATTAAAAATATGATTTAAATTAGGGTATCTATAGTTATGGTGTGAAAACATCAACCATGATATGTTTAAACCTGATACTATCTTGAAAGGATTCATTATTTATTCTATATGGTCACATGGTTTCAAAAAAATCATGTTCCTATGTCAGTTTCTCCCAATTTTGTGGTTTGGGATCCTGATGCTCCCAAAACTAAACAAAACACTCAAGGAACTTCTACGGAAATTAACAAAAACCAAAACCAATACATTGATATGTTTTATATCATTGAATAACACTCCATAAATCAAATTAATGAACAAAATTTACACTGATTTATAAAATTCAAATTCCCTTCGAAATTTCAATTGGCCTAAAAATGGGATGTTACATCTTGAGGAGATTGCATTCCCAGTAACATTTTTATGAAATAATTAATATTTAATTAATTAATATATTAATTAATACAAGGGTTTTTTGGGGTTTTATTAGTGTGTATTTTTCAAAAAAATACTAATTAATTAAAATACATAAATAGTTTTTCGAAAGTGGATCTTCCTCGGTTAAGTAAACATTGGTTAATCATTATCCCTACATGTTTGATAATATTTTATTATTGATATACGAAATATATTTCAAATAAAACCATCATAAACAACAATTTTATAATCTAGTGATCATTTGAGAATATCCAAACCATAAAAATCATCACCAATTATATAATTATTTTTTAATGATTATTCCAAAAATTTGTATATACCAATACCTTCAAATTGGAATAAATATATATAATTATTATCCTAACCCTCCTAATGAAAACACTTATGATATTACATAACCTAAGGTGGGGATAAATAATGATTATAATGTTGACTGAGGTGGAGTGAAATAACAATATATGTAGGAAAATTGTTGCATTGTCCCTGGAATGACCCACTACCTCAAAAAAACTAATCAAAATATCAAGAATTGATTAAAAGGGATGTATGTTAACTTTGATGATGTACCCAAATAGATAGACCCTTTTTATTAATCTAAAAACATTGATTCTAAGATAAAATTGTGAGGGGATAGTATATAATCAATGATATTAATGTGTAAAAGAATATATTCTTAAAAAAATTTAAAATAATTTAATATAGAGTAAAATTCATATATATATTTAGTTTTATGACATATTCCTTACAACGGGGTGATGTATTATTTAAATAGTAAATATAATATAATATGCGTTTGTGGAATGAGTCACATATTAATCGGTTGAGTGAGGGATTTCATCCATTTATATACATTACAGATCATTCTTTGTAATTTTTTATTCTTTGATAATAATTATTTCCCATATGCATGGATAACGATTATGTGGGACAATTATATGTTTATTATAAGTTTTTTATTCATATATTTATTATTTCTATATGAATCCATGTGAATATAATAAACGATTGATTTCTGATGGGATTAATGTCATAGATATATGGAAATGAATATGTTAAAAATCAACAACTTCGTGGATAGATTGATTTTTTTCTCATTAAGAAATCATAAATATAGATATATATTTCATAGAACCGCATTTTATATTTTATATATCCTTATATAAGAATTTTCTAATCTTTTTTATGCCATTATGTTATTATTTTAATATTACAATGAATGTGACAAATAATATTTTATATTTTTTAACAATAGTATAATATAATATGTGTTATACAACACCTAATTTAACTAAACAGAGATCCTTTAGTTGTGGGGTTATTGTGAAATATAATTTGTTTTTGATATCAAATTCTCAAATGTGAAATGATATAGCAATTTCTAGGTAAACCATTCATTCACCCTTAAACATAGAATGATTCCATGCATGAAGAGTATGGTATGAACATATTTTTATTATTGTGTTCCAGACAATCATTTCACATGAAAAGCCCCTATTCTAAAAAGGTGATGATATTTTTAATGTATTCCACCAAACCTGACATGATTTACCACACTAGAATGAGAAATAAATAAGGGTTTCATACACTAAATAAAGGATTCATGCAACTATCCCATTTCCATGAAAAATGCCACCACAATTTGGGAATTTTTCAAAAATGAGGTCTGGTTGATAATGAATAAGTTGTGCATAAGAACCTTTTACTCCCAAGGGATTTTTTACCAACCAGCAAGGATATGACCTACAATTATAAGCAACCCCCACCCCTCCACACCCCTTAAGGAGATAATCTCTAAAAGATTAAACTCCAGTTCATTGTGCGCAAGTAATCATATTACAAGACATCATGCAACATGGACCACACAAGGTAGAGAATCCTAGATGATAGACCTCCTTTTGGATCAAACATGACATGTCCCATAGTTGTGTAATCCTTAAAGAACTCTTCTTTATAGAACCCATGTTTAAAAAAATCACTATCTTCTAAAAATCCCAGTGGTTCATCCAACTTCAAAAATACAGCACCCTACCCTTATAAACTACATGTACATCAATATATACACTTCCTGTGAATCTACTTTGTGAAAGCCTTAAAGAATGAATTAAATAACCTATGGGTCCCTGAAATTAGGCAACCTATTCTCCAATTTGATCAATTCCATTACATGATACTCCTAAGAACTATTATTCTAATGATTGGTTCCCCTAATGAATGGGATTATGAAATTTGTATCATGGATCTGTCTATATCGTTGCCATTGTTGAACAATCATTCATGGTAGTGCTAAAATAATTCCACCGAGAGGAACATGTGTGATGGCCATGTAATCCCTATGAAGGACATCTTTTAGGGAAAATGTTATCCTTCCTTCGAGAAGAAATCACAGGACAATTCATTAAGTCTCTCAACATATATACTCAAGAAATGTGAGCATGAAAATGTCCAATATGTATGATTTAAAATGAAAATGTTATTAATCATAGTCATATAACGATAAAGTACATTAAAAAATCATAGAAGAATGACATAATACTACATATTTTGACATTATTTTTATATGATGTTAAACAAGATATAAATTTCCTAATCGAATGACATTAAACTATATCCCTAACCTATGAAAGAAGCAATGGTTGACTGCTGTATAAGTGGGATGAGAGGAACCCCATTACTGATAAAGAAATAATCCTATATGTACCTCTCACATTGAGTGAGATCCTCCGAGATATGTCCACGTGTAATCCCAATACAATTCATCACTGATCCTACAAGAATGAGGGAAGCTAAATTAATAAGCCCCACACTGTCCCTTGTTGACACACCTTCTATGACATGGGGATCAATAACACATGTGCATCCATTTGTTAGTCTGATCCAATTAGTAAATTCTATGTGTGGAATCATCCCTCCTAGGGATACACCTCCCCAAAATGCCTCAACAACCATTTTCATCAACCATCTGAATCATCCCCCATGGGCTATTTGGATTGATCGGTAGTCTTAAAGGTAAGTAATTTTATTTCCCAAGGACACAACTTTCGTATCTAATTCTAGGTGTATTTATGATTCAAAACATCATATCAAAATTATGGGTAATTCTAATCAACCCTCCAAGTCAATATCATAGGGAATTTTGGTCCAAAAATTCAGGTGTGAAATATTCCCTCCTAGCACACCTCTAAGATCGACCACTATAGGGTGTTATGATCCACAACCTATGATCCACCATAAGGGTATTCTGATCATCCTTATAGATCTTTCTCAAGTGGTGTTCTAAAATAAAACCCTTCACCTACCAAAAGGAGAATTCTAACAAGAAAACTGAGATCCACTTCCAATTGGAATTCTGATACATCAGTAAACCTTCGTGTTGTGACATCTACCCTCATAGGGATGCACACCCCTAAATCCTTCTTATGGGATAATCTAATACCTTATTCCAGATAATCCTCAATTAGGCCTTATAATCCATCAATTTTATCCTCAAAATACACTAACCTTATGTCTGTCTCTACAAGAGGTTAGACACATTCACCAATATATATCAACCAGCTATTCTGATCCATCTCCAAAATATGATAAACTCATGACCCAATCCAACTCCATTATACTCACAAATCTTTCCATACGAGACATAGAACATGTGACCTAACCCAAAATACCTACACTATGAAAAAATGGGTTTCATTATATTAAAATTCTTAGAATACATAATCTAATGGAATTTATTTCCCCTTTATTCACACATGATGTATTGGGTTCCATGACACTAGATGACTCACCTGACATGGCCTCCTAATAGGAACATTCATAGAGGACTAACTCACCAAAATGTCCGTACATGCCCAAATATTCCAAATTTTACAACAATAATAAATAAATTTGGATAACCTTCCAACAAAATAAATGTAATCAACCGATGTACACAAATAGATGGAATTAGGAATGAGTTCCGTGAACATTCATTATATCTATGAGGGTGACACAGAATAGGATATGACCTCTAAGGAGGAATACATGGAATGAGGATCAAACATCCCATCATCCCATCTTTATTAAGGAGAAGTCATCATCATTGAACAAGATGAAATTTTCCCACCATTAGATAGATGAAATGCAGGGATATAGCAAATATTTTTCACATGCATCATGTCGACACATATATGGAATCCTGGAGAAAGTGCCAGAAATATAAATGGTTAACCCGGTGTGATATATTCTTTTTAACATTGGGACTAGTATAATTAGAGACATATTTATTTTTGGATGTCACCATATATAAACATATATTTCTATGACTATCCAAAAAAATGGTGGGACCAACTTAGAACTCACCCTAAAAGTGGGCTATTGAGTGTTGGGTATTTTTTGTTTGCATCATTATCAGTGTGAATCGTAATCTAACATAGAATATATGATTATGCGGGGGAATAGAAAATAAAATTTTGTGTACTATTAATAATGTGTAAATACAAATTCTGTCTATGAAAAAATGTTTAAAATCTAAACAACTGAAACATATAGGCACCATGGTATGAGAATAAATTATGTCGAAATCCAACACAACCACTCTTCCACAATGACTTCCTCTAGGACTTCCAACATGAATTAAGGTACCTAACATCCATGACCAATATCACCCTCATAGATCATTCAATATATTGTTTTGGAAACCCTTGTATTCAGGTATGAGTCCGATTGGTTCATTAACATAAGGTATATGAATTTGAATTCCCTATAGGTGTTAGTGCCTTGATGACACTTCAATCCCCAAAGGGTGAATAGAGGAAAACCACCCCATATTCAAACATCAAATAAAATTTGGAGTCTATAAATAGAGAAATATTATGAATATATCCCATATAATAAGGAGCTAGGGATGAGTGAGTAACTTCTTCCATTAATACTGCCCAAGGGCCTCCTAAGAGGGGTCCCACAATGATGTTTAAACATAGGAAATGACTAGTCCATCAAGATGAAGAACATGTGGACATTACCCCTACTCCACGTACCCAATCTTATTCACCCAATGCCACATTGGTGGAATGTTCATGAGAATTCCTAAATAATGGATTCATTTTCATTGCACCATTGTCCCATGAGATCTCTTATATATCCCAATAGATCTTTATAATATGATGCCAGAGATCCGCCTTTTACCAATTGGGATTAAGACACCATCTACCTCATAGGAAGGCTGGATTGACTTTGTTAGTTACTGAAACCAATGAAATCTATTAAGGGGAAAACTATAATGATGATATTTAGTATGTAGGTCCTACCCAAATCATCACCAAAATAAGATTATGTCATACACAATCTATTATAAACAAGCACAAATGTATTCTCTTCACTCCTACTTCTCAACAATTAGGTCCTCCCATGTCTATTTCAACCATCATGATGTTACCCCTCATAATATTTCCTATTGAAGTGCAGTTCATATCCATTCTGAATATGTAACATGACCTGAAGAAAAATACTTGGGGTAGAATCGAGAACACTCACTTCTAAAGAAGAAATCATATAAATCATTAATTCATCGTCGGCCTTGTTGTCCTATATGATTCCTGTGACATAGATGAATTGGTAATGTAATTTTTATCACCCCGAACCTTGTTACCCAAAGTTGGTGAATTATACCATAACATTTTCATGATCACAAAAGATCAAATCTCGAAAGACCGATTATTTTAGTAGACTTGGAAACACTAGATACATTTATAAATTTTAAATTAAATAATAATGTTAAAACTACAACAAAATCTTGTCTCCACACTCATATACCCTTATACTATCCCTACATTTCATTCATAAAATACTTCTTCACATCCTAGGAAAAATAAAACATAGAAATGGTTGAGCTCAAATGCCCATTAAGGATAAAGATATAGCGGAAACTTTTAGAAATAATCATAAACATTTAAGGCAATATATAACTAAAACAAAATCATTTTAAACTTCAACATCAGCATAATATGTCAAAGATAAAATGAAATAATTATATTTAGTTATTCAAATTGATATTCTTCTAGTCTAATAATCACATGCAATATCAATAACCACTTTCATAATGATGGAATGAATAATGCTAGACTATCATAACCACATAGTCAAGGACTTGTGCCAAGACTACAAATAAGATATTGTCAAGGCCTTGTGGAAAGACACTAGTTTGTCTCATGAGACCAACAGATGCATCGAGGAGCTATAGCGGGCTCCACCCATCACTTATTAATTCCAATGCATTCCTCATATGAATATGTTTAAACATAACATATGCATTCGTATTAAGACTAGAATAGAAATGTAAATACTCTCTCTATAAACCATGAATGGTATAAAAATAACACCTCCATAGTCAAACATATCATAAATCTTCAATACAATATGGAAGTTTTTTATCATAATAAATAGACTTCAAATAAGCTTAAAATCCATCAAAGGATGTGACATAGATGCAATCAAAACTATTTGAGAGATATATCAATTTTTTGAAATCATTTAGTAGTCACATAATTATAAAAGAAAACATTTACATTGAAAATATTCTAATAATATTTTAAGGGAATCATCAATAATTATATAATGGTGGAAAATATCCACACACTCTATATAAGTTAAAAAAGACATTCTCACCTTGATTCTGTCAAAAATGTTAAAAATGACCTTGTTTGGAAAACAACTGAAACATTCTTTTATAAACTTCTTATAAAAAGTCCAAATGGGTATAAATGACTTTAACCCATATTTTATAAAATATTAAGAATAATTTGAAATACATTTTTTAAGAATCATGGATGTGGATGATAAAGAGGTCCCTTTAGATAATTATGTATAAACAACCTTGGATAATGAAGAGATTGTAAAATATTATCTTACCTTGTACATTTCCATAGTCTATGGTATGTTAACCTCTTTTATAATAGTTAAAACATTGTTATTAAATTTTACAATAACTATATACATAATTATGAAATCATATAGGATCTTTTAAAAATGCTTTGTTAATAATATTTTAGTATTATCGTCGTTTCGGGTGTTAACTTACTCGTTTTATTTTATATGTTTTGTTACATAAGACATGTTTGTTATGGATAGTTTGTATCTTATTAATACCCAGAATTATATCTAGTCCTTAAAAAATATTTTTAATTATCAAATTATAATTAGACATGAATGTATACGATGGGGAATGAATCTAATTGCGTTCGTGGAGACAGAAGTCTGTACGTACGCATGAGCGAAAATTTCATTCTTTTGATTTTAAAATAATATACAATTGGATATTATATCATATATTCAAAATCATTATCATGTTCTAATTATTATTTACATCAATTAAACATCAATATTATACCCATCCAAACAATAATGTTTTGAATAACAAATACACCATGACGTAGAGATGGTAAGCCGTACATATGCACGTATGGTGACATGTCATTCAAAGGTTGGATAGAATACTCAATATGGTTGTACCATATTTATAATAACATCAAATTTGATATATAATACTGTTGTTATTATTTTAGAATAGATATAACAAAGAAAGAAGAAGTTTATGAAGAAAAGAACTTGAAAGAGGGTGGTGAAAACATTACCTCTTCTTCGGGTTCTTCCTCTTGATTTGATCAAAAGGGATCATTAAGATGGCTTTAGGATCAAAATAAGGCCTTTAGGTTGAAGTGAGAAATGTTTAGAGGATATTTGGACAGGGTTTGGCTGATCCAAAAGGCTTTGAAGGTGTGAATTATAGAGAAGGGGGAGTGCCCATTTAAAAAAAGGGGTGTGGGGAACCTTTGGAAAAGCTGGAAATATTATTTTATAATAAATTCATATTCAGATTATAATGGCTTCAAAGAGGATTATTTAAATTTTAAGGTATGGATGGGTCCAAATCGTTTCAACCAATAGGTTTTAGACAGGTTTGGGTTACTATATTAACATTATCATTTATATTTAACTCTTAATTAAATAGTTTGACATTTACCATGTCTCTTTGTATTTTTATATTTTATAGTTAATAAACATACTTTATACCTCCAATAGACCCCCAAGTGGTACATTAATGATAAACCTATAATTATATAATTCATTTGGCTGAACCGTAGATTTTTAGGAATAGAATTGCAATTAATAATATTATATTGGTTTTAAAAACTCTTTTATGTCAATTTTTACACTATTGGGTATTTTGTTTTTGATAATATTATAACAACATTATTACTTTGAGAAATTTTTTTATAACCAATCCTATTATGTCATATTAACCTATAAAGATAGTGTAATTCATAAAAAGTCTCAAATTACATTTATGTTGATATTTATAATATCAATTATTTTAATATTTCATTAATTACATAATTAGTGCATCACCATTGTGTCATATATAAATTAAATTATTTAAGGTATAAAATATATAAATAAAATACCAAAATGTAGGAAATCTTTTTATCTTTCTAATGAATATATATAATCTAATTTATCTTATGTATAATCATATGTTAAAAATGTTTTAATAATTAAACATTGATTTTTAATATTTTAAGCCTTTTTTGAATTAAAAAATAATAAATGTCATAATATAATCCAAGTGGACCTAAATGATAATATTTTATTCCTAAGTTTGTTTTTGGTCGAAATACACTTGTTGAATAGAATTAGGACTTGTGTTACGGTAATAGAAATATCAGTTTTTCCCGTATTTACCATATTTACTTTTAACCGTGCTAAATAAAAGTAAAAAGTTACTATTCAAAACAATTATATTTATATTATTGAACCAAATTTACTCATTGATATTAACCATGTCTCGCAGATTTTTGAAATTACACTCACAAAAGCGGTAAAATTATGTTTTATGTGATTTTCAAAATTCTCCTAGAAGGTGGGTAAAAGACGGTGAAAAGTTTCATAAATTTTTTATATATCTAAAATTATTCTAAACTAACACCAATTAATTGTGTTGAACTTATTTTGGTTTTTTGTATCCATTTTGTCATTAATTAAATTTAAATAAAATAATCAATTAATTATATAAAAATTTGGTGTTAAACTATAACTCAGTCTTTTTTTATTATTCAGCAAAAATTGAATGTTTTCAGAAAAATACAAAAAATTATCCCTATGATAATTTCGAAAATCAAAATCCAAAAATGAAGTCCATTTTTAAAGATAGAATTTATAAAATTTAAAATATCGGGTATTACAATTCGTAACGGCTTGTTTGATTGGTTGTGGTGTGTGTTAGAACTTGAAGTTCTGTACAATACATGCTACTGTATTATTCAAAGATAAGAATACCATGGAATATTGGGGTGTTACATTCTCCTCTCTTTCAAATTATTGTGTCCTTGAAATTTATAGAACACTACTGAATGAAGGGACTCGTGTGATTATTCATCATAATTTCTTTGTGTTCCCACATTGCCTCTTCCATCTTATGGTTTCCCCATAGAACTTTTACCAGACGAGTCGTCCGTTTTCTCAGCACTTGTTCTCTGGTATCAGGAATCCTGATGGGCTCTTCGCAATAAGACAGATCAGGTTCTAATTCTAATTCCAAGTAGTTGAGTGCATGCATTGGGTCAGGCATGTATTTTCTTAACAGTGATACGTGGAACACATCATGATCTTTGGAGAGACTTGGCGGGATTGCCAAATGGTAAGCAACAACACCAATTCGTTCTAGAATTTTGAAAGGTCTGATGTACCTGGGACTCAATTTACCTTTCTTACTAAAATGTATAACTCCCTTCAATGGATATACCATCAAGAAAACACGATCTCCTACATGAAATTCCAAATCCATCCTTCGATTATCAGCGTATCTCTTCTGCATACTTTGAGCTACTTTCATGTGGTTTTGGATTACCTTCACCTTTTCTATCATTTTCTCCACCAGTTCTAGGCCTACAAGTTTTCTTTCACCAACGTCATCCAAAATGTTGGTGTAAGAAATCTCTTTACGTAAAACGCTTTATATGGTTACTTATGAATACTTGAATGGATGTTATTATTATAAGAAAATTTCACCAGAGGTAAATATTGACCCCACATACCCTGAATGTCAAGTGAGCATGATATCGACATGTCTTTTAAGATTTGAATAGTCCGTTCTGATTGTCCATCTATTTGAGGGTGGTAGGCAGTGATCAAATGGAGTTCAGTATCCAAGGCCTTATGAAGACTCATCCAGAATCATGAAGTAAAATGGGTATGACGATCAGAAACAATCGATAGGGGTACTCCATGAAGTCTCACAACTTCATTAATATATAGTTTTGCTAGACGTTCCAGTGGTAGATTTTCTATTATAGCAATAAAATGTGATGACTTGCGAAGATGATAAACAATAACCCATATTGCATTGTTCCTTCTAGGTGTCTTTGGTAGACCCATGACAATGTCCTTCGAAATATTTTCCCATTTCCACTCCGGTATTGGAAGAGGTTGTATGACTCCTCCAGGCTGTTGCCTTCGAGTTTTCACTTGTTGACAAAACATACATCTTGACACAAAATAAGAAATATCCCTCTTCATTTTTTCCAACCAAAAATGTTCCTTCAAATCTCTATACATTTTGGTGCTCCCCGGTTGTATAGAAAAATTGGAGTTATGAGCATCATATAACAATTCCCTTTTCAGATCAGGTATATCGGGAACACAAATTCTCTTCCTAAATTTCAAAATTCATTCTTCATACAAAAAGTCACTCAATATCCCATCATTCACTGCTTTAATATTCTTTTGAAAATCTTTATCATCGGTCTGAGAACTCTTAATCCTTTCTAGTAAAGATGGTGTGGAAACCATTTGAAAAGGCTTTGATGTTTCACCTACCATGGTGATTCCCATAT
Source organism: Viscum album (assembly GCA_963277665.1). Lineage (NCBI taxonomy): Eukaryota > Viridiplantae > Streptophyta > Magnoliopsida > Santalales > Viscaceae > Viscum > Viscum album. The sequence continues at coordinate 1,138,690,732 of OY728166.1, forward strand.
CCAAAATTACTAGATCCATGAAAATTGGATCCCTTTCAACTCTCATCATGTTCAAAACTCCACAATATTTTATGCTGAAAGCATCTGCCACCTTATTTTCCTTCCACGGGTGGTAGTGTATCATTCAATAATAATCCTTGAGTAGTTCAATCCATCGATTTTGCCTCATGTTGAGTTATTTCTGTGATAAAATGTTCTTCAAACTATTGTGATTAGTATAAATCTCACATTATTCACAATAGAGATAATGTCTCCATATATTCAAAGAATCAATTACATCAGCTAAATAAAGATCATGAGTAGGATATTTTTTCTCATGAATTTTCTGTTGTCGTGATGCATATCATTCTGCATAAGGACACATCCAAGTCCTTTATTCAATGAATCACAATAAATAATGAAACCATCCCTCCCTGATGGAAGAGTAAATATAGGAGCATTGACTAATCTTCTCTTCAGTTCTTCAATAAATTCTTCACACTCGTTTTTCCAAACAAATTTAACCCCATTACATGTGAGGGTCATTAATGGGTTAGGCAATCGGGCAAAGTTCTGGACCAAATGTCGATAATAACTTGCTAAACAAATAAAACTGCCTACCTCAGTTATACTCATCGATGCAGGAAATTCTTGGATTTCCTTGGAATTAGAAGGATCAATAGAGATTCCTTCTTTAGAGACAATATGGCCAAGAAATGAAATATCATGAAGCCAGAATTCACACTTGCTAAGCATCAAAAAAATAATTCAAGACTTCTAAGAGTATTCAGTATAATGCGCAAGTGATTTTCATGATCTACGTAGCTTTTCGAGTAAAATAATATATCATCAATAAATACCACCACAAAATCATTGAGATATTCCTTGAAAACTCTATTCATTTGATCCATGAATATAGAGGGTGAATTAGTCAGCCCAAAAGCCGTTACTGTAAACTGGTAATGCCCATACTTGGTTCGAAATGCTCTCTTCGGAATGTCTTCCTTTTTCGCACACAACTGATGGTATCCCGATCGAAGGTCAATCTTTGAAAATTATTGAGCTCCATGGAATTGGACAAATAAATCATCAATGCGAGGTATGGGATACTTGTTCTTTATTGTTATAACATTTATTTCCTTATAGTCGATACATAACCACATAGATCCATCCATCTTCTTAAAAAAGGACAAGGGCTCCCCATAGAGAAACACTAGGGTAAATAAATACATTATTACTAAATTCCTCTAGTTGTTTCTTTAGTTACACTAATTTCACAGTGGCCATTCTATAAGGGGTATTCGATATAGGTCATGAACCAGGAATTAAATCAATGGAAAACACAATTTATCATTCTGGAGGATGTCCAGGTAAATCTTCTGGAAACACATCAACATTTTATCTCATAATGGGTACATCATTTATTTTAGCATTCCATTACTCCCCTATAGTCATTTCATTCTCTTCCTCCAAAAAAATTGAATTTAGTTGAGCTATTGGGGGTGGATCTAGGTATGAATTAGGTGGTGATGATTCCTCTCTATAGATATAGTGTTCCTTATTATCATCATCAAAAATAGTAACCTCATTCTTCTTACAATAAATTTTTTCATCATAGTCAAAAATCCAATACATACCGAGGATTATATCAAATTCAATCATAGGTATGATGATGAGATCCGCAGATAAAGAACATTTATGTGCATTAATGGGGAAGGATTCACAAAACATTATTACAATGATACATTCCTTATGAGTTTTGACTGACAACTACCTTGCTAAATCAAATTTGAAATATCTAATTTTCTTAGAAAAATGGGAAGATATGAAACAATGTGATGATCTAGAATCAAATAATGAATCTGCTAAACTTTAGGAAACAATTAAATTACCTGCCACCATGTATTTCGGAGATTCTACTGCAGAAGTAGTGATATCATTATCTTGGTCTTGATACCTTAGTCGTTTTTAAGGTAAGTTCCGCTAACACTTAGGAAATTCATTTTTATAATGTCCCATCTCCCTGCAGTTGTATCATTGAACATCGGTTGATTCTTTCTTCCCCTTGCAATCACCAGTATGGTGGCCTTTTTCCCCACACTTGTAACATACTCCCATTTCCTTCAAGCAAGTACCGGGGTGTTTCTTCCCACATTTAATAAAGGATGGATATTCAACTTTTCCCTTAATCCCTTTATTTATATTTATAGAGTGATCAGAAAATATCTCCTTCTCTTGCTTTACTTTAAAGTCATAAGACCTAGAGAATTATTTTTCTTCCTTGATATCACATGAGACAATATCTTCGTACAACGAGAAGGTTTGTGAGACTAATTCTTGATGGAGAAATGGTTTTAACCCATCAAAGAAACAATAAATCTTACTTCTTGGGTTATGTATATAATATTCAGCATACCATTCTATTCTTATAATTTTATCCTCATACTTAGCGTCATTATTATCCTCATTTGTTTCAGAATAAGAAATTTCCTTTCCATATCTGCTTGACGGTCCCGGGGAAAGTATTTTTCAAATAACTGATCCTTGAAATCCCCCCATTCCATATTTGATACTTCATCATATTTCTTCATGTTTTGAATCAATGACCTCTATTGATCAGCATCTTTAGTGAGGCAGTAAACTATCATGATATGTTTTTCCCTTTCACTACTCCCCAAAGACTGAAATATTTTCTCTAGGGAACTAAACCATTACTCTGATAAAAATTTATTTGTACTACCATTTAATTTTTGTTTATTTTTCCTCATGAAGTGATCTAACATTGATCCTTCACGTTGCGTATCAGTGTGCTCTATAAGGGTAAGGTTATTATTCAAAACCTGAGTGAGTTGTCCCAGTACGGTGATTAGATGATCAGCAACGGTTGTATCACTAGCTCCACTATAATTATCTTGAGTAGGAGTGAAATCCCTACATGGATTGTGTGCATTGATACAGATTCCATTTCTTCCACTAGTCACGATTTCTAAACAATGGCATAAACTAGATCAGTTTATGAATCAAAATACACAATTCCATACTTGTAAAACACTTAACATAAATTGAAATATTTATGGATATAATCCATAATCATAAAAATGTTTTATTTGAGGAAGTATATACTCATAAACCCTTCAATAATGCTTTGTATAGAAAATTAGAATTATCCTAAGAACATCCCCCAAGAGTGTCGTAACCAAGAGTGCAGCAAGGCCCGTTGTCGTGCACCAGATCCTGTTAGAGTCAAGCTCAAATCGGTGTTTTCGAGTTTTACCCCTAGGTACATCTATGCCAGAGCCGCCTATACCTGCTTGTATCCAAACAGGGATGTATTTCTCGGAAAACACACAAAATCTCTACAATACCAAAATTCACGGAAGTTCTTCTATACTAATCCTCAAAGTCTATCTTTGGGCTATGTACTCTAATCAGATTTTATCTAAATATAGCTTCCATGGTTTGTACTAAACTTCCTATGATTCCAACTGTAACGCCCTGACCCCAGTTACCCAGAGTCAGTTCATTATTACAAAACATTTTCATGATCACAAAAGATCAAATCTCAAAATACCGATTAGTTTAGTATCCTTGGAAACACTAGATACATTAATAATGTTTACATTACATCATAAAGTAAAAAATACAACAACATCATGTCTCCACATTCACATCCCCTTATACTATCCATGCAGGTCATTCATCAAATACATCATCACATCCTGGAAAAAATTAAACTTAGAAAGGGGTGATCTCAAATGCTCAGTTAGGATAACAATATAGAGTAAAAAATTCATCAATTAGAATATATATTTAAGGCAATGTATAACTAAAACAAAAGCATTTTAAACTTCAACGTCAGCATAATATTTCAAGGATAAAATGAAATAATTATATTTAGTTATTCACATCGATATTTTACAAGTCTAATAATCACATGCAATATAAATAACCACTTTCCTAATGATGGAATGAATAATGCCAGACTATCATAACCACATAGTCAAGGACTTGTGCCAAGACTACAAATAAGATTTTGTCAAGGCCTTGGGCCAAGACACTAGTTTGTCTCATTAGACATACTGATGCATCGAGGAGCTATAGCGGGCTCCACCCATCATTGATTAAGTTCAATGCATTCCTCATGTGAACATGTTTAAACACAACATAAAAATTTGTATTAAAAATACCATACGAAATATCAATACATTCTCTATAAAACATGAATGGTATAGAAAATAACACATCTGCAGTCAAACATATCAAAAAATATTCAATACAATATGGAAGTTTTGTATCATAATAAATAAACATCAAATTCTATTAAAATCCATCAAAGGATGCTGACATATATGAAATCAAAACTATTTTAGAGAAATATCTCTTTTTTGAAATTATTTAAACGTCGCGAAATTATAAAAGAAAACATTTACTTTGAAAACGTTTTTATAATCTTGTAAGGGAATATTATACTATTTTATAATGGTGGAGAATAGCCGCACCAGCTATATAAGTTAAAAAAGACATTCCGACATTGATTCCATCGAAAAGGTTAAAAAGGTCATGGTTTGGAAAATGATAGAAATATTCCTTTATAAACTTCATATGAAAAGTCAAAAAGGGTATAAATTTCATTAACCCAATGTCTGAAAAATAGTAAGAATGATATCAAATAAATTTTTAAGAAACATGGATACGGATGATAAAGAGGTCGCAGTAGATAATTGCGTATAAACAACCTCAGATAATGATGAGATTGTGAAATATTCCTTTACCTTGTACTTTTCCTTAGTCGATGGTAGGTTAACCTCCTGTATAATAGTTAAAAAAAATATTCAATAATGGTATACATAATTATGATATCACATATGATCTTCTAATAATGCTTTGTTAATAATATTTTAATATTATCGTCATTTCGGGTGTTAACTTGCTCGTTTTCGTTAAATGTTTTGTTACATAAGTCGTGTTGGTTAAGGATATGTTTTATATTATTAATATCCAGAATGATATCGTGTCCTTAAAAATTATTTTTAATAATCAAATGAGAATTAAACCTGAATGGATATGATGGGGAATGAATCTCAAAACGTTCGTGGAGATGGTAGTCCTTACGTACGCACGAGCGACAATATCACTATTTTGATATTAAAATAATTTATAATTGGACAGTATATCATATATAAAGAATAATTATCATGTTTTATTTATTATTAACATGAATTACACATCATTATTATGCCCATCTAAATTATAATATTTCAAATAACAATTAAACCATGACGTGGAGATGGTAAGCCGTACGTACACACGTATGGTGACATGTCATTAAAAGGTTGGATATAATACCAAATTTGATGGTACCATATTTATAATAACGTAAATGTATATAGAATATACTGCAGTTATTATTTTATAATGGGAATTAAAAAGAAATAAGATGTTGAAGAAGAAAGGAACTTGAAAGAGGGTGGTGAAAACATTACCTATTCTTCGGGTTCTTTCTTTTTATTTGACCAAAAGAGCTTCTTAGGTGTGCTTTATGATCTAACTAAGGACTCTAGGATTAAGTGAGGGAAGTTTTGAGGATATTTTGGCAGGTTTTGGATGAGCTAAATGGCTTTCATGGTGGTAATTAGAGAGAAGGTGGAGTGCCCATTTATAAGAGGAGTGAGGGGGTCCTTTGGAAATGCTAGATATATTATTTTATAATAAATTCACATTCAGTTTATAATGGCTCCAATGTGGATTATTTAAATTTTAAGGTGGGTATGGGTCGAAATAATTTCAACTAATATATTTTATATAGGTTTGGGTAACTATATTAACCATACCATTTATATTTAACTCTTAGTTAAGTAGTTTGACATTTACCATGTCTCTTTGTATTTTTATATCATATAGTTAATAAACTTACTATATACCTCCAAGAGACCCCCAAGTTGTCCATTATTGATACAAATATCATTATATAACTCCTTTGGTAGAACCTTATATTTTTAGGAATCTAATATCAATTAATAATATAATATTTGTTTTAAAACACTATTATGTCAATATTGACACTCTTGGGTATTTTGTTTTTGATAATTTTATAACAGCATTATTACTTCAAAAAAAATTTATATAACCAATAATAATATGTCATATTAACCTATAAAAGAATTATAATTCTTAAAAGTCTCAAATTATATTTATTTGGATTTTTATAATATCAATTATTTTAATATTTCATTAATTAGGTAATTACTGCATCACCATTGTGTCATAAATAAATTAAATTATTTAATGTATAAAATAATAAATAAAATACCATTATTTATGAAATCTTTCTAGATTTATAATTAATATTTCTAATAGAATTTATCTTATATATAACTCTATATTAAAAATGATTATTTATTAAAATTTAATTTTAACTCTTTTTACTCTACTTTTAATTAAATAATAATAAATGTCATAATCTAATAGAAGTGGATCTAAATGATAATATATTATTCCTAAGGTTGTTTTTGGTTGAGATGCACTTTTCCAAAATAATAAGGACATGTGTTATGGTAATATTAATATTATTTTTACACTTAATTACCATATTTACTTTTAACCGTGGTTAATAAAAGTAAAAATTTACTATTCACCAAAAAATATTTTTATCTTATTGAACAACATTTAACTCATTGATATTAACCGTGTCTCTCAAATTTTAGAAATTCTACTCATAGAAGCGGTAAAATTATGCTTTATTTGAATTTCCAAATTCTCCTAGGAGATGGGTAAAAGACGGTGAAAAGTTCCATAAAAATTATATATCTCTAAAATTATTCTAAACTAACTCTAATAAATTACATTGAACTTTAATAGGTATTATGTATCCATTTTGACCATAATTAAATTTAAATAGAATTAATATTTATTTAAATAAAAATTATTTTTTGAACTATAACTACGTGTTTTTACACTATTCATAAAAAATTGAACATTTTTAGAAAAATACCAAAAATTCACCCTAATATAATTTTGATATTCCAAATCCCAAAATGAATTCCATTTTGAAAGATATAAATTTATAAAATTTTAAAATGTGGGTATTACTATTCATAACGGCTAGTTTGATTGGTTGTGGTGCGTGTTAGAACTCGAAGTTTCGTAAAAAAACACGCTACTATATTATTAAAAGAGAAGCATACCATAGAAACTTGCGGTGTTGCAGAATTCCACCCCACAACCATAATACAGGCTAAGATCTCGACTTTTGAAGTGCACTATCATGTAAGTATAAATCCATAAGAACACATTATCCCCTTGTAGGTACATACAAGTGGAAAGAAGATATGGCCACTTTCTAGAGACTCATACTGCATCCATCCCTGTAACTCCCATTTTTCATCTACACTAACTCTACCCATAAAATAACAGCGTCATTATAGACTAATATAACATCTATATATGGTGATCACCCTATTGATATGGGGATTTTAGATTCATCACTCGCACATATGTAAGTGGTAAATACCCCAAACTATATGCATTTGATGATGTGGATGGTACATCCAATGAGATACGCCCAATCATTCATCAAAAAGTTAACTTGCATCGTGGAACATATATCATCCAATCAGCTACCATACAAATCCACAACGGTTCTGCACCTATCCTCTACCCAAAACTGATCATATAATGTTATGACCAATAACATTGCACTGATCTAGATGGAATTTGTATGTTTCTAACCACCAAATACATTTCTATGGTTTTCTAGCCACCTGCAACTATGTTCTTCGACATCCTAGATTCCATCACTATGGTGAAGTACATGTGTTTCTACAATACCATTAGGGTGATGTTTCACAACCTTCTTAATCAATATTGGGAATATTCATGATGGTTGGAGGACATTTTTAATATCAATTAGTAGTGTGAAAGGGTTGAATTGGAAACATTCTCAGTGGATCAACACCTTGGATATCCCAGCTGTCTATAGGCCCTCCTGTAGAGAATCATTAAGATTATAATAGTACACTACCATATCATAGAGGAGTCTTATTTTCATTTATAGAATAGGGGATGTTTGAATTATTTTTCTCTCTATTTAACCCCTATATTGTGACAACCTGACACACCCATCAAGAATGAGGGTTTCCCTCTAGATTCAATTATGGTAAAAATGTTTGGTTCCGATATTCATGGGAATATGGACTTTGATATATGGTTTAACATGGAAAACCCTCCCCAAGGGGTGTAATAACAACAAATTTACCCTCATATGGGTGTTTGTACTCATCATCTAATATGGGATCTTGGCCTTACGGATCCCACAATGAATCATTTCCCTATATCGACTTGTGAATAATAGTAATTAGATTGTTGGACCCTCTTATTCATCTATAATTGTGTAAAAATTAGATATCAATCCTATGGTAGACATCATGCTTCTGTAAATTGATGGGAAGAAGATGATCAACGCCAATCTTATTGCTTATCATTTCCCATATTATGATGCTACCCAAATAGATACTATTTCACCTCCAGAGAGGATGGAAGTATGTATTGGATAGTTTCCACCAATATATATTAGTAACCATGGTAATCTAGATAGATAATGTGTTGGTGAATATAATAAGATACCATGGTATGAGTCCCAAAACCCTCTCAATTAGCATAATCACCCTCCTTGGGAACCAGACAGTGTCTCTCCATTAGTCAATGATCAGACTATATGGTTGATGATCATGTCAACACATTTTTAGTCATTAATACTAGTCCTGGTAGGTACCCTCACCCAAATTTTTTTACCCACTCTCACTGATATCCTATAGGAACTGGAAACCTTAACAATAGAGATTCCACTGGTTGTATGTTTGTACCTAGCATCAGCGGATGACAAGAAATTAAACAAATAGTGTTGGAACCCTATATTTTCACCATTCATAGAGACAGGAAAGCCAATGTATCATTTTCCCCACTTTATTTCATGGTGTAGACCCATGATGGGAACCATATGGTAGTAGGAGGAAACCGAGATTTTGTGTTTCATAAAAAAATTTAAAGGGCGCACGTTTGTCTGGTATAATCAACTATTTATATGAATTTTCATTGGGTATAAATACTACCAAAGAGGATTCTATACTATTTCATCTATACCATGTGAAAAAAATTATTTATGAACTATTCATGTGAATGGATATTAGTGATGAGAGAGTTTCAGATTTTATCAATTGCTGGAACGGCCTCACATGATCCTTCGACACACCATTGACTTAAGAAGCGATCTTGACAATGTTCATTGGGAATTTCAAAACTGGACTCGTCTTTAATATTATCACAGAAAACATCCCAAAAGGATTCCTAGAATTCACTGATAAGGCCCAACATTTGGAATAAACAATATAACAAGATAATAAATCAAGCTCGTTGCTTCTTCCTTATCCATTCTGTAGGCCTTCCAAAGTTAATGTTTTTTTTCATTGTTCAGATAGAGGACCCCAAGCCATTATATTATTGGGCCCCATTCCTAAAAAGCCATTCTTGGTGCAGAAGCATTACCCAGCCCAGCCTTAGCCTGCATAGATCCTAGACGCACTACCTCTCCATGAACAACTTTGTAGACATTATAGTGTAGATCCCACCCCCATCATGACCCCCCTCATTATGTTCATGCCCCTAGAGTGAACATTCTAAACAGAATGATGTGAAAAAATTAATTCATGGATTTATAGGTCCAATTTTATTTCATATGTGAGTTGAAAAATAGGATTATAATGCTTATAATCCAAGGATATGATGGATATTTTTGCGCCTAAATGGATATTTTATATTTTGTTATATGATTTATCAAATTATTTGGAACATTTTATCTTTTAGTTCTGATGGATGAATATCCAGGGAAGATGGAAATTTTTGCGCCTAAATGTATAAATTTTCTAGAAAAAGCATAATGGGCATAAGGCCCATCAAACAAATGTGGGGCTCAAAAAATTAGTTCAATGAAGATCAAATTTATACAGTAGAAAGAAAAAATATTAGGGTCATTTTATTTAGATGTGGTCAGAGATAATTATGATGTTTTCATGATTATAATGGGATCTGAAGTTGAGATTTAAATGGTGGTCCTGACATGAATGCACATAAAGTCATCCCCTCATTTTAACCATAAAATACAAATGCTTTTACCGCATTTCCTGATATTTTTAAAGCTCATAGAGGACATATGGAAGAGAATATTTCTCTTCTACGACCTCTTCTTATTACGCCTTCTTAAATTACAAATGCACACTTCAAAATGGTGGACGAATATGGAAGGTTTTTTGGTCAACTTTGTAACGTTAATTTCCATTTAATTATTCACCCTCTTTTTTACTCTCTTAATTGTTGGAGGGTAAATTTATTGTTGGGGTGTGGAACTAAGGCTCCTAATATGCCTATATAATGAGCTGGTGGTTAAGGGAATAAGCATTTCAAATTTTTCTTATTTTCATTGGAGCATTGTTTTCATTGAAATGTTATTATTCCAATTTGTCTTTGTATTGTTCTTCCTTCTCATGTAAGTTTTTCGAATCACCTTATTTTTCAATAAAATTTCTTCTTCTACTCTTTTTCAATTATTTTTATTTTCACATTGATACTATTACCCCAAGGCGAGATCTTATTGACACCAGCACTTTTGAATTTATTCACACAACGGTGGAGTGATCGTTTAATTGTTTTATTTTTCTTCTTCAATCTCAATTCTTTAAGTTGACATCCTGCTTCAATTTTTTGAATAGAATAAATGGAAGGATAAACCCATATTGTTTGATCCTAGGGTGTTGCATGGGGTGTATTGGATGTTATTTAATGTACTTATATTCAAAATCATTTCGATACTTTATGATTTCCATTTGATGTTTTATTTTCTTCTTCTTCTTCGTCAACTTTAACAATGACACATTTCGAGTGCTAGTAAAATCCAATTACATAGAGTGATCATTAATTGATTCTCTAATTTCATTAGTGAAAAGTCTTCGAATTGTGTAGGGATTAAATTGGTGAATGATGTTGAGGAATTATAACAATTTGTGGATGCGTATTTAATTAGTGAAATGAATATTATAAGAAAATAAATACATCCAATCTAACCCAAATTACAACTTAGGATCAACATATCTACATTAATTGTTTTCGACTAATTAATTGTATGTTTTTGTTTATTTTGTTATTTAAATTAAATGAATAGTTATTCTAATAACTTCAATATGAATAGTTGGAAACTTCATAGCCTAATCCTTCCAAAATTACAGTGTCTTTATGTTCTTTCTTCAGTCCCTGTGGATTTGACCCCTACCTGTACTAAAATGACCGAATACCTCGAGGGTATATTTGGGTAAAAAAAAATTTCGGCGTCGTTGCCGAGGACCAATTAAGTCACCTTAGAACATCTTTCTATTCCCCCTTATTTCACTTTTATCATCCCATTTCTCTTACCTTTTCCCCTTTCTATTTTTTTTGGATCCCAAACATCATGATTCCAAATTTTCAAATGCATCAAATGGAGTATAATAAAAAACATCTCTTAAAAAAATCATGATGTAATCAATTAGAAAATCAACAATGGGAATCACCATCCTTTTTAATTATATTGATCAACAGTTGAATGAATACCCCACACCCGATAACATGAATGATTTTTGTGATGATGAATGTTTAAAAGATCAATTTTCATCCTTATCAATAATGATTGAAAAGATAAATATTGTAGATGTACAAGATGTCCAAACATCTATCAATCCTAATCTAGAAACAATTGTTCAAAAATTGTGTGAACAAATTGAAAAAATGAATTCAGAGGTATCAAGTACAATACTAGAACTACAAAGCATTGAAACTAGTGTAGACCCCATTCCCACTCAAACCATCCCTTTATCAATATTTATAGAAGAATATTATAACAAAAAAAACCCCTCATTCCTTTATTTAAGAACCAACCATAGCATTCGGGAGAGTTGGAGAGGATCAATGAGTTTTTGAAGGGTGATTAAATCATGAAGAAATTTATTTTTTGGATTCAAAAGTGGAAAATTTTACATTAGGGATTAAGATTGCTGACTATAAAATTTTAGATGCACCAACCATTGAACCTCTAGTATAGATCACAAACATTAAGCCTATTCCCATTCCTAACGTTCAACTGGTCAATTTTCAAGAGGAATTACAATTTCAAAACGAACAGATTATTTATAAATATTTTGAACAAGATAGTTATTTTACATATTTCCAAACATTTTTAGGAAAATTAAATCAACCCAACCAGAAAATTATAAATCGTTCATCCCCTCTAAATTATCATTTTATAGGGTAAAAACTAGACCTTACTGTTTTATTTCATCCATATCATAAAACCAATAATTAAGGAATGATCCTTGGTTTCTTAGGCAAGACTATAGAAGCAACTTGATCAACCATTTCAGATATTCCTTGGATTTTACCAATCATTGTAGAAAATATTATTTCATATGAAACAAATTTCAAAAAAATATAATCAATCTAAATCAAATTTAAGTGGAGAAGACTGTGGTCCTAAAAATGTTGAAAGTCGGAATTGGATAATTTTGGGGGTTCTTGTCGATCTAATGATGTTAAACAAATGCACTACATGGGAGTCAACCCATGGATTTCATGTTTCCAATCATTATGAATCATCTTTATTTTTTTATTTTTCATATAATAAACTACCATAGACTATTAACATGTTTTTATTTTATGAGTAAGGATGGGTATGAAAGGGTAGTGCCATATTCATCTGTGTCACGTGGCGTGATCTCTGAGTAATACCTTGCCCAAAATTTTAAAAAGTAGACAATGTATAATCAGTTTATTTTATTTTTATTTTTATTGTAGTTAAAATATATATATATATATATATATATATATATATATTTAAAGGAAACAACATAGGTCATGGGGAAAAAATATTCACAACCGTCCAAGGCGCTGAGACTCGAACCAAGGATTAAAGGGGTATTGTGGCACATACCTTCATCATCAACCACCAGGTGACTTCATTCCATTATTATAATTTTAAATTTCATCTTGGAACACCTCTCCCATACCCCATTTTATGTTTTCTTTAAACCATGGGGGCAATGTTATTCTATGTTGCGGGGAGAGAAAATAAAAAATGATTTTTTTAAATAAGAACATGCATGGAAAGAAAAATTCCATTAACCTTGAACATGATAACACAATTAAAAACACTGAAATTTGATATCAAATAATATTTCATGCCCTAATTCTGATTTCAATGCAAATTTATGTTAATGAGCATAGTTTTTGGAATGTAGGGTTGTCTGATGTGATTTTTCAATGTTTACATTTTCATCATATTAGAAAAAATTAAAAAATGCACGTCTACTAGATCTTGGGTGTAAATTGAGTTCTTGGGTCCCTTTAATTATATCATAGGGTTCTGGGGTCACGATTAGTTTAATTTGAGTATCCAGAAAAAAAACCAAAAAAACAACAAAAGTTGCAAAATAAATAATGACCACATAGATCAAAGTTTTCTCCAAATGTTTGGCATCCAACAAATGGGGATTGTGACTCCATAGTTGTATTTCATAGAGATAGGATTTATATCTCTATTTTAGAGAATGGATGTGACAATATGTGTGGCATCCAACACTTGGGGATCGTAACTCCATAGTTGTCATGCCTAAAGTTTGTCTTTTCATATCTATTGTGGTTAAAAAAATCAAAAAAATGGATATTCATCTTACGGATTAATGTGATTCCCACCTAGCACTTCCATTTTTCTCTCTTAAATAATAAAATGGGCCCCATGACTTTTTGGATGCAAAACACTTTATCATGGTTAATTAAAATTGGATGAAATGTGGTGATGAATTTGAACAAAGGAATGGTCTTGGGAATAGGATATGCTTATGGACATTGATTTTTTTAAACCATTTTGATGGGTTTCATAATTTTTTTTTGTATGAGGTCTTTGGCTGAGCAATGTGTATTAAAATGTTTTTGGAAAAGGGGATTCAAATTTCATATTTGATATATATTTTTCTCCGGACTAGAAAAAATATATTTTTGGGTGTAATTAGTCACTTAAAGTGGCTAATATTCATTTTTAATATCTTAATATTAATGTGTTTTAATGTGCATAACTATCAATTTTAGTCCAATTAAGAAATTGAAATTCATTTCCCATCACTGTGAAATTCATGCTTAAAGTGTCAATTTGGGACCACTCAATAAATTGCTTGTGAAAAAGAAATTTTTCATCGTATTAATTTTAAATTTTGTTATATTATTTATTAAATTATTTGGAACATTTTATCATGCAGGCCCGATGGATGAATCCGAAGGGAAGATGGATATTTTTGCGCCTGAATGCAAAAATATGCTGGAAAAAATTATAATAGGCCTAAGGCCCATCATACAAATGTGGGGCTCAAAAAAAATCCCAATTAGTTAAAATTTATATAGTAAAAAGATAAAAATATGATGATCATTTTATTCAACTTTGGCCAGAGCTAATTCTGAAGTTTTCATGATGATAAAGGGATCTGATGTTGAGATTTAAATGGTGGGGACGACATGAATGCACATAAAATCATCCCACCATTTCAACCATAACATCCAAATGGCTGTGACAAATTTCTTTCATGTTTTACATCTCATAGAGGACAGATGCAAGATCATATTTCTATACTACGTCGCCTCCAGATTAGGCCTTCATAAATTACAAATTCACACTTTAAAACTGTAGATGAATCTCGATGGTTTTGTGGTCAACTTTGTAACGTCAATGTCCTTTAAATTCTTCACCCTCATTTTGACTCTCTTAATTGTCATGTGATAAATTTATTGTTGGGGGTGCGCCTAAGGCTCCTAATATGCCTATATAAGAGCTGGTGGTGAAGGGGATAATAATCTCATAGTTTTCTTATCATCTTTGAAGCATTTTTTTCATTGTAATGTTATTATTCCAGTTTGTCTTTGTAATGTTCTTATTTCTCATGTAAGTTGTTCGAATAACCATAGTTTTCAATAAAAGATATTCTTCTTATCTTTTTCTATTATTATTTTTTTCACCTTGATATTTTTTCCCCATGGTGTGATCTTATTCACGCCAGCACTTGTGTATTTATTCACACAATGGTGGAGTTATCGTTTCATTGTGTTATTTTTCTTCTTCAATCCTGTTTCATTAAGTCGACTACCCACTTCCATATATTGAATATAATAAATGTAGGGATAACCCCTTATGGGTTGATCCTAGGGAGTTGGATCAGGTGGATTGGATGTTATTTAATGTACTTAAATTCATAATCATTTCATTACATTATGATATCCATTTGATGATTTATTTTCTTCTTCATCTTCTCCAACGTTAACAATTAAACATTTCAAGTGCTAGTACGATCCAAATCCATGGAGTGATCGTTAAATTCATTCTATAATTGTATTGGTGATTATCCTTGGAATTTTGTTGGGATTTAATTGGTGAATGATGTTGAGGAATTATATCAATTTTTGGATGCATCATGAATTAGTGAATTGAACGTTATAAGAAAATAAATACATCCAATCTAACCCAAGTAACAACTTTGGACCAACTTATATTCATTAATTATTTTAGGCTATGTAATTTTATGTTTTTGTTTAATTTCTTCATGAAATTAAATTAATATTTATTCAAATCAATTCTATCTGAATAGTTGGCCACTTCATAGCCAAATCCTTCCAAAATTAGAGTGTCTTTAGGTTAATTTTTCAGTCCCTGTGGATTCGACCCCTACCTGTACTACAACGACTGCATACCTGTAGGGTAAATTTGGGTGAAAATATTTGTTCATGATGGGATAAATCACTACACTAGTGTAACATGTGTCCTTGGTGATCGATAGTAATAATGATTTTACAGATGAATGGAAACATGTTTTCAATTATGAGACTCAGATATATGACTACTTGTTGGATTTCAGAGCAGTCCCTCATGATAATGGTGTCATTCACTCCTACATAGAATGTACCAACCCACTTGAATTCATCAGGAAATTCCCAGGGAATTTTCTTCTAAAATTATGTCAAACTATTCTAAATCATAGAGGATCATGTTTCGATAGTTTACGAGAAATCAATTTCCTTCACTACTGTCAAATCCATCCTGAAATCCTAGTGACTTCATGAATCCTATTTTGGGAACCACCTCTAGGGTTAGTGTAACATTAGGGGACTCCATTTATTAGTAGTAGTGGAATGCCTCTGTGAATGTTGCTTACTTGTTAGACCACTTGATACTGCCTGATGATGGGGAATTCCACACAAATATGTTGAATTCATATTAAAAAAAATAAATGGAATTTTTGAGGATGTATGAACTAAATGAATGGTTAGTAAAATACCTCAGACTAATCCATGTATCATACCATGACTTGGAAGCTAGTGTTTCCTAGATATTCGTAGTCGTGATCCTCAACCCACTCAGCTAGTAAAATTGACCATGTTAACAGATCTAGACGATCATCTAGATAAACATTTTCTGGTTTGCCAAGCATACTAGTTATTCCTACAACATGTTCATCCACATAGAACTATAAAAGAATATCATTTAGGGGAATTTACAATACATATTTCCATGGAACACCCCCAACAAGTATAAACATGTCATTGGGTAAGAAACAAAAACTTATTGAATCACCTCACCAGTATAACTTCTAGGATATTGATCCCAGTGGCCTTCCACTTTTTGATGGAAATGTTTTATTCCATTATAGTATATTTGAAAATACCTTATCATTTCAATTAAGATGTATAATTAGTTGAGTCGTACTATAAAAAATATGAAGAGGGAGAGGAATATGAAGAAATAATATTGTTCTCCAAAGAGGATGTGGGGATCCTCAATTAGGTGAGAATCTTCTTATTGTACATCACATGTTAGTTCAATGTTGTAGAGATTTGATGCTAATTGGTCAACAAAAGTTATTGGATTATCCTCGTCCAATCTAATATTCATCGTAAGTTAGTATATATTAAAGCATATATGACTCCTTCTGACATGGTGAATAAAGGTCATAATATGACCAATTAGAAAAATCATGTAAGTATTCAGTTGGAGACCATGTTTGGTGAATTGATATTGATAATTTAAAACAGTATAGTCTCAAAAGATCTCACCTGCAACACAATTTTATATTGTATTTGTATTCAATTAAATTTAATAGTCCTACACTCCTATTTCCAGTGCCTCACATACCCCCTCAACGGTCGGTTAGGTGTTCTCTATGGTGACATGTCTTCCTTCAACTCCAATAAATAAGTATACCTATACTCTAGCCAATACAATAGTTAGGGATCAAATGTTTTGACTAATTAAATTTAGAAAGCATACAAAAAATTCAATCTGTTGGAAATTTTGGATGATACTATCTTTCACATGATTCATCATTTTGATGGAAGAGCATCATATCTAGTATATTTCTTTTCATTTCCAAGATAAAGGATTACATAATTACTAGTAGGAAATATTTTATGAGGATAAAATTATATAGTAATATATAATATACCATGGTGATATCAAAATCCCCCTCCCCTATTGTGTATTTAGAGGTTCTTTTTCTGGCCACTACCTCACAACATTTCCATTTGTTCTTATGAGCATGCATGACATTCCAGAAACAGACTCACCACTATTTCATTAACCTCATAAATGGACCATGTTGTCATGACCTATATGGAATTGGATCAACATACTATATATCTATGGTTTTATTAGAGCATAAATCAATCAATAGAGATTATGTGTCTCCCCAAGAAGCGACTAGTGCATCCCTTGAATCAACCAGCAAGGGTGAGCCTCCTCCTATTGATTATTTTTTGACAGATGATGAAGATGAATATTAGAATGATCATCGTACATTTGAATATGGATTATACACCCCTAAATATGTGTTGATTTTGGTGATCCTATGTAATTAAGATGACTCGAGGTTAATACTGGTCATGGTAGTCATGTCTCTAGAGGAGTAGTAGTTGTATGTCTCTTCTTAGAAGAATCACTACGATATATCTTCCTAGAGATACAGTAAATCTACAAGACATGAACATCTGCTTTATAGCCACCATATTGGTCTCATGGGAAGTCATTTCCGTTTTACTCATCCTCTTATAAGGATACACACATCCTTCTAAGATATGGTTGAGGCAAAGTCAATAAGAATTTCAAATACAACAATATTAAGGAATTCTATTACACCAAATGGATAGATAACATCGTCAGGTTCAAGAAAAATAATTAACATATCATAGCATGAATCATGTTTTGAGACCTAAACATCCATTGTCAAAAATATGATTTAACCCTTCCAGTGATATATTTTCAATTGATGATATTGTTGGGTTCTATGTCATATCCTTTTTGGATGGATTATATGGGTACAACTAAATTTATATGGAACCGATTATGTGTAGGCATGCTAATTCATTACACTACAAGGAACCTTTTTCTATTAGGAGATTCCATTTGGCATTGAGAATGCACAAGGAACTTATCTGTGGGAAATGGACCGGACCATCAAAATGATACATTGGATTATACTGCAATGTTATGTGGGTAATTTGATGGTCATGTATAGTTGGCTTCAAGACCATATCTAAGACCATGAGAAGTTGGATGGATTCATTGGATTCCAATATATGATGATGAAGGCCTGAGATTTCATGTTAGAGGTTAATTTTGGGAAGGTTCTCATTTTTTCATTAGATACAATGGCATGGAGAACATCTAATATTTTATCAAGGCCATCATCTAGACGCCTCACCTGAGAAATAATTGGGAACATTGAGACATCTAATATATCTTTTCATATATACTACAATTAAACATTAATTATTCATGTAAGAATATTACCTTTTTATAGATCATTAAAATAGTCACTACTTTCTTGTGGAATGAAGAGTTTCATATTGCCTTCATGGAAATCAAAAATTATATGTTACATCCCCAAGTTATGTTACCACCCATATTAAGGAATACTTTGGTTGTTTAAATGATCTCTATTAAAAAATTCCTCCTTGTGCTTCTCATCAAAATTAATAATAATGTTAGAGAAAACATTTTATACTATCTTAGTTGCATACTCCCCAATACAGACCTCATAATCTCTTATCATGAAGTACTTCCACATGATTATTTTGGTAGCGAAGAATATTCTTAATAATTTATATCATAATGAGGTATTTCTAGTGTATTTTTTGTATATCATATTGTATATCCTGAATATTCTCAATCTGATGGATTTCTAGCACACCAGGCAGTGATCCTCTAGCAGCTCAATATATTATTTGTTCCACAGAATATTTTCATGGGTCATACATTGTATGACTTCCTAGTCTCCCATTCAGATGTTAAAAATTTCTTATAGATGAAAATTTCCCATAAGAAGTTATCCTACCAATGGATCCGGATATACCGTGATGAAATATTTATTTCAATACTACCTCCCAAAACCCACTTTGTTGAAGGATCAACAATCCCATGATCAAGTGTAGTCCTGTGGATCGTCTTCATCACCCTATAATAGGATATTTAGTCATACTATTTCCTTCCATCAGAATGGTGAACAATCAAATAGGAAGAGTATCAGGTTAATATTACTGATAAAAAGTGATCACTAGATATTGATGTCCTCCACATTCATGAGAATGGAGATTCTATGTTAGTCATAAAATAGATTAATGGGGAATGAATATTCATAAATTCATAGATTCTTTCACTTCTAGTGCACACCGTTCAGCTATTGGATTAGTTCCCTTCATGGAAAAAAGATAATCAAGTTCCCCTTTAATATAATAGTCCTGATGAATCCATGGCTAGTTTGGCCACATCTCTTCCAAATATTGACAATGATGAACAATTCATTCATGTGGTGCATCAAAGGGTCATCACTCCAA
The DNA here is from genome assembly GCA_963277665.1 of Viscum album. NCBI lineage: Eukaryota > Viridiplantae > Streptophyta > Magnoliopsida > Santalales > Viscaceae > Viscum > Viscum album. The sequence goes on from OY728166.1 coordinate 1,138,710,652, forward strand.
TAATATTTCATAATTATGCTAGGATGAAGGTAAACTATTTGGATTTTGATGACAATATGATAGGACCCCATGGATCCCCCATTCCATAGAAAACACATAATTTTATAACTCCTTTCATTTATTATATCTAGTGTGGAACTCTCAAATTAGTTCAAGGGTAGAATAAGAGACTATAATGGTTCTCAATATAATTTACCCTCCAGAGAGAGACTAACCTAGAGAAAACTCTCTAAATGAGTTGGTTTCATGGAATTATCATCTATTTCATCCAATGAGATGAGATTTTCCCGTTTATGTCAGATATTTATATCGGCTATTATTGTTCCCATCAAACAAGATTGAAGCTCTCCAGTAATATTCAAAGGTTCAAAAAACAGTGTACTTCCATGTTTAATAATTCTATCATGTTTTCAATTAAAATCCATGTCTATAAGATCCATGCCAAAATTTGTGAATAAACATCTGATGATCATCCTCACCAATAAGTATTCATGGTATTTTACATCATAGGAAATTACTTTTGGGGGACCATATCTACCAACAATAGATCCATAGTGTAGGTTCATCTCGACAATGAATAATTTCTTCTCCATGTGGAAGAAATATATTCTATTCAAGGAATTTAAGACATGATCAATGATCTAATTCATGAGATCCTACACAATTATTTTATTTTTTTCCTTATTAAATTCTCACTAAAAATGGTACCAACATCTAGGATGTCGAGTTAAAGAAAACGTATTCCATGTAAAACATATAGTCAAACCATACATTCCTCTACAATTTATATTAAAATGTATAGGTCACAAAATTCAACATGATCCTCTATAAAAATTTAGTATAGTTAGATGGAAAAAATTAGAAAAAATATACACACAAGCTTCCCAATTCCCTTTGTGCCTATTGGATAACAACTCAAAATTACAACTATGTGACTTCATACTCAATGGTGTACAGAATGTATGAAGTTATTCCAATTGAGGATAATATTTCATTTCCCCAAATATTTTTATATTACTAGATGGAAGAATATATAATTGATCATGTCTATCTATATGGGTTGGAATCCCTCAAAGATAACATGCTCCTAAACTTGCATAACCATGAGAGGCTCCAAAACAAGATAGTGAGAGTGTTCATCAAAAAGTTCTGCCACCAATCCTTTCACTATGGTGACACTGTACTGGCTCTCGGAACAACAATGATAACTAGAAAGAGGTCTCTAATCTTATATCACAAGTAAGAATGACCTAACATTGTTCATTGGGTATATTCTAATGGTTCTTACTCATTTATCACTAAAGGGGAGAGCGTATCACACCTCACACCAACAAACATTTTCTCAAATAATTAATTGTATAAGGGATTTAATGGTTGAAATATATGAACATAAACTAGGATCCCACATATTATGAAATTTATTATCATAAAAAGGATTTAAATTGATAGTATTGAGACATTAAATATTGTGTGATCCTTCCATGGGGATTTTTTGCGTGGTGAAGGACACATTGTCCCTCATTCATGTCAATTTTTAACTATTTTACAATTAATATCCAACTTAGATAGAATACCCCACTGAAGTAAAAAATCAATGGACATAATCTAATATCCATGGGTATTATCTTTATGTCCTTAAACTAGGATGTAAAGTACATTCAACCACGAATTTAAACTATATTCATGTATACTAAAAAAATATGTGATTCTTAATTGGGACTCATTGGAACTCATTCACATGAGGTTTATTTACTTCTCCATTCTGTATATCTTTTTTTGAGGAGCCCCTTTCCCATGTCCGAACTCTATCACTATACACTATGAACCTTTAATCTAACAAATTTTACATTAATCTAAATATAATCATTACTAAAATTGTGTGTAACTGGGAATCCTTGATAGTTATTCACATTGGGTTTGTCTAACTGTTATATTAAAAAACATCCATTTGATACACTCAAATGTGGCCAAAAATATATGTCATTAAACTAGGAGCATATTATTCAAACTCTATGACAATAATATATGATCCCCTACTAGTCTATGACATACGATAATAAAATATTTTCATCACCTATTGTAAGGGTTTTATGAATATAAACTAAAAATTCCAACATCCTCAATATGATTCCCCATCATTTAAACTAGGAAGCCTCTCATTGAGAGGTTACCACTATCCCTTATTAAACTGGGATTCCACAAATTACTAGTATTGGGATGGTCAAAATGGCTTTACACCTACCCTAAAATGGGATAACCCTTTATAACAATGGGATTCCTCAAATTCTCATTCCATATAGGATCACCCATATCAGAGTTGGTTTCCTACCATGTTGTGTTTTATAAATATGTATGGATTGATTCCCCAACTCATGGAATAGGTAGTGATACCCTGCCTTGTCATCATTGGGCCCAAATGAAAATACATATAATCCTTCAGCCCCTTTTCCATAGATATAGTCTAATCAGTATCACATTAAACTATATACAGTTCATCTTAGGGTGTGTATGTCGTACAAAATCCTCTATGGATCATTCATGTTGGGATATGTCTCTTCCATGCCACACATATTTATATGAAACCTTTTTTTATGTGATATAATATTATGAAATTAAAAACTATTTTTTTGATTATTGATACATATGTGGTACATGATCTTCAACTAGATAATTAATATCAGGTATTACAAATTTTTTCCCCAACAATACTCTTGCAACAAACACTTTAATAACCCTCACATCATGTCTTTAAACTCCATTTCTATAGTTCTAGCAACATGAATCTATAAAAATTTTCATTGTATATACTATATGAACATACACATTTTTAGGAAGCTTTAATATTTTCCTCATGCTACAGGGACTCCTTAAATCATTCACGCCAAATTTTGACCCCACTACACGAACATCCTTGAACACCCTTCATCACATCGTACAGACCATATTCCCTCAAATTGTGTGTATCCCCTATATATATATGGGTGGATTGAGTCCCATATTTATGAGATACATTTTTATACTTAATCATTTAATCCTCATTTGGAGCGTTGGATTCATTTTGAGACTTTCCATCACTCACAACATGATCACCCAAAGATATCTCATTATCCTCATTCATGTTACATGCCCCTTTTAATTACATTATATTATCATTGGACTCATTTTCCCTTATATATTGATATATGGAAGGAATTTCCTTAGTGAATGTTGTTAAAATTTGTCTTATCCTGAAAAACTTTGGTATTCCTATGAAAATTAGATGATTATACCATCTTTCAACATCGGATGTCCTCTATGAAAAAAAACAGGATCAAAAAACAATAAATTCATTATAATATGATGATAAACTATATAAAAACCATTTATAAATTATTTATGCATCATATCTAGTTATGATAATATTTAATACTCTCATATGAGAAGGTTTCTCCATACTGGTGCCAGTCTCCTACCACACTATGATTCCAAAATATGTGTGTCTTGAGTCCAATCCTCATAGTACATGTTATGATGCTCAGATATATTATTTGGGGACTATCCCCCCCTATCGACTCGTCATGATTGTTTTTTTCCATTCTGTATGACTTTAGACATATTCCAAGAAACACCTTAAATTGTACATTGCACAAAGTTCCTTATATAATTAATTAAAATTGGGTTAATACACTTTTTTTCCATTCCAAACACTCTATAGAAACCCATGTTATGAACTCTATAAATTTATACTAAGAGTGGAACCCAAGTATAGAATAAAATGTGTACTCACCTCCTTTGGAATATGCAATATGGCGTTGGATCCCAATGGCCATCCATTCATGTGGCATTGTAAAATAGTCATGTTATTCATCTCTCCATAGGGTTTTGATAGGTCCCAAAAACATTAATATAATATATTATCAATGGTCTTGGCATTATTACCATATATTATTTTCATCAGATCCTAGACATATGAGCTTATTAAAAAAACCATAGTCTAGTCATTATGAACATAAAAAATCTGTGGATTGTATTAGATATATTTTTTGTTGCATTAGGTGTCCTCCTAGGACCATCATTTAACATTGGGTAACATTCCTTTGTTGTCACATTAATTCTATAGATACAACCACGTCTTGGTACAAGAAACTAAACCTTAATAAATTTATAGTACATCCAAACCACTTGAACATAAACTGAAATCCATGATCCAATCATCATGGGCATAAACTATATAAAGGTAATATCATTAAGTGAAATCCTGTGTTAATGTTCCTATGAGGCTTCCCATTTATGATATAATTTTTAGACAATTTTTATGTGTGACCAACCCTATGACATGGATATTGTATTCCTTCTTAACCTGGCATGTGAAATAAATTTTTGGAATAAAGTTTCATAATACCCACAAATTCCTTGTCTTAGTTACATGATAATAAAGTATGGGATGTTTTCTTTTCATATGTTGTTAAACTACACAATGGTTTATCCCTACCATATTATTTTAAACTCATTGTCAATCTTCCTCACTACATGATGTAAATGTGTGTGTTCACCATCCTCAGTGCATGAATTAAAACTATGTGGAATCATGAGCCGTCACCCATGGGGGCCCTTTCCTCATAAAATATTTATCTACAAAATCAATCATTGAACTATTTCATGACAAATGAGATGATACTACCAACAAGATGAGTTTGATTTTTTTTTTCATAATGAAATTTACACAAAAATGTAACCTATAAGTGTAGGGTATAATTCCAATATTGATAGATTCCATTCGAACATTCAATAACTTAATTTACCCAATTCTTATTCCCCTCATATGGATCCTCATCCTCCTTCACATCTAGAGGTACCCCCTAACGATATAGTTTCTAGAAAAACTGGCCCACATACCATTTTTGGATAATGTCCCAAATTACGTTAGATGATATTCTATGTCTGGTTCCATGTTTCAGGCATTTTATCCAATAAACCCTGACATGAATGTTCCCCATTCCATTTTATTTTATATAGATGTTTTATTTTTAACTTGTACAATGGTTATCCAAAATAGCCGGTTTACCTTCCTTTTGTTATAGATTTTCGACATTCTGAATCACACTCCCAAATCCCATTTTTTGTGTAGATATCAATACCCATGTTGTTACCCGATTCATAAACATGAGCAAATTCATGAAGAAAATTGGCTGTTCTAGTATCCCAATTCTCGTTCCACAACCACATTCATCGAAAACACTACATCTGGTCAGTCTACAATATATGACGACAATGTTATTAATGGTTTTCATACAATCTCACAAAAATGAGAAATCATATGTTCATCCCATTTTTCTCACACATAGAATGACTCGGATGGGAATTGAAATTTAATGATGGTTACCTAAAAAATATGATAGATGTTTGATTATAATTAAAATATCTATGTAAGTATATGATCATGTTTAAAAAAGGAATGATTTTGAAATTTCTAAGGGTTATCCACATTTTGGATCCACTTTTATGTCATGTCAAAATTTCCCTATGTCTCATCCCTTGTGATTCAGTTTCTCAACTTTGATGGAATCCAACATGTGGCCTTGATAACCAGCTAATGGTGTTGGGCACATAGTTGAAGAACCAAAATATGGGATTTAAAAAAAATCAAAAATGATGGACATGAACTTGTTGTCCTTGGAGAATTGTTTCTTGGTTTATGCTGAAGATCTCACATAAAGAAGATTATGAACAAAATTAAAACCCTAAAATACAAATATTAATGCAAATTCTATGCTAGACATCTAGTAATCAATGGAAATTACAACACAAAGAATCATAAGATAAATTCCTATAGATAAACCACACACACGCTTCTAAAATATATGCGGGAACCATCCATCGAAACCCGGGTGCTAGCGTGGAGTTTAAAAGACACATTTTACAAATTGATGATCACCTAATCACATTTTTTTTTTATGAAAAATTGCGAGTTCAACCCAGAATCCATGGATCTAGAGACTCTATCATTATGAAATGGGATAGAGAATAAAATAGTGAAATACAATGAATAATCCCAATTGAATTAATATTTTATTCTATTTATAGGGTGTTATGAAAATAACTAGTTATACCTTCAAAGTTCCCAACTAATTAATAATCTTTATAAACTATATTTTGAATTCTAAACTGAGACATAAAGATCATCTCTTATTATTATCACTTCCTTGTATTATAAAAAATATATTACATGATAATAAGTTATTCATTAACAAAACATGTCATCCCACAAATATTAATTGAATAATGAATAATAATTTTCATTCAATTAATAATTTTTTTATATTTGATAAAAATTAATAAATAAATTCAATTCTGATTATTCTTTACATGTAAATTTTGAATTTATTTTCTACTTTTTTTATCTTATATCCTGGGGAAAAATCCAAACCCCAATAGTGGGGTCCTCCATGTCCAAATCTCTTATTCCACATAATATGGATTATTCTAAAATACAATATTATGTATGACCCTCTAGGCCTTTATCATGATAATATGGAATACTATCCATATTCCAAGAGTTGGATCTATCAACCCATCATGGTCTTTAAAGAGATAAGTATTTTCACACCACAAAGAACCAACCTATGAACAAGAACTCGATTATATAATATAATTGTAATTAAAATATCACAATTCATGACAAAAACCTATGTCATCTATAACACCCTAGGATTTAAAAGTATGGCATCTCATTAAAGTAATTCAATTGCTTGTGTTACACATAGCACTGAGTTCAAGTGCACCACAAGATACTAATCCAAACGTTCGAAAAGTGCCTATGAATAGTATTAACTGAATTTTTAATCTTATATACTCTATATAATTTTTAGATCCATATTTTGTGTTTCTTATACATAATATATGATCAAATTCATTTTTGTGGATAAAATATGTATTTTTCAAAAAATAAAATTTTACCGCCATTTAATGGAGACCCTTTTTAAAACCAATATTTGACACATATATATATTAAATTAAATTAAATTAAATTCTTATTTAGATGTGGTACATAAAAATTTATTTTGGATAAACTTTTGGAAAATTTGTGACAACTTTCATATTTTGATGAATAGTGAAAAACACCATGTTTTGATTGAAATTTTTTTAATCGAAATAATTTATAGTGCTCAATTATTACATTAAAAGGGTTTTATGTATAAATAGATTATATTATTATAATTTATTACAATTTATAACATTATAAGTAATTTCACATTTAAATTTGACATAAACACATATCAATATTTTGATAGTAATTACTTTTTAGGTACCCACTTTCTGATTTTGACACCATTAATTAATTTTAAATTAATAAATGAAACTCCTATGTTTGGAATTTGGTAAAACATACTTCATTTTTTAATTCCAAATATAAAAATTATATTAGGGTGATTTTTTTATTTTCCATAAATCATTCAATTTTTTATGAATAGTGAACAACACTGGATTATTATTTTAAACCGATTTTTTATTTAAATTATTATTATTTTTCTTTAAATTAATTTTATGTTAAGATAGATATATAATACATCTATATGTTCTATTTAAATAATTGGATTAATTTTATAAAAAAATTTGAGGTATAAATTTTTTATAAACTTTTTAACGTTTTTACCCACATTCTAGGAGCATTTGCAAATTTTCATAAAACATAATTTTACTGATTCTGTGAGTTGAATATCAGAAATCCGAGAGACACGGTTAATATCATTAAGAAAAATGAGGTTTATTAAGATGAAAATAATTTTTGGTGATTAGTAACTTTTAAATTTTATTCACCACAGTTAAAAGTAAATTAGTTAATTAAGAGTAAAAATTATCATAATTACCCTAACACCTTTTCTGATTCTACTAGATAAGAATAATTCGAATGAAAACAACATTAGGAATAAAATATGATCCTCTTTTATACAATTTTATTAGATTAGGACATTTATTATTATTTTATTTAAAGAAGAGTAAAAAGAGTTTAATTAAATGATTAATAACTAAATCATTTTTGATATAGGGTTATACATAATATAAATTCTACTATTTATATTAATTATAATTCAAACAATATTTAAATATAAAATAGTAATTTGTTTTAATTTTTAGACTTTAAATAATTAATTTATTTACGACACAATGATGATGTAGTAATTACCTTGTTTATGAAATATTAAATTAATTGATATTATAAATATCCAAATAAATTCAATTTGAGACCTTTAAAGAATTAATCTAAATATCTAGGTTAATATGAAATTTTTTGGTTGGTTAATTAAATTTTATTCGAACTGATAAAGTTTTTATGTCTTTCAAAACAATAAAATACAAAATAGTGTCAAAATTGACACAATTATGTTATTAAAACATATATTCTATTATTAATTGATATAATATTCTTAAAAATCTAAGGTTCAGCCAATTGACATAGATAAAGATATATATAATAAAAATTAACCACATGGGGTTCTCTAGTCTGTTTATAGTATGTTTATTAACCATATAATATAAAAATACAAAGAGACATGGTAAATGTCAAACTATTTAACTAAGAGTTAAATCTAAAAGATAAGGTTATTATGATTCCCTAAACATATCTAAACCCAATTGGTTGATAATTTCTCAGGCCATACCAACCATATCCATTAAATAATTCAACTTGGTGCTATTATAAATGGAAAACATTTTACTATAAAATATTATTTCATGTTTTTCCTAAAATGAACCTCAACTCTCGTATAAAAGGGCACTTACCCTATCTTAATTTTACACCACCAAAATATTTTTAATTGGCCAAAAACATCCCAAAAATCCTCCCAAAATTCCCCCCTTAATCCTAGAGGCCTTCCATTGGTTAGAAAGTTAACCTAAAGAGCTATTTTGATAAAATGAAAAGGAAGAATTCGAAGAAGAGGTAAATATTTCATCACCACTTTCTAGTTCTTTTCTTCTTCGAATCCAATTTTATTTTTTATTTACATTCTAAAATAATAACTCTAGTATATTATATAAAATATTATATTATTATTAAAATGGTACAACCATATTCTTTTATCTATCAATCCTATAAATGACAAAGTCACCATACATGTGTACGTACAGATTACCGTCTCCATGTCGTGGTGTTTTTTTTATTGAAACATTTCATTGTTTGGAATGGTACAATAATGTGTATAACTGATTTCAATTACAAATATAACATGTTAATGATTTTGTATATATAATATACCTTCTAATTAAATATTATTTCTCCATAAATATAAGGATATTTTTCACTCGTGCGTACGTACGGATTACCGACTACACGACGCAATGATATTCATTTCTACAATCACCAATCAATGATGATTATAAATATAAATATATATCATTAATATGTATGTAATACATTACACAATAATTATATGTGAGTTATATATATTTATTTATGTAGTTACAAATATCTTATTCACTTAGTTCTGTTCAGTACGATATGAAAACAGAAACATCGTTTTTGCATACGTACGGCCTACAGTCTCCAAAAATAGTGTTTTCCATTCATATATATGTCTATTATACATTTTTATAATCTAAATATATATGATATATAAATAATGTTTTAAACTATTGAATTATTTAAATCATGATCTAAATAATATGATCAATAATAACAACTTAAAACATGTACGATAAAAAAAGTTATTATTACCCAAAATGTTAATTTAACATGGAAATCATTATTAAATGGGTAGTATAAAGTCATAAATGAATCATGTATTATATAATAAATACGAATATGGTTCTGGTATACTTTAATAACATACTATGGTCATTATATAGGAGGTTAAACATACCCTCAACCAATAAAATGTGTAAGGTAATGGTTAATTTCAAAAAACAATTATTATATGAGGTAGTTTTTATTTATGTAACTTTTGGGAAATATTTATTATCCATGTCCATGTTACATAAAAGAGTTTCCAAAAGTATTATTTTTATGTGAATATTTTTAGAACATCATTTTAAATTTTTTTATGTTTATTCTTCTAAATCATTATCATTAATGTCCATGTTTTCAAAATGGTTTTTAAGGATTTATTTATATAGACATGAATGTTTTTAAAATGTTAATTCCCTTAAAACATTTCATAGTGGTATGGTATACTTTGATTCAAAAATGTCATTGAATGTATTTCTTTCTAAATTGTGTGACATATAAAATTTTTTATGAAAAAGGTATATTTCCCTCAAATAGTTTTACAAATCATTTTCGTCTATGTCAACATCATTTTTTTGTATTTTAATCTTGTTTGATGTTAATTTATTATGATACAATTCTTCAATATTTTAATTAAGGTTTTGCGATATGTTTGAATGTGGATGTATTATTTTTATACCATTCATGGTTTAGGGATAAAGTACATACAATTCGTGTGATAGTTTCAATACGAATGGTTATGTTATGTTTAAAACTATTCATATGATGAATGCATTGGGCGTAGTAAGTGATTGGTGGATCATGCTATAGCTCATCGATGCGTCGGTAGGTCTCATGATACAATCTACTGTCTTGTCACAAGGCCTTGACAAAATATTATTTTTTGTCTTGGAAAAATACCTTGACTATATGGTTATGAAGTCTGGCATTATGAATTCCATCATTATGAAAGTGGATATATATATTCCAGTTGATTATTTAACTAGTAGAATATCCATGTGAATATGTAAATGGAATTATTGTATTTTTTATTTTCCATATTATATGAATTTTCATGTTTAAAAGGCTTTTGTTTTAGTATTATTCATTTCCTTAAATGTTAATGCTTATATATTAAAGTTTCTGCTATATTGTTATCCTTACTGAGCATCTAAGATCACCCATTTCTATGTATTATTTTTTCCGGGATGCGAAGAAGTATATTCTGACAGACCTGCAAGGATAGTCTAAGAGATATGAGTGTGGTCTATGTAGACTGTGTTGTTGACATTTTTTATTTTATAATTTAATGTAATACTTATGAATTTATCTAGTATTTACAAGTCTACTAAATAGATCAGTCTTTCAGGACATGATTCCTTGTATCATGCCAATATTATGTAATAATGCACCGAATCTGGGTAACTGGGGTTGGGGCATTGAATTTGGTATCAGAGAAGTTTTGTACAAATAATGGATATAGATTTAGATATACTCAGAATGGATAACATTTCCCTAAGATAGACATTTATGATTACTATAGAAGAACTTCCTATAATATGTGTACTATAGAGATTTTGTGAGTTTTCCAAGGAATTCATCCCCGTCTGGATATGAGTAGGTAATGGTGGCTCTGGCAGAAATGTACCTAGGGGTAATAACCAAAAACAAAACATTGATTTAGACTCGAATGGGTACTAGTCCACGTCAATGGGCCTTGCTTCACTCTTGGTTACGACACTCACGGGGGATATGCTTAGGATAATTCACATTTTACATTATAATAAATTATGAAGGATTTAAGAATAAATACTTCTCAAAGTAAATTTTTTTTGATTATATGAAAAATAATTTCAATTAATGTTAGGTGTTTTACAATTTCAGAATTATTCATTACAATTCATAAACTGACCTAGTGTGTACCATTGTTTAGAAATGGAGCATTGTAGAAGGAATGATAATTCCAGCAATACACATGATCAATAGATTAAGAAAGATCATGTATTTCATGGTATTAAGGTGAAATTTAGAAATAAATAGTCTCCCATTTATTATCATCAAATGAAGAGATAATATCATTTGTTAATAAGATATGTAATGAATTATCTGAGTCTCGTGGATTTGAAGGGAATCCATGGAAGAAAATGATGGTAGAAAGAAAGATGGATAAAGGGAATAAGGGAAGAATGGATTTTTTTCATATGTGATAAATTTGGAAAGAATCCCCTTGGTAAATACTTGAAGGGAATGAGAGTTTGTTATAATTGTGGAAAAAAGGACACCAAGTACATGATTACAAGGGTATAAAAAAGGTTTCTAATGTACAATTATTCATCTTCAAAGAGTTGGGACGCAATGCGAATCAATGTCCAAATCGTCAGAGTATACCAAAAATGCTACTATTGGATAAAAATCATGTTAGGATACTACTAAAGATGAAGAGGAATTATTAATAGTTCTTATATTGTTATTAAATTATTTTTTCATTTGAATATTTTATTAATGATGAACTTGTGGTAAATATTATAGAGTATATAAGGATTATCCAGCAGTACTATTTCATTAAGGACATGATATTGTGTGAAACCTTGAAAGGTGACTCAATGATAGTTTAATTTTTTTTGAAAAATTATGGTTGAGAAAAAGATAATCCTTAAATAGATTCTGATATCGTGGTAGTGATTTTAAAGTAAGATATGATTCAATTGGATAAATTATATTGGAAATTATTGACTACAATGAAACTGATTAAGGATTTGTATATTCAATCATTGTTGGAGTTTAAAACATTTTTGGATATATGAACTATATCCAGTATTCTATAAGTTGTAATAGAGAATTAATTTAATCAATTTGGATATATGATAATTTATGGTGTCACCGTGTTTTAAAATAATAAATGATGATGTTATTCACATGTTATTACGTGGAAAAAAGGATCTTCATTGTGTATAACATTAATATAAATTTTGGACTATGTGTTTGGAAAGGATTATTTTGGATAAGTCTAAAGGATGGAATATATTATGTGTTACAATGGTTATTATTTTTTAGTTTAAATCATTTCTTGAGATTATTTTTGGATTGTCATAAAAAACAACACAAAGGTCGGGAAAAAACTCATTGCATCCGGCAAGGCCGTGAGACTTGAACCCACAACCGAAGGGCGAGAAGGGTTCATCACCTACCACTAGCTTACGTGATGTCCTGGTTTTTATAATGTAGTTTTTTATAAAGTAGTCTGAAAATTTAATATAAATTCAATTTTTAACCCTATACTATTAAGATAAGTAGAATATTTTTTATTCCTATTATATTTTGGAGTGAAATATGAGTCTATGGTCGAAATTAGTTGAAGGATGAAACTCTAATTGACATGTATATATATATATATATATATATCCCCCTTATTATTTGAATAAATTTATTCTTAAACTTTAGGGAAGAGATCATAAAACCAAATTTTTTTTATCCTAATACCTTATGTTTTGATGAATTTATGATATTTTAAATCATCATAGATTGATGGATTTAAGGCCCTGAATTTTAAAATTGTTTGTGATTGATGACCTCAATCAATCCTGATAAATATTTACTTCTTTCTTTCAAATTTATTTCACTAATTTCCAACAACGTTCTCCTAATCAAGATCATATTTTTGTGGTGACTTTTTCACTTCTATTTCCCTCTTATTATGACTAAATTTTCTTAACCCAATTTTCAATGTGGATTTTCCACAAAGGAATTTTTCTATTTTTAACCTTGTATTTTCAAAGAACAATTTCAAATTTCAAGGATGAAATTTATAAAGGATGGGAGAAGGTAAAACCTTAGGATTTCATAGTATGTTATCCCATTAATGTAATTCAATAGCTTTCACTACACGCTACACCGAGTTGGAGGGAAACAAAACATACTAAACTAACGGTTCAAAATGATGTTATGAATAGTATTAACTGCATTATGAATCTAATATACTCTATATAATTTTATGCTCCATATTAAGTGTTTGTAATACATAATATAAGAACAAATTCATGTTTTGGATAACATAAGTATTATTAAAAAAATGAAATTTTACATCCTTTTAATGGAGAAACCTTTTTAAAACCAATATATGACACTTTTATATATTCAATATAATGAAATTAAATTCTTATTTTGAACTGGGGCATAAAAATTTAGTTTGGATAAATTTTTGGTACTTTTCTGATAACTTTTATATTTTGATGAATAGTATAAAATATTATGTTTTAATTGATTACAAAATTTTTAATCACAATAATTTATAGAGTTAAATTATTAATTTTAAAGATAATTAATTAAATTTTGAATATATTTTTATTATTTAATAAAATGTAGGTAATAATATGTAATTTCATATATAATTTTTACATAAACACATGTCAAACTTTTGATAGTTTTTTCTTTTTAGAAACCCACTTTTTTGTTTTGACCACAAGAATTAATTTTAAATTAATTAATGAAACATATATATTTATAATTTGTTAAAATAGACTTCATTTTTGAATTTAGAATATCATAATTATCTTATAGTGAATTTTTTTATTTTTTCTAAAAACATTCAAATTTTGATGAATTGTGAATAACACTGTGTTATTATTTCAAACAACCTTTTTTTAAATTGTTATTTATTTTATTTAAATTTATTTTATGTAATGATAGATAAATAATACATATATATGTTATATATAATTCATTGGAGTCATTTTATAATAAAATTGGATGTATAAAATTTTATTGAACTTTTTAATGTTTTTTACCCACATTCTAAGATCATTTTCAAATGTGGATAAAACATAATTTTACCACATCTATGAGTTGAATTTAAAAATTCTGAGAGGAATGGTAAATATATTTACATAATATGTGGTTCAATAGGGTGAAAATATTTTTTTCATGAATAGTAACATTTGACTTTTATTTACTATGGCTAAAAGTAAATAGGGTAATTAAGAGTAAAAATGATATCATAATCACCCTAACACATGTCCAAATACTATATTATAGAAATAATTCTACCAAAAATAACATAGAAATAAAATATGATCCTACTTGGTCCACTTTGATTAAATTAGGAGATTTATTATTATTTTATTTAAAAAAGAATTTAAAGAGTTAAATTCAAAGTTTAATAAATAAATCATTTTTAATATAGGTTTATACGTAAGATAAATTATACAATAAATATTAATTAGAAAGATAATAAATGTTCCTACATAATTTTATTTTATATCTATTTTTTAGACTTCAAAAAGTTTACTTTATTTATGACACAATGATATGCAGTAACTACCTTATTAATGAATGATAAAAATAATTGATATTATAAATAACCAAACAAATTTCATTTGAGACATTTGATTAATTAAATTAATTTTCTAGGTTAATATTAAATTTTAGGGTTGGAGAAATAAATTTTATTAGATGTTATAATGTTTTTATGGCTTTCAAAAAAAACTTAATAGTGTCAAAATTGACATGGTTATGATTTTATTGCAAATATTTTATTATTAATTGATATAATATTACTAAAAAATAAGGATTCGAAAAAGGACATAGATATGGATATATATATTAATAACTAACCACATAATATTTCTCTTGACTTGTTATAGTAATTTTAATAACCGTATAATATAAAAATAAAAAGAGACATGGTAAATTACAAACTGTTTAACCTAGAGTCAAATCTAAAAGATAAGTTTAATATGATGACATAAACCTTTCAAAAACCTATTTTTTGAGATTTTTTTCACCCATACCCTCCTTATCCTTTAACTAATTATTGTTGGAGACATTGGAAACCGAAAAGTATTTTATTATAAAATAATATTTCTAGCTTTTCCTAAAGTGACCCTCACAACTCGTATAAATGGGGACTTCCAAATCTCATACTTTCACACATCCAAAGCCTTTTGGATCAGCCAACACCTGCGATAATATCCTCCCTACTATCCCCCCTTCATCCAAGAGGACTTCCTTTGGCAATGAAGACAACCTAAAGAGCCCATTTGATGAAATCAAAAGGATTAACCTGAAGAAGAGTTAAATATTTAATCACCTCTTTAATTTTCTTTTCACCTTCCACTTTCTCTTTCTTTGTCATTTATATTCTAAAATAATAAATCCCGTATATTCTATATAATGTAATTTTATTATTAAAATTTTACAACCAAATACATTATTCTATCCATCCTATAAATGAAAAATTCCCTATACGTGTGTACTTACAGATTACCATCTCCACGTCGTGGTGTAGTTTGTTATTGAGACACTTCATTGTTTGGATGAGTATAATAATAAGAATAAATATTTTAAATAATAAATATAAAATTTTAGAGATCTTATATATGTGATATAACATCTAATTAAATACTATTTTTTCCTTAATATAATGATATTTTCGCTCGTGCATACGTATGGATTACTGTCTCCACGGCGTGATAGATTCATTTCCACGTTCAGCTTTCAATGATCATTATAAATATATATATCATTAATAATTATGTAATATATGAAATAATAATTCTACTTGAGATATATATATATATATATAAATATGTATTATATAAATACAAATATCTTATTCACTTAGTTCCATTCAATGCGATATGAAAACGGAAACAACGTTTTTGTGTACGTACGACATACTGTCACCATGGATGGTGTTTTCCATTACATATATATATATATATTATACATATTATATTATCAATATATATGATATATAAATCATTTTTTATATTCTAGAATTATTTAAATCATGATCTAAAGGATACGATACAGAATAACAGGTAAAACACGTACAATAATGTAAGTGATTATTATCCAAAATGTTAATTTAAAAGGGAAATAATTATTAAATGGGTAGTATAAGGTCATAAATGAATCATGTATGATATAATAAATATGAATATGGTTCTGGTATAATTAATTAAAATACTATTTTCATTATACAGGAGGTTAAGCGTACCCTCAACATGCGGAAAGTGTAAGGTAAGGATTAATTTCACAACCTCTTTATTATCCGAGGTGGTTTCTATGTGAGTATATACTGGAAAATATTTAATATCCATGTACATGTATCATAAAATAGTTTTCAATTGGATTATTTTTAAGATATTTATTTTACTAAAACATCATTTTTAATGTTTTAAATATTTATTCTTTTAAATCACTCAGAATAAAGTCCATGTTTTCAAAATGGATTTTATTGATTTAATTAATTAGAAATGAATGTTTTTAAAATTTTAATTCCATTAAAAAGATTCTATTTAGTATGGGACCCTTTTATTCCAAAATGTCTTTAAATGTATTACTTTTTAAACTCTGTAATTTTTAAACATTCTAATTAAAAATAGATATTTCTCTCAAAGTGTTTTACAAATCAGTTTCCTCTATGTCAACACCCACTGATGGGTTTAAAACCTGTTTGAAGTTAATTTGTTAAGATAGAAATATTTCATATAATATTTACGGTTTTGTGATATTTTTGACCATGGGTGTGTTATTTTTATACCATTCATGGTTTATGGATAAGGTATTGACATTTTATATTATTGTTTTAATACGAATGTATATGTTATGTTTAAGCAATTTCATATGAGGAATGAATTGGACTTTGTAAGTAATGTGTGGAGCCCTATATAGCATTTAGATTCATCAATAGGTCTCATGAGACAAAATACTGTCTTGGAAAAAGGTCGTGACTAAATAAAATTTGTAGTATTGGAACAAGGCCTTGATTATGTGGTTATGATGTATGGAATTATGCATTCCATCATTATGAAAGTTGCAATTGATATTTCGTGTGATTATTCAACTAGAAGAATATACATGTGAATAAGTAAATTACAGTATTTGATTTTATCTATTATATATTATGATGAAGTTCATGTTTAAAAGTCCTTTGTTTTAGTCTTATACATTGCATTAAAGGTTTCTGCTTATTTATAAATGTTTCCGCTATATTGTTACCCTTACTGAGCATCTGAGCTCACCCCTTTCAATGTTTTTTTCCAAGATGCGAAAATGAATATTATGAATGACCTATAGGGATAGTCTAAGGGATAAGAGTGTGGCCTATGGATACTATGTTGTTGTAGTTTTTTCATTTTATAATGTAATGTAAATCTTATGAATGTATCTAATATTTCCAAGGCTACTAAACTGATCTGTCTTTTGGGACATGATTACTTGTATAATGCCAATTTTATGTAATAATGCTCTGACTCTAGGTGACTAGTGTCGGGGAATTGCATCATCCCCCTTTCCATGTTTAACATTTATTAATCTAACTAGATGGTTTTTCATTAGACGACCGGGGATATGGATTTATCAAGGTATTTCCATCCCGATCAACATGTCCAAATATATATAACCACCTTAACCTAGATTTTAAAAATAAATTATTTACCATTTAAGAAATATCATGACACCAATTAAGCACTTCACCCAAACTACTTCACAATGATTTTATTAGAATATTTTTGTCCCTTCATAGAAGTACATTATCAAATGTATCACATTAGAAATGTTCTCAGGAAACAAATCATTACATGTGTTCATATATAAGAATAACCAATAACACCCAAAACATGTGGGGTTACTGTTGTGTTATCATTCCACATGATCTCATTGATAGAGATCAGAAATAGAAAACATCATGAGTATTTGTATCAATTCCTATGACCCCCCTGCACCAGATAGTCAAAAAACTATTATATCTAGTCAATATGATATATCTAGATCGTAGGAAATAAATTTTATTATTAATGAAAATATATCTCAAGGGTCCCATTATAGCTTTCAAACTTTGATAACCGTTTTATAAGGCATTAAATATATGAAAATTATCATTAAATCAGGGACATAGGAATGTGTACACTATGATGGTAAGAATACATCATGTATAACTAACTCTATTAATGATATTGTTATCAAATGAACTATATTGTTGGGTCTAGGTAACCAACTATTTCAAAAATCCCACATGAACTAGAGAAAATGTTGTAACCATCCTTGTGATCTATCACATGGTTAATGTCATTTTTCGACTAAGTCAAAACTATAGCTTCTACACCTTCAATGATTCCTGAGCATGGAAATTCGGATATCACAACATCATCCCCATGATTAAATCTTCTCATGAGATGGTATGCCTTTGTAGACCCCTTTATTCCACTTTTATGAATTGGAATTATGGATAAACATGTAATATAATTATCATAATCATAAAATATTACATCCTAAGACGTATTCCATGAACTAGAACAAATCATTGAATTAAATAACTACATCTTAGCTGCTATAGATGCTACGACAGACTCTATTTTTGTAACAATAGAGTAAATTGGATTCTTTGAGCATGTATTGATCAACACCATATCCTAACTATGATATAGACCAAATATTTCTAATGAAGACTTCTTTTACCCCCAAAAACAAGTATCATTCCATCTCCACAAAATAGGTATGTATATTTTGTAATGACCTAAGTACAAATGACGAGTTCTCAAAGCATCACATGCAGTTATCGTTGATATAAATGATATTTTCCTACTATAAATTATATCATAAAAATATAAATTTTTGTTCATTTTAAGGCTTTCATGATTGATCCATTTCCTAGGTGTATGTATTTGTTGTTCAGGTGTTAATCTACTCTAATTCCTTGGACATGTCAACCTATAGGGACATTTCATGTGACGCATACAAAAAATTCAATCCTGAATTTTTCCGGGTTATATTTTACAAAATCATATCACTATATATGTGATTTAATAGATCCAATAATCCATTAGATCCACCTCATTAGATGTTGTCTACTATAACATTGGTTGTTACTTTAATTCAATCACTGGAGAATAAATTTAATCATGGTATTAACTTACATGAAGACCAATATTATTTTTCCATAAAATGTATACCATCTTTTAGCTAGAATACAATAGATCAACCAATATACATTGGTTTACACATGACTAACATTAATTCCAAAAAATATATTATATGTTCATGTTTCATACATTAAAACTGAACTATATTTTAGTATATTGAAACCATTATTAGAAATTTGTGAAGTTATCAACCACTTCTGGTTGTGTCATTATGACACATTCTAGGATTGAATTTCATTAAATCTAATGCTCAATATAATAATCATATAAATTAGAAATGAAAATTAAAATTCCAACATATTTTGGATGATCAAATTTTTATAACCAATCAATTAATATCGGTACTACACTTTTAACATCCATGTATCATATGACTTGAATACCCACCAAATTATTCATTATACTTATCCACTTTTTCATTTTGATTTATGGAATCCATTTATTTAATTTTAATTAGTATTTTCAATATTTTATAATTTTCATAAACTACTTGCATGTAGGAAATATTATTCTCAAAGAATAATTTATCATTGGTTATAGTGGATTCAATAACAATCGAATTCATTTAATCCTTTAGAGCTACATGTGTAACGACCCAAACATTTCAGTTATTTTTGTTCCTTAATTTTGTGTGTAATTTTATTTTATACTCAACAAAACTATATCCTTTAGTTAATGAAGTTGGTATAATTAAAATGAGACCATCAGGTTTCAACTTTTATATGACCTTTGTTCAAAATGACAGTTGGAAACTAAAATTATAATGCTGAGTTTTTATAAATATTGTTTTCTTGGTTAATTAATAATGAAATAAGATTTAATGGCGTCATCTAGTAGACTCAAGCCATATGATGCCCATATTTCAGGGCATGGGAAGGAGGTTGCAGCCCTGGGCTTTCCTTGGACCAAGCCCAAGCTGAACTTCAACGTATGAAGCCTGAACAGAATTGCCTAAGGTAGAAGTTCAAGATGATATAAATCACCAGTTGGGAAATGTTTTCCGATCCACCCCAAGATTCTATCACCATAGCACACCTTACAGTGAGGTCCTTTACTAGTGTTATAAGGGGCTATGTAACAAGACCATATCTATTTTGTGTACTCCTTTTACATAAATAAAATTGTTATTTCTTCTTACAGAAAAGTTTTGTGAATTTGAAATATCCAGATAAATATAGGATGTGTATTATTAATGAAATTATGAGAAAAGAGTATTTTAAAAAATTTTGGACTCATTAAATAATTAATAATGTGAAATGATTTTCAAAAGATGGTATTCTATAGTTGTGATTAGTGAGAAATTTAAAGTCTAATAAGATCAACATTGTTTTTAGTGAATAGTAATGTAGGAATAGTAACATATCCATATGAATAGTAATGAATACTTATTTTACCAAAAACATAGAAACATCCCCCATGAATATATAAGTACATTTTAGACATCTTAAATGTGAAAAATTGATCCTTGTTTAATTTTGGGTATTTTTGTACATCATGAATATTTTATTTAAAATTTTATAATTAATTTCATAATTCAAAATGGAAATATATTTTCATAAAATTTAATCATAAATTGTTACTATATTGTCTTATGGGTATATTATATTTTTATTGGACCTTATTTACTTTTTTATGGTGCTACAAAAGAAGTTATAGTTTTAAAGTTGTATTTTTGGAATAAATAATGATTTTATTTAAAAATTAAATTAAAATTTATTTGAAAATTATTTTCATAAGTTGGTCTTCGTTTGCGAATTTAGATCATCGATATTAGGTTTGGGTGATTTCTTGAGATATTTCTAAAATAGTTGAATTATCGGTGAATATTAAAAATAAAGTTTTGAGTTTTAGGTGTTTCATGACATCATTAATGATGTAATAATGACGTAATATTTCTGGTATACTTATGAATATTGAGATATTCCATGAGGTTTCCCATGTGTAAAATACCATGGGAAAATACCATGGAGAAGACCACAGTTTTTCAAATACCACCGATGAGGTGTACCTTGAAAATTAATAATTTATTAACGGACTTTTCCTATAAAAACGATGCATTTACCACATTCATTTCATAAAAAATCATTATCAAAAATGTTCTGGTCTCCTTACCTCACAAGGAGTCCTTTGAAGGTGCCCTAAATCCACCCAAGGTACCGAACTTCATGCTTTCCATGTTACTCTTCATGGTAAGGGATCGTTTCACCCTCCCCTTTATTGTCATGAATTCCATTGTGTTGCATCTTCAAGTTTCCATATATTTATATTGAGGGTATGTTATTATAATTTCTCATTACTATCCTTTTTATATATAAATGTTGAGATACCCTTTCTCCTCTCATCAATTTGTTTTATGAATTTTTATGTGACGCCGTTAGGCTGCCGAATTTCTCGTAAAAGAAATTGCATGTTCACCTTCCTTTTAAGTTTCCTTTTCTTGTGGTATGCCAATAAAATACCCACACCAAGTTATTATCTCTATGTTATTCTATATTTATATTTTAATCTGAGATATTTATGAGTGGGTTACCCTTGTACCCTCTATTTTTATTATTTTCTAAAACCATGTTTTATTGTCGTTATGCATCATAAATTTTGTCTCAAACTTTCTATCTATTTCCCTCATGAAATTATCTTGTTTATTTATGTGAATAACCAGACCTATTTCATTACTAAGGGTGATCATAAATATATAAAAGTGATATTTTTTATTCTAGAATGGGCATACATATAACCCTCACTCCATTTTCATGGGTTATAAATGATATAATGATCGTATTTTTAAGAATGTTTAAAACGTATCATTTTTAAAATGAAACCCATTTATTTTATTCTATATTTGATATTTATGATATGTTTGATTATGATCTATATGGATAACATGAATATAAAGATATATTAAGGGTTATCTCTAATAGCGCTCCAATGCACTGGGTAATGAATTAATCTCTAGAGATGACAAGTTTTACGATGCCATAGTGAATAACCTTGAAAATTTTTATGACTCCTCGGGGATAAATCTTAGTGATATGTTCATGAATTTCAAAATGAAATGTTTTTGCCACATATTAAAGTTATTATTCATTTTATTTTTATCATGATATTCCTATTCTTCCATTTCTCATGAATTTATGACTTTTATCATGTTCTTACCAATATTTCTCATGATCACATGTCAATTGTTTTACTAGTTATCCTTACTGAGCCTTCTGCTCACTATTTACATTGATGTATGTCTTTAGGATATGAGATGCAGTAATTGAAAATAGGATGAACCTAAGATTATGACTTTGGAGTGGTTTAGAAGAATGTTTTATATTTTTTTCATGTATTATGCTCCTGATTTCCAAGACACTAGACTTTAAAGATCCTCTATTTGTAAAATGTAATGAAAAGATATGTAATAAAAAGGTAAGATGACATATTTGGTATTAGTGGATATTTTATTTATTTATGGAAATTAGGCTATAAAATCTATAGGAAGAGTCCTATATAAAATTTTAAATATAAGAAAACTTCTTGGTATTTTGGTGAGTATTACGTATGTAGTTTATCAAGAAAATACATCCCAGTATGGATATGAGCAGGTAGAGGTGGTTCTGGCACAGATGTACATAGAGGAAAAACCTGAAAACAACACATTGAGATTTACTCGAATGTGATCTGGTGCACGAAAATGGGCATTGCTGCACTCTTGGTTATGACACTCTTGGGGGGTATGTTTGGTTAATCATAAGCTTTTTATGAATCATTATGATAGATTTATAGAGAAATGTAATTGTTTTATGAATTTTTAAGACATAAATCATTTATAGTTAAAATATTCGTAAATGAAATAAGATTCTCATTAAAGTTTTATTATTTTCCAAATGGAAGGCAGTAGGAGGAACCATGAAAATTGTGACCGTAATGGACCAGGAGCGGACGACCCTCCGATGGCTCCGGAGCAGAAACATTCATGTGAATGATGAACCAACTAACTCAAGATATGGAAAATAACTTGAATCATGCAATAAGATTGATCTCACCATGAAGGGAACCACATTCTTTTTGAGTCCTTTATGCATCAACGACCACCAACATTCAATGGATTGACTGAACCATTGATTTCTGAGTAGTGTATTATCTCTATCGAGAATACAATTTCTGTGCTCCACTGTTCAGAGCAAGAGAAGGTCACCCTGGATATCTTTCGCATAGAAGGATAATCTGATCAATGGTGGGTGCTGATTAATAATACAAAGCAAAGAGTGGAGGTTGAAGATATGGAGTTTGAAGAATTTATAGGGATTTTCTTCAGTATGTATTTACCTCGATCAATGAGAACAAGAATGGAGAAGGAGTTTCTCGAGCTGATGTACAAGGACAACGAATCTATCAGAAGCTATGAGATGAACATCACCCAACATTCATGATATAACTCTAGTTTTTTCATGGATCCAAATAGTAATGTTGATAGATACTTCGGTGGACTGAGACCTCATCTGTAGAAGAATCTACCCAACCAAGACTATGATAGCAACGTGGAGATCATGAGGATTGTGATGAATGTAGAACTAGAGTTTGGTGAGACCCAATGGTCTCATAAATCAAACGACACAAAGAGATCTATGGCTACGAGATTATAGAGGACCATTTATCAAAGAATATGAGGCAAGAATGTGAAATGTCCCACGTGTAATAAATCTGGGAAGTTCTATTCGGGGATCTTCCTGCTTGGGAGTTGGATTTGATACAACTGCGAATGTGATGGCCATATTGTGAGAATTTTTGTAGTGAGGTGAAACCTCAAATTACAAACCCTGACGAAAATGGGAAGATGGTGCAGGCCCAACCTAATGTCGAGTGATTTACGTGAGGAAAACATGGGCTCTTTTCCAATCACTATCCAAATCTGAGGGTAGTGGAGCGGAACCACCATCAGCCTCAGTAAAGGCCAAGGGAACAAGTTTGTGCTTTTTCTATCAAAACAGCTGAGGATTAGTCTCTAAATTATGTTTTAGAATGCACTCTTGTTTTTATCTCAAAGCTAGAAAGTACATTGTTTGATTATGGTTATACACATTCCTTTATTTCCTCCATGTTTTCAATGAATTTAGAATCAACAACTGACTTTCTAAAATTATATTTATCATTAAAGACTCCTGGTGGGATTATCTAAGCACCATCAGTGTATAGAAACCTTAGTATTTACTTTGGTGAGAACAATCCTATCACATATATAATAGTCATTCCAATGCTGGAATTCGACATTATACTAGGGATGGACTGGCTGTCAAAGTATAATGCTAAGATCAAATATAGAAGTAAGTACATCTCAGTAGTCTTGAATTGAAAACCTACAGTTATCTTCCGAGGAGATATATCTCAAACTGATCATGGTGTAGAAGGAGCTCTGATATCATTATTTATGGAATTGATATGTAAAGAAAACTATGGAAATGATATTTTGAGGATAGAAAATGTACCCATAATCCAAGAATACATTGAAATATTTTTATAGGAGTTGTATGTACCTCCCCTAGAAAGAGAGGTAAAGTTCCCCACTGAACTCATACCTAGATCTCATCTAATATGAAAGACCTCGTACAAGATGGGAAATGTGGATCTGGAAGAATTAAAGAAAAAACTCAAAGATATTTTGGAGAAGGGGTTTATCCGAACGATTGTGTCTTCATGGGGAGCACATGTTCTAATTGTGATGAAGAATGATGGATCGATGTGGTTATGAATTGATTATAGAGAATTGAACAGAATCATAATAAAGAGAAAATACCCTCTTCCAAGAATTGATAACTTATTTGACCATCTTCATGGGGCTCAATTCTTCTCTAATATTGAAATTCGATCTGGTTATCATCAATTTAGGGTTAAGAAATAAGATATTCAAAAAAACCTTCGATCAAGATATGGGCTATATAAGTTTGTTGTTATGCCTTTTGGACTGACTAATGCACCTGCTATTTTTATGGATTTTATGAATAGAGTCTTTAAAGACTACCTTGATAACATTGTGGTAGTTTATATTGATGATATTCTGATATATTCCAAAAGATGTGAGGGGAATTTCGATCATCTAAGGGTTTTTTTTGAAAACTCTACGGAAGGAGAGACTTTTTGGAATGTTCAATAAATGTGAATTCTGGTTACAATAAGTTTCTTTCATGGGGCATATTGTTATCAATGAAGGAATCACATTTGACCCTGCAATGACAAAAGATGTAGAGGAGTGGCCTCAGCCTACATCAATAACATAGATTCATAGTTTCCTTGGAGTTTCTATATAATATAAGAGGTTTTTGAAAAGCTTTTCATGGCATTCTAATACATTAACCAATTTAACTCAAAAAGGTGTCAAGTTCATATGGATAAGGGAGTGCGAGGAATGTTTCCAAGAGCTGAAGAAGAGATTGGTTATTGAACCTATGTTTATTCTTCCCTCAAGTGGATAAGGATTAATTATTTCCAGCGAGGCATCTATAATAGGGCTTAGGTGCGTCCTCATGAAAAATGAAAAGTTCATTGGTTATGCATCTCGACAGTTGAATTCTTCTAAGCAGAACTATCCTATGTATTATTCAGAGCTGGCGTCAATCATTTTTCTATGAAGATATGTAGGCACTATTATTATGCGGAGAAATGTGATATATACAAAGACAATCAAAGTTTGATGTATATTTTCACACAAATGGAATTGACCATGAGAAAAAGGAGATGGTTGGAACTCCTTAATTACTAGGATTGATCAATTCATTATCATCCCAGAAGAGAAAACAATGTTGCTTATGCATTAAGTAGGAAAGACCTAGTTTCTCGGTCTATTATAAGGATTCAAAATGTTCCTATTATCAATGAACTAGTAAAATAGGTCGTGGGAATTATAATGGAAGGGACATCATCAACCCTAACCCAAATTATTTCTCAACTGACACTACTAGAGAACATCAATATAGATCAGAAATAAGATCCTTTGTAACAGAAGAATTTTTAGGCTGTGAAGGATGGGATGTTTCCTGATTTCAATACCGATAAAGAAGGTGTACTGAAATTTAATACAAGACTATTTGTTCCATCTATTCTGGAAATAAAGAAGGAGCTAATTGATGAAGCTCATAGATCTACTTTATCTATACATCATCCTAGAAAAAAAATGTATAGGGTACTTCTTGATCATTATTGGTGGGATAATATAAAAATGGACATTGCTGAATACACATCATGGTGGCTGGTATGTCAGCAAGTGAAGGTAGAGAGACAACTTTTTATAGGTGTATTGTAACGACATCCCATATCAGCATGGAAGTGGGACAATATCACTCTGGACATCGTCACTGGTCTCCCGAGAACATCCAAATAAAATAATGTGATATGGGTTATTATGGACCATCTCACCAAGACTACCCATTTTATCTCCATTCGGGATGATTTCTCTCTTGCACAACATTCCAGGATTTACGTTAAGTAAGTGGTAAGGCTGCATAGAGTTCCAATTTCAATGGTATCTGATCATGATCCAAGGTTCAAATCAAAATTCTGGAGAAGTCTTCAACAAGATCTAATCTTTGAATTGAATTTCAGTAGGGACTATCACCCCCAATCTAATGGACAATCAGAAAAGTCTATTGAAGGACATGAGGACATGTTGAGAAATTTCTCAATGGAATTTTAAGGTGGATAGGATCAACATCTCTCTTTAATTGAGTTCTCTTACAGTAACAACTTCCACTCAAGAATTCAAAGTGAAACCCATGAAGATATATATGGTAAGCTATGTAGGACTCCTATATGTTGGGATGATGCTGGTGAGATAAATATACATGAGCTTAATCTTGTGGACGAGATGAAAAAAAGTTCCATTCCATCTAACAACACATTAAGGCTGCTCAGAGTCAGAAAAAGAGCTTTGTCGCCAACTGTTAAAGGGAAATGGATTTTGATGATGGTGGAAATGTCTTTCTTCGAATTTCAACTTGATATAGAGTCATGAGGTTTGGGAAGAAAGGGAATCTCAGCCATAGGTACATTGGCCCCTACGATATCCTTGATCATGTGGGAGCAGTGTCCTATCGGCTTGAACTTCCTCCAGCTCTAGCCCAAGTTCATGATGTCTTCCACATATCCCTCTTGAGGAATTATATACCTAACCATTCACATGTACTAAATCAAGAGGTGGTACAACTAGAACATGACATTTCTTATGAGGAGCAGCTGGTGGAGATCATGGATCTTAGGGAAAAGGTTCTATGCAACAAGACTACCCACCATGTTAAGTTGTAGTGGGGGAACCACAAATGTGATGAACCCATGTAGGAACCAGTGGAGTCCATGAGACATAAGTACCCACACCTCTTCCCATCAGAGGATATGAGATAAAATTTCAAGGATGAACTTTCTTAAGGGGGATGGATGTAATGACCAGAACATTTTAGTTATTTTTGATTCCTAATTTTGTGTGTTATATTATTTTATACTCAACAAAACTATATTCTTTAATTAATGAAGTAGATATATTTAAAATGAGATAGTTGGGATTCGACTCTTATATGACCATTTCTAAATATGACCATTGGAAACTATAATCCTAACGTTTAATTATAATAACTATGGTTATCTTGGTTAATTAATAATGTAAGAATATTGAATGGGAACTTCTAGTAGACTCGAGCCATATGAAGCCCATCTATCAGAGCTTGGGAAAAAGGTAGCATCACTGGGATTTTCATTGGACCAATCCCAAGATAAACTTCAACGTATGTAACTTCAACAGAATCGCCTAATAGTGAAGTTCAGGTTGATAGAAATCACCACTCGGGAAATTTTTTCTGATCCACCCCAAGATTCTATCACCATAACACACTTCACACTTAGGTCCAAAGATAGTGTTATAAGGGGCTTTGTAACAAGACCTTAGCTGCATTGTGTAATCCTTTTATATAAATAATGTTTTTATTTCTTTTTATGGAGAAGTGTGTGAATTTCAAATATCTAGATAAATATAGGATGTGTATTATTGATGAATTTAGGAAAAAATGAATTTTAAAATATTTTTGTAATAATTAAATAATTAATAATGTGAAATTATTTCCCAAAAATGGTCATCTACAGTTTTCATTAGTGATAAATTTATAGTCGGATAAGATCAAATTTGTTTTTAGAGAATAGTAATGTAGGAATAGTAACATACCTATATGAATATTCCTGAATAGTAATTTGACCAAAAAAAATAGAAACTTCACCCATGAATGTATAAATACATTTTATACATCTTAAAAGTAAAAAAATGATCATCGTTTATGTTTTGTCATTTATGTTCGCCGTAAATATTTTATTTTAAATTTTATAATTAATTTAAAATTTTAATATGGAAATGTATCTTCGTAAAATTTAATCATAAATTGTTACTTCATTGTCATATATGTATAAGATATTTTTATGGGACATTTATTACTTTTTTTGGTCTTACAAAATAAGTTATAGTTTCAAAGTTTTATTTTTGGAATAAATATTGATTTTATTTAAAAATTAAATTAAATATATTTCGAAAATTATTTTTACAAAATGGACAGAATATTATAATTCAAAGAATCGATATTAGGTTAGGGTGAATTTTTGAGACTTTTATGAAATAGTTGAATTATCGGTGATTATGAAAAATGCAGTTTTGACTTTAGGGTCATTAATTTCATCATTAATGATGTAATGCCGATGTATGCTTTCTAGTAGACTTATGAATAATGAGATATGATATGTGGTGTCCCATGTGGATAATACAATGGGAAAATACTATGGGCATTCCAATGGTTTTTCAAATACCACCGATGAGGTGTCCCTCTGAAATTTATAATTTATTCACTCACTTTTCCTATAAATACCATGACATTTCACTCATTCATATCATTACAGAATAATCCTCAACAATGTTATGGTCTCCATACCTCCCAAGAAGTCCTCCCAATGTTCCCTCATGCCTTCCAAGGTCCCGACCATCATGCTTTTGAAGTTACTCTTTAAGGTAAGGGATCCTTTCACCCTCTTATTTTAAGTCATGAATTCATTTTTGTTGTGTCTTCAAGTTTCCAATTTTTTATGTTGACGGTATGTTCTTACATGTTCTCATTACTGTCTAATTAATTTCTAATTTTGGAAAGACCCTTTCCTCTCTCATAAATTTGTTTTAGTAATTTATACGTAATGTCGTTAGGTTGCCTAATTTCTCGTAAAAGAAATTACATCTTCTCTTTCCTTTCAAGTATCATTTTCCTGTGGTATGTAATTAAAATAACAATAACATGCTCTTATCTCCATGTTATTTTGTATTTATATTTTAATATTCTTTATTTATAAGTGGGTTACCCTTGTACAGCCTATTTTTATTATTTTCTAAAACCATGCTTTATTGCTATTATGCTTTAGAAATTTCATCTCAAAATTTCTATCTCATTATCTCAAGAAATTATCTTGTTTATTTATGTGAATACACAGACCTATTTCATTACAACGGGTGATCATAAATATATAAAAGTGAAATGTTTTATTCTAGAATGGACATACATATAACCGTCCCTCCCTTTCCATAGGTTATAAATGACATAATGATCTTATTTTTTTGAACTTTTAAAACATCATGATTTTGAAATGAAACCAATTTATTTTATTATCTATGAGTTATTTATGAAATGTTTGATTATGATATATGTGGATAACCTGAAAGTAAATACATATTAATGTTTCTCCTAGATAGCGCTCCAATGCATTTTGTAAAAAATTAATCACTACAGATGACAAGTTTCACAATACCTTGGTGAATACCCTTGGTAATTTTTATGACACCTCAGGGATAAACATTAGTGATATGTTCGTTAATGTCTAAATGAAATGTGGTCGCCACATATTCATTTTATTTTTATTTTTCTTTTTATCATTACTTTTTTATTCTTCAATTTCTCAGTCCATTATAAATTTTATCATGTTCTTATTAATATTGCTCAAGATCTCATGTCAACTGTTTCACTTGTTTTTTTATTGAGCATTATTCTCACCCTTTTCTTTGAGTAATGACTCCAAGATATGAGATGTAGTAATTGTTCAAAGAATGAACCTATGATGAAGACTTATGAGGGGTTTAGAAGAATTTTTATGTTGTTTTCATGTATTATGTTCTTTATTTCCAAGACACTAGAATTTAATGATCCACTGTTTGTAAAATTTGAGAAAACATTATTTAATAAAAATGCTATATACCATAATATGTGTCTCTAGAACATACTCTTATCAACATTATCTTATGGAACATGTTACTATGACAACTACATGTCCATCTCTAGTACTGACTAAAAACTATTCAAACATGCTCCCACTATCTCAAAATAGATGAGAACCATTCTAGAAATGTAATCAATCACATTAAAATTACATTTCTATCATGGGTATTTAGGTAATATAATAATCAAATATTAGGAAAATTAAGATAGATTTTTAAAAGAATTGTACTTAATATAATTTTTATAATATCTTAACAAACCCTATTAATATATACATGGGTTTTAATGAAATAATCGATTTATTTCACACTATTAATCCTATGATTTAAAATTTTCATAGTAGATGGAATATGATAATGGTATATCAGCATTATATTCAAATAACATAAAAAAATATAAAGTATTTTTATCCATTTTGTAACAATAATACTAAATACATCTTAACTCATATGTTTAAAATATGCATTTTGGTATTACCCCATGTTAATTTTTTTATCTATGTTGATATGTAATAAATATACAACAGTACTCCTCATTAACAAAAATGTAATGATTTAGATAAGGTATTGTGCATTTAGGCATTACTCCACACAACATTATCTGGATCGATGAATGTTTGGTCAAAATATTTTTCTGTATATCGACCTGAAGAAACCCATATCATATGATCATAAATTTACTTCATTATACTATTCTTCTATGAATTAATGGAATATAATGAAGTATATTTACCACTAACAAACCATTTATAACAGTTTATGCGCACTTTTTGAACTAATTACAATATCCTTGTGGACTAAATTTAATTAAAAAGGTTCATTTTCCCAAAAAAAATTATAGATGTGGATAATAACAAAGGATATTATGTATGTTGATCCTAAAAACCAAAATAAGAATATCCTTGACATATACATTATGTTTTTATTGGGAATGATTATTTATTTAAAAAATTGATACATTAAGTCATACATATTATATTTTTCAATATATTTCTCATGATTTATGTACTAATGCACAATTACTTGATTATTCCTTGCCACTATAAAAATTCATTTCTGAACATGGAAGAACTATTCCTTCTAACCAACAAATTCTAGAGATAATTTTAATTGTTATAGTTAATTAAATTTAAACTCAAATCATTAACATGGAAATTTGATGTCCTATACTTCTCACCACTGACATTAAAATCACCCTTTCTCAACTTCTTAGATAATAAAGTTGACTTCTAGTAATGTTGATATACTCACATGGATAGTGTATTTCAATACACATATGTGACATGAATCTTGTATTAAATACCCCAGAAGGCAAAATAAATCATTAAATTTTACATTGATGAATAAACCTGAAGAAGAAGTATAAATGTTATTCTAAATGCAGAAATTTTTTTAAACACCAATTTTGTTTTTATTTTATGATTTTTAAACAAATAACCTATGTTAATAAATAATTAATTGGATGATATCAAAAATAGCATTCTGTAATTACTTTCCATTTTATTTCTTTCTTTTACTTCACTTTTTGTTTTCTATAAGAATTAAATATTAATCTATATTTTATATTTTTATGTACCTTCAAATCCTTATCTAAATAGGTAATGAAGTGTTTACACTATATTAATAAAATTTTAACCTAAAAAAAACAATAGTAAATAGGTTAAAATTATACGAGAAATAAATCTTTTAAATGATCATGATACATCATTAAATTTACACATTTGTGTGTAATCATCACATGTATCATAACATTCTTTTCTTTATCCTATTCTCTTAGATGAGACAACATGTTATATCATACATGTCTTGATGTATCAACCAAAAATAGATTCAAATGTAAATGATAGAAAAACTATATAATTGTTAGAGTCTCATGTAAGAAAATTCTCACCTCACTTCCTGAAGTGACGTAACATGTGTTTGGGACCCTAGCACCTTGAGTTTCCAATATTACAGTACATTGCACAAGCACTCGTATGATTCAGGAATACTCATTACTCTATAGAAATTTAAATGTATCAATTATATTTTACAATTTTTCATTATTTTATAACCTTCCAATTTATAAAAAAGTATGTTTTTAATGATTAGTATTTTTTCATCTGATAATCATTTTAGACATGCTGATTATTTAATTTAATGTCTCCTAAAATATTATTCAATTCTAAGAATCAAATATTATAGAATTGGAATGATCTCTCATTTGAGTATTTTAGTGTAAATGATCTATGAACCTGTCATAGAAGTCTATAAGCTATGTCTACACAACAAATTTGGGGGTTCAATGTAGGATTTTGACAATCCACCCACATTTTCACACAGTTATTTGATCAATTGAGTGAAGTCTCATCTTCTAAAATTATTTCTTTATCTACTCAATGGTTGAATCTAAAATGAAATACATTCATATATGGATAATTCAAACTACATATTTAGAGAAATAAAAACATCACTCGCATAATAACTCTCCATTAGTAAGAGTCTCCCACAACTATGTCATGACAGAAACCCCCAAATACTAGTTTTTTACAATGTCAAAAAATAAAAGGCTTTTTAGGATTAAAGTTTCATTGATGTTTTTTATCTCAGTGTTCTGATGAAAGAACTAATTTTATATCTTATTATAACATTAAAAGTGATAACACTCACAACTGACTGTGCTGTAAAGAAAAATTCAAAACATCACATGTTTTATTTTCGGTGCATTCTAGTTTATTATTTTATTTTATCACGTGTAAACTACAAATTCAGAAAATAATAAAACATGATAAACAAATGTGACATGATCATGTGATTAAAATAATGGTTGATCCATCGAGTGAATAAGGGATAGTCCTAGAACCTAGGGAATATACCATTAGTCATGCCTCTGGCAACTCAAATTGCTGCAACTTCCCTTCTAATGTATCCATAAACTGAATTGTTCTTTCTAGAAATTTCAATGAGGAGAATCACTTCATGTCTAGTAATTATAAAACTATACAAGGTTTCATACGACGAGGACATTGAAAAATAAAGTAAAACTGGTTTAAAATAGAGACACATACCCTTATATATATAGTTAACCATACGATATATAGATTTAAATTTATTAAATTACATATTAGATACATTTTAATAATTAAATAAAAATATTTCCCCAAATAATCATTTGTCGGTCCACAGATCATGATCAATCAACATGCATTAAGATTATGTATTAAAAATAACTACTAACATTAATAATTACACATGCATTAATATTTATTAATAAGAAAAATATAATTTAACTAAAATTTTAATCTTATTTAAATACAATACTTTCATTCGGTCGAAGTAATAAATTTAATTTTCAGAAAAATTAAAAAAAAATTAATTATTTTTTTCAGAAAAATAATATTAAATTTATTCGGAATTAAAGAAACATTTAATTAAAAAATAAAATCTAATAAATTAAATTTTAATCTGAAATTAAATTAATGAATTTTGTTAATTACTGATGATATTAAAATTAACCATGTGTTGAAAACCTCGGGCATGGCCTGTTCAGGTCTGGCTGAACCAGTGGAGGCCCACTCCAAGTTATACCAACCCTATGAAAGTGTGATTTGGGATGCTTCGGTCCACCGAATCCCATTCCTGGCAGGGAAGACATGCCTAAACTAATTTATGCTCATATAATGTCCCATTTGACCCGAATAAAGGGGTACCTCATCTAGATCACCCGAACTGGGGATGGTCATGACTACAGACATCTATTGCCAGCTTGACGGGCCACCTCCAATGGCCTTGTTCTGAATGACATTATGATGCGAGGGGGTGTTGTAGAAGGATATTGGCATGTGGGGGTGGTCATGGTGGGTTCCTTCGGCATGTGAAATCCATCCATTGGGAATTGGTTCTCCTTTTGTATCATGATCCTCTGATGAGAAACATTCAAAGGGATATACACAAAGGGAAAAGGGGAGGATGGATCTGGCTAGAAGGTGCTATGAATATGTCATTAAATGGTCATAACGTTGGAGACCTGTTGCAGCTGGCGAACTTATAGGTGGCCCATCGGTGCATCCTTAGGTGACGGTAGTAGGAGGGTGTTCGGGGAAAGAGCCTTCGGGGAAAGGTGGTGGTTCATGCAGTAGGTTGCTATTCTGGAAGGGGCTCCCAATGAAAAATTCGTGGAATTCTAGGGGTTAAAGTGGTTGTGGATGATGCATGTTCTGGTGGGGTAGGATGATAGTTAGAGATAAGTGGGGAGATAATGTCAGCTATGCTAGGAAGATGTGGTGGGGGGGTGTCCCAACCTGATAGAATTTTTTTCCTAACCACTTATCACCGATCAATTTTTTGAAAAAAAAGACCCAAACCCAACCACCGGTTTGGAAAAACAATTCCCCATTTTCCTTAAATTTTTTTTAAAGCCTAAAAATTATTTTCATTAATTAATTAATTAATAATATTAACTATTTTATTGAGATGATTAAAACTTCTAAACACAAAAACACTATTTCAGCTACTAATATACAGTCAGAATAGTTGGGAACCCTAGTTTTATCCAATGGGTTCTCGTATATTGACATATATATATATATATAGTATTTTTTTTCTTCATAATTATCCAAAAAAGAAGTCTTCAATCATAATTAAAATGTTTGGATGGACATAACTTGTCTATCTGAGGTAATATTTGAAATTGTTCTGCACTTTTTGGAATAGAACGATGCCCACTATTAGGTTTAACGGAAAAATAATTCATGAATGACTTAAAATTGTAATGATTCCCATTTATATCAATTGATGTTATCAAGAAAACCATTAGAAGCATGAAAATATTGGATTTAGAGGATTTTAAACAATTAATGACATGGAATCATCACCATCATAAAATATTATCCTATTTTATTCCAGTGAGCTCACTTGAAAAAGATTAAGCATAAAATTAAAACTAGAAAATACGTAGTTTAAATCTAATGATGTGCTTGATTCCTGCTCATTGTTAATTATATGTACATGAACAATATGAATCCTAATTAAAATATATATTCGACCCATGCTTCAAAAATTTGTTTGAACAAAGATGGTAAAAATCTAGGTGCTATTGTGGAGTTTCTAAGACGCCTTCGACGCACCAACAACCACCGCATCACATAGATTGTGATGCTTGAGAGGGTCCGTGATCTGAACTCTCGGGTTCTATAGCTTCTACTTCTATAACATGGAATAGATAATAAGAGAGATAAAGACAATTAATAGTCTCATATGAATTCATATCATATTCTATTTATATAGTGTTGAGAAAATAATCAGTAATTTCTTCCCAGAACCTGAATAATTAACACTATATATAAAAACAAAATTGACTACTAAGATGTGTTATAAATAAAAATTATTATTATTTATTTATAGTAATATTATAATTATATACTATGAAAATAATAGAGTAAATAACTTTACAAGTCATTCAGACAAATAATAAATGAAAATTGAATACTGATATTCATTCAATTAATAATTTCCATTTATTTACTCCAGAAAATTTAAATAAATTAAATAAATAAATTCATTAAAATTTATTCATAAAAAGAATAAAATTAATTTAAATATTACATTTGTGATCAAAAATCCTTGTACAAAAATAGGACCCCAATTGTTGTGGACCACTTAGACCAAATCATTTATTCCACTAAATAGGAAAGATTCTTGAATACGCTATTGTGTGTGACCCTCTAGGCCCTTATATCAATAGAATTGAATACTATTCAATGACTAAGAACATTATTTGGTAACCCATCATAGACCCTAAATAGATAAATATTTTCATAGTAGTGACATCCAACCTACAAACACGAACATTGTAAGATAATCTCATTGTCTTTAATATCCAATAACGTAGGATGTGTAGTCGTGTGGTCTCCCTTTATTGCTTTATTATTTTTTAATCTCTCTAGAAAAATTTTCCATGGAATACCATGTACATTGACATATCATGGTACTACCAACCTGATCAACATTGTCCCAATATATATAAATTCCATAACCTGGAAGTGAAAAATACATTTTTGACTGTTCAACATATGTTAGGCTACTAATTACTAAAACAACACAAACTACCTCACTATGATTTCATCATCATGGTTTTATCCATAAATAATAGTACGTTATAAAATAGAAGACTTTGACAATGATCTCAACTCATGAGTCTATTACACAAGTCTATATAATGGAATATCCAATGACACCCAAAACATGTCTTGTTCATATTGGTGGTTTTTCCATCATGAGCTCACTACTAGAGATCACCAACTGTGAACATCCTAAGAAGAAGACAAAATTTTAATGATCCCTCTAAAAATGATAGTAAAACATCTAATACGTCTAGTTAATAAGATGTATATATTCCATATATCATGTATTTATCATTAATAACAAAATATCTCGAGGTTCTAATTATACCATAATATCCACTATAATCTTTTGACATGAAATTTAATCTACATACATTACAATAAAATAGTGAATGCTGAAAAGTATACACCATAAGTGTAAGAATACATCATGTATATATAACTGTATAAATGATAATATAATCAAAAGCATTGTATAGTTGGGTCTAGGGAACCCACTATTTCAACACCTACTTTCTCCACCTGAACCCTAATTCATATTTATTGGCCATTGGATGATGCTCATCAAACCTAATCATCAATCGGCCCCAGTCAGCTTTGAGATAAGATATTTAAGTGATTAAAGACATCATTTTATTTTTGGCCTCCTCCAGTTAAGAAATCTGTTAGTTTATTAACACTGATTGATCATTGAAAAAGGTATCAAACACATTCATTTCATCTTCTAGAAGTCAGGTTCCTTGGTTGACCTCCAGGTGCATTCAGGTTCCAACAATCTTCTATTGATTCCAAGGCATGTCTAGATGATGAATTTTATCATGCATCCATGCATCAAGGAAGTCATGTACCAGTTCATAGAGATGGTGGTCATCCACCTCTCTAGTGTCCCGGTTGAATAGCCTATGGAGGATAGATCACATATGTCTTACTAGATATAGTTATAACATATGGGTGATGAAACACTAAATTCATATCCATTATCAATGATGAAAAATATGGAATTCTTCAGCAACCTCATACCCAGAGTCTTTTTCCCTTCAGGGGGTTCAAAATTGTACTAAATGAAGGTTTTATGGAAATTATTAGAAGGATACTTATTTGGGAGGCTACTATATAGTATGAGATACATGTTTATAGGAGGATAACAATAATCTAAACCCTCTTTAGTGACACTATATCTTCTATCCACAAGATCCTACCCATGAGTGGCATCAACCATTACAGTAGAAGAGTTTTTTATTGGTTCGAAGGCTATATCATCATTCACATATGAATTTTCAAGGACCGTCACAACCATCCGTATGGGGGACCTAGATGCTTAATCTATATTATATTTCTATGAATGAAACGCTTGATGCACTACACAGAATATGAACAGATCAACCAATTTTGTCAAAAAGTGTACAGTTTTTCTTACAAGAGAGTAAACAAATTATATTAACATAGCACTGGTAGATTTAGTCCATTTATCCTATTAGGTAGTTCCACGATAGGATAACGCTCAATTCAATAAGACACATTGGTAGGACCTTCAAGACCCCCAAATGTATGAGGACATAGTGTTTCAAAATGAATGTCATTAGGAAAAACAATCACAATCACAAAAATGCACTATGAAATATTTGAAGGGTCCAATGTAAATTTAACTACACACATACCCTGAAGTAGAGGGATTTGGATGATATCACTCCCCAGGTGTACCTATTTCCCCGAAGCGAGAACTGACATTAGAATTGTAACACCCGAGACGTTTATGTTATATAAATCATCAAAGGAATATTTTTTCTACACACAACACTTGCTGGGCTTGCTTTACACGAAATCGCAACCTTCCTCGATAGCTTGCGTCGTACGCAATACCGAGTTTCACTAAACAATGATATGCTAATAAAATATTATTTAAACTAGCCATTATGAATAGTAATAACCACTTTTTGAAATTTTATAAATTTTATTTTTTTAAATGGACTTCATTTTTGGATTCGTAATATTGAAATTAGCCTAGGGTAAAATTTTGGTATTTTTCTGAAAACGTTCAATTTTTGATGAATAGTGAAACCACTAAGTGGTAGTTAAAAAAACTGAATTTTTCATAAAACTTAATTTTACCGCTTCTGTGAGTGGAATTTCGAAAATCCGAGAGACATGGTTGATGTCAGTAGATAAAATGTGGTTCAATAAGATGAAAATAATTTTTTGGTGAATAGTAACTTTTTACTTTTTTTACCACGGTTAAAAGTAAATAGGGTAATTAAGGGTAAAAATGATATTATTATTACCCTAACACACGTCCTAATTCTATTGGACAAGTGTAATTCGACCAAAAACAAAATTAGTAATAAAATATGACCATTTAGGCCCACTTGGATTAGATTAGGACATTTATTATTAATTTATTTAAATAAGGGTTAAAATAGTTAAAATCAAAGTTTAATAACTAAATCATTTTTAATATGGTGTTATACATAAGATAAATTCGACTATAAATATTCATTAGAAATATAAAACGATTTCCTACATAATGGTATTTTATTTTTAATTTTTAGACATTATATAAGTTAATTTATTTATGACACAAAGATGATACAGTAATTAACTTATTAATTAAATATTGACATAATTGATGTTATAAACACCAAAATAAATGTAATTTGACACTTTTTATGAATTCCACTAATTTTATAGATTAATATGACATGTTATTATTGATTTAATTAACTTTGTGCGAACTAATAATTCTGTTATGATTTTCACAAAAATTAATTACTAAATAGTGTCAAAATTGACATAAAATAGTTTTTAAAACAAATATTATATTATTAATTGTTATTTTATCTTTAAAAATATATGGTTCGGCCAAATGACTTAGATAATGTTATATATATTAATAATTAACAACTTGGGGTTCGTTTGGTAGCTTATAGCAAGTTTATTAACCTTATAGTATAAGAACACAAGAAGACACGGTAAAAGTAAAATTATTTAACTTAATGTTAAATCTAAATGATAAGGTTAAAATAGGGACCTAAACTTGTCTAAATTCTATTGGATGAGAGTATTTCGGCCCATCCCCACCTTAGCTTAGAAGTAAATCAATTTGGAGCTATTTAAAACAGAACGTGACTCTATAATAAAATAATATTTTTAGTTATTCCAAAGGTGCCCCTCTGCTCCCTTATAAAAGGGCACCTCCTCCCTCTCTTCCTCACACCACTTTGAGCCTTCAAACTCAGCCAAACCCTGACACTATCTCCTCTCCACTTCCCTAGAGACATCCTAGAGGTTATGGGATTTTTCAAAGTCCTATTTTAGTTCCCTAAAAGGAGGTCTCAAGGAAGCACTTCAAAGAAGAGGTAATGTCTGTTACTGATTCTTTCATCTTTATTTCTTCTTCCACTTCTTCTTCATTAGTTTTTTCATTATTAAGTAATAACATCAGTATCACTAATATACTGATATGTTATTATAAGTATGAAACAACCCTATTTCACCATCTATCCATCCTACGGAAATAGAAATCACCGCGTGTGCGTACGTACGGAATACCATCTCCACGCCGTGGTGTAATCTATTTTCCACCACCACCTTACTTGGATGGGTATAATGGTGTATATAATGACTATATATGACTATTATAAAGTGATACTGATTCTGAAATAGTATACATACTCTCCAATACAATTCCACGATCATAGGAATGATTTCATCACTCGTGCGTACGTACGGAATACCGTCTCCACGATGTGATGCGACTTGTTCTACATGATCTTCATTTCATAATGATTATATAAATGAAATGAAATAAATGAATTAATATGATATATATTACACTAATACCATTTTTTAAATGAGGTATCTATAACCTAAAGAGAAGAATAAGACTTTATTCGACAAAACATGCATAAGAACAAACAGTTATAAACACTCGAATAACACATAGCAATGAAATATTACTACTAAGAAGCTAAGAATATGACCAAATATGATATCATAAAAATAAGTATGATTCTGGAATAATTCAATAACATTATTTAAATCATTATACAGGATGTTCGGACACGTACAAAGCATATCAGACCTAAGGTAAGGGAAAATATCGCAATCTCATTTTATCCGAGATTGTTTATACTTTAGTATTTACTGGGGTGTCTTTTATCATCCACATCCATGTTTCCTCAATATGTCATATTATTTACATCCACCAACAATTGTTTAAATCCAATTTTACCATTCGGTGAGTTTTTAGTAAAATATATGAAAGGAATCTTTTGTCATTTTTCATACGAGGTACTTTTTGACTTTTCCGACAAAAGTACGAGGAGAATGATATTTTTAACTTATACGGAATGAATGGATTTTATTAAAACATTTTTTCCAAGAAGATTTATTTACAAGTTTTCAAGTTTATTTTTAATCAACTTATTTAGTTTAAAATTGTATGACATGTTAAGAAAGGAAAAATGTTTTTGAAGTAGAAAGGATATTTCCCTCAAGAATGGAGTTCAAGTGTTTTATCAAATTTATTTTCCATCTAAGATAATGTAGGGTTTTGATTCTATCCCTATCATTACATTGATTTGATTATGTTGTGATGGAATTAATTTTATGAATTCACTTATCTTATATGAATTGTTTTATGATGTCATGATGTTTAAGAATTCCATTTTTATTACAAGGGTTATGCAATGATGTATGATTTATGATTTTTGTGGCACACATAAGAATGGTTTCAGTATGAGATGGGTGGTACCTATATCTCCCTCCAATTCATTGGGTAATGATTTTATATCTCATGAGATAGACATCGCTAGAACGGTAGGTTATACCGGTTCAGTGAAACAGGACTGAAACGAGGGTGACTCGGTTTAGAAATGGACTTTTTCCTCTAAGATAGTCTTGGAAATGAGTCTTGACTGATAAGAAATGATTCTATATGATTATGTGTGTATGGCACAAAGTATCATGTTTTAAGTTATGATTATTGTGATTACATTTAACTACCATGATTTATCCCATGTTATGAAATTATGATCTCTTTTTCAGGTTAAGATTTCCAAAAGTTATGTTCTTTTGTATATGATGTGATTGATATTTATTTTGTTTACCCTTACTGAGCATTTGAGATCACCCTTTTGTATATTTTATTTCCCCAGGTCGGGAAGAAGGTTATTAAGTAGAATATGCCAAAAAGGGACTCTGGATATGATGAAATAAATGGGAGGCAATGTAGATGCTTTATGAACCAGTTGTTTATGTTTCCCAGATTCTAAAGACACTATACCTATATGGTCCTTTCTTGGTATTGTTATATGTTGTAATAAGTGTGCTTCAATTCTGAAGTAATAACAATGTATGTAAATTATGGGTCATTATAGTTGGTATCAGAGGAAAGTTATAGTCAACCTTTGGAAACTAGGATTTGAAAGCTTTAGTAAGAACCCTAAGGATAAGTATAAGCATAGAACACAATCTTAGTGTTTTAGAAATGGCCATGAATAAACTAGGATAAGACCTTACGTGTGAAATTTTATTCTTGATTATGTGGTTTTCCTATTATAATTAGTGTTTCTCACACTATTCTTCTTGGTTTTAGTCAATGGCAGGAACCCAAAGGAACCGTGTTAATGTGGAATGCGACGGGAAATGCAATGATTATCCCCCTGAGCAACCAAACATTATGGGAGATGGAATGAGAAATCATGTATCCATGCTCACACAACTTTCTCAAGATATGAATCATGCAGGACTTCCAAACGAGCAAAGGAAGGAGCAACATTCTGTTGAATCCTTCATGAGATAGTGTCCACCTTCATTCATTGGGTCTACTGATCCATTAGTTGCTGAACAATGGATTAGTACTACTGAAAATCTATTTTCAGTTCTTCAATGTTCTGAGTATGATAAAGTCATCTTAGCAGTGTATCGTTTGGAAGGTGATGCTGATCAATGGTGGAATCTTATTAAGAATAAGAGGCAAAGGGATGAAATTGAGTCCATGGAATGGGACGAGTTCAAGAACTTATTTTTCAATAAGCACATCCCTCGTATTCTCCGAACAAAGATAGAGAAAGAGTTTCTTGAACTGAAGCAAAAGGATGATAAATCTGTTGGTACCTATGAAGCAAATTTTACAAGACTTGCAAGGTACGCTTCTGGTATTATTATCCAACCTGAGAGTAAGATCGATCGATTCTTTAGTGGCATAAAACCAAGTCTTCGAAGGGCCTTAGCCATAAGGGACTTCAATAGCTACGAGGAAAT
Organism: Viscum album; assembly: GCA_963277665.1. Taxonomy (NCBI): domain Eukaryota; kingdom Viridiplantae; phylum Streptophyta; class Magnoliopsida; order Santalales; family Viscaceae; genus Viscum; species Viscum album. Next base: position 1,138,753,879 of record OY728166.1, read on the forward strand.
CATTCGATTTGCTCTCAAAGTTGCGATGGATATTGGAGTAACCCATCAGTCATATGGGTTTGATAAGAAGAGGAAAATGGAATTCAAAGGAAAATCTAAAGAGCACACTGAAAAGAAGATGAGCTTTCCCTTATGCTCAATGTGTGGAAAGAAACATAGAGGGAGTTGTCTTAAAGGGACAAGTAAATGTTTCAAATGTGGAAATGAAGGTAATCGGGAATTTTAATGCCGCGATGATGGGAAGAAGATGTCTAATGATGCCAATAAAGGATGGGATACACAGAATGAACCTACTACACTTCAATGATTCAAGTGAAAGGAGATGGGACATTATACCAATAAATGCCATAATCCAAGGGTTGATGATGATGGTCGATGTCAACAAACTCTTAAGGCTAAAGACAAAGGAAAGTCACATGCAATTTCTATCAGTGATGTGGAGTACGATAACGATGTAGTGAAAGGTACACTTACCATCCACTCTAAAGTAGAAAATGTTTTATTTGATTCTGGATCCACCCACTCCTTTATTTCTAAAGAATTTTCTAAGGGTATCACCATATTACCTCAACAATTAGATGTTGAGTTAGCTGTGACAAAACCTAATGGCACAACAGTCACATCAAAAGTTTATAATTATTCTCTGATTGATGTTTTTGGGAAAGTGCTTCTTGCAAATCTTGTGATCCTTCCTATAGTAGAATTTGATGTGATTCTTGGCATGGATTGGCTTTCTCTACATGGATCTCATATCAATTCCCAAAGAAGGGAAGTCACATTTCATATTCCAGATCAATCTATGATCATCTATCGATGGAAGGATGAACATAACTTTCCAGTGGAAATTTCTTCCATTTTATGGGTATTGATTCCATTAAATGAAGGTTATTTATCTCGAATGGTTGGTGAAAAACTCACGATTAAGAATATTCCCATTGTACAAGAGTATGATGATGTCTTTCCGGAAGAATTACTAGGTCTTCCATCGAATCATGAAGTTGAGTTTTCAATAGAACTCGTACCGGGTGCTTTGACTATTTCAAATACACCTTATAGAATGGACCCAATTGAGTTGCAGGAATTGAAGAAGCAACTCCAAGAGAATCTTGATAAGGGATTCATATGCCCTAGTGCGTCACCTTGGGGATCACCTGTTCTATTTCTTAATAAGAAAGATGGATCAATGAGACTCTGCATTGATTATCGAGAACTTAACAAGATCAATATCAAGAACAAATATCATCTCCCGCGCATTGATGACCTATTTGACCAACTATGCGGAGCTCAATACTTTTCCAAGATTGATCTTCGTTTATGGTATCATCAATTAAGGGTCAAAAGGGAGGATATACCAAAGACGACTTTCCGTACAAGTTATGGCCACTATGAATTTATAGTGATGCCATTTGGTCTTACTAATTCCCCTGCTATCTTCATGGATCTGATTAATAGAGTCTTTAGAGACTATCTTGATCAATTTGTTGTAGTCTTTATAGAAGATATTCTTGTCTATTCAAAGAGCAAGGAATAACATGAAGATCACTTGAGAATTATATTGAAGACCCTAAGAAAGGAGAAGCATTATGCCAAATTTACCAAGAGTGAATTTTTGTTTCAAAAAGTTGCATTTTTGGGTCACATAATCTCAAAAGAGGGGATATCTGTGGATCCAGCAAAAACAGAGGTTATCGAAAGATGGTCAAGACCAACAACAGTAACTGAGATCCGATGTTTTCTTGGTTTGGCTGGATATTATCGACGTTTTGAGAAAGATTTTTCACGATTATCTAATCCACTCACCAAGTTGACTCGGAAAGGAGTTAAGTTTGTCTGGACGGAAGAATGTGAAGAGATTTTCAAGGAGTTAAAAAGAAGGTTATCCAGTGCACCTATGCTCACACTACCTTGTAGTGGAGAAAGGTTTGTGATCTATAGTGATGCATCCAATATGGGATTGGGGTGTGTTCTTATGAAAAATGATATGGTGATATCTCATGCCTCACGACAGTTGAAAATCCATGAGCAAAATTACCCAACACATGATTTGGAGTTAGCTGCGGTAATCTTTGCATTAAAGATTTGGAGGCATTACCTTTATGGTGAAAGGTGTGATATTTATACTGATCATAAAAGGATAAAGTATATTTTCACACAAAAGGAGTTGAATATGCGCCAAAGAAGAAGGTTGGGGCTGATTAAGGATTATGACTGCTCAATCCATTACCACCCTGGGAAAGCAAACAAGGTGGAAGATGCATTAAGTCGACAAGACCACGCTAGTTAATCCATGATGAGGATCACAAAAGATCCAATATTTATGGATTTACAAAGGATGGATCTTGGATTTATAATGAATGGGGAAAAATCGTATCTTTCTCAAATGAATGTTCAACCATCTATACATGTGAATATTAAATAGGCACAGAAAGAAGATGTCGAGTTACGAAAGAAGGTGAGAAATGTTCCTGAATTCAACCTTGATTGTGATGGGATAATAAAGTTCAGGAATAGGGTTTGTGTTCCTCCCATCCCAGAATTAAAGAAGGAGCTGCTGGATGAGGCTCACAGTTCTTCATTCTCTATTCATCCTGGAAGCACGAAGATGTATAGGGACCTGAAAGAGTACTTCTGGTGGGATGGCATGAAAAGAGATGTTGCTGAATATGTGTCTCGATGCTTGGTTTGTCAACAAGTTAATGCTGAGAGACAGAAGTCTAAGGGGATGTTATAACCATTACCCATACCCGAATGGAAATGGGAATACATCACAATGGACTTTGTTACCGGACATCCTAAAACTTCGAAAGGAAATAATGCTATCTGGGTCATAGTTGATCGTCTTACAATGTCTGCACACTTCATTGCTATTAGAGAGGATTTCTCTCTGGATTAGCTTGGCAGGATATATGTCAAGGAAGTGGTAAGATTTCATGGAGTACCACTTTCTATTATATCTGTTCGGGATCTGAGATTTACCTCTATGTTCTGGCAAAGTCTTCAGCATACTCTAGATACAGAGTTGAGTTTTAGCACTGATTATCATCCTTAGACAGATGGTGAGTCTGAGAGAACAATTCAAACTCTAGAAGATATGTTGAGAGCTTGATCTATGGATTTCAATGGTGGTTGGGATCAACACCAACCTTTGGTGGAATTTTCTTATAATAATAGCTTTCACTCCAGTATTCAGATGGCTTTTTATGAAGCTCTCTATGGAAAGAAATGCAGGACTCCAACATTTTGGGATGGAGTTGGGGAAAGAAAGCTATTAGGACCTGATCTCGTTGATGAAATGGCAGAAAAGGTCAGATCTATTTCACAACACATAAGAGAAGCTCAGAGTTGACAGAAAAGCTATGCCGACAAACGAAGAAAATACCTAGAGTTTGAAGTGGGTGATAAAGTGTTCTTACGAATATCTCCCTGGAAGAGGGTTATGAGATATGTAAAGAAGGGGAAGTTGAGCCCTAGATATATCGGTCATTTAGAAATACTGGATCGTGTTGGGAAGGTAGCTTTCCGATTGGCGCATCCACCGAATCTCTCGCAAGTTCACGATGTGTTCCATGTATCTCACCTGAGAAAGTACATACATTATCCTTCACATGTACTCAGTTCAGAAGTTGTACTGCTGGAGCAAGATCTTTCTTATGAAGAACAACCGACAGAGATTCTGGATCGTAATGAAAAAGTCCTACAAAACAAGACCACTCGATTGGTGAAAGTTTTATGGAGGAACCACCAATTAGAAGAAGCTATATGGGAGCTTGAGGATATGATGAGGGAGAGGTATCCTCATCTGTTTGTTACAAAGTGACGAATTTCGAGGGTGAAATTCATTTTAAGGGGGGTATAATGTAACACCCGAGACTCTTATGTTATATTAATCATCAAAGGAATCTTTTTCTACACACAACACTTGCTTGGCTTGCTTTACACAAAATTTCTACCTTCCTCGATAGCTTATGTCGTACGCAATACCGAGTTTCACTAAACAATGATATGCTAATAAAATATTATTAAAACTAGCCGTTATGAATACTAATAACAACTTTTTGAAATTTTATAAATTTTATTTTTCAAAATGGACTTCATTTTTGGATTCGTAATTTCGAAATTAGCCTCGGGTGAAATTTTTTTATTTTTCTGAAAACTTTCAATTTTTGATGAATAGTGAAACCACTAAGTGGTAGTTAAAAAAATGATTTTTTCATAAAACATAATTTTACCACTTCTGTGCGTGGAATTTCAAAAATCCGAGATACACCGTTGATGTCTGTATGTAAAATGTGGTTCAATAAGATGAAAATAATTTTTTGGTGAATAGTAACTTTTTACTTTTTTTACCACGATTAAAAGTAAATTGGGTAATTAAGGGTAAAAATGATATTAATATTACCCTAAAACATTCCTAATTCTATTGTACAAGTGTTATTCGACCAAAAACAAACTTAGGAATAAAATATGACCATTTAGGCCCAATTAAATTAGATTAGGACATTTATTATTAATTTATTTAAAGAAGGGTTAAAATAGTTAAAATCAATGTTTAATAAATAAATAATTTTTAATATGGGGTTATACATTAGATAAATTAGACTATAAATATTAATTAGAAAGCTAAAAAGATTTACTACATAATGGTATTTTATTTTTATTTTTTAGACATTAAATAATTTAATTTATTTATGACACAAAGATGATGCAGTAATTAACTTATTAATGAAATATTGACATAATCGATGTTATAAACACAAAAATAAATGTAATTTGACACTTTTTATGAATTAAAATAATTTTATAGATTAATATGACATGTTAGTATTGATTTAATTAACTTAGTTCGAACTAATCATTCGGGTATGATTTTCACAAAAATTAATTACTAAATAATGTTAAAATTGACATAAAATAGTTTTTAAAACAAATATTATATTAGTAATTGTTATTTTATTCCTAAAAATCTAAGGTTAGACCTAATGAAATATATAATGTTATATATATTAATAATAAACATCTTGGGGTTCGTTTTGCTGCTTATAGTAAGTTTATTAACCTTATAGTATAAGACTACAAGAAGACACGGTAAAAGTAAAATTATTTAAGTTAATGATAAATCTAAATGATAAGGTTAAAATACGAACTTAAACTTGTCTAAATTCTACTGGATGAGAGGATTTCGACCCATCCCCACCTTAGCCTCTAAATAAATAAATTTGGAGCTATTTAAAACCGAACTTGACTCTATAATAAAATAATATTTTTTGTCATTCCAAAGGTGCCCCTCTCCTCCCTTATAAAAGGGCACCTCCTCCCACTCTTCCTCACACCACTTTGAGCCTTCATGCTCGGAAAACCCCTGCTACGTTCTCCTATCCACTTCCCTAGAGACATCCTAGAGGTTCTGGTCCTCTTCAAAGACCTATTTTAGTGCCCTAAAAGGAGGTCTCAAAGAAGCATTTCAAAGAAGAGGTAATGTCTGTTACCGATTCTTTCATCTTTATTTTTCTTCCACTTCTTCTTCTTTAATTGATTCATTATGAAGTAATAAAATTAGTATCAATAATACATTGATGTGTTATTATAAGTATGAAACAACCCTATTTCACCATCTATCCATCCTACGGAAAAAGAAATCACCGCGCATGTGTACGTATGGAATACCATCTCCACGCCGTGGTGTAATCTATTTTCCACCACCACCTTACTTGGATGGGTATAATGGTGTTAATAATGACTATAAATGACTATTATAAAGTGATAATTATTCTGAAATAGAGTACATACACTCCAATACAATTCCATGATCATAGGAACGATATCATCACTCGTGCGTACGTACGGAATACCGTCTCCACGATGTGATGCGACTCGTTCTACATGATCTTCATTTCATAATGATTATATAAATGAAATGAATTGAATGAATGAATATGATATATATTACACTAATACCATTTTTTAAATGAGGTATCTATAACCTAAAGAGAAGATCAAGACTTTATTCGACAAAACACGCATAAGAACAAAAAGTTATAAACACCCGAATAACAAGTAGCAATGAAATATTACTACTAAGAAGCTAAGAATATGACCAAATATGATATCATGAAAGTAAGTATGATTCTGGAATAAGTCAATAACATTATTTAAATCATTATACAGTAGGTTCGGACACGTACAAAGCATATCGGACCTAAGGTAAGGGAAAATATCACAATCTCATTTTATCCGAGATTGTTTAAACATTAGTATTTACTGGGGTTTATTTTATCATCCACATCCATGTTTCCTCAATATGTAATATTATTTCAATCTACCTTCAATTGTTTAAATCTAATTTTACACTTTGGTGGGTTTTTAGTAAAATGTACGAAAGGAATCATTTGTCATTTTCCATACGAGGTACTTTTTGACTTTTCTGACAAAAGTATGAGGAGAAAGGTATTTTTAACTTATACGGCATGAATGGATTTTTTTAAAACATTATTTCTAGGAATCTTCCTTTACAAGTTTTCAAGTTTATTTTTAATCAACTTCTTTATTTTAAAATTGTATGACATGTTAAGAAAGGAAAAATGTTTTTGAAGTAGAAAGGATATTTTCCTCAAGAATGGAGTTCAAGTGTTTTATCAAAATTATTTTCCATCTAAGACAATGTAGGGTTCTGATTATACCCCTATCATTACATTTATTTTATTATGTTGTGATGGAATTAATTTTATGAATTCATTTATCTTATATGAAATGTTTTATGATGTCACAATGTTTAAGAATTCCATTTTTATTATAAGGGTTATGCAATGATGTATGATTTATGATTTTTGTGGCACACATAAGAATGGGTTCATTATGAGATGGGTGGGACCTATATCTCCCTCCAATGCATTGGGTAAAGATTTTATATCTCATGGGATAGACATGGCTGGAACGGTAGGTTATACCGGTTCAGTGAAATAGGACTGAAACGAGGGTGACTCGGTTCAGAAATGGACTTTGTCCACTAAGATGGTCTTGGAAATGAGTCTTGACTAATAAGAAATGATTCTGTATGATTATGTGTGTATGGCACAAAGTTTCATGTTTTAAGTTATGATTATTGTGATTACATTTCACTGCAATGATTTATCCCATGTTATGAAATTATTATCTCTTTTGCAGGTTAAGATTTCCAAAAGTTATGTGCTTTTGTATATGATGTGATTGATATTTATTTTGTTTACCCTTACTGAGAATTTGAGCTCACCCTTTTGTATGTTTTATTTCCCCAGGTCATGAAGAAGGTTATTTAGTAGAATATGCCAAAAAGGGACTCTAGATATGATGAAATAAATGGGTGGAAAAGTAGATGCTTTATGAACCAGTTGTTTATGTTTCCCAGTTTCTAAAGACACTATACCTATATGGTCCTTTCTTGGTTTCGTTATATTTTTTAATAAGTGTGCTTCAATTCTGAAGTAATAACAATGTATGTAAAGTATGGTTCGTTAAAAGAATAACTTGGAATAATAAACCCAGAGATGACAGAGATGACCTGTGACTCAAATTTTGTCACTCTTACTACCTTAGCCAGCCCACAAGCTACTGAAACCTCTGACACATTCCCTATATCATTCTTTCTCGTAGTCAGGGGTGCACCGGCCCAACAAAGGCCCCTTTTACATTTCAATGATTCAATTATACAATGAATGCTTCATTTAGATATATTGATCATATAAAGTGGACTGTTTGAAGGTGGTTGGAAAATTAATATGTATAACATGAGATGTACGACCTAGTATTTATCGGATGTCCAAAATTATGCACTCAACCTAGAAGACCCATGGACATCGGCAAACACCTATGATTCTTCCTACTTGGATCCATGTCCGAACATGTACATTTAATCATTATATCAGTCATCTATAGGTGGATTCACCTCCCTCCGTGACTCCTATATTAGATTCACTCACACTAACGTGGATGAAGGATCATACATTCCCCATCCTTATGAAAGGTATTCCATGGCAGTGAGGTATGTTTTACTATAATGAAATCTCAACTTCATCGAGAACATAATAGGGCCATCCCCCAGAATCCTAACCCCATCACAAATCTGCATCCTATATAGGTCCACCGTCAAAAATTACATTCAAACTATCATTAAATTTGTCTATACATGAGGAAATAAAACATACACAGTTGTCTACTATAAATACATTTTAATTTATCTAGGGACCTCACTATCACTTCTCATCTTGACCAGCAAGCCATCCACATTCCACCAAGGTTTTTCCTAGGACCCCTCTCCTCCAATAGAATGGTTAGTAAAAATTCCCTATGTTGTCACCATTGTACTTCCATCCTGAGCCACTCTAGACATTGGTATTAATCCTTGAATAATTCCATTAATGAAACATTACATCCACCATAAATCACTCATTAGTTCGATTAATCTTATCTGATTATGTAAGATTTCATTTTTTTATGATTTTATCCAGTTTCTATAAAAATCCATTGATAGGACATCACTGATGATGCTTATTGGTGGTGTGATCATGTCTTATAATCATACACCTATCATCATCCACCATTACTATCTAACATAATATTTATTGATTTTGTTACTCATGAAGCCCACGTAGACTCCCATCACCTACTTTTGGAGGCAACTGAATTTTCATGAAAAGTTTCATGGAGTATATGGTTCAGAGTAGACAAGGTGATAACAACACTCCACCCTAGAAGATCCTCATGTACTCATACTATTTTGATATACCCTATTGGTTGTCTACTATTGAGCTAACAAAGATAAAAAATGGGTGGAAGTTGACGTTTTCATTATTTCTGATCCCAATCATGCCCAGGACATAGAGAGAATCAAAGGCATGACCCCAATGATGTTGAGTGTAGAAGTTTGAAAGATAGTTTTTGGTGGTATGATGGAATTAGGGAACCGATATCCCCCAAATTGTTTAATGATGAATCCATATAAAAATTGTAATGTTTCCCAAACCATCCGCATTATATCTCGCCTCACCAGATGGTCTAGTAGGGTGTAGTGTCTGGCCAATATGGGAACCACTAGTTTCACCATATTACTAGCCGCCAAAATTTCTATATTCACCACCATCCTAGGGTAACTAACCATCCAAATTTTACAGAATTGGGGAATTCATCCACTAAGGAATATGAAATGGAATTTAATGTATTGTTATTATGTCCCCCAATCATCCACTATGCTAAAGAATCAATTCTAAAACATCCATTCCTCCATGATTAATCAATAAAATCCATGTTTCCTAATTTACCGTACTATTTGAAATTATATTCCCCACCCCGACTACCTTAGGAATGGTTCCTAATTCAACAGAATAACATAACAAAACATGAACATGATTCCATTATGAAAAACTTATCCATGACCCATTTGTTTCAACAAATCCATTAGCATATATTATGCTAGTAGAGGATTCCACCTTCTATCATCCTACATGTTCTATGAAAGAAGGAACACATCATATTGAAATCATTACATTTGGACGTAACCAATGTAGTGAATATATAATGAGATAATGATTACCTCCCCATGATTGGGATTTATCATGTTGGTATATGGGAACCATTGGTTGTGGCGATCAGACAAAAACTCGTACTATAGATATGTGTGGAACTGTGACATCCACACCACTTCATATCGAAAAATCTATAAAATATCAACCCCACACTCTAGGATGGTATAGCATACATAGTAAACCCAGTTCCATTCATTGATGAATTTTACTCCATTCCACAAATCTCATTCCTTATTACAGTTCATTATGTTGTCAAACATGATTCCGAAGTGGATGTTGGTTTAATGCGTGGGGAATTATTCATCCTCTGATTCCTCCACCCATGGCCATCATGCCTCCTCAACCGGCATGTATATAGAAATATCCAAATGTTACCTATAAATATTTTCATGGAAAGTGAAAATTCATTGATTATGCTCATCCTCACATAGGAACTAATATCACATTGAGTTAAACTCGTAGCCAAATATGATCACTTCATATAATATCGCAAAATCTCATAATTAAATTTCATCTCCCAATGGATTGTTCTCCTAGGCCTATGTCTACATGACCACGACCATTTTATATTTTGAAACATCCATCCTAGATTTAGGGATCTCTGAGTTTCCCAACATTTATACTCTCCAAGTGGAAGAAGAATCATTAAAAACTAGATGGTTTTCAAGATGAGAAATTACAGATGATGTTAGATTGTCCCTGGTAGATACACACAATAGAAGGTTTTTAGTTTCAATAGATTATTTGATACAAAATATTTTCAAAGTGTGCATAAAAATATCCATTGGTTTTAGTAAAGGAATCACAGAAGTATTGTATCATCAAATATACGACCCATGCTTCATTATTCATGTAGAAAGATGACTTAATTGTAGGATATGAAGACATCTTATAATATATTAAGTCATTGTTCCATTTTGATATACACCACCAACTATTTATAGACATGGAAAACTATATTCCATGGAAAAAACCCCTAGTTACAATCACATATTATTAACGCACCCACAATAGAAACACATACTCTTTATCATTTCCCTTGGAACACAACCGTATGGACCCCTATCAGCTCATATTTGTAGGGGGATTTTGTGGCATCAAAATATATTCTAAGGACTCCCATGTATATTAATATTTAAATATATTAAGAACCCACCATCATTGGGCCATTATTGAGAATATGAGTATAGTGTTCACACAATTGTGTTGTTGCATGTGATATTTTTATCCCAAAAGCACTGGCCTTGAAATAAAAAGGTGATGATATTTTTATTTTATTCCTCCAAAGATGAAGAGATTTATTAGGCATGTGCATTCATGTAATAATCCATGAATGAAATAAATGAACGTTGTATGAAAACATTCACTTTGTGCATCAATGGGCCCCTCGAGATGCGTATTTTTCAACACTCATATCGAATAATAATGGATGAATATCTATTAAAATAGCTTACACACTCACAATCGAGGTTTTCATCTATTTATAGAACCCCCCAAAAGTTAGAGGCTCTATGGAAGATGAAGAAATTCACACATGAGTATGTTCTTGTTGTGCATGAATGTACTCATCGTTCAAGATAGTACACAATATGGACCACAAAGGTAGAGAATATTTCGTGAAAGACCTCCAATGGGTAAAAACACGACATATCTCATAGTTGAGTAACCCTCCCACAAGTCCACTTGCATATATCGGGTGCAAAACAAAGCCCTGCCAACGTGAAATAATGAGTTGTGGACAATTCCAATCTAGCATGAACATGACCTTATAAGCTACATGAACTTCAATTATACGAGATCCCCCTACTCACATAGAACATTAAATAAACACATCAAATTTATATCCAAAAACATATGGGTCCACAAAGACACTCCATATACTCCCATTTGATCCATTTATTTACATGCTGCTCCAAAGCATGATTATCCCAATGCCCATTTCTCTAAATCATAGGTATTCCAACATCACACTCATGAATGTCATGTCAATGATTCTATGATTTACTACTCATCCCTGGCAGTGCCAACTCCATGCCACCAATAGGTGCATGACCAGTGAAAAAATATTCTATAGGGGTGTAATATTTTATGGATACTACGTCGTATCCATAGTGAAGAAATTATATGAAAAGTCTAAAACTCACCCTATCATGGTCCTCTTTCAGTGTGAGCTCGATAATGTTTAAGATGCATGACATAAAACTATCTTGTTCCACATCCTTTATATACAACATTAAACTGTATGAAAACAACCAATCCACAAGATAAATTCTTCCTAGTTCTATTTCATAGTAATATGATATTAAAATAAATGACAACATCCTCATATCATGATGTAAAACTATATTCCTTCCCTATGAAATAAGATTAGCATGATCTGTCTATTACGATTATTGGATGAACCCCACAACTCTTATAAATTGGATTCCATATGTACCACTCACATGTAACTCGATCCTCTAGGAATCATCCACATGTATGCCCAATGAACATAATCACTCATCATAGTAGAAAAAGGGAATATCAATGTGCAATCCCCACACAACACATCATCCACAATCCATCCACGAAAATATCATCCTTACCACAAGAGATTTAACAACATATATGATTCCTATCATATGATATCAAATTGTTGAATCAAACTACATGGGATTTCATAAATCTATTTTAAGTAGAGTACATAAGACTCCTTATTGATGTTTAATACCGAAAATTTTAAACTTAATGATGTTCAATAATAGGATAACCTTTTTGATCTAGATCATGGGGTGTTCGACCCATCCACCCAAGTGTTATATATTCCATCTCAGGGACTCACCCCCAGGATCTACCTTTATGGGGTGTTCTAATATGATCAATAAACATCTATGTGTGACACTGTCCCTCCAACTAGAATTAATCCCTAATCCTCCTCAAGGGCCTTTCAGATCAACCATCTGGATCCACCTCAAGTGGTGTTCTAAACCATCACTAACCATTAAATTGTTACATCACCCGTCCCTGGTATAGACTTCCAAAATCTTACTAAACAGGGCATTATAATCCAAAACTTCTCATATATATTAAGGGGATTTATTATCAAACTTCTAGATCCATATCAATGGATATTCTCTTCCAATTATACATGTTTGTAATCTTACATCCTAGAGACATGTCAACTAAATATGCATCCATGAGGTGTCCTAATCCACAGTATCTGATCCAATTTATGGAGAATTCTAAACAAAATTATAAATCCATCCAAAGGGGAATTTTTACCTAACTATCCAAGTTTGCATTCCTCCCTCCAAGAGACAAAAATAAAAGTTCCACACCCATTAAACATTATGATCCACAAGCTACAGTCCTCATTAAGGGTGATTTTGATCATTAATCACATATCTACCTCCACGTGGTGTTATGATCCATTAGTAAACCATCCTGGTGTGTCATCTTCACTCATTGGAACCCCCCATACCCATCATAATGGATGTTATAATCCTAAATGTTGTATGCTCTTATGTGAGTCGTTTTGATCTACCCATCATGTCCCCACAATACATTGACTATTTCTGCATCTCCACAAGTGGTTAAACTTATGACCTGGTCTATCTCGAATAGAATTTTTGATCCATCTACAAAATATGTAAAACTAATTCCATGACCAATATCTTCAAGAAGCTCGTATCCATATCTATTGTACATAGAACATGTTCCTAGACAAAAAAAATAACCACCCCATGAATAAATTTGTTATTCAAACAGTAAAAACCATTAGAATAATTACTTCCCTTGAATTAATTAACATGTGAGTGACATGAGATTACTTTGGTTCAATTCCATAATATTTCCCAAATGGGATACCATTCTATGATGAGCATTCACATTTGACCAATGAACCTAGTGTCCAATCCTTCCTAGTCATTCCCAATGTGACTACTCTCTTAACTGAAGGATTCATTCCAACAAGAAATAATAATTTTAATTAAACAATGACCAAAAAGAGATATAATAGGCAATGAGTTCATGTAATATGAATTTAATCTATTAGGGAGACACAAACTGTGTGATGATATGAAAGGAAGAATCCTCAACAGAGGAACTAAAATTCCATCATCACGTTACGATGAATGAGAAGACATCAACGAAGAATGTGACGAAATAATTACACCTTTAGAATGTGGGAATATAGACCTCCAACATCTAGTGGTCACACACATCTTGCATACGAATTGGAGGGGCCCGAAAAAAATCACTAGATACATATAAATTCCTTCATTTAAATGTAGGTGGATTTAATCTATTTCAATACAAACATTGTGATTCCATTTTTAATGTTACGTGTGATTCATCCATTTATTTATTCATAAGTAACAATTTTCTAGGACAAATATTCTTACATGGAGAAACTACCATGGGTTTTAATCACATTTTGATTCTATTTTGCAATTTGAATTTGATTCGGTGTTGGATTCCACATTTATTCATGGGAATGTTTCCTTTTAAAATTATTTTACACATGAACTGTTAAAAATAAAATTTCATCATCAACATGTAAATTTTCATCAGGCATAGAGAAATTATAACATACATCCATTAAATAATGTTTTTAAAAATTTAAATGAAATTTATTTACATATTTGCTTTAAAAGTAATTCTAAATTTAATAAATAAAATATTTTTCATGAAAATAGGGATTTAAAAAACTAAAGTATAATATATTTCAATACCCAATATAATGTGATGTTTACCCAAATACTAATTAAAATGTGGGAAATAAATAAATTAAATTCAATAATACTTTTATTATTCTAAGTCCCTCATCACTCTCAGAAACATATCAATTTTCACATTATGATAAAATATATTCCAAAAATTGAATTCACATACAAATCACCATTAAAAACTCATAAAATCATTCAAAAAAATAAAAAAATATAACTAGAATTTAAATAAAAACATATATCTCTCTTTTTTTAACACACATCTAAAATAATCCAACAGGAATAATACATCCACATCTCAATAAAAACCAAAATCACATATGAATACACATCAATCAACATTCCAAAGAAATTTTAGATGGATTTATTCTCATACATAGGAAATTAATTCTCACCATATGATTGTTCAGACATTATTTCATTATTCTATTATATGTAATAATGAAATAAATATTTTGGATTTTAAATGGTTATTTTTGTGTCATAAGGTTGGTCAGATTACATTTAATAGATATTTTTATAGATTATAGGAGGTTAATATCATAAATATGATGAATTAACATTGATGTAATTTAATGTAATCTACCTCACTTAATTTTACTACATATAGATGCCATTTTATTCATTTCTTGGGAATGGGTCAAAAAATAAATAATAATCGTTTATATTTTATAATCAATATCGGACTCATATATATATATATATATATGTATTTATTTATTTGGGGAGTGATTTTATATTTCTACAAATGTAATTTTTTTATGGGATAATGGAATAAAAAATAAATATAAGGATTGTGACTCACTTAAATATTTTTTTAAGCATTATAGAATAATGAAATAACCTTAAATTCAACATATTAAATAATGTTAATTCTAAATTAAAAACATAAAATCCTCTCACAGAGTCAAAATGGAAAATTTTCTCTAATAGTATCAGGTGGAGAAGGTTAATAATATAAATTATGCATTGAAATGTATCTTAAATCTATAGGTAAATTTATTGGATATAATTATTAAACCATTTTTTGTGTAAATTTGTATTCAATAATAATTTTTCTTTCTTAAACAAGTTTTTCATCCTTTTAGAAAAAGAGATCATAAACTCAAATTCCTAAAAGAAGAAAACATCACATGTTTTAGGTTACAAAAAAGATCATGTTTTTATCTATAAATTGATTAAACAATGAAAAATATATCATATTATTATTAGAGACACCTTGTTAAGGGAAAACATTGTTTATCTGTCTTGGGAATGGATATAAAAAAATTAAAACTAATAATTTTTCAAAAATCTATGTAGAGTTAAATATACCCATAAAAAACATTTGTAACTCAATTTTTCATAAATAATTTATAATTTATAAAAATAATATCATATATGAAAAATTCATTTGATATTCATATATGTTAAAAAGTTTCTGGTATCACACCAAAAATAAAATAATAAATTTAAACCTTGATCCCCTAAAAATATAAGGGACATATTCCCTAATAGGTGTTTTTTATTACCCTTCATTTAAGATCTTGTAATGAGTGATATATTATTAAATGTATAATGAGATGGAAAAATGTAACATGTTTTTTTATTATAGGATTAGTTCTCCTATATTTTAAATTTATATTCCTATAATAAAACCCCATGAAATCTATGAAATTTATTATAATCAAAAAATATGTATATTTAATGAGATAGAGAGATATAAAGAGAGGGATACAGTTCATCATCAAAGTGGTGTGGTTTTTTTACTTCCAACAGATAGATATTTTATTGATCAACCCGAATTTCAATATGGATAATTTTATAGTTATGTGAACCATTATGGAAACATAAAATTGATCCCACCAAAGAATACGAATGTTAAATATTTTCAATAATGGAGTGAGAAAAAATGAAAAAGAGTTATCCATTTTATCTTCTTGGGTTATTGTTTTTACAATGTAATCCCCTATACTAGTGAATTTTTCATCATCCTTACGTAGTTATGTTTGATAATTTATTTGAGGTATTTTCTCCACCACATACCCCAGAAATTCTATTTCTTTATTATGGTCTTCTTGTTCATAAATTTCCAACACCATCATTACAAATATACTATTAATGTTTTCATAATCATTCTCATATACCTATGATATGTAATGAATTCCTTCTATAAAATAAAAAAGGTAGTAAACTGGCTTGATTAGTTATTAATTATTATAAATTAATTAATCTAATTTATGATAATATCATTTTTTTATTCATTATAAGGTTTTTCTCTTCATTGATGTGAATTTAATTAATGATTGATATAATTTAATGAAATGAGTTTTATTTTATAGAATCATAATCAATGATTATTTAATTATGTATATATAGGACGACCTCCTATTTTCCCTACCACATCATTGTGGAACTTATGAAATTAGTGGAATAATTCTTTGAGATCATTGGCTTAGGTCTCTTGAATTGTTTATTCAAGGACATATTTTATATCCTTAATGAGATCTCTCAATGAGACTTATAAACTGTTTGAATTATACACCGATCATATGTACCAGTCAATTATCTATATGGATTCACTAATAGAAAAAACTGGAGAAAATATTAAGGCCATTATATTTCAACACTAATTTATATATTTAAAGATATTTAAAAATTGTAAAAAAAATGAGATAACCAATATATATTTACTAATAGGATGCCAAAAATTAATAATCATCAAACATTATTGATGGGATCATGTTCCAATTGTATATCTATTAAAAATTCTTTCAACCTATTTGTAACCATACGACTCCATTTACCCATAGTTGGGGATTACTCATTGCATTGTTACAATATATATGGGATCACACATTCTTTGATCTTCAATTAATTATTATTAGAAAAATAGATATATACATGAAAACCATATTGCATTTTAAATTAAGAACATATAATAAAATTATTCTTCTATCCATGAAGATTGTTTAAATATTCATTCATCACATCTTGAGGAATAGAAAAAAAATAAAGGGTGAACTATGATTCTTAGTAAGGATTACATATAGTGAAATCAATAATAAATAACTAAGGAATAATAAAATTTGGTCCAGTGGATAATAAAAAAAATTCCATTAGATCATAAACTTTACATCAATGAACACTCATATATAATACAATATAAATATCTCATGGATAATGGAATCTAATTTCTGAATAAATAAAATTCATAAATCATGAAATTCGGGATATTTCTATCAAGAATTAAAAACCACCATATCATGAATATTACAAAAATTTCCACTCCATGAAGGCATCATTCTAAAAATATTAATAGGTTTAAACTAACAAATCATCTAATGTGGCCACAAATTTTGTATCATTATAATTTTCATCAAGTCCAGAGGTTAATTTCAACTAGGATATACCTGTCACTATTATTACTTCATAATTAATCATATTTTTAATGATCAATATAATTCATTATTTATATTCATTATATGAAATAAAATAAAATAATGAATAGGTAAAATTAATATTTCTCTAGAGAACTAAATAGATTATTTAATTATATTCCTTAAAATCATATCACATATATAAAATGTATACAATTTAATAATCATAATTTTAATAAAAAGTATTCTAAATTCTTCTATCCTATTACAAATATGGACATGAATTAGAAAAATAATTTCTAATTAATAATTTATAGTGATAGAAAATTTGATCATAAGAACATGAATGGTCTAATAATATGATTCTTATCCATTATATATAAAGGTTGAAGAAGACCATAGATTCATTAAAAATGTTGGGTTTTTTTTAAAACCATGAAATTATATTATAAAAAATAAGAAATACATTAAAATAAGTTCGCTTTTAAATTTATGAAATATTGTATTTTTAAATCACTTTTGAAAATTATTTTAATCTTTTTGAAAATAAATCCATTTTCTTTTGATATAATTTTAATAAAATTTCATAAATATTGAGAAAAATATTTTCTTTCAAAATAACCATAAAATACATGTAACGTAGTAATCATTGAAAATAACATTCGGGGTGGTGAGAAATTATTTACATTTTTTATATGTAAAGAGAGAACATTAATTTAAATATTATTTAAAATTTTTAAAATAACTTGTTAAATAATATTCTTTAAATGAATTTATTTTTGAATTATATATAAAGTAATACAATTGGAAAATATTAATTTAAATACATTATAGAATATTTAAAATTTTAATGAAATAATTTTGATGAACATTTGATCATGGAATAAAAAGTGTGTGAATGAACAATTCAGAACAATTTTTTTAATAAATAAATCAATTATATGATTCTTACGTGTTGATTATTTATCATTCTAGGGAATAAATATAAAATAAACATGTAAAACAATTTAACAAAAATAAAAAAAATGTATTGGGATTCATTGATTATGATCATGAAATTTTTTAAATGGATATCTCATAATAAACTATCTCAAAATAAATGTGATAATAATCGAAAGCTCTTACAACTTTGGTAACGATTGAATCAAAACCCATGGGATGAAATATTATTAATTTAATTTAAAAATTACATGATGTAATAATTATTAGTGATAAATTAAGTAAATATGGTATTCTATACACCTTGTAAAATTATTTAGGTGAATAATGTAACATATGTCTCAAAGAAGAAAAATCGAGATGATAAACCCTAATAGTTTTAATAAATTTTGAGGAAAAAACCATTAAAATAGTGATATTGATTTGAAACATTTATAAACATGAATTTAGATTAATTAATAACATATTTTTTTACTGGGGAATTATGAACACTATATAAAATAAATTAGGATCATAATATAAAAAAATTCTCAATAATATCAAAATGATTTGGAAAATCCTTTCAATATTAAAAAAATTTTAATAAAAACACCTTCAATGAGTAAACCTGAATTGAAACATTAAATACCAAGAAAAAATAGTAATTCATGATATAATATTTCCATTGTAATATTATAAACCTCATAAATGAATATATCATTGTAATATAACATATGTCTTAATCAAGTGAAATAAATAAAAAACACACACCTATGGTCATCAATAAGTCGAATTTGTTTGATCATCGTATATAATGAATTTATATTTTTTAAATAATTTAATCCATATATATTACATCTATTTTAGTTTTTATAATAACATTTTAAAATTATCTAATATCCATTGACTGTATAGTTCATTCTTTCATCGACTACTTTGGGTTGTTTGGTCAGATTTCCCAAAATTACATTGGTATATTGACCATGCTAAAAGGACGTATTAAAATGTTTCATCATTTCCATGTTTTTAATAATTTCATGAATTATATTTCCATTAGAAATACCAAAATTTATAATCATCAATTCACAGTGAATAAAAAAATCCCATATCATTGTGGAGGTGGTTTTTTATATATACACATGAGCAGCGTGGTATTTTTAAAATAGATTTAAGGATAATAAATTTTATCATATATTATATTTAATTAATCATAATTATTTCCTAAAATAATAATATATATTAATTAACATCACCTTTCTTAACTTATATGTAAAGGGATGATGAAAAATATTACAATACTTTGTGGAGATGGTTGGTTGTACGAACACACGATAAATGTATTTATATCCCATGGGATAAAAATAATGTATATAATGGAGGTTCCAAAACATTAATAATATATATGGAATATATATATATATATATATTATGGTTATATAAGGATTTAATTATTTAATCAATGAAATTAAATGAAGACACATGATTAAGAGGTATCATTATTCATAAAAAACACATATTCTCAACACTATAAGAGATATAAAATTTTCCATTTATTATAATATATCCTATAGATAGTGTGGAGTAAGGTTTTAATAGATTTTGGATAGAGAATTATTATGGTATGTGGATCAATATATTTGAATAATAGTTAATTGGTGGTTTCTTTCACAAGTGTGGGATATGATATAATTGTATTTATATCAATGATTTAAATAAAATCCATATCCTAATAATGTATGGTGGCACAAAAAGGAAATAATTTTCAAATAATTAATGAATAAAGTATAAATATATTAAAAACAAATAAATTATAAATGATTATGTTTCATTTTGAAACATTAATTTTCATCTAACTCCTCATTAACTGTTTTCGAACATAATCATGAAAGATGAATTTTTTAGCATTATCGGACATAATATTACTTCTAAGGTGAATGTAGATCCCAGAATATCCATGGGTATAATTTTATACCATGTTCCAACAACATTTTTATATTCAAATTTTATTGGGTATTTTAAAATATTAATAAATTGAGATTTAACATAATATAGAATTATTTCCAATTTATAATTGAAACATTTAATTAGTCATCAATTCCATTTAAAAACAATGGAATTTTAATATATAAAAAATCGGCATTAATTTTTAATTATAATTAATTATTAAAATAAATTAATACTCCATTATTAAAAAAAATATTGATTTAAATTTTTTATATCATTTATGATAATTTTTATATTACTTTCTGATGCAATGTATCATAGTTCCTTAAGATTTTAATGTAATTATTTATCATTTAAAATATCAAATAACTTACAATCATAAAAATATGTTATGGATGTGTAAGATAAAAATTTATAACTAGTGATAACATCTTCAAATTAAAATGAAAATATTTTAGAGATATTAAAATAATGACTATTCCATTTGGTATTTATTCTTTTATAAATATAATATAATTATAATTATGAATATAATTACCCCATTCCATAAACAATATTGAATATTTTTGATTCTTTTGAGACCTTATCAAATAGTTTGAAGATTGATGATTTTTTTGACTCATTATCATGGTGGAAAACCTTTCCCTGGACACTATTCATAAAGAATCAATGAAAAAGATTGTATTCCAAAAAAATTAGCTTCATGATTAAAAATATGGAATCCATTTTTCAAAATTATATTTATTTCATTTTAATAATTCTATAATAATATAAAATCATTTTACAAAATGTAATTTTTAATATGAAATTCATGTTTTTAGTCATAAAATTGAAGTAATACAAAAATAGAATATTCTGTTGATTATTGTGGAATTATTTATAATATATTTAATAAAGCGGATCTTATATTATAGAAAAATACAATTAATAATGAATTATACTTGTAAATTAATTTATTTAATGAAAATAAATTATCGATTATTAGAAATCAATTTTTTCACAATTCATTAATGAATATACGATTTCAGGTAAAATAAAATGAATTAATCTTCATCCTATTATAATTAGGTAATTTGAAATGGAATATCAGTTTTATAAATTAATAATTTAAAATTTTAATGAAATTAATTTTATTAAAAACAAAAAAAATCCAATAAATCACAATTTTAAAGTAATAAGTCATTAATGAATAAAATTAATTTATTCTCTATCTATTCCAAGTAATAATAATTTGATGAATGTAAAATATCATGAAAAAATAATTATTTATATTAATAAAGAACATTATATATATATATATATTGTAATTGACTTATCCACATTCATACCTCCCAGTCCTATGAAAAGGTTATAAGAGTCATAATTAGATAATATCAATTCAAGATTTGTTCATTCATTGGGTTGTATATACCCCACACTATAATATATAAATTTTTTTCATACGGAAAAAATAAATTAAAATGTTACATTATTTCATGATCCCATACTTATTGAAATTGATTCTGCCAAATTTTATTCTTTTTTTGTGAACTAAAATGTTGTAAGATAAAAATAAAATAGGGTAATATATTTATACTAAACATTTATTTCTCTTATATGAACTAGAAACATAAAATTCTTGGTCAAGTATAAGAATAATAATATTGAGTGATTTTTTTGAAATATTACTTTGAACAATAGTTTTTACTTTTTTGCATAAGAATATATTGATTTATCATCTATTCTATTCAGTTTAATATATTCATTTACCTTTTTGATAGAAAATATGATAAAATTTACCTACATTATTTCCAACCATTATGTTATAATAATTTCATCTCTTGATGTGAATCATTATAATCAAGATGATTTTTTAAGAAGTAATCACTATAATATTGTTTTAAATTTCCACAAAATTGAAATTCATTTTTTCTTTTTTATATTCAAAATGGATAGAAGAAGCTAATATAATAATAATCAGGAATAAATCATCATAAAAATAACACCTAAATAATCTTCATCACTCATATATTAACATACCATATTTATTTATCTCTAAATAACATATTTTAAAACATAATTTTTACTAGATATATAAAATAAAATTCTTAAAATTCATAAAATTCTTAAAAATCACCATTTTTATCAAATATTAACCATAATGGTATTTTATACATTTAGGAATCAGTTTTTAAAAAAATATCTCATTTTCATAAAAAACAATTTTCATGGTGATCAATTCAATTCAACCCCTATTTACAAAAATCAAATTTTTTTGTAACACCCCAAGCTTCCACAATATGCCTCCCTTTGAATAATATTGAAGTGTGTGATGTACGCAACTTCGAGTTCTAACACACACCACAACCAATAAAACTAGCCTTTATGAATAGTAATATCCACTTTGTTAAATTGTTTAAATTTTATTTTTCCAAAAGGACTATATTTTTGGATTCGGAATATCAAGATTAGCTTAGGATGAATTTTTGATATTTTTCTGAAAACATACAATTTTTTATGAATAGTGAAAAAACAATGAGTTATAGTTTAAAAAAAATTATTTAAATAATTATTTATTTTATTTAAATTTAATTTTGGTTAAAATAGATACATAATACATATATACGTTCAATGTAATTCATTGGAGTTAGTTCAAAATAATTTTAGATATAAAAAAAATTTATTGAACTTTTCACCGTCTTTTACCCACCTCCTAGGAGAATTTTGAAATTCCCATAAAACTAAATTTTACCGAGTATGTGAGTGGAATTTCAGAAATCTGAGAGACATGGTTAATATCAAGGAGTAAAATGCAGTTCAATGATATGAATGTAATTATTGGTGAATAGTAACTTTTTACTTTTATTTACCACGGTTAAAAGTAAATTGGGTAATTAAGTGTAAAAATGATATTAATATTACCCTAACACATATCCTAATTCTATTGGACAAGTGATTATCAACCAAAAACTACCTTAGGAATAAAATATTATCATTTAGTTCCACTTGAATTTGATTAGGACGTTAATTATTATTTAATTCAAATATGAGTTAAAAGAGTTAAAATCAATGTTTAATTACTAAAACATTTTTAATATAGGGTTATACATAAGATAAATTCAATTGTAATTATTCATTAGAAATATAAATATATTTCCTACATAATGGTATTTTATTTATAATTTTTAGACATTAATTTATTTATTTTATTTATGACACAATGGTGATCCAGTAATTACCTTATTAATGAAATATTAAAATAATTGATATTATAAATATCCAAATAAATGTAATATGAGACTTTTTATGAATTCCAATAATTTTATAGGTTACTATTACCTGTTAGGATTGCTTAAATTAATATTATTTTAATTAATAAAGTTTTTAGGACCTTAACAAAAATCAATTATTGAATTGTGTCAAAATTGACATAAATGTGTTTTTAAAACAAGTATTATATTATAAGTTGATATACTATTCCTAAAAATCTATGGATCATCCCAATAACTTATATAGTGATTGTTTTATCATTAATGGACCACTTTTGGGTCTCTTGGATGTATATAGTATGTTTATTAACTATATAATATAAAAATACAAGTGACATGGTAAATGCCAATCTAATTAACTAAGAGTTAAAACGTAAAGATAAGGTTAATATAATATCCAAACCAGTATGAAATCTATTGGTTGAATTGATTTCGACCCAGAACCACCTTATAATTTGAATAATCTACTTTGGAGCCATTATAAACCGAATATGAATTTATTATAAAATCAAACTTTATGTTTTTTTTCTAAAGAGCCCCTCACCCCTTATAAAAGGAAAAAACATCTAACCAATTCTACACACCTTCAAAGACCTTTGGTTTGGAGAAACCATACCCAAATACTCTCTCAAAATCTCTAAAGTATTCATAGAGGCCTTAGTTTGATCAGAAATACAACCTATGGAGCCCTTTTGATCAAATCAAAAGGAAGAACCCGGAGAAGAGGTAATGTTTTCACCGCCTTTTTTCATGTTTGTTTCTTCTTCAACATCTTCTTTTTTTGTTATTTCCTTTCTAAAATAATAACTCTAGTATCTTCTATATGTTGTGATGTTATTATAAATAATTTAAAACCATATTCAGTATTCTGTCCATCCTTTGAATGACATGCTACCATGCGTGCGTACATACGACTTACCGTCTCCACGTCGTGGGGTAATTGTTATTTAAAAACATTATTATTTGGATGGGTATGATAATGATATGTAATTGATGTAAATAATAAATATAACATGAAAATTATCCTGTATATATTATATAACATCCAATTATATTTTATTTTAATATCAAAAGACTGATATTGTCGCTCGTACGAACGTACAGACTACCGTCTCCATGAACGCGAAGAGATTCATTCCCCATCATATCCATGCAATTATAATTCTAATTTTATGATTACAAATAATGTTTAAGGACTTGATATCATTCTGAAAATGAATTATATATAACCTATCCATAATAAACACGGCTTATGTAACAAAATATATAAAATAAAATGAGTAAGTTAACACCCGAAACGATGAAAATACTAAGATATTATTAACAAATAAATGTAAAAAGATAATATATGATATAATATTTATGTATATGATTCTTGTATAATTTAATAACAATTATTTCACCATTATAGAAGTGGTTAACCTACCCTCAACCAAGTAAAAGTACTAGGTATGAGTTTATTTCACAATCTCTTCATAATCTGAGGTTGTTTATACGTAATTATCTACTAGGACCTTTTTATCATCCACATCAATGTTTCTTAAAAATTTATTTCAAAACATTATTACTGTTTTATAAACTATGGGTTAATGTCATTTATACCCTTGTTTAACTTTTCATAAAATGGTTTGAAAGGAATCTTTTCATCATATTTCAAACATGGTCCTTTTTAACCTTTTCGATCAAATTAATGTAAGAATGCATTTTTTAACTTATACGGCAGGTGCGTCTATTTTCCACCATTGTAAAATCTTAGAAACTTCCATTAAAAGATTATAAGAATATTTTCAATGTAAATGATTTATTTTATAATTATGTTATTTTTAAATGATTTCAAAATGAATATTTTAATAATTTGTGAAAGGTACTCTTTATCATGATCAAGATTAAAAATGTTTTAATGATTTATCTTTCTAAATATTTTTGATTAATGTTCATGTATTCAAAGTGATTTTAATGATTTATTTATATGGACATGAATGTTTTGAAATTATATTTATTTTCGAATGTTTCAAAGTGGTATGGGACACTTTGATTCAAAAATCTCTTTTAAATTACTTCCTTTATAAATGTGTGTCTTTACAATGATTTCAAAAAAGTGTGACTTCTCTCAACTAGTTTGTATTTCTTCTATGTCAACATCCATTGATGTATTTTAAGCTTATTTGAAGTTGATTTATTATGATACAAAAATTCCCTATTTTATCGAAGGTTTTGTGATATGTTTAATTGTGGATGTGTTATTTTTATTCCATTCAAGGTTTATGGGGAAAGTATTTACATTTAGTATTCTAGTTTTCATAGGAATGTTTATGTAATGTTTAAACATGTTCATATGAGGAATGAATTGGACTTAGTAAGTGACGGGTGGATCCCACTATAGCACTTCGATGCATCGGTAGGTCTCATGAGACAAATTAGTGTCCTGGCATGGGGCCTTGGAAAATCTTATTTGTAGTCTTGGCATGGTGCCTTGGCTACGTGGTTATGATAGTATTTCATTATGCATTCCATATTTATGAAAGTTGATAATGGTATCTCATGTGATTATTCGATTAGTAGAATATCCATGTGAATAAGTAAATGGAATTATTTCTTTTATTTATTCCATATTATGATGATGTTTATGTTTAAAAGCCTTTTGTTTTAGTTATGCATTGACTTAAATGATTATTCTTATTTATGAAATATTCCGCTATATTTTTATCTTTACTGGGCATCTGAGCTCACCCCTTTCTATGTTTTATTTTTCTCAAGATGTGAAGAATTATTTTATGAATGACCTGCAGGGATAGTATGAGGGGATATAAGTGTGGAATATGGAGACTATGTTGTTGTAGTTTTCATTTTTGATGTAATGTAAACATTATGAATGTATCTAGTGTTTCCAATGATACTAAACTAATCGGTCTTTCGAGACTTGATCTTTTGTGATCATTCCAACGATATGTAATAATGCACCGACTCTAGGTAATTGGGGTCAGGGTGTTTTAGTTGGTATTAGAGGAAGTTTTTTACAAAACATGGAAGCTAGATTTAGATAAACTATGATTAGAGCACATAGACGTAAGATGGACTTTGAGGATTAGTGTAGAATAACTTCTTAGAATTTTTGTATTGTAAATATTTTGTGAGCTTTCCGAGCAATACATCTCTGTCTGGATATAACTAGGTAGAGGCGGCTCTGGAATAGATGTACCAAGAGGTAAAACATGAAAAAACCGCTTTGATCTAGACTCGAACGGGAGTTGCTGCACAACAATGAGCCTTGCTTCACTCTTGGTTATGACACCCTTGAGGGATATGCTTAGGATAATTCTCATTTTCTTTAAAAACCATTATGAAGGGTTTATAATTTTATACTTCCTCAAAGAAGACATTTTTATTATTATGGATTATATCCATAAACTTATTAATTCATGTTATGTGATTTACAAGTTTGGTCTTAGGTAGTGATATTCATAAACTAATCTTGTGTATGCCATTGTATTGAAATGGCACCCAGTAGAAGGAATGTGAACTCCCGCTATATGTATGATCCAAAGAGTAAAAAAGAACATATATGTCATGGTATTAACCCAACATTTAGAAGGGAAATAGTCTCCCATATATTCTCAAAATATGAAGAAATAGTATCATGTGTTAATAAGATATGTATAGAATTCTCAGAGTCCAATGACTTTAAAGGGAAGTCAGGGAAGGAAAGGATGGTAGAAAGAAGGACGGATAATGGGAAGAAGGTAAAGAAATATTTTCCCATATATGATAACTGTGGAAATAATGTCCTTGGAAAATTATTGAAGGGAATGGGAGTATGTTATAAGTGTGGAGAAAAAGTACACCAATTACGTGACTGCATGGGTAAGAAAAGGGTTTCAAATGAACAATGCTTCATCTGCACGGAGTTTGGACACTATGGGAACCAATGTCACAGTCATCCGAATATGCCGCAAATGATGTTGTTGGATAATAATAAATTTATGATACAACCACAGATGAAGAAGAATGACTAGTGTTCTTATGTTATTATTTTGTAATTATTTCATTGAACTATTGTATCAATGATGTACTGAATATAAATAAGGATTGTACTGCAGTACTATTTCATTGAGGATTTGAGATTTTATGGTACTAAGAAATGTGACTCTATAGAGAGATAAACCTTTTGGAAATTACATGGTTGAAGGAAAGATAGACCATAATATGGTCTTAATATTGAGGTTCTAATTTTTGAATAAGATATGGTTGATTTGGGTAAATTATATTGGATATTCTTTACTTCCTTAAAACTGATTTATGATTTTTCTAATTCATCATTGTAGGGGTTTACAACATTTTTTGATGGATGAAGTATATCTAGTATTCTATATTGAATAAGAGAGAAGTAATGTAATCTATAAGGTTTTAGGGAAATTTATGATGTTTTAGTGTTTTAATGTAATACATGATTAAGGTATTCACATGCTATTACGGGGTAAAAAAGCTCTATATTATGTTTAATTTTCATATAAATTTTGGACTAAGAGTTTACAGAAGTATTTTGGATAAGTATAATGGTTGGAATGGATTATATTTTATATTGGATACTATTTTTAAAGTTATCTTTGGATATTTATAAAAAGTACAACAGACAGGCCATGTGACAACACGTCGCGTCCGGCAAGGCTCCGAGACTTGAACCCACAACTGAAGGGTGAAAATGGTGTATCACCCACCACTGAGCCACGTGATATCCTGGATTGAATAATGTATTTATTTTAATGGTTCTTCTAGATGAATTAAAAATTCATTTTTTTGTACCCTATATGAATAGGAAAAATAGAGTATTATTTTTATGTTCTATTACATTTTAAGAGTGAAAGATGAGTTTGTGGTAGAACTTAATTAAAGGATGAAAATCTAATTTTCAAGTATATATTTTTCTTCTTCTCTTATTCAATGAAGAAATTAATTCTTATACTTTAATGAAGGGATTTTAAAACAAAAAATGTGTTATCCTAATACCATATGTTTTGTTGAATCGATGGTATTTTAAATCCCCATAGACTGATAAATTTAAGGACCTCAATTTTACACTTGTTTATGAATGATGACCTCAATCACTACCTATAAATATTTACTTTTTTCATCCAATTATATGTCTCTAATTACCACCAATGTTCACCTTATCGAGATCATAATTTGGTGGTGACCCTTTCATTTCTATTTTCCTCTTATTGATACTAAATTTTATTAACCCAATTTCCGATGGGGGTTTCCCCACAAAGATATTATTTATTTTCTGCCTTTTATTATCAAAGAACAATTTCAAATTGTGAGGACGATATTAATTAAAGTAGGGGAGAATGTAACACCCCTTGTTTCCACGATATGCTTCTCTTTGAATAATATAGTATCGTGTGTTGTACGCAACATCGAGTTCTAACACACACCACAACCAATCAAACTAGTCGTTATGAATAGTAGTACCCACTTTTTGAAATTTTATAAATTTTCTCATTCAAAATGGACTTTATATTTGGATTCGGAATATTGAAATTACCTTATCTTGAATTTTTGGTATTTTTCTGAAAACATTAAATTTTTGATGAATTGTGAAAAAACAATAAGTTATAGTTTAAAACCGAATTTTTATTTAAATAAATATTTATTTTATTTATATTTAATTAAGGTAAAAATAGATTCATAATTCCTATATAAGTTAAATGTAATTCATTGGAGTTAGTTCAGAATAATTTTAGATATATAAAAATTTTATTGAACTTTTCACCGTCTTTTACCCACCACCTAGGAGAATTTGGAAATTCCAATAAAACTTGATTTTACCGCTACTATCAGTGGAATTTCAGAAAACAGAGAGACACGGTTAATATCAAGGAGTAAAATGTGGTTCAAGGAGATGAAAATAATTTTAGGTGAATAGTAACTTTTAACTTCTATTTACCACAATTAAAAGTAAATAGGGTAATTAAGGGTAAAAATGATATTAATATTACCCAAACAAATGTACTAATTCTATTTGACAATTATATCTCGACCTAAATCATCATTAGAAAAAAATATTATCATTTAGGTCCTCTTGGATTATATTAGGACATTAATTATTATTTAATTCAATGATGAGTTAAAAGAGTTAAAATCGATGTTTAATTAATAAAAAAAATTTAATATAGGGGTATACATAAGATAAGATCTATTTTTAATATTCATGAGAAATCAATAAAAATTTCTTTCATAATGGTATTTTATTTTTAATTTTTAGTCCTTAAATAATTTAAATTATTTATGACACAATGGTGATCAGTAATTACCTAATTAATAAAATATTAAAATAATTGATATTATAAATATCCAAATAAAAGTAATATGAGACTTTTTATGAATTAAAATAATTCAATAGGTTAATATTACATGTTAGTATGGCTTAAATTAATTTTTTTTTGAATTAGTAACGTTGTTAAAAATTTAACAAAAAACAATTATTGAATAGTTTCAAAATTGACATAAATGAGTTTTTAAAACTAGTATTATATTATTAATTGATATTATATTTCAAAAATCTGAGGATCGGAAAAAAAAACTTATATAATGATAGGTGTATCATTAATGGACCACTTTGGGATCGCTTGAATTTATATAGTATGCTTATAAAATATATAATATAAAAATACAAGTGACATGGTAAATGTCAATCTAATTAAATAAGAGGTAAAACTAAAAATAAGGCTAATATAATGACACAAAACTTTCTAAAATCTATTGGATGAATGTATTTCTACCCATCAACACCTTAGACTTTGAATAATCTACTTTGGAGCCATTATAAACCGAATATGAAATTATTATAAATTTATACATTATATTTTTTCTAAATAGCCCCTCCTCCCCTTATAAAAGGACACAACTTCTAACCAATTATTCACACATTAATGCTTCTTGTATCGGCCAAAACCTACCCAAATACCCTTTAAACATCCATAACTTGAACCTAGAGGCCTTAGATTGATCAGAAATCCAACCTACGGAGCCCTTTTGATCAAATCAAAAGGAAGACCCCGAAGAAGATGTAATGTTTTCACCACCTTTTTTCAATTCCTTTCTTCATAAACATATTCTATCTTTTTAATTTCCTATATAAAATATAACTTCATAATATTATATGTAATGTGATATTATTATAAATTTGGTACAACCATATTCTGATTCTATCCTTGTTTTGAATGACATGTCACCATACGTGCGTACGTACGGCTTGCCGCCTCCATGTCTTGGTGTAATTGTTATTCAAAAACATTATTATTTGGATGGGTATTATAATGATATTTAATTGATGTAAATAATAAATATAACTTGATATTTATAATTTATATATGATATACCATCCAATTATATATTATTTTAATATCTAAAGAATGATATTGTCGCTCGTGCATACGTACGTACAATCCTCTCCACTAAGGCGATGAGATTCATTCCCCATCATATCCATGCAATTATAATTCTCATTTGATGATTAAAAATAACGTTTAAGGACTCTATATAATTATGAATATGAATGAGATACAACCTATCCATAAAAAACATGGATTATGTTACAAAATATATAAAAGAAAACGAGTAAGTTAACACACGAAACAATGATAATACAAGGATATTATTATCAAATCAATGTAAAAATATCATATATGATATCATATTAATGTATATGATTCTTGTATAATTTTATAACAATTAATTCACCCTTATACATGAGGTTAACCTACCCTCAACCAAGGAAAAGTATAATTTAAGGGTTTATTTCACAATCTCTTCATTATCCGAGGTTGTTTATATGTAATTATCTACTGGGACATCTTTATCATCCACATCCATGTTTCTTAAAAATGTATTTCAAAACATTCTTAATATTTTATAGACTATGGGTTAAAGTCATTTATACCCTTTTTTTACTTTTTATGAAATGGTTGGAAAGGAATCTTTCCGTCGTTTTCCAAACAATGTCCTTTTCAACATTTTCAACCAAATTAATGTGACAATGTATTTTTTTAACTTATACGATGGGTGCGGATATTTTCCACCGTTATAAAATCTTATATCTTACCTTACAATATTACACAAATATTTTCAAT
The DNA here is from genome assembly GCA_963277665.1 of Viscum album. NCBI lineage: Eukaryota > Viridiplantae > Streptophyta > Magnoliopsida > Santalales > Viscaceae > Viscum > Viscum album. The sequence continues at coordinate 1,138,785,737 of OY728166.1, forward strand.
GTAAATGTTTTATTTTATAAATATGTGACTTTTAAATTTTTTCAAAATGAATATTTTAAGGACTTGTGAAAGGTACTATTTATCAAGATCATAATTTTAAATGTTTTATAGTTTTATCTTTCTAGATATTTTTAATTAATATCCATGTTTTCAAAATGATTTTAAGGATTTATTTATATTGATATGAATATTTTGAAATGATATTTCTTTTCAAAAGTTTCAATGTTTTATGGGACACTTTGATTCATAAATATCTTTTAAATTACTTCCTTTATAAATGTGTGACTTTACAATGATTTCAAAAAAAGAGGTATTTCTCTCAAATTGTTTTTATTTCATCTATTTCAACATCCTTTGATAGATTTTAAGCTTATTTGATGTTGATTTATTATGATACAAAACTTTCATATTGTATCAAAGGTTTTGTGATATGTTTGAATGTGGATGTGTTATTGTTATACTGTTCATGGATTATGGAGAAAGTATTTACATTTCATATGCTAGTTTTAATAAGAAAGTATATGTTGTGTTTAAACATGTTCAATGATGAATTCATTGGACATAGAAAGTGAAGGGTGGTGCCCGCTATAGCTCCTCGATGCATCGGTAGGTCCAATGAGAGAAACTAGTGTCTTGGCACGAGGCCTTGACCAAATCTTATTTGTAGTCTTGGAACGAGTCCTTGGATATGTGGTTATGATAGTTTGGAATTATTAATTCGATCGTTATGAAAGTGCTCATTGATATTGCATGTGATTATTCGATTAGTAGAATTTCCATGTGAATACGTAAATGGAATTATTTCTTTTAATTCATCCATATTATGCTGAAAATTACATTTAAAAGGCTTTTCTTTTAGTTATACATTGCCTTAAATGATAATTCTTATTTATGAATGTTTCTGCTATATTGTTATCCTTAATGGGAATCTGAGCTCACCTCATTCTATGTTTTATTTTTCCCAGGATGTGATGATTTATTTTATAAATGTTCTGCAGAGATAGTATTAGGGGATATGAGTGTGGACTAGGGAGACTATGTTGTTGTAGTTTTCATTTTTGATGTAATATAAACTTTATGAATGTATCTAGTGTTTCCAAGGCTACAAAACTAATCGTCCTTTTGAGACTTGAACATTTGTGATCATTGTAATGAAACGTAATAATGCACCGACTCTGGGTAACTGGGGTCGGGGTGTTACATTTTAAATTTTCCCAAAAACTAAATATTATTAGAGCAATTCATGTATGTTCTATCAGATTCTTAATATCAATTAAATATTGGTCAATACCACTACATCATAATCATATATTCTATTATTTATTAAAAGATACCTATAATTAAAATGATTAAAGGATAAATTTATCAATGATGGATATTCCTTGATTAACATTTATCTAAGAAATTTTGTTAGTTATTCCATCCATATTGACTATGATTCCTAGATATTAAACATCATAAAATTAACATGAAAATTTTATCTATTTATCATATAACATCTTTTCTATAAAATATTTAATTAAGATTCTGATTATATTCTCATGATCATCACATCCTTCAAAATACATTATTGATATGATAAAACAATTATAAGGGAAATTGTAACATCCCAGGTAAATAAAGAATAAAGAATTTTCATATTTATTAATATTTATGAAATAAATATTAATTTTATTTTAAAGTGGTTGCTATGTTCGATAGCGTACCCGATACACAACGATGAGTTTCTTTGAAACCTACGTAGCACACTAGTAATAAAATAATATTATTTTAAATGTTAGTTAACAAATAGCCGTTGTACTGGCGGGAATGGATAGAAATAACTAAAATATGATTAGATATGTTTTTAAATATTTATAAATTTACCCAATAAAAGATAAAGGCTTAAAATACGGAAAGAGTTCAATTTTAGGGCATATATACTCTATTTTTCACTAAAGGATCACTTATCACCTTTTAATGGTGAACCATAATTAAATATTGTTTTGATCACTCTTATACTTTATTTTGGACCAAATATAACTCTTCTTTAGAATCGGGACATCAAAATTTACTTTGTGTATATTTTTGGCACCTTTCTGATAAAGTTCATTTTTTATGAATAGTGTAAAATGTTGTATTTTAATTCAAAACCTCTTTTTAATCTAAATTATTTATATGATTAGATTATTATTTTAATTGGTTTTAAAGTGAAATTAGAAAATATTTTTACCAGTTAATCCAATGGTGGTAATTGGAATCAATTTCACTTTGAAATTGGACTTAAACTGGTGTCAATCTTTTGATACTTATTGTTTCACAAAAACACACTATTTGGCATGACAGCGGGAATTAATTATTAAATTAATTAATTTGACTTATATGTTTTGAATTTTGTAAAATGGACTTCATTTTTGAATTCGGAATATCAAATATAGCTTAGGGTGAATTTTTGGTAATTTTCTGAAAAACTTCAATTTTTGATGAATAGTGAAACCACTAAGTGGTAATCAAGCAAACTGATTTTTCAGTTATATGAAAGTTTACCACTAATGTGTATTGAATTTTGAAAATCCGACATACATGGTTGACATTAAGAAGTAAAATGTGGTTCAATGAGATTAAAATAATTTTTTGGTGAATAGTAACTTTTTTTCATTAATCGCGATTAGAGGTAATTAGTGTAGTTTAAGGTAAAAATGGTATTATTAGAATGTGAAAACACCATGACACTTGTCCTACACCTATTGGGTGAGTCATGGAAGACCATGACAAGCCATGGGACAACTTGGGGACCCCATGGAGCCACTTTAGTTGGAAAATGACATTAATATATTTTTATTTAATGTTAAAGTGAAAATGACACTAACATAAAGTATTTTACTAAATTAATTTTTGAGTGGGGTTATACAAGTCCAAATTTTGATTATAAATATTCATTGGAAATCTAAAAAGATTTCCTACATCATAGTATTTTTTTATAATTTTTAGACATTAACTAAATTAAATATTTTATGACATAATAATGATGCAGCGATGACATCATTATTTGACGATTTAAATAAAATGGAAAGATAATGAAACATCTAAAACCTACACATGTCCAAAACCAATTGGATGAGTGTATTTCGAACCCCTATCACCTTATCCACGAATTATATCAATGTGGGACCTTTTAAAACCGAAGCACATTTTCAAATAAAGTAATATTTCTTTACTTTCCAAAAGTGCCCCTCCTCTCCTCTTATAAAAGGCCCCCACCTCTACCCCATTTCACACACTCTTCAAGCCTTTGGCTCGGCCAACCCCTGACCAATTACTCTCCTCCACATCCCTCTCCTCATCCTAGAGGATTACCTTTGGGCAGAATCCTTTCAAAGGAAGCCTTTAGGCTCAAATCAAAAGGGAGTTACACTTTTAAAGGTAATTCATTCTCTCTTGTTCATTTGTTTTATTTTGCTTCTCCAACCCTCTAAACTCTTTTTATTTACTTTTTTTATAACAACACCAGTATCTTCAATATACTAGGATGTTGTTATAATATTTATTTGAGCTACACTCTCACACAACTACATAAAATGGTTAAAGAACATACGGTTTCCGTGGATGGCAAAATTCTGCCTCCCGAAACGATGATTGTTCAATACTCATTTAACACCTTCAAGGGTGGCCATTATGATGTCACTATTTTTATATATGATATATAATATGTTTATGTTTTCTTTAAGCTTCTGTATTTTTCATTTTTGGCATAATTTTATGGTTTCCATTATGGGTAAACACGATATCTTCATTTAAGGAAGTGCGGACTAACGCCCCCTAAAAGTGATGTGATTCGTTAATGCCATATGTGGGACGTGTAAAGGATGGATGTAAAGTTATTATATATGATGTTATACTGAAATTATAATATACCTCTATATCATTATTATTTTTTTCCATAAAAGTATGAGATAGAAATGAAAGTAGCGTTCATGCGTACGTACGGCTTACCGTCTCCATGAACGGTGCATTTCGTTTCTTATCCCCAAATGTAATGTACTATTAAAAGTACATGTATATAATGGATATATATAATTAATGATATATCTAAATGATGAATATAATTCTGGAATTAAAATTTACATACCGCCCATTTAGTTTTAATTCCATTAATATGACAAAGAAATGAAAGTAGCGTTCATGCGTACGTACGGCTTACCGTCTCCATGAACGGTGCATTTCATTTCTTACCTCTAAATAATTATGTAATATTATAAATACATGTATATGCTGGATATATATGATACATATTATTTCCAAATCTGGAATTTCATTCTGGATATAAAGAACATTTGACCACATGAACAACATGTAATTGTAAGAAGTCAACTTTCGGCTTAAGAACCAAATATTGAAAAAAAAAACATTATTAACTTAAATGGTTACATAATGTTTATAACATGGCAATAAGTGATATAAAAAGAATAATGAACTATAAAAAGGTTCTTAATCAAGTATAAATTAACTCAAGTTTATTATTCAGGACGTTAAAGAACGATCGAGTCAAGTCGGACCCAAGGTAAGGGACTTCATCTCAATCTCCTTTCACTGAGGCATATTTCGTTTTATACACAACTTTCATTTATACGGTGTATAAACTCCTTTTACTTTTACTTTTATACAAAAGGAATCTTTTTCTACGAAGCGTTTTACTAAACGACAAAAAGGAATGTTTTTTTAACGTACGCGGTGACAACGACCTATTCCGCCGCCGCGAGTATTATTTGATCTTTGGCTTTCTCAACAAGCCGTAATGTTTTTAAAATAAAATAAATACCATATACTCTTTTTTGTATTTTGGTATTAAAAATGGTTTTGATAAAGGATTCTATTATGTTAATATATTTATGATATATTGTGATTGAAATGTGGAAATTTTATCATTCCTTTATATTGGTTTTATATTTTATGATTTTATATTGGTACTTGGACATTTTAACGGGTGGTTACGTTATAAACCATATGACGGGTGGTGCCGTGAATACCAGGACGGGTGGTTACATGATAACCTCCAATGCATTGGGTATGGAATTCGGCCGTATGGCTATTCCATTAAGTATGTATGGAAATTGGCCGTATGGCTATTCCATTAAGTGATATGTGTGGAAGTCAACCGTATGGTTATTCTACTTAAGTATGTTTATGTCCCATGTTACCTTTATATATTCTATGTGTTTTTTATATGGGTTTTATGGTAATCCTTTAGTTACAAAAAGGTAAGTAATGATACTTTATTCAGTGAAGATTTGTTTTTACTACTTCATGAAGGTGAAGGTATTACTTTGATAGAGTATACATGGATTACTTGATTTTGAAAAACTAACAGTTTTCATTCTTTTTGTATCCCTTACTGAGCTTTTTATGCTCACCCCAAGTTTATCGAAATGTTTTTCATAGGACTTAAAGTGGAATAAGGTCAAGGATGGGATCAAGGGAATTTCATGCTATCTAAAACATGGAATCTAGACATCTTTATTTTTAAGAGTTTTTTTTATGGAGACTTAGTAGAAGTGTCTACTTTGTAATCTTTTAAGATGAAATAGTTATGTTCTAATTCTCTTAAACTCTAAACCTGAAAAGATCCTCAATGTGAATTATTCATTTAATTCAATATTAAGTAAGGTTTAAGGCTGGGGCCTTATAGTTGGTATCAGAGGTCGGTTTAGACATCTTTAGGAGTTAGAAAAGTGTTAAATTATAATATTATTGAAATGATATAGCATTTATGGATTACCATGTTGCTTCGCCTAAGATATTTCTGTGTTCAGAATGGTTTTCCGTAGAGGAAACAAAGCAGCTATGTTGGGACGACATCAGGAGGAAGATAAACTTCCAAATCAGCAACCTGAGATGGTCGGAATTGGAACTGAACAGTTTGTTGCAGTGATGGCACAGTTGACTCAGGCTATAAATGGTGGCGGTATACATGCACAAGATCAGCCAGATCAACCACAGAGGAACATGTCAGTGGTGGAACACTTCATGAGGCAACATCCCCCATCATTCAGAGGATCATCTGACCCTGTGCAAGCTGAAGGGTGGATTAAAGCACTGGAGAAGATTTTTGATGTCATGGGGTGTTCAGAACATCAAAAGGTTAGTCTTGCTGTTTACCGTTTTGAAGGTGAAGCTGATTAGTGGTGGTCGATGGTGAAAAATATAAGGGATAGTGATGAGATGGAGGATCTTCACTGGGACGAATTCAAAGGTATGTTTCTTGAGAAATATTTTCCTAAGGTGGTTCGTCTTAGGATGGAAAAACAGTTCCTAGAATTGAGGCAGGAGGATGATTCAGTGGCAACTTATGAAGAAAAGTTCACTCGATTGGCAAGGTATGCTCCAAACATCATACGAGATCTTGATAGTAAAATAAACCGTTTTTACTCAGGGTTAAAGCCAAAGTATTGAAGGGATTTAGCTTCTCATGAGTTCAAAAGTTATGAAAAACTTGTTCGATGTGCGGAGAAGGTAGAAATGGAGTTTTCCGATGATCAGGTGTTCAATGACAAACAACAGAATAAGAGATCTAGTTGGCAGGAAAAGGGGAAGAATTCATCAAAGAAGCAAGGAGGTAAGAAAACCAAATATCCATCCTGTGAGAAGTGTGGTAAAATGCATCCTGGAGAATGTTTATACAAGTCTGGTAAGTGCTTTCAGTGTGGTAAGTCTAGTCATATTGCTCGTAACTGTAAGGAAGATGATCAAGTAGGAAATGAAAAGCCAACAGTAAGATGTTTTAAGTGTAATGAAATGGGTCATTATGCAAATGAGTGTCCAACAAAGAACTCAACTGGGAGAATGCAGCCAGACTACAAGCAGAAAGGGGTGGTGAAATCCTTTGCAACAACTTCAGCAAATGTTGGGCCATCGAATGAAGTGGTATCGGCTCCAGGGAGCTCAGTATTTTTCGAAGATTGACTTGAGGTCGGGGTACCATCAGTTGAAAGTAAAAGAAGAAGACGTTCCGAAGACTGCGTTCCGTACTAGATATGGCCATTATGAATTTATAGTTATGCCTTTTGGGTTAACCAATGCACCTGCTGTATTCATGGACCTTATGAATAAAATTTTCCATCAGTTCTTGGATAAGTTTGTGTTATGAGGTTTGGGAAGAGGTTATGTGTGCCTTGTGATTCACAGTTGAAGAGAGAGTTGTTATGTGAAGCTCATAGTTCCCCATTTTCAGTTCATCCGGGCAGTACTAAGATGTATAGAGATCTGCGGGAGTATTATTGGTGGGATGGAATGAAAAGAGACATTGCTTATTTTACTGTGAAGTGTTTGAAATGTCAATAGGTTAAAGTAGAGCGGCAGGGATGCTTCAGCCTTTACCTGTGCCAGAGTGGAAATGGGAAAACATATCCATGGACTTTGTTGTGGGATTACCGAGGACATCTTGAGGTAATAATGCAATCTGGGTTATTGTTGATCGCTTGACCAAATCTTCTCATTTCTTTTCTATACGAGATACTTTCTCTCTTGATCAACTTTCCCGTTTGTATCTTAAAGAGATAGTTAGGTTACATGGAGTTCCTCTCTCCATTGTATCGGATCGTGATCCCCGGTTTACTTCTAACTTTGGGAAAGACCTTCAGAAGTAGTTGGGTACTGAATTAAAATTTTAGTACAGATTTTCATCCTCAATCAGATGAGCAGTCAGAACGAACAATTCAGACATTGGAAGATATGCTACGAGCTTGTTTGATGGATTATCAGGGAAGTTGGGACCAACATCTTTCTTTGGTTGAATTTTCTTATAATAACAGCTTTAATTACAGTATATAGATGGCACTGTTTGAGGCATTATATGGGAAGCGGTGTCAAACTCCAGCTTTCTGGGATGAAGTTGGTGAAAGGAAGTTGATGGGATGAGAATTGGTAGAAGAGTTGGCAGAAAAAGTTCAGCTGATTCGGAAGTACATGAGAACAGCTCAGAGCAGGCAGAAGAGTTATGCGGATAACCGGAGGAAGGATCTATCTTTCGAGGTAGGTGATCATGTTTTTCTCAAGGTTTCTCCTTGGAAAAGTGTGATGAGATTTGGTAAGAAAGGAAAGTTGAGTCCAAGGTTCGTTGGACCATACGAAATTCTGGAAAGAGTTGGATCAGTTTCATACCGAGTGGCTTTACCTCCGAGTTTATCTCAGGTACACAATGTTTTTCACGTTTCGGTGTTGAGAAAGTATATGCCAGATCCATCTCTTGTTTTGAGCCCAGAGGTAGTTCAGCTGGAAGAGAACCTATTTTATGAGGAACAACCGGTCCAAATTCTTGACCACAGGGAGCAAGTGTTACGGAATAAGGTGATTCATCAGGTAAAGGTTTTGTGGAAAACCATGTGATTGAAGAGGCAACGTGGGAATCTGAAAATGCTATAAGGGATAAATACCCCCACTTATTTTGATAAGTGAATAAAATTGCGAGGACGCAATTCCCAAAAGGGGGGAAGGATGTAACATCCCAGGTAAATAAAGAATAAAGAATTTTCATATTTATTAATATTTACGAATTAAATATTAAATTTATTTTAAAGGGGTTGCTATGTTCGATAGCGTACCCGGTACGCAACGATGAGTTTCTTTGAAACTTACGCAGCACACTAGTAATAAAATAATATTATTTTAAATTTTAGTTAACAAGTAGTCGTTGTACTGGAGAGAATGGATAGAAATAACTATAATATGATTAGTTATGTTTTTAAATGTTTATACATTTACCCAATAAAAGATAAAGGCTTAAAATACGGAAAGAGTTCAATTTTAGGGCATATATACTCTAATTTTCACTAAAGGTTCACTTATCACCTTTTAATGGTGAACCATCATTAAATATAGTTTTGATCACTCTTATAATTTATTTTGGACCAAACATAACTCTTATTTAGAATCGGGACATCAAAATTTACTTTGTGTAAATTTTTGGTACCTTTCTGATAAAGTTCATTTTTTTATGAATATTGTAAAATGTTGTATTTTAATTCAAAACCTCTTTTTAATATAAATTATTTATATGATTAGATTATTATTTTAATTGGTTTTAAAGTTAAATTAGAAAATATTTTTACCAGTTAATCCAATGGTGGTCATTGGAATCAATTTCACTTTGAAATTGGACTTAAACTGGTGTCAATCTTTTGATACTTATTGTTTCACAAAAACACGCTATTTGTCATGACAGCGGGAATTAATTATTAAATTAATTAATTTGACTTATATGTTTTGAATTTTGTAAAATGGACTTCATTTTTGAATTCGGAATATCAAATATAGCTTAGGGTGAATTTTTTGTAATTTTCTGAAAAACTTCAATTTTTGATGAATAGTGAAACCACTAAGTGGTAATCAAGAAAACTGATTTTTCAGTTAAATGAAAGTTTACCACTAATGTGTATTGAATTTTGAAAATCCGACATACATGGTTGTCATTAAGAAGTAAAATGTGGTTCAATGAGATTAAAATAATTTTTTGGTGAATAGTAACTTTTTTTCATTAATCGCGATTAGAGGTAATTAGTATAGTTTAAGGTAAAAATGGTATTATAAGAATGTGAAAACACCATGACACTTGTCCTACACCTATTGCGTGAGTCATGGCAGACCAAGACAAGCCATGGGACAATTTGGGGACCCCATGTAGCCACTTTAGTTGGAAAATGACATTAATATATTTTTATTTAATGTTAAAGTGAAAATGACACTAACATAAATTGTTTTACTAAACTAATTTTTGAGTGGGGTTATACAAGTCCAAATTTTGATTATAAATAGTCATTGGAAAGCTAAAAATATTTCATACATCATAGTAGTTGTTTTATAATTTTTAGACATTAAATAAACTAAATTATTTATGACATAATTATGATGTAGCGATGACATCATTATTTGACGATTTAAATAAAATGGAAAGATAATGAAACATCTAAAACCTACACATGTCCAAAACCAATTGGATGAGTGGATTTCGAACCCTTATCACCTTATCCACGAATTATATCAATGTGGGACCTTTTAAAACCGAAACACATTTTCAAATAAAGTAATATTTCTTTACTTTCCAAAAGTGCCCCTCCTCTCCTCTTATAAAAGGCCCCCACCTCTACCCCATTTCACACACTCTTCAAGCCTTTGGCTCGGCCAACACCTGCCCAATTACTCTCTCCACATCCCTCTCCTCATCTTAGAGGATTCCCTTTGGGCACAATCCTTTCAAAGGAAGCCTTTAGGCTCAAATCAAAAGGGAGTTACACTTTTAAAGGTAATTCATTCTCTCTTGTTCATTTGTTTTATTTTTCTTCTCCAACCCTCTAAACTCTTTTTATTTACTTTTTTTGTAACAACACCAGTATCTTAAATATACTAGGATGTTGTTATAATATTTATTTGAGCTAAACTCTCACACAACTACATCAAATGGTTAAAGAACATACGGTTTCCGTGGATGGCGAAATTCTGCCTCCCGAAACGATGATTGTTCAATACTCATTTAACACCTTCAAGGGTGGCCATTATGATGTCACTATTTTTATATATGATATATAATATGTTTATGTTTTCTTTAAGCTTCTGTATTTTTCATTTTTGGCATACCGTTATGGTTTCCATTATGGGTAAACATGATATCTTCATTTAAGGAAGTGCGGACTACCGCCCCCTAAAAGTGATGTGATTCGTTAATGCCATATGTGGGACGTGTAAAGGATGGATTTAAAGTTATTATATATGATGTTATACTGAAATTATAATATACCTCTATATCATTATTATTTCTTTCCATTAAAGTATGAGATTGAAATGAAAGTAGCGTTCATGCGTACGTACGGCTTACCGTCTCCACGAACGGTGCATTTCATTTCTTATCCCCAAATGTAATGTACTATAAAAAGTACATGTATATAATGGATATATACAATTAATGATATATCTAAATGATGAATATAATTCTGGAATTAAAATATACATACCTCCCATTTAGTTTTAATTCCATTAATATGACAAAGAAATGAAAGTAGCGTTCATGCGTACGTACAGCTTACCGTCTCCATGAACGGTGCATTTCATTTTGTACATCTAAATAATTATGTAATATTATAAATACATGTATATGCTGGATATATATGATACATATTATATCCAAATCGGGAATTTCACTCTGGATATAAAGAACTTTTGACCACATGAACAACATGTAATTGTAAGAAGTCAACTTTCGGCTTAAGAACCAAATATTGACAAAAAAACATTATTAACTTAAATGGTTACATAATGTTTATAACATGGCAATAAGTGATATAAAAAGAATAATGAACTTTAAAAAGGTTCTTAATCAAGTATAAATTAACTCAAGTTTATTATTCAGGACGTTAAAGAACGATCGAGTCAAGACGGACCCAAGGTAAGGGACTTCGTCTCAATCTCCTTTCAATGAGGCATATTTCGTTTTATACACAACTTTCTTTTATACGGTGTATAAACTCCTTTGACATTTACTTTTATACAAAAGGAATCTTTTTCTACGAAGCGTTTTACTAAACGAAAAAAAGGAATGTTTTTTTAACGTACGCGGTTACAACGACCTTTTCCGCCGCCGCGAGTATTATTTGATCTTTGGCTTCCTCAACAAGCCGTAATGTTTTTAAAATAAAATAAATACCATATACTCTTTTATGTATTTTGGTATTAAAAATGGTTTTGATAAAGGATTCTATTATGTTAATATATTTATGATATATTGTGATTGAAATGTGGAAATTTTATCATTCCTTTATATTGGGTTTATATTTTATGATTTTATATTGGTACTTGGACATTTTAACGGGTGGTTACGTTATAAACCATATGACGGGTGGTGCCATGAATACCAGGACGGGTGGTTACGTTATAACCTCCAATGCATTGGGTATGGAAGTCGGTCGTATGGCTATTCCATTAAGTATTTATGGAAATTGGTCGTATGGCTATTCCATTAAGTGATATGTGTGGAAGTCAACCGTATGGTTATTCCACTTAAGTATGTTTATGTCCCAAGTTACCTTTATATATTCTATGTGTTTTTTATATCGGTTTTATGGTAATACTTTGGTTACAAAAAGATAAGTAATGATACTTTATTCAGTGAAGATTTGTTTTTACTACTTCATGAAGGTTAAGGTATTACTTTGATAGAGTATACATGGTTTAATTGATTTTGAAAAACTAACAGTTTTCATTCTTTTTGTATCCCTTACTAAGCTTTTTATGCTCACCCCAAGTTTTTCGAAATGTTTTTCACAGGACTTAAAGTGGAATAAGGTCAAGGATGGGATGAAGGGAATTTCATGCTATCTAAAACATGGAATCTCGACATCTTTCTTTTTAAGAGTTTTTTTATGGAGACTTAGTAGAAGTGTCTACTTTGTAATCTTTTAAGATGAAATAGTTATGTTCTAATTCTCTAAAACGCTAAACCTGAAAATATCATCAATGTGAATTATTAATTTAATTCAATATTAAGTAAGGTTTAAGGCTGGGGTCTTATAGAAATCCTTGAACATTTGGGGAAATGAATATCATAATTCAATTTATCCTTAATTTCAATGAACATAGAATTAATAGATTCTTCTCATCCATTTAAATTTTTATCAAGATGAAAATTTTCCCCACATCTTTAAAAAACTCAATTTCATATTAATAAATCACCCATGTTCATTCTCCCATATTCTTTACATGTGATATGGTGAATATATTTTTTACTATAGCTTTTATCATCATTACATTCATAACACTAAACATTTATATTAATGTTATTAAAATATATTAGGTGTATATTGTTTATCCTAACATGAAATAGTTTTTTACGTATAAAAATTATATCCTTCAATCAAGATACTCTCCTTATTTTTCATTTATATGGGAAAGGATATCAGTCAATATATATGTTAGTTTAACGAATATTTACATGATCTTCTGAGTTCCAACACTCATTCTGTATACATAAAAGTGCCCAGATCAGTGTGAATCACTGAGAGGGGGAGGGGGTGAATCAGTGATCCCTTAAAACTTTTTACTAATTGATTCTTAATCAATTAAACCTCTATGGATTGTTAAGGCCTCGATCCACTCTTCTTATGTCTCTCAACCTTTCCCGGATAATGCAGTAATGAAAAGGCACAGGACACAAGGATTTACAAGGTTCGGCACCAAAGGCCTACATCCTTGCCATGCTCTCCCAGCATGGATTCTCCCATTATAACATGTTAGAATTACAATGGTCGATACAGAGTCCCACTGTATCTCTCCTGAGTCCCACAGGAGGGTCTTTATACTGCGTCCCACAGTGTTACCAGAGTCCCACTGGCCTGCTCCAGAATCCCACTGAAGACTTCTTCTCCCTGAGTCCCACAGGGTCTTCTCTTGGCTCCTCGAGTCGCACGAGTAGCTCTTCTTCACTTTAAGTTCTTCAAGTATCCTCAGCAGCCTGGGATAAAGGCTGCTGGCCTTGCACTTCTTCTGATCACTTGTGGTGAACAGGTCTTCTCGTCTTGCTCAGGATTTATCTCCTTCTTCTAAGGATGACCTGGCTTCTCTCCTCAACTACTGAATACTCAGACAACTGATATCTTTATAACTCCAGTCTGGTCCAGTCTCAGTTCAAAACATCTTCATGCACTGAATGCATGGCAACTCTTCTTCCTCACGCACTGACTGCATGGCCTTCTCAATTCTTCAAGAACCTCCTGGTCTTGGACAACTCAGATGCACACAAGCTGATATGAACTTTTTCACGTGTGCATGTGCATGCATCCAAGCATACACTTTCCTGTTCTTCCTCTTGGTGCAGATAACCCTCAAAGGGTGTAACACTTTTAGCACACACCTTCTCACTGAACTTCACACACTTTATCCAAGTTGTTCACACACTTAGAAGTGTGTTTTACTTTAGTGTGGAACTTCTTCTTCTTCTTCTAATGTGTATACACTTTTTATTGCACACACCTAGGTTCGCCCACTTCTTTAATTTGCACACAATTGTTTCACTTTAGCACACACATGAGTTGGCCTCCTCCTCTTCTTGTTGCACACACACACTTTAGTGTTCGTTTAGTTTGTTCTTCAAAGTGTGCACACACATGGTATGGCCTTGTCTTTCTCACACCCACTGCCCGTAGGGTACTTAGCACACATAAAGTGTGTTCCTCAATTTGGCACTCACACAAGGTGTGGTCTCGGCCTCTACTTGCACACACACACACACCTGTAGGGTGTCTTTCTTTTCATCAAATGCACACACAAGAGGCAAAGCCTCGGGTTCTCCTTGCACACACAATACTGCAGGGTCTTTTCTTTATTCTTGCACACAAAATACTCGGCCTTCTCCTTTGAACACACAACACCTTCTGCCTCAAACAGAGCGCGCAAGGTGTGATCTCCTCAGGTGCAAGGTGCAAATGCCGCGGGGGCGCGCAGGGTGTCAAGGACATCCTCGCGGGCGCGAGGGTTCAGTTGCGCAAGGTACTACTGCCGCGAGGCGCGCAAGTGCTGCCACTGCGGGCTCCAACCAAGGGCGCGCAAGGCTTGGTGCGACCCTGGTTCTTCCTGCTGCTCAAGTGAGGCGCGCAGGGGACCCTTCTTCTTGTCGTGCAAAGGTGTTGCGCGCAAGGAACTTAGCCGCGCAAATATAATTTGCGCGGGGCTTCAACTTCGCGAGGCAGAGGTGCACTCACGGTTCTCCAGATCTTCAACAAAGGATCAGCACATCAGCAGCGTCTTCTCGAGGGCTAGGCCTCATTTATATAGGCAGAGGAGAGGCGGTTCTATCCGCGAGAAATAACTTCAAACACCCGAGATCTTCGGATCTTCAAAAATATTTCCAAATCTTGTTTTTTATTCTCGGTTTCACGCGGGCTCCCTTTATTTTTTGTTCCTCTATGTGCATGCGACTCATAACGCATGCACAGCCTTCGGTTTAGGCTCATCCCATGAAAAGACACCAACCACGTGGCCTCGGCAGCTTCTCTTGCCTCGGCCTCAACCAAAATCCTCCAAACATTGCATGCATGGTCATTTTTAGGCATGATCCTGTTCGTTATGGCCAGACGAGCACGAGGGTGGCTTCGGTTTACTCAGAGGTGGCCGGGAGCTCGAAAACCATCTTCAGGTTGCCTCTGGTTCGAGCGGAGCTCGCGGGAATGCGCGGGGAGGCCTCTGCCGAGCTCGGGGAAGAGGACGAGGCCGGGGCCGTCGGATCAGATCTTCAACGGCCTGGATTAGATCGCGGCGCCGCGGATGGATCGTGCGGTGCAGATCAAGAGCGCGATGAGACGGACGGCTCAAATCTGTCCCGGGTGAAAAATGCGCGTCCCACATCGAAGTCTCTCGCGGAATTTCCGCGGTATATCAAATAAGCGCTCCCCCAACCGGCTCAGTTGAATTCTCTCCCTCCACGGTGCCTCCCCGCACCGTGTTCTCCCTCCGGGCACGCTCTGCGCCCACTCTGCTCCTGCGGGCGCGCTCCTAGCGCCCACTATGCATCTCATGACACTCGCGGGTGCGCTCATGCGTCCCTGCCGCGCTCCTCCGGGCGTGCCCCAGGCACCCATGCGGTGTCTTGGGGGTGCGCCCTGCCGCCCTGGCTCGCCCCACGGGTTCCCCCGGGCGTGGTGCCCTAGTGCCCATGCCTTGGGGTTGAACCCCCTAGGTGCCTTGGCTGGCCAATTTTTTGGCAAAGGAAAATCTAATGACTTTGTTAAAAACAATGTTCTCCTTCATATAAAGCATGCCAACTGCCACTTCTTCCAAGCCATCATTCTCATTTCTTCTTCTTCCTCTCTTCTTCTTCATTTGAAATTCCTCCATTATCTTCAACATGTATTCATTACTTAGGAGTGAATTCTTTGAAGGTTCTCCATCAACCGAAGCTCCTGAATCAAATAATTCTTCAATGTTCTTCAATGATCCAATTAGAGGTCAAGTTGGATCACATTCACATTATCATGCACTAAGGATTAGTACACGTTCTTCTTCAGCTCACTTCATCCACTTAGAAGTTGTGGATGGCTCTCTTCATCTCCTCATGCATTGTGAAGACAATGCATGGTCTTCTAAAAGTGTTGTGACTTTGTATCCAGTTGATACAAGTTCTTGGAACTTAATGATCAGCTCAACAATCGTCAGATTTTACTAGAGAATGTTTCAACCACATCTCCTATGCCACTTAGTGAATCTCCTAAGTGACAGGCCTCTTAGTACCATGGCCATTCTCCTTTCCTCACCAACACCATCACAACCTTTGGCATTCACATTTTGACATTCCCTGACTACCATTCATTCCAAGACAACTTCATGTCTCATTGACAACAAATGCAACACAGTGCACTTCAATCTCCCCCTTTGTATTTGTTGTCAATACACTCCTTCAGCACATATGAATGGGTCAATATGTGTGCCAATATTTTCTCCCCCTTATTGGCAATCAAATGCAAAGGTTTGGTGTGGTTCTCTTTCAAAAATCACTTCCTCCCTTTGAATAGTATCTTCTTGAAAAACACTAGGAGAGGGATGATGTCACATGTTCTTCTGTAGCAAAGAACCTTTAGTTGATCAACTCTAAGTCTACTTGGGCTAACCCGGTGTAGAAAACAAGAGTGATATATAACCAAGGAACTCAATGTTGTCCAACATTCACAATACATGTGAGATCATGCTTAGGGGTTGAATTTTTCAGATATTCAATGAATTGCCGAATCCTGCACATACTTCACAAAACACATTAGAATGTTCAGGTGCAAAGATAAAGCTCCCCCATTCATCCATTTTCTTAAGATGATATTAATATCAGAACATCATCTTCTTCAGATTTTCTCCCCCTTAAGGGGTGCACTCCATTCAATTCTAACCATCCTCCAGATGAGAATGATCATCATCTTCAATTCCCTGCAATGTTAGCACATGTATATACCAAGAGTATAAGGGAATAAGATGGAACCTCCTTGGTTCATCAATGTGAACAACAAGGTTGAGAATATTCTCTCAACCGAGATGTCCCATTTTCACCATTCTTCACACTTGCACATTTGATCTTCATTGATGATTGTGCTGGTGTGGTTCTCAACCCATCTTCATGTGAAATATTTTTCTTCCCTTTTGCTTTAGCAAATGCCAGAGCTTCATCTTCAGCTCTTTGTAGTTCTCTGGCAAGTTGCAACTGATGTGGCCATATGATAAGTAAATCATTTGGAAGTGTGGCCTCAGTTCTGGAAATTCCACATGGTTCCTTTGATGCTTTCAAGCTACCTTTCTTAGGCAACTTGTTTTCAATCAATCCCTTCTTCTTCTGTATTGATTGTCTTTTTGAGTTCAGTCTGCTTCTATTCAGTTCCATGGCTTGTTCACAAAGATCCATGGTGTGTCCTTTCTTTCCACAGTAGAAGCATTTCTTGGTGGTCCTTCTGGATGAATCACCCTTCTTGGACTCAGACTCCAAGGAATTCTCTTCATTTCTCAAACACTTCATGGGAGCATTTTCTACTTTCTTCTTCTTGCTTCCCAAGGATTCCTTTTTAGCCAGGTTCAGTGATCTTCTCTTCTTTTCATATTTGGATACAGTTGGAGATTGACATGTATCATTTTGACCACTTTTGCAAACATCCCAGATGTTGTCAAGCAATCCAAATCTGTTAGTAGTAAATAGATGTCTCTGGACCTGTGGATGCTGCTTCTTTTCTTCTGGCTTGCTCCCCCTAGGCATGGGCTGCCTATGTGCTTTGGCATTCAGTGGATTGTACCAACAATCCTTTGCACAATTCCCATACTTGTTACAACACCAGAATTGTCCCATGAATCTTGACCTCTTCAGTCCTTCTGATTGTAGGGTACTTTTCTTGACCTGTTGTGCTGTTTCAGGAGAGCTCTGCTTCTTTACTGTCTTCATCCATATTTGTTTGGAATTATTCTTCCATCCTGCACTTTTTGTGGAAACACAATTAGAAGCATCAGTACAAGATGGTATGGATGGTACCTTCTTTCTAGAAGATGTTGCCCTTTTATTAGAGGATGTCTTTCTTTTAGAATCATCCTTCTCAAAGCTCACTTGAGTGGCAACATTTCTTCTTTTAGCTGACTGGGAGGATTCAGCTTTGGGTGATTGCAGATTTTTCAATATCACCTCCAGTTCTAAACATTTCATATTGAGGGAGTTATTCTCATCCTCAACAGTTCTCAGCTTTCTTTTCCAATTTTCTTTCAGCTGTTCTAACTGGTCTTCATGCACCTTCTTGATTTCAAGCATTGAGTTGTCAAGCTCCTTCACCCTTTTTACTTTGTCTTCAAGTTGAGAATCTTTAACAACCATTGATACTCTATGCCTCTTCTCCAGTGCATGGTACACATCTTTGATTATTACTTTAAAGATTTATTTCTCAGAAAAGCTACTTTGCAATTATTCACAGGTATCTTCATATCTTTCATTGCAAAGGGAAACAGTTTCATCTTTGGCATTTACCAGCTTTCTGAGAGTGTTGGTTATGCCAACCCTTTTAGCCAGCTGATCTTCCATAGCATTGGCTTCTTCTTCTAACTGTGATTTTTCTTCTCGAAGATCATGGATGCCTGTAACTATACACTTTGCCACTTCCATGGGGACTGTCTTCTGAAGATATTCGATTTCACTTTGAAGATATTTCATTGTTCCAACATCATCACAGCTAGGACAGGCTTTCTTCATCTTCTTAGCATGTTTCTTCTTTCTATTTTTCTGAGTCTTGGCAGATATCTCCATTTGAAGCTGGTCACTCATTTCCTCAAATCTGCACTTCATAAAGACTCCTTTGGATCTTTTAGAGGTAACCTCCCTCTGATACCAATTAAAGTGCCCAGATCTGTGTGAATCACTGAGAGGGGGAGGGGGTGAATCAGTGATCCCTTAAAACTTTTTACTAATTGATTCTTAATCAATTAAACCTCTATGGCTTGTTAAGGCCTCGATCCACTCTTCTTATGTCTCTCAACCTTTCCCGAATAATGCAGTAATGAAAAGGCACAGGACACAAGGATTTACAAGGTTCGGCACCAAAGGCCTACATCCTTGCCATGCTCTCCCAGCATGGATTCTCCCATTATAACTTGTTAGAATTACAATGGTCGATACAGATTCACACTGTATCTCTCCTGAGTCCCACAGGAGGGTCTTTATACTGCGTCCCACAGTGTTACCAGAGGCCCACTGGCCTGCTCCAGAATCCCACTGAAGACTTCTTCTCCCTGAGTCCCACAGGGTCTTCTCTTGGCTCCTCGAGTCGCACGAGTAGCTGTTCTTCACTTTAAGTTCTTCAAGTATCCTCAGCAGCCTGGGATAAAGGCTGCTGGCCTTGCTCTTCTTCTGATCACTTGTGGTGAACAGGTCTTCTCGTCTTGCTCAGGATTTATCTCCTTCTTCTAAGGATGACCTGGCTTCTCTCCTCAACTACTGAATGCTCAGACAACGGATATCTTTATAACTCCAGTCTGGTCCAGTCTCAGTTCAAAACATCTTCATGCACTGAATGCATGGCAACTCTTCTTCCTCACGCACTGACTGCATGTCCTTCTCAATTCTTCAAGAACCTCCTGGTCTTGGACAACTCAGATGCACACAAGCTGATATGAACTTTTTCACGTGTGCATGTGCATGCATCCAAGCATACACTTTCCTGTTCTTCCTCTTGGTGCAGATAACCCTCAAAGGGTGTAACACTTTTAGCACACACCTTCTCACTGAACTTCACACACTTTATCCAAGTTGTTCACACACTTAGAAGTGTGTTTTACTTTAGTGTGGAACTTCTTCTTCTTCTTCTAATGTGTATACACTTTTTAGTCCACACAACTAGGTTCGGCCACTTCTTTAATTTGCACACAATTGTTTCACTTTAGCACACACATGAGTTGGCCTCCTCCTCTTCTTGTTGCACACACACACTTTAGTGTTCGTTTAGTTTGTTCTTCAAAGTGTGCACACACAAGGTATGGCCTTGTCTTGCTCACACCCACTGCCCGTAGGGTACTTAGCACACATAAAGTGTGTTCCTCAATTTGGCACTCACACAAGGTGTGGTCTCGGCCTCTACTTGCACACACACACCTGTAGGGTGTCTTTCTTTTCATCAAATGCACACACAAGAGGCAAAGCCTCGGGTTCTCCTTGCACACACAATACCGCATGGTCTTTTCTTTATTCTTGCACACAAAATACTCGGCCTTCTCCTTTGAACACACAACACCTTCTGCCTCAAACAGAGCGTGCAAGGTGTGATCTCCTCGGGTGCAAGGTGCAAATGCCGCGGGGGCGCGCAGGGTGTCAAGGACAGCCTCGCGGGCGCGAGGGTTCAGTCGCACAAGGTACTCCTGCCGCGGGGCGCGCAAGTGCTGCCACTGCGGGCTCCAACCAAGGGCGCGCAAGGCTTGGTGCGACCCCGGTTCTTCCTGCTGCTCAAGTGAGGCGCGCAGGGGACCCTTCTTCTTGTCACGCAAAGGTGTTGCGTGCAAGGAACTTAGCCGCGCAAATATAATTTGCGCGGGGCTTCAACATCGCGAGGCAGAGGTGCACTCACGGTTCTCCGGATCTTCAAAAAAGGATCAGCACATCAGCAACGTCTTCTCAAGGGCTAGGCCTCATTTATATAGGCAGAGGAGAGGCGGTTCTATCCGCGTGAAATAACTTCAAACACCCGAGATCTTCGGATCTTCAAAAATATTTCCAAATCTTGTTTTTTATTCTCGGTTTCACGCAGGCTCCCTTTATTTTTTGTTCCTCTACGTGCATGCGACTCATAACGCATGCACAGCCTTCGGTTTAGGCTCATCCCATGCAAAAACACCAACCACGTGGCCTCGGCAGCTTCTCTTGCCTCGGCCTCAACCAAAATCCTCCAAACATTTCATGCATGGTCATTTTTAGGCATGATCATGTTCGTTATGGCCAGACGAGCACGAGGGTGGCTTCGGTTTACTCAGAGGTGGCCGGGAGCTCGAAAACCATCTTCAGGTTGCCTCTGGTTCGAGCGGAGCTCGCAGGAATGCGCGGGGAGGCCTCTGCCGAGCTCGGGGAAGAGGACGAGGCCGGGGCCGTCGGATCAGATCTTCAACGGCCTGGATTAGATCGCGGCGCCGCGGATGGATCGTGCGGCGCAGATCAAGCGCGCGATGAGACGGACGGCTCAGATCTGTCCCGGGTGAAAAATGCGCGTCCCACATCGAAGTCTCTCGCGGAATTTCCGTGGTATATCAAATAAGCGCTCCCCCAACCGGCTCAGTTGAATTCTCTCCCTCCATGGTGCCGCCCCGCACCGTGTTCTCCCTGCGGGCGCGCTCTGCGCCCCCTCTGCTCCTGTGGGCGCGCTCCTAGCGCCCACTATGCATCTCCTGACACTCGCGGGTGCGCTCATGCGTCCCTTCCGCGCTCCTCCAGGCGTGCCCCAGGCACCCATGCGGTGTCTTGGGTGTGCGCCCTGCCGCCCTGGCTCGCCCCACGGGTTCCCCCGGGCGTGGTGCCCTAGTTCCCATGCCTTGGGGTTGAACCCCCAAGGTGCCTTGGCTGGCCAATTTTTTTGCAAAGGAAAATCTAATGACTTTGTTAAAAACAAAGTTCTCCTCCATATAAAGCATGCCAAGTGCCACTTCTTCCAAGCCATCATTCTCATTTCTCCTTCTTCCTCTCTTCTTCTTCATTTGAAATTCCTCCATTATCTTCAACATGTATTCATTACTTAGGAGTGAATTCTTTGAAGGTTCTCCATCAACCGAAGCTCCTGAATCAAATAATTCTTCAATGTTCTTCAATGATCCAATTAGAGGTCAAGTTGGATCACATTCACATTGTCATGCACTAAGGATTAGTACACGTTCTTCTTCGGCTCACTTCATCCACTTAGAAGTTGTGGATGGCTCTCTTCATCTCCTCATGCATTGTGAAGACAATGCATGGTCTTCTAAAAGTGTTGTGACTTTGTATCCAGTTGATACAAGTTCTTGGAACTTAATGATCAGCTCAACAATCGTCAGATTTTACTAGAGAATGTTTCAACCACATCTCCTATGCCACTTAGTGAATCTCCTAAGTGACATGCCTCTTAGTACCATGGCCATTCTCCTTTCCTCACCAACACCATCACAACCTTTGGCATTCACATCTTGACATTCCCTGACTTCCATTCATTCCAAGACAACTTCATGTCTCATTGACAACAAATGCAACACAGTGCACTTCATACATGAATAAAGGGTAATAACTACAGTTAGAAGCAGTGTTTATTATTTTCCTTTCACTATGTTACATAATTAAATAATATTACTCAGTTAGTTAATTGAAATTCATCATAATTATTGATAAATGGAATGAAATTCCTAAAATGTTCACAGATACACAATGGTATTTATATAATTCCCATGGTCTCTATGTTAGTATAAAATCTAATTCCCAAGGGTCCTACTAAACATTATATAACAATATTTATAATACCAATACAGTAGTTAATGGGATAAACTGCTTACCTATTAAATCGGTAAAATATATAAAAGATAGGAAAACCAAAAATAGAATACTTTAGTAGTATTTTAAAAATAGATGCATACATCACTTAAATATTATATTATAATGTAAAAATATATCTTGAAAAAAATTAAATCATCTATGAAAATCAATCAATTATTCCTTATTCATATTCATGGTAATGGAAAAAAAATATAAAGGGTGATTTAAAATACACATTAATGGTTATTTTCAAAAGAAGCTATCGTGAATACAAGTGGAATAATAAATATGGATGACTATACAATCAAAACCCCTTAATTTACTCAATAATTTTAGTTCACTGATAATCCATGGATAATATGAAATTATAAATCACATGGATAATAAAAAATTAAAACTAAAAAAATTAAATGATTTAATTTGAACATTCATGAGAATTATATCAATTTATTTCAACCAAGATATCATGAATCATAGAAACAAACCCTCTCACCAAAGACATAAATTATAACAAAATTTATTGGTGTTAAGTTAATATGTTTTTGATATGGATACTTTTTTGTTTCATGAGACCATTCAATACATCTAGAAGCTTCCTATAATTATGAAATACCTGATATTATCATGTATAATTAATTTCACATATGTTTAATGATCAATATAAATCATTATGAAAATTACTTATAAGACCATAATTATCTATATTGAATTAGTAATATTGAATATCCATATATCCCAAGAAAATGAGATAACATTCATACTAATATTATATAAAAGAATTTCATTTATATAAATGTAATACAATTCAAACATCATTATTGAAATTGAAATGAATTTGAATTAATCAATGATATAATTTTTTTTTGAAATAATGGAGAAAAATAGGGTCCAATGAATAAGGGAGAGTCATGGTGAACATTGTCACAAAAGATTGTATGATCCCTATATAATTTATAATCTATTATTAGTAAACATTGATATAAGACAATTGATTCATAAAAATGTAGGTTTTATAGTAAAACTAGTCCATTATAAATTAATATATAAGTGATATATTAAAAATAACTTCCTTATAACTTCACATACCGAAATATTTATAAAAAAAATTTGAATATAATTTTCATTAAACAAATAAAATAATACCATTTTCTTTTTATATCATTTCATTTAATAATTACAAAAATATTAGGAAAATATTTATTATAAAATAAATTTGGAAACAATTAAAAGAATAATTAAAGAAAATAACAATCAAAATAGCAGTAAATTATATTCATATAGTATATGTTAAAAGGGTATTTGTTTCAGACGTTTGAAAAAAAGTAGAAAACATCTTCATTAATATAAATTTATTTAAAAATGTCTCCTTTGAGATATTTTGTGTGGAATAAAAAATGGGTATAAAATCAATAGATATTTTTAATATATTATTAACATTATTGGAATAAATTTAATGAGAATAAATATGTTGATGTGAATGATCTTGAAGAAAAAAATCTAACTCAAAATATTAACAGAAAGTACCTTAGATATAACATAATTGCTTACTCTTGATCAAAAAAAATATAAATGGAAGACAAACATATAATTCAAGAATAAAAAATGATAATAAATTTATGGGGTTTGAAATATTAGGATCATATCATTTAGAAAAATTAAATTTCATTATAAACAATCCTAAAAAAATGAGATCGTAACAGAAATCCTGACACTACAGTAAACATTGAATCATATCCAATTGGATGTTATAAAATGGAATGTAACATTAAATATCATGATTTAATAATTATTAATTATATAATATTTAAATAGGGAATTATGTACACCTCATAAAATAATATTTGTGCAAAATATAACATGTCACAAAGAAGACAATTTGAGGAGATAACCCCATAGGTTTTTCATATCATTTGAATCAGAATAACCTAAAGAAGTAAAAAGTAATTAAAACATAAAATATCTTAAATAAGTTTTAATATATTATATAATATTTAAATTGTTAAATATATACATATTGTAAATGAAATATGGTTCATAATTTTACAAATGTATCAATAAAGTTAATATAAGATGAAAAACTGTTATGAATTTAATATCTAATTAGTCAAATACCCATAGTGATTAACCATGAATTAGAATATTAAACAAAAATATAGATTGATTCATTTTAAAATATGTTAATCTGTAATTATATACAAAGTATTAATTAAATTAGTTGAATAATATAAGATACCTATAAATAATGTGAAAATAAAAAGTAAATATATTACCATTGGACTCCTCATAATTGTATGTGTTGGATCCTCCATCCTAATAAATTTTTAATTATTTTAATAATTAAATATGTATCTCATTTTATACGGTCATTTTAATTTTTTTTAAATCTATTCTTTGAATAATTCATGTATATATCAACCACATAAGGTTCTTTGGTTTAATTTTCCTAAAATTACTTCAGTATATTGTCAATAGATAAATTAGTAATGAAATGGTTCCATCAATTGTAGAATGTTGAAATATTAATGTATATATTTTAATAAGAATATTAGATTTTATAATCATACATACATTGTAGTAACAGAAAAATGAATCACCTCAAATCATAGAGGTGCTAGACAACCTGTTCGAATCAGTGATGTAATCATTCTATAACAGATTGAACAATAATGAGGTATATTACATATTATATTTACATATTTATAAATATTTTATAAATATAATATATAGTAAATTATTTCTCCTTTTTAACCATCCATGTGAAATAGTGATGAACAAAAAATTGCACGACTATGTGGAGATGATCAGTTGTATGTGTGAATTAGGGTATTTGCAATTTATATAGGATAGATAGAAGGTGAATATGAATTATTTCTCCAAAAAATAACATGTAAGTTCATTAAATATTAAGATTTTGTATTTTTTTAAAATTGCTATAGATTATTTAATTTATATATTAGTTTAAATAAAATTAATATACTTGGTAAATGGTTATGAATCTTATAAGTAATAAAAAATTTAATTATGAATTTATATTTACATATTGATTGTTTGACGAAATATGGTTATATAATAGTAGGGAGGATGGTTGTTAAGGTGTTTTTATTAGGTTGTATCATGATATTTGGCTAAATAGGTGTGATGAATATTGAATAAGATGTGCCTTTTTGAAGTGTGGTACACACTTTGAATTACTTAAAATATTTCAATATATTATATATCATTACCATGAAAATTCACAACAGATTACCAAAATTATAATGAAATTATATGAGATTGTGTAAATGACTTCATAAAATTAAATTTTGAGATGTTTATGTTTATTTGAAGAAATATATTTTTATTTAACCCCTCATTGTTCTTTGTTAACCTAAACCATAATAATATATTTTATGGCTTTTAATCAACATGTCTTTATATATAAGGTTAAAGGTTTCTCACAAATATTCCATTGATGAAATTTTAAACCATTTAACATCCCCATAATAATATTTAAATATCATTATGATTTTTAAATCATTTAATAAAATATTATTTGACATAAAATATCAATAAATTAATTTTTCAGACATTTCATTTACTTTGACTAATAAAATTCCATAAAAAAATGAAATTTTTATATAAAAATACATTTAATTACGGAGAATTTATAATTACCAATTAAATTTTTGGAATAAAAATATTAATCTAAAATAATAAAAATCGATTATTTTATAAATTAT
Source organism: Viscum album (assembly GCA_963277665.1). NCBI lineage: Eukaryota > Viridiplantae > Streptophyta > Magnoliopsida > Santalales > Viscaceae > Viscum > Viscum album. The sequence continues at coordinate 1,138,811,954 of OY728166.1, forward strand.
TTACAATTATTTTTCTACTATTTTTTTAATGACCTTATAATCACTAGGTATGATATTAAATTAAATACATCATCACTGAAAATTATTAATAAATTAATTTAATAAAAGACATTAATAATAAAATTATCTGTTTATAAAATATATTGAATTAATTTTATTCTAATGGTAATATATTAGAGAAACTAAAATAATTTGAGTGATTTGGGTTCCATGCACAACAGAAGTGTGTGATGGGTGGTGCACAACATTTCTTTTTCCCATAATTAATTTTCAATATGAGATCTATACAATGATGGATGATGTTATCCATTGAATTCAATCAAAAAATATAAAATGGATAATAACTCTAAAACTAAGAGATAGGGGATCAATACATATTTTATATAATTAATGTTAATTGGATAAAGAAACATCTTTAATGAATTATTTCTTGGTCGATGATTCTGATGATAGATATGTAGTGAACCATCATTGTGTTACTGAAACCAAGTGTTTATTCCCAATAGTGGTGATCCATACATGTTCTTAGAATCTCTATACATCGTCAAAGTAGTTTTCAGGTGCTAGCATGGAAAATCCATACGTGTTCTTCTTCTTCCATTATCTCAACACCAATTTCTTCCAAATAATTCTCCTTGATCTGGTGGAGGGGGATTTCATGCCATTCATGGTATCATTCATGGTGAAGAGAACTCTATAGGCTTGAGAGGATTCTATATTATTATAGTGTACAACCAAAAAAAGGAAATAGACCATAAGAAAATATCATCACTCAGAATTTATATTTCCAAGGATAAATATTATAATTTCTTAAGTGCCCTAAATTATTTATTTAATACTATAAAATACCGAAGTAAAAAAATAATACTAATATTATTATTTAATGACATTCACTTAACATTAATATTATTTTTAAATCTTATTTAATAATATAATATTTAATATTATTATCACTCACCGTACCATTGAACTCAATCTTCTATCCCTTCACATTATTTATCAAACCATGAATAATGTCTATTTATTTATTAAATAAATATCAATTTATTATTCACTAATTAATAAAAAATAATATTTTTACTAAAAAAATAAATATTCATACGTGATCAAGTATACAAGAATAATTTTTAAAATGCAAAGGGATAAAATATTGATTCAACCTGTTAAATAATAAAAAATAATATATTATTTTACTGAGATTATATATACTCATAGTGTGTATCCCTCTAGGCATCTTTCTTAGTGGCATTGGGTGATGGATCCTAAATTCTAATGTTATCACTTACCAATATTCAATATAACCCATAGTAATGTAATTTAATTCAACAATGAAATTTCACATCATACGAACACTTACAATGTAATATAAAACCTTTTGCAAAATATATCAAATTGAGCATGTCGTATCCTATTTTATCAACCTATGTGCTCAATATCTATTCCTCTGACTGTCTGGAAGACACCTTCTATATAAAACACCAAGGCCATGGATTTAATTTCGATATATCTTTTCCAAAGAATGCTTCAAATATTAACTCCCATTAAAAAAATTAAAAGGTATAAAAATATTATCACATTATTCAATAATTCAAAATTACTTGTAACCCACCCAATTTATCCTACCGTAATCATTTATCTTCATGGGGATTTCCAATACATATAAGTGTGTGACTAATAATAATCATTAAAAATAATATTAAAGTCTTATGAATGATAAAAATGTTAGCATATTGGTACATCTAATAGTACATATAAATGTAGAATTCATAATAGAGGGTCTCATTCTCATAATATACATACTAGATATTACCAAGGGTGTACACCATGAGTAGGTTCGTCCATGTATGATGAGTCTCCACCCTTGATATCCTGAATGTTTTATTCACAAAAATTATATCATCAGGATATATAACATATATTAAATAATAGTTTCATTGCACTTCTGTGATCTCATTATACAGGGGAACTGTTAGGACCTATTAATGTGAAAAAAAATCTTAGGAAATTATAACCTACTATGCCCCAACTATGACAAATAATTATGTGATAATTAATTTATTAATATTAAAAACAATCAATAAAATATTATCATAATTTATAAATATGTTGGTTATAGGGAACAAACTATAATAGAATCCCACTTGCACTAGTCCCAACTACTAAAAAAATTGATTCCACTAGCTCTCACATGATACTCATGCTTCAATTGAAACATTCCGTTAGTCAACGGGTCCACACATTATCCTCTATGGGTACTCTTCCAACATCAAATATACCCATATAATAGAATTCCCTCAATGAGAGATACTTCCGGAGTATAGGCTTTTTACATTTTTGTGACCTTGAATCATTTGAAAGATTCTCCTATATAGTGTTATCACATTAAAATGTGATAGTTTCATTATTTTTTGGAACCACATCAAGCTCATGGATAATGTTACGAATCCAAAAAACTTCTTTAGCAACATCAAAATCTATTATATACATATAATATATTGTAGATTCAGTGAAAACAAGCTACATTGATCTTTTCCAGCTCAATAATCCTCTATTGAATAAAACAAATACTGATTATGACTACAAATCATTATTATCTATCTGAAAATTACATCTGTATAACCCATAATGACCTTCTCATCCTCTCCTCCATACACAAAGAACATATCCTTAGGACATCTCAAACACATAATGATTTCCTTAACAATAGTTCAATGTTATTATCCTAAATCATACTGATATCTTCCTACAATTCTTAGTGCATTGGAAACATCTTGTCTAGGTCATATCATGGAATACATGATTAATCATATAATTTATTCTTATTTGATCTTACACATTATAACATTATCTTATTGTGTCTGGGGTCAAATTTTCATAGAAAACGGTAAACCATGTGGCATTGGAACCAATCCCCTATTAGATTCTTCCATACTAAATATCATTTGTATCTAATCAACGTATTTGTTTTGACATTTTCTAAGAATCCTCTTGGATCTATTAAAAATTATCGTGATCCCAAAAATATATTCTTCTTCATAGAAAAAGAATTGTTTAACTTGTCCTTAATTGATTGTAAGATATATTTTTCATTTCTATTATGTAATATATGATCAACATATACCACTAGGATAAAAACTAAATTCTCAATAACCTTCTTGTAAAACCCAAATCTCACATTAATTCTTAATGAAACCAAATCATTTTTTAAGATTAATCAAATCAACTGTGAAATGACCAAGATGCTTGATTTGATCCATGAATTCATCTCTAAAACATGTAAACCCTTTTGGCTTCACCAGGAGTCACAAACCCTTCTAGTTTTTCATATAAACATCCTCATTTATGATACCATTATGTAAATAATATTTAACAAATTTCATAGTCCTGGTAAGATACTATATCATGTAAAGTTATAGTGTATTCAAACATGGAAAATGGTGACGAGTTTCATCATAGTCAATTAATTGAAATTGTTTAATAAATTTAGATACTAACGTTTCAATAACGGTGCTTACTTTACCTTCATTGACATGTTTTCTATTCATCACCTATATGAATTCATTAGGATTTACATGAACTAGCACATCGACCTGAACCCAAACATGGTTATGATGCATGAAAATAATTTTACAAATTAGGGATTCATTACACATTGAAATTTATAATCTAACTACTTCTTCCTTGTAGTAGAGAGGATCATAATTGTCAACCAATAATTAATTAAAAACTTCTATTACAAGAAAATTGCATTGCATTTGTTCTATTACCTATTTTACACAAATACATATTACATTTGTTTCATGATATATTTCTTCCATGTGGGTTTTTGAATGTTTTCCCATGTAACCTCTTGTATTTCATCAGCATCAACATCATCAAATCAAGTATTTCTCCCATTATCCATTGGAGTATGTTCTCCCTCTTAGTAAATAATTATTTAATGGGGAATGTCACTTTCTTATCCTAGTGATATATATGCATTTTCACTCTTTTTCATTTGGATACCCATTAAAGATACACATCATGACCGAGGGTTCTAGTTTGTTTCCAAGTAAGTCTTTCACAAACACTTACCAAACACATTATGTGTATGTTATAAAATTGGTTTCTTTCCATTCCATATCTTCAATGGAATTCCATTTTCTTCATTAGTTGGTACTTTTTTTAATAGTTATCTTTCACTTTGAAATTCATATCTCAAAAATGATATTATCTGATCTACATTACACATCATTGACTGTAACATGTCAAATAAGGCATGGTTCATCTTTGAACAAAAACCATTCCACTAGAGTGTGTAAGGTGGAGTGAGTTGAGATAGAATGTCAAACTCTCTAAGAAATTTTATGAACACTTGGTTAAGATATTCAGCACCCCAATTTTATCCAAGATTCATCATCTATATACCACATTGATTCTTTAATCCATTCCTTAATTGATTAAATATATTAACCGACATTTACTTATACCTCATTGTGCATATATAGCTATATATACTCAAGCGATCAATAAAATATATGGTCTAATAATTTATACCTCTATCTTTTACAAGAAATGGTCCACACACATCACCATGTACCAATACTAGATGTTATGCATACCTTTCACCATATCCACCAACTGGTGGTTTGTTCATTTTTCATTATAAATAATCATGACATCTATCATGTGGTTTTTTCTCAGAATAGTGTAAATATCTATATTGATAGTGATTTTTCGAACCCCTATCCTTTACATTATCAAGATGGTGATTCCACACCTGGTTGTTATGTGAACCATGTGCACATGATTCATTATTGATTTTTTAACACATGGTTTTTTTAATTTAATTCATAAATACCATTATTTAAATTTCTCATACTATAGCATATGTTTTACCTATAAAGGAAATGACTTTTATTTCCATATTTGTAAATAATACCATTTATATCTAAACATGACACAAAAATTATGTTTTTGGTAACTATAGGTCAATAATAAAATTCTCTTAAAACCAAACTCATTCTTTTTGAAAATGATACATGGTAATTAATAATGGCATGAGAATCCAACCTCACACCATTGGTAGCTAACTGATCCACCTATCATTTGGAAATCATCCATAATGTACCCAGTTCTATCATTTGGATACATATGTGAGAACCACTAGTGATATCTAATACCCAATGTATAGATATAAATAGATTTAACTGGATAAAAACATTCCATTAGCTTCCCCCAAATACATGGTGTAGTTCAACTTATAGTGTCTTGGAATTATGCAAGAAAAACACACATTATCTTGATACATTCCATACATCTATCTCAACAAATTATTGGGTGGATGGGGCTTGGGATCGATACACTACATATAGGTCTTGGGAATCATTACACTGTTCATCCTTCTTTTTCACCATAAGGACTGGTGTTTTATCATTCCCTATGTAAATATTTACTTAGATAGTTAAGGTCAGTGGTTCCAAAAGACTCTTCTCATTATTTCTCATATTATAATAAAAAATAAATCATGAGATGATCTAGGAAAGTGATGAATATTTGAGATCAATACACATCATATATGGGAATTTAACTATAATATGTTCATGTGTTCAAAGTAGTTGATATGCTTGACTACCTAACGTCAAGATGGCATAGAATCTCTAAGAATAGTTGTGATCAAAGCATTGTATATATGTAACATCTCATTCCTCATTATACATAGATAGATATTATGAATGTGATGCATCATGCAATAGGAATCTATATCCTCATGATTCTTAAAATGATAATTAGACAAAGACAATATCCTTAAGCACTGAACATCTATAGTATCATTTGTAAGTTAAAGGTGTAGAGGAATCACATTGGTGGGTGTACCCAAATATATATTTTTTCCATTAACAATGTTTAATCTGAAATCTGTTACAATAATAAAACAATGGATCTTCAGAATAGAATGAAGAATGATTGAAATGAAGGTAATCCTAGAACCATAGATGTAATATTTATATGTTGGTTATAATTAATTTAATTAAAAAAATAGAATAACCTTGAGGAAATTATCTATCTCTCCATTGATATTTTTGGTCATGATATGATGTGATCCTTCATTGCATCATATAATCCAATTGTATGATTGCACTAGCAGTGATCCACATGTGCTCCGTGTATCTCTAGATGCCTCCAATGTGATCTCTGGGTGCTAGTGCGGAAGAAAAATCCCGTGTGGTGTCTACCATCGTTCACCTTGATCTAGTGGAGAAGAAAATCTCTCTCATAGCATGACAGAATTTATATAAGAGATGAATTATCTCTTGGCATGAGATCTTTCACTTCATATTTTGTGCACATCTACCTAAAATGTCTAGGATAATGAGAATTATATTATTGGGATTTTAATTACTTATAATAATAATGAAATTCACATGTTTAATAGTAATATTTTACTATTATTATTACTTGAAATATTCCCATGTAATTATACATAATATTATTTAATTAATTAAATAATATCGTTTCTCATAAATTCCTTGAAAAAATAAACAGCATGTATATTAATAAACAAGGCTTGTACTTTTTTTTTCATTCTCTTTATTTCCTCCACCACATTTATTAGACCTTGAATAATGTGTATTTATTTCTAAAATAAATATCACTGAATTACTCGCTAATAAATATATATTATTTCTCTCACAATATATTATCTCAAATAACATGTGTCGGAATAAATGGATTCCAGAATCCATAAATAATTTTTAGACCACAACAGGTAATAATAATTATTTAACTTGTAAAATTAATATTTAACTAATATACTTGGATAAACATGGCATGTGACCCTCTAGGCCTCTTTCTCAGTGGAATTAGGTATATCCTATATAAAGTCCAATGTTTGCGTCTATAAACACACCACGGAACATATCGATAATGATGTTAATTCCACGGTGATGTGTCACCTCCTACTAATGATTACAACGTAATGTAATCCATTTTCTTAAATATCTAGAATCAAGCAGTTTTCATGCAAATTCCATCATCCCATGAACATGATTATTCATTATTTGACATTTCTTAATTGAAATCTCTCATTCCTCTCTATGGTCATTAATTTATTTTGTCTATATCAATTCCATCAGAGGGCCTGAGATGTCTACTTCCGTTATGGAACAGAAGGGACAAATCGTTTCTCTCGTTATCTATTAATGAAAAATTACATGTGACTCATTCAACATATAATTCCTAACAAAAAATAGTGTATCATCACAGTTTTCATTAATACATATAATTGAAAGAGTTTTAATACCCATTATTAATAATATTAATGTCTAAGGACCAATACACACGTCCGTAGAGAGGAAAATCCAATGCCACAATGAAATTTGGATTTCCCACAAGTGGGTATCATTATCATAATATCCTCATGGATATTACCAAGGGCGCACACAATGAGAAGGTACCTCAATGTTTTATGAGTCCTCACCCCTAATGGCCTATATTATTAGTGTCTATAAAATAACATCATCCGGTCATATAACATATAATGAAGAACAGATTTATGGCACTTATGGTTTCTCATCATAGTAGGGATCCACAATGACCCATTCATTCAATAGTTATCCTCAGGACATTATCGAATGCATTGTCACACAATAGAATAATCAAAATGTGATAAGGTATTTATTAATCACTAAAGTACAATGTCGTTTGCTCTAGGTGACCAACTCCAACAGACTAACACATGTAAATGAGACAACTGTTAACAACCATTAACCCTATATATCTCACATGATATTCATTATGATACTGAGATAGACCTTTAGTCATGGGGTATGTCGCGTTCCCTTCCATGGATACTTTTCCCATTGAAACTTTAATACATTGATAGAAAACCCTCGAGAGTTGATACTTTCAGAGTATGTGCTTTGTCTATTCATGTGACATTGGTTCTTTTGAAATACCCACTGATGTAGTATTATAATAATATAATGTGATAGGATCATTACTATTAATCACCACATGAAGATCCTAGAAAGAGTTAGGATTCTAGAATACTTCCTTGGATGCATCATAAGACGCTATATATTTGGACTCCATTATAGAATCAGCGATAACTGGTTGTTTTGAACTCTTCCAGCTCACAAATTCTCCATTGAGATAGAAAAAATCCATATTGTGATTTCAAATCATTCCGGTATGTCTTAAAACTAGAATTAGCATACCCTCTGATGAAAAGATCCTCTTCTCCTCCATTCACCAAGAAAATATCATTAGTTCTTCTCAGATACTTAAGGATTTTCATAACGTCAATAAAATTTAGTTATCATAGATCTTCTTGACATTTTCCGACCATGATCAGTGCATATGCATCATCAACCCTGGTACATAACACGGAATACATGATTGATCCAATAGATGAAGAGTATGATATCATAGTCATCTTTTATTTCTATTGTTGTCTCTGAGGACACACTTTCTTATAAAGATTTAGGCAATGTGTCACTGGATCCAATATCCACTCGGATTGTTATATACTAAATCTCATTAGTATCTAATCAATGTATGTACCCTAACATAGTCCATGCAATCTATTAGATCTATCACGAATGATCTTGATCCATAGAAGTTTGGAGGTTTCACCCAAGTCATTCATGGAAAAACACTTGTTCATCTAGTCAATAACTGACTGCAAGACTGATGCATCATGTCCAATATGTAATACGTGGTTCACATATACTATAAGGATAAAGACAGAATCCCCATTAAACAGATTATAAACACATGGATCACTATGTTCTTAATGAAAAAACATTCTTTTTGGATTCATCAAAGTGAATTTTCTATGACATGGATGGTTTAATTAATACATAAATGTATTTATGCAACTTGAAAAATCTTTTTCCTTCACCTGGTGTCACAATCCCTTTGGGTTCTGTCATATAGAAATCCTACTAAAGGTACCCTTTACGGAATGTTGTTTTGATATACATTTTCCAAATCTTGTAGTCATGGTAAGCTTCTATGAAAAGTATGATTTTTATGGATTGTAACATAAAAAATGGCGAGAAGGATTCATCATAGTCAATTCCTTGATTCATGCTGAATAATTTAGCCATTAGCCTTGCTTTTATAGGTGCTAACTTGACCATCTGTGCCCAATTTTATCTTAAATACCCATTTTCATCCAACATGATTTACATCAACTGGATCATTAACCAAAACCCAATCTTCATTATCATACATGGAATCCGTATCATAATTCATATATTCTTTCCATATTGCAGCTTCTCAGCTGTATACTGATTCCTTGTAGGAGAGAGGTTTATCATTGTCCAACAATAATTATTTACCATCCTCTGTAACTAGGTAACAAAATATCTCTGGTTCCCATACCTATCTTGAGCTTTTACGTAGTCCTTTTGTTTTTAGATCCTCTTCCATAAGGACTTGAGGAACATATTCCTGTAGCAAATCTTTTGTATCTTGAGCATCAACTTCGTCGATGTTAAAATTTCTCCCACTACCCAATTTGATGATGTGTTCCCTCTCAAGAACGGTGGCCTCTCAGGTGACAGCCACATTCTTGTCTGAAGGGTTATATATGTAATATTCTTTTGTTTCCTTTGTATATCCTCTAATGATACACCATTTTCTACATGGTTCTAGTTTGTTTCATGAGAAGACCTTAACAAACACCTCTCATCCCCATACACGTGTGTGAGACAAATGGGTTTCCTTCCATTCCATAACTCAGAGAGAATTCCATTTTCTTCGTTATATGGTAATCGATTTAATGTCCATGATGCCTTTTGTAATTTATATACCCAAAAGAATAAAGGAAGATATCCATCTATCGCTATCGACCTCACTATGTCCAACAAGGTCTGGTTCCTCCGTTCATTAACTCCATTCCATTGTGGTGTCTAAGGATGTGTGAGGTGAGTTAGAATCCCATACTCCCATAGAAGATCGATGAACACTTGATTAATATATTCTCCACCTTGATCCGGTCAAAGTTTCTTTATCTTATTACCATGCTAATTATCTACTTCATTCGTGAATTCCTTAAATTTCTCTAAGGACTCTGACTTATACCCCGTTAATTAGAAATATCCATATCTACTCAAATAATTATGAAAAGTAAAAAATTATGAATGTCCACCTATAGATTCTACTAGAAATGGTCCACCGACATCCGTGTTCACCAATCATAGAATCTTTGTGGCCCTTTCACCATTTCGACTGAAAGGAGTCTTGTTCATTTTACCTTATTGACATCCATGACATCTATCAAGTGGTTTTTACTCAGAATAGTCTAAATATCCTTCTTGAAAGTGCTTTGTCAAGAACATCTTCTTTACATGTCCAAGATTGTGATTCCAAAACTAGGTGATGTATGAGTAATGTGAGTTTGTTTCATTACCGATTTCCAACACATGGTTTTCGTAATATAATACATAAAAACAACTACTTAAATGAATCATACCATAACATATGTTGTTCTTATAAATGAAGGAATCCTTTTTGAAAACATGAAAATAAATCCATCCATATCCAAAAATGATACCGAAATTATGTTTGTTGTAACAATTGGAACATATAAACAGTTATGTCAAACCAAAATCAACCATATTGGAAATGCTAGATGGTAATCGCCAATGGGAAACATAGTGATCCTCATTTCATTGTCATCTATAAGATCCACCATCCTATGGAAATTGTTCTAAATCTACTTGGTTAATAAATTTGAATAATGATGAGAGCCACAAAAGCTATATCAAACACACAATCTATAGAAATGGGAAGATTGAACTTTTTAATGAACACACCTTTAGTGTCTCCACACTTTTGGGTGAAGTTCCTCTTCCAGTGGCCTTTCATTCCAGATGAAAAACATACCTCTTACCATTCCTTTCACATCCTTTGGATATCCCCCCTCTTTGAAGGACAATGCTTATGGACTTCAGACCATTTACGAGTCCTTAGCCCCATTTCCGTTTCCTTCATTTTCTTATTCACCATATGGATTAATGGTTTGTGAAGACACCTGCCCTAATCTACTTTTCGGGTTATGTTTAGATGTTTCGATAGACTATTCACATTTTTTCTCAACTTGTAGTTGACAATAAATCTAAATAAGCTCATGGGAAGTGATTATATGATGAGATCTATATGTAACTCATCCTGGAACATAATCCCTATGATGTACAAGAGTTTAGTGTTTCCAATAAGCTTGAATACATGAGTTCCATCTTGTGCTGACTCTCCAAGCTTAGTTGTGAACAAAGAATTGGAGATCTCATAACTCTCATGTCTCTTCTTTTCTATATAGATATCCATAAGGTGGGACATCATGCTATACGCATCCATGTTCTCTTGTTGCTTCATGGTCTCATTAGACACAGCCGATAGCATGAAACATTAGAAATATGTGGCATTATCCACATGTTTCATATAAAGATATAGATAATCATTACTGGCCTCTTCTCTAGGATTATCTAAAATAGGAACCTCTAGCACATACAATTTCCTCTCGTGGTGAAGGATGATGTGTAAAATCGTCTTCCATTTCGAGAAATTGGTTCTAGTGGGAAGGTTTACTTTTGGAATATTTTTCACAATGATATGTTTGAATACATTTTTCTTTAAATTTCTAATAATTAATATGATAAAAAGTTTAGTAATTTATAATGATCAAACTGAGACAAATAAATAAATTAATACCAATTAGTCTTCCACAATTTTTTCAAAATCATATATCCCTCAACATTGACTTCATAATATTCTATTTCATGAATATTATAGTTCCAAGGACACATATTTACCTTTGCATTAACCCAACTAGAATTGGTCATGCAACTTGAATGATTTTATTCAGGAATTCCAAATTTCAATTGCATTAACTCGGATCCCCTTGATCTGTTGAGTGAACTCCTCAATCATGAAATCCTTTTATTTTGGATTTCCTCAACCTTGCCTCTTGGTCCCACCATGTCCTACTATGTATGTAAGTCCTTGATGCAAACCATGTCAATTCAACCTAGAAATTTAATTAGAATTCCCTGATAATTGAAAGCACCACAACTTGGGTTGGTTAAGCACATTGAAATATGGTTGAATTCAACCTAAGAATATGGAAGGTTATACCGATTTAATATTTTCTTCGAGGGATTTTATCCATATACGCATATTGCCAAATTATTATCTTTGATTACATGCTTATTAATATTAAGTGTTATATTCAAAACTGATTAACCCTGTATAAGATAATATTTAAACAAAATATAGTCAGATTTTAGTTCCATGTTGCATGCTTGTTTAATCGATTAATTTTTTGATTGTGAATGCACACCCTAAATAAAAAAACCATGAAACTGACAGAAATAAAATATATGGCATGATCATGATATTATTATATTGGTTAGTTTATCTTGTAGTTGATAAACTATCCAAATACCTAGGGGTGAATCACTTTGAAAATTTTGGGTTCATTTTTTTTATCTTTCTACCTATTCACCTTTGTATCTCGCTAGATTGGTTTTACAATGGCTCCTAACTTGAGCCGCCTCCACCAGCTTGTGATCTCCATCCATTAGATATACTCTTATCTCACTCAAAGGTGATGGGTAAAAAGGGGTTTAACATAAAAGAAACCATGGGAACATGGGCCCTACATATTAAATAGGAGTAGGCTCGCATGTCAAAAAAATTATAAGTAACCATTCACATAAAAATTTCTTCATCTGGATCATGTTCATCCATACATGAAATGATATTTATGGACCAATAAAACATGCATTTAATTATTTAATCTTTCTTGTTTAAAATAAATCACATTCAAAACAATTAAATATCTTTAGTTAATCAATCATTTAATCATAATCCTTTTTCTGTATTTCCTTGAAATTCTCATCCATAATAAATTTAAAAAAATAAATTCATTTAAAAATATCTCAGTACATCACTTGTAAAATGAAGGAAACCAAATGAATTTCAGTTCACAATTACAAAAGGAGCAGAAATGAACATTACAAAGATGTTTCACTACTACAATAGTGCTCTTTAGCGACTGCCAAATGTTGTCACTAGAGGCATTTAAATTCCGCCTTGAGACCGCTTTTGGAAGTCACAGTCACCCTGTCGGTAAAGAACAACATCGACCGCCATTGGTGGTCTCTATATATCCTTTAAAGAAATATCATATTTCATGCCTGCGGGACACTGTTTGGGTGTGGGGAGGGGCATTTTTGGACAAGGCCAGATGAGGAGGGACCTCATGGTCTGGCCGCTGAACATGGCAACTCCGCGGCAGCCAGAGGAAGGGGCGGGTGTGACGTCGATGGGTTTATGGAGCGCAATTGAATGTATAGGGATTTATGGTGCGACGACATGTGTTATTAGGGTGAAGGGAGGCGAATTAGGGTAGAAATAGGGCTCACCGAGGGTTTTAGGGAGGAAGCAAGGGCATCTGGGGAAATAAACGGGAAGTTGTAGCTATGATTTAGGGAAGACAACAGCGAGGGGTGTGAAAATCCAACCTATTTTATTTCAGTATTAGCAGTCATTAATGGCGGTAGCTAATACTATCAATAGACACCGCCAAAAGTGGCCTCCCGTTCCTAGAGGTGCAGAAAACATTTTTTCTAGTAGTGTTAAATTAAACACATATATATTAAACACATATCAGATGTTGTCCTTCAACATTATTTCTACACTACGGTATCCGTCTCAATTGAATATATAATATAATAATAAATTTTAATAAATATGTGTAATCTAGATGAGTACACAGTGTGTAGTTCTGACTACACGCCGTGTACTTTTGTTCATTGTCCATCCGAAGTACACGCTTGGAGACATACCGTGTAGATGTTCATCATAATATTTTCTGAGTGCACAACATGTTATGCGGGACACATTCCGTTTAGTATCTGCATTACATGATTTCCATTCGGGAAATCCATGTACGGAGTACATGGTGCAACCCTAACACGAAGGGACTATACGCTTTGTTCAGTGGACCAAAACACATGTAATTCGGAAATTGTGTGCCACTTGTTCCTAGTCAAAAAATAGTGTCATTTAAAACATATAAATACTTCAACACACAGCCTAATTTGGCAGACTAGTCGGATGCATTTAACCTAGACTACAAGATGTGTACATCCAAATACAGTCAAGTTATTCTGGGGTTGTAAGACCAGAAACATTTTGAACATTCGGATGAGATCATCTGTTTTATTTTAATAAAATTTAAAAGAAAAAATTGTTTTGTATATTGAATGAGAAAAGAGAGTGGAGGCACATATCTCGATATTCAGATATGCAAAATGATAAAAATTAGTGGAAATAACTAAATTATTAAATGCATAAATTACCATTGAAAAATAAATAATTATAATCAACAAAATGACCCCTCTGATACCAAATGTATGTTTCGGGCATAGTGGAAGTGCATTGGTGGGTGTACCAAACATTATTTTTATTCAGTAATGATGTTTAATCCAAGTATAGTCACAATAATGAAAAGTGGTATTATAATAATAGAATAAAAAAGAAATAATAGAAGGGAGTCCCGGAACCATATAGAGGATCATCATATGTTGGTTATAATTAACATAATTAAAAAAATAATTATCTTGATGGAATTATCTCTCTCTCTCTCTATTGATGATTCTGGTCACGATCTGATGTGATCTATTGTTGCGTCATATAATCCAAGTGTAGTATTTATCAAGCAGTTATCCACACATGATCCACGTGTATGTGGATGTCTCCGAAGGGATCTATAGTTGAAAGCATGGAAGATCCATTTCTTGGGAGGTCCACCATTGATTTCCTTGATCCGGTGGGGAAGGATCTATCTCTTGAAGCTTGAGATCATTCTTGGAAGAGAAAAATTTTATCCTGGCTTGAGAGAATTCTCTAGATCTATTTTGATCATTTAATGAAAATTGATAGGCAGATGAGAATTATATAATTTTTTTTTAATTAAATAACATAATAAATGAATGAATTACCCGAATGCATTTATTCATTTCATTTAATTCTTACAAATACGCCAGGTCTAATATTAATAGTTGACTATTATTATTACATAACATGCACCAAACAAATAACACATAAGATTATTTAATTTAATAAATTATATTACATCCCATAAATTCCCATAAAATACCTTGTGTTTATATTAATATACACGGTGTGTTCTTCTGTTTTTTATTCTCTTTATTTCTTTCACAACAATTATTAGACCATGAATAATGGTTGTTTATTTCTAAAATGAATATGACTCCATTATACAGTAATATATACATATATATACATATATATATATATTATCCCATAATATATTCTCTTGAATAACTAGTGTCGATATAAATGTGATTAGGTGTCCATAAATAATTATTAAACACCAATTGTGAATAATCACTAGTTAACATATTAAATTAATATTTAACTCAAATACTTGAACACACTTAGTCAGTGACCCTCTAGGAATATATCTAACTAGAATTAGGCAGAGCATGCCTAAAGTCAAAGGATATAGTCTAGAAACATGCCAAATAACCCATAGAGAAAGAAGTTGACGCCGCAATTACGTGTCACCTCCTATGAACACTTACTATGTAATATAACCCCTTTTTCATGATATCTCGAATCATGCGGGTTGCATGGTAGTACCAAAAACCCATTCATTCAATTATTAAATCATTGAATATCCAAAATTGAACTCTCCTAGTCATTACAATGGACATTGATTTATTTATACTATATATCAATTCCATCAAGGGGCATGAGATATCTACTTCTATTATAGAATAGAAGGGATAAATCTGTTTCTCATTATCTATTAATGTAGTATTACTCATGACGCACCGAACATATCATACCTCGCTGTGAATAGTGTGTCATCAATGTTTTCATTAATACATCTATGTTCATGAGTATTAATACCCATTAATACTAATATTAATGCCTAAGGACCAATACAGCCTTCTGTAGATAGGAATGTTCAATGGCACTATGAAATGTGGATTTCTTACTGGTGGGTCTCATTCTCATATTATCCTCCTTGATATTACCAAGGGTTCACACCATGAGAAGGTGCCTCATATTTTTATGAGTCCTGTACCATAATTTCATATACTATTTGTTTACTTCAAATATCATCATTCAGAATAGGGCATGTAATCAAGAATGGTGTTATGGAACTTCTAGGTTGTCATCATATCATGGATAATCTGTGTCCCCTTAATGCAACAACTATCTTTCTAACATTTAAACATGTATTTTCACAAAAAATAACAATATAGATGTGATATGAAATTTATTAAAGAATAAATTACAATATATTTGGTTCTAGGCCACCAACACCAACATCATTCAGATGGTTCTCATAAAGATATTTTTCTTTATCAGTGACCCCATTTCTATTTATAAGCGGTATATGATATTCCAGCACATAAAATTTCTATTCATAGCGAATAATGACATGTAGGTGGATTTTACACTCATGGAGTGAAATTTTTTTTGAGGGACTTTCTTTCTCTTATATGGATCACGATGATAATTTTTTGTTAGTTTATTTATTTTTATAAAAAATACGATGTGAATAATTTTACTAAATTATCTAATAATATTTAGTAGAATAAATAATTATTATATTTATTATTCTCCCACTATTTTAGGGAAACATAATATCCCTCATATATTTTTTTGAACTTGATTTTTCTGACGCATCGTAGTGGAAAGGATCCATATTCCCATTCTCAGTACAGTAATTGTGGATGGTAACAAAATGTGAATGTTTTTAATTTAGAATTTAAAATGCCAACATCATGAACTCATAGTACCAAGACCTTCTGAGTTGCCTCCCTAAACCTAAAATCTTTTTTTTATATTTCTGTAACCTTCGACACTCAGTTAAACTACAACCTACATTGGAAATAAACCCTTTATGTTAAGGATATTATGACAACTGAAAACCTCATGTTAGGATTCCATAAATATTTAACAAACTCTAAATTTGGCTGGTTACACAAATTTAACTATGGTTTGATTTTACAATAAGTTATTGAAGGATATTCTAAATTAATATTTTATTGAATAATTTAATCCTTTTATGTTTAAATATACAATTATTATCATTATCAAATTATTTTTATTAAAAATTTGTATTAATTAACTAATAATCTATGTATCATATAATATTTATGCATAAGCTCATTTACTTTATTTCGATCATGTAATCTTATTAACACGTTATTTATGGGATCATGAGAAAACAACCAAAATGAAATTACTATGGAACTTAACAAAAATAAAATTAAGTGTATGATCATGAAGTTATAATAATGATTTTTCTATTTAGTGGATCATAAACTAAGTAGAAAACAAGGGAAAAAACACCCTGATAATTTGAGGTTCGTGTTGCATCTTTCAACCTATCCACCTACGTATCTCCTTCGATTGGTTTCACCATAACTCTGAACATAAACCGCCTACACTATCACGGGTTCTCAATATATTACATATTCCATTAAATAACGTGAAATTTATGGGGAAATAGGGTATACATAAGAGAAACATTGGGAATATGAGCAGACATTATAATGAGGAGAGAAGGCATGCATGGAAATATTTTTATTCAATAATATATTAAACAAAACTAATTTCATAGAAAAGGTCTATTATAACCCATTATCATAAAAACGAATGCAATGATTTATACATTTAATAAAACTATAATTAATTTAGTTAATTATTTTTATTTAAAATAACATGTACTTGAATATATTAATTATTATGATTAATTTTTCAAATATTTTTATCCGAATTTTTTTCTGAATTTCTTTAATATTCTCATTATTATAATTTACCAAAAATAAGTAAATTATTTTAAAAATACCTTTGTACATAAATTTAACTTGTAGGAATATATAGAATACAATTCCAATCCTACCGAATGTGTATTATACTCGTATAATATTTTAATCAAATGAAAAATAAAATACAAGAATTAAAATATACTTTTAGAATGTGTACATAATATATGATAATAGGAATTAATAAATTTTCAGCCATTTTTTATGCTTAAATTCCCATAGATTAATGACTCGTATTATATCTCCCACATGATATGAATATTTAAAAATTACATTGATATTAATTTTCGTTTAAAATTTATATATATTATAAGTTATCATACAGTGGTTCCTATCATTACAACCACACATAAGTAGATACCTCAATGATTACATTATAATGTAAATATTTTTTTTAAATCAACATAATTTGGTAAATGTACATGAATTATTGATCCAATCAATATGGAATATACAAACTTCACTATCTATAATAGGAACATTCCTAGGGCCTTGGTGTATAAATCATACCTCATTTAAATTAGAGTACATGGAATGTACTCAAGGCCACACACCGTGTGGACCGTATGTTATGAAGTCACCAGTCAGGTAGGAAATGTATGGATTGAATTGCTCATCTCTAACCCAAAGGTACTACACATAATGTTTGTAGTCAAACTGGCTTGTAGTCTAAATGATCATGCACTATTTTATATGGGTGAAAACATCAGGCATTAAATAGTGTGCTTAATGGAATAATCAATGCATTATATCGAATTTGTTTTTTAATCAAATCATAATGCATTGCACATTATTAATTGCATGTAATTTTTATTACATAGTGTGTATTATTTGTTTGTGTATCTAGAAACCATAAAACCTCCAAATGAGTTCCTTAATTTTATTTTAATTATATTAATAACCATCTTGAATAGATATAAAATAAATGAAAAAGGATGAAACAGATCCCACAATTCAGATTAAAAATAGGAATACTCATGAATTGAAAAACAAAATTTAATTTCATAGATCAACAATAACAGTTAAATAATTATATATAATTATGTTCCTTCTTTGATACAACTTATAGGTTCTAGGAATGTAAATGTGTGCAATGGTCGATGATCATTATTTCATATATTCATAATTAATGATTAATCTAAGACAAATATGATAATGACTGTCACGATCAATGAAGTTGAATTAGGGAAATTCAAAAAGAATAATAACACCAGAACCAAGAAAGAAGAGATCAACACATTATTTTATAATTTATTTAATTAGATAACGATTTACCATGAAGGAGGTCTTTCTTTGTCGATAAATCTGGAAAAAAATCAACGCAGTACCATCATTGACTTGTATAAACCATGTGTAGATAACCTAAAGTTGTGATCCACACATCATTAGGGAATTTCTAAATGTCACCAAATTATTCTTTAGATTCTATCATGAATGATCATTATTCTTTTGCTTCCACCGATCACCTTGAGAATTGGTTCGATATCGTTCTGCATGACCTTGTGAAGGAGGTTTTCTTCCCATTCATGGGATAACTCTTGGAGAAGGGAGCACTATATAATTTAGAGGATTCTCCATGATTTTCTAAAAAAACAAAAGAATGAATTGTTCTATTATAAAATAAAATGAGTGTAAATTTATATTAATATGGTTATATAAAATAATTTCATAAGTTTCCTTAATTATTTATTTAATCATATTAAATTACAATTTTAAAGTATAATACTAATATTATTACATCTCAACATGTGATTAACTTGTGAATTATAATTAAATATTATTTTATCAAATAAAATTCATTATTATTAGTTCTCACATATCATTAAACATATTCCACCATTCCTCTAAAATATTTATCTACCCTTGAATAATTTCATTTTATTTATTAAATAAATATCACAACATTATTCTCCAATAAATATATAAATATTATTTGTAGTAAACCAGATATAAATATTTATAGGTGATCAAGTATATATGAATAATTATTAAACCATGTATAGTAATAATATATATCAAAAAAATTAAATAATAAATAATAATATATTATATATATGAGATTCTCGATACACATACTCTGTGACCCCCTATTCCTCTTTCTCTATGGTATTTCAAAAAAAATCTAAAGTCTATGGTTCGGATCTGGAAACAAGAGAAGGAACCCATAGGGAAAGAAGTTAATGTTCCCATGACATGTCACCTCATGATAATTCTTACTATTTAATATAATCCCTTTTTCTTTATATCTCTAATCTCGGATGTTTTGGGCTAGTTTCATCTACCTATGTTCTTGATATATCATTTATTGACTTTTATAAAATAGAAATTTCCTATAGAAACTATTGACATGGATTTATTGAGGATATATCATTTCCATAAAAGGGTCAGATATGTTAACTATGTTAAATTCATAGAATGAATAAATCTTTTATCAGGTTATTTATTTCTCCAATATTACTTTTGAAACACCTAATGTATTCTACCTACAAAAACGTCTATCATAGAAATTTTCATCAATAAATATATGTGTGAGACTCATAATAATAATTGATAATGATCTTATTTTATA
Source organism: Viscum album (assembly GCA_963277665.1). NCBI lineage: Eukaryota > Viridiplantae > Streptophyta > Magnoliopsida > Santalales > Viscaceae > Viscum > Viscum album. The sequence goes on from OY728166.1 coordinate 1,138,832,387, forward strand.
GGGATCAATGCACATGTACCCATAGAGTGACATCCATTGACACAAATAAATGTTGATTTTCTACTTGTGTGTCTAATTATCATAATTTTGATACTTTATATTACAAATGGCATATACAATCGGAAGGTCCATAGAATTCTTATGAGTATCCATCATTGATATCCAATATAATTTGATTCCTAAAATTATATAAACATTATATATAATATATATTTCATAATAGTGTCATAGAACATCTTGGTTCAAATCATAGTGGTGAAATATAATGACACATTAATGAGAAATCTACTCGAAAAACATTATCACATATTATGTCATGCAGAAAATAAATTATAATGTAATAAATATTTTATTAATATTAAAATCAATTAATAATTGTTTATAATAATTTAATGAAAATTTGGTTCTATAGAACCGACTCCAACATGTGTAATTTTGTATTTATTCATTACTAAAAAATTATATACGTAGTTATCAATTGAATATGGAACAAAAATTCAATATAAAACATTTTTCATGTATATGATTCAATTTAAATAAATAAATTACATAAATTAATTTTTCATGTTGATTTTGAGACTTTATCTGATAGTTTAACCCTATGTAACATATTTTCTAACTTTCACAGTATCAATGTTTTCCAGAGTTACTATTCATAAATTTCCAAAAATAAAGGGGCCTATTTAAAAACATTCAACCTAATGATTATGTATTTGGAATCCATTTTTCAAGATTCAATATCTAGAAGTGGAGGATGTAAAATTTAATATAAATTAATAAAATAGAATTAAAAAATATGTATTCATGTATAAAAATAACGTTCTACAATTCTTATAAATAATATTTATTCCAAGTGAATTAGGAAACCAATGTTTAATAAAATTGATAATATATTATTTTAAATATAATTTCAAATATAAATTGAATTTTAAATTATAACTTTAACACTAAATATATCATAGTTTACAAAAAATAAATATTTCTTTTAGTACTCTTTAAATAATAATCATTTTTTAGAAAATAAAAAAAACCTACAAAACCAATGACATAATTATTAATTAAAGACATGATACCAATTAATTTAAATATTTCATAACAAATTGGATCTAATTAGTTATAGTATTCATATAAAAAATATTATAATATCCATTTTTAATGAAATGTAAATTTAAAGGGTAAAAAAATTTTGTTCTTATTTTATTCTAAGTCATTAAATTTAAATTTTGGATAGTTATCTCAATTAAATTAAATATTAATATTAAGGAAATAATTTTTACATATATTTTAAAATGACATTATTTCTATTCATAACGCCAACCCAATGAATATTTTATAAAAATAAAATTTAATAATATCTTCTCAGAGTTTGTTTAATCATGGTGTTCTGCATAACTAACACTATCTGAAATATTTTTATTTTAGGAGGATATTATATGTTAAAATATTGTGATATTACAGTTGTGGTCATACTACTAATTGTCTCAATATGATCATCACCATACAAATAGCATATAATTCACCTATTAATATTTATGGTGATTTGTTTATTTACAATAAAAATAAATATTTATGGGTTTTTATATTAATATAGTAGAAGTTGAATAGTGAAATAGAATGTGAAAATAGTTAATATGAAGGGTTCATTTCTATGTTAGTAAAATAAGGGCCCATAGTTTTCTATTTATGTATCTAAGAATAATTTAATTATACACATAATATTAATTAAATGTTACCACCCTAAACATGAAATAAGAAATCTAATAAACAACATCTGACATACAATGAGCACAAGGAATCACCTTCTTTATGTTGTTAGGGGATGAATATTCCTATACCTTTGATTAAAACCCACAATACAACTGACTCCATCCTACATCAGTCGTGTATCTTTCCATCTCTTTCCATCATAAAATAAATGAGAGATCATAATGGTTGGAGATAAAAAAGACAAAGATATAACAAGAAAGTGAAACATATCTAATTTAAGTTTAATATCACCAAATAACCCCTTGGAAAACCAAAATCCTCATAAAAACTAATCAATTTAGTTTTGAAAAAATTAAAATTGATTAAAAAACACAAAAAAGACAACATTAAGACTTAGATTCATGGTATAATATAACCATAATGGAGTTTTAGAATTAAGTTTTGGGTAATCATAGGGAAATATGGAGATGAAGGAGTTGAAGAAGTTATTGGTATTCAAATTGATGAAATGATAAATACATAATGATAATCCAATACTAATTTAATCAATTTTCATATATTAAAATGGGTGACTAAGTGTTTAAATAATAAATGGAAAGCATTGGTTTATATAGAACACGTTCCACATAGATGATTAGGGGAATATTTTCTTAAATTTATCGACATTATAAATCACGGAGAAGGTCACATGGAAGGATTTATAATTGGAAACCTTATATGAATAAAAAATTTAATATTTTCATACGAGTACTATAATATTTAAGTCATTTTCAAAGTTTATGGAATAAATTGCTTAGATTCATATCAAAAAAGATATTGTAACCCTTTTTCAACATGGTCAAACTGATTATTGACTAAATATAATTTATAAAATATGAAGTTCTTATTCAGAGATAATTCTTAATAAGGATCATCATTCGATCGAGATAAAATAACAAATAATGACATATCCCATTTAGTTTCCATTTTTAACTCTCATTGGTAGTATACCGATTGGGTGAATCATCTATAGAAATATTTTTTCCTTTAACCTAACATACAAACCATGAATTCAACATATATAGAACAATCACTTGTGGAGGCAATTTGGCATTTTATATAGAATTTCATGTTTATTAATTTGTTATTTATCTAAGATTTATGTGAATGAAGGGTTATCGTATTTTATCAAATGGGTGATTCAACCATTTATTTATTTACAATGTAAATATATCATATAAATATATTCATACATAATTAATCATTATATAATTCCTTGAATTGAATCACCAGATCCAGTTCAGAGTGTCACATGAACTCATGCATTCCTCCTAATATTCCAGAGTTTTCTAGTGAGTGTAAATGCTATGAATTCCAATAGCGGGGAGACTATAAACATTTTTTGATTTGTATATACCATAGATAAAAAAACATTACAATTTCAATTTGATTAAAATGTAATCATTATGTTATGAAAAATTGAACACACACCATAAATAAAGAAACTAGGATTCTGATGTGAAACTTGAAATCATATTATGCATGGTTCAAAGACAAATTATGAAAATGTTGTGGAAATAACCTGGTGTCAGTCTAGGTACTATGAGAAACTCCATGATAAAAATCTCAATTATCTTTCATGAGCCCCCTACCATTACCTAGATCCTAGATCAAGATGTTTGGAGGCATGTAGTGATTCCCATGTAAGGCTTGAGTAATAAACCCAAATGAAACAAGTAATTCTATATTAGTTTTTTACTGTGTAAAACATTTTTACTAAATTATAATGATAAATTTTAAATATATAATTACAATTTATGTATTGAGAAACCATGTGGAAACCAAGCCACCACAGGTGGAATCTGTACCTTCATTGGGTCCATGACATATGTATAGTCATAATGATATCATATTTAACATGGATATAAACTCAAGTATGGTGAATAAATATATCCATAGTGTTATGTAAATTATGTAATTAAGGTTACATGGTCATCTCAACCTCCCTATATAACATCAATGACCTCAAGGATGTCATATCCTAGTTCTACCTTGGTCCATTCCACAACATTATTATATTTCCAATGTTGTTTCCATTAGTCTGGACTCGATTCAATCATACTCATATCCTATATATGAGTCTATATTAGACATCATCAATTTTCATACACACTACCGCTAAAGGGGATAACTAAATCATGATGGTACACAAATTTTGAGTACTAACTAATGGCCTCTAAATACATATAAACCACACATTACATGGTTGAGAATTTAATGGTTTAACACAGAATGTATTCCTGATAATATGTAGTAATTAAATACATACATGAGATCATAATAAAACATGGGAACAAGATAAATATGCATAATCATGGAATCAAACATCATGCATATGTCTCATAGGGGTACTAACACATAATTGTGATCACTTACAAGCATGGTCAATATATATATGTCAATAAAATTATCATATCAAGTATAGAAAAAAAGGTTAAAATCATATATAAATTTCTTCTTTAATCTTGATCATTAAATAATAAAATATTCTACAAAGTATTATAGCCCAAAACATGTTTTGAATTCATGGAAAAATATTTATAATGTAATTTATTCCTATATTAGGTTGTGGTTTATCAATTAAGAGATTTATAAAATATATAAAACAATTTTCAATGTAATACTATTTGTTTATAGAAAAAATATCTCCCATAGTTCATAAATGTAACTTGTTTCAAGATATCACAAAAAATATGATGAAAATTCAATGAATCTATTGGAAATTAAATTTTAGATCTTGAGTTCCTTGTCAAATACAACTGATATCTTTGATCATATCCAATAAACCATGATCCACTAATTATCCAATGTTTTATTGGTCATATTAGAAGGGATTCAGGAAGAAAATAATCTCATGGTGATTGATATAAGATAGCATACCCATAAATGTCCAGAATTAAATAGAAATATACCTATAGAAAATGGAATGTCATGGACACATCGAATGCACTTCAATTCTGTAAATGATATATGAATGCATCATTTTGTAGAATTAGAATTCATTAATTTGAATAACATCCTAGTGGATCTATGATTCACTTCAATATTAAAAGTTATATATAAGAGAAACCTAAAAAAATATTGTTTTTAAATATTGTACTAGAATTCCCAATAATGAATTCTCTTATATCCGAATCATAAATATAATAATGATATATAAAGTTTGATAAAGGCTATTGAATGTTCATTATTTTAGAGTGATTCATGTTTGATAAAGGGAAGGTAATAATATAGATTAAATTTCTTTTAAATGTTATTTTTTGAATATAATTTCATCATTATAGTGTTTGGTCACATATATTGACAATCTATGTTACAACTATGAAAAAAATAATAACACTTCTAGGAAACTGCTTGGCTTGGTCACATGGTTTGTCCAACTATGAACCAACCACGAATTGGTTATGTGGACTATGTCACATAGTTTTTATGGGAGGCCGTATGGTTTGGTAAACCATGTTCCTTAACAATGATCCACTTCTTGAGAGACATCCCCTTTATATATTTTTTCTATAGGAACAAAACTATATGAAAAAAAACTCATAGATCATGAACCTCCAAAAATGCCAATAGAAATCATAAAATCTATTCAGAAAATATTTTATGTTAGCCCATTGAAATTATATCTAAAAAAAAGATGATTAGATGTTGATATTAAATCAAAATGCAAAATGAAAAATTGAAATCTATTATATACTACCACTCTAAGTATGCATCATCCTCTATATGCATCACTAGTAATCATTCTCAAAAAACATGTGACATTGGACCCAAATATCATTTTTCCCACTCCTATGTATAATCCTAGAACTATGAATGATCCCATTGATTATGGAATTTTGGTATTTCCTTTATTCGTAGGAATTTTTCAATTTATTATAAAATCCACTTCAATTATACATTGTATAATTTTCATGGTCAAGAATAATATCCTTCTGGATGATACCATATTTAGGATCATCCATGCACCTCTTGAGTTGAGGAACAATAATCCCATCATGCATAAATCATTAGCGAGAAGAAATATCCAGACAACATGCCACTATTCCAATATAATTAATGGTATAAAAGTGTATAATATAATATGAAACTAGATTTCCTTTATTTCTCAAATGTTGATTTCCTAACTAAGGAGTTGCTCTCAAGAAAACTATATCACATATGGAAACCCCAAATGGTCTTTTATTGAATTAAGAATAAGAACTATTTATAATCTTTGTTATTATATTAATTTTTGAATCAAATGAACTCCCTTATAAATCACTAATACTATACCTTGCCCTTAAAATTCTACCTCAGTATCCTCATGCGAAAAATGTGGTAAAAAACATTGACTAGCATAAATAACCTCGTAATGAGTAATATGATTCAAATCATAGAATTTATTGATTTATCTAAACTAAAACAAATGGTAATTGATCATACAATTCTCATCCATTATTAATAATTCCCACCCAAATCTCTAAATCTATTATATTAATCATACAATCTTACTATCCATTTTTCTATGGATGGGTCATTATACCTAATCCTATTAATGTTCCTAAAGAATTTTTTCTGCACCCCCAACCAAAAATTACATAAAATGTACATCTCTATTAGATAAAATGATCAATGGAACTCTATGTAAGAACAAAATCATAGGAACATAAAAATTTCTTTAATCATATATTGAGTTATTCTTAATGAATATTAGGAAAATATAATCATTCATTAGCAAATGAAAAATAACCTAAATTATTTAATGACACTATCTTTTGATGGAAAAAATTCCAATATTACATTATGAAATCCTCTCAATTTCATAGAGAAATATGAATTTTAGGGAGAAACCCGCTCGGATAATGTTGCATGGCCTTTATCTATTAGCCTTTAAGGTATCAGAAACTGAATAAAATAATTTCCCTCTTAATCCATGGCAGTAAAACACTCACCTGGTGTTATTGTACATATTTTTTGATCTATGATGAATATATCATGTTAATGTGTGCATATCTCCCATCTTCTCTATACATTTGAATAATGGGACTATAAATCTACCATTTGTTTTGATCACATTGTCTATTTATAATTACCAACTTGGTATCGTGTTACCACAAACTTGTTGTTCATTCTTTATAACAGATTATTATTCTTATTCCAGACTAGACATTACCCAGTATACTAAGTGAGATTCGAAAACAAAATATTATCATGTAATCAATTTCAATCCATAAAAATCATACATACTAAATTTAGATAATTATCTCATCAAGTGCTAGAATTCCGACGATGGTCATTCCCTGTGATCATGTGATACCTGAAACTTATTTATAAATGAATCTATAATTTCAATACCTTTACCTTGAAAATTATTCATCTCAAATTATAACATATTTAGGAAAACATTAAAAACATTAACAACAAATAATTGGAAAAATCTACAGGATACATGTTATGGGTAGAATATTTCAACCAATTGTTTCATAGCTGGTGTGACCCAATATTTATTACTCAATCCCACATAGACAATGATAATCAAAAACCAAAACATTTTCTCAAACACATTTTTGGGATGTGTTGAAGAAATTGATTCAACTATATTCTATAGATAAAATAATATATAGTATTAGAAAAAAATTCCTAATATCATCATCTTTTGATTCCAATGTTGGGGCTTCAAAAACATAGATTGAAGTTAGAATGACCAAAATGTACTCAAGGATATCACATGTTGTCTACAATGTGTATCCAGGGATGGTTTTTATGTGAGGATATCATCAATGAACACTTCCAAAAATGATTCAATTTATGATTGAAAAAAGTTAATATTGAGGTAAATGAATAGCTCTATTGTATTGATCTGTCCAAATGGCATCACCATGTACTTGATTATATTATACTGGCTCTTAAATACCATCTTCATAATATCATCCTCTTTAAATTGCTACCAATGATAACATTATTAAAGATAAATCTGAAGAATAATTTATTCCCCCAAAACTAACCAAATATATCATCTATAATAAGAAAATGGAAACAATTCTACAAGTAAATATGATAAAAATTATATTAATATATGTATATTCATATAGTATCAGCCACATTCATGTTGAAAAAATTAAAATCAACCCAGAGTTATCTACTCATACTGATATAAAAAATATTTTACAAATCCTCAAGATATACATTAATATCCATTAACTCAGTAATAAATATATAGTAACTGTCTATTGAAATTAGTTTTTCACTTTGGATGAGTTAAATATAAATCTCAACCACTATATCAGATGGATGAGTAGTGAAGTTGTAAGAGAATACATCTGGATGAAGATCTATCAATGGAGTAAAATAAAAGAGTGTTACCATTGATCATTTTGAAAGATCCAATACAGAAATATACATTGTAATCATTCCATTCTAGCTCATATTTAGACACACTCTGCTTTCTTCCAACTCCCACTCACTATCCATCTAAAATAATAATTCCATATGTCATGTAAACAATACTCTTCACCAATATAAATCAATATGGGATTTATAAAGTTTAACCCATTCCACGAAAATAATCATATTTCATTTTTTAATTTCTAATTTCTTACATTCCAATAGAGTAAAATCATCACAAATGTGTATATGAAGCTCTAAGAATATATGATAAATCTTGAACTCAATTCAGAATAATTTATCAAGTTAATGTTACATAGATGATAACATGATTTATAAGGTTGTTCAACAAGAATTCTTAAAGATGTTAATGAATGGGGTAAATGATATCAAACTTGGTTGTACATATTATAAAATTTTACATGATAATACCTCAAATATTAATTGATCCAAAAAAACTATTTATAATATTTTTATCCACAATATATACTCGGTTAGCTGTAGATTCATGGCCTGGACAAAACGATGCATGAACCCCCTATGTTATTTTCTGATAATTATTTTACTAAAGGCCTCATCCAGATCCATAAATCCTAACTCACATATGTCAAGAACCTTTATAGAATCATAACCTCAAATAAAAGGAGTTGAAATACTAGGGATTTCCCATCTTTCCAAAATGTGGAAACATTCCTTGAGGTGTTTGGTAGAACTCGTGATAATGTCTGACCATCCCATAGTTTAAACACTATAAAAATCCTCCTAATGGGGTTTTAGAATACATAATATTATTAACCTATCAACTTCCACCATGTTTTACATCATTGGCCTTCCACGTCCCACTACCATAGTATACACACATTAAAGATTTAGGAGGTCTATATTTAAGAGTATTGGATTACTGATGAATGAAAACATATTGACCCTCCTCTAAAACCCTTCTCAACAGTGAACTACACAAACATAATGTCTATATAAGTAATAATCCTATAACTTCTAACATAATATATAACATCATAATGGCTAATGATCCTAAACATAATGGCCTTATAATCCTTTTTCCATACAATTGGGTATAAAAGTGAGGTTGTTCAATAAAATTTATGTAGTACGCACATACCATTACAGATCCCTAATGAGGATCATTAATGTAACACACGAGACTTTTATAAGAAATATTTTATTTTTATTTTATATAAATCATCAAATGAATCATTCACTACACACAACACTATCTTGGCTTGCTTTACACGTAATCACGACCTTCCACGATAGTGTGTGTTGTCCCCAATACCGAGTTTCGCTAAACAATGATATGCTATTAAAATATTAATAAAACTAGCCGTTATGAATAGTAATACCGAATTTTTGAATTTTTATAAATTTTATTTTTGTAAATGGACATCATTTTTGGATTCGGAATATCGAAATTAGCCTAGGGTGAAATTTTGGTATTTTTCTGAAAACTTTCAATTTTTGATGAATAGTGAAAACACTGAGTTACTATTTAAAACCCGACTTTTTATTTAAATAATTATTTATTTTATTTAAATTTATTTTAGGTCAAAATTGATACATAATACCTATACAAGTTTAATGTAATTCATTGGAGTCATTTTTTAATAATTTTAGATATATAAAAATTTTATTGAACTTTTGACCGTCTTTTACCCACCTTCTAGGAGAATTTGCAAATTTACATAAAACATAATTTTACCGCTTTTGTGAGTGGAATTTCAAAAATTCGAGAGACACAGTTGATGTCAGTAATTAAAATGTGGTTCAATGAGATGAAAATTATTTTTGGTGAATAGTAACTTTTTACTTTTATTTACCACGATTAAAAGTAAATAGGGTAATAAGGGGTAAAAATGATATTACTATTACCCTAACACATGTCCTAATTCTAATGTATAAGTGTAATTAGACACCAAACAACCTTTGGAATAAAATATGACCATTTAGGCCCACATGGATTAGATTTGGACATTTATTATTAATTTATTTAAAGAAGGGTTAAAATAGTTAAAATCAATGTTTAATAAGTAAATAATTTTTAATATAGGGTTATACATGAGATAAATTCGACTACAAATATTAATTATAAATATAAAAATAATTCCTAGATTATGGTATTTTATTTTTAATTTTTAGACATTAAATAATTTAATTTATTTATCACACAAAGATGATGGAGTAATTATCTTATTAATGAAATATTGACATAATTGATGTCATAAATACCCAAATAAATGTAATTTGAGACTTTTTATGAGTTCCACTAATTATATAGGTTAATATGACATGTTAGTGTTGATTTAATTAACTTTTTCCGAACTAATCATTCTGTATTTATTTTCACAGAAATCAATTACCAAATAGTGTTAAAATTGACATAAAATAGTTTTTAAAACTAATATTATATTATTAACTGTTATTATATTCTTAAAAAACTAAGGTTCAGCCAAATGACTTAGATAAGGTTATATGTATTAATAATAAACAACCTGGGGTTCTTTTTTCTTGTTATAGTATGTTTATTAACCTTATAGTGTAAGAACACAGAAAGACACGTTAAAACTAAAATTATCTAACTTAAAGTTAAATATAAATTAGAAGGTTAAAATAGTAAACTAAACTTGTCCAAATTCTATTGTATGAGATTATTTCGACCCATCCCCACCTTAGATTCTAAATAAATCAATTTGGAGATATTTAAAACCGATTATGGACTTATAATAAAATAATATTTGTAGTTTTTCCAAAGGTGCCCCTCTCCTCCCTTATAAAAGGGCACCTCCTCCCTCTCTTCCTCACACCACATTGAGCCTTCAAGCTCGGACAAACCCAGAAATATTCTTTTCTCCACTTCCTTAGAAACATCCTAGTAGTCCTGGTCTTCTTCAATGACCAATTTCGGTGCCCAAAGAGGAGGTCTCAAAGAGGCGCTTCAAAGAAGAGGTAATGTCCGTTACCGATTCTTTCAACTTTATTTCTTCTTCCACTTCTTCTTATTTAGTTGTTTCATTATGAAGTAATAAAATCAGTATCATTAATATACTGATATTTTATTATAAGTATGAAATAGCGCTATTTCACCATCAATCCATCCTACAGAAAAAGAAATCACCGCACGTGTGTAGGTACGGAATACCGTCTCCACGCCGTGGTGTAATCTATTTTCCACAACCACCTTACTTGGATGTGTATAATGGTGTAAATAATAATTATATATTACTATTGTGAAGTGATATTTATTCTGAAATAGTATACATACACTCTAATAAAATTACATGATCATGGAAATGATATCATCGCTCGTGCGTACGTACGGACTACCGTCTCCACGACGCGATGAGATTAATTTTCCATGTTAACCATTAATGAATGATTATAACGTATATATAATAATTAATCATAAAATATTTTACATAATAGTAATTCTTTATTTATGTGTATATATATGTATGTCATCTACTTAATTTCATAAAATTCAATTAGGAAATGAAAACAGCATTCATGCGTACGTACGACCTAACGTCTCCATGAACGATGTATTTCATTACTTTTATAGATCTATAATATATATATGTATATGATGAATATATATTATATATAAATCATGTTTTACATTCTGGAATTATGTAAATCAGGATATAAGTATTAATATCATGAACGACAAGTCAAAACACATATGATAAATGAAATGATTTTACCCAAAACGCTGATTTAACATGGAATTTACAAAAGAATGGGTAATATAAAGTCATAAGAGAAACATATATGATATAATAACAATTAATATGATTCTATAATAAGTCAATGAAATTATTTAAATCATTATACAGGAGGTTCTGATATGTACGAATCATATCAGATCTAAGGTAAGGGATAATTTTGCAAATCTCATTTTTATCCGAGATTGCTTATTTGTAAGTATTTACTGGGGTTATTGCAATCGTCCATGTCCATGTTTTATGAAAGTGTTTTCATGTATGTTTAAAGTCCTTTTTACCCATTTTGACTTTTACCCTATGGTATGGATGGAATTTATCTTTTATTTACCCTACAATGTATGTTTTGACTTTTCTGAATAAAGTAACAGAAGAATGTTTTTTAACATATACGGCATGAATGGATTTTTACGGTTTTATAAAGCTTTATATTCATGAATCTTACTCCCCAAAAAATTTCATGAAATTTTTCAACAAAATATATTTCTTTTAAAATTTCATGACGTTTTGTGAAAAGAAATTGATTTTGAAGAAGAAAGGATATTTTCCTCAAGAATTCATTTCAAGTGTTTTATCAGAACCATTTTTTCCATCTAAGATGACATTATTTCAAAAGTGTATGTTTCAAGTATAATGTATCTATGATTTAAATTGTTTCACTTTTCTTATTATATCCATTTCTTTTGTATGGATTATGTGATGATGGGATTATGTTTATGAAACCCATTTTATACGTTGGGTTATTATGAATGATGTATGTTTATTTTGTGGCACAAGTAAGAATGATTTCATTATGAGATGGGTGGGACCAATATCTCCCTCCAATGAATTTGGTAACTATTTATATCTCATGAGATAGACATGGATGGAACGGTAAGTTAATCTGGTTCAGTGTTACAGGACTGAAACGAGGAGTGAACTCGATTCAGAAAGGGGCTTTGTCCACTAAGATGGTCTTGGCAGAAATGCCTTGGCTACTATGGAAATCATAACATGTTCTTAATGGTTTCCACAATTACATGTTGTATTCCCATGGTATTTTATCATGATTGATGTTCCCTTATGATATATGCCTTACGCACTTCCAAGATTCATGTCTTTGCTCAAGATTTTGATATATAGATTTTATGTTCAAGTTTTTTCATTCAAATGTTTATGGATTGTTTTTTGTTCTCTATGATTAGCCTTACGAGGAATTTGAGCTCACACCTTTTCTTTTTTCTTTTCACCAGGATATAAAGAAAAGTTTTAGGTAAGAAAAAAAGGGGAAGACCTTTATTGGAGATGTTGAAGATGTTTCCCCACGATTAGAAGATTATATTCCGAGTTTCCAAAGACACTAAACTATTACGGTCCTTGTCTGTCTGTTTTTGTTATGTATTAAGTATTCCGTAAATGTAATGTAATGTCCATGTACGTCAAGATTCGGGTCTCTACAGTTGGTATCAGAGGAATAGTTTAGTCAACCTTTGGAAACGAGGATGCAAAAATGTTAGTGAGATCCCTAGAGATATTTCTAAGGTATGTCTAGGTATGTCCCTAAGGATAAGTATATGTATAGGATATAGTCCTAGAACTACGGTAATGATATTAAAATTTAACCTATGATGTTAGATATTGAATGTACTCCCCCTTTATTATGTTGTTTTCCTTAGCATGATTTTTTCCTCTCACAGTATTCTTTTTTGGTTTTAGACGATGGCTAGAACCCGAAGGAACCATGTTGATCAATGTAATGGACAATGCAATTATTATCCTCCTGAACAAACAAATGTTATGGGATATGGAGTGAAAAATCTTATTTCTATACTTACACAAGCTATGAATCATTCTGGACATCCAAATGAGCAGATAAGGGAACAATATTCTATTGAGTACTTCATGAGGCAACATCCACCTTCTTTCAGTGAGTCTTCTGATCCACTTTTTTCTGAACAATGGATCAGTACCACTGAAAAGATATTTTCAGTTCTTCAATGTTCTGAACATGATAAAGTCATCTTAGCAGTATATCATTTGGAAGGTGAAGCTGATCAATGGTGGAATCTTATCAAGAATACGTGGCCAAGAGATGAAATTGATTCCATGGAATGGGTCGAGTTCAAAAACTTATTTTTCAATAAGTACTGCCCTTGTATTCTTCAAACAAAGATGGAGAAGGATTTTCATGAACTAAAGGAAAAGGATTATGAATCTGTTGGTATAAACGAAGCGAATTTTACAAGGCTTGCAGGGTATGCCTCTGGCATTATCATCTAACCTGAAAGTAAAGTTGATCAATTCTTCAGTGGTTTAAAACCAAATCTTCGAAAGGCATTAGCTATAAGAGACTTCAGTAGATATGAAGAAAATGAGCATTGTGCTATTAAGGTTGAAATAGAAGTTTGTGTTACAAATCCATCTCATGGTTTTGACAAGAAATGAAAGATGGAATTCAAGAAGAAATCTCAGAATAATGGTGAAAAGAAGATGAATGTTTCCTTATGCTCAAAGTGTGGAAAGAAGCATGGTGGAGATTGTATTAAAGGGACTAGAAAATGTTTTAAGTGTGGAAAAGAAGGTCATCGAGCAGCTGAGTGTCAAAGTAATGGATAAAGGGTTGTTAATGGTGTGAATAAAGAAAAGACTGCAGAGAACACACAACCAACACTTCAATGCTTCAAGTGCAAGGAAATGGGGCATTATGCTAATAAATGCACTAATCCAAGGGTTAGTGATGATCGACATGAGCAACCACTTAATGAAAAGAAAAAAAGGGAAGTCACATGCGATCACTATTGGTGATGTTAAATATGACAACGATGTGGTGGAATGATTAAGTGTTTATGTAATGGGATTCCAAAATAATGTAGTATATAGTATCGTGGTATATTGGAATATTTATGTATTGATCTATTGTGGTTTTCAATAATTTTATGGTAACGGTAACCATGGAAGGTGATTGAGATATTTTTGGAAATAAAATGAAATGTGCATAATGAAAGGATAATGAGAAAATAATATGATAATAATCATGAGATCATGACTAAAATAAGGACAAAGTGATATCATGGTTTTCTTATATAGATTTTTTTTTGGGATTTTGGTATGTGTATTGAGTTACCTTTTGACAGTATTCATGTTTTCACTAATGTTCTATGGTAATTTATGTTTCAATAGAATATATGACTAAGGTATTAAAGTGTGTGGAATACAACCAACATGATATATCTTATGATATATGTGGGATAAATGCTTGTATTCACATTCTTGGTTGATAACCTTTCTAGTAATTGTTTTCTTTATACTATGAGCTTGGACCGAAGTATTTGAGATAAGCCGAAAGAATGGAATAGATTATGTTGGACATAAGTTAATTTTGTTTAAGGATGGAACTTTTTTTGATATTATTGGTGGGATTTTATAGTAATTTAGTTTTAGAAAAATGACAACCTGCAGGATGGGCGACATCTCATCGCGTCGGACATAGTTGTGGGAATTGAACCCACAACCGAAGTGCGATGGGCCTTTATCACCTACCACTAGTCTACAGGATGTCCCTAGTCAGTAGAATCTAGTTTTATTTTATTAAGCAGTATGATATATGAAGTATAAGTTCATTTTTGGAACCATATACGATTAATCTAACCATAATATGGACTTATAACTTTTGTTAACCTTTTGTTTGAAACAGATAGAATGACCCATCATTCTATCACATGATCTGCTAACACATCACGAATAAAAAATTCAACTTCATTTCATTAAGGGATGAAGTAGAAATTGTTCAATTCACAAACAACAGTGAAATTGTACCAAAATCATGTATGTATTTCTTTTAATTCATCAACTTTAGGGAAATGATCTTGAAAACCAAAAATTTTGTCCTAGTTCCCTTATATCCGATGAATCAGATGGTACCTTAGATCATCACAAATCTATGGAATTGACATTGTTGGATTTTTCATAGCCATGTTATCTACCACTCTCCATCAGAACATGATGGTTAGGTTTCTCTTCCATATCCATATTTTCACCTATGTTCTCCTATGTGGAAACCCAGTGATTAGTTAATTTGGGTAACTGTTATGTTTCATAATTCAGTTTTTAAAGATTGGTATTGGTATTCCTTTTTATGATTTGGGTTTCTTTTATTGAAACTTTCGAGTAGTAAACCATTTATAACCCTGACGAATTTCGAGGGTGAAAATCATTTTAAGGGGGGTAGAATGTAACACCCACGATTTTTATAAGAAATATTTTGTTTTTATTTTATATAAATCATCAAAGAAATCTTTCACTACACACAAAACTAGCTTGTCTTTCTTTACACTCAATCGCAACCTTCCACGATAGTGTGTGTTGTATGCAGTACCGAGTTTTGCTAAACAACAATATGCTATTAAAATATTATTAAAACTAGCTGTTATGAATAGTAATACCAACTTTTTGAAACTTTATAAATTTTATTTTTGAAAATGGACTTCTTTTTTGGATTTGGAATATCGAAATTAGCCTAGGGTGAAATTTTGGTATTTTTCTGAAAACTTTCAATATTTGATGAATAGTGAAATCACTGAGATACTATTTAAAACCCGACTTTTTATTTAAATTATTATTTATTTTATTGAAATTTATTTTAGGTCAAAATTTATACATAATACATATATAAGTTCAATGTAATTAAATGGAGTCATTTTTTAATAATTATAGATATATAAAAATTTTATTGAACTTTTGACCGTCTTTTACCCACCTCCTAGAAGAATTTGCAAATTTACATAAAACTTATTTCTACTACTTTTGTGAGTGGAATTTAAAAAATCCGAGAGACACGGTTGATTTCAGTAAGTAAAATGTGGTTCAATGAGATGAAAATAATTTTTGGTGGATAGTAACTTTTTACTTTTATTTACCACGTATAAAAGTAAATAGGGTAATTATGGGTAAAAATGATATTATTATTACCCTAAAACATGTCATAATTCTATTGGATAAGTTTAATTCGACCGAAAACAACCTTAGGAATAAGATATGACCATTTAGGCCCACTTGGATTAGATTAGGACATTTATTATTAATTTATTTAATGAAGGGTTAAAATAGTTAAAATCAATGTTTAATAAGTAAATAATTTTTCATATAGGGTTATACATGACATAAATTCGACAATAAATATTAATTATAAATATAAAAATAATTACTACATAATGGTATTTTATTTTTAATTTTTAGACAATATATAATATAATTTATTTATGACACAAAGATGATGCAGTAATTATCTTATTAATGAAATATTGACATAATTGATGTCATAAATACCCAAATAAATGTAATTTGAGACTTTTTATGAATTACACTAATATTATAGGTTAATAATACTTGTTAGTGTTGATTTAACTAACATTTTCAGAACTAATCATTCTGTTATGATTTTCACAAAAATCAATTACCAAATAGTGTCAAAATTGACATAAAATAGTTTTTAAAAAAAATATTATATTATTAATTGTTTTTATATTCCTCAAATTCTATGGTTCGTCCAAATGACTTAGATAAGATTATATATATTAATAATAAACAACCTGGGGTTCGTTTGGATTTTTATAGTAAGTTTAAATACCTTATAGTGTAAGAACACAAAAAGACACAGTAAAAGTAAAATTATCTAACTTAAAGTTAAATCTATATGATAAGGTTAAAATATTAAACTAAACTTGTCCAAATTCTATTGGATGAGATGATTTCGACCCATCCCCACCTTAGCTTCTAAATAAATCAATTTGGAGATATTTAAAACTGAATATGGCTTTATAATAAAATAATATTTTTCGTTTTTCCAAAGGTTCCCCTCTCCTCCTTATAAAAGGGCACCTCTTCCCTCTCTTTCTCACACCACTTTGAGCAATCAAGCTCGGAGAAACCTGGACCAATTCTCTTCTCCTATTCCCTAAAAACAACATAGAGGTCCTGGTCTTCTTCAAAGACCAATTTTGGTGCCCTAAGAGGAGGTCTCAAAGAGGAGCTTCAAAGAAGAGGTAATGTCCGTTACCGATTCTTTCATCATTATTTCTTCTTCCACTTCTTCTTATTTAGTTGTTTCATTGTGAAGTAATAACATCAGTATCACTAATATACTGATATGTTCTTATATTTATGAAACAACCCTATTTCACCATCTATCCATCCTACGGAAAACGAAATCACCGGGCGTGCGTACGTACAGAATACCGTCTCCACGTCATGGTTTAATCTATTTTCCACCACCACCTTACTTGGATGGGTATAATGGTGTAAATAATAACTATATATGATTATTGTAAACTGATATTTATTATGAAATTTTATACATACACTCCAATATAATTCCATGATAATGGGAATGATATCATCGCTCGTGCGTACGTACGGACTACCGTCTCCACGACGCGATGAGATTCATTCTCCATGTTAACCATTCATGAATGATTATAAAGTATATATAATAAGTAATCATGAAATATATGACATAATAATAATACTGGATTTATGTGTATATATATGTATTTCATCTACTTAATTTCATTCAATTCAATAAGGAATCAAAAATAGCGTTCATGCGTACGTACGGTCTACCGTCTCCATGAACGGTGTATTTCATTCCTTTTATCGATCTATAATATATATATGTATATGATGAATATATATTATATATTAATCATGTTTTACATTCTGGAATTATGTAAATCAGGATTTAAGTATTAATATCAATAATGACAAGTTGAAACAAATACGATACATGAAATGATTTTACCCAAAATGCTGCTTTAACATGGAATTTACAAAAGAACGGGTAATATAAAGTCACAAGTGAAACATATATGATATTATAACAATGAATATGATTCTGAAATAAATCAATGACATTATCTAAATCATTATTCAGTAGATTCGGATACGTACAAAGCATATCGGACCTAAGGTAAGGGATAATTTTTCAAATCTCATTTTTACCCGAGATTGCTTATTTGTAAGTATTTACTGGGGTTATTGAAATCGTCCATGTCCATGTTTTATGAAAGAGCATTCATGTATGATTAAATTCCTTTTTATCCATTTTTACTTTTACCCTATGGTAAGGAAGAAATATTTCTTTTATTTACCCTATAATGTACTTTTTGACTTTTCCGACAAAAGTACGAGAAGAATGTTTTTTAACCTATACGACATGAAAAGATTTTTACGGTTTTATAAAGCCTTATTTTCATGAAGCTTCCTCCCCAAAATATTTCATGACTATTTTCAACAAAATCTCTTTCTTTTAAAATTTCATGATGTTTTGTGAAAAGAAATTGATTTTGAAGAAGAAAGGATATTTTCCTCAAGAATTCATTTCAAGTGTTTTATCAAAACCATTTTCCATCTAAGATGAAATTATTTAATAAGTGTATGTTTCAAGTATAATGTATCTATGATTTACATGGTTTCACTTTTCTTATTATGAAATTATATCCATTTCTTTTATAAGGAATATGTGATTATGGGATTATGTTTATAAAACCCATTTTATACGTTGGGTTATTACGAAAGATGTAAGTTTATTTTGTGGCACAAATAATAATGATTTCATTATGAGATGGGTGGGAAATATATATCCCTCCAATGAATTGGGTAAGGATTTATATCTCATGAGATAGACATGGATTTAATGGTAAGTTAATTTGGTTCAGTGTTACAGGACTGAAACGAGGAGTGAACTCGATTCAGAAAGGGACTTTGTCCACAAAGATGGTCTTGGCAGCAATGCCTTGGCTACTATGGAAATCACAACATGTGCTTAATGGTTACCACAATTACTTGTTTTATTCCCATGCTATTTTATCATGATTAATGTTCCGTTATGATATATGCCTTACGTACTTCCAAGATTCATGTCTTTTCTCATGATTTTGATGTTTATATTTTATGTTCAAGTTTTTGAATTCAAATTTTTATGGATTGATTTATGTTCTCTATGTTTACCCTTACTAGGAATTTGATCTCACCCCATTTATGTTTTCTTTTCCCCAGGATATAAATAAAGGTGTAGTTAAGAAAAAAAGGGATGATCTTTATGGGAGATGTTGATGATCTTTCACCACGATTAGAAGATTATATTCCGAGTTTCCAAAGACACTAAACTATTACGGTCCTTGTCTGTCTATTTTGTTATGTAATAAGTATTCCGCAAAAGTAATATAATGTCCATGTACGTCAAGCTTTGGGTCTCTATAATTAAATCCTTATTAATTATCAATATTCATCAAATAGGAACATAATTACAAGAATAATAGATCATTGAAAGCCATATAATAATGACCTTCACATCCTCATCCATGTCCCATGATATCCCACATCTTCTAAGAATGACCCTGATGCATGAACCCTGCTAACATTACCCATCAGGCTATTATTGGATTACCATGTTAAAAATACTATCAATGATGTCTAACTAGTTCTTGACATTATGTGGTCTCTCACTACCGTAAATTGATTGAATATGCTAGAGATATAATTCAGAGACATAGTAAACTATAGTAATATATACCTCTCCTCTAGGGATTTGTAAAAAAATAATATTTCATGTGTATATTCATGTAATGAATAAAAAACATGACCAGTTGTGGGTGTATTCTCACATAAATCCTATTAACTAATATGTTGTGGATCCTTTTTTTCATCCCTAGCATGATAATTCACAATTCTTTGGGGAGGTAGTTTTTTTTAAATGTCATTCAATCAGTTAGTAACTTGAAGCCATTATTATATATCAAAATCATTCAATATGATAATTCAAATGTTCATCAAGTAGGATACACATACCCATTTTCATATCTATCATATCACCTCCCATGGTTATATGTACATTCATGTTAGTCGCAATCATATATACAAAATATAAATGCATCATCAATATAAACTAACTAATTGTATCTTATATATATCACGAAAACATTGAAATTAGAAATATCGAAAAATAGTGAAATGAAAGTAAATTTAGAATAGATAGAATAATCAAAAAATTAATTATTGATTTTTTAGTGATAAATATGCATATCTATGAAATTTTATTTTACATTACTAATCGTGATCCATGAATGCACCCAATATCTTATTAAATATTAATAGAAATCCCATCAACATTAACTCAGAGGTATCTGGAACATGATATGTCCAATCATATGGAAACTCTCCTACTCAAGTTAGACAAGGCCTAATAGTTTCTACCAAGCACCAGAACAATCAATAGAAATGGGGTGAATCTCAGGGTGTGTTAACACTTTGTTACACCCAAAACCAAATCTCCCAATTCAGGATTGAGTGTCACATAACCTCACTCGAGCCTCCCCAATCAAATGAGGATTGAAACTAGAAGTGAGGGTCCAAATACCATCAATGGGGTGAATATAAACATAGTAATAATTTTCATATACCCTTAATATAAATAAATATTAAAATCAAAATATAAATAGGATAACAACATAATCATAAAGTAAAAATAATTGGTACACATTAAACAAAAAAAATATATACATCTATAAATCTAGTAATATAAATTATTTTATGAATGATAACATACTAAATAATGAAAAAAATTTACCGATCCCCTAAATTTCATCATGGTGCCTCTATAATCTCTACACTCCAAAGCTTAGTTGTCTTCTAGGGGGCTACTTCACGTACATGTATTCCAAATCCTAAATTCAACATTTTCATAGATATTCGTGGGAATTTGTTGAATAAATAAACATGTAAGACACAACCAAAGCTTATATAACACGTTTTAGAAGAAATAAAGATGTGTAAAATGATTGATATAAATTTGGTTTCATGACTAAATAATTATATTCTAAGAACTCATGTTCTAACCCAGCCACCAAGGGTCCCCATCATACCTACTTCATCCATAAACTAGAAGGTAAATTATAGGTATATTTCACGTTACCGAGAGAAACAAATAAGGTTAGTGAAAATATATCTCAGTAGCCTTAAATAATTTAGTACTATTGGGATAAAAATTCAACTCATCCCACAAATATCATAGGCCATAACTCTATGATTTCATTTCATGTATTTGCATTATGTGATGTAATAATGTCATCAAACACTGAAATCTACAACCAAATGACTATAGAAAAGGCAACCATGTTCTATATGTCTGGATTCATCATTGAAATCATTTTATTTCATTCAAACTACCACTATATGGTAAAAACATATCATGATGGCCCACCATTATTAAGAACAAAATAAATGCCTTCTAAAGCATCTTAATCCCATATAACTGGGTTGTAAATGTAAAGGTTTAATAAGGAATATTATAATGAGAATAGTTAATATTAAAACAATTTATTGTGATCAAAATTAAATGAGAAAAAAATATTCAATGGAATACTCATGGAATCAATCATCATATATGCATTGCACAAGATACACTAGAACACACATGTGGTCACTATCTACTTTAGTAAATGATGTTATATGAAAAAAGTGTCATATCAATGAAACATGAATATAAAAGATCCCCAAATGTAATGGGACATCATAAATGATTATTTTTGATTATGTAATCCAATATTAATGAAAAAATCAATGCATGAAATATGTTTCACATCCAAAAAAACATTTTGTCATGTCAAGAATTTTTATAATGTCCTTTGGTTCATCGAATAATTTGTTTTGAATATAAGAATGAATAAATTCCAAGAAAATAAGGGTATTTATTGAATCACATAAATCATGATTATAATCAAAAAACTATTTGAAAGATATCTCAATTATGATGATTTCAATTCCCAATAATTTTTTTTGATTAAACAATATATCATGAATTCCTTATCAATTTTGTAATAGAGCATGTGTTATAGAAAAAAACATTGAAGACTAATAATAATTACTTATAATACTGATACAATATGTGATTCAAGAAAAATAATTCAAAAAGAGGATGGATCTATGATAACATACCCATTAATATCCACCAATATTGTGATATCAAAATCTGATTAATGGTTTTATATTGACATGTTGAAACCCTCATATTTCTATAACTGATCCATGATTTGGTCATTGGATGGAATTGAAATTTATATATCATAAAATGGTATTTCATATCTATAATTCATCTGAATGAAAAATAGTCAGGTCTAGGGAAATGCTGAATAATAATGTTTTTATATAGAATACATCAATTCCCAATCAACAACACTATCACATCCTCTGTAATCAAGCCGTGAGGAGAGAAAAATTTCAAGGAATGTTGTGATATTCTTATGATTTATTAATAATTTATGTAGAAATGATAATGGGTAAAACATGAAATAAGAGGATAAGAAATGTAATTTTCATAATATTATTTCATAGGAACATGCTTTTTTCACATTGAATGAAAAATTGAGTGCTAAAGATGTGGGGAATAGAACCTATACTTAGCACCCACATGGTTTTATTAAAGGGTTTGTGAATACATGTTCCAAAACTGAGTGTAGACATGTCTAAATGTTACATAGTTGTCCTGGTGAGTCTATATATATTGTGAATATAACGGACATACATATGTGCCACCCCTTGTGACACTACCTCCAACTGAATTCTTTCCCAGAATATGTACATGGTTTAATGAAACCATCATCAAACCAGAAACATTAAAAAAGTTTTCTAAAACACTTGGAAAATAACCAAACACTCTAAAACAAATCCATGTAAAATTATAGTTCAAAAAAATAATAATGTCTGAAATCATCACATTTCTTATATTATATAAAAAAGATTATATATGGGAATCCATATTTATCCCCGTTTACATAGTTTGTCTATCAATGTCTTGAAAATTCTTTCCTTTCAAAGGAATTGGTGGTTAGTATTTTTTGAGTAACCAATCTTAGTATATAATATCATATAATCCATTAATTTTTATACATGATTCCAATGACTTATTTTTGAATCGTGATTAATTAAACCAACCATATCTATTCATACTACACTATTCTAAAATTCATTACATAAATCATGAATAATATAATGTTATTATAGATGAAAAATAAATATATTATAATAACATGTATTTAACTACAAAAATATATGTTTTATAATTTAAAAATCATATTAAATACATTATTTGAAAAATAATTTTTTTATTTAATTTAATTATATTTTAATTTTTATAATTTTTTTTTCTAATGTGTTTCGAGGACCATTCCATTGAATATTGTAATTTAAAAAAACACCGTCTGAATAGTTTTTTATTGAATCTCAGTGATGGTGAAAATGTTTGATATAATATGATAGATACTTTTCAAATGGTTGTATGATGGGTTCTCACACCATGCCATCCAACCATGAGGGTGACTTATGTGACCTATGATGGTAACATTTTTAGATCATGGTTTTGATATGTAATTCAGAAACTATGTGAAAAGATTATAATCATAAAAAATTTATTTTACTAAAATACCCCACTCTTATATCTTAATAAAATACTATATCACAAAAACTATTCTCATATTCACATCACTCATGACTAAAGGCCCCAATCCCTTACCTTCCTTCTCTATCCTCTTCCTCTTCTTCATTTATTAACTATATTTAATAATATTATAATATTGTTATGTATCATTTTCTTCCACAATTCAGTTCCTCTCATATATCTTCAATTATACTTCCCTAGTTTAGTAGCCTATGATTTTGACCAAACTGTATCCGAGGTTTCGTCCCTAATTAATTTGTATCTTTTTTTATGGTGTTTGATTCGACCTTTGAGCCTTCCACAAGTTGTTGTTGATGGATTCATGTCATTTTTTACACATTCCTAGAAAGTGATTCCATGATTTTCTATTTCCATAAATTTCCATAGGTGATTGGGTGTTTCAATTATCTTTCTATAAATTTATAAATTCATCTGGGCTTTAATTGGCTTTAAATATAATTATGTATAATGTTTTTAGGGATCATTTATTGATTTATAAATGTGTTTTTAGTGATATGTCCTAATACTATATCTTCCCTCGTTGAATAAATTCTATATTTTATGACTAAATAGCTTTTTCGGTTTAAATAAGGTTATTGGGTGACAAAATATTATTTGAGGTAGTTGTAGACAATTTATTAGGATTAATTAGTTCATCAATTGAATCTTATTTATGTCTAATGTTATATAAGCCTTTTGTTTTATTTTGTACATATACAAATATATATGGATATATATATACATATTTAGTCATATTGACTTGAGGAATTTTGAATTTTTTTATTAACAAATAATTATAAATATTTATGTAATTTCAGTTATTTAGAAGGTTTAAAAATTATATTTTTTGATTTTAACCTTTATGTTTGATTTTTTTTTCAAGTATATACAATTTTATTTTTATATATTATATTCCCATTAAAAATAGGTTTTATCTTGTGTTGTATTTTTGAAATGGAATGAAGAAAAATGTTTGGTTTTAGACTAATATGTTAATATATGGTTTTGAGAGGTGTAACGGTTTATATTTGTATTCGTGGTTGGGAATTTTTTCTTTTTATGGATGGAGTGATTGATATTTGTTATGTTATGTGGTCAAGAATTGGAATAATATTTTTAATAAAATAATATAGAGGTGGTTTACAAGAATTATAAATTATTCTAGCTATGTTAGTGATTCTATTTTTTTGAGAGGCCAAAGATACATAACTTTTTTGGGTCACAGCTTCATCTAGTGTTCTATTAGTTGGTCATAAAACCATTATAACAAGTAGTTCAGAGGTCATTAAACCTCTATAAATTATTCCTATAATTGTGTATGCTATTTATTCCCACTATTACTTTTACGATGGTTGTTATTATTATTTTGTACTAAAATTGGTTCCCTTTATTTATTAATTATGTTTAAGATTAGTTTTTATATATCCATGATTATTTAGTTGTTATAGTATTATTCCGTTTTTTGATAATTTGAGTTTCCCCATTACATAAATTTTCTAAAGTAGTCTAATAGGGGAATTTCATTAAATGTGTTAAATGACACGGTTAATGGGAAAATAATTCCTAAATTATTTCATGAAACAATATTTTGGTTTAAAAGGTCGTTTTAGGATTATGACATTGTGTTTTTTTATAAAAAATTTGTAGACATAGTTTTTTAAAAAATATTTCTAATAAAAGTATTTTTGTGTTATATCTGAAATGAAAATTCATAGATTCATTGGTGCGTACATAATTGTTTTTCAAGATCTCACCACACTAATATAAGTTGGGGTTTGTAGATCAATTTGATTTGTTGGTTAATATTTGATTCTCTAAACATTATCTGGGAATTTATGAAGATTGACCTCTGGTAACTTGTGATAACATTTTCCTGAATGTTAGTTTGAATTTATATTTTTTCAATAGCTTTGGACACATATGTCATTTTATGATTTTAGTTTTTGTGGTGATGATATCGATTGAATTATATGGGGGAATATGGAGGGTGCTACTATAGGAAATGTAATATGTAAGGTGAGTTGAGGGATTTATAATTCATAATTGATACCTACTTATTTGTTTAAAATAGTTTGAGTTTTTTTTGGTTTGTATATCGGATAAACATATGGGTCTTCATGTAATTCATGTTGAAATCAATTTATACTTAATGTTTATTTAACTAGATAAATCATTTCCATTTTATGTAATCAAAATACCTATGGCTTATAATTGAATTTGGGGATCATATAATACCCTTGGTTGGTCTATTGGAAATTATATATAATCCTAGTTATTTTAGGGGACCTACGTTTCAAAATTATCATTGTTCATTGGTATATTTGTTAGATAGATTTAGGACTATTAGGGATTGATTGAGAGGTTTTGGATAATTCTAAAAAACCATTCTCATTCAATACCATGTGATATAATGGTAAATTGCCTTTGATTTATTTTGTTGTAGTTATTGTAAAAATATTTTTATGATGATGTATTTTTAACATTTTTTTTGATGAAGAGGTAGTTGAGCTCATGGTACATAGTGAGATCACATGGCCTGGTAACCCATGTGGATCCCACAAACATGGTTCATTATTTCTATTAGATATAGTTAATAGTTTAAGGCATTGTCCAAAAAACATTTTGACCAATTCATGAATTTATACTAAGCCCTATTTATTTAAGGACTATATTGTTTGATGTTAAAGAATTTTATTTTTAGTTTATTGATGATAATAATACACAAGATTAATATTTTTTCAAATGAATTTTTATATTTTTTAAATTGTGAAATGGGGTTGAAATTTGTTTTCAAAAAAATGGTTCTAAATTGTGAGAGATCATTTTAAATACTAAAAATGATTAATTATTATTTTAATGTTTTGTGTGGATCCAAAATTTTTCAGATAGAATATTTCAACTTTAAAACATTTTATTGATTCTCATTGTTTTTATTTTATTTTCGAATCCACTGTATTAAATATGTATTTTTGTCATGATATTTTTTTCTACTTTATATGGATAATTGAAAATTATATTTTATTTTTGGAATTTGGAATCAATTTAATTTGATGAAGTTATCCTCTTTATTATGGTTTTTATATTTGGGATGTGTATTTTTCGAATATTATTATTTTTTTAATCACGAAAAGTGGGGGTTTTATTTTTTAAAATGAGTGGTTCTATTTGATATTGTTTTTGATTGATTCAATTTAAATGTATATTTTACATTGAAAAATTATTTTGGATGGAAGTTTATGATTCATTGGAAATTATTAGATTGGGTTATGTGGTCCTTACTTATAATAAATTAATTCTCCCATGGAAAGTAAATTGTGGTCTCAGAAATTGGTGATCATATATGTTAGGGGTATATACAATAGATTATATATGATAATTCCATTTTATATGTGAATCATTGGGTTTATTCTCGTTGGGTTCATTTGTGTTTTTTGGATATTATAGGTCTCATTACAATGGTAAATTCATATATATTTTGATAATGAATTTAGGAGGTGAGGTTTAGTTTCTGTACTATGATTATCAGGGATAAACATGAATGTGCTATGGTTACCTAGGATGGGAACTAAACCTATTGAGGTTATGCACTCACTAGTATTAGATTGACAATGCATGGTCATCATGAATGGTGTTTATTGATATGGTCTTAGTTTACCATTTCTTCATTCACTAACATAACTATCATCCCCATATTATTCGATGGGTCAAATTGATAGGTTTTTCCTTCATCCAATTGTTTCCTTATAGAGGATTATGGTTTGTGGGATTTCAGTTCACATTGTACAATTTTTTTAATGTTCCCAGGGATTTTTTCATAGTTATGAGTGGTAGTTTAATCTTTGGTGGTATCTACTTCACCCTTCATTTTCCTATGAATGGTAATTTTTTATATGGGATTTATCCATTGTATTATAGTTTGTTTTATAAATTAATGGAGTTGTATTTTTTATGGGATATTGGATTTAATTTTTGTCAGGTAATCTGATTGAGTTCTATAGCTCGGATAATATCAAAATGTTTATAATTGACATTTAAAAGTTCATTAATTTCTAAAACACCATGTTATTTGGGTTTTCAATCGTTTGAATACTGTCTATGGTTCTTTAATGATTTATTATCCTACTATAATTATAAATTTTTCATTTCCATGTGTATGTTGAGATTCATGGAAATTTTATAGATGATTTTAATTTTTATGATTCAATTTTGTTTAATGTATCTTGATGAACATGTCATAGATTATCCTATTACATTAATTAATATCCCCTTTTTTAGACTTCTCTTCAATCTCATTATCATTCTGGTGGCATAATGTGTTATCATGGGAGGTCTGCTACACATAAATTTTCATAAAATTTTAAAATAATTTATTTATTTTTAAATTATTTTTCGATTGAGTTTCATGACCCATTACGTTACATTATCGTAATTTTAATAATTTTTATACATATTTATAGATAATATAATGTTAGTGTTAATCATGAATTGTCTGTGAATGAGGTGTTAATAATGGAATTTTAATGTCTGAGATTTTTCTCACATATTCATTTAAATTGTTTCCATATACATACATTATTGAAGATCCATATTGTAAGATCAGTGGATTTTGGGATTTAAAATCTAGAACAAGAAAATGATTGTGGTATGATTTATAGTACATGATGTCATATTTTAGTTCATAGTCATAATATGAAGTCATAACCTATGTAGACAACTATTTCTAGTGTTACTCATAATGCGTTACATGTGTCATGATGTGAATAGAATTTGGTTTTCACCTAGTTGATCTATCTTCGAAAAAAATGAAATGAAAATGAATTTCATGATATTAATTTATCAAATGTTTAGTTTATCTGGTAGATTTCTTTTTCATGAAATATTATCTAAAAACCTTCTTAGTTGGAATTTACCATTCAAACCATGAAATTAATTTTGGGATAATTCATATAAAGATTTACATAGTTCTTCATTTCCACGAAACCATCCAAATTATCCAGAACTATTGCAAAAAAATGTACATTTTCAAGGAATTGAAAACATCTTTTATTATGGAATTATATTCCGCTTCCAATGCTCAATTCAAGATGACACTTATTGAGTATCATATCCTATTATTTTTTTCATTTATAATTATTATTCATCATATTATATTTCTCTGTGATATTGTTTTTAATCCCCATTGTTCTTATAGAGTACTCATTTTATTGTCTACATGGTTATAAAAGGTAATTTTTAAACGATTGATGTTTTTTATGGGGGTGATTGAACACCTATATTGTTTTCCCATTCATGGTTTATGAAAGTATAATTAATTGAGGTAATATATTAATTTCATGTACTTGTTTTTTTCATGAAATCACAAAAATAATATTGATTTATCTCTTTAGGAGATGCTAGAATCAACCATTATAGATATTAAATCAAAATAATTAAAATGAATGATTTATGATTATAATTATCACATGTTTTTCATTGGGAAAACATCATTCTACTTTATCTTATAAGACTTTTTCTATAGATTTCATGTTTTTGATGTCATGTTTTTCAATTATGGTTTAGCATGGGTAATTTATTGAAAAATGTATTGAGAACATCAAAATGATAATATTGGTTCAATAAATAACTAAGTAACATGTTTCTTTGAAATTGGTTATTCTTTATAATTTTATAGAAATAAAATCATGTTTGATACATTTTTCATTGATTTTTTTTCATATATTAATATAATTAAATATATAAAATGATGTAATAAATATTTATTGTTGATAATATTAAAGAGGAATTTTAATGATTTTGTTATTCATTAATGATTAATGAAGAATGATGTAATCATTTAATATATGTTTAAATAACTCATATTCAATAATCGCTAATTAAATAGGGTACTGGTGATTGTGCTCTATGGTAGATGAATAAGTTAATCCAAGATCATAATAAAACTGATTGTTTGATAAGGATAATTTTTATAGTAGGTGAGATTTTCATCATTTGAAGGAGGAAATGATTTCTTATAAGAGATAATAACATTATTTAAACTATTTTTTATTATTATTACATTAATGATTACTCTATATTTGGTATTTTATATGTGATATGATTTGAGATTAATATGGATTAGGGTTGATGATATGTAGGAAGGGGGACAGGATGTTTTTAGTAGTCGATTTATATTATGGTGGGATTCATAGTGATGTGTATAGTAGTATAATGGATGGAACAAGGTATGATAGAATAGTTTTAGGTGGGGTTCTATAATTTTTATCCTAAATGATGGATGATTTGATGATAGTATTCTTCTTAAAAAGATATATTTTTAGGATAATTTATTGTCAACATTCCATTTTCACTACATGAAGTATGTTTTTATTCACCATGTTGCATCTATTTTTATAGTAGTTTAGGATATTTTTGATAATTCCATTAATTATTGAATGGTAATATTTAATAATTTATTTAACTCATCGTTTGGGTTCTTGTTTAAATGAAAATGTTGATAATTTTTAGGAAACATGGAATCTTTTGGATTGTGAAAGGGGTTTATGGAGATTAGTAATTCATTAATAAAATATTTAAAAAATATTTATAATCAGTTGATAAATAATTAATCAACATAAAGTGATATTTTAAACCGAAATAATTGATTAAACTTATGTTTCCAAAATTGCTTGTCTACTTCTAGGATATCATGTTTGTCGGGTTGCAGAGGAGTTTCTGATAGAAAAATGCTCTATTTTAACCCATGTCTTTTGTAATATCCATAGAGTGGTGGGAAGAAATGTTATATAATGTATGTTTTGTGATTTCATACACAAACTTATCCATATAATTATGGAGACAGACACCTCACTGAATTTTTAAAGTTATATTCCCCCACATCCAGGATGGCGAGGAATAGAAATATGAATACCCCCTCTGACCCTAATATGTTCTTCTAGAATAATTATATGAAATTATTAATAGTTGATATCCTTCCCCATATAAGTGTGTAGATATTTGTAATGGTTTTTTGGATAAATCATGAACTTGTGTCTCTATATATATTATCTTATCATTTATTGTTGGTATGTTGTGTATGGTCCATGATGGCATGAGGTAAATTTCATGAAATAATTTTTGTGATGGATCTTAGAAACTACTTGGTTAATATCAAAATATTTTGGATGCTTTTATTTCATGATGTGATAATTTGGATGAAAGATATGATGTTTTCACTAGGATTATTTAATATTGCATAATTTTATAGAGAAATACATCAAGGTGTGCTGCATTGGGGTGAAGTGAAAACCTAATGGGGATGTGGTAGTGGGGAGACTTGTTTGGATACTATATTATATGATTTCTTGTATGAAGAAATTAGTGTTATACAACAATTATGAGGCTGCGATAACATCATATATATTTAGTTGACGACTTGACATCACTTCTTCGTTACTAAGATTCAATGTACACTTATTATCTTTTGTATGATAGAGTTTGAGGATAAAATACGAAGTATACATGTTATTGTCACCCTACATATTTAAAAACTATTTTTTTGTTCAGTAAAATAAGGACGTTAAAAAAGATAGAAATTAATAGCTAGTGGGTTATTTAAGTGTAGTTCAATCTTATGTGTTTTTTCTGTGTTTTACTTTTGGAACATCTAGTTTTCATAAAACATTTCAGTTTTATGAAATTACATTGTTTTTATATGATTATTTTCTTTTATCTTGAGTATGTGTTTATGTGTGTTTTTGTTTTTTTCTATCTCATCAGATAAATCCTATATTGTAATTACTCTCACCAATGAGTATGATATAACATCAGTGTTTTTCACTAACCCATAGCATATTTGATATGATGTTTGGAAATAATTATAAATATTCTCCAATTATTTTTATTGGAGGAATAAAAGTTTTGTGATGGGGTTGTGATAGTATTGTATCTATGGTTCAGGTTGATGAATATAATTATTTTTGGAATATCCAAATGAGTTGATTTAATGGGATATTAGGGAAGTTATTTCTTCTTTGATTACTATGATATTTAAACAAGGGAGACCTGTTAAGAGATTATTATATTTGTACCCCTATTATCTGATTCATAGAACATTGTTTTCATTAGTCATAAGAGGAGGTTTGATAGTAGCTTTTAGGTAGATACATAAACATCCATTACACAAATTTGTTTCCATATTAAAACTAGATATAACATCTGATTAGGTTTGACAATGAATAAATAAATAAACCATTATTATTTAATAATCTATATTCCATGTTTAGGAGTCTATAATGAAATGTTATTGAGGAACAATGGATCTAACTATATGACCTCATTAGGTTCCAAATGAATATTATTCATATGATGTTCTAAAAGGTCCTTATCATATATAGGATGATAAAAATGACACCTAGAGGAGGAAACTATTAGATTTTTAATGATAGGGACTTTTGATGTATGACGGATCCATTTCCAAATCAGTTATAGAAGACTCATTGGAGGACATAGATATAGCTTTCAGTTCAATCTACACTCTTTCAAAGCATTGGTTTTAATTGGTGGTGATGACGATGCCTGGAGTTGTGATGCAGTTGAGGTTCTTGTTCAATAGGGATCATGGGGATTCATCTATCTCATGAGAGATGTTTCATGACTATATTCAAGAAATTCTCATTTCATCAATAATAATGGAATCCAATATCTATGTGATTATTACCCACCCCAAGGAAGTCATGGTTTTTTGGAAGTCAACATCCATTTTCTGACCCTTTTATTTTATGTTTTATCTTCTTGCTATGTTTTGAGTCTAGGGAAAGGGAATTTTTTTATGATTTTTTTCTAAGGATCCTGAAAAATGTTACACTATATGTACTATTGGTATATATCATGGTTCTTTCATAATAGGAAGTCAATCCGAGGAAGTTTTGTAAGACTAGAACATTATGAGAAGGGAGTCTATAAGATTCCTCGTGTAATAGAGAGTTGTTTTAGAATTCATTGATTCCATGATAAAAGAGATTCTATATTTATTATTATAGATATTATACCACATCATCTCATATTTATATTGTGGTGTACCTCATTCCACTTCAAATTGATCAGACTATTGTTTTTACTGAGGAGGATAGGTCTGGATCAGTTGTACTCTTCAAAGAAACAAGTATTATTTTAGATGTATTTTATTCAATGTAATCATTTCATATATTCTAATTGGGTGGATAAATAATTTAACATAGAATGTTTAAACTCTCCTCTATCACCTTACCTAGTTCATTCTTTAGTACTTTAGGATAAAGGGCCTTCCCTACTCCATTACTTAGTAGTTGACATGGAAGAGATTTTGGTTCCCTCTTCACTGTTTACATGAGTTAGAGGTAGTCCATATCTGTATAATGTATGTAGATACTATAAGCTACTATTGTGGAATCATATGCCTATTTGGATACTTTCTATGTTTTTGGATACATCCATATGACACTATCCACATAATAGGCTATTTTTATTAAATTTGTGATATTGTTGATTTATTAATATATAAAATTGTATTTTATGACGAAGATAGAGATAATGTAGGGCTTTTGGTGAGAGAGTCAATAAGATGTGTCTGAATAAAGTTCCTGTCATATTTTTCATGAAGACTGATTAGATGTTGATTTCATCATAGTTTTAGATGAATGTGTTTCAATGGTTTATAAAATAGTATGTTGATGTCTTCTCTATGTAGTTTTTTACATTACACTATCAATGGGAGATCATATTTGGGATAGCATTATAGAATGGAACTTATCTGATCTTGATGTCTCTTTATAGGATGTGTTACTTCTATGATGAATCTCTATAGGTACATATCTATGATTTTTTAGTGAGTTTTTCTTTGCATAAGAGTATCTCCATGGGGTGAACTAGTTCTATTAATTAATAATTTTGAGGAAATTTTATGACACTATATAAACTATTTTCTCTAATTTAGAGTTATAGTGTAATCCAAATATACTCTTAAATGGATTTATTATTTATTCATTTTCTAAAATGATCTAGTTGGTTATCTAATATTGGTCTATGATTCAGATAGAATTAGATTCTATTAATTTTTTCAAATATACCATGGACACCATTTTGATGTAATTATGGATATTATGAGTCTTTTATGATGACATTAAGTGTAACGAATGTTGATGATCCCTCAATTTGTTAGATGAATGTAATTTTCAGAGATATACATGAATAGTTCATGGCGGTTTTTATCATGTACATACATATGAACTTATCTATCGAGGAATTTTTATTTAGAGCATCGATGTGAAATTTTGGGAGTTATTCTTCATCAATAGTTATTTGGGTAGATATTAATGTGTGATTAGTGGTCGTGTGATGTTTATTTATTTGGGAATATCATGTCCCATAATAGATTAATTTTTTACCCTTTGAAGACCGAGGTAATAATTTCATGTGAGGTCTCAAAGATAGTTGTAAAGGTGTACAATTTTTTAGGACGTTCATGATATTATAGAATGTTTATCAGAAATTTCAATTAGGTTGTGAGTCCTATTATATTTTTTACTAGGAAAGATTAGTTATGATTATGTATATATCAATATAACAATTCATTAAAGTATTTTAAGGGGAATTGTTTCAACACACAGTATCATAATTTTCCAACAGATTATTGTCAATTCATTATTTTTGGTGAAACTTAATTATTTTGGTTATGATATTTTCTAATATAGTAGGGATCATTAATTTCTTATAATTCTTGGTAGTTACATCTTGATGACTATAAATATGGCACCCAAAATCTCAAGATAACAATGGTCTTCTATTCATTGAATTTATGGAATCCTAACCTTATTGGGAAGCATTTTTTTACTAATTAAATTTTTTTGAGGCATGTATTCTTCCAGAGAGACCATAACATTAAATAACAATAGTGGATGGATTTATTATTGGATTATAATTTTACTATTCTATATACAGTGGTAAAAGTTAATGATATTCAAAATATTCTAAGAAAGATGTGATGTAGTTATGTCATGAAAGAATCTAGAGATTCCTAGAGGTAAATGGGAGATCTCTCACTAACACAACATGATGTTGGAGATTATGGGGGAATATGTTACCTTTTTCAAATGAATTTTTAGTTATCTCTGTGGTAGCATTGAAACATGTTAATTAGTGGGATTCCATGGATTAGGTCTTAATTGATGAAGTTTTTTTAGTGATTACCATGATGGTAGTTATAGGGTTGTAAAAGATATGTGTTATTATAAGGGATCCTATATATCATAATGGTAATGTTGGAGGTGGTTATAATTGTGTTCAATAATTAAACATGGGAGAAAAATCCTTCTTATAATATGTACTATGCTTTCGGTGGTCATTTTTCTAGGCTTGGTTTGAAGCATTGAGTTGTAGAATTTGTTCATAAGTGTTTGGTTTGTGACAAGGTGGAGCTTGACCACCTTGGTCCTTGATGTTTTATCCAGCCATTGTATATTACATAGTTGAATAGAGAGTAAATATTAATTGAAATCATTATTTGTTTACCTTGAGATAAATGAGGCTTTAAATCTATATGGGAGATAGTGGTATATTTGATGAAATCATTCAATGTTTTAGTGATAAGTGATTTGTGTACAATGTATGTATTTTTTGAGGAAATTCCTATATGAATTTTCATGAGTCCATGGAGTCCCATGGATGATAATATATAATTATGATCCATGTATTACCTCTGTTTTTTGAGAGGTAATAACAAATATTTTGGATCTTCACTATGACATATCAGTTCTTTCCACCCACATATGGATGGTTATACATCACATACAATCTGGAAACTATATGATAGGTAGTCGACTTGTGTTGTGGAATTTAAGGTTAATGGTTGGGGATCCTACAATTTTTCAATTATTCTTATAATAATAATATCCCACAAAAATTTGTATTTTCCCCCTTGGAGTTCTGTAAGGGAAACATTTAAATTCAACATTTTCATGTACTAGGGTCAGAGAGAAGGTAATTCTTGGATTGTATCTTGTTCAGATCAAAATATATATTTTTCATGCGATCCATGATAGGATGATGGTGGAAAAATATGGTCATAACTCTTATATAGATCTTGGGAGATGACCACTTGAGTCAGACATTAGAGATAATATCATCGTAAAATGTGTCTCCTCAATATTGGTAGTGATGGTTCAACTAATAGAGTATGATTTCTCCCTACTATGTTAGTCCTTTTTAGGGGTTTTCATGTGTTCGTGTCAAAGTCTGTTGGAGAAAATTACCCCCCACCATGATTTTATTAATGCATTATTCCTTCCATATCCTTTAATATAATCATTATATTCATGAATACAATTTAACTTTATTGTATTGAGATCAATTTTTATAGTTATTCCACCATCAAAGAGCAGCATATAGGGATATTGGGCCATCATGAGAAGAAGTTTCAACAATATTATATTACATTTTTCTTGAAAATTAATATAATGGTATAATATAGGGGAGAACTAAATAATATTGTTCATAGATACACACTTAGCATCACAATTGCTAAAAAAATTTAATCATCTCATATAGAAATGATCATTTAGTTGTTGTTGAACTTTACCTCATTTTCTCAGAAAATATGTGTTGATTATGGCCATACAATTGTTTAATAGTTGTCTATATTAAGGGAGTGTTTAGTATATTTTTTAATGTGGTTTAGTTTTTCAATTTATTCCAATATGTGACATGGTTGTGCTCTAATGTTTAGAAGATTATTTAGTGGAATCACACATGGTGGTTATTCAGACGATTCATTTTTTCATTCACAAAGTGAATTGTTTTAAATTCATTAGGATGATAATTGTTTGGGATATCTTTGTAGTTTCATTGACACTTCTATTCCATTCCATTTTAGTGTTTTTAGCTACATTGGGCTTGGTGGAAGTCTAGAACAGAAATGGAAAATCTTTGGAGATGAATTATAGTAGTAAGAGAATTTCATAATTTGATCCATTTTCATGGAAAGAACATTTAGACCATGGACCAAGAAAAAATTCATATCATGGGTAGATATGATGTAACATCCCAAATAAGTAATGAATAATAGATATTTTTATCTATGTCTATTAATTATTAAGATAGTGTTATAGAGGCTTAAAATTAAAATAAATACAATCTTATGCATGGAATACACTAATATTCTTAAAAGATTGTTTTACTGCCTTTTGATGGAAAACCATTTTTGAATCTATATTTTGACAATTTTATAAACTATGTTTGTCAAAATAAACTTATTCTTTATGATTGGGACATCAAAATTTATTTTCTGTGAATTGTTGGTATTTTTCTGACAATGTTCATTTTTTAATGAATTGTGAACAATACTGCATTTTACATCAAAACTGCTTTTTAATCTAATTTATTTATATGATTATATTATCTTTTGAATTGGTCTTAATTTGTAATATGAATATATTTTTACCATTTTTTTCAATGGTGGTCATTGGAATCAATTTCACTTTTAAATTAGACTTAAACTGGTGTCAATATTTTGATACTTATTGTTTTGTAAAAACACGCTATTTGCTCTGGCAGCGGGAATTAATTATTAAATTAATTAATTTGACTTATATTTATATAATTTTGTAAAATAGACTTCATTTTTGAATTTGGAATATCAAATATATCTTAGGGTGAATTTTTGGTAATTTTCTAAAAAACTT
This sequence comes from Viscum album, assembly GCA_963277665.1. Taxonomy (NCBI): domain Eukaryota; kingdom Viridiplantae; phylum Streptophyta; class Magnoliopsida; order Santalales; family Viscaceae; genus Viscum; species Viscum album. The sequence goes on from OY728166.1 coordinate 1,138,870,390, forward strand.
CAATTTTTGATGAATAGTGAAACCACTTAGTGGTAGTTAAAGAAACTGATTTTTCGTTTAAATAAAACTTTGCCACTTTTGTGTTATGAATTTCAAAAATCCGACATACATGGTTGTCATTAAGAAGTAAAATGTGGTTCAATGAGATTATAATAATTTTTTGGTAAATAGTAACTTATTAAGTTCTTAATCACGATTAGTGGTAATTAGGGTAGTTTAAGGTATAAATAATGCTTTAATAATATGAAATGACCTAGACACATGTCCCAACCTTATTGGTTGTGTCATGGCCGCCCAAGAAATTCCATGGGTCAACTTGGGGACCCCATGGATCCACTGTTGTTGGGAAATGACAAAAATAACTTTTTATTTAATGTAAAAGTAAAAATGACACAAACATAATATGTTTTACGAAAACAATTTTTTACATGGGCTTATAAAGATCAGATTTTTGATTATAAATAGTTATTGGAAAGCTAAAAAGATTTCCTACATCTTAGTATTTTTATTATAATTTTTAGACATTAAATAAATTAAATTATTTATGACATAATAATGATGCAGTGATGACATCATTATTTGACGATTTAAATAAAATTGAAAGATAATGAAAAATCTATGAACTACACAAGTCCAAAACCAATTGGATGAGTGGATGTCGAACCCTTATCACCTTATCCACGAATTATATCAATGTGGGATCTTTTAAAACCGAAACACATTTTCAAATAAAGTAATATTTCTTTACTTTCCAAAAGTGCCCCTCCTCTCCTCTTATAAAAGGCCCCAACCTCTACCTCATTTCACACACTCCTCAAGCCTTTGGCTCGGCCAAACCCTGCCCATTTACTCTCTCCACATCCCTCTCCTCGTCCTAGAGGATTCCATTTGGGAATAATCCTTTCAAAGGAATCCTTTAGGCTCAAATAAAAAGGAGTTACACTTTTGAAGGTAATTCATTCTCTCATGTTCATTTGTTTTATTTTTCTTCTACAACCCCCTAAAAACTTTTTATTTACTTCTTTTGTAACAAAACCAGTATCTTCAATATACTAGGATGTTGTTATAAGATTTATTTGAGCTACACTCTCACACAACTACATCAAATGGTTAAAGAACATACGGTTTCCGTGGATGGCGAAATCCTGCCTCCCGAAACGATGATTGTACAATACTCATTTAACACCTTCAAAGGTGGCCATTATGATGTCACTATTTTTATATATGATATATTATATGTTTATTTTTTCCTTAAGCTTCTGTTTTTTTTTCATTTTGGGCATACCTTTATGGTTTCCATTATGGGTAAACACGATATCTTCATTTTAGGAAGTGTGGACTACCGCCCCCTGAAAGTGATTTGATTCGTTAATACCATATGTGGGATGTGTAACAGATAATGTTAATGATATTATATATGTTATTATACTGGAATTATAATATACTCTTATATAATTATGATTCCATTCCAAAAAAATACGAAATAGAAATGGAAGTAGCGTTCATGCGTCCGTACGGCTTACCGTCTCCATGAACGGTGCATTTCATTTCTTACCTCTAAATGTGATGTAATATTATAAATACATGTATAGGCTGAATATATATGATGTATATGTTATCCAAATCATTAATATAATTTTGGATATAACGAACCTTTGACCAAATTAACAACATGTAAGTGTAAGAAGTCTATTTTTGACTTAAGAACCAAATACCGACAAAATGAACATTATTAACTTAAATGATTACATGATGACCATAACATGGTATAAAAGGAATAGTGAACTTGAAAAAGGTTCTTAAGCAAGTAGATATTAACTTAAGTTTATTATTCAGGAGATTAAAGAATGGTCGGGTCAAGTCGGATACGAGGTATGGGACTTCGTCTCAATCTCCTTTGTTTGAGGCATATTTTATTTTATACACAACTTTCTTTTATACGGTGTATAAACCCCTTTGACTTTTACATTTATTCAAAAGGAATCTTTTTTATACGAAGCGTTTACTAAAAGACAAAATTGAATGTTTTTGTCGTATGTATGTGGCGACAACGACTTCTCCGCCGTCGTGACCGTTATTTGAGTTTCGGCTTCCTCTACATGCCATACCTTTTTTTAAAAGAAAAATAAATACCATGTTTTACCTTTCTTTTATTTTGGTATGGAAAATGGTTTTCACAATGTTATTGTGTTGTATTGATATATTGTGATTGAAATGTGGAAATTTTATGTTTCCTTTATGCATGTTTTATGTGATACGATTATGTTATGGTTCTTTAGAATTATTATGAAGACGGGTGGTTCCGTGATAAAGTAAGGGCGGGTGAGCCCGATATAGCTCTCCAATGCATTGGGTAACGCGAAGGAGTGAAACGTTAAGGTTTCTCCGAAGAGATTTTAGGGAATATACTGTGATGGGTATTCCAAACGTAACCAAGAGGGTTACTCCCTACGTAAGAATGTTATGAATGCCTCATGTTACCTTTATGTCCTATGATTTCTATGATTTATCCATGATTTTATGAGGTATGTTAAAGTGCCTATGTTTTATGGGTAAAGTATGATTTCATTCTTATGTATATATGTACCCATGTTTCCTTTCCATGTTTTTATAACCCATACTGAGCTTTTTATGCTCATCCCATGTTTTTTTGAAATGTTTTTCACAGGTCAAGTGAAAGGAACATGATATGATGATAGTGTCAAGGAACTGTCAAGAAATAATCCATGTTTTATTTTAAATGTGTTTCTATTGATGGGAATGAAGAATACTATCATTATGTAACCACTTTGTTTATATTTGGAATGTAATGAATGTTTTATGATCTAATTCTCTAAAACTATAAACCCGAAAAGATCTTCAATGTGTAATCTTGTAATAACTCAAGATTAAGTAAGGTTTAAGGCTGGGGCCTTATAGTTGGTATCAGAGGTCGGTTTAGATAACTTTATGAGTTAGAATTATATTAAATGATTATCCAAAAAAAAAATTTTTTGAAATGATATAGAATTTAAAGATTACCATGTTTCTTTATCTAAGACATGTTTGTTCAGAATGGTTTTCCGTAGAGGAAACAGTTAAGCAGTGCTAGGAAGGAATACAGAAGGAAATAACCTTCCGAATCAGCATCCAGAAATGGTCAGAATTGGAACTGAACAGTTTGTTGCAGTAATGGCACAGTTGACTCAAGCGATAAATGGCGGTGGTATCCATACACGAGATCAGCCAGACCAACCGCAGAGGAACATGTCAGTGGTGGAACATTTCATGAGGCAACATCCACCATCATTCAGAGGATCATCTGACCCTATGCTAGCTGAAGGGTGGATTAAAGCACTGGAGAAGATTTTTGATGTCATGGGGTGTTCAGACAATCAAAAGGTTAGTCTTGCTATTTACTATTTGGAGGGTGAAGCAGATCAGTGGTGGTCTATGGTTAAAAATATCAGAGACGCCGATGAGATTGATGCTCTTGACTAGGATGAATTCAAAGGTATGTTTCTTGAGAAGTATTTTCCAAAGGCTGTTCGACTTAGGATGGAAAAACAATTCTTAGAATTGAGGTAAGAGGAAGACTCAGTGGCTGCCTATGAAGAAAGGTTCACTCGATTGGCAAGGTATGCTCCAAGTTTTATTCGAGACCTTGATAGTAAAATCAATCGTTTTTACTCAGGATTAAAGCCAAAATATCGAAGGACATTAGCTTGTCGTGAGTTTAAAAGTTATGAAAAGCTTGTTTGATGTGCTGAGAAGGTGGAAATGGAGTTTTCCGATGACCAAGTGTTCTATAACAACCAGCAGAAGAAGAGACCGAGGTGGCAGGAGAAAGGTAAGAATTCTTCAAAAAAGTCTGATGGTAAGAGAACTAAGTTTCCAGTTTGTGATAAATGAGGCAAAAGGCATGCTGGGGAATGTCTTCTGAATTCTGGAAAGTGATACCGATGTGGTAAGATGGGACATAAGGCTCGTGATTGCACTGAAAAGGATCAAGGTGAAGGTAAGAACAAATTTGATTTACAGTTAGTGAAATGTTATAAGTGCAATGAGATGGGTCACTATGCAAACATGTGTCCGACAAAGAGATTGAGTGATGGGAATCAGTTAGACTACAAGCAGAAAGGGGTGGTGAAATCCTTTGCAACTACTTCAGCAGATGTCGGGCCATCAAATGAAGTTGTATCAGGTACTTTGTTTGTTTTTTCAGATTATGCCAGTGTGTTGTTTGATTCGGGGTCTACACATTCTTTCATCTCTGAAACCTTTTCTAGTAAAATGGGAATATCATCTCAAGAAATGACTCCTGAACTTTTGGTAAAAACACCTGGGGGAAATGTTTAGGCAAAAAGAATTTATAAGAATCTTCCTATCCTTATCTGTGGAAAGAACCTACTTGCAAACCTTATTGTTCTACCTCTAGTAGAGTTTGATGTTATCCTGGGTATGGATTGGCTCTCTATTTACCAGGATATGATTGACTGTAGATCTAAAGAAGGTTCTTTTCAGAAAGACTTTCAGTTTTCTTACAGGAATGAACCCTTTCTTTTGATAACATATCAAGAGGCTGAGAAACTTGTAAAAGATGGAAATGAATGTTACCTTGCACACGTCGTTGAAAATAAAGGAACTGTTCAGATTAATGATGTGCCAGTGGTAAATGAGTATCCTAATGTTTTTCCTGATGAGTTTCCTGGAATAATACCAGAGCGGAAAGTTGAGTTTACTATTGACTTAGTTCCTGATGCTAAGCCAATTTCAAAACCCCCTTATCGAATGGCACAAATTGAACTTTTAGAGTTGAAGGAGCAATTGCATGATTTATTAGAGAAAGGTTTCATTAGACCAAGCACATCACCATGGGGTGCTCCTGTTTTATTTGTTAAAAAGAAAGATGGTTCTATGAGACTTTGCATTGATTATAGAGCCTTGAATAATATCACTGTTAAGAACAAATATCCTTTGCCTCATATCGATGATTTGTTTGATCAGCTCCAGGGAGCTCAGTTTTTTTCAAATATTGACCTGAGATCGGGGTACCATCAGCTGAAGGTAAAGGAGACAGATATTCCGAAGACCGCGTTTCGTACGAGATATGGCCATTATGAATTTGTAGTAATGCATTTTGGGATAACCAATGCACCTTCTGTATTCATGGATTTAATGAATAGAATTTTCCATGAGTTCTTGGATAAGTTTGTGGTGGTTTTCATTGATGATATTTTGGTGTTTTCTAAAAGTAAAGAGGAGCATGAAAAACATTTAAGGGTTATCTTGAAAACCTTAAACGAAAAGAAATTGTATGGGAAATTCAGAAAGTGTGAGTTTTGGTTGCAACAAATTTCTTTCCTTGGTCACATTGTTTCTAAAGATGGAATAACTGTTGATCCTGCAAAAAACAAAAGTTGTGTAAGAATGGCCAAGACACACAAATGTAACCGAGATTCGTAGCTTCCTTGGTTTGGCGGGCTATTACCGAAGGTTTGTTAGAAATTTTTCACGGTTATCTAGCCCAATGACTAAGCTAACTCAGAAGGGTGTTAAGTTTATCTGGACAAAAGAATGTGATGATTGTTTTCAGGAATTGAAAAGAAGATTGGTGAATGCTCCAGTTTTGGCACTACCTTCCAGGAATGGTGAGTCTGTTATATACAGTGATGCTTCATTGAAAGGACTTGGTTGCGTCCTAAGGTAGAATGATCAGGTAATTGCTTATGCTTCACGACAGTTGAAAACTCATGAGGTAAATTACCCTACACATGATTTGGAATTAGCTGCTGTTGTTTTTGCTTTAAAAATTTGGAGGCATCATTTGTATGGAGTAAAGTTTGAAATATATACCGATCACAAAAGTTTAAAGTATATATTCACTCAGAAAGAGTTAAACACGAGACAAAGGAGATGGCTGGAATTAATCAAGGATTATGATTGTACAATTCATTACCATCCGGGAAAAGAAAATAAATTGGATGATGCTTTGAGTCGAAAAAGTAATGCTTCATTAACAATGTTGCAGTTGGAACGTGATCCTTTGGTTAACGATTTGATAAACTTTGGCATAGAAGTTGTTGATGCAGGAAGTCCTTCTGTTTTGTTTTAGGTATCAGTGAGATCTTCTCTATCAGATAGAATCAAGAAAGCACAGAAGCAAGACGGTGAGTTACAGAAAAAGGTAGAGCTGGTTCAGAAAGGTATGTTGCCTGAATTCAACATTGATAATGATTGTGTTTTGAGATTTGGGAAGATATTTTTTGTTCCTTGTGATTCACAGTTGAAGAGATATTTGTTATGTGAAGCTCATAGTTCTCCGTTTTTAGTTCATCCGGGCAGTACTAAGATGTATAGAGATCTGCGGGAGTATTACTGGTGGGATGGAATGAAAAGAGACATTGCTGATTTTACTGGAAAGTGTTTGACATGTCAACAGGTTAAAGCAGAGCGGTAGTTACCGAAAGGGATGCTTCAGCCTTTACCAGTTCCAGAGTGGAAATGGGAGAATATATCCATGGACTTTGTTGTTGGATTACCGAAGACATCTCGAGGTAATAATGCAATCTGGGTTATTGTTGATCGCTTGACCAAATCTGCTCATTTTCTTGCTATACGAGATAAATTCTCTCTTGATCAACTTTCCCGTTTGTATCTTAAAGAGATAGTCAGGTTACATGGAGTTCCTCTCTCCATTGTATCGGATCGTGATCCCAGGTTTACTTCTAACTTTTGGAAAGGCCTTCAGAAGTCGTTGGGTACTGAATTAAATTTAAGTACAGCTTTTCATCCTCAATCAGATGGGCAGTCAGAACGAACAATTCAGACATTGGAGGATATGCTATGAGCTTGTTCTATGGATTATCAGAGAAGTTGGGACCAACATCTTTCTTTGGTTGAGTTTTCTTATAATAACAGCTTTCATTCCAGTATACAGATGGCACCATTTCAGGCATTATATGGGAAGCGGTGTCGAACTCCAGATTTCTGGGATGAAGTGGGTGAAAGGAAGTTGATGGGACCAGAATTGGTTGAAGAGATAGCAGAAAAAGTTCAGCTGATTCAGAAACACATGAGAACAGCTCCGAGCAGGCAGAAGAGTTATGCAGATAACCGGAGGAAGGATCTATCTTTCGAGGTAGGTGATCATGTTTTTCTCAAGGTTTCTCCTTGTAAAAGTGTGATGAGATTTGGTAAGAAAGGAAATCTGAGTCCAAGGTTTATCGGACCATATGAAATTCTGGAAAGAGTTGGATCATTTGCATACAGGGTGTCTTTAACTCCGAGTTTATCTCAGGTACACAATGTTTTTCATGTTTCAATGTTGAGGAAGTATATGCCAGATCCATCTCATGTTTTGAGTCCAGAGGTAGTTCAGCTGGAAGAGAACCTATCTTATGAGGAACAACCGGTCCAGATTCTTGACCACAGGGAGCAAGTGTTACGGAATATGGTGATTCACTAGGTAAAGGTTTTGTGGAAAAACCACATGATTGAAGTTGCAACATGGGAATCTGAAAATGCAATGAGGGATAAGTACCCCCATTTATTCGATAAGTAAATAAATTGCTAGGACACAATTTTCTAAAGGGGGGAAGGATGTAACATCCCAAATAAGTAATGAATAATAGATATTTTTATCTATGTCTATTAATGATTAAGATAGTGTTATAGAGGCTTAAAATGAAAATAAATACAATCTTATGCATGGAATACACTAATATTCTTAAAAGATTGTTTTACTGCCTTTTGATGGAAAACCATTTTTGAATCTATATTTTGACAATTTTATAAAATATGTTTGTCAAAATAAACTTATTCTTTATGATTGGGACATCAAAATTTATTTTGTGTGAATTTTTGGTATTTTTCTGACAATGTTCATTTTTTAATGAATAGTGAAAAATACTGCATTTTACATCAAAACTGCTTTTTAATCTAATTTATTTATATGATTAGATTATCTTTCGAATTGGTCTTAATGTGTAATGTGAATATATTTTTACCATTTTATCCAATGGTGTTCATTGGAATCAATTTCACTTTGAAATTAGACTTAAACTGGTGTCAATCTTTTGATACTTATTGTTTTGTAAAAACACGCTATTTGCTCTGGCAGAGGGAATTAATTATTAAATTAATTAATTTGACTTATATGTATTGAATTTTGTAAAATAGACTTAATTTTTGAATTTGGAATATCAAATATAGCTTAGGGTTAATTTTTGGTAATTTTCTGAAAAACTTCAATTTTTGATGAATAGTGAAACCACTAAGTGGTAGTTAAAGAAACTGATTTTTCATTTAAATGAAACTTTGCCACTTTTGTGTTATGAATTTCAAAAATACGACATACATGGTTGTCATTAAGAAGTAAAATGTGGTTCAATGTGATTATAATAATTTTTTGGTGAATAGTAACTTATTAAGTTCTTAATCACGATTAGTGGTAATTAGGGTAGTTTAAGGTATAAATAATGCTTTAATAATATGAAATGACCTAGACACATGTCCCAACATTATTGGTTGTGTCATGGCCGACCATGACAAGCCATGGGTCAACTTGGGGACCCCATGGATCCACTTGTGTTGGGAAATGACAAAAATAACTTTTTATTTAATGTAAAAGTAAAAATGACACAAACATAATATGTTTTACGAAAACAATTTTTTACATGGGCTTATTTAGATCAGATTTTTGATTATAAATAGTCATTGGAAATATTAAAAGATTTACTACATATTAGTATTTTTCTTATAATTTTTTGACATTAAATAAATTAAATTATTTATGACATAATAATGATGCAGTGATGACATCATTATTTGACGATTTAAATAAAATGGAAAGATAATGTAAAATCTATGAACTACGCATGTCCAAAACTAATTGGATGGGTGGATGTCGAACCCTTATCACCTTATCCACGATTTATATCAATGTGGGACCTTTTATAACCGAAACACATTTTCAAATAAAGTAATATTTCTTTACATTCCAAAAGTGCCCCTCCTCTCCTCTTATAAAAGGCCCCCCACCTCTACCTCATTTCACACACTCCTCAAGCCTTTGGCTCGGCCAACCCCTGCCCATTTACTCTCTACACATACCTCTCCTCATCCTAGAGGATTCCCTTTGGGCATAATCCTTTCAAAGGAAGCCTTTAGGCTCAAATCAAAAGGAGTTACACTTTTGAAGGTAATTCATTCTCTCATGTTCATATGTTTTATTTTGCTTCTCCAACCCCCTAAACTCTTTTTATTTACTTCTTTTGTAACAACACCAGTATCTTCAATATACTAGGATGTTGTTATAAGATTTATTTGAGCTACACTCTCACACAACTACATCAAATGGTTAAAGAACATACGGTTTCCGTGGATGGCGAAATTCTGCCTCCCGAAACGATGATTGTTCAATACTCATTTAACACCTTCAAAGGTGGCCCTTATGATTTCACTATTTTTATATATGATATATGATATGTTTATGTTTTCCTTTATCTTCTGTTTTTTTCATTTTGGGCATACCTTTATGGTTTCCATTATGGGTAAACACGATATCTTCATTTTAGGAAGTGCGGACTACCGCCCCCTGAAAGTGATTTGATTCGTTAATACCATATGTGGGATGTGTAAAGGATAAAGTTAATGATATTATATATGTTATTATACTGTAATTATAATATACTCTTATATAATTATGATTCCATTCCAAAAAAAACGAAATATAAATGGAAGTAGCGTTCATGCGTACATACGGCTTACCGTCTCCATGAACGGTGCATTTCATTTCTTACCTCTAAATGTGATGTAATATTATAAATACATGTATAGGCTGAATATATATGATTTATATGTTATCCAAATCATTAATATCATTCTGGATATAACGAACCTTTGACCAAATTAACAACATGTAAGCGTAAGAAGTCTATTTTTGACTTAAGAACCAAATACCGACAAAATGAACATTATTAACTTAAATGATTACATGATGTCCATAACATGGTATAAAAGGAATAGTGAACTTGAAAAAGGTTCTTAAGAAATTAGAGATTAACTCAAGTTTATTATTCAGGAGATTAAAGAACGGTCGGGTCAAGTCGGATACGAGGTATGGGACTTCGTCTCAATCTCCATTCTTTGAGAAATATTTTATTTTATACACAACTTTCTTTTATACGGTGTATAAACCCCTATGACTTTTACATTTATTCAAAAGGAATCTTTTTTATATGAAGCGTTTACTAAACGACAAAAGGGAATGTTTTTGTCATACGTATGCGGCGACAACGACTTCTCCGCCGTCATGACCGTTATTTGAGTTTCGACTTCCTCTACAAGCCATACCTTTTTTTTAAAAGAAAAATAAATACCATGTTTTACCTTTCTTTTATTTTGGTATGGAAAACGGTTTTCACAATGTTTTTGTGTTGTATTGATATCATGTGATTGAAATGTGGAAATGTTATGTTTCCTTTATGCATGTTTTATGTGATACGATTATGTTATGGTTCTTGGGCATTATTATGAAGACGGGTGGTTCTGTGATAAACTAAGGGCGGGTGAGCCCGATATAGCTCTCCAATGCATTGGGTAACGCAAAGGAGTGAAACATTAAGGTTTCTCCGAAGATATTTTAGGTAATATACTATGATGGGTATTCCAAACGTAACCAAGAAGGTTACTCCCTACGTAAGAATTTTATGAATGCCTCAAGTTACCTTTATGTCCTATGGTTTCTATGATTTATTCATGATTTTATGAGGTATGTTAAAGTGCCTATGTTTTATGGGTAATGTATGATTTCATTCTTATGTATATATGTACCCATGTTTCCTTTCCATGTTTTTATAACCCATACTGAGCTTTTTATGCTCATCCGAAGTTTTTTTTGAAATGTTTTTCTCAGGTCAAGGGAAAGGTACATGATATGATGATAGTGTCAAGGAAGTGTCAAGAAATAATCCATGTTTTATTTTAAATGTGTTTCCATTGAAGGGAATGAATAATACTATCTTTATGTAACCACTTTGTTTATATGTGGAATGTAATTCAAGTTTTATGATCTAATTCTGTAAACCTCTAAACCCGAAAAGATCCTCAATGTTTAATCTTGTAATAACTCAAGATTAAGTAAGGTTTAAGGCTGGGGCCTTATATATGATCATTTTATATCACGCATGAATTATATTATGGATAATCATGTGAATACACTAGGGTTTGGACCCAATTAATCGATCTATAAAAACTCATGATGTGAATATTAATTTCACGACATCAATTGATCCTATATTTTAGGGATCCGACTGACTTGTTCCATAGTGAATCATAGAAAAGAACATTTCATGATATGAATGAACCAATCATATTGTGAAATTATATTTTGAACTATTCCTGTAAAAAATGGTATACCCTCAATTTTCAATGAAACTATATGAATTTTATTGAACCATCAGAAACCATAGGTTATTTTTAAGGTGTATCAAGGCTCTGTCATTTGGGAATGATCTCATACATCCCATGATTTTTTAATGTTGATCGAAGAACATTTATTCATTTTTTTCTTCTCTGATTAGTCTTTTTCATCTGTTTTGTTCATTCTATATTATTGAATTTTACCTCCTTTGATCTTATAGAGTTACACTTTTTCACTATTTTCATGTGGAATTCATAGAGAGATATTTTTTCTTAATAAGAGAGGTTAATATATATCTAAATTACATTTTTTTATCAATGGAAAATAATTTACTATCATAGGGATGAAAATTAAATTCTTACCCTTATTTGTATGTTCTATAAAAAAGTAATCATTCTTTATCTCTGCATGTGATGGCATAATTAACCATAATAATAGTTCAGATTAATTAGTGAAAAAAATGGTTTATGGTTGTAGATATTTCATATTTTCTAATCATTATAACAGTTTCAATCTTAATTTAATATATAATGTGAAATATATGTCATGATTTTGTTAGAACATTTTTATGTTATTATTTATCATGTTTAAGTTAATGAAAATAGTCATAGAATGTAACACTTGTAATTTTGATTTTCGAAATGGTAAATGAGACGAGTTTTATGAATACATTATTTCTTATAATTTTTTTAAATAAAATTATGACTAACAAGTAAATAATTGTTTTTTTATATAAAATTGTAATGGAATATTCTACAGAATACAAAGATGGACATTCTTGTCAGTTATCATATTAATGTGTCATGATAATGAGTTTTTTCATCCTTAATGTTTTTCAAAACAATATGACGTGAATCAAAGTACATTTAAATAATTTATATATTTGAATAAGTCAAGAATTAATTGATATTAGATAATAATTGGAGTTAAATGAATCATTTTATCAATGATGGTAATAAAACTGGTTGTTTAGTAATGATCATTTGTAAGGATTTAGAGATTAGTTTTTATTGTCTAAAATGAATTCCATATTTTTAGTGCCAATAAGTAATTTTTACTATGTTCTTTCACATAAAAATATGATTTCTCCCAATATGAATGTTGTAATGTGATATTATGTGATAATAGAATGGATAATGGTTAACAATATACATAATTTGAGTCTTGGGATTGTGGAAGTACATCACTTTTATTATGGAGGGATCCATGGTCTTATGAATAGTAGTGTCTAGTCTAGTACCATATTTGATTAATTTCGTTAATGGTGGTAAATCCCATTTTATGATGAATGATAGATTCATTATTTGTAATGTTATTGTGTAACAGAAATAAGCCATCATTTCTTGTTTATCTCCCTTTAATTCCCCATTACATGAAGTAGCTAGTTGTTCTTTTTTATGAATATATTTTATGGTAACTTTGGATGTTTCCTAGGGTACATAGAAAAAGTAAATTGTAATGATAAATAAATTATTTAATACAAAGGGATGTTTCTTGTTGGTATTAAAGTGTTTATAATCACGAGGAACCATGGATTTGTTGGATTATTCGAGTAGGTCTTGGAAATATCTCATTGGTTAATGAAATTCTAATGGTGTAATGTAAATTAATTTGTAATGAAGAAAATAATAAAATTTGAAGTGTAAATAAGGTATGAATTATATTTAATGAAATTTCTTAAATTTATTATGTGGTGGATTGAAATATATATCCATGATGTTCTACTATGGTGTTAGAGAGACAATATCTATAGTTGTGAATATAACATGTTTAATGCTACTAGAGTGGTTTGGTTCTATAATAGAGCCTATATTTTTTTGATTACATAATATTCACAACACATGTTCGTAGGGAGACTGACACCCATCAGGCTCTTGGAGGGGGTTTACATATTATCTATGTTATTTAGGAATATATGGATTTCTTACCCCAAGGAACCCACATTATTCTCATTGTATTATTATTTTTAGTATTCATAGTTGTAATATTTTCCCATGTATACGGGTATACAATTGTATTACCTTTTCATTATTTCACACAGAACAAACTCTAGATATTTTATCTCATGGATTATTATCAGGTTGGCATTTATGGGATGTTATGGAATGAGGTATAAAACAAAAAATATTAGTTTTTTTGTATATTACAAACCACTAGATAAAAATATAAGTATGTGGAGTGTAATGATGTGATTATTTCATTAATGGCACGAATGATATGGTATTTTATCTTAGGTATCATCATAGTGGATTACTTTTAGAGAGGGATGGATCGACATTTTCAAAATTAGGGTAGATAAGGAAACAAATGGATAAATGGTAGTGGGATAACTTATTTTGATATTATATTATATGATTTATTATATGTGATACATGGTGGGGGATATCAATTTTGAGGCTTGGAACATGGAATAATTTATTTGGTTATGAGTTAGAATCTATTGTTATTCATTGTGATTTAGTATTCTTTTTATATCATATGAATGATGGTTTCTATAGATGATCCTAGATAGTATATATATTATTCTAACCTTATATATATAAACTATTTTCTAGGTCAGTGGTAGTTGGATAGTGAATTACCTAGAAATTTATAACTTGTGGGATGTTCATCAACAATTTGGGTTTATGTTTTCATTGATAATTTTTTCTTTGGGAACTGTTAGTTTTCATACTATTGTATTATCTTATAAAATTGGATGCATGTATTTTGGATCATTTACTTTTATCTTGACTTGGTTCTTCATGTGTTTTTTATATCTCTCAGTTAGAAATTATAACATTCCATTTACTAACATTTTCCTGTACGATATACCATTAATAATTTTCACCAACCTATGGTATATTGGAGATCATAATTCTATGATTGATATCTTTATCATCCTAGTAGGGGTACCTTTGAGATGCAATTTTAATGAAAGAGATGGATCCTTTTCACATGGTTTAAACATTGTTTCATATACAATGGGATATAACCATGTGAGGCCACTGTGTGTCTAGAATTTGGTCCCATAGCTGGTGACGTATTTCATTCAACCATGGAACCCCATGTTATACATATAGAATCTTTAAATAATTAAAATATACAAAAACATTCATCTCACATTCCCCCTAAAGCATGACCATACAACTTCTTAATTGATATCCACTTCACTCATGATCATAAATTCCATTATCTTATGAACGAAGACTAATAAATTAATATACCTAGTAATTTGTCTGATTTTGTATAAGGCCCCAGCCTTAAACCTTACTTAATCTTGAGTTATTACATGATTACATGTTGAGGATCTTTTCAGGTTTAGAGTTTTAGATAATTAGATCTTAAACATGCATTACATTCCACATATAAACAAAGTGGTTACATAAAGAAAGTATTCTTCATTTCCATCAATGGAAACATATTTAAAATAATCATAGATTCTTTCTTGACACTTCCTTGACACTATCATCATATCATGTACCTTTCCCTTGACCTGTGAAAAACATTTCAAAAAAACTTGGGATGAGCATAAAAAGCTCAGTATGGGTTATAAAAACATGGAAAGGAAACATGGGTACACATATACATAATAATGAGATCATACTTTACCCATAAACCATAAGCACTTTATCATACCTCATCAAATCATGAATAAATCATAGAAATCATAAGACTTAAAGGTAATTTGAGGCATTCATAACATTCTTACGTAGGGAGTAACAATCTTGGTTACGTTTGGAATACCCATCACAGTATATTCCCTAAAATCTCTTCGGAGAAACCTTATCGTTTCACTCCTTCACGTTACCCAATGCATTGGAGAGCTATATCAGTCTCACCCGCCCTTAGTTTATCACGGAACCACCCGTCTTCATAATAATGCCCAAGAACCATAACATAATCGTATCACATAAAACATGCGTAAAGGAAACATAACATTTCCACATTTCAATCACAAGATATCAATACAACACAAAAAACATGGTGAAACCCATTTTCAATACCAAAATAAAAGAAAAGTAAAACATGGTCTTTATTTTTCTTTTAAAAAGAAGGTATGGCTTGTAGAGGAAGCCGAAACTCAAAAAACGGTCACGACGGCGGAGAAGTCGTTGTCGCCGCATACGTATGACAAAAAACATCCCCTTTTGTCGTTTAGTAAATTCTTCGTATAAAAAAGATTCCTTTTGAATAAACGTAAAAGTCAAAGGGGTTTATACACCGTATAAAAGAAAGTTGTGTATAAAATAAAATATGCCTCAATGAAAGGAGATTGAGATGAAGTCCCATACCTCGTATCCGACTTGACCCGACCATTCTTTAATCTCCTGAATAATAAACTTGATTTAATCTCTACTTGATTATAAACCTTTTCCAAGTTCATTATTCCTTTTATACCATGTTATTAACATCATGTAATCATTTAAGTTAATAATGTTCATTTTGTCGGTATTTGGATCTTAAGTCAAAAATAGACTTATTACACATACATGTTGTTAATTTGGTCAAAGGTTCGTTATATCCAGAATGATATTAATGATTTGGATAACATATATATCATATATATTCATCATATACATGTATTTATAATATTACATCACATTTAGAGGTAAGAAATGAAATGCACCGTTCATGGAGACGGTAAGCCGTACGTACGCATGAACGCTACTTCCATTTCTATTTCGTATTTTATGGAATGGAATCATACTGATATAAGAGTATATTATAATTCCAGTATAATAACATATATTATATCATTAACTTTATCCTTTACACATCCCACATATGGTATTAATGAATCAAATCACTTTCAGGGGGCGGTAGTCCGCACTTCCTAAAATGAAGATATCGTGTTTATCCATAATGGAAACCATAAAAGTATGCCCAAAATGAAAAAAAACAGAAGCTTAAGGAAAACATAAACATACAATATATCATATATAAAAATAGTGACATCATAATGGCCACCTTTGAAGGTGTTAAATGAGTATTGAACAATCATCGTTTCGGGAGGCAGAATTTCTCCATCCACGGAAACCGTATGTTCTTTAACCATTTGATGTAGTTGTGTGAGATTTTTTCTCAAATAAATATTATAAAAACATCCTAATATATTTAAGATACTGGTGTTGTTACAAAAGAAGTAAATAAAAAGAGTTTATGGGGTTGGAGAACCAAAATAAAACAAATGAACATGAGAGAATGAATTACCTTTAAAAGTGTAACTCCTTTTGATTTGAGCCTAAAGGCTTCCTTTGAAAAGATTATGCCGAAAGGGAATCCTCTAGGATGAGGAGGGGAGGTGTAGAGAGTAAATGGGCAGGGGTTGGCCGATCCAAAGGCTTGAGGAGTGTCTGAAATGAGTTAGAGGTGGGGGCCTTTTATAAGAGGAGAGGAGGGGCACTTTTGGAAAGTAAAGATAAGTTACATTATTTTAAAAAGAGTTTCGGATTAAAAAGGTCCCACATTGCTATAATTCTAGGATAAGGTGATAAGGCTTCTAAATCTACTCATCCAATTGGTTTTGGCCATGTGAAGGTTTTATATTTTTCATTATCTTTCCATTTTATTTAAATCTTTAAATAATGACGTCATCACTGCATCATCATGATGTCATAAATACTTTAATTTATTTTAGGTCTAAAAATGATAAAAAAAATACTATTATGTAGGAAATCTATTTATCTTTCCAATTACTATTTATAATAAAAAATCTGATCTTTATAACCCCATGTAAAAATTGTTTTTATAAAACATATTATGTTTGTGTCATTTTTACTTTTACATTAAATAAAAAGCTATTTATGTCATTTCCCAACCAAAGTGGATCCATGGGGTCCCCAAGTTTACCCATGGCTTTTCTTGGTCGGCCATGACACAACCAATGAGGGTAGGACATGTGTCAAGCTCATCTTATTTTATTAAAGCATTATTTTTACCTTAAACTACACTAATTACCACTAATCCCGATTAAAAACTTAATAAGTTACTATTCACCAAAAAATTATTTTAATCTCATTGAACCACATTTTACTTCTTAATGACAACCATGTATGTCAGATTTTTTAAATTCAAAACACAATGATGGAAAAATTTCATTTAAACGAAAAATCATTCTTTATAAGTACCACTTAGTGGTTTCACTATTCATCAAAAATTGAATTTTTTCAGAAAATTACCAGAAATTCACCCTAAGCTAAATTTGATATTCCGAATTCCAAAATAAAGTCTATTTTACAAAATTCAATACATATAAGTCACATTAATTAATTTAATAATTAATTCCCGTTGTCAGAGCAAAAAGCGTGTTTTTATGAAACAATAAGTATCAAAAGATTAACACCAGTTTAAGTCCAATTTCAAAGTGAAATTGATTCCAATGACCACCATTGGATTAAATGGTAAAAAAATATTATAATTTCACATTAAAACCAATTCAAAAGATAATATAATCATATAAATAAATTAGATTAAAAAGCAGTTTTGATGTAAAATGCAGTATTTTTCACTATTCATTAAAAATGAACATTGTCAGAAAAATACCAAAAATTCACAAAAAGTAAATTTTGATGTCCCAATCTTAACGAATAAGTTTATTTTGACAAACATAGTTTAGAAAATTGTCAAAAGATAGTTTTAAAAAAGGGTTTTCCATCATAAGGCAGTAAAACAATCTTAAAAATATTAGTGTATTCCATGCTTAAGATTGGATTTATTTTCATTTTAAGCCTCTAAAATACTATCTAATTCATTAATAGACATAGATAAAAATATATATTATTCATTACGTACTTGGGATGTTACATCCTTCCCCCTTTATAAAATTGCCTCCCCGCAATTTATTTACTTATCAAATAAATGGGGGTACTTATCCCTCATTGCATTTTCATATTCCCATTTTGCGTCTTCAATCATGTGGTTTTTCCACAAAACCTTTACCTGAATAATCACCTTATTCCGTAACACTTTCTCCCTGTGGTCAAGAATCTGGACCGGTTGTTCCTCATATGATAGGTTCTCTTCCAGCTGAACTACTTCTGGACTCAAAACATGAGATGGATCTGGCATATACTTTCTCAACATCGAAACGTGAAAAACATTGTGTACCTGAGATAAACTCGGAGGTAAAGCCACTCGGTATGCAACTGATCCAACTATCTCCAGAATTTCGTATGGTCCAATGAACCTTGGACTCAACATTCCTTTCTTACCAAATCTCATCACACTTTTCCAGGGAGAAACCTTGAGAAAAAAATGATCACCTACCTCGAAAGATAGATCCTTCCTCCGGTTATCCGCATAACTCTTCTGCCTGCTCTGAGCTGTTCTCATGTGTTTCTGAATCAGTTGAACTTTTTCTGCCATCTCTTCTACCAATTCTGGTCCCATCAACTTCCTTTCACCCACTTCATCCCAGAAAGCTGGAGTTCAACACCGCTTCCCATATAATGCCTGAAATGGTTCCATCTGTATAGTGAAATGAAAACTATTATTATATGAAAATTAAACCAAAGAAAGATGTTGGTCCCAACTTCCTTGATAATCCATAGAACAAGCTCGTAGAATATCCTCCAAGGTCTGAATTGTTCCTTCCGACTGCCCATCTGATTGAGGATAAAAAGCTGTACTAAAATTTAATTCAGTACCCAACGACTTCTAAAGGCCTTTCCAAAAGTTAGAAGTAAACCTGGGATCATGATCCGATACAATGGAGAGAGAAACTCCATGTAACCTGACTATCTCTTTAAGATACAGACGGGAAAGTTGATCAAGAGAGAAAGTATCTCGTATAGCAAGGAAATGAGCAGATTTGGTCAAGCGATCAACAATAACCCAGATTGCATTATTACCTCGAGATGTATTCGGTAATCCAACAAAAACGTCCATTGATATATTCTCCCATTTCCACTATGGAACTGGTAAAGTCTGAAGCATCCCTTTCGGTAACTGCCGCTATGCTTTAACCTACTGACAAGTCAAACACTTCACAGTAAAATCAGCAATATCTCTTTTCATTCTATCCCACCAGTAATACTCTCGAAGATCTCTGTACATTTTAGTATTGTCAGGATGAACTAAAAACAGAGAACTATGAGCTTCACATAACAACTCTTCCTTCAACTGTGAATCACAAGGTACACACAATCTCTTCCCAAATCTCAAAACACAATCATTATCAATGTTGAATTCAGGCAACATACCTTTCTGAACCAGCTCTACCTTTTTCTGCAACTCACTGTCTTGCTTCTGTGCTTGCTTGATTCTGTCTGATAGAGAAGATTTCACTGATACCTAAAACAAAACAGAAGTACTTCCTACACCAACAACATCTATGCCAAAGTTCATCAAATCCTTAACCAAAGGATCACGATCCAAACGCAACATTGATAATGATGCATTACGTTTTCGACTCAAAGCATCAGCCACTTTATTTGCTTTTCCCGGATGGTAGTGAATCGTACAATCATAATACTTGATTAATTCAAGCCATCTCCTTTGTCTCATGTTCAATTCATTTTAAGTGAATATATACTTTAAACTTTTGTGATGGGTATATATTTCACACTTTACTCCAAACAAATGATGGCTCCAAATTTTTAAAGAAAAAACATCAGTAGCTATTTCCAAATCATGTGTAGGGTAATTTACCTCATGAGTTTTAAACTGTCGTGAAGCATAAGCAATTACCTGATCATTCTGCATTAGGACACAACCAAGTCCTTTAAATGAAGCATCACTGTATATAACATACTCACCATTCCTGGAAGGTAGTGCCAAAACTAGAGCATTCACCAATCTTATTTTCAATTCCT
The DNA here is from genome assembly GCA_963277665.1 of Viscum album. Lineage (NCBI taxonomy): Eukaryota > Viridiplantae > Streptophyta > Magnoliopsida > Santalales > Viscaceae > Viscum > Viscum album. Next base: position 1,138,890,589 of record OY728166.1, read on the forward strand.
GAAAACAATCATCACATTCTTTTGTCCAGATAAGCATAACACCCTTCTGAGTTATCTTAGTCATTGGACTAGATAACCGTGAAAAATTTCTAACAAACCTTCGGTAATAGCCCGCCAAACCAAGGAAGCTATGAATCTCGGTTACATTTGTGGGTCTTGGCCATTCTTCCACAACTATTGTTTTTTCAGGATCAACAGTTATTCCATCTTTAGAAACAATGTGACCAAGGAAAGAAATTTGTTGCAACCAAAACTCACACTTGATGAATTTCCCATACAGTTTCTTTTCTTTTAAGGTTTGCAAGATAACCCATAAATGTCTTTCATGATCCTCATTACTTTTAGAAAACACCAAAATATCATCAATGAAAACAACCACAAACTTATCCAAGAACTCATGGAAAATTCTATTCATTATGTCCATGAATACATCAGGTGCATTGGCTAGCCCAAAAGGCATTACTACAAATTCATAATGGCCATATCTCATACGGAACGCTGTCTTCAGAATATATGTCTCCTTTACCTTCAGCTGATGGTAGCCCGATCTCAAGTCAATCAATGAAAAAAACTGAGCTCCCTGGAGATGATCAAACAAATCATCGATATGAGGAAAAGGATATGTGTTCTTAACAGTAATATTATTCAAGGCTCTATAATCAATGAAAAGTCTCATAGAACCATCTTTCTTTTTAACAAATAAAATAGGAGCACCCCATGGTGATGTCCTAGGTCGGATGAAACCTTTCTCTAATAAATCATGAAATTTATCCTTCAACTCTAAAAGTTCAATTTGAGCCATTCGATAAGGGGGTTTTGAAATTGGCTTAGCATCACGAACTAAGTCAACAGTAAATTCAACTTCCCGATCTGGTATTATTCCAGGCAACTCATCATGAAAAACATCAGGATACTCATTTACTAGTGGCACATCATTAATCTGAACAGTTCCTTCATTTTCAAGGACGTGTGCAAGGTAACATTTATTTCCATATTTTACAAGTTTCTCAGCCTCTTGATATGTTATCAAAAGTAAGGGTTCATTCTTGTAAACAAACTGAAAGTATTTCTGAAAAGAAACTTCTTTAGCTCTACAGTCAATCTTATCATGGTAAATAGAGAGCCAATCCATACCCAGGATAACATCAAACTCTACTAGAGGTAGAACAATGAGGTTTGCAAGTAGGTTCTTTCCACAGATAAGGATAAGAAGATTCTTATAAATTCTTTTTGCCTCAACATTTCCCCCAGGTGCTTTTACCAAAAGTTCAGGAGTCATTTCTTGAGTTGGTATTCCCATTTTACTAGAAAAGGTTTCAGAGTTGATAGAATGTGTAGACCCCGAATCAAACAACACACTGGCATAATCTGAAAAAACAAACAAAGTACCTGATAAAACATCATTTGATGGCCCAACATCTGATGAAGTAGTTGCAAAGGATTTCACCACCCCTTTCTGCTTTAATTCTAACTGCTTCCCATCACTCAAGCTCTTTGTGAGACACTCGTTTTCATAGTGACCCATCTCATTGCACTTATAACATTTCACTAACTGTAAATCAAATTTGTTCTTACCTTCACATTGATCCTTTTCAGTGCATTCACGAACATTATGTCCCATCTTACCACATCAGTAGCACTTTACAGAATTCAGAAGACATTCCCCAGCATGCCTTTTGCCACATTTATCACAAACTGGAAACTTAGTTCTCTTACCATCAGACTTTTTTGAAGAATTCTTACCTTTCTCCTGCCACCTCGGTCTCTTCTTCTTCTGGTTGTTATAGAACACTTGGTAATCGGAAAACTCCATTTCCACCTTCTTAGAACATCGAACAATCTTTTCTTAACTTTTAAGCTCACGATAAGCTAATTCCCTTTGATATTTTGGCTTTAATCCTGAGTAAAAACGATTGATTTTACTATCAAGGTCTCGGATAAAATTTGGAGCATACCTTGCCAATCGAGTGAATCTTTCTTCATAGGTAGCCACTGAGTCCTCCTCTTGCCTCAATTCCAAGAATTGTTTCTCCATCCTAAGTCGAACAGCCTTAGGAAAATACTTCTCAATAAACATACCTTTGAATTCATCCCAGTCGAGAGAATCAATCTCATCGGTGTCCCTGATATTTTTAACCATAGACCACCACTGATCTCCTTCACCCTCCAAACGGTATATAGAAAGACTAACCTATTGATTATATGAACACCCCATGACATCAAAAATCTTCTCCAGTGCTTTAATCCACCATTTAGCTAGCACAGGTTAAGATGATCCTCTGAATGATGGTGGATGTTGCCTCATGAAATGTTCCACCACTGACATGTTCCTCTGCGGTTGATCTGGCTGATCTCGTGCATGGATACCACCACCATTTATAGCCTGAGTCAACTGCACTATTACTGCACCAAACTGTTCAGTTCCAATTCCGACCATCTCAGGATGCTGATTCAGAAGGTTATTTCCTTTTGTATGCCTTCCTAGCACTGCTTTTCTGTTTCCTCTGCGGAAAACCATTCTGAACAAACATGTCTTAGATGAAGCAACATGGTAATCTTCAAATGCTATATCATTTCAAAAAAAATATTTTTGGATAATCATTTAATAGAATTCTAATTCCTAAAGTTATCTAAACCGACCTCTGATACCAACTATAAGGCCCCAGCCTTAAACCTTACTTAATCTTGAGTTATTACAAGATTACACGTTGAGGATCTTTTCAGGTTTAGTGTTTTAGAGAATTAGATCATAAAACTAGCATTACATTCCACATATAAACAAAGTGGTTACATAAAGATAGTATTCTTCATTCCCATCAATGGAAACATATTTAAAATAAACATGGATTCTTTCTTGACACTTCCTTGACACTATCATCATATCATGTACCTTTCCCTTGACCTGTGAAAAACATTTCAAAAAAACATGGGATGAGCATAAAAAGCTCAGTATGGGTTATAAATACATGGAAAGGAAACATGGGTACACATATACATAAGAATGAGATCATACTTTACCCATAAAACATAATCACTTTATCATACCTCATCAAATCATGAATAAATCATAGAAATCATAAGACATAAAGGTAACTTGAGGCATTCATAACATTCTTACGTAGGGAGTAACCCTCTTGGTTACATTTGGAATACCCATCACAGTATATTCCCTAAAATATCTTCAGAGAAACCATAAAATTTCACTCCTTCGCGTTACCCAATGCATTAGAGAGCTATATTGGGCTCACCCGCCCTTAGTTTATCACGGAACCACCCGTATTCATACTAATACCCATGAACCATAACATAATCGTATCACACAAAACATGCATAAATAAACATAACATTTCCACATTTCAATCACAAGATATCAATACAACACAAAAAACATTGTGAAAACCATTTTCAATACCAAAATAAAAGAAAAGTAAAACATGGTATTTATTTTGCTTTTAAAAAGAAGGTATGGCTTGTAGAGGAAGCCGAAACTCAAATAACGGTCACGACGGCGGAGAAGTCGTTGTCGCCGCATACGTACGACAAAAAATATTCCCTTTTGTCGTTTAGTAAACGCTTCATATAAAAAAGATTCCTTTTTAATAAACATAAAAGTCAAAGGGGTTTATACACCGTATAAAAGAAAGTTGTGTATAAAATAAAATATGCCTCAATGGAAGGAGATTGAGACGAAGTCCTATACCTCGTATCCGACTTGACCCGACCGTTCTTTAATCTCATGAATAATAAACTTGAGTTAATATAAACTTTCTTATGAACCTTTTTCAAGTTCATTATTCCTTTTATACCATGTTATCAACATCATGTAATCATTTAAGTTAATAATGTTCATTTTGTCGGTATTTGGTTCTTAAATCAAAAATAGACTTCTTACACTTACATGTTGTTAATTTGGTCAAAGGTTCATTATATCCAGAATGATATTAATGATTTGGATAACATATATATAATATATATTCATCATATACATGTATTTATAATATTACCTCACATTTAGAGGTATGAAATGAAATGCACCGTTCATGGAGACGGTAAGCTGTACGTACGCATGAAGGCTACTTCCATTTCTATTTCGTATTTTCTGGAATGGAATCATAATGATATAAGAGTACATTATAATTTCAGTATAATAACATATATAATATCATTAACTTTATCCTTTATAGATCCCACATATGGTATTAATGAATCAAATCACTTTCAGTGGGTGGTAGTCCGCACTTCCTAAAATTAAGATATCGTGTTTACCCGTAATGGAAACCATAAAGATATGCCCAAAATGAAAAAAAACAGAAGCTTAAGGAAAACATAAACATACTATATATCATATATAAAAATAGTGACATCATAATGGCCACCTTTGAAGGTGTTAAATGAGTATTGAACAATCATCGTTTCGGGATGCAGAATTTCGCCATCCACGGAAACCGTATGTTATTTAACCATTTGATGTAGTTTTGTGAGATTTTAGCTCAAATAAATATTATAACAACATCCTAGTATATTGAAGATACTGGTTTTGTTACAAAAGAAGTAAATAAAAATAGTTTAGGGGGTTGGAGAAGAAAAATAAAACAAATGAACATGAGAGAATGAATTACCTTTAAAAGTGTAACTCCTTTTGATTTGAGCCTAAAGGCTTCCTTTGAAAGGATTCTGCCCAAAGGGAATCCTCTAGGATGAGGATATGGATGTGGAGAGAGTAAATGGGAAGGGGTTGGCTGAACCAAAGGCTTGAGGAGTGTGTGAAATGAGGTAGAGGTGGGGGCCTTTTATAAGAGGAGAGGAGGGGCACTTTTGGAAAGTAAAGATAAGTTACTTTATTTTAAAAAGAGTTTCGGATTAAAAAGGTCCCACATTGATATAATTCGAGGATAAGGTTATAAGGATTCAAAATCCACTCATCCAATTGGATTTGGCCATGTGTAGGTTTAAGATTTTTCATTATCTTTCCATTTTATTTAAATCGTTAAATAATGAGGTCATCGCTGCATCATCATGATGTCATAAATAATTTAATTTATATAAAGTCTAAAAATTATAAAAAAATTACTATGATGTAGGAAATCTTTTTATATTTCCAATTACTATTTATAATCATAAATATGATCTTTATAACCCCATGTAAAAATTGTTTTTGTAAAACATATTATGTTTGTGTCATTTTTACTTTTACATTAAATAAAAAGCTATTTATGTCATTTCCCAACCAAAGTGGATCCATGGGGTCCCCAAGTTGACCCATGGCTTTTCTTGGTCGGCCATGACAAAACCAATGAGGGTAAGACATGTTTCAAGCTCATCTTATTTTATTAAAGCATTATTTTTACCTTAAACAACACTAATTACCACTAATCGCGATTAAAAACTTAATAAGTTACTATTCACCAAAAAATTATTTTAATCTCATTGAACCGCATTTTACTTCTTAATGACAACCATGTATGTCGGATTTTTGAAATTCAAAACAAAATGATGGAAAAATTTCATTTAAACAGAAAATCAGTTTTTATAAGTATCACTTAGTGGTTTCACTATTCATCAAAAATTGAAGTTTTTCAGAAAATTACCAAACATTCACCCTAAGATATATTTGATATTCCGAATTCAAAAATGAAGTCTATTTTAAAAAATTAAATACATATAAGTCACATTAATTAATTTAATAATTATTTCCCACTGTCAGAGCAAAAAGCGTGTTTTTATGAAACAATAAGTATCAAAAGATTGACACCAGTTTAAGTCCAATTTCAAAGTGAAATTGATTCCAATGACCACCATTGGATAAAATGGTAAAAATATATTATAATTGAACTTTAAAACCAATTCGATAGATAATCTAATCATATAAATACATTAGATTAAAAAGCAGTTTTGATGTAAAATGCAGTATTTTTCACTATTAATTAAAAAATGAACATTGTCAGAAAAATACCAAAAATTCACACAAAGTAAATTTTGATGTCCCAATCATAACGAATAAGTTTATTTTCTCAAACATAGTTTATAAAATTGTCAAAAGATAGATTTAAAAAAGGTTTTTCCATCATAAGGCTGTAAAACAATCTTAAAAATATTAGTGTATTCCATGCTTAAGATTGGATTAATTTTCTTTTTAATCCACTAAAACACTATCTAATTCATTAATAGACATAGATAAAAATATATATTATTCATTACTTACTTGGGATGTTACATTTTGATTGGATAGTGATTAGGTATGTGTTTTTCTCCACATCCAACATCGTCTTTATCACGTCCCCCTCAAATCTCTTCTCCGACTTCTGATAAGTTATTTTTTCTGTCAAACCCAATTTTAGTTTTATTCTATAATTTATTTGGATATTTATTCATTGGTTTTTTATTGGATTTTCAAGCCTTCTTTTTAATGTTGAGACATTTTTTTCACCATCTTCTCATATTACACATATGTGTTTAAATAGTTTTATGTTACATTAATTTAATTGATGTTATTTAGCATTTCTATTTCCTTTATTTCTAGCCCGTAAATGATACTTGGGTTTAATTATATTGAAATATTAATGTTCATCAAAATTATTAAGGATTTTTAATTCATTTGAAAATGTTGTTTATGGTTTTGGTACATTATTATAACATTTCTTTGAGAATAAATTATATTTTTGGCTAGTAAGATAGATGTTATGGTTTCTATAAACATATTATGTGGTGATAATTTATTTATGATTATTTAAAATAATTTATTTGGAATACTTGATTCTTCTATTTCTACATATTTATTTCAAGGATACAAAATCAATTCGTTATATTTTATGATTATAGACATTCATATATATATATATATGTGTGTGTGTGTGTGTGTTTGTGTGTGTGTGTTTACACAATAACACAAAGATATATTAATTTATTTAATGATAAATGTTTATAAAAATATATAATTATTTTCATATGTTTATAAGGCTTGAAAAGTGTAGTTTTGGAACATAATCATGGTGTATGAAATTGGTTCATGAAAAAAGAGGGTACTAAAATGAGTTTATTTTCTTCGAAAAAAATATTGTACTTAATTCATTATTTTTTAAATGGCCTAAAAACAGTTTCATTTAATTTGAGATTTATGAAGCCTTTATTCATATGAGCAATGGATTCAATATGTATTATTTATTTTGGGATATTATTTTTTATAAAATGATTTTTTTTTGAAATTTATTACAGTTGGAACATGGTAAACTATATATAGTCCTTTCATTTATTTGGTACTTTCATGGCCTTATTCGTGAGGCTAGCTAGATTCCCTTCTAATGTATCCTTGAGAGTCTTGGGTTAAATAATTTTTCAGGTCACATATTAATCTATTGTTATGTGAGGTACTCCCACTACCATTCATACATATATTCCAGATCGCGTCCCACAACCCATGGATTATGCATGTGATATTTCATGTTACATGGTTCCAAATATTATTTTTATCTATATGTTTTATGATTATGGTTACTTATTTTCGTGACCATTTACAATTTAGTTATAATTTAACCTTTTTTATTTGTTTAATTGGATTATATTTATTTTTTTAAAGTCAAATTTTCCATATATTTCTATTTATAAAATAAATCTAACAAGGTATTTTCATGGAATTCTTTTGAGGAATGTGTTTGTTGATAAAAAATTAGAACTTACATCATTAAATTATTTTCAACTTCAATGTTTTCATAAAAATATATAAAGTTTTATTTCTTCAAAATTAATAAAATTATATTTTAAAATACTTATTTTAAAATAATTTATTTATTTATTTAAAAAATGAATATTTCGTATATTATTTTTAAATTTTTGGGTGTTGATATTTTACCCAACTCACAAGAGTAAAAGTTGTTAAGTCATGTTTACATACATATTCAAGTTTGATTATATGGATATGGTCATAGATCTGATAGAGTTTGACAATGGTCACAAGAGGGATATTTTCTAACATTGTTTTTAACTATTTTTATTGTTTCATAAGCATTAAGAACATATTCCACTCAAAAAAAATTTATTTCGGGATATTTCAATTATAAATGGATGTGTTGGTGAGTGGAGGGTGTTGATGCTTGTCAGGATGTATGGAGAGTGGCTATAATTATTTATCTTTCATATGTGGCCTCTAATAATTCCTTATAATGTATTTAAAATATTTATCTTTATTTTGGTTTTTATGTGGACGTCAAAAATATGACCATATTACGATGAATTTATGGTGGAATTATACTACTAATTTAAATATTTATAGGTGGTAAATATATTTAATTTTATTTTATTATGATTTATTATCACTTTTTGCAAGCCCATGGGGATTTAGAAATCCACTCTTGTTACTGGAGATCTGATCCAAGTTCCATTTTAGATTAATATCACTTTTAAAGGTTAATTGAATCATCCCTCACACACACACACACACAGATATATATATATATATATATATCTGTGGATGGTTCTAAATCAACAAATTCTTTGGTGGGATTCTCTACAACAATAACTACATACCAGTATATCTCTTTGGATGTGGGATAATAAGGAAGATATCATTAGGGGATAGAATTTGGTAGTGCGAAAGTATCAGATACTAATAATAATTTCAATGTTGTGTTCTACTGAACATAATCTATAGGGATTCTAATATATCCTCTCTTGTATTTACATTTATTCAGTAATATGTTTGAGTTAATATAAATTGTTATAATGATTCTAAGCTATGGTTCAAATTTCTTATCTATAATGTCTAATCATTTAAATTTATCTAATTATAAACAATGTGTAATGAAACATAATATTTAATTATTAACATTAATAAACACTTATAAATCATACATTTCTATAAGATATATAAAATATGATTATTTTAATAACACTACCCTATTACAGTCCCATGTTATAGGATATGAATATCAAAGGAAGCTTCAATATGTCATCATCATATTATATATATTGATATGTCGAATTAAATGTTATATTCCATTATTACATCGATGTTTTACATTATGATATCACATTATTATCCCATATGTTACAATATATATGGAACCAAATAAGTATAATCTTTTTCAAGTATATCTTTAATAATGAAAATTGTTTTCCCCCCACAAGTGTATCTTACATAACATAGAATCAATAATATTATTACAAAATATTTATTTATTTTGGAAATGTATAATATAAACATATTTATACTAAAAATATGTGTTTCATGGAACAAAAATTGGGGTTTTGAATCCTTAACATAAATTATTTCAAAACAACCATTAATTGATAATCAATCTTATTTTGAATATTCTATTTTTATCATTTATAAAATTAGTATATAACGTGGTAATTGTTTATAAAATAAATGAAAATACATATATTTATTAATATAATAATATTATCAAACGTTTTAAATATAATAATAATATATATATAATAATATTTATTCATTATATTCATATCTTTTGATTATTAACTATCTTAATACCATTTTTATTTTGGGATGCATATCTTGAATTTTTTTTAAATCACTTAATCTAAAATAATATTCTTTTACCCATCCATAATTATATTTCAATGTGTCTACAAGTAAAAATTTTTCACCATAGAAAATAATCTGTAATATTTAATTATTTTCATTTTATAAATTCTATAATAATTGATATTTTCTCTAATGAGTAAATTTTCCTTTATATACAAGTGTATATATGGACGAAAACAAATACACAGGTAACTAAAATATATAATACTCTATTAATGGAGGGTTATAATGTATTTTATCATAAGATTGATTTTTTATGATGTTTAACAATAACATGTTTCATGAAAATTAGTTTTTTATAATTTTTTCTAACTGGCAGTCTTGATGTATGGTTGGAAATTAAAATTATTATTATATTGAACTTTCTATCAACATTATTTGGATTTCTTATTTTGAATATATATCTTTGTCATAAAAATTTAAAATAAATAATATTTTTTAAAACATTAATTTAGAAAAAATTACGAAATTTATACAAGTATAAATAGGGTTTGATCAAATTGAAACGAATGTGTTTAAAAAAAATTAAAATTTCACTTTGGTTCTCAAAATAATTTCTTTTATTCATAATACTAATAGAAATAATATCTCAATTGATAGCCAACTTAAAAATACAAAATTTAATATTGATAAAAAATAGTGTTCAATATGTATTAAACATTTATAATATATCGTTGATTTTAAAAATGTTGTGTTTATGACATTTGTAAACTAATTAAATTATAAAAAATTTAAAAAATATATTATATTTTAACTTTAATTTACATTATTTGAAAAATAATTCCATTCAGGATATATTGACCTTGTTTCCATCATAAAACACTTCATTTATTTCAAATCAAACTATATATAAAAGATGATCTTGAATATCCATTAGGTTATTAATATAATAATCATAGAGTATTGATGATTTATGTTTAATATTATTTACTAATGGTGAATTCATAATATATGGGACCAATAATTAATTATTATGAGACATTAGTATGTCATGATATATAGAAATTATTAAATTTTCCTGATGATAACCACTACTACATAAGATTACCATAATACCCACAAACTCATCATAACAAAATATACTTACAATTCAATGGATGTGACATAAATATACAATTAAATTCCATTTTTTAGTTCATATGGGAGTCAGATAGCGTGACTGAGTAAAATTATGGAGGGGATATAAATTTCATAGTGTAAATATCATTAATAGCAAGGATAATGTTGTGACAATGATAATTGGGTCATTATTGATATACTTAGTAATTATAGTTATAAGATTTTTTTTATTTTTAAATAAACATAAAGTTTAATCCATGGGGATATGTTTTTTGTTTTTGATCTTAGGTTACATGTTTTTATTGTGAATCAATTTCATTTGAATTATAAATTGTATTATGATTATACTTGTTGTTTGATAAGGAATCTTACAGAGTTCATTATTAATCTTAAATTAATGTAATTATTCAATGTATTATATATTTATTCAAGATTGTAATGTACGTGAGATCCCAATATAATTGAATATTTAGGTTCATCTAGATTTAATGCATTGAATTTGATGGCCATTTTTATCTAAGGAGTTGACAGTTTTTTGGTTGACTTCATGATTAGTATAATGATTTATGAACATTCATGATTTGATGTATGGAGGAAATAATTTCACAATAACCCCTCATGGATTTATTATATTAAGATTGTTTTGGTCATTTTTATATGGGAGAGATATAATCTTATTTATCGATTGTTTCATGATTTCCCCCAGAAAATCCAACCACATCATGATGATGTGTTTTCAACTTTAAATTATACAATTTACTTATCCTTTAATAATCATCTTTTATTCCCACATCCTTCAATACAAAGAAGATCTATGTGGTTTTAATGGATCTATTTAATTATCCCTTATTTTCTTTTAACCATTTTCTATTAATGGATTTGATCTCAAGATTTAATGTATGTATATCTATTCTTTTAAAATATCCATTACCATTTTTACACATAATGACGGTTTTGAAAATACCATTCACATTGATTTGGGAGATATTAGATAGATGTTTTTAATTATGGATAAATGTGATTAGGGATTTTGATATATCACTTCTTGCTTGATAATATTTTATATCTATTTTTTATTATTAAAATGGTTAATTTTTTAATCCATCACTCGAAGTAAGAGGCTAGAAAATTAAACATTAATATTTTATTTGAAAATAAATAATTGACATTCCATTGATTTCATTTTTTGTATAATATATATTATCCCAAGAAAGATAATGATCCCAACCATGGAATTAGAGTGGTAAATATATTTTTATAATGTTTTTTTCAAGAATCTATTACATTTATTTGTTTTCCTTTTTTACGCAATTATGATTCATTTTGTTAAGCTTTATTTTCCAATATATTTTTTCTAATAAACCATTAAAAAATTGGTAATCACATAATTTTGGTAACAATTTATGGTCATAGAAATTTGGGAAATTAGTGTTTTTCATTTTTCTAAATTATTTAAAAAAATATGAATGGTTGTTTAAATGGGGATAATAAATATATATAGTATTATATTTATAGTTTCCTTCCATTTTTAATTATTTTTACTCTCTCTAGTATTGGTATGTTCATATGTATTCATTTTATAGTAGTTTTCAATGGTTGAGGTTGAAATATAATAGGTTGATGTGGTTTTTGTGGTTGTACTATTTTTAGTACATTAATTCTATGATGATGTGGTAGTATATGAAATAATGGGAGAGAATGATGTGAATGTTTTCATGGATTCATGTAAATATGGTTTAATGATCAAATTAATTGAAATATATAATAAATAATTATATATATAATGTTTTGATATGTTTTTGATCTATTATAAACTATTTTTAAAGAAGTAGGAAAATGAAAATTGATAAAGTGGCCAAGATGCATTGTGATAGGTGTGTTACATGGAATAATATTTGCGGTAAATGAAAGTGATTTTAATAAATTAAATATTACATGTATTAGTGAATATTAAAATTGATATTGATAGTATACATTGATATTTTTTTATTTTCATGTGCCTTTTTTGGGGGTGGGTTTGTTTGATCATATTTTTGAAATGTTGGTAGTGGTTTTCATTATATGGTGATTATGTTTTCTTGAAATTAAAAATATAAAAAAAATTATTCAAATTTTTTTAGTCTACCAATTGGATGGCTTTGTATGGTAATTTTTATAAATAGTATTTTTCATGTCATATCTTATACTCAACTACTTATTTTCTATAGAACTACTAATGTCCATATATTTTTGGATGTAAATTATTTCCAAAACATCTAGTATATTATAAGAATGGATGGTTGACTACTCCTTTATTAAAATTTTCTATTATTGTCATAGTATATGTTGTGATGTAATATGTTTTTTTATTAATTGTTTATAATTTATTTCATATGGTGTGAATATGATGTGTTTTTTTGTGTGATTCATAGTGATGAACAATCATAATTGTATGTTGGTATTTTTTTATGTCCTTGATGTACATGTTTTCATACTATGACGATCATTTAATGTATGTTTCTAAAATGATGTTATGGTATACATATGTCTTTAATTGTATTGCTCTAAGCATATAGAATGTGGTAATAATAAATTATAAGTGTTTATGAAATAGTATGTGGTTATTATTTTTTCAAATTTATAATAGATGGGTTCCTCAAGATTTATTTTTTAGGGACATGGGAGAAAATATATTTGTGTTGTAGTGGTTGTGTGTTGTCGTTTTGATATATTCTAAATAAATTATGTTTATATAAATTGATTTGATATTTTTAAGGGATTAAATTTTAATTTGATTGATAGTGGACTCGGTCACACAAATGAGTAGTTTCAGTCATTTATTCACTAGGGATTAAAATACTTATACAATAGTTTGAATAAAAGATTTTTGGGTTTATATTTCTAATTATAATTCTACTAACATCCTTTAATTTATATATATATTTTTATATTTCTGTATCATAGTGTTAGATATTATGATGCTTCATACAATATATTTATTTCAAGATTACTGGTGGGGTATTGGAATTAAGTTATTCTTTTAATATTTCCCTTTTATAAAAATGTTTTTTATATGAAATTACACGAATAATAGATTAGGTTTTATATTATATTTAATGGATTTGAATAGTGATTTTATCTTCAGTCTCTAATGATATGATGGTAATGGCTCCCATTTTTTGTAATTTAATATAATTGAGGATAGAAACCTAAACATAATATGTTCTATGTTGCCATTGAGAGTATTACATTGATTTACTACTTAACATGGAGGGGCTATTATAGTTATATTTCTAGAAAAATTCGTATCATGGATTTGGATGTTAGTTATCATTGAGCTTATAGTTCAGAACCATTGATGAATACAATAATTTTGGTTGAGAAATAATGATATTTAATTATATTTTTGGTGTCTGTAAATTATCCCATCTAGAAAACATGTGTTTATGGACCCCTATAATTCATCATAATGTACATCATTATATTGAACATAATAATAATAATAATAATAATAATATATTTTGGTACAGATATCAGGTTTTTATTTTAGTCTGTTTCATTTAGGTTCTTTCTCGGTAATGTAAGGTACTTCCTTATTCATTGATATGGATATGACTTTTGGGTATTGCCCAGGTTTTGTTCATATGGGTTAGGTTTATTTTATTCCTTTTTACAAAAAATGATGCATGATTATGAAAAATAATATAAATATTCGAAGTGACAATATCATATTTCTACATTAATGCTTAGAAACATTGGAGGCGATCTCCTTGGTTTCAAAGGAAAAAGATATTTTTTGTATAATATTTTGATAGATTTTAGTCTGATACATGTTCTAAAATAGAAAAATCATAAATTGGATCATTTATTATGTAAGATACATTTCTCATCAGTGGTAGATTCAATTTCACATTGATCCTGACAAATTTAGGTTTTTATTAAATGAATTTTTAATATATTAATGCATGGTTTCACTATTAAACATTGAATGTGTCTATGAAGATAGAGTCATAGTATCATTGGTCAGAGAAAATGGTCATTAATGAAATTTTAGTCTATGTTAGAACATTATTAGGAGGAATTAAATCAAATTAATAAGCACTGTGTTAAACAATATATAATGTTGAAAAAATCTTTTAGAACTAGAAAAGGCACAGGTGTCCAAGAAGATAAAGGTACAATCCCAAATATCTTGATTGGGATGTCATCATACAATCAATAAGAATATGTCCATAGATATAGTATAAGGTTATCTAATAAATTCGGGTTATTAAAAATGGCCATTTTTCTATAGGCATCATCTTCTCACAACTTTGGATAATAAAATTCTCAATACAATGCCATCTTTTCTATTATTATATTATTTTATTATATTGTATTTTTCCATTGAATGGTAAAATTCAAAACCAACATTTTTTCATTATTGTCTAGGTGTTCAGTTTCCAAATTATTATCATCAGTAGTTTAATATGTGGTATTATTATTAAAAGATGTTTGGTTAGTGGGACTTTTGATTACTAAGGATATAAAGAGATAGAAGAGGAAATTATTGTGTTATTAGCTTTGATTGAGGATATAGGGAATATGACCACTCAGTAGGTTATTGTCATTAGGGTCCATGAGGGAGTGGATCACATCATAAAAAGTTTTTTGATTTGGATTTTCTATCACTATGTGGAATATAGATTTTTTGATGTTACATTTATTTACCATATATCATTGTTAATGAATTACCTGATTTATGGAAAAACACTCCATTAATTCACATAATGTGGTCCAATCAATATTATTAAATGTAATGTAGATTTCTATAATGTCATTGCTACCCATATAAGTATTAGATCTGTTTAATTTTATTGTGATGTGTGAGGTTATGAGTCGATTATGAGATAACACTAGTAAGTGGGAAAATTATTCTTATATGTGATATTTCTATATTTTCTCCTTAATAGAATGATTTTTTTTATTATATATTTACTATTATTGTTTTCTTCATGTGGAAGGTTGTTTTATATGATATAGATTGCAAGGATAAATTTTTCTATAGATATTGAGAGAATATAATAGAAAAAAACCAATATATACCCTCCATTTTATTTGTTTTAATAAAAACATGTCATTGTTTTTAATGCTTCAAGAAGATGTATTAATTGGACTCATGAAGGTGTTTCTGGATGTTTTCCATAACATGGTTTCAACAACAACCCCCCATCCTTCTAATATAATTATTGAGATTGATCTACATAATAGTGTATAACTAATTTTGATGTCTGTATATATATTTGAACCTTTTGAGTTGTAAGGGTTGCATTAAATATCATTGATTTGTTGTAATAGGGTTTCATATAAACCCATTTTTCACTATAAGGTATACATGTGTAGTTCAACGTCAATCCAAATTGAAATATTGGATTTTTTATAGAATACAAGTAGAAGGACCATATAATTGTGATGATATAATATGAAACCCAAGACTGTAATATTAATATAATGAATCATTTTAAATTAATATTAAATAAATTAAATTAATATCCATGAAATCCCAATCATGGTTTTGTTTCATTTGATACAAGTCACATAATCATATAATATAGGTACATAATTAATTATGTCATATAAATTCCCTCTCATGGTACACCCTTCATGGAATACCCAAATTAATTTCGTTAAAAACTAGGGATAAGAAACATAAGAAAGGGTGAGCTCATACTCTTAGTAAGGCTAAATAATTGAGATATCAATCTATTATAATATAATATAATAGGTTATGCATATAGGTATGCAATCATGATGATCCCATAAATTTTTATTTCCCAATGTATCATGAATCAAAAATACATGTCACAACAAAAAATGTAACCAATTTTATGAAATAAATCATAAGAGTGAGAAATAATCCATAATAAATTTTGAACATCAGATCAGGTCATTTTCACAAAATCATGTCATAAATGTTTGGTATGGTCAAATACATAGAAACTTTTTCATATATTATGGTTAAGTACTAATACAATACAATCGTATTGGATTAAGATTTAATACATGTTCCTTATATCAAAATGGATCGTGATTCAACACCTATAGCCCCAAGAAGATCGGGATTCACAACATGTATACTATAATAGATCAATCTCATAAAACCATTTCACTAATTATCTCATGAGATATAAATCATCACAAAATGAAATGGAGGGACATATTATTCGGGTCCCACCAATCAAATACTGAAAACCATAAAATTCTTGTCCCCAAGATCACATATCATTCATCATAACTGCATAACAAAACCCATGTAAATGACATGTGTATCATAATCATTTCATGATTTCAACACAACATAACATACAGAAAAAATGGGTTTCATGAAAATCACCCCATAAAAATAATAAAAAATATCTTTAAATAATAATAATGGTATAATTATATAGTATTTATATTATAGAATAATTTACCAAATATGATGTTATAACAGATGAAAATTACAAGAAAATTGAAAATTAATATTTCTTTAGAAAAGTAAATTTTAAAATTTAAATTAGTTATTTAAAATGATAATATTTAATGATTATTTAAGAAATAATTTTATTTTACATAACCATAGAAAATTCAAATGGAAATGTCATAAACATGAGTGATCATGATGATAGAAAATTATATTCATTCCATGTTTGTTCAAATAAATATTAAATTCACATTTATTTAGTAAAAATTCAGAAGTAATATGTTAAACAAATAACAACAAGATTGTATTGAAAAAAATTTATTGAATGTAAAAAATTGATAAAAATAAATTTTAAGAATCATTCAAATATAGTAAAATAAAATTATTTCAATAATTTTGTAATATATATATAGAGACAAAAATAGTATTCCATATTATTGAGCGGAAATTAGTTTCGCTTAACATAAGAAGGTTTTTGGTTCCATTATGAGTTCCAATGACCACAAAAAATGGTACTCATACATAAAAATTTTATAAATAACCAAAGGATATGAAAAATTAAAAGTATTTACCATAAAAGTATCTAATAATCACTTTAGTTGAAATTCAAAAATAAATAATCCATTTCAAAATGGAATTGAAACATAAATCTCATACCTAAACTCTCATCTTTCTTTGTTCGTGTCTAAATTTACAATAAAATAATTATAAATTTAATATAAATATATTATAAATTTTCAATACATTTATCATTATATATATGATCTATGTATAAAATTTTATCACCTATGTATTAAAAATTATTTATTAAAATGTGCATTCTATGTGTACTGTTTCATATTTATTGAATATTTTCGTTTTATTATACTAGTCCTTAAAAATTAGATATTTTTTAATGATATAAATATATTAAATCATTTAATTAATTCTATAATTAGTCAATATATATAGTTTTATAACATTTCATATAAAATTAGTCATGAAAAATTTATTACATCACTTTGTATACACGACAGCCCACGCATAGGCACAACTGATGTTCCAATTTCTCGATGAATTACATAAAGGAAATTTAAAAAAAAAATCTCTTCGAAAGAATCATAATAAAATAGTATATATAATATTTATTTAATAGTTGAATAATTGAAACCAACAATTTGAAGTACACGTGAAAAATGATGCCCATCACTTCATGGTGGTCATAGTCCACACATACACATGATTGATATTTTCTTTTCACATATGATGCAAAATTGGATGATAATGGTTATTATACAATCACAATAAAAATTCAGTATATTTTTGTTATTTTTGTCTTTTTATAGAATATATTTAATAAATATTATAGTTGTTCGATGATGGAATTAAATTTAAAGTAGTCAGATTAGAGATATACCTATTTTTTTAGAAAATACTTTTTAGAGACACCATATGAATATAAAGGACTTCCAATAGGAAAGAAAAAATACTATATTGTGTGGAAGGAATCAAGTATTGTATTATATTTTTGAATGGGGGATATATATGGGTCAAAATGTTTATGGATTATAGTATAATATGTTCATTATTATATGTTATGAGAGGGGAACTCGGTGAATTGTATAACTATTATATTTAACGAAAATTCTTTTCATGGAAAAGTGGTACCAAATTGATAGAATCTGAATGTCATGACCCTGCCCACCGAGGGACACTTAGATTGTGGTATGTTGATTGTGAATACACCCATACATCTTCCAATAGGCTAGTGGCTGGAAACTGTTGTTTATTAGGTATAAAATGAAATGGGGGACCTTAGACTAATGTGCCTTTTTACATGCACTAGACCATCTCCATTGAAAATTTTATATGAATAAAATTTTATTTATAATTTTGAATATAACCTTCCATGTAAAAAACTCTAGTGAATATATAAATTAGAGTAAAATAGTATAATACAAATGATAAAGTCAAAAATACATATTCAATCATAAATAATAGGGGTAATCCAATGTAACACAAACTATAATGTGAAGAGCGAGGTAGATCCTAGCTTAAGATACTATATTATAACAACCAAACACATTCATCACCACCTTTTACTTCTAATATCTAGTAATAAAAGGTTCGTCATATTCAATGTTTGTATTTCTATCATCAATATAATACACGATGTGTATTACGGTATACCTTTCAGGTGTGATTATAAACACACCAAATAAGAAACCAAAAAAACTATTATACACAATGCATCAAGATATAATAGAAATTCACCACCATGAGGGAATTTCATTTATAATATTAGACACTAAATTAAATCATGACATCCAAAATACTAATATACTTAGTTGAAATCCCAAAAGGTAGGGAAATGGGATCTCTATCACACTAGAATCACTAAGAATGATGATTCCTCTTCAATATTTAGGGGCTATTACCTAGTTACCATAACCACATAAAACATTTGATGAATATATATTCTAGGGCCCACACATCACCACTATGCTCTATAGACAAAGAAGCCCCACCTCCAGTGTGGGAACCACTACCCACTAGACCACAATTATGAAGGAGTTCCAAAAAATTGATAGGGTGCCCCATCTAAGCTATAGTATAGGGGAGTAATAAATATACATATGTAATGAGTTTTGGGGACTTGTTCCTTGATGCGATAGGGGATTATAGACTTCAATAACCATCTAATGATCATACACGATCACTTGAACATATATAATGAGAATGGGGTGACCCAAACCCTAGTGGAATAAGGAATGTTCCGACCCCACTGACTCTATATAGTTCAAACATTATAATTTCAATCATCCAAGAATAACATAAGGAAGATATTAAATAATATCCCCTAGATTTGAAAATCGTATTAAACAATAAAGGATACCTTCATATTATACATGGATAAATACTCGTGTTAGGCTAATAAAAATCCAAAATCCTTATTTCATTGAAGGCAGTACGCATGGGTGTAATTCCTTGATGATGATACAAAGAATATACCCAATGAAAAATTCAATGTTTTGGGCATAGTAGAATCACAGTTGGGCTGAAACCCTAGATTAATTTTAACCTTGATCAATCATTATCCCAGTAATAATATGAAGCTGAAAAATAGTCTCCACAGAATAGAATCAGATATATAGATAAATATGGTAGAGGAATATAACTATTAGAGATGATATTGCACATAATGTTTATAATTAATTTAATTTATTTCATAAAGAAAAGAATACATCGATATTTGATATTTTATTCATTGATGATGTTGATCGTTCAGAATGACCCTTCTCGATTGTCTCAATGTGCTTGTGAGAATCCAAAACAGATTCCCTATAGCGGTGACCCACACGTTCTTTGATGCCCTCTGATCAACAACACTTATTCTTCATGTGATAGTGTGGCGATGATATTGTCTGGCACTGGTCGTTCATGATCCCTTGTTCTTATTTTTTGATGAATGTCTCTTCTTCCTGATAGGGGGAAGAACATGGTTCAAGATAGAAATTGTTTGTCACAACAATTCTCAATTCAAAAATCTGGAAATGTGGTTTTTTTAAATGGAACAATAGATGTACATTTCTATTTATATACAAGGAACCTCGGTAAAAATATTTAATTACAGAAAAACATTTAAATTTTTCATGAACATAGATAAAACACATGATCATAATAATAATAACAAGTCATTATTATTAGTGTTTCAACATCTACAAAACTAAATTATAAATAAAATTCCACATCAAAATGTAATAGTAGCATCATTATTATTTTAACCTGTGCCAACTAGTAAAATAATTATTTTTTATCTTTAAATTAATTATATTACTACTAGAACGGCTATGATACACTCGAACTCTACCTCCATTTATAGAAAACCCTATTATATAAATATATTATTTATACTCTTATATAAATATTTTATTTAAAAACTAGTTGGTAAGTATTTATTAAATGTTCAATAAAATAAATAATTTAATTTAATTTAATTTATGCAGTCATTTTTAATTGATTAAAATTATCCCATAGTCTTGAGATTAATATTTATTTCATTAATTCAATTCCAATACTATTTAACAGAGACCAAAAAAACATTTACTGTGAGGAAATCTATTATTCTTTCTCGTTGGAATTAGGTGGGTTTGCCAAAAGTACAAGAGTAATGTCTAGCACCAGGTCCAGGTTCACATGAGAAGGAACATAAATTCAAAAAAATTATATCCTCATATGAACACTCACTGTATAATGTAATCCATCAGTATAAATATTTCATCAAACAAGTTTCATGATAGTGTCGTAAAACTTTGTGTGTGATACATCGTTCTTTTGTTACATGATATAAACTTGTGTTTACATCATGGACATAGAATCTTGCAGGACGATATTATTTTAATCATAGGGATAATATATAAATTTCTATAAATGTATGGTACAAATCCTTCCTCAACTTATTCATTAATAACTTGCCACTCGTGACACACTCAATGCACCTTAATTCCCACCAACTGACTTCATGATTATTTTCCTCAGTAAAAAAAATGCTAAATTCGTGACACATATTAATGATAATAATATAGTCTAAGGTTCATTACACATTCTCATAGATAGAAATATCCAATGACACTGAAACATGTTGAATTACTACAAGCGGTTCGGTTCTCATAATCTCTTGTGATGGAGATTACCATATGTGAATGTCTAGAGAGCAAGTCTCATCTACTTACGATTACTAACACATGATGGTGTGCATTATATGTGTCCCACAATATTATTATGTCCAAAAATAGAACTATATTTAATAATATTATTATAGCATTTCAAGGTTCTCCTCGGTGTAGGGAACTACCATGACCTTATCAATGCAACAAATACTCTAGGATATTATTACATCATAGTCGTGAAGAACAATGAAAATTTTATAATAAGATGTTTAATATTTATCAAATAACCATATAATTAAAGTTTAACTATTTTGTACTTGGTAAAAAACACTTATAAACTCCCACATGGACTAGACCCAACTGCCTATGAAATTCAGTTCACTAGGCCTTTAATGGTGATCATGTTTCAAGTGAGTCAAATATTTAGTCATGTGGCACATCACGTCGTCTTCTGTGAAAATATTTCTCATTGTATCATCAACACTCTTAGAAAAATCAGTCATTTCATGATACTTCCATTGAATTTTCTTCACTGATGTGACCTTAACTATTTTGTGAGAGCCACCGCTACAGTATTATCAATGTATAGTGATTTATAATCCTTACGTCTAGGTATCAGATCTAGCTCTTGGGCAATTATTTACATCCAAACTACATCTTTAACTACTTCATAAGATATGATATACTTTTAAAATACTTTTGAATAAACAACCACACTCTTCTATCATCTCTTCTATCTCAATGAACCTCCATTAAAATTAAAATGTCTATCCCGTTTGCAACTGCATGTCAATTTGATAAGTCTAGAAATTAGAATCTTCATATCCTCTAATGACTAGATGCTCATATCTTCTATAAATAAATTTCCTTAGTACTCCTTAAAGACTTTAGGATATTCTTGACTGTCATCCAATGGATGAAACCTAGGATAGATTGATATCTACATACAACACTAAATGCATTGGAGACATCCAGCCTAGTATGTGGAATGTAATACATGACTGACCCAATCACTGACGTGTATAGAATCCATGCCATTATCTTTCCTTCCTCAGGTAACTGAGGAAACATTTTCATGGAATGATTAATTCTATGTGACTCAGGGAAAAATCCAATCATGGATTGTTCTATACTGAGTCTATTCAGTATCTTATCAATATATGTACTTTGACATAGACTGAACAATATCTTGGATCTATCACGGTGCATCGCAATCCAAAGAATATATGTTGCCTCATCCTAGTACATTGGGGAGAAGCATTGATTCATCCATTCCTTAACAAACTGTAAGACTGGTACGTCATTTCCAATAAAATAAAGATACAGAGTTTATTTTCATAACTATTGATGATTTGTATTAAATTATACATAACAATATATTCAATTCAAAAAATATGCACCACAACATCATAAATGCATAATATATTTTCTAAATGTCCGAAAGTTATGTGTAATATTACATACAAAACATATTTTTCTACATTTATTGTTTTTAATTATATTGTGTTATATTTTCTATATATACCTTAACAAGGAGTACACCTTGAGAGGGGAGGTCAATTAAGGTATTTATGATTATATCATAAATTAGATTATCATGATTTTTTTTCTCTCGTTTTGAAGAACACTTCATTCTCTATAATAAATTATCTATATGAACGTTGAATGAAATTAATAGAAAAATAGATTTTATTCAGTTCACCCTAACCGGACTAGAGTAAGGAGAATAAAAAGGCAACATGCCGATGCATTGAAAAAAGAATATAGTTCTACAAATATTAGGTTTAAAATATAATTTTGTCGCACTAACCCTTCACACTAACAATTCATATAAATGAGAAAGGATAAATACCTCTCATGATATATAGGTACTCACTTATCCTAGGGCACTCGTATTTTCAGTGAAATATGAATGTGATAATATGCATGGAATGATGTGTCTCTTTAGAACAACCTAATAGTGTTCAGATGACATAATTATCCTAGAATACACTCTTTATTGGTAACTATAATTCATCTATAAATAATAGAAATCCACAATGATATAATTTTTACAATGTCGTTGCAAGTCCTCTACCCAAAATATGACATTGTTTATTTATTAAAGAACCCCAATTTTTTGTTGACAACTATCCTACAATTTTCTAATCAATGATTTAAGATCAATCTTTTATTCCTATCTATTCATTAGATCATGTAAATTTTTATCCAACGTTTCTGTAGTGTTTAAGGAAAAAATCCCATTAACGTTTAGAAATTACATGGATGAATACTCAAGAAATATTTCATGTTTTGACTATAACTATATGTCTAGATCATGGTTAACCATTCAATATTGTAGATTTTTTCTGGAACTCCTTTATTATTGAGTAGTAGACATGCTCAACCAATTTATATTATTTTCCTGCATCATTTCACTACAACATCCTATATTTGGCCATATCGAGAAAAAAGATTTCTATCAATGTCATAAATATCTACACATGATATCCTCATGATCTACATTGATGACCTGATAATATGTGGCATGAAATTATTTGGATATATGATTTAATAATATATGATTTTGAACAAAAAATTTATTTTCATTATATCATACATTCCATATATAGAGAAAGATATTTTTGTGGAGTGTAAAAATTTTATTCAACAGACTATGGAATATCATCATGTCTATTTCATATGAAACCAAAATTTTTTACTTAACCCAAATTAAATTGAGAATTTATATGGATGAAATGTACATCATGGTCAAAGGTTTTACAATATAGTCATTTTAATATAAATTCAACATCATACATGCCTCTTAATTTCAATATTATATCAAACACTACACTTAATCAAAACACTATAATGATCTAATGGTATTGAAATATACCACGACCACAACACCATAGTGCCACATATAATAGTATTTCATCTTCACACATGGTATAACTGAACTATGATGGTTTTGACTTACACTACCTCACTATTTCTTGGATTTCTATGAGCTCAGTCTACTTCCCATGGGTAGCTGGAGGCTGGGTTATCCCAATCCAATGTGGTGGACATATTTTGTATCAACATCGCCTTTATTTTTATTCAACATATTTTTTTTGAAACATGTAATTATGAATCTTGAAAAATTTATAACATTTACTGATGTTTATATTATATCATTTACATCATATATTAGAAACCCCATTATCATCAACTCTTTATTTTTCATCAATTAGAAATATAAAACAATAAATATCATGAAAAATATCATATGGTGTTGAAATAGTGAATGATTTATTGTCTTTGGGGACCATTTGTAAAGGGGACTTATTTTAAAAACTACAATTTTTTCTCTATAATCAATGTATTTTAGAGTAACTTCTATACTTTCCCATAAGTTACAATTCTCATCACGTCATGTGGAAGAGAAAATTAAGAAATGGGTGACCTTGAACACAAAATAAGACACAAAATATCTACATGTAACCATTGGTTAGACCATAATAATTTTAGAAAACAAATTCTGGATAAAAAAATAATAAAAAAGGACATGGGATAATAAGAGTTTTCTATAAATCATGATGTAAGAATAAGTGATCTAAAAATAAAAACTTTTACAATTTCATAAGACTATGAGATATGAATGGAAACAAAACATAAGAAAATTTATATCATATGATCATTTAATAAAAAATACATAGAGACAACATGAAATGTTACATTATAAGAATAATTCATTGTTGAATACATGAAATATCATAGTAGAAAGAGTCCTATAGTGGATTGGGTTCACTCCCCATTCCCATTACCATAGTGGACAATATGACTACATTCATTTTAATATAATTTAATTCCTGATTTATTATATAAAGATATAGAAAATAAATCATCAGTAATATTTTGATACGTATTGAAATTTGGATTTTGTCTCCTCCTTGTATGGATATGATCCCCATGACATGGGATACTCTGGTGATCATTTCACTTGGAGTAAGAAAAAATAATAATTTATAGTTTATATTTCCACAGGGATTGTTGTCTTTCTAACCACATAGCCATCTCATGTTTCCCATATTCAAAATTTACCCATCTGGTGTGAATCATTTTTAACTATTCTTCTCATATTCAATAATATAGATCCAAAAAATAATAAATGTAACATTTAATTTTCTCTCAATAATTTAATGACTCTTATTGTTTTCTACAAATAGTGGGGGGTCTTGATCGAATCCTATGATAGGAATCACATGGATCTAATTTCCCAACCAATAATAAAATCTCGAAGGAGATATCAAATCATGGATTATCAATCATCCCCTTTGTATATAATACTT
The DNA here is from genome assembly GCA_963277665.1 of Viscum album. Lineage (NCBI taxonomy): Eukaryota > Viridiplantae > Streptophyta > Magnoliopsida > Santalales > Viscaceae > Viscum > Viscum album. The sequence goes on from OY728166.1 coordinate 1,138,916,572, forward strand.
GGAATTCATTTTCAAGATATTTAATGAATATTATTTATCGTGAGATATAATGTGATTTTTTTTGATATTTCAATTTGTGAAATAATAAATTTGTTGAGATAAAATTTAATCAAGAATTCAAAGCTTCAAATAATTCCAAAATAAAATGGCTATGGGATGGTGATTAGAAATGTCTTTAATCAGGAATTTGTTAAGGAGAAAATGAGAACTACTAGACACAACATTTTCAATGATGGTGAATATTTTAAAAATGACTTGAATAACGTTGCAGGTATGGTCATGCATCATTTTTATTCTCTTCTGGTGGGTCCAATCCATTTCATGTAAGGAGGGTACACAAGTGGAGATGTAGAAATCATCAATGTTATTATTCATTCAGTATCTGATGAGGATAATGGATTATTTTATTTTGAACATATTTAGGAAAAAGTTTTTGGGACTATGGGGATAGTCAAACAAGAATGTAATCCCGACCCGAGTGGTTTCTCTGGATATTTCTATAAATCCTCATCTGATCAGATCAGGTTCGATTTTCTGTAGGCTATGGGGGATTAATTTGATGGTGTAAAACATACCCATGTTGAAATTTCAACAACTATTGTTCTCTTTCACAAAAATAAGGTCATTTTTTTATTAGAAAACAACAAAAATCTATGTTTTATTAATTCTTCATAGAATGTGATATTAATTAAAATTGACAAAATACAGTCAGATTATTTACCATATTTGATTTATGGTAGGAATATTATATTTATCAAATATAGGAAAATGTAGGGTGGTATACATTTATCTCCGGATTTCATAGGATATATCAACCATAATGTTCTCAGTTCGAACATATAAATTAATTTCATCATGAAAAAATAATATCATAGACTAGAATAGAGCTTCATTGTCTAGAACATTTCTCAAATGTGAGTTTCCTTATGGGCCACTAAGACAAAGTTCTTATGATTCAGTGCCACATTGATATCAATTTCATTTATAGGGATGTAGTTCCACTTATTTAAATTTTTTTATTATCTTATTAAAGGTGATATGTTATCCACCATATTATTCAACATTTCCTAAGACACCCTCAATTGTATCCTAAATATAATAATTTCATAGGATATAATTATACCATGACATGGTATATACCTATTTGGTGTAATGTCACAATTAATGTCTGCTGATAATAATATTATTTTTTAACTATATAAAAATATACATAAAATTAATCAAATTGATCCTAAAGTATTATTTTAAATTGGTTGGTCATCAGATTAATCATGGGAATGGAATATATTTCATCTTGACTCATTTCTCAGATATGTGGGTTAAATCCCTATAAATAATTATGACTATTCATAGAAGGATATTTCTCATGGATAATATGGGAGACCTGTTATTAAAAACGTATATTTCATACACAATTTCAATATTATTGTTGATAGGATCACTGTCATAATTTTGAAATGGATATACCACTTCATATCTATTTGAGTCAGTATCATGTTAGTTAACTATATCCTTTTTCTCGTCCCCATGAATGGGATTTTAAAACATATGGTGCCTAAATGGGAGTTAAGTATAATTTTAAATATTTTATCATCATTCATCTGGAATGAACACATGTACGAAAAGAAACATTGGGCCTCTTGAAGTTATATATATGTCATTTGATGATGGTTTTTTTACTTTTAGGATTTTATTTTATTTTAAAACGTAATTTAATGTTAATAATGATTTGGAGATTTTGGAATGTTGGGTGTTTTGTGGACATGTTTTATAGATAAGTATGGGTTCCCCATGGAAACTATTTGAGGAAAGTCTTATTCAGTTTTTCATGTACTTCATCCATACATTCCAAATCATTTTAATCATATCCTTTCTATTTTGGGAATAGTAGATATCATTCTTTGTATGTAAAATTGGGTGTGCACGAATTTTGTACTCTAAGGATTTAAAGATCCGTATTTCACATTCTTGTAAACCACAAACTATCAAAATTTTATTCATGAAATTTTTTAGGATTATTAGTGCAACACATTCAATATCATTGAGATTAACAGAGACAAAAATAATTTCATTTCCATAGGGTCCAAAATAGGTATTTTATGATGACAAACATTGATCTAATCTACATGTATCTGAATATTTTTGTTAGTAAGGGTGAGGTCCTGTGGTGAATGAATAATTCTTTAAAAATAAACTTCCATAGGATACATGATAGGATACAGTTCGTACAAACTTATAACAACATTATATGGAATGGAATTAACCTTTTTTTATACTATCATCCATTTGAAAATCATGGGAGGGATCAATGTCACATATGTTTTTAGAGAGCGACTGTAAATATTCAGTTTGGTTACCTTTTGGTTATTTCACTGTTCATACCCATCAAGATCTCTCAAGTAATTCATTACATAGTTTATTTTTTTGGGAAAAAAGTAATTCAAGACCCTGGAATAAGTTTAGTGTTCTTATTTTCTATGTTGGGTGTTGGTTCATTTGAGATACACAAAATAGTGTCAATTATAAAGGCTCCTCATAGGCTTGGAGAAAAATTTATTTACGTAAAAGTTCTATCTTAATCAGTCTTATTGGGATTCTCCATACTAGGATTAATATACATACCTTCAATTCTTTCTTGTATTTAAAACATTCAACCATATGGTCTCTTATAACCCAAATGGGAAAAGGGTTTGATGACTCTATCCTCATTCTAATTTGATGATCAATGTGGAAGGTTTGTGCATCATGGGTGATATGTGGGTTTATGGAATGGTTTATGACCATAAAGGTTATTTTATTATGTATTTCATTTTTTACATTGGTAATTATATTTCACAATAAGGACAATATAATGCTATTATAACAATCCATCTCTTGAGTAGTGATAAAAACATTCATCTTGAAGCAACCAAAATTGACTCCATAATTATCCATGAATATTTTCCCATTCATGTTCCCACAACAATGGAAATATAATAAACCATATAGAGGTTTAATAGTCTCCTTCACAATCCTATATATGTACTTCATACAAGGAATGAAAGTAATATTGTGGATAACATTCTCGCCTCCTTAAAAACACAAGAGATTAAAACTCTCTACTTTTTATCTTTAGTTCACTTCCTCATGATGGAATGGATCATATTATAGGGTACCCAAATTTTCTCCACTATTTTATTCCACTATAGTTTCTTTGTATCATTTCCATTTTCTTATTTTTCATTTTGAGTACATGAACTCTTTATGGAAATAAATAAAAAATTAATAGATATAATCAAAACATTATTTTGATACATTCTTCCACACATTATTAATTCTACCCTTGAAAATTCATTTCTTGGACTAATATAGATTAAGCTTCATATATTACATCACCACATATATTCCCCATTTTTCTTATAAAAATATATTGTTACACCATAGCACTTTTACTAGGTGAGTTTTATTTCTTTATAGAACATTGTCTCTATAATCTAAGATACTCACCGACTACTCCTCATATGAAATATCACTCTACAGTGGTTCCACCTATGATTTTTTTATATTAAAGGGGTTTTATATGAACATCCTCAAGTAGGATACATGAAAAACATCATGTAAATTGGAATGATTTTTTATTTCTATTTTAGAGGACAGTACTCCATGGATATTAATGATCTAAATGTAGTCAATGAATCTGGTAATAAGCTTTAAATTATTTATAAACATCGTGTCTTCCATCCGTGATTATATACAAAAAATAATTATCTCCAATTTCAATGACTAGGTAACATTAATGATCAGTGCATATATATTTTATCAATATTGTGTTTATTTCACATTTCATTTAATTGTTCAATCCGTCTATATAAATTCATTGGAAAAATAGTTTCTCGTAAGCCCTCTCACTGACGAGATCTCATCGTTTTCCGGTATGACAGAAAATCCCATAGAACTCTAACAATGGTTTCAAGTAAACACAATAATTATAGTTTTTTTATATGTGATCTCCATAGGGTCATGGTGTTGAAAACAAAAGGTCCTACAATGTTTGTATGGTTCTCCTAGAATGATAATCCATATGAGGTTGATAAATACTACTAAAACTCTTCTCTATATTCAGTTCATTTTTAAGGTTTCTCTAAACTGTCATGGTAAACCATGTATAACAATCAAATATGATGGAGAATTTCACTTAATTCAATCTTAAAACCCAACTTATTTATATCATGGCTAGTTGCTTAATATTTTTTTCCTCTGGAATTGGGGATTATCTCATTGATTTAAGATTCAAACATTCAAAATGGCTTCTAACGGGTTTATTCGTAGAACTAGAAATATCAAATGAATCTATATCGATTTGAACCTACATTCCAAAGGTATGCGTTCATTAGTTGTGAACTGAAGAGGCATAGGAATTTGCATTTTTCGAGAGGATGGGAGGTCGGACTCATCACACCTTTTTTAGAGGAATTATTGTCTACTCTGGGACTCTCATTATAGATTTAAGTTATTTTTGTGAATCCTTATTAAATTAACAAGTATAAAATGTGATTTTCTTTAGATCTGACAATCAATGATTAATATGTAGGAAATTTAGAGAATCTTTTATATGTATTCAAGGTTCTTCATCGATAAAGAATCATATGTATTTGTTAGAGATTCCTATTCAATGGTACCCTTCAATACATAAAAATCTCTTGGTCATTATGATGACCATACTGGTTTTAAATCCACTTAGTGGGCACATGAAGTTTATTTTCATTCAGAAGGACATTGATTATTTCAGAGATGGTATCGTACCCACAGATGGGCCACCTCCGTATCCATTGTTTTGGAAAATGAATCAGAACCCACATAGTTCGAGTAAGGGAGTATGATGTTTTTGCATGATTGATGGCTCAAAGAAAAATGTCATGATTAATTTTACACTCTATGCTCACATGAGTCATGCTCGATGTAAGAAAAAAGAGGTATTGGTGAAACCAAAATATTGTGCCATGAAATGATGTGGGGCTTATGTATGTATGACTACCCAAATAGATGAGGAATAAGATTTACTTCAGGGAAGAAATCCATAAACATGGTCCATAAAGGTATATGTGCTTCATAGAGATTTGGATACTCTAATCTTGGGGCTTACTTATAAGGAAGATTCCCAAGTTAGTATGGGACTTATGATTGGGTTTTACTCTTGAGAAGGAAGCCAAGATCAAAAGGTATTATGACTGGTCAAGAGAAATTAAGATGGTCGCTTACTCTTGAAAAGGAGGCCTAGGTTAAAAGGGATTTGAAAACTGGGTCTTAACTCCTAAGAAAAAGGCCAAAGTTAATGAGGACTTAGGGCTTACTCCTGATAAGGATTCCCATATTAATGAGAATTTTTACTGGGGCTTACTCCTAAAAAGGAGGCCCAAGTTAATGTGGACATGTGGCTTACTCTTAAGGATGATGCCCATATTAATGAGAATTTGGACTGGGGCTTACTCTTGAAAAGGAGGCCTAGGTTAATGAGGACATGGGGCTTACTCCTAAGGAGGATGCCCATATTAATGAGAATTTAGACTGGGGATTACTCCTGAAAAGGAGGCCCAGGTTAAGGATTCTCTTGTCTTAAAGGATGAGGTTGAATGAATGAACTCTATAACTTTAGTGACATAATGATGTGTAAATCACTATGTTTTGATTGATGTTCCACGAAATTCCTTTTAGATAAGGATTTCAATCAACAAAACATGCCATAAATGGCTTTGAAGAGTTAATTGATGAATGAATCTTAATAGGAGAGGTGGAATGGCATAGGAGGGGTTAAATGGATAGGAAGGACACCCAAAAATAGAAACGGCGCACAAGTCCTGGAAGGCGCGCAGGTACTGCGTGGGCACACAAGTACTGGGCACGCAGGTATAAATGTGCAGCACATGGGTACTTGTGTGACTAACAACCAGTATGGTAGTACTTGAGAGATCCTTGATCAAAGCCTTTAGAATTATCCAAAGGTACTTCCAGAAGAGTGGCACGTATGTTTCAATGAGTAGGTAAGGAGGCACCCAAGTGTGTCCATTTCCCTTAAGGGTAAAACACTTAGGTGCGCAAGTGTTACTGAATTCTAACACTTATACCTTATTCCTCTTGTTTAGACCTTCCATTCTAGGTAAAGAATTTAGAAGTGTTTGGAAGACTTAAAGAAGAGACTTGGGCATTTAGAGCTCTGTATCAGAATTCTTGAAAAATTCCTCCTGAAAGGGGGGCCCACCAGGGGTATTTATAGGCTGTAGAAGACCCCTGGTGGTTTTCAAAGAGGGCACACAAGTCACTTGCACGAACATTCGGTAGCACACAAGTGTACTAACACGGCAGTAAGGGAAATTGCGCGACCCAAGGTCCTTTGACTCATTTTTCATTCCTTTGTCGATTTTTGATGTTTTCTTCAAAGGATGAATCAATTTGTGCTATGTGTAAAATCCCAAGTAAGTAATGAATAATAAAAAATTATTATATATGTCTATTTATGAATTAGATAGTGTTTTGGTGGCATAAAATGATAATAAATCCAATCTTATGCATGGAATACACTAATATTTTTAAAAGATTGTTTTACCGCCTTTTGATGGAAAAGCATTTTTAAATATATATTTTGACAATTTTATAAGCTATATTTGTCAAAATAAAATTATTCTTTATTATTGGGACATTGAAATTTACCTTGGGTAATTTTTTGGTATTTTTCTGACCATGTTCATTTTTTTAATGAATATTGAAAAATACTGCATTTTACATCAAAACTGCTTTTTCATCTAATTTTATTATATTGTTATATTATATTTTCAATTGGTATTAGAGTGTAATTAGAATATTTTTTTCCCATTTAATCAAATGGTGGTCATTAGAATTAATTTCACTTTGGAATTTGGCATAAACAAGTGCCAAACTTTTCATAGATATTGATTCAAAAAAACCCGCTATTTTTTTGACAACAAAATTTTTTTAAATTAATTATTTCAATTTCTGTGTTTGGAATTTGGTAAAAAGGATTACATATTTGGAATCAGAAGGCCCAAATTATTTAATCAATAATCTTTTTTTTAACATTATGAATAGTAACGACGGAAATTATCTTTAATTATCTTGATTAATTAGTAATCAGGTAGTTAAGGAATATAAAATAATATTATAACAATAACAAATGACCCCAGCATGTGTCTTAATGTAACTTTTTGTGTCATATCCGACCATGGTATGCCTTGTTTCAATCTTGGGGACCCCATGGAATCACTTTTTTGTGATAATGACTTTTTATCTTTATATTTTTAAAGAAAGTTAAATATGACAATGAATGTGTCACCTGAGTCAAAAAAAATTAATTTTGTCCACATAAATGATATATTAGACTATAAAGAGTCATTATAAATCTAAAAAAAATTCCTACATAATAGTAGTTTTTTATAATTTTTAGACAATAAATAAATTAAATTATTTATGACGTCATGATGATGCAGCGATTACATCATTAATGAATGATTTAAATGAAAAGATAATGTAATCTCTAAGAATTAGACTTGTAAAAGACCTATTAGATGAGTATATTTCGAACCCTTATAACCTTATACTCAAAATAAATCAATGTGGGACCTTTAAAATCGGAAACTCATATGAAAATAAAGTATCATTTTATACATTTCCAAGAGTGCCCCTCCTCTCCTCTTAAAAAGACCCCCACCTTTACCTCCTTACACACACTTCACAAGCCATTGGATCAGCCAATATCTGCTCATTTTATCTCTCTCCATCTCTCTCTTCATCTTAGAAGCCTTACCTCAGTCATAAAGCTCTTCAAGAAACCCTTTTGGTTCTAACCAAGAGGAGTTACACGATTTTAACGTAAAGACTTCTCTAATGTTCTTTTGTTTTATTTTGCTTCTCCAACACCCTAAAATCTTTTTATTCATTTATTTTGTGACAACACCAGTATGTTAAATATACTAGGATGTTGTTATAATATGTATTTGAGCTACACTTACACACACCATCATCTAATGGTTAAAGAGCATATTGTTTCCGTGGATGGTGAATTTCTACCTCACGAAACGATGACTGTTCAATATTCTTCTAACACCTTCAAAGGTAGCCATTAAGATTAAAATATATTTATATATGATATATAATATGTTTATGTTTTTCTTTAAGATTTGTATTTTTCATTTTTGTCATACCTTTATGGTTTCCATTATGGGTAAACAGGATATCTTCCTTTTAGGAAGTGCGGACTACCGCCCCCCTCAAAGTGATTTGATTCGTTAATGACATATGTGAGACATATAAAGGATCGAGTCAATGATATTATATATGATATTATACTATAACTTTAATATACCTTTATATCATTATGATTCCATACCATAAAATATGAAATATAAATGAATGCAGTGTTCATGCGTACGTACGGCTTATTCTCTCCATGAACGGTGCATTTCATTTCTCACCTCTAATAGTTATATAATATTTTAAATGCATGTATATAATGGAGTTATATGAGATATTTGATATCTAAATCATGAGTACAATTCTGGATATAATGGATATTTTACCACATGAACAACTTGTAATTATAAGGAGTTTATTTTTGACTCAAGTACCAATGATCGACAAATCGACAGTTATTAAATTAAATTATTAAATAGTGTTCATGACATGGTAATAAGTGATATAAAAGGAATAATGAACTTGAAAAAGGTTCTCAAGAAAGTAGAAATTAACTCAGGTTTATTATTAAGGAGATTAAAGAATGATCTAGTCAAGTCAGATACAAGGTAAGGGATTTCGTCTCAATCTCCTTTCATTGAGGCATATTTTGTTTTATACAAAACATCCTTTTATACGGTGTATAAACCCCTTTGACTTTTACTTTTATTCAAAAGGAATATTTTTATATGAGTCATTTACTAACTGACAAAAGGGAATGTTTTTTGTCGTATGTATGCGGCGACAACGACATCTCCACCACCGTGACCATTATTTGAGTTTCGGCTTCCTCTACAAGCCCTAAATTTTTTTCTAAAATGAAAAATAAATACCATGTATTACTTTTCTTTTATTTTGGTATTGAAAATGGTTTTTATATTATTTTTATTATATCAATGTGTTGTATTGATATCTTGTGATTGAAATGTGAAAATGTTATCTTTCCTTTATGCATGTTTTATGTGATACGATTATGTTATGGTTCTTGGGAATTTTTATGAAGATAGGTGGTTCCGTGATAAACTATGGGAGGGTGATCCCGATATAGCTCTCCAATGCATTGGGTAACGCGAAAGGGTTAAACGTTAAGGTTTCTCCAAAGAGATTTAGGGAATATATTGTGATGGGTATTCCAAACGTAACCATGAGGGTTACTCCCAACTTAAGAATGTTATGAATGCCTCTTTTTACCTTTATGTCTTATGATTTCTATGATTTATTCATGATTTGATGAGGTATGTTAAAATGCTTATGTTTTACAAGTAATGTATGATTTCATACATTGAATAATGTTTTCATTTCACACTTTTATATCCCTTGCTTATTTTTTTATGCTCCTCCCAGGTTTTTGAATTGTTTTACACAGGTCAAGGGAAAGGTACATGATGTGATGATGGTGTCAAGGAAGTGTCAAGAAAGAATATATGTTTTATTTTAAATATTATTCCGATGATGGGAAAAATGAGTACTATCTTTTATGTAACCACTTTGTTTAAATGAGGAGTGTAATGCATGATTTATGATCTCATTATCTAAAACTCTAAACCTGAAAATATCCTCAATGTGTATCCTTTAAATAACTTTTGATTATGTAATGTTTATGGTCGGGGCCATATAGTTGGTATCAGAGGTCAGTTTAGATAACTTTAGGAGTTAGAATTCTGTTAAATGATTATCCAAAAATAATTTTTTGTTACGGTCATATTGACATGATATATAATTTTAAGATTACCATGTCGCTTCATCTAAAACATGTTTGTTTAGAATGGTTTTCCTCAGAGGAAATAGGGAATCAGTGCTATGAAGGCATACAAGAAGGAAATAACATTCTAAATCAGCATCTTGAGATGGTTGGAATTGTAACTGAATAGTTTATTGCAATAATGGTGCTGTTGACTCATGCTACAATTGGTGGTGGTATCCATGCATGAGATCAGCTAGATCAACCACAGAGGAACATGTCAATGGTGGATCATTTCATGAGGCTACATCCCCCATGATTTAGAAGATCATCTTACCATGTGCTAGCTTAAGGGTGGATTAATACTTTGGAGATGATTTTCAATGTCATGGGGTGTTCAGACAATCAAAAGGTTAGTCTTGTTATTTACCATTTGGAGGGTGAAGTAGATCCGTGGTGGTCGATGGTTAAAAATATCAGGGATGCTGATGAGATTGATGCTCTCGACAGGGATGAGTTCAAGGCTATGTTTCTTGAGAAGAATTTTCCTACGGATGTTCGACTTAGGATGGAAAAAAATTCTTGAAATTGAGGAAAGAGGACGACTCAGTGGCTTCCTATGAAGAAAGTTTCACTCAACTGTCAAGGTATGCTCCCAATTTTATCTAAGACCTTGATAGTAAAATAAATCGTTTTTTACTTAGGATTAAAGCCAAAATATTGAAGGTAATTAGCTTCTCGTGAGTTCCAAAGTTATGAAAAGCTTGTTCGATGTGCTGAGAAGGTGGAAATGGAGTTTTCCGATTATCAAGTGTTCTATAACAACCAACAGAAGAAGAGACCGAGGTGGCTAGAGAAAGGGAATAATTCTTCAAAAAGATATGATGGTAAGAAAACCATGTTTCCAGTTTGTGATAAATGTGGTAAAAGGCATGCTGTGGAATCTCTTCTGAATTCGGGAAAGTGCAACCGATGTAGTAAGATGGGACATAAGGCTCGTGATTGCACTGAAAAAGATCTGTGTGATGGTAAGACCAAATTTGATTTACAGTTACTGAAATTTTTCATGTTCAATGAGATGGGTTACTATGCAAACGACTGTCCGAAAAAGAGATCGATTGATGGGAAGCAGTTATACTACAAGGAGAATGGGGTGGTGAACTCCTTTACAACTACTTCAGCAGATGTTGGGCTATCAAATGAAGTGGTATCAGGTACTTTTTTAGTTTTTTCATAATATTCCAGTGTGTTGTTTGATTCGGGGTCTACCCATTATTTTATCTATGAAAACATTTCTAGTAAAATGGGAATACCATCTCAAGAAATGACTAATGAACTTATAGTAAAAACACATGGGGGAAATGTTGATGAAAAAAGAATTTATAAGAATCTTCATATCCTTATCCGTGGAAAAAAACCAAATTGAAAACCTTATTGTTTAACCTCAAGTAGATTTTGATGTTATCATGGGTATGGATTGGCTCTCTATTTACCATTCCAAGATTTACTGTAGAGATAAAGAAGTTTAATTTCAGAAAGACTTTCAGTTTGTGTTCAAGAATGAACCCTTACTATTGATAACATATCAAGAGGCCGAGAAACTTTTAAAAGATGGAAATGAATGTTACCTTGCACATATTGTTGAAAACAGGGGAACCATTTAGATTACTGATGAGCCAGTGTTAAATGAGTATCCTGATGTTTTTTCTGATGAGTTTCATGGAATAATACAAGATCGGGAAGTTGAGTTTACTGTTGACTTAGTTCCTAATGCTAAGCCAATTTCAAAACCCCCTAATCGAATGGCTCAAATTGAACTTTTAGAGTTGAAGGATCAATTTCACGATTTATTAGAGAAAGGTTTCATTCGACCTAGTACATCACCATGGGGTGCTCCGGTCTTATTTGTTAAAAAGAAAGATTGTTCTATGAGACTTTGCATTGATTATAGTTCCTTGGATAACATCACTGTTAAGAAAAAAATGTCATTTTCCTCATATAAATGATTTGTTTGATCAGCTCCAAGGAGCTCTTTATTTTTCAAAGATTGACCAGAGATCGGGGTACCATCAGTTGAAGGTAAATGAAGCAGATGTTCTGAATACCGTGTTTTGTAAAAGATATTTCCATTATGAATTTGTATTTATACCTTTAGGGATAACCAATGCACTTTCTGTATTCATGGATCTTTTGAATAGAATTTTCCATGAGTTCTTGGATAAGTTTGTTGTTGTTTTTATTGATGATATTTTGGTGTTTTCTAAATGTAAAGAGGAGAATGAAATAGTTTTATGAGTTATTTTTCAAACCATAAAAGAAAATAAATTGTATGGGAAATTCAGAAAGTGTGAGTTTGGGATGAAAAAAATTTATTTCCTTGGCCACATTGTTTCTAAAGATAGGATAACTGTTGATCCTGCAAAAACAATGATTTTTGAAGAATTTCCAAGACCCAAAAATGTAACTGAGATTCATAGCATCCTTGGTTTGGTAGGCTATTAACGAAGGTTTGTTTGAAATTTTTCACGGTTATCTAGTCCAATAACTAAGCTAACTCTGAAGGGTGTTATGTTTATCTGGACAAAATAATGTGATGATTGTTTTCAGGAATTGAAGAGAAGATTGGTGAATGCTCCAGTTTTGGCACTACCTTCCAGGAATGGTGAGTTTGTTATCTACAATGATGATTCATTGAAAGAATATGGTTGCTTCCTAATGTAGAATGATCAGGTAATTGCTTATGCTTCACATCAGTTGAAAACTCATGAGGTAAATTACCCTACACATGATTTGGAATTAGCTGTTGTTGTTTTTGATTTAAAAATTTGGGGGCATCATTTCTATGGAGTAAAGTGTGAAATATATTCCGATCACAAAAGTTTAAAGTATATATTCACTCAGAAAGAAATTAATATGATACATAGGAGATGGCTAGAATTAATCAAGGATTATGATTGTACAATTCATTACCATTCGGGAAAAGAAAATATTGTGGCTGATGCTTTGAGTTGAAAAGGTAATGCTTCATTAACAATGCTATGTTTGGAACGTGATCCTTTGGTTAAGGATTTGATGAACTTTATCATATAAGTTGTTGGTGGAGGATGTTTTTCTATTTTTTTCAGGAATCAGTGAAATCTTCTCTATCATACAGAATTAAGCAAGCACAAAAGCATGTCAACGAGTTGCAGAAAAAGGTAGAGCTAGTTCAGAAGGGTAAGTTTCCTGAATTCAACATTGATAATGATTTTATTTTTTGATTTGTGAAGAGATTGTGTGTGTAGTGTGATTCATAGTTGAAGAGAGAGATGTTATGTGAAGCTCATAGTTCCCAATTTTCAATTCATCCGGGTAGTACTAAGATGTATAGAGATCTTTAGGAGTATTACTAGTGGGATGGAATGAAAAGAGATATTGCTGATTTTACATTGAATTGTTTGACTTGTCAACATGTTAAAAAAGAGTGGCAGTTATCGAACGGGATGCTTCAACCTTTACCAGGTCTAAAGTGTAAATGAGAGAATATATCTTTGGACTTCGTTGTGAGATTGCCGAAGACACCTCGAGGTAATAATGCAATCTGTGTTATTGTTGATCGCTTGACCAAATATGCTCATTTCCTTTATATAAAAAATACTTTTTCCCTAGATTAACTTTCCCATTTTTATCTTAAAGATATAGTTAGGTTACATGGAGTTCCTCTCTCCATTTTATCTGATTGTGATCCCTGGTTTACTTATAACTTTTGGAAAGGCATTCAGAAGTCGTTGGGAACTGAATTAAATTTTAGTACAACACATCATCCTCAATCAGATGGGAAGTCAGAATGAAAGATTCAGACTTTGCAGGATATGCTACGTGCTTGTTCGATGGATTATCAGGGAAGTTGGGACCAACATCTTTCTTTGGTTGATTTTTCTTATAAAAATAGTTTTCATTACAGTAGACAGATGGAACCATTTGAGGCATTATATGGGAAGTGGTGTCGAACTACAGGTTTTTGGGATTAAGTAGGTGAAAGGAAGTTGATGGGACCAGAATTGGTTGAAGAGTTGGTAGAAAAAGTTCAGATTATACAGAAATACTTGAGAAAAGCTCAGAGTATGCAGAAGAGTTATGTGGACAACAGGAGGAAGGATCTCTCTTTTAAGGAAGGTGATCATGTTTTTCTCAAAGTTTCACCATGGAAAAGTGTGATGCGATTTGGTATGAATGGAAATCTGATTCCAAGGTTCATTGAACCATATGAAATTCTTGGAGAGTGGGATCAGTTTCATACTGAGTGGATTTACCTCCGAGTTTATCTCAAGTACACAATGTTTTACAAGTTTCAATATTAATGAAGTACAGGCCAGATCTATCTCATCTTTTGAGTCCAGAGGTAGTTCTGCTGTAAGAGAATCTATCTTATGAGGAACAAACGTTCCAGATTCTTGACCACAAGGAGAAAGTGTTACGGAATAAGGTGGTTCATCAAGTAAATGTTTTGTGGAAAAACCACATGATTGAAGAGGCAACATGGAAATCTGAAAATGCAATGAGGGATAAATACCCCTCTTCTTCAATAAGTAAATAAATTGTCGGGATGCAATTTTCTAAAGGGGGGATGGATGTAAAATCCCATGTAAGTAATGAATAATAAAAAATTCTTATATATGACTATTTATGAATTAGATAGTGTTTTGGAGGCTTAAAATGAAATAAATCCAATCTTAAGCACTGAATACACTAATATTTTTAAAAGATTATTTTACCGCCTTTTGGTTGATAACCATTTTTGAATATATATTTTGAATCTTTTATAAGCTCTATTTTTCAAAATAAACATATTCTTTATGACTGGGACATCGAAATTTACCTTGGGTAAATTTTTTGTAATTTTCTGACCATCTTCATTTTTTTTAATGAATAGTGAAAAATACTGCATTTTACATCAAAACTTATTTTTCATCTTATTTAATTATATGGATAGATTATATTTTTAATTGGTATTAAAGTGTAATTAGAATATTTTTTTACCATTTAATCCAATGGTGGTCATTATAATTAATTTCACTTTGTAATTGGGCATAAACCAGTGTCAATCCTTTCATAGATATTGTTTCAAAAAACCCTCTATTTTTTTTACAACGGGAATTATTTTTAAATTAATTATTGAAATTTATGTGTTTGGAATTTGGTAAAATGGATTACATATTTGGAATCAGAAGGTCCAAATTATGTAATCAAGACTCTTTTGTTTTTGGAGATTATGAATAGTAACGACGGTAATTATCTTTAATTATCTTGATTAATTAGTAATCGGGTAGTTAAGGCTAATAAAATAATAAAATAATAATAAACAATGACCCCAACATGTGTCATAATTATACTAGTTGTGTAATTTCCGACCATGCTATTCCTTGTGCCAAACTTGGGGACCCCATGGAATCACTTTTGTGTGATAATGACTTTTTATCTTTTTATTTTTAAAGAAAGTTAAATATAACAAAGAATGTATCACCTGAGTAAAACATTTTTAGTTTTTTCTAAATAAATGATATATTGGAATATAAATAGTAATTGGAAAGCTAAAAATATTTCCTACATAATAGTAGTTTTATATAATTTTTAGACATTAAATAAACTAAATTGTATAGGACATCATGATGATGCAGTGATAACCTCATTAATGAATGATTTACATAAAATGAAACGATAATGTACCATCTAAGACATAAACATGTCAAATACCTATTGGATGAGTATATTTAGATTCCTTATAACCTTATCCTATAAATAAATCAATGTGGGAACTTTAAAATCCGAAACTCATTTGAAAATAAAGTAACAATTTATACCTTTCCAATAGTGCCCCTCGTGTCCTCTTATAAAAGGCCCCACCTCTACCTCCTTACCCACACATATCAAGCCATTGGCTCGGCCACGATCTGCTAATTTTATCTCTCCACATCCCTTTATTAATCCTAGAAGCCTTATATTAGGCAGAAAGCTCTTCAAGAAACATTTTTGTTTCTAACCAAGAGGAGTTACCCAATTTAAAGGTAAAGACTTCTCTAATGTTCTTTTGATTTATTTTGTTTTCCAACCCCCTAAACTCTTTTTATTCATTTATTTTGTAACAACACAAGTATGTTCAATATACTAGGATGTTGTTATGAGAGGTATTCAAGCTACACTTACACATACCTTAATCTAATGGTTAAAGAGCATATTGTTTCCGTGGTTGGCGAATTTCTACCTCACGAAACGATGATTGTTCAATATTCTTATAACACCTTAAAAGGTGTCCATTAAGATTACACTATATTTATATATGATATATAATATTTTTATGGTTTCCTTAAGATTCTGTATTTTTCATTTTTTGCATACCTTTATGGTTTCCAATATGGGTAAACGTGATATCTTCATTTTAGGAAGTGCGGACTACCGCCCCCTCAAAGTGATTTGATTCGGTAATGCCATATGTGGGACATATAGAGGCGAGAGTTAATGATATTATATATGATATTATACTGAAATTATAATATACCATTATATCATTATAATTCCATTCCATAAATTTCGAAATAGAAATGAAAGTAGTGTTCATGCATACATAGGGCTTACCGTCTCCATGAACGGTGCATTTCATTTCTTAACTTTAATTGTTATGTAATATTATAAATGGATGTATATACTATATATATATGATATATATGATATCTACATAATGAATATAATTCTGGATATAATGGATATTTTACCACATGAACAACTTCTAATTATAAGGAGTTTATTTTTGACTCAAGTACCAATGATTGACAAAACGACCGTTATTAACATAAATAATTACATAGTGTTCATGACATGGTAATAAGTGATATAAAAGGAATATTGAACCTAAAAAGGTTCTTATGCAAGTAGAAATTAACTCAATTTTATTATTCCAGACATTAATGAACAATCAAATCAAGTCGGATATGAGGTACGAGACTTCATCTCAATCTTCTTTCATTGAGGCATATTTTGTTTTATACAAAACTATCTTTTATACGGTGTATAAACCCCTTTGACTTTTACGTTTATTCAGAAGGAATATTTTTATATGAAGTGTTTACTAAAAAAATGGAATGTTTTTTTTCGTATGTATATGGCGACAACGACTTCTCCACCACCGTGACCATTATTCGAGTTTCGACTACCTCTACAAGGCATAACCTTTTTTTAAAAATGAAAAATAAATACCATGTATTACTTTTCTTTGACATTGGTATTGAAAATGGTTTTCATAATGTTTTTATTATATCAATGTGTTGTATTGATATCTTGTGAGTGAAATGTGGAAATGTTATGTTTCCCTTATGCATGTTTTATGTGATACGATTATGTTATGGTTCTTGGGAATTGTTATGAAGACGGATCGTTCCATGATAAACTAAGGGCGGGTGAGCCCGATATAGCTCTTCAATGCATTGGGTAACATGAAGGGGTTAAACATTTAGGTTTTTTCGAATAGATTTAGGGAATATACTGTGATGGACATTCTAAACGTAATCATGAGGGTTACTCCCTACATATGAATGTTATGAACGCCTCAAGTTACCTTTATGTCTTATGATTTCTATGATTTATTCATGATTTGATGAGGTATGTTAAAATTATTATGTTTTACGAGTAAATTATGATATCATACATGGTCTAATGTTTTCATTTTTTACTTTTATATCCCATGCTAAGCTTTTTATTCTCATCCAATGTTTTTGAAATGTTTTTAACAGGTCAAGGGAAAGGTACATGATGTGATGATAGTGTCAAGGAAGTGTCAATAAATATTCTATGTTTCATTTTAAATATGTTTCTGATGATGGGGAAAATGAATACTATCTTTTATGCAACCAATTTGTTTAAATTTGGAGGGTCATGCATGATTTATGATCTTATTCTCTAAAACTCTAAACCTGAAAAGATCCTCAACGTGTATTCTGGAAATAAATCAAGATTAAGTAATGTTTAAGGCTGGGGCCTTATACAAAATCATTTTCCATTTCCATTCGTTTAAACAATGTGACGAAAAGGAGTGTCAACAAGATTAAAATATTATGTTATATCAATGAAATGTGATTATTTCTTAAGGTGAATGACAACCACCTAGATGGAGTATTTTCATGATTCCTATGAAATATTTCATGGGAATATATTTATATTTAAATAATACTATGTGAAATGGTTTTATCATATCCATATTATTCTATTGTTTAGCCATGACTTGTTGGCATACGAAGCATCGAGGTAGAAATTTTACATTCTCTCAGTTCTTGATGTCCCAACAGATGTTTTCCTTTGTATCTATAAAACTATTAGTTCTTCTTGGGTGAATATATATGGAATATATGTGAAACTAAATCATAAATTAATTCAACATTTTCAGGTTTTATTGGACATATATCCAATTTCTAAATCTTATAACTCCATTAATAATACTGATTATCTTTGTAATAGTTATTAAATTTTTCTATAGTACATAATCATCTTTTTGGGCTTCTATCATCCTATCATTAATGTATATGAGATAACTTATTTGACAACGGTAGGATGATGATCCTTTTATTGTTATCAAGTCTATTCATTTCATTTCTATTAATATTTCATCGCATCAAATACCAATCATTGATATTTTTGTGTGATTAATTTACTCAATGAATATTACACATTGTTGACTTTTAAATGTAGGTAATGGATTAAAAATTCAAGGTCATGTATCATCTCTAACCACCTAAGATAGCACAAATTGTTATCCTTTTGTGAGAATATATTCTTTAGTATTTTCTGATCTGCATTTATGTCAAACATCTCAACATAGAGATACGGTCGTAGATTCAATAATTCAATGATCAACTAAAAAAATTCTATATCATTTTTTCGGTTGTTGGGGTCATGAACTGTTAATTCTCAAGAGGCATATGCTATCAATTTTCCATTTTTCAGGAACACCCAACCTAATCCCTTCTTTTGCACATCATTGTAGATCATAAATATGTCTCCACTAGAGCGTATTGAGATTATGGATACAATAATTAACCTCTTATTTACCTAGTTAAATCACATTATAAATTAATTGTTATAGAAAAACGTTAATCAATTGTAATTTATCATGGTTACTAGTATTTAAAATTATTAAAAAGTTCTCCAAAATTGATAATAGTTCCCACCAAATCCATGGATGCTATGGATTGATGTTACTTATATTGGTCTGGATCATATATCAGTTTTCGACATTTTTTATAGATCCACATATGTCTCTTTATAATATATATATATGATAAGTAAGAGGGATGTGTAAAATCATATCCTAACATTATATATTGTAATTAAAAATGAATAATATAATCTAGGTACATGAATAATGAGGAAAAGTACCAGATCTCAAACATTGAGGGGGAACATCAAAAATATTTTTAAGAGATTCCTAATAGAATACATGCACATTATTACGGATATATAGAGGTAAATGTGTAGTAAATTCATGATAATGGATTTTAAGTGAAGAGGAATGTGAATTTTTGTTGGTTTCATAGTGAAAGAGAACGCGGTTTTTTAGTAATTTCCCAAAATAACATTCGGACTATATAAGTTAATTTAATAAAAACAAAAAACATTCCTTTTTATTTTTTCTATGTTTTATACCAAATAAGTAAGGTTTTTAATATTTGTTTAAGGATATGAGGAGAACTCATTAAAAATATACCCATTTTTATAGGCAATTGAGTCTTGTTAATAATGAGTTTATTTTAAAACCATAAAATATAATATTATTATTGTAAGATTCATTAACTATTTATAAAATTAATCAAACAAATTCAAAAATCATTATAATGAAAGGGAAGCCTAATTTTTGGTTGTTTATACACATTATCGGATTTATTACAACACATTTATGATATTATGATGTCATAATATATACTATATATTAATACCCTATATAATTTCTTCCAAACTATTAACTATATTAAAAATCTATGAAAAAAGGAAATTGGCTATTTTAGATGTGCTAATTTATTGGATAATATTTATTTTATAAAACTAATTCCACAAATATGATAATTTTAACTAGAAAATAAAAAACATTTCCTACAAAAATGCATCTTATTATGATGATAATATTTTTCTAACAAATAAAAAATGTATATTACTTTATAAAATATTATTTCCATTTATATTTAAATAAATATTATTTAATAATAATATTTTATTTAAATATCTTTTATTTTAAAAAAATATTGAATTAATAAAACATTTATTCTTGATAATAATTATATATTTTACAAATTTAAAATATATTTTTCATGGTATCCAAATCTAATTTTTATTAATACAAGTATATATTTAAATTTAAATAAGTAATATAAAAGTTTAAAATTAATATTTATTTTATATAAATTATAAAATATAACTAAAACATTTATGTTATGAATACATAAACCCATATTGCACTAGCATATAAATTTATTGTATTGTTAATGGTAGTGAAACTTTGTTTAGTGGTTCAGTGAACACGATTATTGTCATGATATTGATAAAGATGAACATCTCCATAAATGGGTTTTCTCAAAGAAAATTTAGTTGTTGAATATAATATTGGGAAAGGAGGGAAAAATGCAGGTGATCCATCTCTCATGAAGGATTGAATAAATGGGATTCATAGAGTATGATCAAACTAGTCTAGGGAAAAAATTAATTTTTCAATTGGGTTTATTATAGCTCTTAAACTATACTAATCATAATGATCACTTTATAGATGCAAAATTATTAATAATTATAATTCTTAACAGCCTTAAAAGATGATAGTTTGTGACTTATAATGGTCCAAAATAACCAATTTTTTTCTTTTTTATTCTATAATTTCATTACATTATATGGACTTTAATTATTAAAAATGTAAATATCATTTTTTTAAAATTAGGTTGTTATTGAAAAAGTTGCCTAGTAGATTGGGTTGACATTCTAATCCCATAAACATAGTTTAATGAGTCCAATTGGGAATCTGGTTTACTAATTATTCTCAAAAATAGAGTATTCAAATTCTCATAGTGGATTACATCCACTCTTAAATCACTTACATAACATATATTGATATATAATGAATTCCCTAATTTAGAATATGGATATATAATTATAGTCCACCTTATGACATAAAATAGTGTTCATTGAGTAACCACACATGCGCCACACCTAGTATATCATAATAAGAAAACATTATGATATGATTAGAGATACATATAAATCCTATCCCACATTTTATATAATTATAGTCTCAACATTTATATTCATAAAAGTGTAACATGGGGAAAATAAACTAAACATAAAGCAAAACCATGATAATACCCTTAAAAATGAGGTGGCTTCCAAAATATTATTCCAAATTATAACTATAAAATAATTCATAAGGATTACCAATGTAAAAAATAATGATAAAATATTATATATTCATACTTTTATAAACTAACGTAGTCCTGGGACAATGATTTGTAGTGTAGTAAAATTCATGCGAACGATTATTGATAAGTAAGAATAATAATGAACAAAATCGATGAGGATTTTCAAAACGAACATAGGATCCTTTATGGAAAGAAAATAGATTGTTATTTACCATTACAACCATTTTTTATTATGATGGTTTTTTATATATAATTTTGAAAAAAAATTATTTATATGTTACACAAATCCTAAAATTATAATGTCGATAGTTAAATTATGTTTTGTTTAAAATAATTGGTAATTTTAAAGGGACCATAAAACATGTTCCAAAAATAAAAAAATAAAGGTATAGTAAACATATTATATATTTATGGAACTTATATACAGCATATGGAATAACTAAATAAGAATAATGTATATAAATTTATAAAAACATCAAACTTAAAGTGTAACAAAAGAATAATGTGGTTGGTTTTGGGCGATCCCATTTTTTAAAACCACAATGGTTAAAAAATCACATGATAAAAAGGTTACATATTTTTTTAGATAGGGAGAATAAAAATATTAGGGCCACAAGATTTGATAAATATTCAGGTTTCAAAATGAAAATTAAAAAAATTTATATAAGGTTATTTGTGGACCAATAGTGGAAATAATTGTTGAAGATAATTGGAAATATTCTAAAAATTTATATACCATATTTAAAATAATTTTACCAATGTGAGATCATTGAATTTATAAACTCATTTTACAAATTAAGGAATATAAAGTTTATTATAAAACCAAAGGTTTTATGAAATTAGTCATAATAATAGACGGTTCATGATAAAACAAAAAAATTCAAAAATATCATGTTTTATTTGAAAAAACACTTCAAACATCACATTATTTTTAAATGAGAATATATTGAAACCATAAAATGATTTTGATGGTAAAAATATTGAATTAATTAAATATATAAATCAAATAAATCCATTTCCAATACACTATAAAAATGGATATGTGGTGAATATGATTCATATCTTAACGTAAAAAATTGTGCTCAAAAAACCCTTAACTTTTATCTATATTTACTCAAACATACACTCAAATCCTATATATGAAACATAAGAATGTGAATAAAATTTTTTAAAATAATATTAAAAACTATTAAAATTTATATTACTCGTTTATAGTTATTCTTAAAGATATTATCTATATTCAATTTTGCATGTGATAAATTTTGATTGTTTTGAACTAGATTTGTGACATAATTGTCGTTGTTCATTATTACCAAAATTATTATCATTATTATAACAATAAAGTACTATAATTTAATATTAATAAATACATATCATGATATAATTTCATTCTTATGGGTATTATGATTACAATAAATTAATATGAACATAATGTGATGCTTGATTCAGTTACTCATAAAAAATGAGTTGTGGTATCTTAGTAATGATTTTAATTTTTGGGTGATAATTATATATCCAAGATATAATAATATTTACTTATTTTTAAAAAATATTATCTGTATTAATTCCTTCCTTTTAATCCATTATAATATATTAAATATTTTCTCAATTGGGTGGTCAAACCGAAACAAACCAGAACATATAACAAAATTCAATAGATGTTTATGAATGGAATTATAGGTAATATAAATCTAGTAGATGTAATATGATCTTAAATTTTAAATTATAGTTTGATATATCCAAATATTTAATATCTAAAAGAATAATATAATTGATATAAAACTATTACATAGATCTATGAGATCATTTTCCACATAGTATTGTTATTGTAGATAGTTGAAATTGTGCTGATTGGTTATTTTTCAGAATATTGATAGATTTTATTTTTTTTAGAGAAACTCAATAAATTCATAAAAACATATTTATACATCAAAACAATTCTTATTATCATCTAGAAAAGTAGGAAAATAAAATGAATTTCATTGCTTTTTGGAGGAGGTAGCCCGCACAAAAACATGATGAATGTGTTCATTTTCCGAGGAGGGAAAGGAATAAAAGTGTTTAATTATTATTCCAAAATATCATTAATTTTTTTAAAAAAAATAATTTATACATTCACTATATAAGAATAAAAAATTTAATTTTTATAATATAAAAATTAATGGAAGTAATTTTTTTAAATGAAATGAGAACTTGCATTTAGAATTTTAAAATTTCTATACAGGATTCCACAGAAATAGAGCACTTAAGAAAATTCTACAAGAATTGATAAAGAATATATCCAATAAACCTATCAAATGTATAAGATACAAGGCAATATCACATATTTGGTATATCATGAAAGAAGAATGAAATATGATTTCAAGCTGTCCATTACCACTAATAAATAATTAAATAATTATTATGTGCATTACTATTTCAGTTATTAAAACTAATTTAAACATGTAATTAATTATATTGTTTCATGAGATAAAAATTAATAGGTGAATAATTAATTCAATGAATTCATATATAGGATACAACATTTATTCATCATAATATAATAATAAACATAGATGATTATGGAACATCATAAGTAGCCTATATAGAAACAACATAGTGATGGAGGGGTGTGTGATTTTATGAGGCTCAGAAAAAACTCCCAAGAAACCATTTCCATATTTATTCATCCTCTTATATATATGTTGGTAGTTATATACGATCGTGTCAAGGATTTTCCCACTCAAATGCCAAGTGATTCAATGCAACCCACGGATACCCCATGGAGGTTGTATGCCTATGTTTTAATATATCATGAACTTTATAATGAATGTTCATATATATTCAGTGGTATAGGTGACGATTATGTGGGTATTTATATAAGGTTCATAGATTTAAGATAGTTATTGTTTGTTATGTTACATTGTATTAATAATATCATGCATTATAGATCATCATATCTGGGTTTAAATTACTTCTAATGAATCCAATAACTATTATTTATTTATTAAGGATCATAATTGTAGTAATAGACAGTGGTTTTATACTAGATATATGAAATATTACATTTAAATGATGAATAAATATGATAGGAAAATGCACATTTAATGTTTCTTTTTAAAATATAAAAAAAATTATTACCCTGATATACTAATTTATATAATGGATACCCATCGATGTACACTTATGAATATCAAATGTGTAAATAAAACAATGAATATACCCTTTTGAAACATATATATATGGTGTTGGGACCACATTGTGTGTGAAGATTTTATTTGTTGTCAATGAGTGTCAATGAAGATCAACATGAAGATAGTATCTCTCCTAGGTGAAATGGAGAATGGAATTCAGAAGCACTGATCCTAAGATTCATATATGTGTATCAGGGGAGATACATCATCTACATCAATTATGGATAGTTGGAGTGTTCTTTAGAAGTAGTAAAAGAAAAGGACAAGAAGATGTTGTGGAGGAGGATTGGTATTTTGGATTGGAAATTAATATTTGTAAACACATAGTTTTAAACTATGTTGTTATTTTTTATATGTCTTCACCAAAAAGAAAGAGGCCATACAAGGAGGTCGGATAAGGTCCACACCTCAAGCACATACGGGACTCTATGGGTCAATCGTGCGTGAGGGAATCCCTCAAGACCAGTCCTTTGTGAGGAAGGGTGTGCGTTGTCGGTGTATAAGCCCGCAGGTTCTACACAGTGGTGAACCAGTGCTGGGTGGTCGCTAGTAGCGTGCACGAGGAGTAGTGTGGGCGCATAGAGTGTGCCCAAAGGGAGAACATGGTTCAAGGTTGTACGATGGATGAAGGTAGATAATTATGATCCTATGTTGATGTAGCATTATTGATAAACTACGAGAAAACAATGTGATGTTTCGTTATCAGAAGGAATTTGAAAAACATTGATGAAATATGTTCCATACATCTAATACCACGACTGATCTCAGCCACACGCTCCATCGAGTGTCCCAGCTTGTAATCATGTTTGTCCTTCTGATCGTGTGGTTTTGGATTCAACCAGAATCGTCTGATCTCTCCATTGAAGTTGCCTTCAACATTTGGACAAATACCAGCACCTGTGAACCAATTCTCATGCCGAACACCGATCTGACCTCTCAGGTCATCAATTGAGATCAATTCAAACCCACAATGATCATTTATATTCTATGGTCACATGCATATAATAATATTTTAATGCATGCGAATGAGATGAAGAATGAGGTCATGGACAAGAAAAAAGAAGTTTCCAAGGCCATGTGGATCCGATCATGGATTCAAAATGTGATACATTCCATATTGAATGCATTAATTTTCAACCAAAAGGTCGTGAGTTTGAAAATTTAAACATCCAAGATATGGGGAATATCTCCATGAGGTTTTGAAGGTATTAAATAAATGATGATTTAATTTATTAATAGAATAATATTTAATAGAGTTTTATGTGTATTTTAGACATTTAATGATATGATCTATACTTATAAATAGAGACCCACAAATTTGAGAAGTGGATGATGCTCCAAATATTTCAAGAGATCCAGTTTTTGAGAAACCAAGTCGCTTCAGTCATTCAGTCTGAATGGGGGAAGACATGATCTGTGAACCATTCTAGGTTCGTGATGAGAACTATGAACCATTCTGGTTTGGTGATGAGAATCACATACCATTCGGGTTTGTGAGGTAGATAAGACCTTCATACCATTCTAGTTATCGATGATAAGACTTGTGTACCCCTATGGTTGGAGAAGAAGTGATATGTGTGCCACTTTGGTACAAGATGCTGGAGACCCACAAAATACCCTTGGTTCGTGAAGTGATTTTATGAAATCCATTCTAGTTTCGTGAGGAAATATCACCACATACTATTTTGGTTCTTTGAAGAGGAGGTCCCACAAACAAATAGAACTACGTACCACATGGTATGCAAAAGAGGTTGTCACTTATTTCTCGTGGTAATCTCACACATCTTTAGCACATGGAGGGGTTGTGAATCATCATGGTTCATGGAGAATAAAATCACACTAGAGAATGAAATAACTCAACACCTTTGGTTCTTAAAAGGATAAAAAGAAACACTATGTGATACAAAAATGCACACATTTATGTGTGAATAAAATCACAGACATTTAAATATAAGCAAATCAAAGTGAACAAGTGTGTTCTATGGAATGGAGAAGGAATATTGTTCATGGTTATTGGAAATGAATGTATACATTCTTATTCCTAATTTGAATATGTACATATATAATGTATATGTACATCCAAACCATGTTTTAAGAAAATGAATGGAATAGAATGTAAAGGATGTCGTGTTTGTGCTTAACATAACCATATCCATTTGGGGTTCTGTTCAATAGATTATAAGAGGAATTGAATGTATTCAGGAATGCACATTCATATGAGAATACATTGAAGATAATAATCCTAAAATGAGGGGGGAAATGTCCAAATTACTGAAGAGGAATAGAACATCTATATTACTACATGCATGTTCACATGCATGTATAAAATAAGAAGGTTTGATTCTGATGATACCTTGTGTCCTATTTTTTATTGTTTGAATAATCACTGAAGTATTTTTGATTCTAGAAAAAAAGAAAAATATTTCTTCGTTCCTGTATTTGATGCATTGGGTCCTTCGCTTCCATATACTGAGTGTGACTTCTCCAAGGTAGTGAGCTTAGGGGATTCAATGGAAGTTATCAGAGGGATGCAGTGAGATATCCCTACTCTTTTGTAAAGAAAGTGTGGCTGGGACAGAGTGACTATACCCAATGCTTGTAATCAACTACTTTTGAACATTAGTGGAATACTGTATGATCAGAAACATGTCGGTTTATTTTCCTTGGATGTAGCCCTTGGTGGTGAACCATCTAAAAGTTTCGTGTTCTCCTTCTGATTTTTACTGTTTTAATTTATACACAAATCAATCATACATGTTTAGTTATGTTCATAAAATTTTTGGAACATTATAAAATAAATGGGAGAAATGTTTAACACCTGGATTCAACCCCCCCCCCCTCAGGGTAACCTAAGGTCCATAAATTTGTATCAAAGGTTAATGGATTACATATTATGGATACTCTTCCATAATACTATTATAAAAATTATTTGAGTTTTGATTCCAATGTTAATAATGAATATAATTCATCATCCAAGTTCATTTATCCTAGAGAAGAAATATATACCCAACAAGACCATCATGAACAAGAAATATAAAGAGAAGAATCAGTTAAATATGTATCTGTTGTACAAAGAAGATACAATGTTTGATTTTCCATGCCCATCCAATAATGAAGAAGAATAATTCTTGGGATGTAAAGAGATGGTGTGTTAGGTTTGTAATAGAGAAAATGTGGAAACTTCTATCTCATTTTAGGTGATCATGATAAATTACGAACATGTAAAATTGATATTCCTAATGAAAGAGTTGTTACTATTTTTAAAATATTTCAATGTATGCATGCTGAGATCACATGACTAAGAATGGAAACTGATAATATGGAAGAGTTTTTGGAAAAGAAAGTGCCATGATGATATAATCTCTCCAGAAAAAACAATTCCTTTTGAGAGAAAGTGGGATTAAAAAATACTCTAGAATTAAACATCGTTGCATTATTATGTGATCTAAAAAAGAGAACTGAAGTTATGGTTCTAAATTTGGATGGAACTTCCAATAAATTCATGGAACATTAATTGTTGTTACATAACAATGTCAAGTGGAATTAATATGGGATTGAATTAATGAAAAGTTGTTGTGATGAAAGGATGAACATGATGGAATATATGAAGATGATTTTTAATATATAATTTATAAAATTCGATGCCCAGTTGACCAATCATGAGAAGAAACATATTGAGACTTTAAAATAGAATGAAACTGTTGATGCATGTACTCAATTCCCATTGAAGGATACTAATTCAAAACTACCTACAACATATGATAAAGATGATAATAAATTCAGTAAATTATCTATTAAAAGCATCTAAGAATGTGAATGTACCATCCATACCATCTAGTACTGTATTTTTAAATATTTTTTTACTAACAGTGTATGTAGAAAGAAAAATTATAAACATGTATGGATGAGGAAAGGTGAGGAGAATAATACTACCACCATTGCTTAGGTGTAAAGGAAAAAGAACCTGGAAGTTGGTACCCATGATAAAGCACAATATATTATGAAAAAGGAAAAACTACTTTATATAGAAGATATCAAGAAGAAAAGATTTGTGTGAATATTTTGGTGATATTATACATTTGGGAATTTTTCACTGGATTGTTGGTTGAATACTTTAAATGAAGAAGAAAAGTGAATGCCTATTTCAAAAAAGAGAAAAACATAGAATTAAAATAAATATCAACAGATCTATAAGCATATGTATACCGCAAACAGATATAGAATTCTACACAACATATGTGATGTATGCAATGGATATGGTCACAATAATGGATCATTCTTGTCTCATCATATGTCCAGAGCTGAGAAGAACATAAGGTCACATATTCTAGCCTAAAAAAGGATCTAACTTTGGAGTATATTAGAAGAATTTATCAAAATAAAATTCAATGAATAATAATCCAAGAAGTAATGTTGAGTAGTCCTTGGTTTGAAAATTCAAGAAGATGGAGAGTGGTTCAACCAAATGAATTACCAAAAATATTGACACTTTGAAGAGTCCATGTTTAAAATCCAAACTTACTTCCATTTTTACAATAGTAATATTGGTTATCTGAACTAAATATTTTGAATGAACGATAATGAAAGGAGATGCACATGATATGGATTATGAAACATGAAATGAGAATATTCCACATGATGATAGAAATGTTCTATGTTTCAGGTGCAACAATGCTGGTCACGTTTTTCAGAATAGTAGTACATTTAATCCTGCCCAAATTTTTTTCCAAGAGATGAAATTTGCACTATGAAATTCTAGTGCTTTGAACGTTCTTGAAAAAAGAAGACTGACACATCAAGAAATGGAAGAAATATTGAGACCCATACAACCAATGTAATAACTGACGATCAAATGCGAATGTCTGAGGAGTGGAAAAAATTGAGCATCTTGGATTAGAAAACCATCTTAGCCTTCCAAATCATATGAAAGAAGCATTGAGGATCCACCTTATTAAATTAAAACTTTATGTATTTTACTAATCTTATGTGGAATTGATGGTGAAATAAGAACTAAGGAAGAGAACACTAGAAGTGTTCTCTTGAGGGGATACACATGAAGAAGCTGTTAGATTTATAACATCAGTTGGTATCAAATTCAATTACTCGGAAGATTGCATGAATATCATGTCATTGTAAATGTTATAAAATTTCTCGATCTCTCATCCTTGGTTACTCAAAATAAAAAACATTTTACAAAAGATGGATAACTAAATAAATCAGTGACATAAGAATATTTGGAAGGGTCTTGAAGACAAATATACGAGTTCTCATAACATTATTTATCATGATCATGTGATAATGGAATATATTGTTGTCTAGTTAAAATATTCATGTTTTATACAACGATCATTTCTCAATTAGACATAGGGAGAAATGATTGATGGCGCAATTTTTAGGTATGCATTGATACCCTCTCTACCATGAATGCTGTATTTCATTAAAATAAGAAGGTGTAGAAGTGAAATGATAAATGAAAATTGAAAGGGATAGATTAGATAATTTAAACATTAATATTATCATTTTAGAGATGGTTGAAGTATTGAAAACAAACACAAAGGGGGAGATTTTTGGGACCACTTTCTATATTAAGAATGTAATTTTTTCATCGATAGTCAATGTTGATTAACATGATGAAAGGAACTCTTATATGTGAAATGGAGAATGGAATATTGAATGCATTAATCCTAAATTTCACATATGTGTATCAGGGGTGAAACATTGTCTACAACAATTAAGGGTGGTTGTAGTGTTATTTAGAAGGATTAAAATAAAAGGAGAAGAAGAGTTAATAGATGAGGTTTATAATGGTGGGTTATCATTTAATAATTTTAAAAACTTTTTTTATACTATGTTGTTATTTTATTTATATGTATTTACAAAAAATAAATGGGACATCCATGGAGCCAGTCCTGGTCCTCACCTCAAGAACATGCAGGACCCGAGTGTTTAGTCGTGGTCGATGGAATTCCACATGGCTAGCCCCACAAGATGGAGGGTGTGTGCAACCCGTGTATAAGCCCACAGGTGCCACACAGTTGAGAACCCATGTAGCATGGGAACTAAGAGAATGCTTTAGAAGCATACTGGGTATTTACGAGTGTGCATGTTTGGTGAACAAGGTATGTGGCATTATTGTGGAGGGAGGAGGTTAATTGTGTGCTGCTACTGTCGCAACATGATTGATAAACTGTGAGAAAACGTAAAAAATATTCTATGTGGGATGATATTTTAAGATCATGGATTCAATCCACACCTTCCATCAGATCATGCGACTGATATCAACCGCACACTCTATACCACGTCCCACGTTCTAATCAAGGCCATCTATCTGATCGCGTAGTTCTGGATTCAACCAGTGTCATATGATATCTTAATCGAAGTTATCTTCAACCTCTGGACACCCACATGAACCCATTAACCAGTGCTCAAGATGAATGGTGATATCACCACTCATGTCATCAATTGTGCTTAGTTCATGCCCACAATGATCATCTTGATGCAACGATCACATTCATGAAATTACATTTCCAAGCATGAAAATGAAACCAAGAACAATTGAATGGAGAAAGGAAATTATTTTTCAAAGGAAACATTGATTAGATAAGGGATTCATAAAGTTATACATGACATCTTGAATGCATGAAATATTTGAGACAAGATTGAATTCTTGAAATAAGTAACATCCTAGATATGTGACATATCTCCCCGTGCGATTGAATATATTAAATAACCATATATTTTTTTATTCAAAGAAGAATCTTGAAGAGAGTATATTGTAGATTTTGGATGCAGAATGATTTGATCTATACTTATAAAAATAGACCCACCAATTCGAGAAGCGGCTACAGCTCCCAAGCTTTCAATACCTCCTGTTTATGTTAAACAGAGTCTCTTCATTCTTCCATTTCGAAAGGGGGAAAACACGATCCATGAAATTTTTTGTGTTTTTGAAGAGAACTGTGAGCCATTGTGGGTGTGGGAAGATAAATTCATACTATTTTTGTTTGTTAGGAAGATAAGATCCTCATATCATCCCAGTTCACGAATAGAAGTCTTGTGTACCACTGTGGTTGAGGAATATGTGAACCACGTACAGCTTTGGAACCTGAGGTAGGAGACCCGCGAACTCTGCTAGGATCATGAAGAGTGTCTCTTCCAGCCATTCTAGGTTTTTGAGGATGTGATAAAACATAATGTTTTGGTTTTCAAAGAGGTTGTCCTACAAATCATTAAAATTGTGACCCACTTGGTGCACGATGGAGGTCTGAACATCGTGTATGAGTGAATCCTACTCATGTTAAGTGCTATGAGGGGCTATGAATCATCCCGGTTCACGGAGGAGACAAGAACACATGAGAATGAAATAATTTTATATGTATGTTATGTAAAATGAAAAAAATAAAAATCATTCCACACCAAAATTCACACATTGATGTTTGAAAAAATATCATGTACATATAAATATAAGAAAATCATAATGAATAAGTTTGGTTTGAAGAAATAATAATGAAAATTTGGCATGGTGATGTAAAATCCATGTCAATATTCTTTTGCATGATTTGAAAAAGTAAATACATAAGGTGTAATTACATCTGATCCATGTGGTATGAAAAGATAAGAAAGATAAGGGAAAGGTAGTCGCATGTGTTCTAAACAAAACCATATCCATTTTGGGGCATCAGACAAGAAAGTAGAAGAAGAAGCACTTAAATTCATGATAGTACGTGTATATGAGAATATATTCAAGAGAATCATTCAAAACCGAGGGTGAACATTTCGAAATAAGTGAAGAGGAATAACACATCTATATTGTCACATGACTGGTCACATGCATAGATTGAATAAAAGTGTTGATTCTAATGATTCCATGTGAGCTGTTTTTCACTATTTGAATAATAAAAAAAGAATTTGTGATTCATTACAATAAGAATATAATGTCTTAGTACAACTGGTTGTTGCACTAGAAAAGAATATGGAACATCAAATAGCAACAAATATGGACCTCGATTCAAGAAATGTATCATGATGAATAAGAGATAGAATCTTTCAAGCCTATCCATTTAAATGACCGTCATGTACATAAACTGAGTGTGACCTCTCCAAGGCAGTGAGCCAGATGATGTAAATGAATGTGATACAAGGGAATCATTAAGATATCCTTGAACATTAGTAAATGTAGTGATCCAATGTAAGAGTGACTATAGATGAACATTATAATCCACAACTTCTAAATATTTGTGGAATTCGGTATGGCCAACAAACTATCGATGTATACTACTTTGTAATATCCCCTAGTGGTGAACCAAGTAAACTTTTTATATTTTCCTTTTTAATATGAATGTTTTAATTAGTGTACATATCCATAATATAGGTTTAATTAAGAACATACAAATGTGGGAACAAGATCCAATAAACGTGACATAATGTTAACCCCTATTTTACCCCCTCTCCCAAGGTGTCCTAGGGTCCTTTATAAGGGCAATAAAGCGTTGTACTTATTTGAAAAATGATTCATGATGATTACCCTTACATAAGGGATTTCTTAATAGTGATTAACCTTCTATGAAGATAAAATTATGGATTTTTTAATCATGCATAATGGTAATTGTTTTTTGTAAATGTATATATAATGAACCAATATTCTCTAGATTATATAAAAGTTTTACATAGGGGTATGTTATTTTTTTAATAATGTCTCATAATGTTACTACATTTTATACCCATATACATCAAAGGCTCATGTAAAGGTTATCTTCATTATACCATTACATGAAGTTGTAAACATATGGTACAAAACATAATACCTTTATATATATGGGTCTATATAAAGATAAC
The DNA here is from genome assembly GCA_963277665.1 of Viscum album. Taxonomy (NCBI): domain Eukaryota; kingdom Viridiplantae; phylum Streptophyta; class Magnoliopsida; order Santalales; family Viscaceae; genus Viscum; species Viscum album. The sequence goes on from OY728166.1 coordinate 1,138,949,901, forward strand.
CCACATATAGAGTTACATAGTGGGGTGTATGTAAAGGTAATACTTGTATTACATTGAGAAAAAGAACAAATTTTATGGTTATTGTAATGAGTTGATCTTTTTGAATAATAATTGTTTCTCAAAAATGAACATTATATAATTTTATTGAACTTAGAAAAACTATATCCCTTTTTTAATTCAGTTAGTGAAGCTGAAATGAGAGCATTGTGTTTAAAAAATTATTAAACCAGTGGAAAAAATAATCATAAAATTTTTATTAGTGATTAAAAATTTAAATAATAATGGTTATTATTACATAAATAAGAGTTAATGGATTTATATAGTACACTAGGGCCATAAAAACCCATTTTCAGTCCATGGGATGAAGGTGGACTCACTTATCTTTGCTCTGACCCAAGACCAATCCAAGCCTCCAAATGTTATGTTTGAATGGATTCTCCTTCCGAGAAGATCATGTTGATAGAAATCACCCCTTGGGGAAAGTTGTCTAAGAAACCCCAAAATTCTATCACTACTACATACCTTACTATTAGGTCATATGCATGTATTGTAAGGGGTTATGTAACGAGGCCATAGTAAAATTGTGTAATCCCTTGTGGTAAATAAAATTGGTATTTCATATTTTCTATTTTAAGAATGTCAATTTATAAAATAATACATGTTCCATTAAAAATATATAATAAATTAAATATTTATGTAAAAATTATTCTTTTAAGATATTTCTTATACATATTGAATTTTTATTTGGAAATAAACATCATTTTGTAATTTTAAATGTCAAAATAAATCTATGGTCAATTTTATAATTTTTATAAGATGTTTCAGAATTCTGGAATTTTATTAATAGTATTCTATGAATAATGTTATTTTATCAATAGTATATGAAACATTGTTTGTGTCATGAATATTTGTAAAATAATATATTATTAAATAACTATTTGTGAGATTCATTTCAGAAATCATACATACAAGGTCGTAATCTCGGTGAAAATGTGATTCAATAAGATAAAAAAATTACTGAATAGTAACATTACCCTTTGGAATAGTAATTTTTCCCATAGGAATGGTAATTTAACAAATAAAATATTACCCTAACATAAATAATTATAAATATGTTTTATTCATCTAATGTTGGAATGTGAAATAATTATATTATGGTAAAAGTAAATAATGGTTTTAGAAATGATAAGTTAAGTATTAATCTATTATTAATTTAAATTAATTCAAAATGAAATTAATTTTTATAAAATAGAGTTCACTTTTTAATTCTATACATCGATAAATGGTTAGGGTGAATTTTTTGGATTCTTCTCAAATAGTTAAATTTTCGATGAATAAAAATAATAATGTTTTAGGTTTTCGATATGTTTAATGATATCATTACTATTTCATATTTATTTAATTAGTAATATAAGATTCTGGTAGACTCTTAAAGATTATAATATGATATGATTTGTCGCAAGTGGCCAAATCGATATGAAAATTCCATGGAAAATCCCCTGGTTTTGCAAATTCCACTAATGTGGTTTCCATTGAAATTAATAAAATATTCCCTCAATTTTTCTATAAATAATCACCGATTCATTCGTTTAATTTCATTAAAAAATAATTATCCATTATTATTTTCATGTTCTTCCACCCATAGAGTCCTCCCACTATGTCCTCCAGCCCCCATGGTCCAAATCATAGAGTTTTAGAATTTACTCTTCAGGTTAAGGGAATTATCTCCTTCTCTTTTCCATTCAAGTTCACTTTTATTTGATATGTCTTTCAAATTTCCAAACCATGTTTTTATTTCAATTTTAATCTATCCCAATAATATATTATGTGTCAGTCATATGTGTTATACCCTTGTCCCCCCTCCATAACTATTTCCTCAAACTATGTTTCATAGTTATTATGCTGCATAATTTTCATCTGAAAATCAAACTATTTTTCTCAAGATGTTTTTTTACATAGTTATGTGAATTATAAAACCAATTTAATTTATAGTGATATTAATCAATACATATAAAAGATTTATTTTCTTATGAAATATATATATATATAACCCTCATTCCCATTCCATTGGAAATAAATGACATAATTATCTTATTTTTAAGTACGTTTTAAAATGCCATGATTATTATATGAAGCCCATTTATTTTATTTTCGTTGTGATATTTTGGAAATGTTTCATTATTATATATGTGTATAACATGAATAAAATACATATTATGTGTGTTCCATGATATCTCTTCAATTCATTGTGCAATGAATTTATTCTTAAGAGATGGCATGTTCTAAGATACCCTAGTAAAAATCTGTGGAAATTTTTATGAAACATTGTGGATGGACCTTGGTGATATGCTTATGAATGTATAAATTAAATGTTTTAGCCACATTTTTATATAATGATTATTTTTATGTTTAAATTATATTCATATTTTTCTTTTTCTCTAGTCTTTTTGTATTTCATCAAATTCATATTGATATAACATGTAAACAGATTACCTTGTTTACCCATACTGGGCCTTCTGCTCACCCTTTCCTTATATATATATCCCCAAGTTATGAGATGAAGAAATTTAACATCAGATAAACCTATGATAAAGCCTTGCAACTGTATTAGAATAATAACTTATGTTTTCATGTGTAATGTAACTTATTTTCAAGTATCTAAACATTAAAGATCCTCTGTTTTTAAAATGTAATAAAAAGTATTGTAATTAAAATGTTGGATGTAGTTTTTGTCAAAAAAGGAAAATTTAGTTATTTTTTATATTAGGTTATGAAAAAAGCATGAAACCTATAAAAATGTTTAAATATAAAAAATATTCTCCATATTTTTGTGAATTATTATGTACGCCATTTCTGGACAAATAAATACCTGTCTGGATAGGAATAATTGGATGTGGCTCTACCACAGATGTGTCTACGTGTAAAACCCAAAAAAACCCCACATTTACCTACACTCAACCAGGTTCGGGTGCATGAGAATTGTCCTTGATTCACTATTGGTTTCACACTCATGGGGGATATGTATGGTTAATCACAATATTTTTATGAATCATTTTTAATGATTTATAGGAAATATAGTTATTGATATTGAATAACATAATTAACAATGATTTATTATGACAAAAAAATATTTTAGAGTTATAATATTATTAAATGAAAATATTTTCCCACTAATGTTTGAGGAACCAGGAAAATTTTGACCGCAATGGACCATGCAGTGAAGACTCTCTGATGAAAGATGAATTGAAGATTTCTTGAGAATGAAGAATCAATTATCATAAGTTGTGGGAAATAACATGAATCAAGATTAGATAATGATTTCACATAGAAGGGAACAAAATTCTGTTGATTCATTTATGCATCACGTCCACCAATATTCAGTAGATCAAAAGAACCATTGATTTTAGAACATTTTATAATAACTATATAAATTATTTATTCTGTACATCAATGTTAACAATAAGAGAATGTATCATTGGATTTTAACCTCTTAGAGGGACAAGATGATCAGTGGTCAGTGCTGAATAAAAACACGAGGAAATGATGGTAGATTAATAAAATGGTTTTTGATGAGTTTATTGGTAACACCTTCAATAAGTATTTCCCTCATTGATGATAACAAAAATTTAGAAAGATTTTATAGTGATAAATCATAAGGAGAATGAATTTGTGGGATACTAAGAGATGAACATTATAAGGGTTTCATTTTACACCTCAATATTTGTTAGAGATCCTAATGGTAATTTTGATAGATTATTTGGTGGAAAAATACCTCAACTATAGAAGAATATATCCAATAGAGGCTATAATAGCTATGAGGAGATAGTGCGGAGTGCTATGAAAGTCAAACATGAGTTTGGTGAGATTCATTGGTCTAAAAAATATAATTAAAATAATTGAAAAATAGTTCCAATCGTGGGGAGGATCTTTAATTAGCGATGCTGTAGAAAGAGATTGAATCTTCTCACATGTAATTGATGTCGGAAGAAGCACCACGAGAACTACTATATTGGGATTGGGAAATGTTATATGTGTGTAAGAGAATTACATGTTTCTAAGAATTATCATAATGTGGATAATCCTTAACATACATACACTAGAGAAAATGAGAAGATGATGCAGGTCCCACCTGATGTAAAAATCATCATGTGTGGACATCATGGGAAATATTCCAATATCATTCCATGTCACGACCCCCTCCCCACAATGTGTACCACATCTAGGCCGTAAATGTGAGAAGAGAGATAATGACCCTCGAGTCCCACCTCCATTAGGCCCCGAGTTGACGACTAGAACCGAGGGTATAGTAACACACAAATGGGAGGCATTACCCTCTAAGAGAACACATGTGGAAGAGAGCGATAAGATAGAAACCAATCAACTCCAACTCAGAACTGGAAATATAAAAGAAACCCAAGTGCATAATGGAATTTCATGAAAAAGTAAAACAAAAAAGGGGAAAACTACATGTACCAAAAAGAAAGTAAAAACAACTGCAACCCCAAGCCCGAACAGCTCCTGCAAACACATGATAGTAGTAACCAGCCTGATCTCCAACCTGCTCCAAGTGACCTGAAAAACAGTTTGTATATACATAGGGTGAGTATAACAATATACTCAATAGGATCCTCCCTAAATCCTCTCGTGCAAAAGTAAAGAAATAATGCTAAAGCACATTGAACAATAAGTGAAACTAACTCATCACCTAAATAGGTATACTATGTTCCCAACCTCACCATGGAAACTCTCACCAAGTAACACACATAAAAATATAGCATATAATAAAGAATATCAAGCGTACCCCACTACTACTTCCCAACTGGTTTGGTAATTTTCCCCAACAACATACTTCCTTTGAATCTCTCTCCAAAGGATTGCCTGCAAACACATGGGCTAAGCTCCAAAACCTGCACCTCGTGCACCACAAAGGGTTTCCCGTAGACACCTAGTTGAAGCGCCACACCGTCCTCACAACCAGAAGTAACTAGGTAAGTTTACAGGAGCCACCACATCTCGCATAACGTGTATCATACATCAGGTATTATACTTCAAGCCATTAGATCCCATACCCCGATTAAGGATCCTCAAGCCATCACAGCCTATACATGATACACCCATTGTAGTCCACATAATAATATATCCAGAATATATGTGTGTGAATAACCACAATCCATTACAACCCTCTACACACATATATGGGGAAAACTAACTGATGTGCCTAATGTAACTAGTATCTACCAAGAGAAGAGAGCGGAGTCAAAGGGGGAATTCAGCCATTCATCCTCCCACCAGAATGTTGGCGAAAACACCCACCAGGGCTCAGAATCCCGGGGGTGCTAGTTGCCCTTATTGACAAGGTGGAGTAGCGTATAGAAACACAAAACTTACATAATATACTATACCTCACAACCACACTATGGGAATAACCTAGTCTTAGTCCCAACTGAAGCTAACGTCTCTCGGACTCTATGCTTCCACTTCTATGACTAGATATATTATAAGCACATAAACATTTAAGGGCCTTATTAGATTCCTTCATTATATTTTTATCAATTCCACTATATGTTAATTAATTCATTAAACATTAATTAACCATGAACCAATCTGAATTAAATTCCAGTTGCAACACACCCAAATTCAACTGCTCCTTGAACTGTTTTGAACCTCTTCATTATGTTTCAACGACTAAAACCCCATGGGTTAACATCATTTATTCATACGTTAATTATAGAATTACTTTCCCATATTTCTAGGAATTCTAGAAAAGCATCCTATGATACTAAACACAAGGGGGGACCAACACGGTGAGCAGATGTGCTACCAATGGAGGCTTTGCCGCCTATAGAAAGAGCATAGACACATTCTCCCTTGAGAGGCTAAACACAGAAAGCATGTGGCATACCCCACCTATCTTCGCAACTTTTGATGTAGGGTAAGCAAAAACAGCTGTATTGAGCAGTGGGGAAAAGTAAATTAGTTAGAAAACTGAATAATCAACAAGCATCCAACAATCACATCCATCTCATTCCATCATTACTGGTGTCCTCCCTGACACCGACATGCATAAACCGATGCATCTCGCCTCTCTAGGTGTCATCTGTTGCCACAACCAAAAGGCCTCCATGCCTCCACATATCACAACACCCCTCTAGGGTCACATCACAACACAAGAAGCATAAAATAACACATCACATCAAATGGGCTATGTCCAATTCAGCAAACAAGAGTTTAAATCAGAACCCTTCAAGGAATTATCAAACAATTACATTCTTTAAACCATCTTGAATTAAAAGATTTAATCCCTTGGTTCCAAAATTGGGAACCTAACCAGTAAGCTATCAAAAATTATTATACATTCTTACAATGACAATTTGATTAACATAAAATTACATCAAGAACCAGATTCGCTCACATGACTCTTTATCATTATCCAAAAAAAATATCAATTAGCCCCTGTTTACGTTCTTTAACAATTTCCACCTAGAACTACCACTAAGTAAGGTGAGCATTGATATCACACTATCTTGAAAAACATTAGGCAATAACATAGAATATATATGATTTCTTTATCCTGTTCAATGTATTTTATTAGGTCAATTCCATTTTCATCTAGTTGGATTCAACATGCTAACAATAGAGTTTCACGTAATGGAAAGAGAAGAAACAAATCCCCTACCTCAAGGATTATGACGAAACCCACGACGGTCGAAGAACGCTAACAAAACCCGTGTCGATTCTCCAAAAACTCACATTAGATCTCACCCCCTAGAATAATCAAGACCAAAGATCACCAAAATTGGCATTCCCACACATAGATCTACCCATAATGGGCGTAGATCTAAGGTACCAAGAGAAGAGGAGGAGAAGATCTATGTAGAACTAAGAAACCAAGCTAGAACAATCACATACCTCAAGAAACTGGCTTCGATTTGTCAAGAGAAGCCTTCGGATCACCTCCAAAATGATTGGGAGAGATTCTCTTGCCTTCGAGGAAGGGTAATCCAAAGTTATTGCTGCTTAGGGGCTTAAACGAACCATTAAGAGGCATAAGGATTTAGATCCACAATTTAAGGATCTAGATTTAAGTCCCCGCACGGTTAGTCCACATGGTTTGACAAATTGTTCTCTAATCGTGCGTTTCCTTCTCCCTTGTCAAACACTCCTCACACGATTATTCCATACTATTAGAAAAACTGTGTGCTAACTGTGCATTATCCACTGCCTGCAACACCAACCTCGCAAGGTATGGCCGCACGGTTTGGACAAACCCTGCGTAGCCCATGAGAAAGCTATTTCCCATTGGTTTCCCTTAAAAGTCCACCCAAACGCACCCCCAAGTGACATTGACCTCATGGAAGACCTCCATCATCACATTTTTACAATGGAATTGACTGGAGAGGTCTGGTCCATTACTTCAGATACCTCCCAAAACATTCTCATCCTCGAGAATCCAAAACCCACCTAAAGTGAAAATGAAACAGGGTCTGAACAACCACCCATCAAGACACCTCTCAAAATAGAGAAGGCCGCCAAAGAAAAAAAGGGTTCCATCTCAGAAACAAGAAGGTTTCAGAAACAAAAATTTTACAATGATACATGAAAAGAGTTAAAAATAAAACAACTATGGGCACTGAGCACGTATCTGTTACTCACATTCCCAGGTACTCTCCTCCAAGCCACTCTGTCACCACAAGACACGAACTAAAGGAATAGAATGCTCACACAACACCTTATCCTTGAAGTCTTGGATCTTCATAGGTCACTCCACAAAGGTTTCATCGTCACCAACATCGATCTCTCCTAAATCGATGATGTGAGATTCATCATGAAGATAATGAAAGAGTTGTGATACATGGAAAACATCATGTATCCGACTCTTCTGAGGGGGAGGTTTTACTTGATATGCCACAGCTCAAACATGTGATAACACTATGAAAGGCCCAACAAAATGGGGAGAGAGCTTACTTCTATGTCCAAACATTGTCTTCCCAGGACGGGGAGTCACCTTCAAGAACACATGATCACCAACATTAAACTCTATGGGTCTCCTTCTTCAATCGGCATATGATTTTTGATGATTCTGCGCTATCTTCATCCTCTCACAAATCACCTGAACCATCTCTGTTGTATTCTGCACTAGTTTCGGTCTAAGAATTGACTACTCTCCGACCCCAGTTCAGCATAATGAAGAATGGAAAGGCTGACCATACAAGGCATCAAATGGCTCCATGACGATGGTGGAGTGAAAACTATTATTTTAAGTGAACCCCACTATGGGTAAGTGCCCTATCCATGAGCCTCCAAAATATAGAACACAAGAGCATAACATGTCTTCATGATTCTGGATGGTTTGCTCTGTCTGACCATCCGTTTGAGGATGAAATCAATGCTAAGACATAGCTGAGACCCGAAAGCTTATTGAAGACATCTCCACACCTTGGAGGTAAAATGAGGGTCTCAATCAGAAATGATCATCCTTGGGACTCCATGAAGTCTCACCACCTCCACTAGATATCGCCTCAACAAAAAATCCAATGATCTTGACTCCCTTATTACTATGAAGTGGGCTATTTTTGTTAAACGTTCCACTACCATCCAAATAGAATCATTTCCTCCCAGACCTGATGGTAAACCATTAACAAAGTCCATTGAGATGCACTCCCACTTCCACTGAGGAATCTCTAATGGCTATAGAAGACCACTAGGATCACGGTGTTCCACCTTCATCTTCTGGGAGACAAAACATCGAGACACAAACTCCACAACCTTGCGCTTTAGCCCATGCCACCAAAACTGGCTCTTCAAGAATCGGTACATCTTTGTCACGCCAGGATGTACCCCTATGGGTGAAATATGGAACACTCGGAGGACAGTCTGGCTCATCTTCAAGTGAACAAAAATCTGTCCATGATACATCACTCGGTGTTGTTCATCCTCTGACCAACCATCAGGGGATTCACCACAAGCAACTCGGTATCTCCAGACCTCCACCTCATGATCCACCAACTGGAACTCTTATACCTTCTGCATCAGGGATGATTGCTCCATCATTTGGAATAGACAACGTCTGCCTTCCACTTCTCCCATATCAATATATAATGCTGACAGTTCTTCCATTACTCTCCAGGAATCACCAGATTCATGCACAGCATCACTGCGTGACTTTCGGCTTAGTGCATCAGCTACAACATTCCCATTTCCAAGTGTATATGATATTTTGAAGTCATATTACAGTAATAACTCCATCCACCACCGCATTCATATGTTCATGTCACGCTGGGATAAGACATACCTCAAACTCTTATTATCAGGGAAAAACACAAAGAGCTCACCATTGAGGTAATGTCTCCACAACTGCAGAGAAAACACCATAGCTACCAACTCAAGATCATGGGTGGAATTGTAGCATTCATGAGGATGTAACTTTAGAGACCCATAACAAATAACTGATCACTGCTGCATTAGAACACAGCCTAACCCCAAATGTGAAGCATCGCAGAAGACATCAAACTGAGCTCCCTCAGCTGGAAGACAAAGGAATGGAGCACTTACTAACTTCTCTCTTAGATACTTGGAGGCTGCCTGACATTGATAAGACCATATGAATGCTTGATCTTTCCTGGTCAAAGCTGTTAGAGGAGTTTCAACTCATGAGAAATAGGCTACGAACCTCTTGTAGTAGCCTATGAGACCAAAGAAACTATGCACCTCTTAAACTGTCCTGGGGGCTGCCCAAGACACAACTGCTTCAATATTTGATGGATCCACATTAAATCCCTATTTGGACACAACATGCACCACGAAACAGACTTCTCGAGACCAAAACTCACACTTCGACAACTTCCCTAACAACTGATGTCGATGATGAACTCTCAAAACTGGTCGTAGATGTTGGGCATGCTCCTCCTCAGATATGGAGTACACAAGGATGTCATCAATGAAAACTACCACGAACTTGTCTAGGAACTCATAGAAGACATCATTCATCAATCCTATGAATACATTTGGAGCATTCATCATGCCAAATGGCATTACAACGAACTCATAATGCCCATGACGACAACAGAAAGCAGTCATCGGAATATCCTCATCCATCACACGCATCTAATGATATCCCGACCACAAATCAATATTTGAGAACCAACATGTACCCTTCAGTTGATCAAATTAGTCATCAATCAGCAGAAGAGGATAGAGATTATTTATTGTAACTTTTTTTATGTGATGATAATCGACACACAACCCCAAACTGCCATCGGCCTTCTTCACAAACAAATCTCGTGCACACAATGGTAAGACACATGGCCGAACGAAACCACACTACAACATACCATCAAGTTGTATATGTAGTTCTATTAACTCATAAGGGGACATACTATATAGATACATAAAAATAGGAGACCCTCCTGGCTGTAGCTCGATCCCAAACTCGTTCTCTCATCAAGGGGGTAAGGCTACAACCTCTTCTGGAAAAACATAAGGGTACTCCTCTATGATTTGAGGAAATTCCAACTGTTGGACCTCTGAAGAACTCAGAATCATCTCAGTCATCATTAATGATAAGGATGGAATGTGCCTATGTCCCATCTGAGGATCTCGCTCACCAACAAACAACACATTCTCTCCATCCGCCCCAAAGATAACGACCTTCTTCCTGAAGCAAACCACGATATCCTGCACCGAATACAAACAATCCATTATGAGGATGACATCATATGGTTGTATTCATAAACATAGGAAATCTCCCAAAGAGGGGTGTTGCCCCAACACTAGGTCACAGTATCTACATACTTCAAACTAGTTAGCTCGACCTCTAACTAGCATAGTCAACGCCAAGGGCACTGGAATCCTCTCTACCTCAAGTCCCAATGCATGGACAAGGGTAGTTGATATGAAGGAGTGTGTCTCTCCTAAATCAAACAAGGCATACACCAAGATAGAAAACATGCAAAGGGTACCTCGAATGACATCCGACTCATCTGGTGCTAGCAATACTAGTGCATGAACATGACCAAAAACTCAACCACTGCCTATCTGACCCTGATGATGACCACCACCATGGCCGCTCTCTACTCTCTATTGATGGGGAGAATCATGGGGCTTTCCTCTGCATGCCCCATCTACCCTCTACCGATATAAAGCTAGTGCAACTGGCTGCTTCTGCCTTTGATGGAACTAAATCAATGGAGGAACCTGGAGCGTAGCTCCTGGTGCATGATGACCACTCTAAAAGGTCAGGCACTCCCACTACTGATGGTCACCGCCACTATAAGAAAAACAAGTGCATGATCCCCTGAAATAGGCTTGAGAGTTTTTGCCTCTAGAGAAACGAGATGTGAAGGGCTGGGACCTACCCCCGGTTGAACGAAAGCTCTTCTACCCTGAAAAAAGGGATCCTTAGACCACAACCTTGCTTCATGAGGGATCATGATGATCCACCTCTCGTAGTGATCCGATCCTGGCCAATGTCCACTCGAAAACCTCTACCCTTGCCAACACTTCAAGATATGTCTTCATCATAAAGGGGGTGACCTGACACTGGATCTCTGGAAGCAAAGCCTCCTCGAAATGACTCAACGTAGACTTCTCATCTGGTAAAGGGTCGGAAGAAAATCGTAAAAGGTTCCCGAAATGGATTCCAAAATCCCGAACAGTAGAGCTCCCCTGTCGAAGGGTACGAAGCTCCTGGCGACTGGAAACCTTTGTAGACGAATAAAGGAACTCAACTCTAAACTTGTCTCAGAACTCCTCCCATGAGATCAGTGATTCCTCATGATCGACAAGGAACAAGAACCACCATTGCCTCACTGCTCCACGCAGTGTCATGACATCTAAGGACACCCAGTGCTTGTACCAAGCATGGATCGAACTGAACCCTATATCGACGTCCTCTAACCTGTCTTCCATGATGGCATTTCAAACAGAGCCATCATACTTCTGCAAACTCTTGCGCTGAAACTCTCGGAGTTTCTTCCTCCAAGATTCATGGTTTTCAAACTCTACCCTACGACGACCTACTGGAACTGCATGCTAGAAATATTTTGGGCAAGCCTAGTGAGGACGTTGACCTAGAGACATACCTGTAAAATAACTACCGTTAGAGCACCTAAACCAGTAATATGTAAGACTCAACATTAATTAATTAATTGTTTTATTTTATTCATTTTAGGTTATCCTATCCCATGATTTACCAATTCAAACACAAGAACAATGAATAATGAAGAATGATCCTTTTCTAGGTCTCTACCCTACAACTAGTATCACCTTGTTTATTATCCATTGTAAACATAAAGGTCTATACCTCAGATAATAGGGGGACCTAAATGCCTATGTCTCAGCTGGTCTCTAGTGTTCACCTCACTTGCTAAACATGAATGGCACAGTTTCCTGACCAACCCATGCAACCTCACCCGTGCCTAACTCCATGCTCTATTCTATTCCTCAACCAGAGCTCTAATAACACTATGTCATGACCCCCTCCCCACAAAGTGTACCCCTCTTGGGACGAAAATATGATAATGGAGATAATGACCCCAAGTCCTGCCTCTTGTAAGCCCCGGGTTGGCGTCTAGCACTGAGGGTATAGTAACACACAAATGGGAGGCATTACCCTCTAAGAGAACACATGTAGAAGAGAGAGATAAGATAAACACCAATCAACTCCAACTCGGAACTGCAAATATAAAAGAAAACCAAGTGCATAATGGAATCTCATGAAAAAGTAAAACAACAAAAGGGGAAAAACTAAACGTACCCAAAAGAAAGTAAAAACAGCTACAACCATAATCTCGAACAGGTCCTACAACCACAAGCTTGTAGTAACCAGCATGATATCTAACCTTCTCCAAGTGACCATAAAATTGTTTTTACATACATAGGGTGAGTATAAGAGTATACTCAGTAGGATCCTCCATTAAGCCTCTCAAGAAAAAGTAATTAAAGCATGCTAAAGCCCAGTGAACAAAAAGTGAAACTAACTCGTCACCTTAACCGGTATACTATTTTCCAAACCACACTATGGCTAATATCACCATGTAATGCATACAAGAATATAGAATATAATATCGAATATCAATGGTACCCTGCTACTACTTCCCCACTGTTTTGATGCTTTTCCCCAACGACATACGTCATCTACATCTCTCTCCAAAAGCATGCCTACAGGCACCTGGGATAAGCTTCACAATCTGCTCCTCGTGCACCATAAAGGCTTTCCTGCAGACACTTCTGCGAAGCACCACACCATCCTCACAACCACAAGTAACCCAGTATATTTATGGGAGCCACCACAGCTCGTATAACGTGTATCACACATCGATTATTATACCTTATTCCATTACATCCCATACACTGTGTATGGATTTTGAAGCCATCATAGCCTATACATGTTACACCTATAGTAGTCTATATGATACTATATCGAGAATATATGTGTGTGAATAACCACAATCCATTACAGCCCTCTACAACACATATATGTGGAAAACTAACCATTGTGCATAATGGCACTAGTATCTACCATGAGAAGAGAGTGGGGTCAAAGGGGGTAGTCAGTCATTCATCCTCACACCAAAATGTTTGGGAAAACACCCCCTAGGCCTCAGAATCCCCAGGGTTCCAGTTGCCCTTACTAACAGGGTGGAGTATCATATAGAAACACAAAAAGTACAAAATATAATATATCTCAGAAGCTCACTATGGGCATAACCTAGTCTTAGACACAACAGCATCTAAAGTCTCTCAGACTCCGGGCTGCCACTTCTAAGACTAGGTATCCTATAAGCACCCAACCATTTAAGGGCCTTATAAGATTAATTCATTCCATTTTTATTAATTCCTCTGTACATTAACTAATTTTTCAATCATTAATTTACCATTAACCAATCCACATTAAATTCCCTTTGCAACACACTCAAAGCCAACTGCTCCTTCCACAGTTTTCAACCTTTCATTAAGTTTCAACAACTCCAACCCCATGGTTTAACATCATTTATTCAAAAATTCATTACAAAATTACTTTCCCATATTCCCATTCATTCTAGAAAAGCATCATATGATACTAAACACATGGGTGCTCAACACGGTGAGAATATGTACTTCTCGTCGAGTCTTTGCTGCCTATATCAAGAGCGTAGACCCATACTCCCTTGAGAGGCTAAACAATGAAATGTTGTGGCATACCTCACGTGTCTTCACCTCTTACAGAAGAAGGGTATGAAAGACAACCTGCCTAGAGAAGTGGGGGAAAGTGAAGCAGTTAGACAACCAAATAATCAATATGAATACAACAATCACATCCATACCATTCAATCATCCCGGGTGTCCTCCCCAACACCCACATGCATTAACCAATGCATCTCGCCACTCTAGGCATCATCCGCTACCACAACCAAAAGGCCTTCATGCCTCCACATATCACATCACAGCACAAGCAGCATGAAATAAAACATCACATCAACTGGGCTACGACCGTTTTAACAATCAAGAGGGTAAATCAGATCCATTAAAAAAATATCAAACAATCATATTCATTAAATCATCTAGAATTAACAGATTTAATCTGTTCGTTCCAAAATTTGGAACCTGACAAGTAAGCTATCCCAAAATATTATACATGCTTAATATGCCAATTTTATTAACATCAAATTACAACAGGAACCAGATTCATGCACATGACTCTTTAACTTTAGCCAAACAAATATCAATTAGTCCTGGTTTATGTTCTTTAACAATTTCCAACCAGAACAACCACTAAGAAAGGTGAGCATGGATATCACAATATCTATCAAAATATAAGGCAATAACATACAATAGATATGATTTATTTATCCGGTTCAAAGTATTTTATTAGGTCAATTCCATTGTCATCTAGTGGGATTCAACATGCTAACAATACAGTTGCACATAAACGAAAGTGAATCAGCGAATCCCCTACCTCAAGGCTTTTGACAAAAACCACGATGGTCTACGAATACATAAGTAACCCAGGTTGATTCTCCAAAAACTCACCTTAGATCTCTCCCCCTAGAAAGATCAAGACCAAAGCTCACCAAAATTGGCTTTCCCACACATAGATCTACCCATAATGAGCATAGATCTAATTAACTGAGAGAAGAAGAGTAGTAGATCTAAGTAGATATAAGAAACCAAGAAAGAATGATCACATACCACAACAAACCGGTTTTGATTCATCAAGATAAGCCTTCAGATATCCTCCAAAAAGATTGGGAGAGGTTTCCCTGCCTTCCAGGAAGGGTAATCCTAAGTTATGGACGTTTACGTTCTTAATGGAACCATTTAAAGGCAAAAGGAGTTAGATCCACAATTTTAGGATCTAGATTTAAGTTGCCACATGGTTAGTCCGCATGGTTTGACAAACTGAGGTCTAACCGTGCATTAGATTCTACCTTAGAAAACACTCCTCGCACGGTTAGGTTGTACTGTTTGACAAACCGTGCTCTAACTATGTGTTAGCCACAACCTCCAACACTAACCTCGCACTGTTTGGCAGCACGGATTGGAAAAACCTTGTGCACCCAATGAGAAATTTATTTCCTTTTAGATTCCCTTAAAAGTCCACCCAAACGCACCCACAATTCACCATGACCTCCCGGAACACCTCCAGAATAACATTTTCACACTGTAATCTACCATAGAGGTCCGGAACATTACAGTCCAAATCATAAGTCATTGGATGGGAATCACCATCAACCTCTATATAGGCGAATGAAGATCGGATGTGTGTTAGCTATAATTAAGGCTGATGTTGATTCTCCAAAATTTTTTGTGGGAGGTACTGTTGTTGTTCACTAGAAGCTAGAAATTAAATAGATTCAATCCATTTCTATATATTTCATTATATCCACAAATTTTTTATCAAATTTTGAATCTATACGAGAACTTCTAAATGTAGAGTTATCAGTCAAGACTCCTGGATGGAATATCCAAACATCAATAGTGTTTCGAAACTCTAGTATTAAATTTAGTGAGAACATTCATATCAATCATCTATTAGTTATTCCCATGTTATAATTTGACATAATTCTAGGGATGTAAATGATCTCAAAGTATAAGGCTATGTTAATATGAAGATGAAAGAAAATATTAGTAGAAATGAATGTAAAAACTATATCTTCTATGGAGATATATCTCAATATGATCCTTGTCTAAAATCACCTCCTATATCCTTGTTTGTAGTGTTGATTTGTGGAGAATAAGAAAGAAATGATTTTATATGGATTGAAAATTTCCCAATAATTTAGGAATATATTGATGTATTTCTTGAGGAGTTACCCTGTCCTCCTCAAGAAATAATAGTAGAGTTTTCCATTTAACTCATACTTGTATCTCATCTGATCTAAAAAACCATGTACAAAATGGAAAATATGAAGTTTCAAAAACTAAAGAAGCAACTCCAATATCATTTAGAGAATATTTTTATCCAATCATGTGTGCCTCTATGGGGAGCACACATTCTCTTTCTGAATAAGATGGTTGGGTTGATATACGTTGATTATAAAGAACTAAGTGGGATCACAGGGAATAATAAATACCCACTTTTATGAATTTATTTCATATTAGACCATCTTTAGGGGGATCAATTATTCTCTATGATTTATCTTTGATCTGGTTATGATAAATTGACGGAGAAAAAATATGATATTCTAAAAACATCCTTTTGATCATGATATTTTATTATGAGTTTCTTTTTATACTCTTCAGTTTGACAACTGTCCTTATATATTAATGGATTTGATCAATACATTTTTTAGAAACTACCATATTAACATTGTGGTAGATTTTATTTATGAAATTATGAAATATACAAAATTTTGTGTGTAACATGAGGATCATCAATTGATTACTTTTCAAATAGTATGGAAGGATTGTCTTTTGGAATGTTCAGAAAATATGATTTTTTTATAAAAAAAGTTTATTTCTTTGAAAAAAAATTAACCAATGAAGGAATATTATTTTACCCTACCAAGACAATGGTTGTATAAGAGTTTCTTCTTCATATATAAATAACTGTGATTTGTAGTTTTATTGGGCTTGTGGGATATTATTGGATGTTTGTAAAAATAATATCATAAAATTCTAATACACTAACTAAGTTAACTCGAAAAGGGGTTAAGTTCATCTAGAAAATGTAGTAAGAGAAATATTTCCAAGTGATGAGTAAGATATTAAATATTGTACCCATGTATCCTCTTCCCTCATGTTGAGAAGGATTCATTATTTTTATTGATACATCTCTGAATTTCCTTGAGTGAATTATCATGAAAATGACAAGGTGATTGCTTATGAATCTTGACAGTTGAAGACTCATATGTAGAAATATCCTACACATGATCTGAAGATGGATGATGTTTTTTTCTATGAATATATTGTGAAAATATATATATGGAGAAATGTTTTATTAATAAATAGAACACCGAGGTTTGAAGTATATATTCACAGAAAATTATTTTAGCATGAGATATAAGAGATTGTAGGAACGTCTTATGGACTATGATTGTTCTACTAAATATAATTCCGGATTTGAAAGCAATGTCATTTATTCATTATGTAGGAAATAAGATATTGTTCTGAAAATTATTTTTATTTGAGTAGATCCCTTGATGAAAGACCCAGTGAAACTTGACATGGGAATTTTAAGGTAATGTACATCACCAAACATATCCAAAATTATATCTCAACCCTCGTTACTAGATTATATCATGAAAACTCAAAAAATATGATTTCCTACAAAATATGATGTAATAAGTGAAGGATGGGATGTTTATTGAGTTCACTATTGATCAGCAAGGAGTTATAAAATTTCATAAAACGCTATGTGTTCCATCTATTTGGTAAAACATATCCACCTGATGGATAAAGATCATATCTCTACATTAACTACAAATACTGGTTGGATGGAAAAGTATAGGGGCCCTAATGATCATTATTGTTTGGATGATATAATAATAGAGATTGCAGCCTACAATAAAAGGTTCCTCGTACGTCTGTAAGTGAAGGAAGATCAGAAAATTTCTAAAGGGGCATTAAAACCACTACCCATACTAGCATGGAAATGGGACAATGTCACTATGTAATACTTTGTGGCTCTCCCAATAACATCCAAAATAAATCATTGTAATATGGGTTATAGTAGACCATATCAACATGACTTCATATTTTATCCTTAATCAGGTAGATTTATCTACTGATCAATTTGCTATGATTTACATGAATGAGGTGATAAGACTTCATGGAGTTACACTTTCTATCATATCATATTGTGATACATGGTTCAAATAACAATTTGGGATAAGTACATAACATGATATATATATTGAAGGGAATAGTAACCTCACTTAATGAAGTAAAAATACATTTTAGTCATCTAATGTGTAATGTGATATAATTATAGCATAGTATATGTATACTAATATTTTAGAAATTATTAGTTATGTGTTAAAATAATATTTATTTAATTTAATTTATAATGAAATTAATTTTTATAAAATGGTGTTAAAATTTGAATTCTACATAAAAAAATGGTTATAGTGAATTTTTGGGATTTTTTTGTAACAGTTGAATTTTTTATGAATAGTAATAATATAGTTTCATGTTTTCAGTATGTTTAATGAAATAATAACTATGTCATAACAATGTAATGAGTAATGTAAGATATAGGTAAACTATTATAATTTAAAAAATAGATTTAGTTTTCCCATGTGGCACATAAATGGGGCACATACAATGGGAAAGCCCATGGTCTTACAAATACCACTAACAAGGTTTAATTTCACATCAATAAAATATTCCCTCACATTCTTTACATACACTCCAAAACCATTCTATATTATTTTATTCTTGTTCTACCTCCCATGTTTTCCTCCCATGGTGTCCTCAAGCCCCCAAGTTCTCGATCTTATAGTTTTAGAGGTTACTATTCATGGTTATGGAATTCTTCACTTCTCTTTCCTATCCTGTTCCCATTTATGTTGTATGTATTTAATATTTCCATACCATGTTATTATTTCCATTTTATTATTTCCCTATACTGTATTATAAGTCATGTATTTACGGGATTCCCTTTTCCCCTCCCTTTTTAATGTTTTATAAAACAATGGTTCATAGTCGTTGTTCTCTATAATTTTCGTTTCAAAATATATTTCTTTTTCACGAGAAATAATTTTATTTTACTTATGTGAATAATAGAACCTATTTAATTTTTAGGGTTATTTATCAAGAAAATTGAATTATTTTATTTTTTATTTGACATATATAAAACCCCCATTCCCTTTCCATGGGTTATAAATGTAATATTGATCTACTTTTTAAGAACATTCTAAAACACCATGATTTTGATATGAAAACCTTTTAATTTATTATAATTTGGTTATTTATAAAATGATTGATTATTATATATGTGGATTACATTAATATAAATATATGTTAATGTTAATCCCTAAAAGTAATCCAAAAAATTGGTTAAAGAAAATTAATCTCTACAGATGAAATGTTTTACGATACCATGCAGAACAACCTTTGTAATTTTTATCATACCATGTGGATGTACCATGGTGATATGATTATGAAAGTATAAATGAAATTTTGTATCAACATTATCATTTTAAAAATATTTTTATATTTATTATTATATTTCTCTTCTTCCATTTCACATGTCTTTATGTATTTCATAATGTTCTAATTGATATCACAAGTAAAGTGATTCCATTGTTTTCCCTTACTCAACCTTCTTCCCAACCTTTCCATTGATGTGTGTCCTAGTTTATGAGTGGTCAAAATTGTAGATATGACAATCCTATGACGTATCCATACATGTAGATTATATTATTTCCTTATGTTTTCATGTATTATGTTCTTTATTTACAACACACTTAAGATTAAAGATCATTTGTATGGAAAATGTAATGAAACCTTATGTAATAAAAACCACAGGATATGATTATTACCCTAACGTACAACTGTTATACATAGTGGTCAAATGGTCTACATTTAAGCAGGAGACATAATGGAGTTCACACATACATATAGTGTCTATGAATTGTTATATAGAAGATACCATTACCCAGAATATGGTTCTGGTATAATGGAATATAATAAATATTATAAAAATTAAATTTAATATATTGAATTATTTTAATGGTTAAAAATATATTAAAAAAATTCTAATGTATTATGAAATATTTTAAAAACACCCCATGATTATAATGTATGTATCTATTAAATTTAGCATCATAGATAGATTATGTTTTATGTTACACACAACTTAAACAGATCATGATACACAATTAAATATTAACAAAATAGTTGAATAGTGATGTTGCCATTATATATTATTATCTCGGAATTAAAATAATAACATTTCCTATGAATGATTAAATACAATTTATAATTGTAATTAATAAATAGATGTTATATTCATATCATAGAATAAGTAAATAAATTTTTTAAATATAAAAAATTATATTGTAAAATTTTTTGTGACTCATAAATGCATATTTATAAATTTATAATAAATAAAATGACATAAGATAACATTTATTTTAAAATATAGATATATAAATTATTTTTTTTTTAATGATTATTATATGATAATTTTATGAGACCATAATTTTTTCTTCAAAGTGTTAAAGGATATGTTTTCATATTAAATTCTATATTTTTTTTAATAAATAATTGTTTTATTTAAAAATTAAATTTTTAAACGTTATTAAATTATTATCAAATAATGGATTAAATTAAGGAAATCTCAATGTCCAATAATAATTACACTGAATTATTTGAAATTATCCTAAAATAGTTAATTTTTTTGTGAATAGGTAAATAAGGTGAATTATGGTATTTAACATATGTTAATAAATGTATTTTTTAGTCATGGTGGTGTCATTGATAATTTATGTGGAAATTATCGTGAACTAACATTCTCTAGTTATTGTATTTAGCCACAAGATTCAATAATATTGATTTTCTTATGCCAAAATAAGAATATATTGAATAAAATAATCAAATTCACTCCTCTCTTCTTATATAATTTACATGCCTCACAACCCCTTCTTCTCACAATTTCTAATGTTTGTATTTTTATTATATTCTTCTCCATTCATCTCCCAAAAACCTGTAAAAAAATTTGGGGTTTTTGGAGTCACTAAATGTATAGTTCCATATTCCTTAAAGAGGATCTCAATAAGAAACTACAGAAGTGGTAAAATCCACTTTAGTTTTCTTTTCATATCATAAATTTATTTCCTTTTTATTTTCTTATCCATTCTTTGAAAGATACATACAAACATATATGATAACTCAAATGTCTTATATATTCTATAACATTAATATTTTAAAGTAATATCATTAATAAAACACCTTATCCCCTCACGCATATTCTAAAAATGAAAACATCATCCATAATGTTTCTATTTACAACCATAATGCACAATGCATTTTCATTTTCCATTATCTCATTCAAGGCTTGTCAGAAAACCATTATTATATTTAAATTATTTATTCATATAAACAGTATATGTTATATAATGTTTTTACCAATATATAAACATGATATGAGATAAAATGAAATATGTTTATGGTTGTCAAAAAAACCCCATAATAAAGTAAATCATTTTTTATGTTTTATCTAATGAATCACTATCATACCATATAAAAAATCATATATAAGATAATATAAACTTTTAAAAGTTATTTAGTATAAACTAATTTCAATTTAAAAAAACTATTCTGATTTTATATGAACTTCCATTCTTGAATACAAGAGAATCGGTCATGAAAATTAAGAAAAAGAATGCGCCTGGAAAAACAAAATTAATAATTATAACCCATATAAATGGTCATAATGAAATATAATAAAAATTAACAAGTTATATATAATTATATAGGTTATTAATTAAGTAATTAAGAATTATAATTTTATTATCTAGGAATTTAATGATAAATGTATAACACTTTCAAACATAAGCTATGTGATGCTCCCCAAACCATCATTTTTCTATTGGGTTAAGATTTCTCTATTTTAAACCTTATGTTATTATTTATAATTATTATTTAATGCACTTAAAATATGTTTCTATCATCAAAATATATGTACCTATCTGGATTATTCATTATTATATTGGGAAAATAAAAGATATATAAGGTTCCCTTTTCAAATCATCCTGATAAGAAATCCTGATTAAAGGGAACATCTCAATTTATTACCCATTATAACTTAAACTCCATTATATGTATTAAAATGAAATTTAAAAAATCAATATTTTCTATCATGAAAATATATATGTGTTCATTAATGTTTTAATAAAAATAATAATTCATTTTTCATCTATAAATTAGTTTTTATATTTACCATTAAAACACACTAATGTGGCTTATTTCTAAAATATTATAAACTATATTTTTTATTTTTTCACTTTATTTGGGTGTTAATTATCCCGATATATTACTTTTTCACATAGTAATTTCCATGCCATATTAGAATTCATTCATTCACGGAAAAAAATTTTGATACTACCGTTTTTTCTTCATTATGACATGATTGGTATACGAAAATCTATCCATGGTCAGCCGATATGTTAGTTTATCAGGATTAATTGAGGTAGATTTATAATGATAAAATTTTCGATATATTTTTAAATAGTTCATGGTCATTTTGACATTATATGTACTAAATTGATACCATTATCCATATTACTCTATATAGTTTATTATATTGTCTACAAATGTGGAAATTATATACAATTCATATGATTGTTTCAATATAAATGTGCATGAAGAATTTTTTTCACCCCATTCATATGAGCAATACATTGGAATTAGTAAGAATTGGGAGGGGGCCATTATAGCCCATTGATGCATTGGTAGGTCTCAGGAGGAAAATTAGATCCTGATTTGGCCGAGTCCATAACCATTTATGATGAATTATTAGTCGAGGCCTTGATGGTAAATTTATGATGTCCCCCGTTATGAATTCATTAATTAAAAGAATATTTTTTAATAATACATGTTATTGTTCGACTAGTATAATATAAATGGTTATATATCCTTCTCATGTGATTGTTTTTATGTAATTATTTATTGATATTTTATTCATTCCATATTATCTTCAATATTATGTTATTTCCAAAAGTGTCCTAGATATGTATTAAGACTGAAATGAAAATATAATCTAGGAGAATATAGACTTTTCATAATGATTTTCTCTGTTGTAACTAATATCATTATATAATTTTAAACCTAATTTTTTATCTAGTTTTACAAATCTACTAAACTATTAGGTCATTTGGTATGTGATAACATGTTCATAGTACTTTTGTAAAAATGTAATACACCAGCTTTGGGATTCTATGGTTTGAAACATTATAGTTATCACTAGCATAGGTTTAGTAGAAATATTGAAATTTATATTTAGCAAAACATAGATTATTTAAAGGTTACCTGAAATATTACATTGAGAATACACCCTATTCAACCATGCTTATTATTTATCGATTATTAATAACCACATTTTCAATTTTCAATAAGTGGTTTACTATTTATGTATTAAAAATTATGTTTCATAACATTAAGATCTAATCTAATATATATCATTGTTTAGAAATGGATCCTAGTTCAAGGAATGGAAACCATACCAAAACACGAATCATGTGTTGGGATTTCATTCCTATAATACATAATGATATTGGATATAGAGCTACAATTGGAGATAAAAATATTATAATTATTATGGGATAACTAACATAAGATATGAGTAATATCCTTACTCTCTTATATCAGCATGATCCAAAACATTATGTAAAATTTTCAGACTGCTTAATGTGACAACAACCTCCATCACTCAATGGAACTACAAACCCATTTATAGATGAGTGATGCATAATATCCATTGAGATGATATTTCATGCCTTCAAAAGTAATAAAATAGAGAGCTAATCAATGGATATGAATATCAATGGTGGTTATTTATTAAATATATAAAAGAAGAGAAAGAAATTTAAAATATGGAATGGAAGGATTTTATGAAAATTCTCTTTGATAAATATTTCCCTCACGAACAATAAGTTAATATTGAGACATGATTCTCGGGCCTATGTCAGAATGAAAATACGAAGGTTTCTATGTATTGTGGATAATATAAAAGGATGGTAATGAATATTTTGTTCTACATATGTAATCCATTGAGCGTTATTCACAAATTATTTTATGGCCATATTAAAATTATATGAAGGTCATTATTCTCTAGAAAATATTAATCATATGAGTATATAATATCATGTTTCATAATGTTAGAGAAATAACTTTTCCAGCCATATGGATTCAAAGGAAAGCATGATAGGAAGGGTAATGTTGAGTACTCTAGAGAAAAAAATATGAAAAAGGGAAAATGGAATGAATATAATTTCCAACATGCAATAAATGTGTAGTAAAATATCATGGAACGTGGGAAAGTGATTTTATTTAAAGTGAGGAGAAAAAGGGAATCAAGCCTGGGATTGAAAGGGAAGTAAAGAAATATGTGAAATTATTTGGTTGTAATGATACGGGATAGTATGAAAATGAATGTCCTAGAGTTCAAGGTAACCTAAAATAAAAAATACAATGTAACAAGTCAATGACTTTGAAATCACAAGATCTAAGGATGATGTTCCAAATTATGTAGTTGATTATACAATAATTATCTCCTAAAATGTAGATAATGATATAAAATATTCTGGATCAACACATTCATTTATATATTACTAGTTTTCTATAAACATAATATATTTTTAATTCACCTTAATAAGGTATTTATAATTTTAATATCCAAATAGAAAACATATTTTATAAATAAGTGTTTTGTGGCTCAAATTATGAAACATGAAACATAAATTTGCTCTAATTATATATATTATTATAATTAGTATTGTTTATTTTGACATAAACCACAGTATTTTGAAATATAATTCCATAAAATATTACAACGAGAGGGAAATAACAATCTTTGATGATTATTTGGAATTTCTCATTTTTAGCGGGGAGGCATCATCATATGAGTCATATATAGATCCAAATCGAGAAGCTCTTATAAATGATATTATTGGAGAACAATAATATATAAAACCTACTAGTGAAAATGTCTGTTTTTTAATTTATGTTGTACCTATTGTGTAAGAAGACATTGGTGTATTTCCAATGGAATTTACGAGCCATCCTCAAGAGTTTGAAGTTGAGTTTTCTATCGATATAATCTCTAATGTGCAACATATAAAAAATACTCCTTATAGAATGACCATGTGAATTTAATAGATTTAATGAATGTTATATTGGAATTTAGTGATATGTGTTTTATATTCCCTTGTGTTTCACCATGTGGAGGTCATATTATTTTTGTTAACAAGAATGATGGACTTATGAGGTTGAGCATTGAGTACAGGGAGATCCATGATATTATGAAATTGAAAAACTATATACTAACATGCAATGATGAATTATTTAACCAAATTCATGGAGCTCAACCTTTTTCAATAATTTATCATCATTATGGATATCATTATTTGAGTATGAATAAGGAATATATTTCATAGGAAGTGTATAGAACAAGGTATGTACATTACAAGCTTATAATAATTCTATTTTGAATGACTAATTTAACCTTTGTTTTTATGGATCTAATTAACAGAGTATTCAAGGAATATTTTGATATCTTACTTTTGGTGTTTATTTATGATATTGTGGTGTACAAAAAATATATGAGAACCGTGATGACCAATTGGGTATTGTTCTGGAGACTCATAAACGAAAATATTTATATGGGATGTTTTGAAACTATGAATTGTGGATTCAAAATGTTTCTTTTCTTTTCAATATTTTCTCCACAGATGCAATCTTAGTTGATACAATGATGAAAATTATAGTCCATGAATGGACGAAACCAACAAAAAAACTGAGGTAAATAGTATCCTTGGTTTTTTTTGGTTACAATATGCATTTAGTTAATAATTTTTCTTTATTATCTAACATGTTAAAAAAAATTACTAATAAGGGGGTTATTTGTTTTGAATATTGATATCTGGATAATTCATTGAAAAATATGAGATGATATTATTAAATGTTATTATTTTTAATATACTATTTTTAAATAGAGTATTTTTGATTTATAGTGTTGAATGGATGAAATTACTCAGTATTTCTTTATCTTGAATGATGAAGTTATCACATATGTATAAAAAAGAGTAAAAAAACCATTAAAAATAACTATCAAAATCATGATCTTTATTTCGAATATGTAATATTTACATTTAAGATATGGAGATTGTATCTCTAGGGTAAAAATTAATGAAATATATAATTCCCAGGATTCAAGAATATATCTTCTCACAAAAAAAACAGAACATGAGGGAATGGCAATGTATCAAGATACCAAATGTTTATGATTATTTAACACACTACTACTCATGGAACTAAAATAAGGTTGTAGGTGCATTTAGCATGAAGCATAATGGGTTCTAAAAAAATAGATATTGACATGGATCATGTGTATATATATCTAGTAATGATGGTTATAGGAATTATCAAGGATGGTGAAACATCACTTATTTATCAAATATTTTCCAAAACATCATTACTATAAAGGATTAAATGTTCTCATTTTGACAAAGTGTATTTCCATGATGAAATTTTTGATGTGAATGATGGGTAACGTTAAGACTGTGTATACGAAGATGAAATCATGAATCTTGGGATGAGGATTTGTGTTTACTTAGTAACAAAGACAAAAATAGGAATAATTAGATAGTTGAACATTTTGGGTGGGATAATATGAATTTGGAAATTTTTGATTATAAATCCCGGTGTTTATTTTTTCACCTGGTAAAGGATAATAGTAAAAATCATAGAGGATTCATCCAACCTATACTTATTAATTGATTTATATGGGATTTATTTTTATTGATATTGGGACTGGACATCCAAAGAATCCAATAAATAAGGATGAAACAAGGGTATTTATTGAATGAATTACCAAATCTTTACATTTACTTTCTATAAGTGATGACTTCCCCCTAGAGCACCTTGCATCACTTTGTATCCAATTGAACCTCTCTAAATTGTTTTTATCTTGATCCCTGATTTACATAGATGTTCTGGAAAGGACTTCAGAATGATCTGTATCTAGAGATTCATTTTTTAATCATTATCACCATTAAACTTTATGATAATCTGAATGGAATATCATAACATTATAATACATATTGATATAATGTTCACTTGATGTCTTAGGTGTGTGGGATTAGTATTTACCATTGGTAATGTTTTCATAAAATAGTAGTTTCTATTCATGTATTCAAATGGAGTTTTATGAAGTCTTGTATGGAATGAGATTTCACACACCCACTTGTTGGGATGATGTTGGGGGAAGGTAGCTTGTACGACTATAACATGTAGTTGACACTATAGTATAGGTAAAAAAATTCAAAGTTATATCATAGCAGCTGAATGTTGGAAAAAATGTTAAGCTGAAATGAGGAGAAACGATTTGGAGTTTCAGGTGGGAGATCAATTATTTCAAAATGTATCACCATGGATTGGTATCAAAAATTTTCATAAGAAAGGGAAACAAATGTGTGGGTATATATGACCTTTTTAAAAGTATATATAATTATAGAAAAGTATTAAAATTTTGTAAATCTACCTATCCTTTCTAATGTGAAAGATGTGTTCTTTATCTATTTTCTGTGGATGTACATTCAAGACCCAATACCTTCTCTCAATAATGACGGAATACAAATAGAATGTGGTGTATCTTAGGGTGATTATCATATCCATATTTTATAAACTATATGGAAGTTGTTGAAGAATCCAATGAATCCTATGGCATTTTTACTTTTCAAAAATCATTTAATTGAAGAGGCGACCTGAGAACCTAAGAACATTATGATAAAGTACATCCCAAATAATTTTATGATGTGACATTTGGAAAATTACAAGGATAAAATGTTTTATGGAGGGGATAATTTAACACCCTAAGAATTTATGGTCTTACACTTCAAAATTTATCATCTTTGATGGATTTTAGTGAAATAAACACCTTACTTAAAAACCCATGATAAAAAATTAAATATTAAGATAACCATTAGAATTGTTATTTCACCCTTAAAAATAATAATCCAGATAATTAAATAATATCCTCACCAATGAAATTATAATTTATATTTATTTCTCTATTAAATGAAAATATAAAATATTTGTATCCTAGAATATGTAAATAAAAGTTTTATAAATTATAATTTATGTGTTGGTAATTTGTGATATGTAAATTTTTTTTTAAAATTTTATAATTAATATAATTATTTAAATGAAAATATTTTTTCATAAAATAGTTTCGTAAATCAATATTTTGTTTCATTATTATTAGATGATAATTTATGATCCCATGATTAATATTTCAATATGATGTAAAAGCAGCTATATTATTATAATTTTAATTTTTGTAATTAATGTTGATTTTATTTAAAAGTTTGATTTATCATAATTTCAGTATAATTTTCTTAAAATGGACTCTATTTTGCAAATATACACATTGATAAATTATTAGTGTGATTTGTATTTTGATTTTTATAAAATAACTCATTTTTGGATGAATACTGAAATATTACAATTTACGATATTTAGCATTATAAGTAAATAAATGAATTGAACTGTAATTTGTTCATCATTGAATTTGGAAGCATACCTTTTATATAAATAAAATTCTCTACTCACTTCATTTTATCATAATAATACATACTGTTAATAGTCCTGATCTAAATTAATAAACTAATGAATATAAAACACTCCTCTACTCCACTATTAATACCACACCCCACCACTCAATATCTTAACACATTATAATATGTCATGATTTTATATATTACTCCCAATAACTCTCCCAAAAATCTTCTATATGTTCTTGTATTTCTTGTCTCACTAAAAGTCCAATACCTAGTTATTTAAGGAGGTTCTCAAGGAGACACATTTCAAAAGGTAAAATAATCTTTCATTTTCTTTTCATTTCATTAATTTTATTTCTTATATTTTACTATTTTCTAATTAAATACAATAGTCAAAAATAAATGTTAACTACAATATATTATTCATACTAGAATATAATTATGTTATATAAATATAAATTATCAAACTCATTCTCCTCTCCCATTGATTCAAATATTGAAAACATTATCTCTAATGTGCCTATTTAGCGCCATCGTGGATGATTCATTTTTGTTTTTCATTTCCTATTTCAAGGATTTTTGTAAAAACATTTTTATAGTTAAATCATATTTTTTTATATATTATGTTATATAATTTTAGGAAGCCAATATATAATCATGGTATTAAATAAAATTTAATAGGTCTGTAAAGGTTGTGAAAATTTTAAAATAAATTTAATCATTTTCATTAATGTTTTATCTAATGAATCATTGTCATACAATTTAAAAAATTGATATATATTATCATTTAAACATTTACAAGTTCATTAAATCATATAATTTAATTCAGTATAACTATTCATATACAACATGAACTTTCACATATGTATACATGAGACTCGATCTTGACAACCAAGAAAACTAATGCACTCAGAAAACCAATATTAAACATTATAACACATCTAAATGGCCATAAATGAACATAATAAGATTTTAGTAAATGAAATATAAATTTTAAAAGTTTTTAATTAATTGATCAATTAATATAATTACAATATCCATGAAATTAATCAAATGATTATAATTTATTTCATATAGAATCTAATGGATTCTCCTTGATTCGCCATTTTTATTTTAGGTAACACATTTCCCCTCTTTTCACTATTTTATTTGTTAATTGTTTTAATTTAATACTCATAAATTAAATTTTTATGTTTCAATCATATGTAAGTATAATTTTTTTGTAGAAATACATGTTTTATATGTTTCCATATTTAATTACTTCTAATTTGAAATCTAGATTAAAAGGAACATTTCAATTTATTAAACATTTTCAAGTACACAACATAATATTTTTTATGAAACTATTTTTATTAAAAAATAAATCATTTATCATGAAAATATAACTATTCACATTTCTCATTATATAAAAAGAATTATATATTTTTCATCTTTAATGAAAACATTATATTTTCCTTTTAACATCACATAAGTGGGTCATTTCTAAAGTTTCTTAAACACTCATATTACATGTTTTCACTTCTGTTGGAAATAAATTAATGTAATGTATTCCAAATTTACCTTATTAATGTCCTTTTATGATTTAAATTCATTATTTCATGGAAAAAATTATGATACATTGATTATTTATGCATTGTGGCATGATTATGATCCCCATTTCATTCTATGTGTAACAATTAGGTTGACTTATTATTCTAAATTGATGTTTATTTCTTCTGATATCACATACTATATTGTACTGAATGGTTTTTGATCATTTTTATGTGGGATGTAATATCTTGATAACCTTATTCATATTACTTATGATATTTTATTATTATGAATAGTGTTGATGAATTTATTTAAATTTCATCTGTTATTTACAATTTAAATGTATATGTTTTTTATGTGTCACTCCTTTCATACGAGAATTGTATTGGTCATAGTTTGTTATTAACAAGGATTTATATAGCCCCTCGATTCATTGGCATGACTCATGAGAGAAACTAGACCGGGATTTGACTGTGGCCTGACACATTTATGTAGACTTATTGGATAATTCCTTGTGGCAGGTTTATGATGTAATATATTATGAATTCTCTCATTATCTGAATATTCATTGATAATACATGTGATTTAATGACTAGTATAATAAATATGGCTATGTTACATTCTCATGTGATTCTTTATATATCATTATATGATAATCTTTTAATTCTGTAATATTATGCTCAAATATTTGTTTTAGTATTATGTGTTGTTAGCTACCCTCATTTACTTGTTGTTTATATTTATTAATGATAGATTATTATGTATTTACTACCCTTATTGAGAATAAAATCTCACCAAATTCTTATGTTTTAATTTTCCCCAGGATTCCAAGATGTAAGTTATGAATGACATATATGAATAATCTAAGAGAATATGGATTTTTTCCAAATGAGTTTCATTTTTTATTTAATTTCATGATGTAATGTAAATATTATTCATGTATCTTGTTTTTCAAATCTACAAATCTATTAATTCATTTTGGATGTAATTCCTTGTTCTTTTTACAAACGTAATAAAGTAATGTAGTAGTTCTAGAATATCAGGGTCGGTGTCATTTCAATTTTAACATAAAAATATTTTATAAATTAATTATTACCTTATAAATGGTTTATTGCTAATTATATAAATATCTGAGGAACTATAATTTTTCTTATATAATTTATTTTAATATTATAAATAAATTTTACCAGATTATAAGGAACTATTTATGTTATGTAAAAAAATTATTTAAATAGAAATCATAAAAAATTATTTTAATGTGTAATAAATTTTCAAATTTGGTAGAAATCTAAAATAATAAAATTTAAATATTGATTTTTTAATAATTAAATATTTTTATTTATTCATAATGGAGACATATTTGGATATAAATTAAGAACAATCAAGAAAAAAATTATGCTTGATCTAATAAAGGATTAAACAGAGATCATATGTATGATATTTATATTATGAAAAATGATTACAAAATAAACTGAATTAAAAGTTGATTATAATTTATTTATTATAATATATTTAAAATGGAAATACCATATACAATTTAATTTCAATTGGTTAATTTTGAAATGAATATAAAATTTTTAATTCATAATTTTGGAATTTCTATAATTATATATCTAATATTATTAATGTGTCCATAATTATCATTTAATTATAAATATTTCATAAACTTTTGTCTCATTTTCAAATTTTTGTATTTTTCACTTTTTATTCCCTTCCTTATTCATATTTAGTAAATTATTTATTGATTTTTAATATTTTGTATGAATTTGTTTAAAACGATAAAACCAGTCTTGGATGGATCCATCTAATACATGATATCAATTATTCATTTATAAATATAATTTTTCATAGACCATGATAATGGATTGTAATTGAATTTATGAACTTGATTTTATTTATTGAATATCATTCTATAATATTATGTGTTAGACTTTTGATGAATCAAATTTTATCCCAAGTAATGTTTCCTCATGTAAAGGTATTTAAAAAAACTCCATAACTATATGGAGGCTTTTACCTTTTTTGGGCTAGTGAATAGGTTGGGGTATCTATCTCTATGGGTTCACTCATGTGGAGAAATATATGATTTTACATGAAGTGTCCATGTACCTTATACATACGATGAAATGGAAAATTCATGTATATTAATAAATTATAATTTTATGTTTGTAACAAAAACTTGTGGGTTCTGTAAATAGGAAATCATAAATTTGTTTTGAACATAATTTTTTTATTGAGGTTGTTTTCTTTCAGTATATATTACTAGATGTATTTAACCATAAATTTGTATAACATGTGATAATATGGTTATATTTAAATCTCCTTTAAATTATATGTCTTATATTCTGTCCAAAGATGCACCTATTAGGTCCTTGATCATACAACCATGTAGTTTCACACCATAGAAGAGTAAAATTGAAAGGTGTTTCTACATTGTCAATTTGGAATATATTTAACATTCTCGATAGCTTGTGCTGAACATTATGGTTAAACAAAAATTTATCTATCCATGAATCACATATTAAATTTGATATTAAATTTTAGCACATTGATAATATTTAATGGGAAAATTAAACTTTTTTTATAATTGAATATCATTATTATCATAGAAATAATTTTTGGAATTAATATGTAAATTTTCATGGATTTTTGAATAATGAAAATAATTAATTTTAATTTAAAACTAAATTTTATTTTAAATATTGTTTTTTGTTAAAATATTTCTTAAATTTATTTTAATGTAATATTAGTAAAATTTTAAAAATATCAAAACAATTTATTACATTTTAATTATTTACATATAATATTTAGAATAAAAACATTGTGTAACTAAAAAAATTATCATTAAAAAATTTTTATCTTATCAAACATGTAAGATAAATTTTAAATTTATTTTTTCCATTAATGTGAATTAAAATTTGGAAAATTGATTACATATATTGAATAATAAAATTTTTAATTTATAAAAATGTTAACATAATTTTTTACCCAATTTATTAGTGGATAATATTAATATTAATTATATTGATTAAGGTAAAAATAAGTTTACATAGATGATAAACATAGAATACAAGGTATATGAATGGCCTAAAACACTTCAGAAACCCTATTAAATGGCCATATTTAGTAATTATTCCTTATATTATATATAATGATCAATTATTGTGGGCTGGGGACATAAAACATTGTGGGTTGAATCCACACATTCAAAAAATTACAATTGTGCCACTCAACTAACTTATTAGAGGCCACCCATAGTCTGCTCTTATTCACACCACAAATACACCTTTTTCATACTTTAACTGACCATATAACACCAGAAAACCCATATTATCATCTTATAATCATTATTTTCTATAATAAATTGTTCATTAAAATGGTTTACTGCAAACCAAAGGATGATACCCGGAGAAGAGTAACATTCTCCAACCAGTGTCTTTATTTTACCTCTTCCTCCCCATCCTTTAGTTTATATTAATAAACCATGATGTAATAAATTACATATATTACCTATAATTTTATATTTTTATAATAATTTTACAATCTAAAACTGTATCCTCATCCATCTAATGTGCTATTAAATTATTATTCGTGTGTAAGTCATACTGCAGCCTTGCGTACAGATGTCATTATTTTTATCATTTTCACCTGCATGAGTGAGTATGATTATGGCTATAATGTATATATATCATAATTATTATATATTTATACCCATAGAGCCACTATATCATATTCATATTATTACCACCTATTCATTAGTAGATAATATAATGTATCTCTTTTGTACGGCGGACTGCCGCCACATAATGAAATGTGATTCATCATTTACTTATACTTCAAATGGAAGGAAATAAATATTATTTTAATTATAATATATCAGATAAATGACATAATTATGATATTGATTACATATTTACCATTATTTAAGGATATTATACATAATAGTATTTCTTTTCGTGTACTTATGGATTACCACCTCCACAAAGAGATGCTACTCTCTTTTCCTCACAACTCTCAATGGATTAAATATAGAAGTATATAATATGACATTAATGATATTAGTATCATTATTTAATGTTAAAATATTACAAACTTCCCTTTAATAATGATCGGGAAAAATAAGAATGTTACTCATGTATACGTATGACCTACTGTCTCAATGATTGCAACATATGTCAGTTTTCATAACCATAATTTTTTATTCGTTTTAATATAAAAATGATGTAAATATATTATAATTATTCCAGTAATATTATCATATAGGTGTTATAACAGTATAATATGTTCATGAAATCGATCATTCCTGATGAAACAGAAATCAGAAAACAAGGAAATTAACACATAAAACAATGAAAATATTTAAATATTATTAATTAACATATGATAGGGTCATATAAAGTGATAATATATGATATTATAAATATTAAAAAAAATTACTAGAATAATCAAATAATGTTTTTAAATCTACTATACAATATTTTAACGAATTTTCAACCAAAAGGGAGAATATTGTATGTGATTTCATCTCAATTTACATTCCATAGATACTTAGATGTCATTGTAAACCAATTTACATTTATGTGGTTTATATTCTATTCATTTTTATGTAAAATCATTGAATCATCTGTATTAATGGTATATTAGGTCTCATTATAAATTCTCTAATCCAATAGGATTGGACTTGGAAATTATCATGTGGAAATAGATATTATACATTCTCTCAGTCATTTATGATTTTTATCTTTCTCTTCAAAATAACATTATTGTAATTATTTTTCATCAAAAATTAAATTTATTTCAAATATCCATATTATTTTTGGGTGAATATTTTTATTTCCTAACCCAAATACCATTTTAACATATGGTGTTTATGTTGAAAATTATTCGATTAACTAGAGAAATATTGATAAATCTATATCCTTTATTCATTATGGATACATGATGATAAGACACATTACATTAGAATTAAATATATTATTCCATATATGAGGAATTATTCTGATAGTTATGACTTAGTTGGGGTCTAGTTATAGACATCCCCTTGGTGCATCTATTGTAATTTGAGATTAATTAGTTGGCCAAATCAGATGATATTTTACCCAGTATGTTTCAACCCATATTTTGAATGTTGTTGATGGTAAATGTGTCACCTACATAGAAAAAACAACATCAAAAAATTAAGCATTTTCATAATTTATAATTAAATTATATTTATTTTACATGCTATTTCGACAATGAAATTATCTATTGATGAATTCTATTTTCAGTTTATTTATTGAATGAAATTTTTATTTAATTGATTACCTTTCTATATTGATTACAAATTATCTAAACCTGACATTCATGTTATTAAAATGGAATTCTTGATTAGTTATCTATCATCCCATGTTGATTATAATTTTTTATTCATGATATATTTTATTGTACATTAAACATTTAGTGAATTTCATCTCACCTTTATATTATTTGATATCCCCAAGTAATTAAGAATTTATCATTGAAGGCGTTTTCACGGATAAATTTTATTTTTAAAAATTATGTATTATGTTTTATTTTCTATTTCCAATATAAAATCTGTATTATCTATGTTATTGTTTCCTCTATAAATGGGAATGACATCATTTATTTAAGGTTCAAACAATACAAGCATTTTATAAAGGGTTTTTCCGTAGAACCAGAAACATCCAATGATTCCTTATCCATTTGGACCCACTATCCAATGGTAGGTGCTCATTAGTTGTGAACTGATGAGGCTTAAGAATTTTCATTGGACAAGAGGATGGGAGGTCGGAAACATCACACCTTTTTGAGGGGAATTATTGTCTACTCGGGGACTCTCTTTATTGATTTAAGTTATGTTCGTGAATCCTTATTAAGTTACCTCGTATGAAAATGATCGTTACTTTATATCTGACAATCAATAATTATTATTAATGAGATTTAGAGAATCTTTTATATGAATTCGAGGTTCTTCAGAGATAGAGAATCATCTGCATTTGATAGAGATTCTTAGTCGATGGTATCATTTAACACATTATATAGAAATCTCTTGGTCATTTTGATAACTACACTAGTTTTAAAGCAACTCACCAAGGCACTTGAAGTTTATCATCATTCATAAGGACATAGATTATTTTAGAGTTGGGATCGTACCCGCAGATGGGCTACCTATGTATCCTTTGTTTTATAAAAGGAATCAGAAGCCATGTAGTTCGAGTAAATAATTATGTTGTTTATGCATGATTGATGGCTCAAAGAAAGTTGTCATAATTACTTCTACCCTATAACCTCATGTGAGTCATGCTCGGTGTGAGAAACAAGAGGTATTGGTAAAACCAGAAAAATGTGCCATGAATGATGAAATTATAAGAAATGATGTGGGGATTATGTATGTATGACTGGCCAGATAGATGAATATTATGATTTACTTTAGGGAAGATACCTGAGAACAAGGTTCATAACGATATATGTTCTTTATGGAGATTTGGATACATAACTTTGGACTTAATCCTGAGAAGGATGCCCAAATTAAAGAGGACTTATGATTGGGTTTTACTCTTGATAATGAATACCAAATCAATAGTAAATTAATATTGGTTAAGAGAAATTATGACTGGGGCTTACTCTTAAAGAAGAGGCCCGGGTAAAAAGGAATTATTACTAGGGCTTACTCCTAAAAAGGAATCAAAAGTTAATGGAATTTGGATTCTGGGAACTTGGGGATTACTCCTAAGGGGGATGCCCATATTAAAAGAATTATTGTTGGGGCTTACTCTTGAGGAGGATGCCCAAAAATTAAGGTAACTTGAAGACTGGGGCTTACTCCTAAGGAGGATGCCTAGGTTAGGGGACTTGGGGATTACTCATATAGAGGATGCCCAATTTTGGGATTCTGTGATTGGGACATACTGTTGAGAAGGAGTCCCAGGTTAAAGATACTCTCATCTTTAAAGGATGAGGTTGAATGAATGAAATCTCTAACTTTAGTGACATAATGATCTGTAAATCACTAGGTTTTAAAAAATGTTCCATAGAATTTCTTTCAGATAAGGAATCCAACAAAGAAACCATGCCAAAAATGGCTTTGAAGAGGGTTTTGAAGGGTAAATTTTGATGTGGACAGGTGGATTTAAAGAATGAATGTGAATAGGCAGGAGGGGCAACCAAAAAGATAGGGCCGTGCAAGTCCTGTGTGGGTGTGCAAGTCCTGGTTGCGCATGTATACTTGCATGACACATGGTTACATTCTCGACGGTCAACCCTTAGGGTAATACTTGGGTGATACTTGGCTCAAGCCCTTAGTATTATCCCTAAAGGCTTCCAAAATAGTGGCGCACTTGTTTTATTGAAGGGAAAAGGCGGCACGCAGGTGTGGCCATTTCCCATAAGGGTTGTCCACTTAGGTGCGCAAGTGTTGATGAGTTTCCAAACATAGGCCTTGTTTCCCCTATTTGGAGCTTCCATTCTAGGTAAGAAATTACCATAGAAGTGTTCGGATGACTTGTAGAAGATACTGGGGTGCCGGGAGTTCGAATCTGAGTTTTGGAATTTTTTTCATCCGAAAATGGGGGGCCCAGAAGGGGTATATATATTCCAGGGAAGACCTTTGGAAAAAATCAAAGAGGGAGCACATTTCACTTGCGCGACCACTATGCGGCGTACATGTATACTTGCACGACCATGATGAAACATGCGTGACCCAAGTGGGAAGAAATCCTTCTTCATGCCATTGTCGATATTTAATGTTTCTTCAAAGGATGAATCACTTTGGACTAAGGTATTTCCCTTTTTCAGTCGTTAGAATTTGTGGAAGAAAGGAGCATCAAAAAAAGTCCCCCCTCAGAGTTGGATCCGAAAGAAATTAGGATGTGACTCTAAGGTAAAGAAAAAAAGGAACATGTGGCGCGGAAGTGTTGAGTGCGCAAATGACGGTGCACAAGGGTGAGTTGCACAGGCTTCGGCGCGCAGGGGTGCAGCCTTGCCTATATAAAGGCCGTCATTTCTCACGCAAAGCACTGAATCTGAACGCATCTGAGCTCTCGTCGTACAAGTTAGCTTCATTGTGCAAGGTACTCAGTTTTCTGCTACTTTCTTTTGTGTCATGCTGCTGTAGAGGTATTTGGACTTGCACGGTGATACATGCGCGCCAAAACTTGTGCGACACACTTATACTTGCACGCCAACTATGGGACTTGGGCACCTTAATTACTTATCTATTTTTTCACTTTCTTCACAAATTTTATGAAAAATCAACTTACTTAAGAGTTAATTATTCAATCTTTTGAATATTCAATGGATCCTAGAGGAATTGGACCGATTGAGGAACTGGCTAGCAATCGATTTGGTGACATGATGAGCATCATTGGCTATGATTATTATGGTATCTGCCACATCACTCTCCCATGTTTGGCTATGTACTTGAAGAAATATCATATCAATTTCCCACAGAGCATTTATCTACCTTTATATGGTCATGGTCATCTTCAAGGAGTCATCGTTCCAGATCCAAAGAACTATATGCCCGAGATGTAGCCACACTACTATCCATCTATTTCGGCTATGCTTAGCATTAAGAGCAGCAACAATGGTGTGAAATTTCAAATTTTTCATTCATGCCATTTCCTTGTAGATAAGAAATTGGAAAACCACGGGCTGATATGTTTTCCACTGCCGGTTGATGGAGAGAGGAATATCATGACATTATAAAAAATATCTGAAAATATTACTATCTCTAAATGGATCTTTACATCCAATGCTCCATTCTCAAATACATGTATCCATATTCCATGTCACTTGGATGCAAACAGAGACACTGTTTGATTAGAAGAAAATTTTCTCATACCGCACTCAAGAACATGTTCTTACCATTGTTCCAAGATGATCTGATATCATTGCATCTCTTATTGTATCCAGTTGAATGAATGAATTCCATGTGGTTAGTGATAAAGCTCTAGATTCAATAAATAAAATGACGAGTTATGTTGAAAGCCTCTTTTAATTCATGAAAAAGTGAATAGACTCCAATATTTGGATGTCCTTTTGACTCTTGAGCATCAATGGAAAACACTATAATTTTCAATAATTTTTGCATGCCTTCTTTTTCTACCTGCTTTAAATTTTTAAATAATCCAATGGGCCTAGTAATCATAGTTTTATTTTTTTGCTAGTATTATTAAAAAATAACCCTACAAACATTGAATATTTTAATTGATCAATATTACCTAAATCATATGAAATGTATGTTTTATGAGCTGGAACTTCACTTTTGATCATATTTCCCTTGTCTTCTGTTGGCAGTTTAAATTCATGCACGTCAGACATAAAAAAGGCTAATGTTTAAGGTCGAAATAGCTTTGACAGAATTGATAAAAATTAACTCAATTCCATGAAAATTTATCTAAAAACATATTACCACACTCGCGTATGAGGAAAAATATGTAAACGATGTCTTAAGAAATTTTGAATCTGAGGAATGATATGAAAAAATGGCTAAAATGCATTAGAAGAATTAGTACCCAAGAATGATGTTACCACTATTTAACAAACCTGTTAGGCGGTTGAATTATGCAGGGCCACGTAAGGGGATTGACTACATAGTCAAATAATATCATCTTTTGGATGACATGTCCGTTATGTAGACTACTTATGCAGGGCCACCTAAGGGAACAAGTTACATAGTTAAGCAAAATAACTCTATGAAATTTACATTTCCACTACTAAAAAGCCAGTGGTAGTTTATAGGGATTCAAAATTTCCAAAGCAAAGAGTTTACTGTATGGAGAGAGGTACTTGAATATAGAGAAGATATTTCCAAAAAAGATTGTCTAAGAACTATATGAATGTAACTCCTGTGAAGGTCTAACCAAAATGTAGGGAAGGGAAATGTAAATCATATACTTGAATACATTCAGATCATGAAAAAGAGTATGGGACAAATATGTTATGTTTTGATTTTTTTCGGATCTCTACATATTTTCATTAAGAAAACTAAGGGAAAAGTGGTTTTTCTCCCAATAATGAAGTTAACATTATTTGAAAAACCTATTAGGGGGTTTAATTATTCTAGGTCACCTAAGGGAATTGGCTGGATAGTCAAATAATAGTATCTTTTTGCTGACAAGTCTTTTATGTAGACTACTTATGCAAGGCCTCCTAAGGGCATGTGATGCATAGTAAGGAAAAAGAACTCTCAAGAATCAAAAATTGTGTGACCAAAATTAATGAAAAGGGGTTTGGAGATCTATAAGTATTTATGGTTAAAATTATGACACATAAAAATGGGCATTTGTTCAATGCATGTAGAGATACACATACCAATGCTAACCATAATCATGTTGTGCCTGAGTCCTGAGTTGGTATGATAGACCTCACTACGTATTCCATAAGGATAGGAATCAAGCTATACATAGATCTTGAAATATAGTTTAACGTCATGTGGGTTGAGAGTATAAGAAATCATAGTTTAGGGTCATAGAGCTCGGACCACAATAATGAATACACTGTGTGTGTTTTCACAGGGACTTTTCAGCCAGGGGACTGAAAGTGGAATTTGGGATTAGCCCAAAGACATGGGGCTGGATTCGAGGGATGCATGAAAATTTCTACATATCCCACAAAGATAGAAATCAAGCCGCTCGTAGTTCTTGAAATACCCTCTGTAAAAATTTGGTTCGTACATATGAAGGGTGGAAATGGGACTTTAGTGCAATGATGGTTTGACCCAAGACAAAAGGTTCAGGCATTTCCATGTATGCACATAGTCTTTGGAATATAGAATGATTAGAGATCAATGTAAATAATGATTCCCTCTCTGGTGAGGGTGTTAAAAAATGTTGTAGTTTATTATCGTACAAGACAATTGTGGAAATAGTTTAAGGTCATATGCATTGACCGTGGTGAACCAATTTAAAAATATTGGTTCTGGGGGTTGCGTCACGGATCAATATCATATGATACAGAGGTGAAATGACGTGAAGAGATTACTTTTGGGCTTAAACCTCAGGATTCTTCCTACATACCAAACCTACAAGTAAAGGATCAATGTTTGCATAGTTCAATTAAAGAATGAATTGGTGATCAAGTTGTTCTTGTGGACAACGACCTAAAAAATTGTGTCGGGACATACACATGGTTAGCGGCCCAGAGAGGGTTTTATAGATGATGTTTACTCTAATATCATGTGAGTAATACTCGGTCTGAGAAACAAGAGGTAGCAACAACTATAACGATGCACAGTTTATGTTCATGCAGGACGTATGAAGGGACTCTGCAGTTTAAAGTCTTGCAGTGAGGACTATTGGTGCTGCACAATTTAGTGTCATGTAGTAGGGACAAAATACATTTTAACTTCATGTAGTAAAAATATAGGGACACATTTTAACATCATGTTGGACGTAAGGGTGTTGTAAACTTTAGTGTCCTGTAGCTAAGATGATGGGGAAAATACATTTTAATGAAATGTTGGAGGAAAGGGGGACTGTGTAGTTTAATGTCATGAAGTAAGGACAAAAGAGGACACAGTTTAACGTCATGTTGGATGTAAGGAATTTTTCAAAGTATAACATTATGTTGGACGATTGAACTGTTTAACGTCATGTTGGACAATGGTGCAAACAGTTTAAGGTCAAATGCATTGACCAACGATTATGCAGTTTAAGGTCTTGCTGGACGTAAGGGACTTCTGTACAGTTTAGCATCATATAGTTAGGACATCAAAGTTTAATGTCATATTGGACAAAAGTTCCAATAGTTTAAGGTCATATGCATAGAACATGGATGTATTTTGTGTTTATTCAAAATTCTTCTTCAGAAATATGGCATTTGTTGGAGTAGTGATGAGTTCTCCATCCATTGAGATTAAAACATAAGCTCTATTGGAGTAGACCTTATGTATTGAATAAGGTCCTTCCCATTTTGGCACCATCTTGGGAGGTTTATTTCCTGGTATCATTAGAGTTCTAAGAACCAATACCATTTCTCTCTGAACGAATGAACGAAGATGAACTTTTTTGTTGAAATCTCGTGCTATTCGATTCTGATAGACTTCCAAGTGGTGTAGGGCACCCAATCTTATCTCATTTAACGATTCCAATTCATCCAATCGCTTTTGAGATTGTTCATCTGTTGATGACTGATCAAAAATGGCTACCCTAACTAAGTGTAATTGAACCTCAATGGGAAAGACTTCTTTTGTTCCATATACCAATGAATATGGAGTTAACTACGTTGCAGAATGGGTGGTGGTCCGATAAGCCCATAAAATGAAAGTGTTTTTCCGGCCATGATTTCATATCTTTAACCACCATTTTTTGAAGTATATTTGAAAGAGTCTTGTTGAAAGCTTCAATATAGCCATTGGTCGTTGCATGATACCAGGATGAATGATTGGATTTGATGTTGTATTCTTGATACCAATTCCTCACCTCGGATGAACAGAATTTGGTGCCATTGTCCATCAATATGGTATGAGGGACACCAAATATGGTATTGATGTTAGACTTGATAAAGCTAAAAATGCTTTTTGAACTGACTTCATTGAGGGGTATTTCCTCTTCCCATTTGGAAAAGAGTCTAGTAGGAGTAATAATGTAGTTAAACTGCTTGGATGTAGCTGAAGGACAAGGTCCCACTACATCCATTCCCCATGTAGCAAATGGCCACGAGTATTTAGCTGTATGAATCAAATATGGGGGTTGATGAATGAAGTTGGCATGTACATGGAATTAATGACAATTCTCTGTTAAATCAACATAATAATTTATCATTGAAGGACAAAATTATCCAAGCCTTCAAATTTGATCAGATAATCTGTGTCCAGACTTATGGGCACCACAGATTCTTGTATGCACTTATTTCATGACAGCCAATGTCTCCTCACCATCAATTCATATGAAGAGAACTCCATCAAAACCCCTTTTGTAGTGAATTTTACCTAGGTGATCCGGGTTATCATAAAGAGTAAAATTTACCACACATCATATGATTTGTTCTTTCCCATCTCTATTAGGTGGAAGTGTTCCATTTTGACGGTATTCCCTGATAGGTGTCATTCATCCTGTAGTATGACCATATGGTTCAGGAATTAGACTAATTACATTGATTTCCTCTTTTCTGATTCTGAACAAAAGGTGAAATTGTTCCACGGTGGGAAATACTGATGCGTGTCTCATCTCGATATGGATCTTCTAGAGTTGAGGCTATATTAGCCATTTCATCAGCCTGGACATTTTTTGATCTTGGGACCTAAGAAAATTTCGGTTCCGAAGGAAATTTCACCATTAACTCTCTAACGTAATCAAACAGAGGGATTAATTCTTATTTTGTGATTTCAAAATCCTTATTGACATGTTTGATTACCAGGTCGGAATCACCATGCACCATTAAGTGATTCACTTGTGCTTGAAGTGCCAACTCCAATCCTGCGATATCAGCTTGTTGTTCTACCTCATTATTTGTACCGCCTCCCAACAATGAAAAGGAATAAGGTAGCACTTCCTTTTCAGGGGAAATGAGTAAAATTCCTAACCCAACATTGTTGAATTTACGATCTTCCATTTTCTTCCCTGTTGGACTTTAGAAGCACCATCAATGTATATTTCTGATATTTGAAGACTATCTTGAATAGAAAAGACTTCTTCATCAGGAAGTTCAATATCTAAATATGTATCTTCTGCTGAAGGGTGTTCAGCAAGGAAATTAGCAAGATCATGTCCCTCTATTGTCTTTTTAGACACATAATAGATATCAAATTTCTACAAAATAACTGCCCACATTACTAGATTTCCTATAATCATTGGACGACTACGGATGAATTTGAGTGGGTTATTGAGAGATACCAATTGGACGTCATGATGTTGCAAGTAGTGTCTTAGTTTCTGAAATGAAAATATTAATTCTAGGTAGCACTTTTCAATATTTTAATATTGGGTTTCTATTTCAAGGATAGTCCGACTGAGATAGTAAAGGATGTTTTCATTCCCAACATCATTCTTCTGGGCAAGAAAGGCACCCAATGATCTCTCAAAGCTATCACATAGAGGATAAATGGTCTTCCTTCAACAGGTGGAGTTAATACAGATGGAATCAAGAGATATT
Source organism: Viscum album (assembly GCA_963277665.1). Lineage (NCBI taxonomy): Eukaryota > Viridiplantae > Streptophyta > Magnoliopsida > Santalales > Viscaceae > Viscum > Viscum album. Next base: position 1,138,994,228 of record OY728166.1, read on the forward strand.
TCTTGAGAATATCAAAGGATTCTTTACATTATTCAGTCCACCGATAAGTGACACCCTTCTTCCTCAATTTGGTGAAGGGTAAACATTTTCCTACTAAATTGGCGATGAAACGCCAAATATATGCTAAGTGTCCTTGAAGTCCTCTTAATTCATTCAAATTACAAGGAGGTGACATACCAATAATTGACTTTGTCTTCTCAGGATCAACATCGATACCACGATGGCATACAACAATGCCAAGAAATTTCCTAAGGTTTCCTCAAAAGAACATTTTAAGGGGTTCATCTTTAAATTATGTTACCGATGTTTGTAGAATTTGAATTAAAAATCAGCCAAGTGATTAGAACATTTCAGGGATTTAACTACATAATCATCCACATAACATTCCAAAAACATCCCTAAAAGGGTTTGATGATACGATGTATGGCACTTTGTTATGTTGCACCTGTATTATTCAGGAAAAAGTGAATTACCCGATAGCAAAACACAGCCTGAGGTGATCTGAAGTCTATAGATTACTCATCTTCTAGAGTCATTCGGATTTGATTATATCATGAATATCCATCCATGATGTAATCTGAATCATAGCTAGCTGTGTCATTAATTAAGAGCTTTGTAATTGTAACTGGAAAATCATCCTTAGGATAATGCTGATTAAGATCTCTAACATCAATGAAAACTCTAATTTGTCTGTTATTCTTTTTCACAGGTACAATATTATCCAACCACATGGGAAATTGAACTTCTTTGACGAAGCTAGCTTTGATAATATTATCCACTTCATCTTTAATTTTGGAAGCATAGGTTGGGTGTGTTCTTCTTACGGCTTGATTACATCATCAATGTTCTTCTGGAAAACCCAAACGATGAGTAGCAATATCAGGATCAAGCCCTAGCATCTCTGTATAGTTACAAAAAATATATCTCTATTTTTCTTTAAAAATGAAATATACTTCTCTTGCTCATCAAGAGTCATGGCCGCACTAATAAATATGGGGCGTGGATCTACATTTTAACCCAGATTTATTTCTCTGAGATCATCCACGGTGGTAGAGATATGCACCTCAAATGCTGGAGGAGCATCCCTGAGATATTTCTCTTCTTCTTCCTTAACATGTTTTATCTTTTCTGCTTCTACTTTCATAGTTGATGATGAAGATGAATTTCTCTGATCAGGAGAGATGTCAAAATTTGAACATCTTGAAGAAGAGGTGTCCATTTATGACCCTATTGATGATGAAGGGTCTCCCTTTGGTAATAAATAGGAGATGATAGATTGAGAATCGACATCATCATTCACCTCTGACAATTCTATAACTTATTCTAGCCAATTTGGCGAAGTATTGACTTTCTGGATTTCATCGGATGAAATGAAGACATCTCCATTTGAGGATTCATCATTGCTTGGTGAATCAACACTTTATCCCATGATGTCTGGCTTGTTTTCCATGATTAACATTATGGATGTTTCCATAAGATTATTTAGATTCGTGTATATCATGTCAATTTGACTGATAGCAAACACATAATATGTACTCACATGTTTGAATGTGTTTACTGGAATCTTTTCCAAACCATATGGGGCATTAACATTGGTAACCTCCCTTGTTGTGGATTTCTCCTTACACTTCATGTAATATAATTCTTCCTCAATATATTGAGATTCACATGTTTTAATGGGGCTCTATCACTATACAATATTCCAATTCGACCATCAAAACAATATTTGATACATTGATGGTATGCCGAAGGGATAGCTGCATGTTGATGTAGACAGGGTCCTCCAAGAAAGATGTTTAAGGCTGTATCAGGATCAATAAACATGAAATTTGAATTGGATAAAAGATCTCCAAACAGAGTTCTTGAGTGTAATCTCGCTCAGTGGTTCTTGTTCATTTTTATCATATTCTTGTATCATCAAAGTAGAAGGAGATAAATCAGATTATATGAGGCCCAATCGACAAAGTGTACGAATGGGGATGAGGTTGACTTTTGAACCATTATCATTGAAAGATCTTCAGACATCTACACCATTAACCTAGCCAGATAAATACAATGGTCTAATATGTCCATGAATAACATCATCTCCATCCTCATCTATGAATGATATTACTACATGGCATTAAACATGATTATTCTCTACATAGTAGACTTCACCTGCAACATTTTCGGTTTCAAATTCATATGGACTTGACAAAGAATCAATGAGTGCCTCCCGAAGATCCTTTGAAAAATTTAATTCCTCCAAAATTGATAACTTGTCCGGTGCACGGGCCAAGTGTTTCAATAAATCATACTTTTGATCCAAAGGTCTGCGTTTACCAACAGGAACATGTGGTTTCACAGGTACTTTAGAAGTTGAGGCTTTGGAAGTAGATGCATCTTGTATCTGGGTAGGAGTTGGAAATACTCCTAGCTTTGGAAGATTAGATTGAATAGTTCTATTTACTTGCTGAGAGGAATAAGGTGTAATCTCTAACTGATCCTCCATAATAACTCTTCCAGGACTGATTCTACTATTGGTTGAAGAATTTGCTTGTTCTTGTTGAGCTCGTTGAAGGGCTCTGCCACGAGTTTCTGGTACATAAACAGTTCTAGCAGGGGTAGAATTGGAATAGTAGTTTATGGGATATCCATGTCTTCTTCTGTATCCTAGACCTCTGGAACTCCCTTTATTTATTCTATTTGATATAGGGAACTAAGGATCATCAAGATCGATGTTGTGACTGGCATAAAGATCTATTAAATGAATCATGTTAACAGAACTATAGATCAATTCTTCATCTGATGAATATTTTTCCTGATTAGCTCGTTTAAGCTGTGCCTTTTGGCGAGGTGGTGCCCGTAGATTCAAAGTATATGGCATAAAATCTGCCAGAGTCAAGGAAAACATGGGATTAGACACGATCTCATATTCTTATGATTTTCCTCTTTCATTGAATTATGTTGTTTCACTGAGGATTTTCTCTCTAATGAAGAGGGATTTGATGTGGCATTCATGGCATAAGGTACAATTGGTTTCTTTAATTGCATTCTCCAAATGGAATTAGTTCAGTTTGTCATTTTTTTGACCATCAAATCTTTATATTTTTGCATATTTTTGTTCTTGACTTCTTGAGACACGCCTTCTTCCTCTGGATTTGTAGTAGTTACACATGCTACCTGAGATGAAGAACCTTTCACCTTGAATTTTCCCGAGTCCACAATTTTTGGGAGGAGGTCTTTGAAGAAAAAACACTCTTTAATGGGATGCCCCAACATCTAATGAAATGGGAAATAATTGGTATGATCTTCATCTCCTTCCTTGTTCGGCCTCTTGGGCCTTAGAAATTGAACCAAATTATTTTGTAGATCCTAAATGACGTAACCAGGAACTTGTTCATTTTAGTAAGAGTAAACATTACCCTCCAGATAGTCAAACTATTTCCATATTTGATCTCTTTGATCATCACGAAGAAATGGCCTCTGTTGTTGACGCTCAGGAGGTGGAGCCTTTCGAGAAGATGAAGGCCTTGAAGTAGAAGAAGGTAAATATTCTTGTTTAATCATAACTGTAGCAGTCTATGCTTTACCCATTCTCCTTCCTGGAGCTGATGGAATTACATGAGAATTATCCTTAGTCTTTAAAAGAGAGTCATCAATCAGTTGAGAAATTGAAGTAAGGTCTCGAAACCTTCCTGTGTATTTCACAGGGATCAACAGCGTGCATAATTCATCACCCAAATTTGCCACACAAATTTGCAAAAACTCTTCTTGAGGGAGTGCTAAGCTCATGGAATATGTTAATCCATTCCAGTCGGTAATGAAATATGAAACCCATTCATTCACCCATTGAATGCCATTTGTAAGATAAAAACTTTTGTATTTGGAAATGTTGAGCTCAATTGATGAAGGAATCATTAACGGAGATCCTCCCATCCGATAATTGACCGGGATTGCAAGCATGTATACCAAACAAAAGCATGCCCTTTTAATGGCTGTACAAAACACCGGAGAGTAACTACTTCTTGTTTCTTAGGGGTTCCTATCGTAGGATCACAATGAGAAAAAAAAATTTGTTAAGTGTTTCTCTAGGTCTCCAGAACTATTAATGATTGGTAATGTGGTACTTGCAAAATTTGATGGGGGAGGAATTGTGTCTACCCATTCAGGGTAATCTCTCTTCTCTGGTTGAACCGGTGCACACTTTCCTTCCATAGCTTCCAACCGAACTGTTATTGACTCAATGATAGTCATTATCTTTTTAGAAACATCCATTTGAGCTTGGACCTATGCAACTTCAATAACTGGATCCTAGATAGGTGTGGCGACCGAGACTGCCACTGATGGTAGTATTGCCGGTTGTTGTTCTGTAAAACCCATAAGATTAGACGTCTGAGAGTGTACTAGTAAAGGAGGATACTCTTGATCCATCACAGCAGCCACAAGAAATTCCATTGGCTGACTGACTCCAGCAGGCTTAGGAGGAATACTACTTTGATGTAGTTCTGCATTCAACCTCCTTAATTCCTTCATCTCTTCCTCTTGTTGTGCGAATCTTTTCTCTAATGAGAGTGATTGGAATTCTCTAGAGGAATGGTATGTAACCAGATCCATTCCTTTCCCCTTATTGGGCACCTTTCGGAGAGGGGGGAGTGGGTTACTTGAAGGATTACCTTGATTCTGGGTAATCATTTGATTTTGTGTACACACACCTTATTCATTTGTGTCTGTGCGTACAACCTCTTGAGAAGGAGATTCCTCATCTGATCCCTCTGAGTGAACCTCATCTGGGGGATCAGCAACAATGACATTGATGACATTGATAGATGCATAACACATTTCATCTCTTTTATCAGCATTTCTGCAGAATTGTCTTCTTTTATTTCCTTGTTGAGACATTGCCTTTTGCTGATTTGATCCCTTAGGAGCATCTTGACAAACCATAATTTGGAGGGAATCTACTAATCATTTGTCTCTTCGTTACTCTTGGGTCTTCATCCTTAATCTATAGAAAACTAAATTTCTCTGAGAAAGAGATTGAGGATTTGAAAAAGTCCCAAGTCCGGTGGATTGGCGTCGTTCCTGCTGTTCCTGCACAACTCCTCGAATCCTATTTTTTTATTCTGAGGGTCGGGTTAAAAGAGTCCTCAGTCTGGAAAGATGGGGTGGTTGTTGAGTTTCTATATCTAGGACCTTCTTGAAATCTAGCGTGATCTTTCACACATTAGATCAGAAATTGGATGGACGCAGCAAACTACATCCACTCTTATCACTCACTCAAAAGACCGTTGGATGATTTCTGACACTTCTGTCACTTGATGATGTGCACACTCCAAACGAGAAGCATGTTCACTATTCAAGTTTTCTTGATGTAGGATTAATTAAAAATCTTGTCCAATGTATGATTGATTTTGAGAGGAACTACATGAGGCATGTTCTTGAGCGAGCCTTTGATTACAAACAATGCAAACTGGTTGTGTCCATCCATGGGAAAAAACATTGCAACAGACCATTTTCAGTGGGCTTTGATGACTAGAGAGTACAGTGAAATGTAGTTCTCCATGAATACCCCATCCCCAAATATGAATACCATATGGGGCATTGGAAAATAACTGGCATAATCTTCTTAGTTCTCCAAGGCATGAACGCTGAAGGGCTCCCTATAGCTTTTCAGCCTTCGGATATCGAGAAACTAAGAGAGATTCCAAGTCAATTTGGCATTCTAACCCTTTTATTATCTTGAAATTATTTTCATATTCATCATAAGATAATATTTTATTTCTCAACTGACAAAGTTTTTTCCATATGTTGAGATGTATATCATGAATTCCACCTTCCGTCAACATCTCTGGAATGTCATACTGAGAGTCAGCCAAAGGAAAAAACATAACTGGAGCTTCATCATTCGCCAATTGTTTTCTCATATTCATTACTTCCTATTTATCATTCCATGAAGACTATTCTACCTGATTAGACCAAAGATGGTGCTTCCTTGTTGCTTCATAAAATTCAACAAGATCGATAGAGAATTCACTGATCAAACTAGAAGATGAATAACCCAAGGGTGGTTCTGAGAATGACCTACACCCTGGGCTATCTTCTAATTGAGAAAGTAGTTCACCTACTAGTGTTAAAGCATTAGACATGACTGGCTTCACATTTTCAAGTTCCTCAAATAAAAGGGATTTATAGTCACTACATTGTCTATTGGATCATTTTCCATGCATTGTGAATTACTACTACGGGGAGGACGTTCACAGCTAAATTCATCATCATGGGGAGGACCACCATGGTGGGTTACAAAAAAAGATGAAACATTTTTCTCCATGGTCTTTTGGCCACACAGAGGGTTCTTTTGACTCTCATCTAAAGATTAAACCTTGAGATCGACCAAATTGTCATGATGCAAGCCTTCATGAAGAAGTATCTGATGCAGAACTTCAGAATTAATGTTCCCACTATTGGGAACTGATATAGTAGAATCTTGGGTTGCAACAAATAATTTTCTAAGTGCATCATGGACTCTAGCATAGAGTAAGGCCTTATTACAGATTTCCCATAATTTCATGACTGTGTTGGGAAGGTAATTTTATTAGATTCCTTTTTAATCACTTTGGGAACCACTTGTTGAAGAAAGTGGTTATCATGGGAAGGTGTATGTTCTTGCTCAGGTGAAAGGATCAGGTTTGGCCGATTATCTCCACTCTAATTAGGTGTATATGCCTGACTTGGTTGTCCATATGACATGGGGTAGTACATCCCACAACCCTCTTGGACTGGAATAGAGGTGTGTGTCTATTCCGGAGTGAACTGTTGATGTATCACTCTAGTTGTAGGGATATATTTTCATTTAATTCCCTGTGATTATGTTGAAGTTGTTATAATTGTAAGAACCCGGATCATCATTTCAGGTATGTCCTTCCTTTTTCTGGATTTTTTGAGAAAAATAAAGTTTGTTGAAATTTTTAAAGTACATGCCATGTACTTTTTTGAGTACAGACCATGTACTCTTTTCCCACTCGAAGCCGTGAAGTGGCCGTGTCCGGGCCACACACACAGTGTGTAGGGCTGACGTCGAGGCTGAGTTTGGCAGAGTACGGAATGTCCTACTACACCCAGTGTACTCTAAAAGTACACGACATGTAATTTTCTTTTTTTCATTAAATGAACCAGGGTCACACTTAATCAACCAAAGGGTCTTATTCTCCATCTCCTTCATTCGAGAGCACCGAGAATCTGAGTATCTTCTACAATCCTTTGTTCCTTCATCCATTTTCCGATTCGAGAACGGTCGATTGCGTTGGAATCACAGCGGCGATTTATTCCTTTTGCTTGAGCCTTTATTTCCAATTACTCCTCCTTTTCATGATATCGTGGGTTGAGCGGTTTGGTCTTTTTCTCAGATATATGATGTTTGAGGAAGAATCAGTCATCGTGGTTCAATTATATTGATCTTCTAGGATCTAGGTAGGTAGTTTGTGCCTTACCATTCATAGACCTTGAGATTTATGTGCAAATTTCACCAATACCCGTGAACGAGCTATTGGGTATTTACCTTTTTTCCCTTGTTGTTTTCCTGTATTCCTTGTATGATTGTGTAGAGGTATTGTAAACATGTTAGAAGATATTTTGTTGAGCTTGGATGTTTTCCCATTCTTTGTTATATTTACGCCTTTTGGGTTTCGTTTTCCTTTGGATGTTACACCGGTTTCCATGACTTATGTCTATAGGATGGAGTTTTTTTTGTATAACAAGCTTGTTTCCCTGTAGACTATTATCCAAGTAGCTCTATACGTGTACTTTGGTTATCCATGTAGCTCTATAGGTGTACTCTGGCCATATATCATTATTATGCACTGACCGGCATGGGGATGGGAGAACCTGGTGCTATAGACTTTAAGGGATAGACCGAGTGAGATTCCCAATGAGTCTTAGACATGATAGACTACATGAGGGTAGACCGAGAGAGCTTCCTCAGAGTGTCATGGACATTGGACTACAGGGGATGGACCGAGTGAGCTCCTAGAGAGTCGTGGATTATTATAGACTATAGGAGGGTAGACCGAGTGCGCTTCCTCAGAGTGTCTTACCTTGTTTGTTTACTCTTTAAGAACCTTCCCAGGCTAGTGGAGGAATTAACCGAGAGATCTTCCTTAGAGAGTCTGTGGTATACCTGAGTCTATAGAAGGAATTGACCGAGATAGCTTCCTCAAAGAGTCTCTAGACCTTGGGGATAAGAGGGTTAGACCCCGTGATCTTCCTCAAAGAGTTCCTAACTACCCTATAATATAAAGGGAATTGACATAGTGTGCTTCCACATAAAGTCTCATAAATTCGTATGAACAAACCAGAGGGTTTAGGCTGAGTGCACTTCCCAGAGGGTTGTGGTACTCCTGGGATAGGACAAGAGGGGGATGGATGTGAGTACTTCACAGAGGTTTTCCTTCTTGTTAACTGTTTTCTTCGCTGTTGTTGTTGGTTGTGGATTGATTATTGTTGTGTATCATCCTACTTTACTGCTTACTATTTACTTCCTACTTCTCTATTGTTGCTGTTTATTGCTTATTGAAATTTTACCTACAATATACTCACTGACTGTTAGGCACAGATCTTTGGGTGGTTTCCAACTAGGATTTTATCTCACACCCTGTTTGGGCCATGCTTTTGGGCCCAACCAGACTATGTTGTTTCAGGTATAGATAAAGTCAAGAGCCCTTAGACTTCTGGTACTTGATTTCTTGGAGCAGCAGAGCATGGGATCAAGATTTTGCTTCCGATTCTGAGGAGCTGTTTAATTTTATTTTGTACTTGTTTTGGAAATGTGGTGTTTCATCATTGTCACTTTTTTGGATTGTATTCTAGAGTTGTATCTTGCATCATTCCATATATTCATATGTGCTCCAGTTTATTGATTTAGTCTTCCGCCGTTTATTATTGTTGGTTATTTAATTCTTCTGCTATTGCATGTTTATTACTTCTATTGTGTACTCTGCCAATGAGGGCATTGTTTCACCACTATCACACCAAAGGCCCCCGCTGCTAGTAGTTAGCCTCTAGCATTTGGGAAAATGCGCTTGAGGACATGTGATCAACTGGGTACGGGGTGCCTTTGGGTGGATTCTGGAACTGGGACATTACAAAGTTGTATCAGAGGAGTTGTTTTATCTTGCATTACTATTTGGAGACTTTATCCCGGGATAGGATGGATTCAGTACTTGGTAATAAGATGTGCCCGGGAGTAGCTAACCCGTGTACCGGGAAAATCCATACTACCTCATTTATAGTATCTTTCTGGTTTTGATATTTTAAAGTTGATATGAATTTACCTAGAGTGATTCACTTGCTTCGTGCTGTTATTTTTTTGATATTACGGTTCTATTTCTATCGTAACCTGATGAGATGAGGGTATTCCATCTCATGCATCATATAGGAACTTTTTATAAATCACATTCCATGCATTCTTTCCATGCCATATAGGGTGAATTAGCGATTGCATGTTGTTGTGATAGACTCTGTTTAGATTATGCATGTTGTTGTGATAGATGCTTGATAGAATCCCTACTGTTTTGATAAAGAAATTGATTATGTTGTACTTTTCATAAATGAATGCCAAATTTTGAGTCATGAGGTGTTATGGTCCCTCTTGAATCGAATAGTGGTGTATCATGACCTTGTTTTCTATTTTATACGACTGTAGGTTATGCCACGCTTTGATTTGCAGTGAGTATGGGCCCTCAAGGATCGGAATTTGTCACCTCTTTGCCTTTTTTTTAGTGTTTTTGGGATTCTGTGCAGTTTCTGTACTACTGCCCAGAAAAACCCAGAATACAAGGTGTGTACTTTCTGTATATATGCCATGTAGTTTTTAGGCCATGTTACAAAACGTGTGAACAGAAACACGGTGTCAAGGAAATAACTTTAGGAACACACCATTTATGGTAGGTTCAATCCATGTAGTTTGGATCCGTATACCTGGTTGTGTCACTTACAACACGGGCTAAGGAAGATCGAGTAGAACACACCGTGAGGGTAAATAACACACCATGTAGTTTTTTCCTAGGTACCCGGCCGTGTCACGAACAACACTAGTCGATGTTATCTTCTCATATACACATCCTGTTTGTTCGGAACACACCATGTAAGGGCAGCCATGTAGACAGCTGTGTAACTAACAACACGGGCTGCCGAGACCGTGTCTAGTATAGGTCGTGTCCCTAGGTAACACGCCGTGTAGTCTTGGGATAGTTTGGACCATGTGGATTAGTCATGTAAGGAGACTCGGGCAGGGGTTTAGATTTCAAGTACATGTCATTTGTGGAAACAACATGCTGTGTAGGATGGGCTGTTACATGACCAGTTGGGGCAGGAGTACACACCCATGTAAATGGCATAAGAAGAAACATCGTGTAGTTTTTATACACACTGTGTAGTCATGTATTGTAAAACATTAACATTTCTTTCACTTGTTCCCATTTAGTACTCATGTATTTTCAGTCCTTGTTAATTCTGATCTAAGGTGAGCTTTTGATCTTTTAGAGCTATGCCTCCTTGACGTCCTCTGGTCATATGTCGGTTGTCAGACGGAGATCAGACAACAGATATAGCCAATCAGGGACCTTTTATTGATCCTCCTGCAGATCCTCCAGTTGTTCTAGCCTTGGTACAAGCAGTTATACTAGTCACATGTGCCGATACACATTTTAGGGAGGAATTCTTGAGGATGTTGCAAACTTTTCAGGGAGTTCCACCTCATGCCCCTTCGTTGGATGAGTTGATGAGGGGTTTTCAGCAGCAACAACCTCCTACTTTGTTAGGGGATTGAGGACCCCAGGCTATAGAGTCGTGGTTCGAGGCCAACCTGACTATCTTCGATCACCTAGAGATACCTCGGGAGAAAAGGGTAAAGTTGGCTACTTATATGCTCTGGGACAATGCCAAGAGGTCGTGGGAGGTGATCTCACAGTCAGGGCATCAGCAGGGTATGTCATGGGATGCGTTTCGACGCACCTACAATGACTACTTCTATTCGGAGACCCTGAGGGCCGATCAGGCCCGTGAGTTTATGATCATGCAGTAGGGTACTATTTCTGTCACAGAGTACTTGTCCTATTTTACTAAGCTGCAGCGTTTCACACTGATCCCAGTAGGTGATGAGTTGATTCTTAATGGGAAGATTGAGGATGGTCTCAGGCAGGAGATCTGTTCCCTGGTTTATATCTTCCAGTTGACTTTGATATCCTATCGTCAACTAGGTGCTGATTACTGAGCGCAATCTGAGGGATTCTTGAGAATTAATCCAAAGCGGTTCTTATTCTCGAGTTAGTGTTCCTCCTATGGAAATTAGGAAGCGTCACAGAGAGTCTTCTAGATGAGGTAGGGGTTCACATGATACGTCTTCTGGCAGCCATGTTGTATTCTACCAGTACGGTAGGAGTGGGAATACCAGGCCTCAGTGCAATAGGGATCCGATGGAGTTCCGATCTTACGGCAAGAAGGGAATTGTTCTTCACTTTTTTATGTATTATCACCTTCAGCTGGTGGTAGGGGTTCCTCTCTGACCCCGCATTCTGGAGATGCTTAACCAGTTTCCCACCAGTCTGGGAACTAGTGTTCTTTCGGCCGTTTGTGCTGAGGTGTAGGTCGCGGGTGTGGTGTTCAGTCACCAGGTCATCAACGACATCAAAGTTGATCAGCTCAGAGCTGTCAGCCAAGGGTGAAGGTCCTTGGTGTAGGCCAGTCATTTGCCGTGGATTAGACCTATCAGGAGCAGGATCCCAACCCTTCTACAGTTCAAGGTATGATCTTAGTAACCTTAGTTTTATCTTCATCTATTTTCGATACTCGTGCTTCCCATAGCTGTATCTCTATTTCGGTTGTGGAGAGCCTTGGGCTATGTATCTTTTCGTCTGCTGACTTGTTGACTCTTGACATGCCGTTGGGAATGAGGACATCTAGAGTATGTCAGTGCAGAGAGTGCACTCTTGAGGTGGTGTGGTGTCACTTCTTATGGGTCCACTATGTCCTGGAGATTCCGGGTTGTGATGTCATTCTCAGTATGGACTGTTAGGTTTCTTTTCAAGAATTCATCGATTGATATCGCCATAGGGTGTGTTTCATATCACCAAAGGGCATATATTTTCATCATAGAGGAGAGTGGGATGTCTAGGCGGGTAGAGATGGACCAGAGCATCATGGGCTAGGGGAAGTTACAGCCCAAATTTCCAGTCTTTATCTCGATGACCAGGTGACTTCATATTTAGACTTTCCCCCATTGGTGGATCATTTTAGGGATGTCTTTCTAAAGGATTTTTCTGGTTTTCCTCTAAAGCTTGAGGTAGACTTCTCTATTGAGCTCGTTCAAGGAGTGGCACCGGTGTCTATTCCTATTTAAAAGATGGATACAACTAAATTGCAAGAGCTCAAGAGGCCGTTGGAGGAGTTGCAGGAAAAGGGTTTTATCCGACCCAGTACATCTCCTTGGGGTTCCCCTGTTCTGTTTGCGAAAAAGGAAGATGAAACCGTTCAGATTTGTGTGGATTATCGAAAGATGAACCAGTCACCGGTCAAGAACCGATATCCCTTTCGAATAATTGATGACCTATTTGATCATCTTTGAGGAGCATGGGTGTTCTCGAAGATCTACATGAGGTCTGGTTATCATCAGTTGTGCATTATACCATCGTATATACCTCTGACAGCCTTCAAAATCTATTATTGTCTATACGAGTATATAGTCATGCTGTTCGGACTCACAAACGCACCTTCAGTTTTCATGGCACTGATGAACCGAGTGTTCCATCCATATTTGGACTCCTTCATCGTGGTCTTCGTGGACAATATCATGGTGTACTCTCACAGTCGGCTCGACCATGCCAAACATCTTGTGATCATTCTGAGTACACTGAGAGAGCATCAGCTTTATTCTAAACTATCAAAGTGCCACTTCTGGATGGATCAGATTCACTTCTTGGGTCACGTCATCTCAGAGGATAGAGTATCTGTGAACCCAAATTAAGTGAGAGCTGTAGTTTCCGGGGAGCAGCCGAAGAACGCCTTTGTGGTATAGAGTTTTCTAGGGCTGGCTGTGCATTACAGGCATTTCATACAAGAATTATCGTACCTAGTAGAACTGTTGACATGTCTGACCAAGAAAAGGAAATGTTTTACGGTCATATCCTTGTGAGTCATCCTTTCAAGAGCTGAAGGGGAGGTTTACGTCAGCACCGATACTAGTCTTGCCAGATTTGGGCAAGGGCTAAACTATTTACTGTGATGGCTCAGGCATTAGGTTGGGGGATGTGCTTATACAAGGAGATGGGGTCATTTATTATGGGTCTCTACAGTTGAGGCCACATGAGAGGAACTACCTGAAAAATGATATGGAGTTGGTAGTAGTTGTTCATGCCTTACACTATTGGATACAATGCCTTTGGGGAGAGCACTTGGTTTTCACCGACCACAAGAGTCTCAAATATATCTTCACTCAGCGTGATCTGAATCTGAGATAGTGCAGGCGGGTCGAGAATCTTTAGTCCTTCGACTTTGAGATCGCCTATACACCGTGAAAGGGCAATGCAGTGGCTGATTCATTGAGTAAGAGAACTCGGATTCAGGCAGTTCATGAGGCCAGTTGTGAGTTGCTTCTTATGGATCTGTTCCATGATATGCACTTAGGAGTGCACGACATGAATAGAAAGACTATCCTATCTTTTGTAGCAATCACCTCTACACTACTTGATCAGGTACGGATGAGACAGCTATCAGATTCGGAGGCCTTATTCCTATGGGAGAGTGTGTCGGGAGGGGACCTTCTTCTAGGATGGATAGTGAGTGAGGAGGAAATCATCCATTCCTGGGGACACGTATGGGTGCCAGCAGACATATGCGAGGAGCTGATGCGGGATTTTCATTCCTCAGTTTGGGAAGTTCTCCCTGTCGTCAACAAGATGTATCATGACCTACCCACCAGTATTGGTGGCCAGGTATGAATAAAGACGTTGTTTAACTTGTCATGATATGTTCTATGTGTCAGCAGGTGAATGCAGAGCACCAGCAACTAGCATGGATTTTACAGCAGTTACCCATTACTGAGTGGAAGTGGAACGATGTCACAATGGACTTTGTGACTGGGTTTCCGAGATCACCTCAGGGAAACGATGTTGTTTGTGTTGTTGTCGATAGACTCAAGAAGGCCGCACACTTCTTTCCGATCAAGGTGACCTTCAGGGTTGATGATCTGGGACGGTTGTAAATTGGAGAGATAGTACGTCTACATGGAGTCCCACACTCCATTGTTTCATACAGGGATTCACGCTTTACTTCTCGGTTCTGGTAGGTACTTCAAAAGGCTTTGGGTACACAGTTACTTTTGAGTATAGCATACCATCCTCAGACTGATGGGTAGTCCAAGCGCACGATCTAGGAGCTTGAGAATATGCTCCGATATTACATTATAGACATTGGCGGTTCTAGGGAGAAGAATATACCTCTTGTGGAATTCTCCTAAAACAATAGATTTCATGCGACCATTTTGATGGCACCATACGAGGCTCTATACGGTAGGCCATGCCGATCTCCCTTATACTAGTTGGAGGAAGGAGAGGCAGCTTTGCTGGGACCTAATATTGTTTAGGAGTCCTCTGAGAAGATAGAGTTGATTTTAAAGAGGATGAATACAGAATAGTCTCTACATATGTCTTATGCTGATCAGTGGAGATGACCTTTGGAGTTCGAGGTCGGGGATCAGGTTTTCCTGTGTGTCACACTGAGATTGGGACACCAGAGGATTCATAGACAGGGTAAACATTCATCATGGTACGTCGGTCCGTTTGAGGTTTTGGAGAGAGTTGGGCCAGTTTCCTATCGGTTACATATACCTTAGTGGTACTGGGCTATGCACGATGTCTTCCGCGTCTCTCAGCTCCGATGTTACTTTTCTGAACCATCTCATGTCTTCCAACCCGAGGTGGTTGAGCTCAAAGTAGATGCATCGTTTGAGGAGCATCCCATCCAGATTGTCAATCGTTGTACAAAGGTTCTCCGTGGATTGTATGTTCCTTTAGAATGGGCGCTTTGGAAGCATGAGTGTGTACAGGATGAGACCTAGGAGAGAGAGGCTTATGTATGATCATAGTGGCTGAAGCTGTTCGGGGTTTCTTTTTTTGTACCTTGCTATGGAAATTTGGGGATGAATTTATTTAAGGGGTGATGTTTGTAAGAACCTGGATCATCGTTTCAGGTATGTCCTTCCTTTTTCTAGAGTTTTTGAGAAAAATAATGTTTTTGGAAATTTTTCAAGTACATGCCGTGTACTTTCTGAGTAGACACTGTGTACTCTTTTCTCACTCGAATTCATGTAGTGACCATGTTCGGGCCACACACACGGTGTGTAGGGGTGACGTGGAAGACGATTTTGGTAGAGTACGGAAAGACCTAGAAAACGCCATGTACTATAAAATTAAACGCCCTGTACTTTTCTTTTTTTTCATTAAACGGACTAGGGTCATGCCTAATCGACGAAAAGGTCATCTTATCTAGCTCCTTCGTCGAAGAGCGCCGGGAATCCGCAGATCTTCGACGAGCCACCGTTCCTCCATCCTATCTCATATTCGAGCATGGTCGATTGTGTTGGAATCAGAGCGGTGATTTATTCCTTCTACATGAGCCTTGCATTCCAATTCCTCCTCCTTCTCAAGATATCATGGGTTGAGCGTTTTGGGATTTTTATCATATCAATGACGTTCAAGGGAGAATCAGTCATCGTGGTTCATGTATATTGATCTCCTATGATCGAGGTAGGTGTAACTTGGTTAGCCAAGTAGATTTATAGGTTTAATCTAGCCTCATAACATTATTATGCACTAAACGACACAAGATTAAGAGAAGATGGTGCTATAGACTATAAGGTGTAGACCGAGTGAGCTTCCCAATGAGTCTTAGACATTTTAGACTACAGGAGGGTAGAACGAGAGAGATTCCTCATAGAGTCTTGGAAATTAGACTACAGGGGATGGACCGAGTGAGCTCCTAGAGAGTCTTGGATTATTATAGACTATAGGAGGGTAGACCGAGTGCGCTTCCTCAAAGAGTCTTACCTTGTTTGTTTACTCCTTTTGAACCTTCCCAGGCATGATGAGGAATTCACCGAGAGTGCTTCCTCAGAGAGTCTGCGGTATACCTGAGGGTATATGAGGAATTGACCGAGATAACTTCCTTAGAGAGTCTCTAGACCATGGGGATAAGAGGGTTAGACCGTGTGATCTTCGTCAGAGAGTCCCTGACTACCCTAGACATTAAGGGAAATTAACCGAGTGTGCTTCTCCAGAGAGTCTCATAAATTCGTATGACCAAACCAGAGGTCTTAGGTTGAGTGCACTGCCCATAGGGTTGTGAGACTCCTTGTATAGGTCTAGAGGTGGATGGTTGCGAGTACTTCCTAGAGGGTTTCAGGTTTATTAGATGTTTTCTTCACAACTGTTATTTATTGTGGATTGATTACTGTTGTGTATCATCCTACTTTACTGCTTACTGTTTACTGCATACTTCTTTGATGTTGTTGTTTATTGCTTATTGAACTTTAACCTGCCATATACTCACTGACTATTAGGCACATATCTTCAAGTGGTTGCCTATAGGGATTTAATCTCAAACCCTGTTTGGGCCATGATTTTGGGCCCAATAAGACTATGTTGTTGCAGGTATAGAAAAGGAAAAGCGCCCTTTGACTTCTGGTAATAGATAGCACGGAATAAGAGAGCATGGGACAAAGCATTGTCTTGTGATTCTGAGGAGTTGTTTAATTTTCTTTTTTACTTCTTTTGGTACTGTGGTGTTTTAGCATTGTGACTTTTTTATATGCTTTCCTAGAGTTGTATCTTTCATCATCCCATATATACATATGTTCTCTAGTTTGTTGATTTAGTCTTCGGTTGTTTATTATTTTTGGTAATTTACCACTTTCTCTACTGCTTGTTTTTACTTCCGCAGTGTACTCTGCCAATGAGGGCATAGTTTCTACACTATCACACCCAAGTCCCTTGCTGATAGTCAACATCCTCTGGGGTTTGGGGGAAATGCGCTTGAGGCCATGTGACCAACCGGGTACGGGTCTCCTTTGGGTGGCTTCCAGAACCAAGACATTACAATAATATCCTGGCAAGAATCCAGAATATGAGCATGTATTTTCTTCTGCTCTTTCAACATTGATATAATATGCTTGGTGACTTCTGCTGTCAGAACAAGGATATATGTCCACTCTGTAATTGGATTTTTTGTGTGTTCCTCCTCCTGTCCTCCATTTCCTTTCAGTGAATTCTCATAGTACTCATGTGTGGGGGCAGATAGTTGAGTCTGCATCCTGTTTGTCACCGGAGCATTCCGAATGACTTCTATGGGTGCTACCAAACAAGACTGTTGGTAGGATTAATCAATACTAGTAGGTGTATGTGCCTACTGATTGAACTCCACCAAACTTGGTTGATGATCATCCTTCAATGCTGAAAGATGAGGATGATGGTAGGATTAATGAGTGTAAGTAGGTGTATGTTTCTTTTTACTAGTTGTCAACACATTGGGTTGGCAGACTTCATCATATGTAGTCATATGAGATTACTGACTAGATAATGACTTATAAACAGGGGTATGTTACTTTCTATAGTACTATGCTAGAATTTCCTGCCGGGATTGGTATGTTGCTGCCAGAAGAGTCTACTGGATAGAGGAATTAAAACAGACGGGTGTGTGTGCCTTCTCATTTCATTCCACCATGTTAGGTAGGGGGACTACTCCGGAAATGGAAGAGATAAGAACCTTCTCACTGTTGACCGGATTTAACCTCTGGTGGTTTGTCTTGCATGCTCGGGTCTGGGGGACATGAGTCAAACCCCTGAAAGAGATACCCTCATCATGTTGATGGTGCACTGTCGCACGAGTCTGGTGGCGATGGTTTATGGGATCCCTCGGGGAGGAATCTTGTCACTTTGAATTATGTCCATGGGGGACCTGATCATTCACCTCCCTAGAATATAAGAGGGACTTGTGATTGCATTTCCGGGATAACGACCCGAAATGGTTGGAAACGGGGGTTCGAACCACCTACTTTCTGATTGCTGGACATCGCTGTCTAGATGACCATGGTGAATTATTGACTTGGTGGGCTTGTCGAGCGGCCTCTAGAGTCAGAATAGTAACATTTTGATGGTATTCCTTAACCATTGCATTTGATACCCAGTGTTGAAGACACTGAGTAGGTGATGTCGTCCTCAGAGTGGGCGACAATCCAGCAGGAGTAGCAGTAGAGGCATTC
The DNA here is from genome assembly GCA_963277665.1 of Viscum album. Taxonomy (NCBI): domain Eukaryota; kingdom Viridiplantae; phylum Streptophyta; class Magnoliopsida; order Santalales; family Viscaceae; genus Viscum; species Viscum album. Next base: position 1,139,012,514 of record OY728166.1, read on the forward strand.
ACAGTAGAGGTATTCACAGGGGTGAACATTATTGAATCCATTTCTGTAATGCAGAAGATCTTGGAAAAGAGTGCCCGTTTGATATAATAGACATAATCAAGATAAGTTCGGCCACAACATGTTTTGGATGAGCACATATGTTATTGATTGTTATGTTATCCCTATAATTGAGTTTAAATAGGGGATAAAAAAATAAGTAAAACATCATTTTAACTTGGTTAAGGATTCACGTCGGGTCTACCATTTTTTATTTCCTCTAGAAATGGGAATGACCTCATTGATTTAAGGTACAAACATTCCAAGCAGTTTCTAACGAGTTTGTTTGTAAAATCGGAAACATCCAATGATTCGATATCTATTTGAACCTACTTTCCAGAGGTAGGTTCTCATTAGTTGTGAAACGGTAAGGCTTAACAATTTTCATTAGTCGAGAGGATGGGAGGTTAGACTCATCAAACCTTTTTGAGAGCAATTATTATCTACTCCGGGACTCTCTTTATAGATTTAAGTCATGTTCATGAATACTTATTAAATTACCAAGTATGAAAATGAGCATTATATTAGATCTGACAATCAATAATTAGTATGAATGAGATTTAGATAATCTTTTATATGTATACAAGGTTCTTCATTGATAGAGGATCATCTATTTTTGATAGATATTCTTAGTCAATGGTGTCCATTGACACATTATATAGAAATCTCTTGGTCATTATGATAACCATACTGGTTTTAAAGCCACTCAGTGAGGCACATGATGGTTATCGTCATTCATAAAGACATAGATTATTTTCAAGTTGATATTGTACCCGGATCTGGGATACCTATGTATCCTTTTTTTAAAGAAATCAGAAACCATGTAGTTTGATTAAATAATTATGTTGTTTATGCATGATTGATGGCTCAAAGAAAGATGTCATAATTAATTTTACAGTCTAAGCTCATGTGAGTCTTGCATGGTGTGAGAAACAAGAGGTATTTGTTAAACCAGACAATTGTTCCATGAAAGATTCAATTATATGTAAAGATGTGGATCTTATGTATGTATGACTGCCAAGATAGATGAAGATTAGGATTTACATCAGGGAATAAACCCAAAAACAAGGTCCATAAAGGTATATGTACTTTATGGAGATTTGTATACTTAACACAGGACATAATATTGAGAAGGATGCCCAAATTATAGAGGACTTATGAATGGGTTTTACACATGAGAAGGAATACATATTAAAAAGTAAATTAAGTCTGGTTAAGAGAAATTATGATTGGGGATTACTCTTAAAGAAGAGGCCCAGGTTAAATGGAATTATGACTAAGGGTTACTCCAAAAAAGGAATCCTAGGTTAATGGATTTTGAATTTTGGGATCTTGGGGATTACTACTAAGGAGGATTCCCATTTTAAAAGAATTATGGTTGGGGCATACTCCTAAAGAGGACGCCCAGGTTAGGGGACTTAGGGCTTACTCCTAAGGAGGATGCCCAAATTGGGGATTTTGAGATTGGGACATACTCCTAAGAAGGAGGCCCCAGTTAAAGATCCTCTCAACTTTAAAGGATGAGTATGAAGGAATGAAATATCTAACCTTGGTGACATAAAGATATGAAAATCACTAGGTTTTGAAAAATGTTCCACATAATTCCTTTCAGATAAGGAATACAATAAAGGAACTAGGCCATAAATGGATTTTAAGAGGGTTATGAAGGCTAAAATTTGAAGAGGATATGTGGATTTTATGAAATCATGTGAATAGGCCGGAGGGGAACCCAAAAAAAGAGAGGCGCGCAAGTCCTAGTCGCGCAAGTAGACTTGCGCGACACATGGGTACATGCGTGATGGACAACCCATAGGGTAATAAATGGGAGATAGATGGCCCAAGCCCTTATTATTATCCCTAAATGCATCCAAAATAGTGGCACACATGTTTTATTGAAGGGATAAGGCGGCGCACAAGTGTGTCCATTTCCCATAAGTGCTGGCCACTTAGGCGCGCAAGTGTTGATGAGTTTCCACACATATGCCTTGTTTCCCATATTTAGAGCTTACATTATAGGTAATAAATTACCTTATAAGTGTTCGGAAGACTTCCAGAAGAGACTAGGTAACCAGGTGCTTGAATATGAGTTTTGGATTTATTTTCATCACGAAATGGGGGGCCAACAAGGGGTATTTATAGGACATAGAAGACCTTGGGAAAAAATCAAAGAGGGCACGATTGTCACATGCATGACCACTATGAGGTGCACATGTATACTTGCGGGACCGTGAAGAAACATATACGACCCAAGTGGGATGAAATCCTTCTTCAGGCCTTTGTCGATTTTTTATGTTTCTTCAAAGGATGAATCACTTTGGACTAAGGTATTTCCCTTTTTCAGTCATTAGACTTTGTGACAGAAAGGTGTGTAAATAGTTATCTAGTTGTCAAATTTCTCTAAACAATTTTATAACTCAAAATGTGGTTCCTCATATATATTCCAATGTAAAAATATATAGAACTGTCTTCGGGATACTAGGGTTAGGGTATCTATAGTTGGTATCTGATGTATTATAGTAGAAACTATTAGAACTAGATTTATGAAAACATAGATTGGGGAACATAATCCTAAGATAAAATTTGAGTATATGTATTGAATAATATATTGATGTTTTGGTGAGGTATATATTATCTGTTTTTTACTAGAAATAAAACCATTTCATGATACTACCGGTTGGTGTGGTTCTAGAGAATGGGTACATAGGGGAAATACATATGAAAATGGTATTTCGGACATGAATCAAGCATTACATTGTACATGACAATGGTATTTTTTGTGCATCTGGTTTGACACTCCCAGTTGATATAGGTAAAAAAATTCAAATTTTATTTACAAAAAATTATAAAGGTTTTCAATGAGATGATATCCTCCAAGAATGAAATTGTTTTATTCTTATTTTAAAAATGAGTCAAATTATAATATGTGCTAAGAGTAAAACCATATTTTAAATTATTAATTATGATTTAAAATCATACTTTTTTAATATAATCCATTATATAACAATATATATAAATTGTACCTTAAAAAATATTTCTATCAACACTCATGGACAATGTAGATATTTCTATTCTGAGGAAATTGTAATATATTGATTTGGAATGAAACAAATTATGGATATATTATTGAATTATAAACATGTTATGAAAAATAAATGTTCCCATATAGAGAAACATATTTTACAGAGAGGTCATCCTCTGCTGATGAAATAATCAGATATAATCCCCTATAATTTAGTAGGATTATAAATCCAATTATAGTATATTAATAGATTAATTAATCTTCATAATATAGTTTTTTTTCTTAGGATGCGGTGAAAAGGAAATGGATAAACATGCAATATATTGTCTCAAAGGTGATATTGTTAAATGGTTGTATTTAATCAAGAATAATATATATTATGATGAAATTGAACTAATGGAATGAAAATATTTTAAAGAGATATTATTTAATAAATATATCCCATATGATAAAAATTATGTTGAAGATAAATATTCTTCTTTTAAATAAGTAGGAAGAGTAAATTATCACAGATTATGAATCTAAATTACAAGGTTGTCTAAGTTTGTTATGGATTTCATATACAATAAAGAGTGAAATATTGAACAATAATTTGAATTGATAATGGATGTTTTTGAATGGAAGCAGTCTCTCTATAACTTTTTCATAAGATTTTAAAGTTTTATGTTCCATTCATATAGTTGTGAAATTTTCTAGATATTTTTTATTAAAGGGAATCAAAGAGAAATGTAGTTTATTAAAAAACCACAAAAATGAAATACATCAAAAAATATGATTAATACAATGAAATTTTCCTATATTTTGAAATGTGCAACAAATCACCCTAGTAAATTATTTTATGTCAAGTTTGTTTGATATATGTTAAGATAAAAAGGTCATAGTGTTTCAGAAAGAAAGGATAAAAAGAATACACTTTTATTCAAGGTTACCACCACAAGGATATGGGGGAATAGGAAAATGGATTTACTAAGAGTCATAGAAATATACAAAAAATGAGGCCATGGGTAGGTATATAAGTATATGAAATCATTAATGCATATGTAAAAGTACTTGATGATGTGGTGGAAGGTAAATTAATCATATCATCAAATTTATCATGGTATTTATTTTATTAAGAATCATTAAAATCATTTATATCTACATTGTTTACCAATAAAAGTAGAAATTTCCCTTTTGTTTATTAAAGCAATTTGTTAATCAAAACATTAAATGAAACACTCACTACAACAAATATATTTTTGGAATTCCCACTTATGACACCTTAAATGTGATCAATTTATTGAATTTATTATCATAATTATGGTTTACTTCGATATAATCCTTGATATGGGATGGATTTTAAAATTTAAAGAATAAAATATTTCATGAAAAATTGAATTATTATTTTTTGAGAAAGATATAGAATTTATTATCTTTAGAGAAGAGATATCACCTATTGAGTCTTATATCGAACCAAGACCATTAGCTCTACTGTATTAGATTTATTGGGATGAAGAGAAAAAAAATATATAATGACGAATAAGGTAATATAAAAATTGAGTATGTACCTTATTTATAGGAATACATTGGTGTATTTTCTATGAAATTATCTTGAAATAACACATTGTATGATGTTTTGTTTCACATTTATTTAATACCTCATGCAAAAAAATATCAATGACTTGTTATTCAATTGCCACTATTGGTTTATTGGAACTAAATAAACTACTAGAGGGGTTTGGGGACACAATATTTATTTACTATTGTGTTTCACTATGCAGAGACCATGTTATCTCTATTAGGAAAAATGAAGGAACCCTGAGGAAATGGGTTGATTATAAGAAAAATAATTATTATCAAAATAAAAAAATATATCATATTTCTCTTATTTTATAGTTATTTTGATCAACATCACATGTCACAAAATTTTTCAAAATTATATTATATTGGGTATCACCACTTGAGAGAAAATAAGGAATACATTTCGAAGATATTTACTTGATAGAGGAATGGATAATATCATTTTGTAGTATTTACATTTGGGTTTACAAATGAATCTTATATTTTTAATGATCTAATGAACTGAGTATTCAAGTAATATATGATATCTTTTTTTATTGTATTCATTGATGATATTCAGGTGTATTCTAAATTCTATGTGGACCTTGAAAAATACTTATGGATCATTCTTTATCATATTAAATGGAAAGCGTTATATGGTAAATTTATTAAGTGGGATATTTAGATTCATGAGGATTTGTTTTGTCGCCATTTTTTCTCCAAATATGGTATCTCACTTAATACTCCAAATACAATATAAGTCATAGAATGTATTATAAAATTGACAATAATGAATTATGTAGTCTCATTGGTTTGGAAGGGTACAATCGATGATTCGTTCATACGTTTTCATGATTTGATAACCATTTAACAAATATTACTCTTTAAGGTGACATGTTTTGATTGACAATAAAAATTTAAATATGTTTTGATGCAATATATAAGTCTTTGGTCAACGAAATGATTTTTAAACAACCATCTGATTTGATGGGTCTTTTTAGATAATTATGTATCAACAAATGGAACTGGTTGTTTACTAATTCCAAATGATAAATTTATTCCATTTTCCATAGGGAAATCGAATAGCCATAAAGAAAACTATCCAACCCATTATTTTGAGTTCGTAGCCATAATATTTTTATTGAATATATTGAATCATTATATATATGGTGAAATATAAGTACCCATTCATTAACATTACATAGAGGATGACATTTTAGCTATCTAGGTTCTCGAGAGTTAGATACAAGCATTAAATTTATCCGAAATGGAAATATTTAATGAAAAAATATCCTAACATCACTTCTTGGTGCAAACAAATGATGCCATCAAACATTGGAATTCAAAGTGACATGACAAAAAGTAATTTTAAAACATGGGTTGAGCATTGATTATGGACACTATGTTTTTAAAAAAACCCCAACGAATTTTATTTATTTTTAAAACATATCATTAAAATACATTCATTAAATCATGAAATTATGATTTCCAATGATATTTCATCAACATTTTATTGAGATATTTTGAAACAACAATTAGGATAAACTAGTGGTCAATGTTGATAATCGTATGTAAGTGTTAAAAATAAAAATAACTATTAAATATGCACATACATCAACAAAAATGCATAACACCCAATTTATATGTTAGAGAACCTCCACAAATATTTACTCATGTCATACCATGTGTGAGGATACAAATTTTCACATGAGGTAATATATATTCAGAATTGCAAAAAAAAGATGTCATTGATCATTATTGTTTGAAGAATAAATATTAATACTTCATTACAAATTAATTTCTATACATTTACATATTTAAATATAAAACATTAACCCTTGTCCACATGAAAATATAAAATTGATTAATACTAGTTCATAAAATTATGTACTTTTTCCATGGATATCTTAATAGCTGAATAATCACATGGGATTATACATAATATAATCATTACAGGGGAATTAATGATTCGGGACATCATAAACATTCTTTCACTACCTCATGGAAATACTATACCTACCCAATTTGTTAAGGCATTTTTCCAACACCAAGATTGTCTCATTAGACCTACCAATGCATCGAGAGGCTATAATAGGACTCACCCATTACATACTAATTCCAATGGTTGTGTGAATGCATAATGTCATAAAACAAAATCATTCTATCAAGGCCCTATGACAAGATGTTAGTTTGTATCGGGTTTCTTGTCGATGAACCAAGATGCTATTGAGGGTATCACCCATCACATATAATGTCGAAATAATTTCTTATATGTATAATAAAAATAATAGTTTAAATCAAAGTGTACCATACCACATTGATTTATTCAAAAATAAATTGAAAAATCATTTAGGTACCTAATATTTAAAAAATCAAAAGTTTTCCATTGAAAATTGAAATGAAAAAAACATAATTTACATTATATAATAAAAATATTAATCACATACTTGAAATAGTCGTCATTATATTTAAGACATCAATTAAATCAGAAATGAAATAAATAAAAAATTCATTAAAAATGAATATAAAGTATTGTCTTCTAAAAATAATAAACTACAATAAATATCAATGTTTCACAAAAAAATATAAATATAAATTTTCAATTTATACAGAAATTCATGTGTTTGATAATCCCCAAAATGATATTTGAAGCCATGTGTTTATTATGAATGAATGATTTGTGCATATTACCCTTGACACATGACCATGAATATATATAGATGCGACATCCTTATGTTTAAAATAACTCGATGAGTTGTTATTAACTTTTTTTTAAATGTGATGTTAAGTATTATAAAATTTCAATAAACATTATATCCTTTATATATAGACACACACACGTATATATATTTATATACCGTTAGTTTAATTTTTTAAATAAATCAACTTAATGTTTCCAATAAATATATATATATATATATAAACATATACAATTATATATATACATGTTGAAACCATATAACTCATCATCAGGGAATAAATTTATGTTTTAGAAAAAACATCAATAAATGATAATATCCTTTGGAAATGTTAATGAGAAAAAAAATTTAAAATATAATCATTATTTTATATATTTAAGTGTAATAATAGTTTTGAAAACGTACTTGGATTTAGTAATCCCTGAAAAACATAGTAATAGTTTAAATGAAACAAAACCTTACACCAAAATAAAAATAAACCTTAGGATGAAGATTGTAATTGTGTGTGTATATATATATATTTATATATTTATTATGAATCTATATTGAGATTTTTTAACACCATAAATCATGTCGTTTAACCCTTGGTCGATCTGTTTGATAGATTTGTCTTTGGTTCCTGGGATCTTCAAGAGAAGGAAACCGTAGGTTTGTTAGACAACAGGAATATTTTGATTCAGTTTGCGTCGGAGGAAGACTTGATAATGGCCTGGTCGAGAGATCCTTGCAACTGCAACAGATTGTGGTTCTATCTTTATCGATGGTCGTACGATTTCCATATGCGATGTGATTCACCTTCTGTGGTGATTTGGGTTAGTTTTCTTAATATCCCTTTAACATTTCATAATCCATCGATTGTTAATATGTTTGGGAATCTACTAGGGAGATATCATTTCCCTGATAGCCAGACCATGGCTTTCTACCATCCTATTAACCCTAGAGTTTGTGTGGAGGTGGACGCCTCAAGGGATCCGCTGGACTTTGTTTGGATCACCGTCGATGAAGAGTTCTGGTGTAAATAGCCGGTTGTATATGAATCATTGATTCATTATTGTTCTGATTGGAAATTAATGGGCCATTCACTGGAGAAATTCATGCGAAGGGAAAGGGATTATGGCTCATAGAGGTATGCGAGCAATGGAGATTGTAGCTTTTCTGGGAATGAGAGGAATGGTGATTGTAGAATCTAGGAGAATCACTCAGTGGTTAATTTGTTGGTGGAAGAACCTGGTGAAGAGGCCCTCAACCGACCCCCTGAAGGAAGTGATCTAGCGGGTCTTTCTCGGGTTGTCCATAATGATGGTGCGGTTCAAGATGATCAAGAGACAGGTGCTATTTCAGTTGGATTGGGCTCAACGATTGCAGGTGCTGGAATTCAGGTGAGGTCAAACAAACCGCCTGCTCTCCCTCTGCGGCCGAAAGTCCAAGACGTATTCTTCAGGTTGTTAGGTGACCTCAACGGAGTGAGCAGGCCTGACATTTTTCTGATTGAGAATGAAAATGGAAGGTCTGGACATGATAGACATGCATGTGTTTCTCAGCAGGATCTCAATGAGGGAAGGTCTACAGAGCAAGATTCTTGTGCAATCCGTGAGGTGAATTTAGAGGAAACTAATAGACAGAACCATTTCATGGGGGGCAACCTCTTACAGGCGAACCAGGCTGAGGCAGCTTGTCGAATAATGCTTGTTGAGGAGGCTGAATTTGGTATTTGGAATAAGCATTCGGGTGGCAGTGGTTATACACCCGGAAGGGAGCTACAAATGGTGGACGAGAGCAGGGGTCCGGGCTTGATTTGGACATCAGTCCCCCTATGTAATAGATATGAGGGTTTATCAGAGCATAATGTGATGTTGGAACACATTACAGGAGGTGATAAGGATGTGGTTGGCAGGGAGGCATCCAATCTAGATGAACTTGACCATTCAGCTGAAGAGGTCCCAATTCCAATGAACAACATGAGTTCTAAAAAGAAGAAGGGGAAGAAAGATTACTCTCTGCTCCCCAACCTTTGGAGACCCACACGAATAAGAAGTTTCCAGTGTTATTGCTCAATATGGTAGAGGAGGATTCTTAGGTTTTAACCAAGGAGAGAAACAATGAAATGGGAAGATCTTCTGGAAAGGTAAAGAACGTAAAGGAACCTATCCTTTGCTCTAATGAGGACATGGTAGAAGAATATTTGTATGTTAAAATCCCACAAGAAGAGGCTGACATGATGGGAAGATCTGTAAGAGTGGATTGCAACAATGAGAAGGCTTTGTGGAATGACAAACATGATTTTATCCTGATGAGAGGCTTCAATGATCAGAAAATCAGCAAAGAAGAATATATTCGAACATGGGACAAAATAGCGGACCGTTTTGAAGAAGTTATTGGGTATGATCCTGATGCTAAGGTATGGCTAATCAATTGGAATCTTTACATGGAGGAAATCACTAATAGGTTAAGGTTATGTTTTGATATCTTTTCCTTTTCTTATGAGGCTTCGCCTCCGGGCTGATTTGGTTTGTCTCTCACATTGCCTGTGTAGTTGTTTGGTGGGGTTGTTTGGGTTGCCTGTGCTCAGGGTGCAAATGGTATCAGGAGATGGTCATCCTCATTCTGGATTTCTTTGACGTCCTCGGGGGTGGATCTTGGGGGTCCATTCCATAGCTTGTGGGATGTGTGAATTCCTATGGAATTTTCCAATGGGAGGATTTGGGTCGGTGTCGATGGTCACTTTGGAGGTTGGTCAATGTAATCCTAGGTGGATTTGACTTTTTTCTATGATGTTCTTGTGCCTTGGTTCGTGGTTTCTTGCGCATGGTTAGTGGTTTTTGGTGTTTGTATGTTTTGGTTTATGTTTTTTTTGAATCATGTATCGGGGTACCAGGAACCATTAAACAGGCTTTCGAAAATGGAAAAAAGTGATTATCCCCGATGACGATAAACATAACACGTGGTCATGTTTATATGTAGACGTGACACCCATAACGTTGATAAAATGTGATGATATTTTATGTTTATACTTTATAAATATTACAATTACTTGAAAATAAAATTATAAAAATAATATTAAAAATGTCACCCATATATTTAAATATATATACATGCATATTACATTTGAATTTACAACACTCATCATCGAGAATTAAAGAAATGTTGGAGGAAAATGTCAATAAATGAAAATATTCAATGGTTGCATTAATATGAAATAATATTAAAAAATATAATTAGTCAAATACCTATGTGGAAGTAGAATCTTGGTTTTGTAATTTTATAAAGGATAAATAATTCAGGAAAAATAAATAGGTTTTTAATTAAACCTCCCATTATAACACGATTAATTTATATTTATCAATACATGGAAATTATATATATCCTTACATAATAATATATATATATATATTAAAATAAAATAACTTAATAAAAATAAATGTAAAATCCCTTAACATCTTTATAGAAGTATAATAATAATTTTTTAAAAATAACTAACAGATGCATATCGTTCTAATTTTTAATAAACATCAAGAACCAAAAACTGGAAATAAATTTAATTACACCCTTTAAAGACAGAAATTTAATAATGAAAATAAAATATTATAATTAAAATATGAAAACTAATTGATTAAAAAATAATGATTTTTGGAAACAAATAAAAATAATTCCCTCTATGTAGAACCGGAATTGACATATATTGTCATATGTTATCAGATGAAAATAATTGTCAATTTTAATGATTACGTAAAACTAAATACTCCCTTATAAAACATGTATAAATATAATAAAAAATTATTTGAATCTAACAGTTTCATAGTTGAAAAGGAAACTAAATAAATTGAAATCAATTCTAAAATGAATGAGTAATTTGATTCGCTTAAACAAATTATATGAACACATAATCCCCTACATCTAATTTTCCCAATTGGAAGAAGAGTATAAACACAAATAAATTCTAATTATAAGTATATAATAAATATAAATATAATAAAAATAAATTCATTTACAAGTTATAATTAAAAATAATTATTCTATTATAAAAATATATAAAATGAAAACCAAAATATAGGAATGAATTAACAAAATATCCCTTACCTAAAAAAATGACACCCCAAAACATATGTCAAATGTAATGTAAAAGAACAGAGAACAAAATTTTTGAAATCATCACACTAATGTATGAAAATGGAAGAATATGACTTAGTAGAGTAGAAAAATGGCTCTTCAATTTATTATCTCATCTCATAGATCTTGTAGTGAAAGATTGAGGATAAAATATATCAATTTATTATTAATAATAGAAATATATTGATAGATTGATTATAAAATTGCAACCGGATACCTAAGACAACAGCAAAAAAAAATATAGTAATATTCTATTCATATTACAATGAACACTCAAAAAAAGATATATTTTAAATTGTTGATAATAGGGAAATATGAACCAACATATGCCTATTAAAATGAAACAAAAATAACAGAAGAATGAATAAATCAATATTCAGACGAAGTTTCCAATTAGGTAAATCAACATTCGAATCTAGAGGTCCAATAAAAGGAATACATATTTAATTTGATAAAGGTGAATTAGATGTGGAAAACAGATTCGAACAACACTCATTCCATACCTATATCATATGACTAAGAATATGTTTTTTTCTATACTAGTTACATAACACTAACCATGATCAATGAAAAATAGATCTCCATCAATGGAAATAGTTCTCTTATGGACCTCACAATAGCAGGGATGACCCTCAACTGAATGATGGTTAAACGCATTCGGTGCAGCATCACTAGAAGTAGAGGTTCATAACCAGACCTGCTTCCATGATTGCAGATCCCAATTCCCGACCCATGTTGTGCATTTATAACTCCACTACCTAGATGAACCCCAACGCTCATGATCTGTGCAGCTCACCCCCTATATCACAATCGAGATTTCCTTAACCATACCCCTTTATTATTATTTTTATTATATTATTATTATTATTGTTAAATATTTAATTTATTTAATAAATTTTATCAACATAAAATATTATAAGTTTAACTTTAAATCCAAATAATGTCCCAAATTATTATTAATCAAAATAATATTTTTCTTTTTCTATTAATAATCTAAATATAAATATCATATAATAAAATGTCTTATTCAATATTCATAATGTAAATTTATTAATCAAAATTATAAATTTTATATAAATTTATTCTAATAATTGGTTATAATTTAAAATTAATAATTATAATATTTTTATTTAAACAAATTTTTCATAATTCGTAATATTTGAATGTAACAGTTATAAATATATTTTGATTATAAATCATATCACTATAATGTATTTGTCTTATAAACATAATAAATTCATTATTTCTAATTATAATGTCTTTTTAAATATATATATATATATATATATCATATTTTTAAAATCAAACTTTATAAAGAAAAGTTTCTTATATATGTATAAAAATTATTAAGAAGACATTTAAATAATTACTATTAATTAGATTCATAAATTATAAGTAGCTTTCTTCAGTATTTTAATAAAAATATTTATAATATATTTATGAAATATTGTGTCTTCATAATTTAGAAATAATTCTTCTAAAATATATTATAAAATAATCTATTTGAAAAAATAATTAAATTAATAGATTTATTTTTAAATAAATATTTAAATTTATTTGAAAACTAAAAATAATATTTGTAAATATATTATAATTAACATACATAATGAAAATTAAATAAAATACTTAATTCCATTAAATATTTTTAATGATAATCATCTTAAAAAACTATTATTTCTGTATTAATTATAAATAAATCCATATAATATTTATTTCTTATAAAATTACGTTTAGAAAATCTAGGATGTTACATTATTTCCCCTTTAATAAGTATTACATACTCACTATTCTGTTCTCCAGAATAAAAACAATTTTGAATTTCTGTTTTCTAAATTATGAGAAATAGGACTGATTGTCTTATAAACTCTATTACATTAACGACAAAATCTAATCTCTAGTTTTTTCTATATCATTCCACTTATACCACTTATAAGGACCCTTCCTTAAACATTACATGCTCAATATTGCTAATATTATTTTTGAATTTCAAATAATATTCATTATAAAATATTCACACACTTGAACATAAATTTACGAAACATCATTTAAAAGTTAAACTATGGAAACACTTAATTATTCATGTTATACCAAGTGTGCAGATACAAATTTACCCATAAAGTAAAAATTATTGAGAAATTCACAAATAACAATGTCATTTACCAATATGGTTTGGATACTAAATATCAATCATTCTTTAAAAATGAATTTCTATACATGTGTATATTAAAATATAAAACATTAACCCATGTTCACATAAGAGCATAACTAGGATCAATACTATATCATAAATGTATGATCATTATCCATGGATATTTTACTAGTTTAACAATCATATGGACATTCACTTACTATAATCTTTACTCTGTAATGCATAATGCATGACATTATAAAAATTCATTCAAGGCCTTGTTCCCATACTATACAATACCTAATATGTGAAGGCCTTATAAGAAGACCTTGTTTTTCTCATGATACCAATCGATGTATAGAGAGGATATAATGGCCCTCACTGATCACATAATATGTCCAATACATGGGTGAATGCATAACTCTAAGAAACATAATTTTTTTGTAAAGGCCTCGTGCCAAGACGCATGTTTTTATCATGAGACATGCCAATGCACCGAGAGGCTATATCGGTCCCCACCTCTCACATAATATGTCCAAGTCATTCCTCATATGTCTAATAAAAATAGGTCATTAAGACAAAGTATCACAATGTACATTTCTTTACATTAAAATTAATTGAAAAATAATTGTGGTACATATTATTTAATGAATCCAATGTTTCACATACCACTTAGAAAGGATTAATTAATTATCTATATAATACTATAAAAATATTAATCCCATTCATGAATTAATTATTATTAATGGTAGTCAATCACGAAAATGACTAATGAAATAAAAATAAAAATTCAATGAACAAATCATATTTGGTTTTCTCTTATCAAAATAATCTTTTAAAAAAAATAAAAATGTTTCACCCAATAAGAATTATAAAAAAAATTCAACTATTAATGAAATCCATGTATTTGATAGTTTGAGAAAATTATTTGAAGCCATGAGTTTATTATGAATGAAATATGGGTCAATATTAAACTTGATGAACGTCCATTTTATATGTAGATTGAAAATCCTTATGATTAAAATAGCATGATGAAAAGTTATGAATATTTTATAATATGTGAAATTACATATCATAACATGTCAATAATCATTATAACCATTGACTGTGTATATATACACACACATATATATATACCATGAGTTTAATTTTTAGAGTAAAATAACTTAATTCTTCCCATAAATATATACATACACACATATACAATTATATATATATATGTTGTATCTATAAAACTCATCATCCCAAAATAAATTTATGTTTTAGAAAAGGTAACGATAAATAAGAATATCCTTTGGAATATTTATTATGAAAATATATTTAAATCAAATATATAAATATATATTAGTAGACTAATGGGATATAAATCGTACTTGGATTTAATAATCCTCGATAAAAATTTAGAGTTTCAATGTCCCACCAATTACACCAAAATACAAATAATCATTGGTTTGAAGAAAATACATGTGTATAGATATATATAAAATTTATTAAGAATATCCAATGAGTTTTTATAACACCAAAACTCCTGTCATATATCTTTACATCAAATTTTAAAAGAATTAATCTTCAATGTAATCAAAACACAATTTATTAAAACATTTGAATAATTTTTTTAAAAAAAGTGACAATTTAAAACTCTAACATCAATGAATAAATGGATCACACAGTTTCGTAATTGATTATATGCATATGATGATGAAATGAAAATGTAAATAGAATTCATAAATTACTATTAACACTTTATAACATTCTTAATAAATAACTAATTATGTATTTCCCATAAAACAATAACAGTAACATTTAAAATAAAACCCATTCAACGAATATTATGAACTTATTTAAATGAAATTAATAATTTAAAATTTAAAATTTGAACCACTATTTTTTTTTCAATGGGTGTGGATGATAAGTATTACATGTGCCCATGTTTATATGCAGATGCGATTCCCATAATGTTGATAAAATATGACGCTATGTGATGCCTATTTTTTATAATTTGATGATGAATTGAAAATTAAAGTATGACCATAATAGAAACCATTTCATACATATTTATAAAAATATATACCTTTTTGGTGGAATTTTATTTTCAACACTCGTTATCATGGATTAAATAAATTATTGAGAAAAACATCAATAAATGAAAATATACATTGGCAGGATTAATATGAAATCATATTTGAACATAAAATTTGTAAAATACCTATGTGTAATTGGAATTGTAATTTTGAAATCGTATGTTGGATAAATATTTATTGAAAATAAATAGTTTTTTAATGAAACCTTATGTTATACCTAAATAAATATATTTTAACAATATATGAAAAGAAGTTACACCCATACATAATCACACACACACACACACACATATATATATATATGTATTTTTAAAATAAATATAATTTGATATAAATTATTATAATCTCAATTATATTTTTTGAGAAGTAAAATATAAATTTTTAAAAATAAATAATTGAAGCATATCATTGTATAATTTAATAAAGAGAAGTACCAAAAAATTGTAATTAAATTAAATTATACCCGTACAAAAACATAAATTAAAACATGAAAAAAAAATTTTGAGTAAAAATATGAACACTAAAGGTTAGAAAAAAAATATTTTTTGGGAAAAAAATTGAAATAGTTCCCTTTATGCAAAACCAAAAGTCACAAGTTATTATATTATTTTATCAGAATAAAATATAAATCAAAGTTAATGAATAACTTAAAAAATTATCTTACAAAAAAATATAAAAAATATAACAATTTTAAACTATCATTTGAATAGAAGAAAAGATAGAAAATAAATTTGAAATACATTGGAAAATTCAACAATAATTAGAATCCTTTATATGTATTCTAAAAACACAAAATCCCATACAAATAATTTTCTAAATTGATAGAGGATTTTTAACCAAAATAAATAGAAATTTTAAAAATAGAATATCTAAAAATATCTTAAAAATAAAATAATTTACAATTTATTATATAAAAAAATTATTTCCATAATTAAAAACATAAAACTAATACCATGATTTTGGATTGAATTAACTAAATAACCCTTACCTTTGAAAACTGATCAATCAAAACATCAATCAATTTGACACACAAGAACACAAACTAAAAAATCTAGAAATCATATCACTGATGTGGGATAATGATAGTGTAAAAATCAGTAGAGTAACATAGTTGTGGTTACATTTTTGTCTCCTCTCATAGAGCATGTGGTTCAATCATGATGTATAAATTTATTAAATTATTACTAAAAATTTAAATTTGTTGATAGATTGATTATAGAATTTCATGTGGTAACCAAAGATAAAATAGTACCCAAAATAAATTGAAAATCTATTCATGTTCCTAGGAAAATCAACAAAACAATGAAATCTATTTAAATTGAGGACAATAGGAACATCAGAATATATATATGCAGGAACAAATGTGACAACAGAAATAAATAAAAAATAAATCTATAATCAAACGAAATTTTCTTTTAGCCAATTCAACATCCAAAACCAGTGGTCCAAAAAAAGAAGAACCACATATTGATTTTTTTTAAAAGTGAAGGGGATGCACATTATAGATTAAAACATGACTCATACCTCCCCTATAACTGAATACTATGAACATGTTGATTTCAATACCAGCAACAGAACCCAAGATGATATCGACGAAACTCTGACCTCCATCAATGGTGAATAGACTCATATGGAACTCACAACTACGATAAAGCCCCTTGGCTATAGGATGATAGAGTGCCTTCATTTCATTAGGTCTAGAAGTTTCAGCTCACGACCTGACATGATCAAATGAGTGCAACTCCAAATTCTAGGGCCCTACCACGCGACTCGAACTGTACTCCCTAGATGAAACCCTACACCATTGATATGAGAAGTTCAACCCTATACCTCAAGCCTGATTCCCTTAACCTCAATCCAATTTATCATCATCAATATTATTATAATATCATTATGTTTTTATTTTCTTTAACAAAAGTAATCATTATATAATATTAAAAGTCTATCATCAAATCCAAATGAATTTGCATCTTTTTATTAATCAAAATAATAATATGAATTTTTTTATTATTACTCTTATTAAATAAATCATATAATAGAAAATCATTTTCAATATTTAGAATATATTTTTATTAAAAAAATTAATAATTTTATAAAAAAATATTCTAATAAAAGTATATAATTAAAAAATAATATTTCAAATATATTTATTTAAAATATTTTTTCATAATTCGTAATTTTTATAATTAATAGTTATAAAAATAAATTATTTATATAGAATAACGTTTTAAAGTAATATTTCTATAATAAAAATTTATTCATAAATTATATTTATATTATATTATATATATAAAAAAAAGATATTTTTGAAATCAATATTTAAAACAACACAATAAATATTTTTTTATATATATTATTTAGAATTTTTTTTATTAATTTCTATTAAATAAATTAATAACATACAACTTAGTTATATTTTTATTTTAATCAAATAATTATATGAAATTTATAAAATATAATATCTTTAATATTTAGAAATTAGTTTTCTAGAATGTTTTAATTAAATACTTATTTGGAAACAATAATTAAATTAATATTTTTTTTAAAAAAATAAACAACAAATAATATTTCTAACATTATTATAATAAATTAAGACTAATCATGTTAATAAAAAAACCAATTATAATTTTCAATAAAATTGACATAAATTCTTATTTGTTGGTATTAATTATTAAAATTTCCATTTAAAAATATAATTTTAATAAAAAAAGTATTATAATTTCTAGGCTATTAGAAGAATGATGTGAGATATAAAGAGATCAAAAAATTCTAAAATACATCTATTTAAAAAAATTGTTCAATATGAGACAGAGGCGATGGCTTGAGCAATACAAGTATTATAGATTACAATACATTACCACCTTGGAAAATAAAATAAGGTATTGGTTTAATTGAATATGCATTATCAAGTAATAATTAACCAATTATTGATTTAGAGGGATTATATTTTCATCGATCTTGGAAAGATGTATATGGGAGTCATTAAGGGGATACATCAATCATTTTCCAAATGGTTGAAAACGTATATCACTTATAAAATATAAATAATTTTCAATTAGATGATGATAAAATTAAGAAGGAAATTAATGTTATAAATTATTGGATGTTATTAGACGTTGATTATTATCTGCTTGATGGGGGCGATGGTGTGTATGTGATTGTGGTCGGAGAATAGGTCGGTGGTAGCGGTTCACCGGCGCCCTACTCTATTGTGATGATGGTGATGTGCAATGTCAGGGGTGATAAACAAGGTGGTCATAGGCCGTGCAGGGTTTGATTCATCATGATTGCGGATGAAGATTGAAATTTGAAAATCTGAATTGTAATCGGGATGGTTCGGATACCGCGTTGTGGTTTTAGTTTGAATTTGGAAATTTTGATTGTACGGTTACCTATTACCATTAAATCAGCTTTTTCAAAAATAAAAAATTGGATTTGTGGATTATTATAATTTCATTCTAAAATTTGGATGGACATTATAACTTCAATCTATACAAGATCTAAAAATAGAATTCTTGGATGATACTCATATCTCAACATTTTGTGTACACTCCATTAGAAAATAGATTTATTGGGATTTATGG
Source organism: Viscum album (assembly GCA_963277665.1). Taxonomy (NCBI): domain Eukaryota; kingdom Viridiplantae; phylum Streptophyta; class Magnoliopsida; order Santalales; family Viscaceae; genus Viscum; species Viscum album. The sequence continues at coordinate 1,139,031,707 of OY728166.1, forward strand.
AATTGTTTTGGTATAACATGAAATAAGAAATCATTAATTATTTATCAGGATTCTTGTTTTTTAAGCAGGTGAAAAATTAGAGATGGTATCATATAAGGGTCACTCATCCTATTTCTGTTTGAGTTTGAAAATTTGATTATATCAATATGTAATTTGTTATAGGAATACCAAATACTTTTATAAATTATTTCACCATATGGATTATCATCAATCATATGAAAAAATATGTAAATTTACTCACTATAATAGAATATTTTTATATTGAGAACCTCTTAAGGCTCTATATTATTGATTATGAAGGACATTACAGAACAACTATTTGAATCATGTCTTATCATGATCCCCATTTTCAATAAAAATTATAGAAGATTATTCACAACTCTTTTAATATTCATAACCATTTAAGAACTTCCTATCTTGCTCAAAAAGATCGATATTCTAAAATGAATTTTCAAAAAATAGTATACATGTCAAGGTTATTATCACCTGATCTACTAGTTCTATGATATAATAATATAGCTCTGGTAGAGACTTCTTATAATAACAGTTTCCATTCAATTATTCCAATGGTCCAATGTGATGAATTATATGTGAAGATATATTTCACTTCAATGTTTTGGGATTTGGATGGTGGAAGGAGACATTTTTTCCAAGAACTCATTGAAGAGACATGAATAAAGGAATGTATATCCAAAATGTCATTAAATAATCTCAATGTATGTGAAAGATTTATGTTGATTATATAATGAAGGATTTGGAATTTATTTGGGAGATTTTTTTTAATTGAAATTATCTCAATAAAGGGTGTTACAATATTTGATAAAAATGACTAATTTTTTCCCATGTATAACGGAAACATTAAAATCACTGAACGAATTAGAGATTTTTCTTTTCTCTTGGTAATTCATTCAAGACTCTAAATACTATACTATTTGTTTAATATATAATTTATAAGGAAGTAAATTCAAAAACCAATTCATCTAAGAACTAATATTAGAATATAATTGGAATCTAATTTTGATTACTATGAATAATTCTTCTGGATTCTTGGTACTAGGTAGAAATTATTTTCGAATATGATTTAGTTAAGGTGTATTGTATAAATCACAAAATGGAGGATTCAATGTGGGAAACGAGATATTTTATAAATAATAACTACCCTCACTTTAATAGAAGTTAATATCTATTATATTTTCCGGAAAAATGATTTGTTTTTGAGGTAATAATGTAACACCAAAATACATTAAAATATATTTCATTTAAAATAAATTTAATTTCCTTGATATCTTATCATTAACACATGGATTAAAAAAATTCCTAGTCATTCATTGGACACATAATATAAAATTTAATTTTATAACAATCAGAAAATTTATTAAAAAATTTAAAATTTGATTCTTAAATAATAATATTAAAAAAATATTAGGCTGATTTATTTTATTGTTCTAAAAATTCTCATTTGATGATTAATTGTGAAAAAACATAAATTATAATTGAAAACAAACTTTTTTTAAAAATAAACCTATAGTTTTAAATTCTATATTTAATTCATTATAATTTAATATCTGTATAATTTTAAATTTATTAACCAATTTAGGTAATTGAATTCATCTTTATATTGAATTAATATTCAAAAACGTAGCAAACTTTTGAGAATTTTCACGTTTTCTCCCCTTTCTCAACACATCTATGATATTAATTGTGAATTAAATTTTTTTCGAATTACATCGAATTAATTTTGGAAAATGGATTCCATATTTATAATAACCACAACTTATATTTTATTTTAAATTCAACATAATTTTTCACAAAAATTATAATTGAAAATAGTTGAAATTAATGATATAGAATAAGTTAAAAACATGAATGTATAGTGGTTAACCATAGAATATAATGTGTACGGGTGACCTATTAAATATTTAAAATGCATTTTATAGACCTATTTCTATAATAATAATAATTATATTTTTAATTAACCAATATTGGGTAATGGATACATAAAATAAATGTGGGTGTAGTTCACTTATTCAAAAAAAATTAATGTTCCACTAAACTGACTTATAAAGGGTCTCTTGATATCCCCTATTCTTCACATTTTCAATGCACTTTTTGTATGAAAAAAAATTTCATGATCACTCCAAAGCATCCCAATAATGAAATTATAATCCATATTTTTTGGATAAATCTATTATATTAAGGGTTTAGTGAAAAAAATGAAGATACCTGAAGAATCACTACTCCAAAATCATTATTAAGATGAATTTTTTAACAGAATGTTTATTAGACCGCTGATAATTGTTTTTGTAAATAATTTATTGGAGGTTTTTTAAAGCCTCCAATAAACCATTTTATTTTTTCACACACATGAAGCTTCCCCCAAGACCCCCACCCCATACCCTAACCCCCCTAACACCCAACCGCCCAAAGCCAGACATGTCCCAACCATCGCCTCCTGTGGAAGTCAGTTTCGATTCTCACCACCCCTCTCTTTTACTCCCAAACAATCCACTCTCTACCCCTATCCTCTATTTCCAATAAATCACCTCCCCTCCCCTCACTGTTATTCCCAACATATCCCCTCACCGCCTATCCTGATCTAAGTCACGAATACCCCATCCCACTGAGGTACTATTTGGGTTCATTATACCTTAATTTATAATTTTCTCGTGGTTTTTTGAAGGGGTTAGGGTGGATCATAATATTTTGGGACTAAGGATTATTATTCATAAAATATGTTCTTAGAAGAAATGTTGTAGAATTCATTATAGTATGATTATTTTACAAATATATAAATCATCAATAATCTTATGTTATTAAATTTCCTTAAATAATTACCTATGAATAAGAGGTGGTTGGATGAGTAACATCAAGTATTATGGGTAATGTGGATATTTATATTTAAATTTATATAAGATGATATAATTTGTTTTTACCTAAAAATTATATTCAATAAGTTTATATTTAATAATTCATTCAATATTTATACAACTTAATTATGCTGGTTTCATTTTTTATAGGTTTAATATATCGTCTGTGAATGAGATTAAAAATACATAAGTTGTGAGTGAGAAATGGAAATAATAATAAAAATTATACTTTATCTGAGGAACATTATGTTATTGGTAACAGGTACCTCATTATAATAACAATATTATTAAATTTTGTTGATTTCATTAACTCAGGTTTTCATATTTAGAGTTGTTCATTTCTCAGATGAATGCCTCATTAGCATGTACCACGAAGTCATTATCATTGTCAACATAATTTTTAGTGATAGGATCAATGATGTTAATTGATTCATAATAACCATCATTTATCATTTCTCTATCCTCAGCAATGTAGGAATGTTTCCCACATAATAGATGACCATTCATTTTCTCTTTGTTCAAAACCACTGACCACTATTAAGTTCAATGGTGTCTACATGAATACATGAAATGGGAATCATAGAAATTAAATGAAATATTAAAAATAAAAACATATATTTACATAAAATATAAAAATTTAATAACACATCCTTTATTATCATCAATCTAATAATTAAATCAATGATTTTTTTTAACAAATTATATACATTAAATAAAAAAAGTATCATGATAGTCTCTTAACATTTTTGAGAATAATTATGGCCCTAAAATCAATTTCTAACATTATATTGTGATTATTTCTTCAATGAATTCATAAAATTACGTTTATAATAAAAGTTGACTTCCACATGTATATTTCTTCTCTGGTTTCATAATGGGTTTAAAATGAAAAATGTAACTCTCTTACACATCATTGTCCTCATAACATGACATTCCTGATTACAATTATAATTTAAAAATTATAATTATTTACCAAAATTACTTATATAGGAAAAAATTATTTAACATATTCATATTTTTTTACTCGAAATTATTATTCCGTTTTCTTATTTAGTAATAATTATGAATTTTTATTTTTTTTATAATGTGTAGGGACATTGTGATATAAATGAGTTAATGCTAGATCACATTACGGAGGATCACAACTCAGTATGATAACTATTTGGAATAGTTTTTTGAATTTTCATTCTCTAATCCATCTATTCATGGGGGAATAAAATTCACATTACCAAAATTTATATTTAAAATATGATTCAAGAGATATGAGGTGTATGACCACTTGATATTGAATCAATTCCCTTAAAAATATTTTTGTTTCATTTGGATTGGATATCTGAACATTACAAAATTTTTGATCACAAAAATCAATACCCAAAATGATCTCCCAACATCATCGAAAATGGAAAATGAAATGATAAAAAATTTAAATTATTAATTTATTATAAATAGACACCATCCTCCGCATAAAAACACATTTGAACTACTAGTTGAGGGTTCTACAAATAGAAATGTGAGAATTTTCAGTTTTTGAGACAGTATGACAACTATATCTAGATTTTAACATATCATTATATCCTCTATTGGATTGTGAGGGGACATATGAATGAGAAAACATCAATGAGAAGAAAAATTGATTTCCGGGTTTAGTTGATGATAAAAATTCAGAGTTTTACTGTGGATGGTGGAAATATTCCAATCATTATTTTATTCTCATGGTGTACCATATCAAATACCTATGCATAATAATAAATAAGGTAATTTCGATGATATTGGAATTTTGGATGATGGATTTCCCAAAGAAAATATCCCTGAGTCTTTTTATGATATGAAAAAATTTGTTAAAAGGCATGGTTTTTATTTTTCCAAAATACATGTGTGTCTCATTGGATATATTCTTTATTGGTTATAGGATTAGAGTAATCATGATTGAAAAAAATGATCTTCTTATAGATGGTAGTCAATAGGTGATGCTGGAAGATTATATCAAGATACTTTTATAAGGATGACGAAAAGGAAGACACCTACATTGTTTTTTTCTTACATTGTTTTCAAACTTATATTGCAATAACTTCCAAAAAACCCACTAAACAAATAAATTTTCATTTGGTAGAAAATAATAATTATTGGTCGATGAGACATGAAATACATTCACAATCATGGAATACATTAGATTGATTACTTCAAAATTTCTCATCTGATCCTATGAATGCTTGATTTGGAATGGATACTGAGGGATTTAACCTATTTTGGACTTTGAGTTCTAGTTATAGCATTTGGACAGTTTTTTTGATCTTGTACATTCTTCCTCTGACTATTTGAATGAAAAAAAGTATATTAATGTTTTGATTATTATTACTAGAAAAAATGTTTTGAAATGATATTGAATTTTACGTGTAGCTATTAATTGAATTATTAGAGGATTTATAAAGCAATGGTGTTGATGCATATGATGAATCTTCTATAACAATATTCAAATGAAAGATGGCCTAATGTGTATCATCAGTGACTTCCCTAAACATGGGAATTTAGCTATTAGGAACACTTACAGGCGTATTTTAGGTCTTGTTTGTAACATTTATTTTTATCTAGAATGGATACCTTAATGTATAAAACGGTTATTATTGTGTCATTGAATATTTCTCAAGTAATATCATAGATTTCAACTGAATAATCCAAATTCAATAGTTTCATTGATAGTATTCCACATCTAATTTGTGAATAGGTTCTGAAATTTTCCCACAACATTGAAATATTGAAATATAATTTGGGAAGGTGGATAATTTGAATTATAGTGGGAAATGAGTTCGAGGAATATAGAAACCTAAAATTAGAACACAACAATGGATGAAAAAAACTAAATTCATCAAACATCCATATGGGGGATTTAATTTTTTGTTCCATAATCATGAAGTGATGAATATAGAGAAGAATGTTTGTGGAAATTTAATCTTCCAATTACATTATGAGCATAACAATTTTTATGGATCAACTCAATTCCTAGAAATATTTACATGTAATGAAAATAAAGCATGATCTCTGTCCAGTTGAGAATGGGATGTTTGTTCTGGAAATTTTTTCAATGAAAAAGAGTGATAAAGACAGATTCCTTCAAATTTTAAAACATGAGAAGCTATATGAGGGGTATTCACATAACATATAAAAGTGCATTGATATAAATAATCATAGGTTACTTGGATGGAAAAGAAATAATACTCTTTTTTTGAAACAAATGTTACTAAAATTGGCATTACATATATAATTACTTAGAATGGTTATTATTGTTGTAGTAAAATTATATACATTTTACAACCAAAATGTGAGAAAACTCTACGTCCATTGTATATTTATAAAAAAAATTAGATATTTTTATTGACAATTTTTGAAACAAATATGATCTTTCCTCTACCTTTTTCTACTATCATGATCCATTTAATAGTTCATTTGGACAAGGAAGCTATATTGGGAGGCCTTGTACATTATCGATTGATGTATACAAATTAATAGGTACATTATTGATATAAATTCCATTTCAACTCATATTTCTTGTAACTTAACCAAATACATAATCATGTTTCTTATTTTATTTTACATATTTCATATGAATTTGAAATCAGGGGGACTAATAAAAGCTCAACCAAAATGTTCTATGTCATAAGGAAATTTGGAGGAGGACTTCTTACAATTTGTTTTTCTAGAAACATGTATTATTTTGATATGTGATTAAATAAATTTGAAAATGTTGATGAAACACATACTCAATCTTAGATAAATGGGAAATAAAAAATCTTGCATTCTTTTTCCCGATCAATTGGGAGAAACTCAAATGATAAACAAACAAAAATTGAGATATTATAGGTACATTGATATGTGATATTGAATAGTGAAATTGCAGATAATATTTTTTATAGAGTTTACGAGAAAAAATGAAATGAATGATAGGAGGAACATGCAATGAGAAAGAAATAATAAAATTTGTTTAAAAATATCTTTTAGAATGGATTTAATAACATGTATGTTCACAAAGACATCAATTAATATGGATACTCGATTGATACATATATTTTTTAAATCAAAAAATGTATTCTACTATTTTTAGATCATGAATAATGATACTCGAGTAGATTTGTCAGAATATTTCATGTTTTGTACTCGAGTTCTGTTAAAATAGGATATAATGTTTGACACTTACAATGTGAATGGATTTAGGTTTCTTATAATCGATCTGTAATAAGGTTTTAGAAAATACAATAGTGGAATATTTACATTTGATGAAGTGGTATACTATGGATACTTGACTGATATTAATTATTATATTACATTTTTCATTTTTCTATTTGTTAATTAAATTTCAATTGAGTGGATATTATCGTGGGTGTTAAAATAGATTCCTTGCAATTACATAATGTGAACACCTCTCAATTGGTGGATGTCGGTGACTGTAAAATACATTGTATGTATATATTATAATTACAATATAAAATGGTATATAACATAAATGATGTCTTGGAAGAATGGTGATGTGTAGTTTCCCATGTAAATCAAAAATTAATATATGATATGTGTAATGATGTTGATGATTTGAAGTCTAAAATTAAATCCCACAAATAGGATGAAGCATTCTTATTTATCCATTATGATATTGGAAATGTTTGTATATAAAAGTTGTAATATGTAGATGAAAAAATGATGGAGAATGAATCTGAAATAAATAAATTTGGAAAGTATTGTATGTGCAATTATCTATTCATTTATCAACCACTTTTGTAATTTGTGCCATTAATTATCATTGATTTGTATATTTTGTTTATCAGTAATGTGTATCTGTTAAAATTTCTACTTTTTCTGCATGAATTTTTTGAAATATATGTTCTGTAATTAAATTTATTTTTTATAAAGGGAAGGAATTCAATAGAGGAAGCACTATAATGATGTTAGTCGACTCTCATACAACATTACATCGACCCCACTGATTGATGAATAATCATATGTATCCCAAACTATAGAATCTAAGACAGAATATTATTGCTCCCTAGAAAATCTATCACATCCTCAATCAGCATCCCATCATTTGGTCAGTCGAATTCTTCCCATTCAGTAGCCTTAGCAGTGAGGTAGTAGGGTGACACTCCTTGTTCTTAAAGACGATATTAGTGGGTGATTATCATAGTTAAAAATTTTTAATATGAATAAATTTATTTAACTTTTAATACACAACTAAATATTATTCATAGAAGACGAAAACAATGCTAATACGGAAAAATAATAAATTTTTAGATGTATAGATACTGACCAGAATAAATATAGTTGTTCCATTTGATTCAAATTGGGTCCCTATTAAAGACATCAATGTATTACATGGAAACAAATGTAGGCTATATGGATATAGATAAGGTTACCCTTCCAATTAAATATGATTATTGGAGTAATATGCCTTCATATTAAAAAAATGAGGTTTATGATTAACAAATAAATGTAATTTTAATATATTATATTGTAATTTAATGTCATTAGGTTATTAAATGATAAAATTTTCTAAATGATTCTTTGTATATATATGTTTTTCAATGTTACCATTGTTGATATGCTCTCATGAATATTAGAATTGAATCATTTGGGAATGAAATTGAATTCTTTTAAATTAATATTATGGGGTAAATTCAAGGATACATTTTTGACCACCCAATCAATGTATGATAAAGTACCCAATGGGGTACCTAAGGAAAAATGGAATTTTTTGGTATTAAAATCATGATGAGAAGAACATGGTATTTAAATATATATTATTATATTAATAGAATTTTAAATTAATACATGGATATGAAAATCAGACTACATCTAACACATTATAATTAAATTACTATTTATTTATTTTAGGATTTCCAAGGATGAATTCAATGAGTTAAGCTATGAAAATCAACAGTCACACTGTGTGTTCAATGTGTTTTTCTAAAATCTGATCGATATTGGTAATCCTTTTATTAGTTTAAATATTTATAAGAAAATATTATCTATTTAATATATTAAATTGTTTATTTATCATTTTTAAAGGTAGTCTCAGAGTTTAGGCGACCACGATTCCTGATCATAAGTGTGTTTTAATGCTCATAAAAAATATTATGGGAGTTTTTTATGATCCAGTAAAAGAAGTTGGGGTACGAATTAATCTTTCATTATAATAACTTGTTATCTATTTAAAATTTTCTCATATATATTTCTTTTAGTATTACTAATTTTTGATTCATCTGTAAGAATAAATGAATTATGGGATTATAGTCCCACACAGTCCTACCCAATCTCTCAGGATGAACCTATTGGTAATGTCATTGGGAAGCGTCATATTGGTCAGGTGAACATCATATGTTTGGTACAATTACCATATGTAGTATTTAGCAAGCCACTGTGGATTTTAGTTTCATTTTCTCCTAGTGATAGTATCTCCTTAATAGGATATTATCAAAGAAAGATTGATTCTATGAAAAACAAAATTTAGGTGTAAGGGGATCACATATATACTTTATAGAAAGATATAATTTATTATATCTAAAGAGGAACAGTTCTGTCCCTAGTGTTATTACAATAAATACTGATGTTGAGTAGGTAAATCACACAATTATAAAATCATTTATTTTATAAAAATTTATTGGTTTTATGTTTAAATATAAATATTAAAAATTATTTATTTTTCAATATAATCTTTTTATATGTTTCGGTAGTAGGAAGTTATGATGGAGATGCAGAGGGTGATGAGTAGTGTTCACCACCAGATTGTGATTATTGGTGTTATTGATTTTTTGAACAAAATATTGAATGAGAAGTATTTTTCATTAATCTTGAATGGAATATATAATTTAGACAAAAATTTCATTATTAATAATTTTAATGATTTTTCAAATTTTGAAGAGGCTGAAAACCTTCTCGGGATGCAATGATATTCATTAATTCATAAAAATAATGGATTTGGATATGATTAATATAAGTATCATGCTATGGAATTCTTAAAATTCAGTGATAACCATGTTATATTATATTTTATCATTATATAACATTGTTTCCCTAATTCGGTATACTAATACCTTTGTGGAGTTTTATTCTTGTAGGAATCCAATATGGAAATGTTCAATCAATATGGTTATAAATTATCTCCCAATTTCTAAATTTTCATGCATGATTTTTCATTCCAAGCATGTACATGTGCATGATTGTCATTCAATTTTTTCCTTATATCCTGTAGTACCCCAACCCTTTTCATATCTTATGTTCTATCTTCCCCTTATAACACCTCAATTAACTTTTTGACATCAACCACATTACATCATCAATCAAGATTCATATTCTTATCACTATTCCACACACAAAAATAATCATATCTATCTTGAATTATCACATTTGTGTTTCCCCTACCCCTGTATCTCATAATAAATATACACCAACCTATAACCCTATAATTATACCTCCACTAATCATCAAGGTTTCCATTGTGTTTAGAAAACTATGCGGCCAATCCATAATGGGATATTTTTCCCATTCAATTATTTTTAATTGGGTGATTACACCCTGCGCCTCCACATTCATCCCTATCAACCGAAACACCTCACATAGGTCTATATATTTTTCTTATTAACGACATCAGTGGCTTTAAGTTTGACACATGTTGATAATTTATTGTGAGAAATATTCATTAACTTATTTTTTATTTCTGTTGGTCTTATATCTTCCTATACAAGTTCCACCAAAACAAATGAACTTGTTTTGTTTATGTTAAAGGTTAATGTTACAAGGATTTGTGAATTTTATTATTGAGTAGTTGGAAAACATTACATGAGTTACTTTGTAGTATATTTCATTTAAAGATACATGATTCCACCATTTGAGGTAGGAGTTACTAATAAATATACTATTAAAAAATTATTAGTAATTTCAGATATTCTATTTGTGTTTGGGTTAATGTGAGGATTTATATGATAGTAAGTTTGGTATGGGAATGATTTTATTGGAATTATTGTATTTTTTCTTAGTAAATGTTGGTAAATGGAAGATATAAATGGATTTTTTTTGTTTTCAAATCGGTTTATATACATTTTACATGATTTCTAAAATTCATAGGGTGGGTTTCATTGAAAAAAATGTTTATTTGTTGGGTTTTAAGCCAATTATGGTTCTAATAGTCGATTAATCATTTTTTGCGTGTCCTTGTTTTAGGGGAGTGGTGCGGATTTAGAATTTGGAATACTTTTCCCTTGATAAAATTAGTTATGATTATATTTTTTGTGTGCACACTATAGGTTTTATGCTCTCTCTATATGTTTTCTTCAGGGTACTTGGACTATAAAATCTGAAGTCAATTTTTATTTATAAATAAACTTATATCGATTTTTTAAACTCCTTATAAATATGGAACATATTTAGTGGTAGTTTATACTGCCATTGTCTGTTGATAGTTTTTATCTATAGTGGTTAATACCACAAGTAAAAAAATGCCTTTTTTATTTAGCAACAGTTTTATTAGTTTCAGTGGATGTTTCTATGATAAAAAGGAAAATATTTAATGGAAGTTATAACTACCACTAAATGTTTAAAATAATTGCCCACATTAAACTGATTCTAAAACACATAGATCCATTGATAAATATGTTTTCTATGATTGTTACCAGTAACCATTGTAAAATGGACAAAACTGATGTGTATAGGATGAAGAAACCAGTTTTAGTAGTAGTTTTATGAAACAATCGCAGAACTATATCCCTGTTGTTTTAATAACCACAATATTTAGAAAACATCCACTATTTGATGATTTTCATCTAATGAAGTTATAATATTCTCCCACAAGAATCATTTTATTACTCATTTATCCACCTACATATTGTTTTATTAAACTAATTAAATATAACAAAATAATTATTTTACATTTAAGGGGATGTTTCTATAATTATATCATTACTTAAAACCATCTCTACTTTCATCTTAAGGGTTATAAAATAATTATTCGTGTGCATGGAGGACTACCACCTCACAAACCGCTGTCATTAAATTTATAATTCCCACCAATAAATGAAGGGTATGATGATAGACCTAAAAAATATATATTTTATTTATAAAATATACATACCAATTTATTCACAATATAATATAAATATTTTTACCTTCCATTTTATACTATATATGTTATCCTCACTTGTGTGTACATCAAACTACTCCATTATGAAGAGTTGTGGTAAGTCTTTCACTAAAACATAAAAAGGATGGTGATAAAGATGATGTTAATAATTATAAGTGATTTAAATGACATAATTTTTATTTTTATATAATATTAAAAATTACTTAATTTAAATATACATCATTTTATTTTTTCCATTTCTCTCATGTAAATTTGATTAGATCTTTCGAGTACATGTGGATTATCATCTTCACAAAGTGAAGTGACCCTATTATCATCCCCACTCCATATGGATGAAATATATATGTGTATATAAGAATATAAATAAAATATTATTATTTATTGGTAAAATATTACTTCTTTTATTTAAATAGTGAGTAGTGAAAAAAGGAAATGTTACTCTTGCATTGATACGACCAACTGTCTCTATAATCGTAATATATTTCATTTTTCATAAACAACACTCATGATTGGTATAAAAAGTAATCTTGATGTAAAAATAAGATTATTATTTCAATAATATATAAAAAATTATGATATAAAAATATAATATATAAAATAACGAGTAATTTCATGATGAAACATGAATGAGAAAACAATGATTATTTACACCACAATAATGAAAAAAATGATTTGATATTAACGAATAGTTAATAACATTTAATAAAATAATCACATATGATATAATAAATTTTACAATGGATATATAATAAGTTAATAACATTTTTAAGAACAATATACTAGAGGATAAATCACATTCAACCCAAAGGGAGTGTAATTTAAGGGGTTTCGTAACAATTTACCTTCCATTGAAATTTATCTATTATTTTACACTTATTCAATTTTATGGGGTGTATATATATCTAATTTTAATTTAAATATCAATAATTCCTCATTATTCATGATATTTTGAGATTCTATTTGAATTATATCATCTAAATATACTCTACATGAAAATTTTCTAGTGGTAGACGTTATTAGGAAAAATTACTTCATTTTGTGAATATTAACTATATCTTGACAAAATCAATTTTTTATAATTAATTTTCATTTGAAATCATATTTCTCTAACATATCAATATTTTATCGTAATATATAGTTTTTTAAACTATATACCATATTTATATATGTTTTCTACATTAAAAAGTATTTGATTATCTAAAGAGGTACAAATAAAATTGATTCCTTAACTCAATATACATTCTTGATAATGAAGAACATTGTTTATGAATTAAATATATTTTTTATATATGAGGAATTATTTAGATATATATTACATGTGTGTCTCCATATTACTTATATCCTCACAAATACATTAGTAGTATGACAAGATGGATTAATTGGATAAATGAGATGATTTTATCTCATACGATTTATAATATCATCTAAACAGTCTTAAAGGTAAAGGTATCATGTACCTCCAAAAAATTAGGTAAAAAAATCAACACTTCCTTCATTATTAATTCTATTATTATTATTATTATCTATGATATTTAATCTTTCAATTTATATAGAGATTCACTAAATTTTTATTTCGTTGATTAAATGTCATGAGTTTTTAGTTACTGTCCTTTCCATAATGATTCAACCATATCTCACCAGTACATCGAAGTCATATATTTGGACGGTTTGTTCTGTTTTCTACCTTTTCGGTAGATTATTGTTCTTGATACATGATAACATCCAATGAATATAACCCTTACTGATCATTTAAGAACACCCTTATTTTTTAATAAACCATTTTATCAATAAGATATCTTTGAATGTTTTTTAATGGATGCAGTTTTTCTTACATTGTTATTTATTATTTTTTATTCAATATTCAAAATTTAAAATGGGTATCATATATGTAATTTATTTCCTGAAAACTGTAAAATGATTTAGTACTTTGGGATATGACTCGTTTTATCTAAGACAAAAATTATAAAACCATCTCCAGATTACTGGAGTCACGACCATTACTAGATGTATTACATTTAATTTTCTTTTTATAATCTCATTAATGGTGATTTAGGTAGGATATAGAAGCTATGAAATCCAAAGGAATTGGATAATGGAGGAATAGAGTATTGTTTATCCATAAGATTGATTTGAAAAATTATTTTTATGATTAAATATCCATGAACCAAATATGATATAAATGTGATGATACCCAACATAAATAACTGAGTGCTGTGTTTAATCCCAAAGTGGGGTCATTTTCATTGTGAAATATGGATCTTGGCACCGAAATGGGTATAATGTATTTTAAAAAGGTATTAATCATTTTAGTGGGATCCCATCAAATTAAATTACTTATTAAATGAGTAACAAAACATGTTAATAATCTGATAAAATATATATTGTAGATCAATAGCATCATATCCATCAAATAAACATTAAAATTACACCATCAAAGGATAAAATTGATGTAATTTGACCCTATTAAAGGTAACTATATAAATGCACTTAATAACTATTTTTGTTTTAATAAATGTTACAATACAATGTATTATTATTCAAAATAGTTATTTACTCAATAACTATGTTTTAAGTGTAAAAAATGTAAATCTAGATGTTTATGTAAGGATAATGTGTTAAAAAAATGTTTTTGAGGGTATTATATTCAAAATGTCCGAAGAGATTTTATTATTATATCATGGAATCAATATAATTTGTTATATTTCAAATTTACCTACTTTTAGTTTCAAATACTCTATAATATTGGGGACATCAAATGATATTCAATATGATTTAATATATTAATATCCATGGTATGACTAAAGTATTCTATATGGTTATTTAGTTATAAAATCATATTACATTATTATGATAGATATATGATATCGAAAAAAATATAAATAGTTTATAATATGATAATTTAATTTATGCTAGAAATTGATTGCTACATTCATGTAATGGAGAAAATATGGTTCATTATTAATAACATGATTACATTTTTCTTATAAAATACTTTCATAAGATTTTAATTTGTAAATCAACTATCTCAAAATAATAGCTTGTAAATAATGGTTATTTAAATGAAATGAGTTGAGTTGTTTTTTAGATGCACTGTTATTATTAGTTCAATTTTATAACACATTATGATGGAAGATTAAGAATTTATTTTTAGAGTAAGTGAAATCATAGTTTTATCTTTTATGGATGTCTTTTAATAAATAAAATTAATTCAAAAAATTAACCCAAAATTATAAAAAAAGTGTTGAGAACTGATGAAATAATCATAAAATTTCTAGATTATGATATTTTAAAGAAAATATATGTAGGTAAATGTTTAAATAAGATGTGAACTAATTGGATAAAATTCATGAAATTATTCTTCAACAATGTAATAATCTTCATTGAAACCTAGGTTTTTAGAAAAATATAGAATTCAATATTGATGAATTAACCATGACACTACTAATGAGGTTTAGGAAACTTCATGTAATATTCATGTTAGAAACAAATGTCATAGAGATTAATGACCAAATTCTTATAGGTATGTGATACGAAAGTATTATTTTGAAATATGTTTTAAATATAAAAGAGTTCAAAATAATTTTAATATTTTTTGTCATTCTAGTTTTAATTCCCGAATAGAAAATTTTAGTTTTATTATAATAGATGTGGGTTTCAAATAATAATTTTTTGTTACAATTATTATATTAATAAATATGTACACATATTTTATTATTTATCTATTTATATATTATTTTTTGGAGAAGAATACATGGATAAAAGTTGTAATTCCCCGACCCAATAATCCTGAATCGAACAAATTATTTTTATACATTAGACTGATTAAAAGGAATCCAATCATGAAAGCCTGATCAGTTTAATAGTCATGTAAAATAGATTACATACATTATCATAAAATTTCAACTGAAAACATAATATGAAGAAAGTTTAATTATTTGTGACTACCATTATTCTCTTATATTAACCCTTAATTTCAAATATAAAACACTTCATGGTATTCTGGAGAAATAAAACATAAGAAAAGAGTGACCACAAATTCATAAAATGTTAAAAAATATAGAAAAAACTATTATGAATTAAGAAATATCATTTAATCCAAGGAATAAAACTAAAACTATAAAATTTTATAGATAATATTTAACAAAATATGGAAAGAATGAATAAAATAATTCAATTTAATCATTCACATGGTTATTATAATATTCTAATAATCAAATGAAATATCAATAACGTATCTCATAACATGTAAATACATAATTCTAGACATCATGGCCATGCAATCAAGGCCTCATGCCAAGACCATACATAACCATTAAATTATGTTCTCATGCCAAGACATTGTTTTTTTTATAATACATATTGATGGGTCATGTAGCTATTGTGGGTCACATACATCCCATATTAAGTTAGATTAATTCATCATATGAAATGTGTGTAAAATAACATAAACATTCATATTAATACTATCATACAAAATATTAATACGTTAACAATAAACAATTAATGGTATAAAAATATATCACCTATAGTGAAACATATTATTAAACCTTTAATACAATATGCATGATTGCATCATACTAAATAATACTCAATTAATCATAAAATAAAACAATGGATGTTTACGTAGATGAAAATAATATTTGAAAATCATTAAAATTATTCAACGTAAATATCCTCTATTTACATTGAAATCATTTAAATGCCAAAATACATTAAAATAATTCTTGTATTTCAAAACAAAAAAAAAATTAAGCTTTTTACAAATGCTTCAAAATCATAGATCATCATAACATCATAAAATATCCACCCATGTCATATTTGATAAAAAAAACATTATTTATTTAATTTTTTAAAATGTTCATAATGTACCTCATTTAAAAAATAACAGAATGATTAATTAAATAGGTTTTACAAAAATTCTAACATTTGTAAAAATGTCATTAAAATTTTGTCGAAAATATTTTGAAATACATGTATATGAACTATTCAAATGGATAATAAATGGTTTCCATTAGATACATATATATAAACAAGCTTGTATAATAAAGAGATTGCATAAATAACCGCATATTTGATCATTCCTTTAGTTTAGGTTGCATTAACCTCCTATATAATTATTAATGATGGTTATTAAATTATTCCAGAACAAAATCCATATTAATTATATAATATATGATCTTCTTATGTTGTTTAGTAAATAATAATTCAGTATTACCATTGTTTCATGTGTTACCTGTTTCATTTTCACATTCTTGTTTTGTCATGTAAGTAATATTTGTTATGAATATGATGAATTTTATTCATATAAATAATTATATAATGTTCCTAATTATTATTTTTACACATCATATAAATATTATAATAATTATTTAATGGTTAACATTGAAAATGTATCTCATCGCGTCATGGAGATGGTAGGCCATACATATGCACGAGCGACAATATCGTGCCATTGATAGTTAAATGTTATAGAATTGGACATTATATTAATTATAAATAATAATTATCATGATATATTAATTATTTAAACTCATTATACTCATCATTATACGCATCAAACTAATGTTTAATGGAATAACGATTTACACCACATTGTGGAGACGGTAAGTCGTATGTCTACAGACATTGTGATATTGTTTCTAATATGATCGATAAATTGAGGAATATTGTTCTACCATATTTATATTAATATATATGAATATATATGATAAATTAGTTAATAAAATATTATGAAATAAACATATAAATAATAATTTGATGAAAAAAATAAATTGAATTGAATAGGTAAGATAATTACCTCTTTTTAGAATGTTTTCTTTTGATTTTCACAAAATGAATCCATATGTTGCATTTATTCCCAAATAATTTCCTCTAGTATTATTTAATGGATTTTTTTGAGGAAATGTGGGTATTTTTTTACTTATCTAAAAGGATTTTTAGGTTTGACAAAAAGAGAAGTTAAGGTTCCCTTTTATCAGTGATAGGAAGGGAACTTTTGGGAACTCTCAAAATATTTTACTATAATAAGAATATCATACTTCTAAATACATAAAATGGACAATAAATTAAAATTAGAATAAATTTTTTACCATATATTATCAACTTGAAGTTATTTAACATTTTATTGATTTTTAAATAATTTATTAATTTGTTAATTCCACATGATATCATTATTTAAAAATTTATTAGTAATCATTAAATTTTACTTAAAATACATTATAACAAAGTGGTAATTCAAATATATTACACACAAACATCTATAAAATATTTATAGATATTTAAAAATTATAGATACATTAATTAATTCAAAATATATGAAAATTAATATTATTAAAATATTTTATTCTATTTTAATATTTATGAAATAAATATTTTTATTGAATTAAAATGACTTGTATGGTAATTTTATAAATTCTAAAAATTAAAAATATATGTATTTAATTAAAAATATTTAATTTTTTCTCAAATATTCATTTATATTAAATTTTAGATTTATTTTGACTTTATGTGGACACATGATGGATATTATATTTCTGGATAGTGGTATTATATAACTATCTTTGATATTTAAAATATATAATTTATCTTTATAGTAATATTTCCATTAAAAACCTAAAAATAGATATTTATTAGATAAGGATTGAATTATATTCATCATGTAATTTTTTACATGTTTTTGTTTAATTTTAAACATTACAATGATGATTTATACTTAATTAATATTTTGAATATTATTTATGGTAATAAAATTTCAAATATTAAATGGTTAAAAGTTATTTTCTAGAGTTTCAATTTTACATAAATAAACATGAAATTAAATTTTAAAATATTGAATAATTATTATTTATTTTTAAAAAAATTTCTTAGGATTTTAAATTATTTAATAAATTATTTTATTTCTAAAATATCAATAGTGAAAATTTTGACACTTTTTATAAAAGTAACATTAATTAAAATCCAATCATAATGAAAAATTTGAACAAAAAATTACCGAATATACTCCTAACATGTCATTATATCCTATAAAATTTGTAGAGATAATTAATATTTGCAAAACCATTCATTTGATATTTCTATAAATAAAATAATTTCTGTATCACTATTGTGGCATCATCAAGGGTAATTATTCGTTCTTTAAAAATTATAAATATCTTTTCATGAGAAGTCCCCCGGGGCCCATTCCGTGACTACTCCTTGCCCACCATCCATAGGCCAGGGGCTGGAGACTAGCACTAATGGCATAAATCCCTAATACTGGGAAGGCATTGCCTTTATAAATTGGAAACACACACAAAACATAGTACAAGATGAAATTAAATGCTAAATAAAGCCGTATACAATAGAGTGATGAAAAGTAAAGGGGCCTGAAATATAAGCCCTACTGGAAAGTGCAACTATAACTGAAAAAAAGTACAACAGGAAAAGAAGAGCTACTGGGTTGTCTTACAGGGTTCCTACCTGAAGGGTAGGTACATATGGCATATTCCACACTTCATGTCCATGAGTCTCCTCTATGTACTGACTCATCGTAAGGTCCACCTCCCGGTACAGTCTACTCCTGCTACCCAACCTCATTCGGCGATGTTCGTCGTCTGCATCCAACGTAACAAGGTGCGGGCATAGCCCGTGCAGGGGTGAGTATAACGATACTTAGTAGGTACCCGAATACCCTCAAGGTATCACAAAATCCAACAGGGATAAACCACATAGTCTGAATTAAACAGATACCCATTACATAGGTATATGCCCATACATATACCTATGTTATCATGAAATCCATCTCAATCATGAGGAAACACAAGAGTTACTAACTCAGCTCACACAAGTATACATCTTTTGTAGAGTGATAGAAATGATGAGATGTAGTCACTGATTCATCTAGGTTGTCGAACCCACAAAGGATCCAAAACCAGCTGTTGGAACTATCATACCCACAACGGATCCAGGAATAGTAGTCAGAGCTGTTAGACCCAAATAGGATCCAGGACCAGCTAAGCTGTCAGACCCACACATGATCCAGGACTAGCTATTCTGTTGGACCCACAAGGGATCTAGGAACAAACCTCAGAACTGTCGGACCAACACATGATCCGGGAACAATCGTCAGAAGTATTGGACCAACACATAGTCAAGGTCTAGCTATTCTGTCAGACCAACATACGATCCAGGAATAGATGATAGAACTGCCAGACAAACACATTAACTAGGAATACTCACCATAACTATCGAACCCACATATGATCCAGGAACAGTCAATAGTGCATAGCCAGCCCGGTGTTTTCACAATGAACTCTAGATTTTTTGAGAGTTTTATCCTCAAGCCATGAGTTGACATGTCAACTGCCCCCATGTACCATGTTTATGTATCCAAAAGATCTGTATTTCCAGAAGAAATTCAACACGATAGACGGTGCATCAATCGAACGTGTGGTCTGAGTGTTATTGACATTTCTATTCTAAGGTCCCCGTTGGATTTAGGTTCAATCCAATCCGACCAATCACTAACTACGTCCAACCATCATGTGGAGTATTCCAAAAGAATTGTATCGCTCCAATATTTCTTTCAATGCAGACTGTTCCTCAAATGGAATTCTGGTGCAAAAAGATATGGCCAATGAAAGTATAAGTGTTGGAAGTGGGCCCGGGTCTGGTCCGACCCGGTCTTGGACAAACCCTTCATACCCACAGGGTCTGACCCAGCCCGTTGGGTGGGTTAGCCCTCTGGGTTCAGCCCGGTCTGCAAGTCCTGGGCTAATGGACTACGAGGGGGATTCGGCCTGGTGGTCTCCGCGTAGGCCGCTCAGCCCGAAGGCTGGGGGAAGATTTGGCTAGCGCCGTGAGGGGCACGGCTCGGGAAAATCGGCATGAATGGCCGAGCTGGTTCGGCCAGCGATGTCGTGAAAGATGCCACAGGCCGGCCCGAGTAGCCGAAATGGCTTGGCAGGTTTGGCTAGAATCCGGGATGCGAGTTGGCCATGCGGGTTGGCTTCACGTGGCGTGGACAGCACGCTGGTAGGGAGGCGGGGCACCGTACAGTGTTCGGGTAGTCAGTAGGGCATAGGCTGTCCGGTGGGGCATATGGGCAGCACGCGGGCAGGCCACGGGGAGTGCGGGCGGCATGCGGTGAGGCCAGCGTGGCGCGAGCACCGCGCGGGCAGGCCGGTGGGGTGCGCGGGCAGGCCAATGGGGAGCGGGTAGTGTGCGGGTAGGCCAGCGAGGTGCGCGGGCAGCGCATGTGCATTTCGGTGGGGAGCGGGCAGCATGCGGGCTAGCCGGTGGAGCATGGGCAGTGCGCAGGACGACGACTGGGGGTGGCCGGGGATGCTGGTTCAGCGTGGCTCGGGCCGGCGCCGGCAGGCGGTGTTCGGCCGGGAACACCGGTGTGCTGTAGGGACGATGTGGTTCGCGGAGGCCATGGGTAGCACGACATTTGTCATAGTCTCCTTTGTCACCTTGTAGCAGCTTCAAAGACCACCACAAGGAAGAAAACCTACAGAGGGTGTCGGGCCATGTTAGGTTGGCCCACACCCTCTACGTTTAGGGAGGTATCATTTGGCTCATCAAGTAAAGTAAATGATCAAAAACACGTCTCAACAATCCATTTTTATCCGATGAAGAAGATAAGAAAAGGGTATAATAATATCTACCAAATAAAACCCCTACCTTGCTCGTAGTTGTTTGATGTTGGCACAAAAAGGCTGACATCATTTAATGACGGTGTATCGGAAGAATACATAGAGGATCGTTGTTTTTCGCATCTACCAAGCACTTCCAAATCCGAGTTGGGTCGGCTCTTTGACGACGCTCCACATCGGTAGGTGTTTGAAGAAGAAGTCGAGGAAGGTCGGCGGTCTTCATTCTTTGTTGGAGAATGTGTAATCCTCCATGTGTTGTGCATCGCGTAACTTTTCCAACGTTTTATCGCTTGGTGATGCCATCCCAAAACCGCCCCCAAGCATCATTTAAATAGAATAGGGTGGAGGTAGGTAACGATCATTTGAATTTATAATGGTTCATTTATTAGGAACCTTCCTAAATTCCTACAATGTGGTTACCTAAAATTAAAAGGGGCGAGTCAATTTAGTTACACTGGTGAAATTTAAGAGCTGTGTTGCCTTTAATTAATGGAAGGATTTCAAGAGGCTCCCCCCTCATTAATGAGAGGAGTTGAGTGGTTTTACTCTCATCCCATTAATAGGGGAGTTAATCCCCATGTGGTACCCACCTCATTTATCCTCAAATGGGAGGTTGAGTTTGGGTGGGACCCACAATGATAACATCTCATTGGAGGTTAAGGTGCGGTGGCCCCACCTCAAACTCCCTTGAGGAGGTTTTAACCACCCAACCTATACATAGAAGCTAAAAATAAAAGAATGTGTTAGCTCACTTTATGTTATTAATTATTTTTATAAGAACCTAAAATCTATCTTTTACTCTTGACTAATATTCGACGAGTTGAATGTCTCCTTAAGCCACTATAGGCACTGCGAGTTGAATAGTTTCCTCATATTTCAATTCCGAGCATCGGTTCAAAAGATAAAAAATGTCATTCAAGCATTTAATAAATGTACATGAAAAAAAGTTTGGAAAATTATTATCAGTCACCCTTGACTCGCAACAGTAGAGGATAGGCCATGCCTAGGTGAAACAAGCCCCAATGAACCCAACAATACTCTATGATTTTCAATCCAAGTTACCATTTAGATGTTATGAATTTTAAAATAAATTAATTGTCACTCAATTATTTTATTTACGGCCATAAACTAACATTCTCTAGGGGATCGCGCTGGCCAAAGTTAGTATCGTTTTAAATAAAGTTTACATTCATGAGTTAATTGGTGGTCTCATATCTTTAATCCAAGTTATTGTTTGTGATTTATAATAATTTGAAAAATAAAATTATTTATTTAATTATTTTATTTACAATTATGCCATTTGGGGTTTCTCGTAGGAGGCCCACGCCGACTAATCTTATGTTGTGCCAATGGTGAACTTGACATCCTGAGCGCAATGGTGCCCTCAGATTATTGATTCGAGTTACTGTTTAAGAGTAATTTCATGTTTTCATAAAAACTACGTACACGCATTAACTTAAGCTTAACAAAAACTTCGATGGATTGTTTTGGGCACTCCGTGCCTCAGAATCGCACAACGTTTAATTTCGTGGACCCATAAAACTACCATTTAATTAAGAATATCACATGGAAATTCTGGGTCTTTACATTGTTCCCACTGTAGGGCTCTATGTCCCCATAAGCCACAACTCAGAACAATGGGAACAAGTGGGGGTAATAAAAATGCATTCGAGCCTCCCGCTTCCCATGTTCTCTCCTGGAGGTTTCCGTGCTGCTAGAGAATGTGAACTAGAGTTATAAACATTCCACAAAGGACATGCTCCTATCAATTCTCAATCTCTACTGAAACCTCAGTGAAAGATTCCTAATCATCATCTTCTAGCTTTCCATGTTCAATGATGTGGGAATGGTCGTGCAGTTATCTACTTAGCTAAGATATGTGGAAGACGTCGGGTACCCGATGCAACTGAGGTGGAAGAGCTAAGAGATATGCCACCTCGCCAACTCTGTTGAGGACATGATGTGGTCCAATGAATAACTGATATAACATGAACACACGACCAAATATTTGTAGACCTCGTCAAGGTAAGACCCGTAGAAAGATCTGGTCTCCATACTCGAACTCCAGAGGTCTCTGTCTTCTATCAGCATACAACTTCTGTCTACTCTTTACTGTCTTTATCCCCCCCAGGATGACCTACACCTTCTCTATTGTTTCTCGGACCATAATTGGTCACGAGTAGCGTAGTTCTACTCCTGTTGTCTTAGCTGCTGAGAACCATATGTGATCATAGCTCGCTCCTGCATCGGGACATATCCAAGTCTAGTCCCGGATGTGTTGTAATAAAATAAGTACTGTACGCTTTCTTCTTGAAGAATCAAGATTAGGGCACTAGTCAGCCTCTGCCTCAACTCTTGAAAGCTCTGCTGGTATCTCTCCGACCACACGAAGGGTTTACCTATCTTTTCCAAAGATGATAGTGGAACTGCAACTCCAGAGAAGTCTGGCACAATGGTAAGTCTTGTCAAATCATGAGTGATCGACTACACCGTCTTATGCATGAGTCCATCTTGTGCATCCTGTGTTTTCCTTTTCGCTGACCATGGAAAACCCCATCCCAACATTATAGATAAATCACAACCTTATTTCCTAATATAGTCAATCTGAGTGTGAACTGTGGATGTCAAGTCCAAACCCAAACTAATGTCGTGAGGCCTCGACACTAACACCAAGAGGTTCTAACCAAAACCCCCACCTCAATGGTCAGATAACACCATCTGTGAAAGTGTGATTATCGAGTCTCCACCAAAAGGTATCTCGAGTCGTGATGGTCAAGTCAACGGTTTAACCAGAAAATCATGGTCTTGGACAAGATTATTGGAAGAATGGAATGATTAGTACCTATATCTAATGTTACGACATCTAGTAGTAGGCACAGACCGTACCTCAAATCATTCACAGAGACATTGGGTCACACTCTTTGACTCCATGAAACTACTCTCTTCCTCTGTCCACTATCTTCCGGAGCCTTGCGGGTTCTACATAATGGGGTGGTTGAAACATATCGAAATGCACACCACTTCATGCTACCCTCCTAGATCTCCTTCCATGCCTACTGCCCTGTAGATATAGTTTTCCTTAACACTTCCTCTTCCTAAAACATTTTTACATGCTCAAGTCTTTGAGACTGGCGTCGGTTCCCTACTTTACCACTGTTAACATTAACTATTTGTTTTTTCTCATACAAAGTCCATTCAACCACAATGGTTCCATCTAGAATCCAAACATATGTAAGAATGAGTATATGAATTTTTCTTGCGAAGATATCCTTTAATCTCTCCTCGCTCAAAAGTTCTATCCCTGAAGCACTGATCGTACCATATTCATCGAGTACCAGGAAAGATCATTATGCCTCGATGAATACTCAGCTACCAACACGTAGTCCGGTCGAAGCTATAGAATTTCTAGGTAACTCTCAGCCACCTCCTCAAGCTAGTCCTTATCTGCCTGTGATTCAGGCTCACCTCGGAAACTGAGCGGTATTTGATGCTAAATCACGCGTAAGGCACTAAGCCTAAATGTGTCCTCTACCGGTACCAAAAGTTGCAACAGGTGACCAACATGTAGTGATATAGCTGACACACTACCCAAAGGTACAATCTCAGTTAATGTTCCACATAACTAGGATTTATCAATATGCGGAGCATCCTTAGGGTCACTCACTGAAAAAGTCTTGTAGCTAAGATCACCATCATCTCTACTGGTGTATCAACTAGGCGGAAAACTCTAGAAATAGCCTCCATTATCCCTCATCTGCATTGTAATCTGTGTCGCCTCGAATCCTCAGAGGCCTCTGCTAGGGGAACTTGTACAATCTCACTCAGTTTTTGTGCATTGTATGCCAGTCTGTCTAGTGGTATCTGCTGCCCTATGGGTGGTGATGTTGCTGGTACACCACCTGATGGTGCCAACATAGAAAGAGGTCTCTAGACCGGATCCTCGTCCCTCAGTGGGCCACCATCATGTACACTCCCGAGAACCCTAGGTGGATACCTATGCTGCAGCACCCTGAAAGGATATAGGTGTGCCATGTTCAATATGTTATACTTGCTGAGCTGACACAAAGAGTTTACAAATAATAATCTTGAAAACACACTCGCAATCAGAGTTTTGGTGCACTGAGTTAGAAATCAGAAGTCAGGGTCCTAGAGTATGGATATGTTGGCCACAACACCAATAGTAGAATCCCTAGAGTGAAATCCACACTCATTACTCTTAACACTATTGCTTCATAGAAAATATATATTTGGGTCCAATGTTTTGAGGTAGAACCGACTCCCCTAATACCAATTTTTCAAGACCCGTCCCTCGGGGCCCTTGTCGTGACTCCCCCAAGCCCGCCTTCCATAGGCAAGGAGTTGGAGACTAGCACTAATGGAGTAAATCCCTACAACTGGGAAGGCATTTCCTTTATAAACTAGAGACACACACACATAAGAGTACACACTAAAAGTAAACGCTATATAAGTTTGTATACAATAGAGTGCTGAAGAGTAAAGGCGCCAGAAATAAAAGCCCAAATGGAAAGTGCATGTACAACTAAAAAACAAGTACAACTGGAATTGAAAAGCAGCTATTGGGTCATCCTATAGGGTTCCTACATGAATTGTAGGTATTGATGGCCTCCTCAGCACTCCAAATCCGTCAGTCTCCTCCATGTACCTACTCATCGTAAGGTCTACCCCCATGTACCTTCCTGTCAGGTTACCCAACCTCAGTCAGTGTTGTCTTCTGTCTGCATCCTACACAATGGGTTGTGTGCATAGCCCATGTAGGGGTGTGTATAACGATACTCATTCGGGACCATGAGACCCTCAAGGTATCACAAAATCCAATAGGTATAAACCATAGAGTTTGAAATCAACGGATATCCATTATTTAGGTATATGCCCATACATATACCTATGTTATTACGAAATACATCTCAAACATGAGGAAACACAAGAGTTACAGACTCAGCTCACATAGGTATGTAACATCTGTAGTGTGATAGAGCTGATCAGATGTAGTCACTGATTCTTCTAAAACTGTCGGACCCGCACAGGATCTAGGACCAGCAGTTGGAACTGTCGGACCCACAAATTATCCAGGACAGTAGTCAGAGCTTCTGGAACCACACCGGATCCA
This sequence comes from Viscum album, assembly GCA_963277665.1. NCBI lineage: Eukaryota > Viridiplantae > Streptophyta > Magnoliopsida > Santalales > Viscaceae > Viscum > Viscum album. The sequence continues at coordinate 1,139,058,452 of OY728166.1, forward strand.
GGACAAGATAAGGTGTCAGACACACATAGGATCCAGGACCAACTATTCTGTTTGACCCACACATGATCCGGGAACATAAGCCAGAACTGTTGGACCAACACATTATCATGGAATAGTAGACAGAGCTGTCGGAGCAACACATGATCTAGGTCAAGCTATTCTTTTGGACCAACACATGATCCAAGAACAGTAGTTAGAACTGTCAGACCAACACATGATCCATAAATAGTCATTATAACCGTCGTACTAACACATGATCCAGGAATAGTCATTAGTACACAGCCAGCCATAGGGTTTTCACAAAGCACGCTCACTTCCGGGAGTGTCTGCTTCTCAAGCAAAGTATAGACATGTAATCTTCCATAAAGTCCCATGTTGATATATCCAAAATATTCTAAATTTCATAAGAAAATAAAGGCGACATACGGTTCATCAATCAGACGCCTGGTCTGAGAGTTATTGGCCTTTCGGTTACGAGGTCCCGCTTGTATTAAGGTTCAATCCAACCCCACCAAACACCATCATTGTCTAAAAATAATTTGGGGAATGCCAAAAAATCATATTGCTCCATGATTTCTATCAGTGCAGATGGTTTTTCAAATGTACGCCTGGTGAAAATGATATGGCCAAATAATGTATAAGGGTCAGTAGTGGGCCCGGGTCCGGTCCGACCATGTCAGAACAATTCGACCCAATCTAGTCTTGGCTGACCCAGTCTGGTTGAACCCAGTTAGTCTGCTAATTTTGGCTTGGTCCGTTGGGTCCGTCCTAATGGACTGCCAGGGCGATTTTACATGGTGGTTGCCTCATAGGCGGCTCATCCCGGAGGATGGGGGCTAATTCGGCCAGCACTGTGAGGGGTAGGGCTTGGGCGACTCAGCATGGAAGGGTGAGCAGGCTTGGCCAGCGATTCCACGAAGGACACTGCGGGCCAGTTCAGGTGGGTGGTGGGGCTTGACCGGTTCGGCTGGAAGTTGGGGTGTGGGCAAGCCACGCAGGCAGGTCAACGGGGTGCGCGACTAGCATGAGGGCATGCTGCAGGGAAGGCGGCAACAGGCAGGGTGCTGGCACTGCGCCGGCCAGCCAGTGCGGTGCGTGGGCATTGCGTGGGAAGGCCGGCGGGGTGTGGGCAGTGCACGGGCAGGTCGGCGGGGTGCGCGCAGGCCGTCAAAGTGCGTGGGTAGCGCGCATGCCAGCCTACGAGGCACTAGAAATGCCCGGGCCGAGGGCTAGTTGCAGTTGGGCCAGCCTGTTTGGCACGACGCGGGATGACAGACTTTGACCGGGAACCCCGGTGTGCCGTTGGGACAGCACTGTTCCTGGAGGCTATGGGTAGCGCGACCTTTGTCATAGCTGCATTCGTCACCTCGTTTCCACTTCAAAATCTAACATAAGTAAGAAAAACGACAGATTATGTCGGGCCATGTTAGGTTGTACCTAACCCTCCACATTTAGGGAGGTATCATCTGGCTCATCAAAAAAATTAAATGTTCAATAACACGTCCTAAAAAATCTCTTTTAATATGATGAAGAATATAAGAAAAGGGTATAATAATATCAAGCAATAAACCACCTACCTTGCTTGTAGTTGGTTTTCGTTGGCCCAAAAATACCAACATCATTCATTGACATAGTTGTGGAAGAAAACGTAGAGGATTGTCGTTCTTCGCATCCGCCAGGCACATCTAAACCCAAGTTTTGTTGGCTCGTTGATGATGCTCCATGTTGGTAGGTGTCCGAGGAAGAAGTCGAAGAAGGTCGGTGTTCTTCGTTCTTCGTTGGAGAAGGTGTAATACTCGATGTGTCGGGCATCGCGTCATTTTTTCAGTGTTTCATCGCTTGGTGAAGCCATCCCATAACCCCCCCCCCACCCATGCTTCCTTTAACTAATGATTAACAAAAACTTTTACGGATCATTTAAGGCAATCCGGGGCACGGAATTGTGCGCCGCCTAATTTAACGAACCTGTAAAATTCCTATTTTCTTAAAAACATTACATGAAAATTATGGGTCTTTACATAAATTATTATGATTTACATAATAATTTTATATTTCAAGATACTATTTATAATCAATTGTATTTCCTCGTTATACCTATAGTCAATTTAATATACTTATATAAGAAGAGAGTGTCATGTTTTTTTAACATTTATTAATTTTATTAATATTCATGTCATATTCATAGAAATGTGTCCATTAAATAATTCACAATCGATAATTACGATACCATTGATATTGTAAATGTTATTTTCCTAAATATATATTTATAATAATATTTATAAAATTTAATAAAATATCATATATTTTAAAGTATCATTTATTATAATATTGTTACAGTTCACTATATTCATTTTAAAAAATATAAAACCAACATGATAACTTTGTAAAAATACATAAAGTTTTTTAATATCATATCAATATTTTCTATAAAATCCTTTTTTATCATATATTAGTCATATTATATATTTTTAATATTTTTAATTTCATTTAATTTATTTATCCATTCATGAACAAATTTTACATAAACATTGTGTCAATAATTAATCTAATTATTTATGTCCGAAAAATCATAAATAAATTACCAGGATGTAGGTTAATATATTATTTTTATTAAAACTAATTTTAGTCAATGATATGCTCAGTATATATACATATTAAAATCACGTTATTTGTTAAAAACAAGTGTAACAAAAATGAATTTTCAGTTAATATAATATTATAAATGCATTAAAGACATCCATTGTGATCTAAATGGACTAAAATTCCACCCATACATTATTTTGGGTTGAAAAATTGTATCCAATTAATCTAATACAAGTGTTATTGCATTTTTTATATTTTAATAATATATTAATTACATTAAATTAGATGATTTACCCTTAAACAAGGTCATAATATTTATTACTAATGTTACTATTAATAATTTCTAAATATATAATGGGCCAATTAACATAATATAGATATTATGATACTAAACATGGAATCATTTGAAAAAATATAAAAACACAAAATTAAGTGTAATTAATTTAATGTCAATCCCTTTTTCGGAATTAAAAACCGATTATTAAATGACAAAACATTTCTATAGTTTGAAATGATTTTACATTAAACTTCATAGTAAAAAACTTCCAATGGACAACACTATATTTACCAGTAAAAATAGAATATGTTTTTTCTTTAAGAACATTCAATAATATATTTCATCCACGTAAATTATTTCAATGAAACATGTTGATTTAAATTAAACATTTCAATATTTTTAATATTCACCAAAATTTATAAATTATAAAAAAAATATAAAAAATTCATCCAATGTAAATTTTTATATTACACTTCTAAAAAGACAATTTTTTAAATAGAATATATTAAATTTTCAAAAAATGTTGGTGCACCATCAAAATGCGAAAAAACAACATTTTTTATAAATACTCATTTTATCCGAAATAATTGAAATTTTTCTTATATCTTGTCTAGAAAAAATATAAGACTAATTTTAAACATTATATTTAATATATTCATTTTTTTCATTAAAAAAATCCATAAATATTTATTTTATGATTTTATAAACTTTAATATTTACATTAAGATGTTTTAGCATTCAACACAATCTATGGAAATTATTTTAAAAACAAATATACTTTTGAATCTCAGTTTGATACCTTCTTTCCCCCATCAATAAATTTATCCCTCGAATTTTATAATTATTAATTAGGTAACTAATGTTTGATTATTCAAAATTAATTTATTGAAATCCCACATCATAAAAATGGTCGAAAAAACATCAATATTAAAATAAATAAAGTGATGTTATATAATTACTAGAGATAACACATATAATTGTTCCTTGTAGGAAAGCATGGAAAAGAATGTTAAATATAAACATCACATTCTCATGCAGAGTTAAAGAGAACATGGTTAGGAGAATGTAAACAACAAGAAAGAGGTAAAAATGTGATTATCAAATGGACCATTTGATTCTTTTTAAAAAGTACTAGGACACTTTTTTTTTGTTTTGAGATACATTACTATAATTTGAATAATTATTTTACTATTCTAAAAATCAATTAATTATATTCTTTCCATGTATTTAAAATAATATCATCCATTTTTTTATTGGGTCTATTTTAAATCCATCCATTAATCCTATAAATGAAATTTCAAAATAAATTTTTCAGACCTGAAGAAAGTCATAAGGCCTTCATGAATTCTCTTGATCCACTAAATGATTACAAAAAACACTAATTATAGCCCATTTTATCCAATAAATAATAATTTAGCCTCAAAAAATAATATCCACTATTCAACTTGAATCATTCAATCCTTATGTCTTTTTGAATATAATCATGTCCAAATTACCTGTCTAAAAATATCACTAAATTCTTAAAATCGATCATAACATCAGATTCCCCAAACAATGTCACATATATCTTACTGTGAAATACTTCAATAACATAAAAAACATTAACAAAATAATTTATTTTTCCAAATACTTAATGATCATATACTTCAATACAATCCTTATATAGGTCATGAATCATATAATCGTTGAACTATTGATGTAATGATTCTTGAATTGTAATAAAAAATAATCATACTCATCGACATCAATCATAAACCATTAACTACGATTCAAAATATTATTCTTGAAAACCTCCTTCATCCTATTTTTCAATTTTATCCTCTTAATTATCAACAATCAGTTAATTTGTTTATAACCATTTTGGTGATAACAATGTACCAAAACACAAAGAACTTTTTCACAAATAGTAATCATAGTGATGCAGTCATGAAGAATCATTTATATGATCAATAAATGATTCCATCTTCATATCAATCAATAAGTCTATATGATAAACATAGGTTATGCATTACAAGATAAAAAAGATGATATACAATACATATCATTATCCCTAATGTCATTAATAGCGATATGTTTTATAATATTTTTCATCAAAATCTAATTTCCAAGGTTGTTGTTAAACCTCCCTCTAATACAAACAGTGTGACACCGCAAGATTTTATGAAATATATTATTTTTAATTTATTTTCAGTCATTTGTTCTAAACCACCCCCAAATTATATTTCAATATAAGAAACATGATATTATCTTGTATTATATAGAACATTATTCTTCTCTTATGTTACATGCAAAAGCGACCTACCTCAATAGCTTGCACTGTATGCATTACTGAGTTTCACTATACAAAAATATATTAAAAATATATTATTATTTATTGGTAAATAAACTAGCCGTTATATTAGTTTTAAAATTATTTTTATTTTATATAACATTATCATTCATCTTATGTATTTTCTAGACATGATATAAGAAATAATTCAATTTTTCAGATAAAAGATGTGTTTTTCAAAAAATATGTGTTTCCACCTTTTGGGGTTGAACCTCATTTAATTTAACATTACAACACTTTTATATATTATAATTGATAGAATAAAATTTTTATTAGGAATGAGAACATAAAAACTTACATTTTTTGAATTTTTTTCTATTTCATATAAACTTATCATTTTAATGAATTAGAAATGTACTTCATTTTAACTCAAAACTACATTTTCAACTTATATATTAATGTAGTTATATAATCTTCATGATTGGATTTAACGTATTATTGGATTATAATTCTATCATTTATCCCAATGTAGTTCTTTGGATGCAATTTCACATTAAATTGGGCATAAACTTATGACTAACCTTTTATATGTTTTTACTTCTTAAAACTCATATTTTGGGTTTAACAATTGGAAATAATATTAAAATAAATTCTTCCAATTATGTGTTCTGAATTATGAAAAATTGATTCTATATTTTTAATTTGTTGGTTCATGTTATTTTAATATTTAATTTTTTTGTTATTATGAATTGTATCTTTAGAAATTATTATTTTTACCATGGTTAAAGTTAAACTAGTTAATTATAGGTAAGAATGATTTTATAAAATTACCTAAACACCCATATAAATCATATAAGATACAAAATTCAACCATTATTATCTATGGTTTTGAATGGAATCACATAATGGTCTCTTTCGCTTGACCATTACATTAATATAAAAAATTAATGAATGTGATAAAAATTCAAACTCTCATTTTATATAAGTATATTAATTTTAATTTAGATATTAACGAGGAATGAAATTGACTATAGGTAGTCTCTAGAAGGATAATAGAATTACATATATCATAGAAATTTATTTATTATTTTTAGATATTATATATTTATCATTAATGATGATTCAATTGAGATGAAAAAATTATTTTATTCATAAAAATATCAAATAAATTATATTAAAATAATAAAATAAATTTAATCATAGTTAATTAATGTTATAAAATAATTATATGTATGACTTCGACATGTTATTAATTGGTTAATGATTTTTTTCTAACATATCCTTATTTTGTGATATTTTTAAAAACTCAACTAATGAATGGTTTCAACTTTGACACTATTGATATTTTAAAAAATATATTATTTTATTTGTTTATGTAAAATTAATAAAATTATAAACATCGAGAAAACTAATTGTGATAAATTTAAATATGTAACCAATGGTCCATTTATGTATCCTTTGGCATTTTATTGTTTCTATATTAACCCTTAGGGAATAAACAGACATGTTTCCATTGCAAGAGTTAAAATAATTAATTAAGGTGTTATCAAAATTATACTGTTTAAAATAAAACCAAAACCTTTGAAAAAATTATTGGATGAATAATTTTTACCATATATCATAATATGATGAATTTTGTGTTATTTAACAGACTCTTTTACATTAAAATGAATAATATATTATTTAAATCACTAATTGTAAACAAATATCACTAACTTGTATTTTAAAATCTATTATGTTTCCACATATGGAAAAAATAAAGACATGAACAAATATAAATCATTATTTTTATATAGATGAAACCATTTTCATTATATAAATTTATTTTTAAATTTTATATGTAATATGATTCCCTTATATGACTCGTCAATTCTATAACCAAATTTATTCAGTTAACATAAAATCGAATAATTGATTTAAATAATATTAATTTTATTATATTTTGGATTAGTAAATGTGACTAATTGATTTAAATTAACTATAACATATATAGGATATTTTTTAAAGATTCATTTTATAATTCACACATTGTCTTATTGTACATTATGTTTAAGTTAAATAAATTAAATTAAATTTGGAAATAATAATATCTTATTGGGTTACTTTATTATTATTTTATTTTCAAATAATGAAAATATTAAATAATCATAAGGGGATTATATATGGTAGATAATTTAATATAAATTTAATTTCAGGTCCATTTGTATTTTTTTAGTTATATAATAGACTCAATGAATTTTAAAATTTTGAGAGTTTCTTGAAGTGCCCATCTACTCTCTTATAAAAAAGGATCTCCTCCCACATTTACTCCAACCTAGATAATCATTCTATCCAGACCAATATCATAATAATTATCCTATAAAAAGTATTATTTAACTTCTTGTGGTCCATGTTTTCAAAAATGTCTGTCCATAGTGTCACTATGATGAGATCCAAAGGACGTTCTATAAAGAATATGTTATTGCTTTTCCAATTTAATTCAATTTCATTACTTCATCAACATCATAATTCTATGGTGATTCCATAACAATGTGATCAATATAATATATTATACATTCCTATATTTTATTTTAATAATGGTGAATCCTAATACCTCTTTTTATCCATCCTACAAATTACAATGTGACCATGCGTGCGTACATACGGCTTAGCGTCTCTACACCGTGGTGTAATTTTGTCTTTCATAAATACTTTAATAGGATGAGTATAATGATGAGTATAATGGATTTAAATTAAGAATATTACATGATAATTATTATTTATAATTAATATACCATCCTACTACATAATTTTTAACCATCAAGAGAATGATATCATTGCTTGTGCGTACACAAACTACCATCTCTACGACGTGGTGAGATTCATTATCCTAGTTAACAACTCAGTAATTATTAAAAAAATTATATTATGAGTTAAAATAATAAGTATAAACATAATTCACTTAATAAAATACATCATATTCATAACAATAATAACTTACATATGAATACAAGAATCGGAAAATGAAGTAGTTAACAACCGAAATAATGGTAATATTGTAGTATTGTTGACAAAATTATATAATATCATCATATATAATATCATAAATAGTGACATAGTCTTGTATAATTTAATAAAATTATTTAACCATTATGGATGATATGAACACACCCTCAAATACTAAAATGTACAAGGTAAGGTATAATTTTACAATCTCATATTTATCATAGATTGTTTGTATGTAATTATTTACTTGGTATATATTTATCATCCATTTATAATTTTTCTAAAAATTATTTAATAAAATGTATAATATTATTCTATGTTTGTTTGAATTCATTTTTCCCATTTTTTGAATTTTACTACACGGAATTGGAAAAATCATTCTATTTTTATCACATGCATTATTTTTATTCTTTTCAGGTAAAAGTACATGGAGAATGTTTTTTAACATATATAGGAGGAATTAATATTATACATATTCATAAACACATACTTCCATGAATCATAAACTACAATATTTCATGATAGTATTCACCTAAATTTTTTTCTTCTAAAATTTTGCGACATTTTGAGAATAGAAAATGATTTTGAAGAAAAAAAATATTTTCCTCAAGAAATAAGCTCAACTATTTTATCAGAATTATTCTCCATCTCAGATAACATAGGTTTATGTTTCTATCATTATTAGTATTTGATTTATTTTTTTTATGATAGAATTATGAATTCCATTTATCTTTTATGGAATATGTTATTATGGAATAATTTTTTAGAAACTCATAATATTTCATGGCTTAAGCTATGATGAATGATATTTTTTTTGTGGAACATGTAAGAATGATTTCATTATGAGATGGGTGGGACATATATCTCCATCCAATGAATTGGGTAAATATTTATATCTCATTATATCTATATTATAGAAAAGGAAATTAAATATGGTTCAGTAATACATGGATGGAATGTCATGGGAACCCGATTCAGTAGTGAACTTTGTCCACTATGATGGTATTGTTAACAATTACTTGGATACTATAAAAAACATATTATGTTAATAATTGTTTACCACAACTCCATGTCTTATAAAAATTCACTTTTATCTTGGTAATTGTTCTTTTATGGTATATGCCTTATTAACCTCCATGATTTATTTCATGAAACATAATTTAGATATTTAAGCGTTATGTTCATTTTTTAAAATTTGTATGGTTATGTTTTCTTATGTTCTCCATGTATACCCTTACTAAAAATTGGAGCTCTACCTTTTTGTGTTTTATTTTCACCATGATGTAAATAAATTTTTTAGGTATAAAAAATAGAAGATATTTATTTGGAAATTTTAAGATCATTCATCATGTTAGAAGATTATGTTCTATGTTTCAAAAGTCACTAAACTAAAATGGTCAGGGTTTTCAGTTTGTGTCGTGTATTAATTATTTAGTAAGAAAACTTTAATGTCCACGTATTTAATGTTTGGGTCGTTATAGTTTTAATTAGAGGGATAATGAGTTAAACTTTATTTACTATGATGAGAAACAATTTTTGAGATCCCAGGAGATATTTCTAAGGTATCTAGGGTTGTCCCTAATTGTAAGTGTAATTATATGTTACAGTACTATAATTATAATAAAGATAATGAATAGACTATGGTTAAATAATTTATTCTATATATTTTACGTACTCTCCTTAAATTATATTTCTTTCATAGTATGATATTTTCCTCTCACATAATTCTATTGGGGTTTTAGATGATGTCTAGAACCCGAAAGAAGCATGATAAAGATAAATTAACTGGGAAATAAAATTGTTGTCCTCCTGAACAACTAAATGTTTTGGGAGAAGGAATGGAAAATATTATTTCTATACATACCCATCATATGAATCATTTTGTACATCCAAATGAAAATATAATGGAACAAAAATCTATTTAGTCCTTTATATGGAGACCTCCACCTTCTTTTAGTGGGTCTTATGATCAACTTGTTGCTTAACAATTGATATGTACCATTAAAAAGTTTTTTTCATCCCTTTTTATTGGAAATATGAGTAAATTAATTTTGGATATTTATCATTTAGATGATGAAGAAGACTTGTGGTGGACTCTAATTGATAATACAATGAGGAAAGATGAAAATGAATCCATGGAATGGGGCGAGTAAAATTGAATTCATCGAATGAGACAAGTTCAAGAACATGTTTTTAATAAGAAAACCCATTGTATTTTTTGAACAAAGATGTAAACTGAGTTTCATGAGATTATGTAAAAGGATAATAAATCTGTATGTGCATATGAGGAAATTTTTACAATACATTCATGGTATGATTATATCCTTATCATCCATCATAAAGTGATGTTGATCGAATAGTCAGTGGATTAAAACCAATTCATTAATGTTAATTATCTATATGAGGCTTCAGTAATTTTAAGAGATTGAGTGTTGTGATATCAGGGTACAAATGGATGTTTATGTTATATACCAATCTTATTGGTTTTGACAAGAAAATAATGATGAAGATCAAATGAAAATCTAAAACCAATGGTGAAAAGTAGATGAATATTTCCTTAATCTCCAATTGTGGAAAGATTCATGGTGGATATTGTCTTAAAGGGACATGAATATATTTCATGTGTGGAAAATAAGGTCATCGAGGAATAGAGTACATACGTAATTGGAAAACGATAAAAATTATTTGAATAGATAAAAGACTATAGAGAATGAACCCAGGACAATTCATGCTACAAGTGAAAAAAATGGGCCATTATGCTAATAAATGCCCTAATCCAAGGGTTATTGATGACTGAAATTAGCAACCTCTTAAGGATTAAGACAATTTAAAATCATATGTGATCACTATCAGTGATTTTGATTATGAAAACTTTGTGGTGGAATTATTAGGTGGTTATGTAATGGGATTCAAAAATAGTGTTGTAGTATTTCTTTTAGAGTATTATGGAATATAAGAATATCTATGTATTGGTCCATTTTGGTTGTCCATAATTTTATGATACTGGTAAACATCAAAATTGATTGAAATAATTTTGGAAAGAATATGATATGCTACAAAGAAGGGATGATGATATGGTGAGATGTTTTTATAGTGATAACATGGTTTGAGTATATAGATTTTTTTGGTATTTTTGGTGTGTGGAAAGAGTTATATTTTATAGAATGTATCTTTTCACAAAGGTTATATGGAAATTAATGTCATAACAATGTTTCAAGAGAAAAATGAATAAGGCATTCACATGTTTGGAATGTGACAAACAAAAACATCAAAATAAGATATATGAGAATAATGTTAAGTCGATTTAGTTCACCTCTTTTAAAAGACTGATATTTTTTGTATTTTGATGAATTGTAATGTTTTCCATTCATGAATAATATTTTTATAATCCATTTGATGTTTGTTAGAATAATTTATTATCTCACTATTGGTGTAAATATGTATATTTGATAATATGTTCTAACCTTTTTGAGATAGAAAGATCTATCATTCTATCGCAGGATCTAATAACAATTCAAGAATTAAACATTTATATTCATTTCATTAAATAATTGATGATGTGGAATTTGATAATGGAACGATCAATGGTGAGATTATATAGAAATCATGTAATTATTTCTTCTATAAAAAATTCATCAACGCTATAAAATTTATCTTGAAACTAAAATATGTTATCATAGTACCTTCTTATCTGATGAATCAGATGGTATCTTAAATGATCACAAATTTAGAGATTTCTAGTTATTAAATGTCTCCAAACCTTATTCTCTATCACTATACATTAAAATTGTATGATTAAATTTCTATTACATATCCAAGTTTTCACATCTCACACATAGTCTCCTATGTAGAAATCTAGTGATTAGTTAATATGGATTAACATAATGTTTCTAACATTAATTTTTAAAATGATGTATTTGTATTCTTTTTTATGATGTGGGTTTCCATGAATGAAATATTCTTGTTGTAAAAAGATTATAACCCTAGTGAATTTCTAGAGAGAAATTCATTTTATGTGTGGTAGAATGTGACACCACCATAAATTTATGAGATAGATTTTTTTAATTTCATTTATATATTGTGTTTCACCCTAAAATAATATTTTATTTCTCTATAGACATAGTCATATAAAAATGCAGTATATACAACCCCATTCTGGTCATGCTTTACACGCATCAATGACATTCCTCAATAGCTTACGTTGTACATAATATTGAGTTTCACTAATGATATATTATTATTTAATGGGATATAAACTTTCCGTTATAAAAGTATAAACCGCATTTAGAATTTTATATAACATTTAAATTCAACAGATGTACTTTCTAGACATGATATATGAAAAAATTCAATTTTTTTGATAAAAGTAGAATTTTTCCAAATATCTAGTTTTGTCATCTTTTGATGGTACACACATTTTAATAATAGTTTTTAACACATTTATATATTATTTTTGTCAAAATAAACAACTCATATAGAATAAGAACATAATAATTTACCTTCGATGATTTTTTGGTATTTTTCTGATAAAATTATTATTTTAATGAATAGTGAAACATACTACATTTTAACATTTAATCTAATTTATTTATATAGTTAGATTATATTTTTAATTGGTCTTAATGTGTAATTGGATCTTTTTTTTCATTTATTACAATTTTGGCCATTAGATGTAATTTTACTTTTAATTTGGATATAAACACATGAAAATCAATTGATATGTTATTACATTTTAAAACCCCAATTTTTTGTTTTAACAATGGGAATTAATTTTAAATTAATTTCTACTAATTCTATGTTTGTAAATATAAAAATTGAATTCAATGTTTGGAATAAGTGGGTCTAAATTATATAAATTGGTTACTTTTATTTTTGGGCCTTATGAATAGTATCATTAGTATTTATTTTTATTACCATGGTTAAAGGTATATCAGTAATTTAAATGCATAAATAATATTATAAAATATTTATAAAACCGTTCAAAATACTATTGGATGAATAAATTGGACCCTTATATTATATGGTTTAAAATGTAATCACTTAATGGCCACTTTCCCTTGAATATGACATGAATAAAAAAATTATTGAATGCAAAAAAATTCACACTCTGATTTTATATAAGAATATAAATTTTATATTATGGACAACCCATGAATGAAATTGACTACAGGTAGTCTCTAAATATATAATACTATTACAAAAATCCTAGAAATTTCTTTATAATTTTTATATATTGAATTTTTATTTTTATTTATGTCTCGATATTGATGTAAAAAATGTTTTATTATTAAAAACATAAAATAAATGATGTTAAAAATATAAAAATATATATATCTAGACTTAATTACTATCATAAACTAATTTTATCGATTAAATAGATAATTTATTTAATGTATTTATTCGTACATGTATCTATGTTATGAAATATCACAAAAGTCATCTAATGAATTTTCTCAAAAGTGACAATATTGATATTTAAATAAATAATATTTTATTAAATAATATAAAATTCATAAAAATATAATCATCAAAAAACTATCTGTGATGATGTTAAATATTTCACCAATGGTTCATTTATAGATCCTTTGGCATTTTAGATTGTCTATATTAACCCTTAATGAATAAAAACACATGTTTCCATGGTAAGAGTTAATAGAATCAATTAAGGGTAAATAAAAATTACAAGTATTAAAATAAAACCAAAACATGAAAAAAAAAATTAGGATGTGTAATATTAAATACTTATCACAATATTATTGCTTTAGATTTGTTTAATGGACACTTTTACACGGGAAACAATTATATATTATTTTAATCTAAGATAATTACATAATAACAATTTTTTTGTATTTTAATATCTTATATGTGTCCACATAGGAAAAAATAAAGATATAAACGATTATTTATGTCTATATTGATATAAGTGAGACCAATTTTCAGTATATTAAATAATTTGTTTTGATAAGTTATAAAATTACACTAAAAATCTCTTCATTTCTAAAACAATATTTATACAATTAACATAAAAATATAATAAATGATTTAATAATATATTTTTTATGTTTTTGTATTTTTATTGTCTATAACCTATTTAAAAATCCTCTTAAATAATAATATCAGTTTGAAAGATTTATATTCGAATTCTAACTTTATCTTATTGAATTTTAAGTCAAATTAAAAGAATAGTATTAAATTTGTTAATAATAATATATTTTTGAATTATTTTGTTATTAAATTATTTAAAAATATGAAAAAATGTAATATACTCAAAAAGGTATAATATATATTCGAAAATTCATTATAAATTTCATTTATGGGAATTTTTACGTATTTATATCTGGAATGGTCTTATTATATTTTGAGATTTTTAGATTTTTTTTAAATTCCTCCTCTAATCTCTTATAAAATAAATTCCCTCAAAAATTTTCAAAAACCTCCTTGATCCTTCTAACTCAGAAAAATAATGTCCAATTATTTAATACACATTATTACATATCATTGAGAGTTCATGGGTTTCCACAATGTCCATACCTGGTGTCCCTAAGAAGACATCCAAAGGAAGTCCATTGAAGAAGACATAATTGCTTTACAAATTCAATTCAATTTCATTTGTTCTAATACATTCTCATTTAAATATAATTCAATAATAAAGTAATAAATATAGTATATTATACATGCTTATATGTTATTAAAATTATGGGACTAACCCATTCCACATTATATCCATCCAACGAATAACAATATCGATATGTGTGCATACGTACGACCTACTATCTCCACGACACGGTGAGATTATTTCACCACGTTATCATTTAAAGAATGATTATATAATTTATATGATGATTTAATATAACATTTATGAACATAATTTCATGAATAAAAAAATAATATGCATAAAAACATTACATTTAGGGAAAAACAGGAATTGGAAAATGAAGTAGTTAAAACCCAAAATAATGGTAATATTGAAATACAATTAATAAAATGATATAATATGATCATATATTATATCATAAATATGTATATTGTCCTATTATTATTTATTATAATTATTTAACAGTTATAAAAATGGTGAACACCCACTCGAATATCAAATATTACAATGAAAGGGATAATTTTTAAATCTCATTATTATATGAGATTCTTTATATGTAAGTATTTCTTGGGGATATATTTATCAACCCTAACCATGTATTCTATATTTATTTTCATAAAATGTATAAAAATTCTTCTCTGTATTTTTAAATTCATTTTTACCAATTTTTTCCTATTACTACATTGTATGGAAGAAATCATTCATTTTTTTACCATATGAGTTACTTTTTTATTTTTCCGAAAAAAGTACTAACATAATTTGTTTAACCTATATGGAATTAAGAGATTTTTAAATAATTATAATGCCTTATTTCAATGAATAATCCTCTTCATGATTTCATGTTTTTTTATCAAGTATGTTATTTTATTTTAAACATTGACATCATTTTGATAATATAAATTTTTTTGATGAATAAATTAGTTTTTCTTCGGGGAGTATGCACAGTTGTTTTATCAAAAATATTTTTCATCTATGATATCATTGGATAATGTTTATAAACTTAGTAGTACATTGATTTAATTTTTTTATTATGTAATTATGAAGTCCTTCATATTGTATGGATTATTTTATGATGGAATAATTTTTAATAAACCCATAATATTTCATGGCTTATGCTATGATTATTGATTAATGTTTTTTTGGAGCATGTAAGAATGTTTTAATTATGAGATGGGTGGGACCAATGTATCCCTCCAATTAATTGGGTAAAGATTTATATCTCATGAGATTGACATAAATGCAATGAAAAGTGAATATGGATTATTAATATGAGGCTAGAATAGCATGTAAGCCTGGTTCCGTAATTGACATTGTCCACTATGATGGTCTTGGAAACAATTCCTTAGCTAATATGGAAATAATATTATGTCATTAATTTTTTTTACAATTACATGTTTTATGATATTTATAATTTATCATGGTTAATTTCACATTCAGATTTGTGACTTTTGAAAGTCCAATATTTATCTCATTACACATGATTTTGATATTTAAACAGTATTCTCATGTTTGTACATTCATTTGATTATGTTTTTTTAGGTTATCCATGTTTACCCTTACTGAGAATTTGATCTCACCCTTTTTATATTTTCTTATCCTCAGGGCATGAATTAAGGTTCTAGGTACGAAAAAACTGAAGTTATTTATGGTTGATGTTAACGATCTTTCACCAATTTAGAATATTATGTTCGAATTGTCTATATTCACTAAAATAATATGGTCATGGTAATCCGTTTTTTATCATGTATTATGTATTCCATAAAAGAAATATAATGTCCATGTATGTCATGATTGGGTTGTTATAAAAAATAACACCATAACCCCTGAAGCTCAGTGTTGCTGCATTATTTTTATTCATTAACATGATTATAAGGAATAAATCCAGAATTGTTCATTAGTTTAGTAGTACAATAAAATAGATTACATACATGATCCTTAAATTAGAAAAAAATATTAGTAATAAAATATGAATCTTATTTAAATGAATTATTCTTTTGATTAACCGCGCATATGAATCATAAATCACATCATGAAATCCTGAGAAAATAAAACATTACAAATGGGTGAGTTCAAAATCACAGAAGGGTTAAACAATACAATGAAAACATTCAAAAATATTCAAAAACATCTTAGGGAAGCAATAAAACTAAAACAAATTCATTTTGAAAATATTATTGAACATAATATGTAAATAATTACATTAATACATTCACATGGATATACTACTAGTTTAATAATAACATGTTATAATGATAAGTAATACTATAATAGGAAAATGAATAATTTTGAACATCATAACCGTACTATCAATGTGTCATTCCATGACCATACAAAACTATACCGTCAAGTCCCCATAACATTACACCAGTCTGTCTCATTTGACCTACCAATGCATCGAGGGGATATAGCAAGCACCACCAATGATATTTTATGTATAATGCATTCCTTATATAAAAATGAAAAAATACAACGAAAAAATCATATTATTACTAGCATAGAAAATTATTAATACATTAACCATAAACAAGGAATTTTATGCAAACAGAACATACCTAGTAAAAAATATAAGTCACACAATTGTAAAATAAATCATTTATTTTGAATATAACCATTAATGATTGTAAGTGAAGCATAATAATATTAAGGTTTCATAATTTCAAAAAATAGTTGCTCATGATGCTTAAGCTAAGAATTATTCTTTCATTAATTTGTCTAAAAGGTCATAATGTACATCATTTGGAGAACGATTAAAGGATTCCTTTAAAAATATAGAAAAGAAAACAAGGGTAAAAAAATTATAAAATTTTCCATAATATATTGAAATACATTTTTATGAATCATGGACACAAATGATAAATGGGTCCTAGTAGATAGTTTCATATAAATAAAATCAATTAATAAAGAGAATAAAATATATACCATTACATATAATGTTCCTTTATTTATTGGTGAGTTAACATCCTGTATCATCATTAATGTATGTTATTAACTTTTAGAAAAACCAAAACCATATTTATTATATTATATATTATTCTATAATATTATTTTTGTTAATAATATTTATATATTTCCATTATTTTGAATGTTAACTACTTTATTTTACCATTCATGTTTTCTCATAAAATTCCGGATTATTAAAGAATAGGATTTAATATATTCATATATATAATCATATAATGTTCATCTTTATTAATTGTTTTTTATCATAAATCTTTTATAATCATTCTTGAATGGTTAACATAGAGAATGATTCTTACCACAATGTGTAGATTGTAGTTCATACGTATGCACAAGTGATGATTACATTCCATTCATGGTTAAATGATATGGAATTAGATGATATATTAATTATAAAGAGTTATTATTATTATTTATTATTTATTTATATACATTATACTCATCCTTATACCAATCAAAATAATTTAATGTTGATAAAAAATTACTACATGACATGAAAACGGTAAGTCGTACGCATACACCCATGATGATATTGTTATTAATAGGAGGAATAAAAGGAAGAATGTGTTTTTCCTATAATTATAATAACATATAATCATATATTTCATATTTCATTTATTTTAATATTATGTAAACAAAAAAGTAATAATATGTAGAAGAAAAGAAAAATTGAATTGAATGGTTAAAACAATTACCTATTGTTCTCGTTTCTCATTTTGATTTGGATATAATTACCCTTGAGGATGGCTTTCAACCAAATGTATGGAATCTATGATGAAATGAACAAGTTGGGAGGATAATTGTTCATTTTTTAGCAGTGAAAAAGTAATTTTGAGGTGTTTATTAATGAGAAATAGAGGATTCCTTTTATAAGAGAGAGAAAGGTACTTATGGGAACTCCCATAATATTATACTTCAATAAGACTATTCTATATATAAAATTTTTTAAATGGCCAAAAAATTGAAAATAGAATACATGTTAGACCATATAATATCCCCTTGAGATTATTTAACATATTTTTGTATTTAAAATAATTTAATAATAAATTAATTCATAAATATATCATTAATTCCAAACTACTCATTCAATTTGACTTCTAATACAAAAACAATATATTGGAAAATAAAAAATATTTCATTAAATCATTCATAAAATATTATATAGAACTTTTAAATTTAGTATTCACAGATATTAATTCATAATATATGAAAATTAATATTATTATAACCAATTATTCTAATTTTATGTAGATTATATATAAATAATTTCATAATTAAAATTAAAATTAAGGTAAATATATAAGTTATAAAAATTAAAATTAAAATTATTTAATGAAACATATTTCGTTTATATAAATATTTGCATTTTTATTTTTCAAAAGATTCATTTTGACCCTATATGAATACAATATATATATTAAAATACAAGATAGTGATATTTTGTAATTATCATTGATTTCAATAATATATAACATATTTTCAAGGGAAAGTATCCATTAAAAAACTCAAAAATAATCATAATGTTATAATGGTGGTATATTATTCATCCAATATTTTTTTACATGTTATTGTTTTATATTAGACATTTTAGTTTTGATTTACCCATAATTAGTATATTGAATTTTAATTTGTGTAATAAAATATACAATAATTAAGGTTATATGTTTTTACATTTATCGTTCCAATTATTGATAATTGGGAATTTGGTTAAATTTTTCACCATATAATAATGATTTTATATTTTTATTATGATTTTTAAATTATTTAATAATATATTATTTTTATAAAATATCAACACTTTATTTTTAGAAAATATTCTTAACATTGACATTTATTAAAAACCAATATAAAAGATATATTAGACCAAAATCATTTAATATACTTGTAACTTGTGATAGTAATCATTTAATTTCTTAAATAACCTTAATTAATTAATATTTTATTTCATTAATTTTTTTAAAACCATATGTTGGATATTTTAATAAATAAAATAATTTATCCATCATTATTATGTCATCTTTAATGGAAATTATTTAATATTTAAAAAAGTCTAAATAAATTTTTATGATGTATGTGATTATTTTATCATTCCAGATACTATTTATAATCTATTTTATGTTCTGGTTATGCTTATATTCTAATTAATATACTTATATAAATTGAGAGTGTGCCATTTTGTAACAATCATTTTGTTTAATAATATTCATGTCATATTAATGGACAAGTTTCCATTAACTTATTAAAATCAATATTTATGATTTATTTTACATGATCCAAGTTATTTAGAAGAATTATTTATTTTTAAAATATCTATAACATTTAATAAAATATTATTTATTTTAAATTATAATTTATTTCAATTTTGATACTATTCAATATTTTCATTTTAAAACATATAAAATCTACACGATTAATTATGAAAAATAATTCTAATATTTCACTAACATTTGTATGTTATATAAAAAATTATTTTATATCATTTATTAAGTCATAATATATTTATTTTAATATTATTAATTTATTTTATTTTATTCTACCATTAATAAATTAATTACTGCATCATCCTTTTATCACTATTTAATTAAATTATTTATTTCCTAAAAATTATAAATAAAATAACAAGGTGTAGGTTATTGTTTTATCTTAATAAATAAAATTTATAACATAAGATATTCCCTATATATCCATATATTAAAAATAATTTATATGTTAAAAACATGGGAGAAAAAAATGACTTTTCGTTGAATGTAATATTATAAATACATTAACGTAATCCAAGTGGCTCCAACATGTCATAAATATTACAAATTGATTACCTTGATCAGAATAACCTTCTGTAATATAAATTGACCAATTTTTATGGAAATATTGATATTTTAAAATCAAAATAATACATATTAATTACTTGATCTACCCTTAACTATTGTAGAAAATTTATTAATAAATTTACTACTAACAATTTCAACAAATTAACCTATTTACATAATTTGGACCTTATAATTAGAAATATGAAATCAATTTTTAAAAAATAAAAACAAATAATCTTCATTAATTATATTAAAATTAATCATGTTTTCTAAATGAAAAATATTTTTTAAAAAGTTAAATCATCACAAACGATTGAAATTTTTTTATATCAAAATTCTTGGTAATATTAATCCTAATGAACAACATTAAATTATCCTATAAAAACATATTCTATTTTTTACATTAAAACCATTCAATAATATAAATCAGGTACATAATGAATTTTGATCAAATGAGTTTTTTTAATTAATGTTTTGAATATTTTTACCATTCATTAAAAAATAAATCTTATGTGAAAAATATTAAAAATTCCTCCGATGTATGTTTTTATATAGTAATTCCAAAAAAGTTCAATTTTTAATATAACACATAATATTGTAAAAAAATAGATTTATAACTGGTGTGCTATCAAAAGGAAACAAAATCATATTTGTTCATAAATAGTTCTTTTAATGAGAAATTTGAATTTTCTCTGATATACCATCTGGAAAAAATATATGATGAATTTAAAAAATAATGTTTTATATATTATATATATATTACAGTAATAAATTCAATAAAAATGTGATTATATTATTTTATAAACTCATTTATTTTTTTTAATAGTATTGTAGTAAAATATTATCCTTATTCATACACACCAATATAATGACTATGTTATTAGGTAACATAATATCATTTAGATTTTCACATGAACTCATGGTTTCTTAACATTTATTACAAAAAATAAATTGAAATTATGTTTAACAGAATCCAATAATAGTGTTTTGTATACTATATTCTTTGTTGGATGTTGTATGTAGTATAACTATTTCTTGGTATGTCATACACATTGAGCTATTAAAATTTATTAAAAAAAAGAAACCTTTTGTTGAATCTTGGGGTGTTACAAAATTTATTATCCAAGATAAATTAATTTATCCAAAAAATTATAAAACCAATTACAATTTTTTCCTCCAACCTATCAATTATATATTTTAATAAATAAATATTTATCAAATTAAATGGATCTATATGCATAAAATACCATATATTAGCTGGAAACTATATATTATTTGTTAAATATTAATAATAAAAGGAAACAGATGTTATTAAATAACACAAAAAGGGTTTTTTATCATATTAAGATTTTGTAATGATAATTTATCTCTAAATTGATAGAGAGGGTATATTTGATCTTAGGGAAGTCCAGAATAAAAAAATTAATGATAGAATCTATCATGAGTTAAATTGATTCCAACATAATATTTTAAAATATTTGGTTATTTTATGGTAAATAAAATTTTAAATAATTAATTTTTTACCATTTATAAATATGATATCATTGTGATACTAGTTTGAGATTAATTTTTTATCAAAAAATATCCAAAAAGTGTTTTGGATATGTGATTATAAAGAAAAATAGAGTTATTTTTTTCTATCACGAAAAATGGAAGAAACAATTTCATGAAGGATTATACTAGTCAAAATGAAATTGTAATTTTAATTAATAACCTAAAATAGTTTAGGGTATGTAGTTAAAAATAAATATAAACAATTAAATAAGTTTCCATAAAATTGTATTGTTACAATATTGTAAAAGGGTTTACGGTATTATTATTCAGGTGAATATATGGAGTTGTAGTATATTCCTTATTAAATTTAATTTCAAATTATCCTAATAGTGTTTAAGATATAATTAATAAAATAATATAAATAGATATATTATTTAACGGAAAATGATTCATGGAATACGGTTTCATGAATGATTATGATGAACATAGAAATAGTTATATATAGAAAACATAGTTGACATTTTAACATTTAATGTTGTGAAGTTAAGAAGATTTAATATTCTCAAAGAGGTAAAAAATTAAGAGATTGATTTCTAACTCTCATCGTTATTAAAACTAGATTACATCATAAACTATTACCACTAATATCTTTATTCGGATGATTTAACCATATGTTCATATATATATATATATGTGATATAGCCACATAGATATGTAAATTACTGATATAGATATGTGAATTAATAATATAGAAACATGGAATGTATTACATATGACTCAATGAAATTGAATTTATAGAAAACATAAGACTTTTTGGGTTGTTTTACATATACTATATTTTAAAAAAAAATTATCTTGGATTTATTAAATATTCATAATGTTTTTGAGAATATTAAAAAAGTTACATTAAAAGGAACCTCCAAATTTTCATTACTTTGTATTAGATATATAATTGTATATGTAGTTATAACATTACATAAGTGAAATTATTATTTAATAAACAATGTAAAACCATTATTTTAATCCTAATTGATGTTTATTAGGATATATTAATATAAAGGAAGATATTTTATGGTTAGTTTTTTTTAGTATAATTGTAAAACAATAAATAGTATGATCCCGAGGCTAAAAAAAATATGATATAATTTTTATGCATTGGATGACCTCTTAAGTATACCATAAAAAAGTGTAATACGTATATGTATTTGGTATATGATGGTTTAGTTAAATATATTTGAGTCCCCACTACCTAAATATGTCATGATATATATCATAGGAACCTTTAAACTTTAATATATTAAATAAATAAATCTACATATTGACTCCTATTATATCTGGTGGTTGTGTATGTTGCTAATCATTTTATCTTTTGGATATTAACCCGGATTGGATTTTTCCTCCCATTTGATAAGTGTGACATTGGGGACCATGATTTAAATGGATTGTGATAGTGAATGGATGTTCTTAGATTATATATATATCCTCATAAGGTCAATTTGATCTGCTTATCCATAAGGATGAATGACATGTGATGTATTTATCAATCATGTGAGTCTATACTCAGTGTGTTTAGAATAGTTCACTTAGCTATATGATATTAAAAAGCCATGTGTCCCAAGTCACTAAATTTCATGGGAAAAGGAAAAATATTTGAATTAAACCTTTTATATGATATATAATGGTAGACATATATATATATATATAAATCTTTGTGATAATGATCATGATAGATCCATTTATAACATGAGTATCATTGAAGAATTACTAGAGCCCTGTCCTTTTGTAAATATTTGAATATCGTTATTTTTTTGTAAATGTTTTAAAGTCCCATTGGTTCACACTCTTTAGTTAAATGTTGTGGGATTGACTTTGACATAAAGAGATACTATATGAAATTGTATTTTATGAAGAAAAATAGATGGGATTTCACATGGAATTACATATGGTGTGATATAAGCTGAAGATATTGATATCTTTAAAAATGTGTTTCAAAATTCATCCAAAATGAAGATTGATATGGTTTCAAATTTTATTATATTTGATAAAGTATAATGAGATATAGAACAAAGACAATTACAGTTTACTGAAGTGTGATATTGAAGAATAAACAATAGAATTTATACAATGCGTATATATATATATATATCATATTCATGGTATATTGAGATTCTTGTAATAAATAAGATTTCATGCATGAAGTTACATCTAAAATAATGAGTTAATAAATTTTATTTGTGAAAATATATTATTGATTAAACTGATTTAAACCTATATTAAAGTATATCATTTCATGATACAAAGTGTACGGTAGGTGAATAATTCATTAGAAGAATAACAATTTGGGTTCGAGTATTTATTTATTGTAACACATAAATAAAAAACTATTATGTAATATCTTCCAAAGACTATATAAATAACATTCATAAAATTTTAGTGTTCTATATTTCTTTAAAATAATCCTAAACCCTCATGAACAAATAAATATATTAATTATTTCTCCATTGTATTTTATGTAACTATATTAATTTTTGGAAATGAGAGTCTATATCGAATGAATTGTGATTCAACATAGCCCGTGGATACACCATGGAGGTGGGATGGTTATATTTCATAGTCATATAATATTTATCAATAATATTAGATCATGAAAGAAGTTCATGATTCCCACATTTACATTATTCACCATTTTAATGCATTTAGAAACTTTCATTTTATCACCATTAAAATATCCTCTGACTCTGTTTTGAATTTCCAAATCTAAATCTAACAAGAATTAATTGACTACTAAGAAACCATATTTCTAATTCTTTACTAAGTGTGGTATTATTATAAAAGGAATTAATAGGTCTTGGTTCCATTAGAGAAATAATATTTTAGAGTACCATAATACAGAAGTATAATCCATGTTTTATGGAAGGTGAGAATCATTTTTTTGGAAATAATCATTACATTCCATCAACGTCGTCTTATTTTTCATGTATAAAGGATACAAAACATATAAGAAATGGAGTTGTGTAGGGTATAAGGATGATCTTCCCACGACCACTCAATTATGAATATCTTTTTAACATGTTCCAAGTCCTTTACCCTATGATTTATTAATTTTACCACTTTCGATGTTATTTTGGTTACCAATGTTTACATAAGGTGTTTAACATTTTATTATAAAAAAAATAATATTTCATTTATTAGATAATTTTTTATTTTAAATTAAAGATAATTAATAAATTGTATAAAAAAAATTTCTACGTGTATGAAACATTTATCTAAATATTTGTCTGTGTAAAATGTAAAAACCAACATATATTGAAAATTTTATTTTTTCAATATTAAAACTTATATATGACTTAAAATTAAAATTGAATTTTATTTTAATGATAAAAAGTTATATTATAATATAATATATTTATTTTTACTTCAAGTAAATACAAATTTAATATCCTATTATTTTAAAAATAAAATTGTGATCCTGATAAGAAACAGTAATCTTAAATAATCCAATATGAACCATTATTTAAATATGACTATTATAAATTTGCTATTAAATTGGTGGGTATAACAATGATTAAATTAATTTTGAAATATATATATATATATATATATGAAATAAAATAAATTTATTTATTCAATATTAGTAGATAATCACTCATGTTTTAGAAAAAACTGTTTTTTATTCAATGTTGTATTTTCATCCAAAATTGTTTTAGATTTTTTATGAGAAAATAATATAATTAATTTCTAGAACCCTTATAAATTTTTATAAATTTTTATTAATTTTTTAAATTATCATCTCAAATTTTCTGATTATTAATATTATATATTTTTCAAAATGGATTGATTTTTCAATGAATAGTGAAAAATAATCATTTTATTGAAAAATGTGTTTTCTTTTAAAATATTTAAAAACTGAAATTACATTTATGGGTTATTTAAATAACATGAGTTTATTTTTATTTTAGATCATTCAATTTTGGGTGTTTAATGAATTTTATAGTTTAATTTTTTAAAAATTTTATATTTAAAAAATTACCTTTTAATCAAAAACTGTTTGAATTAAATATTTCCTCTGTATTTTTAATTTAAATTCCCACTCATTTATTATGTTAATTTAAATAAATGGATTCCATAGTTTAAATAAAATGGTAAAAACTGGGTCAATATCTCCCTTTTTTCATTAAATATCAGTAGTAGGATTATTAATTTTTATTACCACAATAAAGGGTAAATCAAATAATTAATCATAAAAATAACATGATATAGAATTTATATTAACAATCAAACATCCATAAAGATTATTTTATGAGTTAATTTCATCCATAATGTTCTATGATTAGGTTATATGTATTTTTGATTCCATTTTTTTGTGATTATAACCATTATGATTTTTTATTTTAGATAAAGATAAAAACGCCACAATATTATTTTTAATAACATTACATAGGGATAACAAGATACTATGTTTTTTCAATATTATTTAGAAATATAAATGTTTTAAATTCATCATGGATAATTATTTTTTATTTTGCGTGATTAAATTAGTACCTTAAATGCTTACACAATATAGAAACAATAATTAATCAATTAACAGAAACAAATAAAGAAATTATCAATATTAACCATAATATAAATATAAATAATTAATATCATCCATGAATTTTTTAGATAACTATAAAATTTTTGGGATATCTAATTTTATTTTATTTTAAATATCTTGATGTTTTTAGGAAGAAAAATCTATGTAAATGAATAGATTTAATAATGAAATTATCGATATTTAAAATAATTTATAATTTATTTAATGATAAAAAATTTATTAGTAATACTAAATTATTCCAAGATAATGGGATAAAAATAATTTACTAATTTATAGATCATTTTGTGGAATTTTTTTATTTATATTAACTATCAAGTCCCTCAAAAAGTAAAAATCCTTACTGCCACCGTAATTTTGAAAGGGGTTAACAGTGGGATAAAATGAAATGATTAAGGTAAAACAATATCAAAATTTATATAATTTTTATTTGAAAACATTAATTCATAACATATTCATATTTTATTCTAGATAAGTTTTTTGAGAAATTTTTAACTTAATATTAATTTATATAAATTTAATATTTTCCGAAATTATATGTTAACATATCTCCTCTCTTATAAATGGAATTATATTCATCCCTTTATTGGAAACATCAAAACAATTTTGGTTTAGAAAATCACGAAAAATATATCTTACTAGAATAAAAACTATAAATATAGATGTATTTATTTATTGATGAGACCAGCCTTATTGTGATTAATGAGTTCATCAATTGAGACATTACAAAGAATATGTATATCCTTAACAGCATGATTTTATCTTATTTCTTCTTATAAATCCTTGAAATATTACTCAAATATGATATAATAATATCATCAATATAGTCCTTACTTTTATATGTCATTTTAATAATTTTAGGCTCTATTTAAATCACCTCTTCCATCAAATGGGAAACAAAATCATTTTTCGTCTGTATGACATAATACTATCTCTAGAATATAGGTAATACATTTTCCATCACAATATATGATAGATAGATTATATTGATGAAAATATTTTTAATATAATACATTAATGAAATTTATCTAATTATTTTATGATAATGTATCATTTAACTTGTTACATTTCAAGGAACTGAAATATAATAACATCATTCATGTGCATGTGTGGACTACTACATTGACGAAGCTCTATCAATAATGTTTCTTCAACACATGACATTGATTATATATATATATATCATTAAATAAAAAATACAATATTTATTATATTATTATGATTTGGGAAATGTACAATTATACTTATGTTTTGATATAATTATTGAGTACCAATGGAAATGTAACTCATGTGTATGCACAACCTACCATCTCCTTGATTGTACCATTATTCATTTTTCCTAATCATATTTCATGAATTTTATCAAAATAAAAATTTATGTATAAGAATTAAAATTATTTCATGATGAATATTTGTATATGATAAAAACATGGCTTATTTGCCTTTATTTTATCTACCAAATTTATTTGGAGCATATGAACTGAATATCATCAAAACATCAGACATGAACATAAAGGATTAAGTTATCATATATTACATGGTAATAAGAAAATAGAGGAAATAATAAATAATAATAACATTATCGGGGATTTAAATAAATAACTAATGATTATTATTCAAGAAGAAAAATGATGTACGTGATGCGTTGGACTCAGGATAAGAGAATTTATTTTTTAAAATTCTCCTTTAATTTTTCCCTTGTAAACTATAATTTTTGTTGAATATAAATATTTTTAATGTTATTTAATCTATGTTTTTATATAGTCAAAAATTAATTATAAATTAAAATTTTGTTTTCATTTTTTGCAATCATTCATAGGGGTCCAAAAGGATTGGTTTTGATGAAATTTTTTCAATTGGAATGAAAAAAGACAAAATGATTTTTTTATTTTATGGTTTTCAGTTACAATGACTTTTTCCATTGAAGTAGACATTATTTCAAATTTTGAATCCATTAAAACATTTCATGTATGCATCAATGTAAATCCCTAGTTACTGATGTTCTCATTATATTCAAAAATGATTATAAAATTAAAGGATATTTGATATCAGATAACTACTTTTTATGCACACAAATAATGTTTTTAGAATACAATATATTATGAACATTGTTATGGTTATTAGTTATTGATGGATGATGGTTACATTATAAACTATGGTATGGTGTGCCCATTATAATTTTCCAACATATTGTGTAAGGTAACAAATTTAACCAATTAGGATTCTCTCATGTTATTATAAGAATAGACTACAATGGTTATTCCAATTATAATCGTGATGGATGTTTCAAGGTTAACTATGATTGATACTACATGTATAATACTTATGGTTAATATAACTTTAATTAACAATTATTTGAAATTTATTCCTAATGATTCATATATGATTTATCTATTATTACAATAAATTTTTATGAAAATATTATTATTTCATATGGTAAACTAACTTATATTTGATGTCGTGTGGTTGAAAAGTATAACTTTATAAAGAAAATATTATGATGTTTTCATTATTTCAACTAATCAAGTATGATTTTTTATTTTGAATTTTAAATATATTATGAAATGTTTTATGAAATCCTTTGGGAATATAAGAAGATTTTATGAGTGATAAATTTTTTATATTCAACCTACAAATAAATTTTTAAAAGGAAATATTTTATAAGTATTTATTGGATAACAATTCCTTTCTTTTTATATACCTTATTGAGCTTTTTCTACTCATCCAACATTTTAATGTGTTTTGAACATAATTTAGATATGTGTAACATAAATAATGTAGTAAATTTTAATATCATTCACATATTTCATTAAAATAGAACATGATCAATTTTAAAAGTATTTTATGGATGGAAAATAAACATATAATATAAGTGAACTACTCATAATATATGGAATTTTATATAAAATCTAGGATGTAAATCCCTATTATAATAAACCTAAATTACCAAATTAAATGAATAAAATGTAATTCTATCTTAAATTAATTATATTAAGTAATGTTTAAATTAAGGTCCTTGAAATTCGAATTAGAGTTAGGTTTAATAACATTATAAGTAATATTTTTATTTGAACATAATTTAAATGTTATTTATAACCACAAAAGACAATGGTTATTTATTAAAATATAAATAGTATATGATGACATTGTTAATTATTTATTATGTTTTATTACTTCTTAGAAGATGGTTTATTATTATTATTTTATATGCACACACTAAACCTTTTTCATTTTAGTATATTCATGGATCTAACATGCACCGATGTGATAATGAATGTGAACGAAAATTTGGTTTTTATATAAAATAGAAACCAAATGATATGAAAGATTTATTAAAAACTATTATGGTTATTCATAACCACCTATCATTTTTTATGATTAATAATATTTCATTATTTTCCTTGTTTCTGTTTTTAATTCCATTTTTTCTTATTCATTTTATTCAATGAAATTTTTAGTTATTAAATTTTTAGTATAGTTCGATCATCTCAATAATAATAGTCATGATGTAATAATAATATATATATATATAATTTATACTTTTATCATTAATCATTAAATACGTTTTTAATAAATTATGTAAACTTTTATAACAGAGGTTCTATGTCATATGAACAAAGGTATATGTTTTCCATTTTTCAACAGTCACATTATAATGAAGGTGTGTAATACATTCTCTTAACAGAATTATTGAAATATCATAACTACTATATAATTTATTTGAATTTACTTACATATATCGTCTATGTGGCTTGGTGATTAAAATAGAGTAATGTCACATCATGAATGTGGTAGTCCACACATACAAGAATGATCTTATCATCTTAAGCCAGAAAAAAAGTAAAAAATAAAATGCTATTTTAGCTATTATGTATTATAAATATACAATAAATATCATTATTTTTTAGTTACATCAAATATATAAATTAATATTATCATTATCACCTTCCTTTTAATGAGATATTCAAAAATGATTCACATCGCTTGGTGAGTTGATCGTCTTTCATACACATGATCTACATTAACATACCCTCTATAGAATGGAATGAATAAATAAATATATAGTATGGAATGAATAAATTGATATAATTTTTTATAAATATAATATACATACTTTGTTACAATCCTTAAAACCATCCATGATATGCGGTAATGAAAAAACGAATGATGTCAGATCGCATGGTGGTAATCTGATGTACAATGAATGATAACTTTATAACCCATTTTATGGATGTGTTGATAGATTGATGTAAATAATTAAAAAAATAAAATAAATAATTATATTTAATATACTAATTTTGTTATATATTTCATGTTTATGTAGAATTAATGGAGGTAGAGGAGGTAATAAAATGAAAACGGCCATTTAATAACTTTACATTTTCTTCATGTAACCTCCTTAGGTTTGCAAAAAACCTTTTAGGTTGAATTTATAAAACACTATAGGCTTATATAAATAATTTAGGGAACTTTTAATGTTAGTTACTTATATATTTTCTAAGCTAAATTATTTTAAAGGATTGGAGAATAGGTAAGAGGGGTGCCATATTATATGTAAGGTGAGTGGAACAAATGTTATTTTTGAAAAGATAAGGTTATAACAAATTAAAAAAATGAAAATAGATGGTCAAATAATGATAAATTTAAATTATATGGTCGGAATAGGTCAATAAAATATATTATATTTAATTTTTTAGTTAATTTTTTCATTATATTTTTACTTTAACATCCCAGAAAACCAATTTTAACATTAACATTGGTAAATAATTTTTAAAATATTATCTATTAATTAGTGTCGAAAATCTAGTGGAACATATTAGATAAAATAAATTATTATTATTCTAAATATTCAATAAATTTTTTAAAATAAAATAACATAATAATATTCATTGAATTTAATGTTAATCCCCCATTGGCAATGGTAATGATGGGTTTTAGAGAGAAACATTACAAAAGATTATAATGATTTTATCTTACATATTAATATGAAATTGATTACAATAAAATAAATTATTTAAATAGACATATATTGTAACTAATTATATTTAACTCCAATTAAAAATATAAATATAAATTATAAATATTTTTAAAGATAATGCAGTTTTGAATTTCAATTTAGTAGTTTTCAATATTCATTGAAAAATGAAACATCTCATAAAATAAAAATTATTAACCCCAAGATATTTTTAATAATGTTATTGAAAAATGAATATAAATTTAAAAAATATATTTACAAAAATTATTAAAAAATAATTTTTAATTTAGAGGGAAATGGGTGATTAGGAAAACTTTTTGAAAAAATTATGTTTTTCAGAAAATAAATATTTTTTATATTGATAGATTCATAATTTTTTTATAATAAATATATGATTTTAATTTTCATAATTTAATTAGTAATATTAAAACCCAATAATTTAATTATAATGTTACAATGTTATACTATATTTTCATCCATTTCAACTATAGGTTGTTTATTATACAAGCTATAGTAGAGATTAATTGTTTAGGAATACATTTCCTTGGTTTCTATGATATGTAATCCTTTTATAATACACTAAAAATGTTCTATTTTAAAATCAAGCAGTGTTACATTATCACAATTGTTAATAAATTTAATCCTCGCAATTTAAAATTTATCTTGATAATATAAATTTTTGGCATTTCAAAATACCATTCCCGAAAAACCCAAATCATTAAAGCATTTTTAAAATATCATATTAATAAAATATAAATTGTAGTAAAAGGGTCATATAGAATAAAATATATCGAGGATTATATGTAGGTTAACATTTCTATAAAGTAAACATATAGACATTGATTAAAAACATAAATAATTCAAGAGACTGATATTGGTCATTGGTCACAAAATAGTTTTTCTTCAATGGATAGTAAAGGACTGAAAAACTATACATATTTTATGACTTATAATTCCACATGATTCATAAAAAAATAAATGATTTTTTTTCAAGATCATTTTCCTAAAGCTGATATGATTTTACAATTTCTAATAATATATGTAAATATACATACTTGATTCAATTCTATTTTAGTAGAATAATTTCATCATTTTTTATGCTTCAATAAACATTCAATTAATATATTACACCATTAAATGGATATAAAAAAATTAATTTTTTAATCTCAAATCACTAAATTTCACATATTCTATATTTTAATATCCTATAATAGTTAATTTTAACTCCATATTTTTCTAAATATATTCCAAATCAAATATAGTTAGCACATGTTATTCAATATAATACATTACTCTCTAAACCTCAATTTTAACACTACTATTTCATCATTATTTTTAATATATCAAATAATTACAATAAATGGATCCATAAGATGATATTTACTTCCTTCGATGAAGCACTTCATTTTACTCATAAATTTATTTATTTAATTTATTCGTTTCAAAAAATTAATAATTTTTCATTCAATTGTGAAAATTTCGGGTGTGTCTCCATCAAAATTTCTATAAACAATGAAATCTATATTTACATCCTCCATGAACTACATCAGTCATGAACTTTAAAAACTCTATACTTTTCTTCTCAGGCGAGTCTGTGAATAGTTTAAAGTCTAGTTTATTAATAATATTATGGGAAAATAGATTTTCCATAATCACATTATCTTTACCTCTAGTCATAATTCCAATGGTTTACTCAGAGTCACTATACTTTCCTTCATTTTAAATTTTCACATGATTACTTCATGTTATGCCATTTTCTAAAACCATAAATCATATTGCGAGGAAGAATAATCGCAGTAGTATTACAATATAATCATACATATGATGTCTAAATCCTGTCACACTATTTTCTATATAAGACACCTTAGGTTCAGCCTAGGACATTCGTTATCATCATATATCCGAATCCATTATAATAGATTTAAAAATATTAAATTATCAAAAAAATATCCCCCCATGATTTTCATCACTTGTAGGAAATAAGGTTCATGTTCATGCCGTATGTGATGATCAGGTCAAACCCATTGCATCATTTTTATAATTTTTACACCAATTTAAATATATTCAATAAATAAATAAACATTTAGTATCAAAATCGAGTTAAATTTAAATGTAAAACAACATTATATCTTCCCTACTAATACATTTTGATGTACTTATATACCTATCATCAATGTCTACCATAGAATTATTATCCATCATATAGGTTTTCTTTAATCTTGTTCCCTAGGTTTCTAAAAAAAATCCCCATAAACCTACTATAATGTACCATACCCTAGTAACCTTGAGTTAGTGACTTGGTTCATTACATTGGCATATGATACAAGGACTAGTATCCAGAAGTACTGAATGGTATAGTAGTCTATCTAAAATAGAATCATTCATTATTCCAATATTACTTTTGAAAACAAAAATTACAACATAATTTATTTCCAAGAATAATTATATTCCCTCTATAATGTCCTTTCTTGTCAATAAAAGTACATTTTATACATTCTTGAGAGAGGAAATATAATTACGGTGGGCTCAAATTCCCTACAAGGGTTAATTATAATGAAATCAAGCATGAATCAATAAGAGTAACTAAAAAGAAATGTTAAAAAAATTGAACACGCATACCCGTTAAATAAATCGACTATAATGATTATATAATAAATAATAGTAATTTTAAGGTAAATAACTAAAAACCCATTCCATATAATCAGTAAACTGACAATTATTGTTGGATAAAAATAATCAGTTGGGAAAGGTAAATAACTAAATACATTTTCCATATAATCATTAAATTGAGAAGGATATAAATAAATAGATAAAATCTTTTTAACAATATCATTAAAAAACATAACTATAATATAAATTATTTAAATTCATAATTATTGGAAATCATGATCTCATACATCATGATTCCTCTACCATCAATATCTTACATCCTCAATGATTAAAAATGATGGATATGTATACACAAAATAACCATTTTTCTAATTCTCGAGAAATTATTCATCTCATTAGAATACTGATTCATATATTATCTCTCAATAACTTGGATATACAGACATCTAGATTTCTAAAACAAATCTCATATATCAAAAGAATAATTTAATTCATGAATAGTGTTCCCAATAATTAAACATACGTATTGAGTAAATTATATAAACTTATCAATATTTCCTAAGAAAAAAATTAACTTTCAATGTATACCATGGTATTTAGAGTTGATATACCATTTTATAAAGAAGCATAACCCTAATAAATAATATTTATATTTAAGTTATATTTAATACCGAATGAAAATAGGTAACTTCATATTTCAATGTTTCGTTAGTGAGCACAAAAATTAATAATGAAAGGGAATATAAATACTTTACAAGGTAAAAAATAATCATAAACCAAAAAATAAATATTAACGATATTATCAATTGAACATATAACCATTCGATTAAGAATAATTTTTTTATTTTCTTGGATAAATAGATATACTATAATAATATTTTAAAACATTCTTAAGTAAAAATAAATTTTCATTTTGAAACATTATTTCTAAAACTAAAAGTTCACAAACCACATTTATAATACCAATATTTTAAAATAATAGTTGATTTATATAAATTAATATGTGAAATATTCAATTATCATGATGGAAATAAATGTTTTCATGCTACTTATGTAAGATTAAATATTTCTGTCACGTTTTCCATATAATCCAAATGGTCAGTATTATGAAAATGAAAAGATGATACTTTAAATAAATAAAACATAATAATTTATAAAAATATCATAATAGGTCATTATTAATATCATAAAAACATTTTTGGAGACATTTTTAGAAAACATGGTTTTGGAAGAAATAATATTTCTAATTAATAAAAATAAATGAATTGGGATTTTAATAAAACCAATTTATTGATTATTTTTAAAACCAATGAGTGTAAAAAATATATTATTACATTAAAATATCGTTAATTACTAAATTATATAAAAATTATTTTATTTCTTGTGAAAATTTTCATTTACAATCATTCAACCGAGATTGACGAACAAAACATTCTCGATTATAATGATCCCATGATATAAAGGCTTATAATGACCATAATGTTGAAGTGAGAATTTTTAAATGAATAGATTATTGATATTATCTATAAAAACACATAGAAAGTATAAATATAACATAATATAATAGTAATTAATTTCACACAAAATATTATACCATAAATGATGACGGAAAACTAATATAACCCAATGAAAATAAATTAAGCAATGAAATTCTATACCACTGGATAAATTGTATGTAAAATCTCATTTGATGATATAATTAAAATTGAAACATAAATGACATGAATTATTAATTAATAATGATATATCATTTTAATGGTATGTATAAACACCATATAAATAAAATTTGGGGCATAATCACTGAATATTCTTTGAGGAAGGGAAATTGAGGCGTTGTCTCTTTACTCGCACATCCATTAGGTCAAACGTGATTTATCCTCTAATATAGTGTTATAAATTGTTTTATTAAGTTATAAGTTACTATTATAAAAATTAATTATATCATATATGGTTCTTTAATTCATATTATTACCCATTTTTTAATAATAATTAATTATTTACATTGGGTCAGGTGTTAATTTCCTTGTTTTCCCATACATTTTTTGTCATTGAAGATTAGGTTCATTCATATATTATATAGATAAAAAATATAAAGATAAATTATCTTGAAATAATTATACTATTTATATATCATTTATATTTTTAGGACTAATTATAATGTATAATTATGAATAATGAAGTAAAATTTGATTACAGAGACAGTAAGTCATACATTTGTACACATGGGTAATGTTTTCATTTTTTAGTGATCATTATGGAAGATATGTAAGTAATATATTAAATTTCATGAATGATAATAATATATTAGATAAAATATACATTCATTAAATATAATCATTTATATAATTCATTTGGGTGGTGATAATAACAGTGTCACATCGCTTCTTGAAGGCTATAGTCAACTAGTACAGAATCGATGTTATTATCTTTATGTTAGTCAATATATATGAAATAATATGATGTATTATCTATTTATAATGATAAATATTTCATAAATATAATAATAATTTCACTTATAAAAAATATTTACATTAAAAGTATCATTTTTATCTACCATATATAGCATTTGAGGAAAATGAATAAAAATGCATGTGATAAAATAGAATTCCATACAAATGAGTGACGTTATCATATCTCCTATATATTAGATAGTAAAAATGGTATTTATTATATAAAGACTATATTTTTATAAATATGTCATAAATATCAAATATTTAAATTATAAATATCTTTATACAAAATCATTAGAGGTTGTAATTGAAAAATGAATGTCATCGGTTCGGAGGGCTGTAGTCTGCTTTACACATGAATAATAATTATTTGACCCATTTGATGGAATATTTTATGGTATTAGGTATTTACAATAACATTAAAAAATATTAGAATGTTTATGATACTGGAATTATTATATAATAATGTTTTAAAAATGATTTAGTGATTTAGACGAAGAAAGAAACATCAAACACTCAATAATGTACAATACCTCTTTTCGGGTAGCCTCATAAGGATTTCATGAAATTCATTCATATGTCAGATTTATTAAAAAATTAAATACATTTTGATGATTATATTGGTTTTTTATGTGATTTCGGATAGATTTTTTTGAAACCAAAATGGTTTTATTGTTTTAATAATAGAGAATACAAGTTGATCATTTATAAGCGAGGTGAGTGGAAAACCTGTAATTTTATAAAAGAAAATGGTGAATCCACATTTTTCAAATAAAAAAGGGCACCTATGTAATATAACTTTTAAAATTAAATTCTCATGTGTGTAAATTGTTAATTTAATATTAATCATGTAGAGGCATTGAGAAAGAAGGTTTCTAAAGAGAATCTTTTCAAATGTTAAAAATGATTTTAATTACAAATTGAACATTAAAATTATTCCAATAAAATTTATTGGATTCAAATAAATATAATTGAAATATGTTTTGTATAAATTCAAATGAAAATATAATATAACATTATAAATAATTTAAATATATAGAGAGTTTTCAAATAAAATTAATTATTTTTATGTATTCATTGAAAAATGTATCATATCAGAAAAAACAATTCAATTTAATATAAATATTATATAATTATTTAAGAAATGAAATTAATTTTTTCATATAAATATTATAAATCTAGTGAAATATAAATTTCAAATTTCTTTTAAATGAGATACTATACCACTGTTTAGAAAAAATGCATTTTTCAGAAAAAACATTTCTTTTGTCTCATAAATGATTCTTATTTTCCTTATAACCAATAGAAACCCATAATTATAATAATTTACTTAGAAATATTAATACATTATAATTTAATGGTATATTTATATTATTATAATATATTATATTTCAATTTGACTTAGGGTTGTGTATTCTATAAGATATTAAACCAATTCAATTAAAATATATATACTTCACGGGTTGTTTATGGTCAATGTTCCTTGTCATATATGCTATAAAAATAGTTTTATTATTTTAAAATCATGATATTTTACATTATACAAAAATAATTAAATTTTTTACGTTCAATTTAATCCATATATTGGTTATAAATCATCGGGTATTTGGAAATACCATTTTTGAAAAACCCACATCTTAATATGGTAAAAAAAATCCATCATAATATGAAAGAACTGAGTGTAAAATGTTCAAATAGAATAATAAATAACAAGGATTTTGTGAAATAAAACATTTTGGGACTGTGAAAATATGATGATTGAAGAAAATATTAAATAATTTTAGAGTTATAGAGGTTATTGATTACAAAAAAGTTATTGAACGATGAAATGTTAAGGGAATAAAATCTAAAAAAATAGTGATGAATTAATATGTTATCTGATTAATTAGATATGAAGGAAATATTTTTTTTCAATAACCTTTTACTATATTTGAGTATTTAAATTATTATCTAAGTTTATAAATATATATTTTTACAGGATATATTTTTAATTTAGATGAAAATTTTTTTCATATGATTTTGATTCGATAATTTTTATACCTGAAGATCTAAAAATATAATATAAAGAATTGTATGATGCATACAATATTCTAAATTAATTCTCTATGCCTATAACCATTATCATTTGAAATTATAGTAAACACATGTTACCCAATATAATATATTAATCTCTAGTCCAAAATAGTAACATTAATGTTTCATCATAAATTTTTATCTATAAAATTATTTAACCAATGAATCCCTAAGATGAGATTTATTTCCTTCAATCATAATTTTTTTCCTCATAAATTCTTATCCTTGTTCCCTTAAATTCCACATATTAATTAATTTTCTATTTCACTATGACTGTTTCTTGGGTGCCTCTTTCAAAATTTATAATATGAATCAAATCAATATATCATTATTCTAGGTTCTCTAATACTATTGTTCATATAGAACTCCATAAATATATTATTTGGTGAGCCTGAGAGTTGGATTAGATATATATTATTGATCATATTTTAGGAAAACTGATGACTTGTAATTAGAATTGCAGTAAATCTACCCATAATCCCATTTGGTTTCAAAATTTCGCCCCATTTCATTTATATTCATCGTTAACATGATTCATTTTGGATCCATCCATTTAATAATAATTAAATTTTTTAAGAAATATTTATCATAGTGGGAATGATATATAATGATTTGTAGGATTTCTGAATCCTGACAAATAATTTTCAAAATAATACACATTAGTTTTAACCATGTTCATTCATTTTCAACACCTATTTATATCCATTATAATGGTTTGTAAATACAATGTGAACAATATTGATAATATCTATAGATATTGTCAAACTATGTATACAGTAAAGACCATTTCCATGAATATGTTTCGCTTAAAAAAATATTCATACAATATTTTCAGAGTTATTACCTGTATGTAAATTTTTTCCAAAACCACATCCACTTGTAATATCCAAATTGGGATATATTTCAAGGAAAATACATAACATATACTTTACCAATATATTACAATTTTCTTTTAAATTATAATTATAGTTTATTAAATATTTATGATCCCTAGTATATTTTTTTGTTAAATATAGTTCCAATTGTTATTACAAAACATCATATGTTACCAACTATAGAAACCCATACCCTATTAACCTAGATAAAATTCCTTACTTCAATGAATTTTCATATGCTACAGTGAATCATATCCTAAAGGATAAAATAGTGTATTAGTCTTGATAATATAGAGAAATACATGATTAACATATTTCATTTGAATACACAATTTGCAGTATAATTCTTTTTTCATTAATAACATTATTTGATATACTATTTCATTATATATCAATCATAGTACATGTCATGGATTATTGGAAGAGGAAAATACAAGGGTGAGATTAGATATTCAGTAAGTGTTAAGTATAATGGACGAAATCATTAATAAATATTCATAAATGTCATTGAATGTAATATAACTA
Organism: Viscum album; assembly: GCA_963277665.1. NCBI lineage: Eukaryota > Viridiplantae > Streptophyta > Magnoliopsida > Santalales > Viscaceae > Viscum > Viscum album. The sequence goes on from OY728166.1 coordinate 1,139,098,519, forward strand.
CAAATAAAATTTAATACTTTTACTATCATAATTTTGTAATATATAATCACCATGTAATTGTAAATAACAAAAAACTCATTCCATATAATCAGTAACATGTCCAAGATTACTGGAAAATGAATAATAAATATATAATGATATATATCAATGAAATAATTTGGTTTATGAAATTAGATAAAAATGTATCCAATGATAATGACATTGAAAAAACAACCTGGATAAAAAAATGAAGTAAATTCATAATTAATGTATGTAAAGATCATATAAATCATGATACCTCTATCATAAATAACATTCCCCAAGACTTTTTAAAACTGATGTGTAGGTATAGGCCATAAACACATTTAACTAATTCCTGCCAACTAATTTTTATCATGATATTATTGATTCATTAAGAAGATAATTTTTATCATTCCATCCCATATTGTTTAATTTTAAAAATTACTCATATATTTGAATGAACGATTTAATTCATTAAAAAAATTTCATTGTCATGAAATATTCAAATTTTGTAAATAATATAAATTCATCAATATTTCACTAGATAAAAAATAAATTCAATACTATAACACTATATTAAGATTTGATATATAATATAATAAATAAACTAATAGATGAATACTAATATGGGTATTTAGGTGAAATTTAATGTCCAACGATCACATGTAAGTGATTATTTCAAGGGAAATTTAATGAATACAAATATGAATCCAAAAAGTGGGTTTCAATAATTTCATTGGTAAATATGTTAAAAAATAGACATAGAATGAGTAAAATTTATATAAATATGACATATTCACATTAAATTAATAATAATTTATTTTTTTCATTGATGAAAAAATACCATTAAAATATAATTATAATATTCTATAGAAAAATATCATTTTCATTTTGACAATCACTTTTTAAAATCATATGTACAACAAAATTTATAATACATTTTTTTGGAGATAATATTTAATATTATAATTGAATCTAAAAATAATTGAGTGGTCATGATGTTTGGTTATTCCATATATGCCCCTTACTTTAAAATAATGATTCATTTCACATTTTCTATGAAATCAAAATTTTAATTTTTTTTAGAAAATGAGATGATGATTCCTTTCCAAAAAATATAGTATTATTCAAAATTAGTAAAAATGCCTTTATGAAATCATTAGATAATTTATAAAAAAATTGGAATCATTTTTTGAAAACATTATTTTGGAAAATATCGATTTCCAAGAGAGATATGAATTAATATTATCATTTAAAAACAAATTTTTTAAGTACTAAAGTGTAGAAATAGTGATAAAAGTACTTGAAAATATCATGAATATCCAGATTAAATGAAAAATATATTTTTAATATGAAATTTACAAATACAATCCATTAACTGAGACTCAACAAAAAACAATATCCATTATAATGAGATTGAGGAATAAACCATTGCAAAGTTTTATAGTTGATGTGAGAGTTAATAAGTAATTAAATTAGTTTATTCAATTTTGAATCAAACTTAAACAATAATAAATACAAAATAATATAATAAAAATTCATTTCACCCATAATCTTACAGTAGTATTGATGGAATGAAACTAATATAACCCAAAGAAAAATTTGAGTTATAAAATTATTTATCAATCGGGAACTATTAAGTAAAATTACCTTAATGAAATAATTTTAATTTATAAATAAAATTCCATATATTATTAATGAATAATTTCATTAAATTTCAAATTACTATATATACATAATATTATGTAAATATGGTTCACAATAATGTAATATTTTGCAATGAAGAAAAACATAGACGAGGTCAAATACATCACGCATCAATTTTGTTGAACATGATTTAAAAATAAATATATTGGTTTTAAACATGTTATTATCTTATAATATAAATATTTTAAAAATTATATTATCTTATATGAATTCTTTATAACATATTATCACTCATTCGTTAATAATTATTCATTATTTTCATTGTTTTTATTGTAAATTTCCTTGTTTTCTAATTTGTGCTATGTCATGAAATATTTAGTTTTTCAGCCTAGTATATGATGACCATGAATTTTGGTGAAATTTTTATTTCTTAAATTCATGGGAATTTTAAGAGTATTAAAAAATTGACAGTGCATGATTCTGAGGCCCATTATGCCCGGAACCAATTTCTGATTTTTTTTCGTGTGCGTTCAGTAAACGTACGAGCGGTGTTTTATAACTTTTGAATCGGTGCTCGGAATTGAAAACTGAGGACTCCGTTGAACTTGATGCACTTGTATTTTCTTAAAGAGACATTCACTTCAAAGACAGTGGATGGAGAATAAAAGTTAGTTTTTTGGTTTTCGTTGTAAATAATAAATAAAGTTAACCTCACTTTATTTTTTATTTTAGCCACCATGTGGGAGTTTTTTTGTTAAAACATCCTCATGGAAGTTGGAGGTGGGACCACCACACCTTAACCTCCCATGAGAGGTTATGGTGGTGGGACCCATCTGGACATAACCAATCACGAGTGGTTACGATATGAGGACCAAACAGTACAAAACCCCTTATTAATGGGAGGGGAGTAAAACCTCTCAACACTCTCTCATTAATAGGGGAGAGCCTCCTTACTCCACTATATTTAATATTGACAATGATCTATCCATAATATGCCAACCTGCATAATTAATTTCCCCATTTTTAATATCATTCCAATAATTAAATTGGGTAAAACATATTACTTTTGGCATGGCATTTTCAATTTGGTGGAATCTTTTGGAAGATGAGAGCTTGGGAGAAAGCATCCAACGAAGAACAAAGAACACCGGAAATGGCCTTCTTCAAACTTACTCTTGTAAACCAACTGACATGGGATGTCTTCAACCAACCTACACTCTGCATCATCATCTATGAGTTTACATCGCTCGGAATTAGAATTGTGCGGCAGACGCAACAAACGACTATCACTTTCGTCTTCTTCCCACGACTTCTTTTTCGATCATCAAACAAAGGTAGGGTTTTATATTTATTTAAGTATGATTTATTCACATGTTCTTCCTTTCTCTGAAAATGAAGAATGAGGCTTTTTGTGCTGCATAATTCTGAACCTCTTGTTATAACTCTAATCGCAGAGGGTGCGGGCCAAACTAACATGGTCTGACTACATCCATCGATCGTGATTGTGATAATCTATGGCTTGACGACAGAATGACGAAGGAAACAGATTTTTTATCCACTACATCTACAAACAACTCCGGCCTCACGGCGCTCTGACCGGATCAGCTCTGCCACATAGGGCCGGAACGCACTGCCCAATGCCCTGCCGCACCACCCGACTCCTGGCTGTGTCCTGCCTTCCGTGTTCCCCGGTGCAACCCTGCTGTCCCACCCTGGAATGAACCATTCCCTGAAGGCCATCCTAACAACCACCCGACTGTGCCACCCGGTCAGCCCAGCTACCCACTGGCCCACATGGCAACATGCCCGGTCGCACCCTACCCGGCCGCCCACCATCCCACCAGGCATCCTTCCCAGCGGCCTCCCGGTGTGGTGGGGCCCTGACCGACCGCCCACTGGCCTGCCTTTAACCCAGATCTCCCACTCCCCGTCCCACATGGAACCCAATTCAGCTACCTCCCGAACCTCCCTATCGCCCCCTGCATGCCTACTCAGCCGCGCGGCCTCCCAAGCCGCCACCCGACAGAAGTGGCGCCCTTTCCGCACCGGCTGCCCATGCTGGACCGCGACCCCCCTCAACTTTCCCTTGCCAAACTGGCTAGCTGTGCCCTCCGTGCCGATCCGTGTTGGGTCTCACCCTCATAGCCCTTTGGGCCAAACCTACCCTGAGCACGGGTCGAGCCGCACACGCGGCCTGTAGGGCTGGGCTAGTGGCCAAAGCCGAACCTAAGAGGTTGGCCAACACAATGGGCTAGGCCAGACCCACTAGGTATGGTCGGCTCAACCCAGACATAGTTGGCTGAGACGGGGTCGAACCATGTTGGATCGGACCCGGGTCCACTTCTGGCCCATTTACTTTACTTTTGGCCCTAACTTTGGCACCGAATGTCCATTTGTAGAACCGTCAGCCGAACTGGTAATCTTATAGAATGACATTCCCTATAATTATAACCCATTATAGTTTGGGTTATAGTTGATATACGGTCAGGATGGGTCATGCCTTAATCATACAGGGCCCATGCGACTAAGACGCTAATAACAAACAGACCGAGAGTCCGATTGATGCAACGTCTATAGCATTGATACCACTATGATGTGGAGGAACTTTAAGATATTTATTTATGGGACCTTGTGATTGTTGGAGTGTCGACCAGTATCTCGTGGATCGGATCCTTCCATTGTCGAGTGAGAAGATTGTGGAGACCTAGTATCTGGCATAGACCTGAAGACTAATGAATGTTTCGACTCGGAGTGACTCGAATAGCCTAGTGGGAAGAGCCTTGGTTTATCTGCAGGCATATAGTGGGGAGCGCCTTGGTGTCGCAGTAGACCGACACTAATAGATGGGAGGAGTTACTCAACAGGATACGATGGGGAGCGCCTTGGGGTTGTGGCAGACCCACTGCGGGGAGCGCCTTGGTGTCGCAGCAGACCCATGGTACTCTACGGGAGAAGTACCACAAGAGTCCAAGGTTAGTGGAAAGAGTCTTGGTATCATAGTAGGCACCCTATACTCGATTGTGCTGCAGTTCTACAAAAGTTGTGGTTTTTATAATGTAAATAAAACCATTGTTGAGATGAGTAAATAACTATTGTGTTTAGTCATTATTGAGATTTATTATATGATAACATAGGTCTCTGTATGGTATTTTACAAAGAGGGTTTATCTGTTGATTTCATACATTGTGGTTTATCATTTTTTGATTTTGTTAGACCTTGAAGGTCTCAGGTTACCTACTATATATCATTATACACACCTATACTTGGACTATGCCTGCACATAGTTGTGTTGGTTTCAGATGACGGACAGTGCTGACGGAGGCTTAGAGTTCCAGGATTGGACGATACCCAGAGGTGGACCATACGACGTGCTGGTACATGGAGGAAACTGACAGACATGGAGTGCTGAGGAGGCTATCTATACCTACTCTTCTGGTCGAATATCTAGTGGATGATCCATAAGTTGCATTTCAACTTTTAGTTGTTTTGTCCCTTTCAGTTGTACTTGTAGTTTACATTTGGGCTTGTATTTTTGGACCCCGTTACTTTTCAGCACTCTCTTGTTGCACATTTTTACATAGCGTTTTGTATTCACCATTGTTCTATGATGTGTGTGTCTAACGTTATAAAGTCAATTCCATCCTAGTTTAGGGATTTATGAATTTGGGGCTAGTCTCTAGCCCCTGGCCTATGGAAGGCGGGCGTGGGGTAGTCATGACATGGGCCCCAGGGGATGGGTAGTGAATAATTTGTATTAGAGGAGTTGGTTCTACCACAGAACTGAGGACTGTGATCTTTTCTGTGAAGTAATAGTATTAAGGGTACTGAGTTTGGTTTTCAGTTCAGGGAGTCTAGTTTTAGTTCGGTGGCCAACGTATCCATACACCAGGACCCTAACTACTTATTTATGACTAAGTGGAGGAAAAAAATGATCGTGTGTGTGTTTCCAAAATTATTCTTCTAGTCAGCTAAACCAGGTCATCATAATAGGTATAATATTGGACAGTGTCTCATTTTTTTTAGGATGCTCCACATGGATGACTATATAGATCCCTGAGAGTTGTACGAGTAGATAGCCCATAGAGCGACGAGGCCTCAGTGTGGGGCCCTATTCCAATAGCTGAACCAGCGGTACCACTATGCATTGGGCAACAGATGCCGCCATCCCCAGTAGCAGACGATGCATGATTCTCGATCATGTTGCATGAGCTATAGCACTATAGGCCACCCATTTTCATGGGAGATATGGATCCACATGTGGCTGAGGATTGGCTCGAGGATTTAGGGAGAGTTTTTCGACGGGTAGGGACACCATCCCACCTCGTCGTGATACTTGCATCCATCCTTCTTCTGGAAGCAGCAAGAAAATGGTGGAGCTTGATGCTCCAGGTTCATATTGAGATTAAACCTCTCAGGTAAGACATCCAAAGCTTGTTTTGGGTGGATATTTTCCCAGCCACCCTACATGAAGTGTGGATACAGGAGCTACATCACTTGCAGCAGGGGCAGCATGACGGTGGTATAATACTCAGCGAGGTTCGTCGACCTCTCCCGCTACACCACAGATATGTATCAGGTCCCAATCCTCAGGGCCTAGACTTTTGATTAGAGATTTAGGAGAGATATCAGAGCTTCAGTGATATCAATCATCATCCCAACATAGGAAGGGGTGTTGGAGAGAGCCCTCTTAATGGAGATATTCCCTACTAAGTAGTCTCCAGCTGTGTGACCCACTAGAAGTCAACAGGCAGTGGAATATTTTTCAGAAGGAAGTATGAAGTTTTAACAGAGGTCCAAAAGGACAAGACTAATAGGTGGACGACCGCATGACTCATGATCGGTTTTGCGGGGCACCCGGAGGAGAGACGTACATGCCAGGAGAAGGTATTGTTTCTCATGCAACGGGCTGGGTCACGTGGCTAGTAACTGTCTGACACGCTTTTCAAATTATTAGTAGACGGTTGAAGGACAACCAATGTAGACGTAGATATTCGGTTGAGGCTTCCCATAGGGATAAGGAGGACTTGGCAGAGGAGATTTCCATGCAGCTGGCGGGGGACGACGTTTCGAGGTGTTTCTGCCACCACCGCTAGGAGGTCCACACTGACCTCTGGGATCTGGTGGACTAGTGATAGCTCAGCTTTATGGAGTAGAGTCCTATGATCACGACACTCTGGAGATTATATAAGGTATGATTTGTTTCTACTCCACCATAACTGCAGTTCTTATTGACACTGGTTCGAGTCACTCTTTCATTGCCATTGCCCTCGTTCGGAGCTCAGAGATTCCGACCAAGATGTTGGCTCGATCCTTACAGCTAGAGACTATTAAGGAAGCAGAGTCGATGATTACACAATGGTGATTATAACTATGATCTTACTCTAGGAGGAGAGAGCTTCAGCACGATTCCCCTAATAGCAGCATCAAGGCCATACGACTTCATCTCGGTTATGGACTGGTTATCTATAGTCCATGTTCAGATCAACTATATTAGGAACAATGTAAGGTGTGTATTTATGGATGGGAACAATTTTACCTTAAATGGGGAGAAGGGAACCTTTTCAAAAAATGATGGAAACACCCAGAGGAGGGTGTTGTCGATCACTCATCAGTTAGCCCGCCTTACCCTAAGAGTAGTAGATGTGGAAAGTCTTACTTATCCTGTAGTAGTGGACCAGTACAAAGATATTTTCCATGACAATATTCTAGTACTACCACCTCATAGAGATGTGGAATTATCGATTGAAATGTACCCCGGGATGAAAACAATACTTACACCAGCGTATCGAATGGATCCGGTATAGCGTTGAAAGCTACAGATATTACTAGAGGACTTGTAAGAGAAGGGATTCATCCAGCTCGGTGTTTCTCCCGGGGCAGAACTGATTCTGTGGGCCATAATGGAGGATGGGAGCTTGAGGAATTGTGTTGAATATCATCACCTGATCCAGGTTACGATGAAGAATAGGTACCCACTACTGAGGATTGATGACCACTTTGATTAGTTGAAGGGAGAACAGTAGTTCTCAAAGATAGACCTCAGATAAGGTTATCCCTAACTCTGATTTTCAGAAGAGGATGAGTAGAAGACGACCTTCAGATGTCGATATGAACACTATGAGTTCATGGTTATGTCTTTTGGTATAACCAATTCTCCAGTAGTGTTCAAGGTACTCATGAACCTGATTTTCCAGCCATACCTCAATTTCTTTTCTATAGTTTTCATTGAAGACATTCTGATCTACTCGACTACTGAGAAGGAGAACTCATACCATTTGCGGGTAGTACTGGACACACTCCGAGAGAACCATCTTTATGTTAAGCTCTCTAAGTTATAGTTTGGGATCTAAGAGGTTCACTTCTAGGGACACGTCTTCTTGAATGATGGAGTTGTAGTGGATCCATTGATGTTTGAGGTGGTACTTTCATGGGAGCCTCCCAGGATTGTGACATAGGTACAAATTTTTCACGGTTTGGCCGGTTATTACTAGAAGTTTATTCCAAACATCTCTAAAGTTATAGCCCCACTGTCAACCGTGACGAAGAAGGGGAAACCCATTGTGTGGTTAGAGGGATTTAAGTAGAGCTTTCAAGATGTGAGGAAGAAGCTGATTTGTGCCTCCATCATGAGGATTCCAGAGGAAGGCATAGGGTATATAGTCTACTGCGATGCATCTGGGCTCGAACTTTTTTGTATCATGATGCAGGAGTGAGAAGTGATCACGTACGGTTCTCGAAAGCTAATACATCACTAGTAGAACTATGATACCCATGAAATGGAGTTAGTAGTAGTGGTCTTCACCATGAAAATGTGGTGAAACTATCTGATAGATGAAATTTGTACTGTTTACTCTAGTCACAAGATTCTCATATATATCTTCTTTCAGAAGGACGTAAACCCGAGATAGTGGTGATGGCTTCAGTTCCTCAAGGACTATGAGATTGAGATAGTCTATACTCCTAGGAAGGGGAACGTTGTAGCAGATTCACTCAGTTGGAGATCTGGTATACAGCTTCTAGGCGAGGTGATATAGCATCTGTATGCTATATAGGTATCCTTGGAGGATAGAGATGGAGAAGCCTTACTTCAGTCTCTTGCTATCACTCCCCAACATCTTCAGTGAGTCAGGGAGGCACAATGTGGGGATGCTGACTGCGATACATGACATGCTCAGATATCCACAGGACAGGAACCCGATGTACATTCTGAAGTTGGGGAGCATGTCATCTTCTTCAGAGGACGTATTATGGTACCAGTGTTACTTTAGGAGGAAGTGTTGATGGAGTTCCACATATCCCCTTTATAGGTACATCCATGAGTTTCAATGATGTACAAGTACCTCCGACGATAGAACTGCTGGCTAGGTATGAAGAAGGCAGTAGCAGAGTTTGTCGCTCAATGCCTCACATGAAAGCAAGTGAAGGTGGAGCACTATGTACCAGTAGGCTTGTTTCAGTCTTTAGAGGTTCTAGACTGTAAGTGAGATGGGATTTCAATGGACATTGTGACAGGACATCCACGTACATCTAGGGGTCACGAACCGATTTGGGTGATCGTTGACTGACTCATCACATCAGCCCACTTCCTACCGATCAGAGAGCTGGGTTTAATAGAGAGAATGGGACGCCTATATGTGTAGGTGATCGTGCGGCTACATGAAGTACCTTCTTCTGTAGTCTTCAATCGTGATGCACGATTTACTTCTTGGTTATAGAAGGGGTTATAAGAGGTTTTTAGGACATACCATCATCTGAGAACCACCTTCCATCCTCAGAAGGATGTCCAGACTGAGAGGACCATTCAGACTCTCAAGGACATGCTACATGCATGTGTCGTCAGCTTCAGTCGTAGTTGGGAGTACCAAAAACCATTGGTGGAATTTTCATATAACAACAGATACCCCTCCACCATAGGTATGGTTCCTTTTTAGGAATTATACGGGATACTATGGATAAGGTGAAGATAATCCTGGAGTGGATAAAGACTACATAGAGGATATAGAAGTCATATGCTTATAGGAGATGGAGTCCTCGGGAATTCGAGGATGGAGACCACGTCTTTCTACGGGTATCACCTCGATGAGTACTATGGAGATTTGGCCAAGGCTACAAGTAATCTATGAGATTCATTTGATCTTTTCAGGTCCTCAGCACAGTTGGTGAGGTGGCTTACCGCTTAGAAATTCTACCTCAGTTTCCATGGGTGCATGAAGTTTTGCACATATCTCAGTTGAGGAGATACGTGCTCAAAACATCCCATATCATCAACCATGGAGATATGGACGTCGATGATGGGGTTAATTTCACAGAGGTTCCATTGGATATTGAGGATCAATAGGAGCGGGTCCTATGTGGATGTTCGATACCTTTGGTGTGCATTCGCTTGTAGTACGGGAACCTCCAAGAGAGCACATGGGAGCGGGAGGCTATGATTCATGCTCAGTACCCCCACTTTTCCCATAGTTCTAGTTGTATCTTATAGGGACTTAAATACCTGATGTGGGGATAATGTAAAGACCTGGAATATCGATGGAATTTTTTTTCATAAATACATGGGAATTTTATGAGTCTGTGAAAATTGAGGGTGCATGATTTTGAGGCCCGGTGTGACGGGAATCAATTTTTGATGTTTTCTTCAGGTATGTTCATTAAACGTTTGAGTGTATTTTCATAACATTTTAACTGGTTCTTTGAATTGAAATCTAAAGACACTGTTGAACTCGTAGCATCGATATTCTATAAAAGAGACTATCACTTCGATATCAGTGGGTCAAGAATAAAAGAGAGTTTTTTGGGTTTTTGTGGAAGATAAAAAATAAAGTGAGCTTCACATTATTTTTTATTTAAGACGTCATGTAGGTGTTTGTTGGATAAAACCTCCTCAATGATTTTAGTGGTGGGACCAATACACCTTAGCCTCCCATGAGAGGTTATAGTGGTGGGGCACATCCAAACATAGACTCTTGTGAGAGGTTACGACGTGGGGACCCCATGAGACTGAACCCCCTATTAATGGTAGGAGAGGAAAACCTCTCAACACTCCCTCATTAATAGGGGAGAGCCTATTGAATCCTCTAAATTTAATGCTAAAAATGGTATATGCTTAATATTCCAACCTACGTAATTAATTTACCCAATTTGAATATTGTGCCGACAATTAAATTGGGGAAATCATATCACTTTTGGCATTTCATTTTCAATTCGGTGAATGCTTTTAGAAGAAGAGAGCTTGGGAGAAAGCTTCCAATGAAGAACTAAGAATGCCGAAAATGATCTTCTTCTATCTTCTTCCCCGGACACCTACTGACATGGGATGTCTTCAACCGAACTACCCTCTGTATCATCATCATCGAGTCGACGCAACTCAGAATTAGATGTCTGTGGAGTACGCAACGAACGATGATCACCTTTGTCTTCTTCCCGTGACTTCTTTGGTAATCATCGACAAAAGGTAGAGGTTTTAATTTACTTACGTATGAATTATTCCCATGTTATTTCTTTCTATCAAAATGAAGAATGAGGGTTGTTGTGATTCATACTTGTGAGCCCCTTGTTATCACCCAAACTGCGAAGGGCGCGAGCCAAACTAACATGGCCCGACCCCCCTCCGTCGATCTTGTTTATGATAATCTATGGCATGGAGACAAAATGGAGAAGGAAACGGCCACGATACCATGGTCTATGCGAACCACACTTCTCTCATAGTGCTCTGACCTAATCAACTCTACCACCTTAGGCCAAACCGCACCGCCTGCCAGCTTGCCCACGCATCCCGACTCCCAACTGTCACCAGCCTTTTGTGCGCCCCGGCCGAAACCCCTCCATCCTGCACCGGAAAGAACCGCGCTGAGATGGCCTCCTGGATGGCACACAGTCACGCCTCCCTACCTTCTCAGTTGCCCGTTGGCCCGCATGGCGACCTACCCGGCCGCTTTCCGGCCTGGCCGCACCCTTCCCGCCCGCCCTTCGGCCTACATGGCACCCTGCCCTTCTTCCACCTGGCCTAGCTACGCCATGCCCGCCCACCCACTGGGTCTCCTAGTGCCCTACCTGGCCACTCTCCAGACAACATGGTGCCTACCCGGCTGCCTCCCAGCTAGCCTGGTCGCCAGCCTTCCAGCCTTCATGGCCTCCCGCGCCACCACCCAACAGAAGCGGCACCCTGGCCGTGCCGGCCTCCCGAGCTGGCCCCTGTCCTCACTCACGGCGCCCTAGTCGAACCGGCTTGCCACGCCCTCTAGGCCAGGCCATTCCATGTCACAGCCTAGGATCGTGCCGAGCCGAACTGGCACTGAGCCTAGGAAAAACCTAACAGGTTTTCCTACCTAATTGTCCAAGCCATAGCATACAGGTCAGATCGGGTCATCCCAGACCGGGTCGGTCCGACCAGGTCGGACCAGACCCGAGACCTCTATAGACCCTTTTACATTACTTTGTCCATAATGTTGGCACCCGACATACATTTGACGAACCGCCATCATCACTGGTAATATGGTAGAATAACAATCCCTTTGAGTATACCCTACTATATTTTGGGGTATATTTGAGATACGGTCAGGTTGGATTGAGCACGAATCCAACCGGGCCCCCAGGACTAAAAGACTAATAACTGACACAACGGGTGTCTGATTGGCGCACCTTCTATTGCATTGAGACCCATATAATGTAGCGAACCTTTTAGAGACTTCTTCGTTGGACTTTGTGACAGTAGGAGTATCAAACAGCAGCCGATGGAGTGGATCCTTCCGGTGATGAGTGAGAATAGTGCATAGACCTAGTGTATGGGTGAGACCTGATGACTAATGACCATTTCGACTCAGAGTGACTTGACTAGACCAGTGGGAAGTGCCTTGGGGTCGCGGCTGACCCAAAGTGGAGAGTGCCTTGGTGTCATGATAGACACATGGTACTCAACAGGAAGAGTACCTCAACAGTCTGGGAGGGGGAGTGTTATATTGTCGCGGAAGACCCATGGTGGGGAACACCTTGGTGACACATCATACCCATAGTACTCGATACGTGGAGTACCTCAGCATACCATGTTTAGTGGGAAGCACCTTGGTGTCGGGGTAGGCCCACTATACTTAATTGACCAGGAGTTATCTAGTAGTCATGGTTTTGATAATGTGAATAAAATCCTGGCTGAGCTGAGTCAGTGACATTTTTTTGTCCTCTAATTGAGATAGATTACTTGATAACTTAGGTATATGTATGAGAAAATACCTAAGTGGGGTTATCTGTTGATTCCATACATGGTGGTTTATCTTTTTTAGATTTTGTGAGACCTTGAGGTTCTCAGGGTCCCTACTGAGTATCATATACTCACCCCTTCATGGGATATTCCCGCACCTCGTTGTATTGGTTGCAGATGATGGACAACGCTGAATGAGTCTGAGAGTACGAGGACTTTATGGTACATGGAGGTGGGCCATACGAGGTGCCGATACATAGAGGATACCGACAGACGTGGAGTGCTGAGGAGGCTATCAGTACCTACCCTTCATGTTGGATCTGTGGTGGATGATCCGGGAGCAACTTTTCACATTTCGTTTGTTTTTTCCTTTTCAATTGTACTTGTACTTTACACTGGGCTTTTATTTTCAACCCCCTATACTTTTTAACACTCTCTTGTTGTACAGTTAAACTTAGTGATTTTTATTTAAGTGTGTTCTCTGATGAGTATTCTTATAGTTATAAAGGCAATTCCTTCCTATTTTAGGGATTTACGCCTTTGGTGCTAGTCACCCACCCCTAGCCTATAGATGGCGGGCTTGAGGTAGTCACGACATGGGCCCCGGGGGACGGGTCACGACATAGTATATATATACATTATATGTAAAATAATAAAAATGAATTTTTTTTTATTTATATTTCAATTTAACATTTATGAATATTTATGAAAATTTGTTTTCATAATTGAATTATGTTGTGATCATATAGACTATAGTCTGAACGTAAGCACAAGCATCGTTTCCAATTTTCAATCATCACTATGGAATTGTGGTAAAAAATATATTATATTTCCAGAATAATCATTATATCATAAATAAAATTTTATTTAAATAAATATTCTTTTATATATCATCCATGTAATGTGGTTATTAAAAGAGTGTCACATCACTTTGTGAATGAAGTAGTCATCGTATACACAAACTATGCAATCATCTTTAAATGAGTAAATATGTAAAATATAAAATGTTATATTATTAAATGAGAAAATTAATATATCTACAATATAATAAGAATGGAATTTATCTCACATATATTCATTAATACTATCCTTATTACATTCCCTGTAAATCGTTAGTGAAAAAAAATCACATTGCTTCCCTACGAGGTATTCTACTTTACCCACGAGCAATGTTATCATATAACTTTCTTAAAGGAAGGTAAAAAAGAATATATGATATAAAGACTCCATTTTTTTATCATATTATAAATATCATATATATACTTCATATCCCTCAATATATCCAACAGTGATAGGTGGTAATTGGAATATTAGTGGAATCCCTTTGCAAGTTGGTACTCTGTCATATACATAAATAATGATTTTTTAACCCATTTGACAGAATTAGTGATTTGATTTTGTCATGGCCATATCATAAAAAATATATTTTTAATATATTTATTTGATTATATTATCATTTTTTATTATTAATTTATTATGGTAGGGAAAAAACTATAATTTAAAAAATGTTATGTCTTATTTAGGTAACCTCCTTAAGTTTTCCCAAAAATTATTCATATGTTTGATTTATACCATAAATATGGATTATATGATTACATAATTTGAGTTACATATTTATTTTGAATTAAATTTTCCAAACCATTATATTTTCAAGGTGTGAATAGTAGAGAAGAGAGTTCACACTTTTATAAGTAAGGTTAGTGGCATACCTGTAATTTTGGAAATGAAAAATGTTTAGCCACATTTTTGACTTTACAAAAGCATCAGAAATGGATAATTCTATATACATTTCCATTAAAAGGTCTATATATGTACAAAAAAATATTTTCTATATATGTTTTGGTATTTTTGACCATGAAATTTTTAGTGTATCTCTCATGGTGAACACATTTGAAACCTAACAACAGTAAATAATTTTGAATGTTTGGTCAAAAAAAGTCAAACGTATAACATAATATATATTCTCTTTATTAAAAATATGGAATCAGTTATTTATAATTAAATTCACAAAAATGGTAATATTTAATTTAATATTTATCTTAGAGACAAAATGAGAATGTGGATTTTTGAAGAAAAATGATATAAATATTACAATTTGTTTTATCAGAATTATGAATAAAAATGATTAAAATTACCTACATTGAATTAATAAATATCTAATGAAACTAATTTTAATTTTAAAAAAAGTCAAAAAATATTTTATCTTTATCAATATTATAAATGAGAATGAAATGTTAAATTAAAATTTAGTATTTTTGTGTATTAACTAAAAATGTTAAATTTATGAAAAATCCCTATAATTAACCCAAATATAGTAATTATATTATTTTTTCAAAAATGGATTTAATTTTATAGTAAATATTTTAAAAGATTTGAAATAAAATAATTTTTATTTATCTGCACAAAAAGTGAACAAAGCATCTTTAAGAATAATATAAGTTTTTCAGGAAACATTTTTTTCGTATAAATGATTATCATTTAATTTATAATCAATAGATATGTTCTTTAAATAATTTAGTATGTAATATCCATATATGAGAAATTAATTTTTAGGGTATAACTGTACACTATATTAGGTTTCATTTCACCTCAGTGTTTTGTGTACTATAACCTATCGAAGAGAATAAATTGAAAGAAATGTATTTAGTGGGATATTAAATACCTATGTTATGTGTCACGTACAATATAAAGAAAATTAATATTTTAAAATATTAGGATATTACAAAAAGACTTTTATTGAACTTAGATTATTATTGTTTACTTTTTTATATTAGTTTTAAATTTGATCATAAGATGGTTTATTCATTTTGGGAATTTTCTAATCATGTATTAACCGTTATGGTTTCAGTTTTTATCTAATGAAATGTTTAATATATTTTTATTAACTTGTATATACGTTGATCTATTATAATTTTAATAGACTTATTTTAGAATTATGAAATTATATTTAACACTCATCGTTTGGAGAAAAAGATGAAATTATTGATGAAATTGACTAAAGAATGAAATCATACTTTTCAAGAGAATCTATTTTCTTATGTTCTTTCTATAATTGAAAATGAAATTACTCAACTCTTGGAAAGTATCTTAAAATAAATACGTTAAATTTTTAGTTTTCATAATCGGATGTTAAGGGCATTTAAACCCATTAGGAATTTACAGTTTTATGATGATTAATTTTCTCAGGAATGGGTTTTTATCACTCTCTTTCATCTGTCGGTAGTAATCCTTTTTAAATCATGTCCTTATTTTAACATCCCTTGTAAATTTTTCTACATGTAATACTTTCTATTTATTATTATTTATGACATATGTATATTCATTTCACTATTATAAAAAGGATGTTTTATTAAATAATTTTATAATGTGATAATTCAACAAAAGTATTTTAAAAAATAAAATACATGTTACAATTCCCAAGTTAAAATTATATAGAAACAATTTATTAATGTGGTGGAGAATTTAATTTCTTGTGATTTTAAAATAAGGTAATATTCATGATATGCTCAACCGAGTATAAACGAACCATGAAAATGTATTATTTAAATATGACATTTGTATCCTACCAATTAAATTGTAAGTTATGAATATGATTATTTAAATTTAAATCATATATATATATTTTATTATTTTAATCAATAAAAATTTAATGATTTATTATTTGGAATAAATCACTCATGATTTAGTAAAACCACATCATTCATCAATGCAATTATTTGACAAAATTTTCTTTTGATTTATTATTGAAAGTTAATAATATACATAATTTCTAACAATAATAGAAATTTTATTTATGGAAATAAATAAATTTTTAAATTTATCATATAAAAATTATCCAATAATGATATTTTTATAATTTTTCGAAAGGACTTCTTTTTCAATGAATAGTCAAAAAATAGATTTTTACAGATACATTATTTTAATTTAAAGAATTTAAAAATTAGAAATTAAATTTTGAATTAGGTTTATAATTTAAAAAGATTATCTATTAATTGAAATAAAACAATTAATATTTGTAAAACAAATTTTATAATTCAATTTAGTTTAAATTAATTTTACATTTAAAAATGAAATTATTTTTTATTTTTTTGTTTTGTTTTGTTTTTCTGGTTAACTTATAAATTAAATTCTATAAATTATGAGATATTATCTTTCAAAAATTTATAATATATTTTGAATCTATGGGTGTAATATTTTTTAAATAGTTTCATCGTATTTATGTTCAATTTGAATAGTTACATTAGTAATTATTGCTACCATGATGAAGGGAAAATCAGATTATTGAAGCTAAAAACAAATTATATGAACTAATAAATGACCCAAAAACATTATTTAATTTTTTAGTTACTTTCTTCAAGTATCTTATATTATATGGTTATATATTCTTTTTTTCCATTTTTATGTTATTACAAACATTATAATATTAGATATCATGAATAATAATACATGTCACACTATTTTTTTAATAAATATAATTTTATTAACATGTAGATAAACCTAGGATTTGTAAATATATAAATATTATTTTAAAATATAAATTATTTTTTTTATCATGGCAATTTATGATTAATTTTACTTGATGAAATACATACATTAAATTATTACACAACACAGACACATGAATTATTCTATTAATGTAGTAATAAAATAAATGATATATATATTATTCAAAAAAATTATAATTTTAAATAATTAATTTGATAAATGAATTTTATAGATAAATAAGAAATTTTTATATGAATTTATTATATTATAAATAATTTTTTGACATATTTTTATAAAAATCAATTTAAATACATTATTTTTGAATTAACATTCATAATAGTTTAAGAATGTAATTTATTATTAAATGATATAAAATTCCATGAAAACATTTATACATAAAAATGATTTTTATATAGATAATTAAATCATCCGTTTTCTATTTATAATCCTTTTTCCAATTAATGTAAATATCATTACCATCAGAAATTACAAATCCTTATTGCAATGGTATGTGTGAAGGGGGTTAATGAAGGATGAAACTAAAAAATAATGGTAGAACACAAGGCAAACAATTATGATTTTTATTATACAATATTACAGTGACCCATAATCATCATATATTCATAATAAATTTTATTAGGACCAATAAAATAACAATAAAATTTATATAAATCTAAAATATTCAGAAATTCCAAGAGTTCTTCATCCACCTCTTATAAAAGAAAGTATCTTCTTCCCATTTCTACACACTAAAAAACCATGTTAGTTATTCAAATACAAAACCAAATATCTTCCTAAAATACCTCTTCTAATTCTATTTTATTTTTTAAGAAAAATAACAAATTTATAAGGCTTATGGTGTAAATTAAAAAAGGATTTTCAAAGAAAAGGTATAGTTTTATTATTATGTTTTAGTTTTATTTCTTGTTACACATACTTAAAATAACATTCAAACATACTAAAAATAAAAATAGTTATACTGGGTATATTTATATGTAATTATATTCATTTAATTATTTATATTTATCTTATATTCAATAAAATACTAAATGGACCCATCATTCGTTTGTATAATGAAAAACTATCTCACATAGTAATGCAATTTTGTTTTCATCAACATATATCATGGATAGAATATAATGGTTTATTTTGGTAATATATATATTTTTGAAATATTTATAATTAATAAAATATTATATAACATTTACCTTCATAACTTCCCATTAAGAAACATTATAACAGTGTTCATGCATACGTGTGGACTACCACATCCAAGAAGCAATGTGATTCCTTTATCATCACCATATCAAATGGATTATATATATATATATATGTATAATGAATGAAATAATTTTATATTAAAAATATTATTAATTTTATAGACTTTAAAAATTATTCTTACCTTATTTACAAAATGATAATTGAAAAATGGAAATGTTACTCCAGCATACGTATGGTATACAATCTTTGTGCATGAAACAACATTAACTTTTTATAAAAACAATTGAAGATTGGTTTTAAAATTATAATTGATATATAAATATGAAAATTATGTTATTATTATTATTATTTAAATGATATAATAATGACCTACTTTACTATAGGCATCTATGTGAATTAATTATGGACATATAATATTAATATCATCATATCATCCGACATGATCATTATAATTTTAGTAAATATATATATAATGGTAATATGTAAAAATAAGTGAATAAAAAACAATAAATATGATATACAAAAAGTAAATAATGTATCTAGAATTATTATTTATGAATATAAGAACATATAGGATGAGTAAGACTCAAGTAAGCAAGTTTAATTTTAAAAATCCTATTTTAATGTTTCCTTTTAAAACATTTATTTTATTTAATATCAAATCTTTTTAAGTTATATTATTGATTTTAATAAATTGAATTAAAATATTTATAAAGGTAATTTTATTTAACATTTTAATTTAATTATAAATTTTTTAATAAATATATTTTTATGGTATGTTTTTAATTTCATTACAAATGATAAAGAGAATTTTATTTTTCAAATAATATGCTAACAAAGATTTTTCCTCCCAATGTATCAATTATTTGTTTAATGGATTATTTTAAAAAATATCATGTTTTCATCAAGTAATGACCCACTTTTCATATTCTTGGATTATTTTAAAATAATTTATTTTAAATGGAATATATATTTCAATATTAAGAAGTGTTCTCTTATGGGTGAAAAGAATGTTTTCAAAATAAAATTTGTTTTGTATTGTGTGATGGTTCATGGGAATTCGATATAGGTGGTTCCATTATAAACCAAGTTCATGTGAAATAGTTATAGATATATCATGAATTGGGTAAAATGAATGAGTTACCCAATTACATTTCTCATAAAATAGTATGTGTATATATGGTTATGGTTATTACATATATAATTGTGATTTTTATTTGAGGTGTAACTGTGATAGTGACTATGGGTATAAAAATTAATGTTGTTACATATATAAGTAATAATGATAAGGAAATTACAATTCATGTTACCTTCATGATTTATTGAAATATTCTATTAGTTTTTTTGGAAAATATTATGATTTCACCTAGTAAAGCAATGTTTATGCTACTTCATAGGGATGAAAACAATGATTTTTTGAAAAGGTTGTTTGGAGTTCATCAGGATTTCAACTGAAAATTTATTCATTTTTTATTTCCCATTAGGATTTATTATTAATTTTTATTGGAAAATATTTTTGTTGACAAGTTTGTGTAATTAAACCATTATTTTGAGCCCAATGTTTATTTTGAAAAATGGAAACGTTTTATAAGAAATTGTGGTTTAAGAGTTACTTTCTATCTATTTATATATTTTATTTAAGTTTTCATAATCATAAAAAATTTTAAAAATATTTTCAATCGGTTTTAGGAAGTCAAGCATAATGAGTAATTTAATTTTAAAGTCACGATGATTTGATATGAAAATAAAAGTTATTTTACTTTAAATGTTCTCATCAGCTAGACAAATGGATACTGAATAAAAGTTTACAATTTTTAATATATTCATTTTTAATTAATGATAATTCACCTAACTCTATAAAAATATATTACTAAAATATATTTTAGAATTGTTGAATGTAAATTCATTAATAGTGTCTATTGATTATATAATTTTTAACGACGAGCCTGTATACCAAAACTAAATGTTTCAAAAATAATATATATTTAAAAAATATATCCCAAATTATATTTATTAATAAATATAATTATTAGACATTAATTTATCTCTATTATTATTTATTACGAATTTCTAATATGAAGAATTTTAATATTTAATGATTATATGTTATAATAAAAATAATTAAAATATGTTCATTTTTAACTATTTGATACATTACATACCTATATGTGATCCCAAAATCCTCATAAATATTAAATCACATTAATTAGATATCCATTAAATAGATAGATATAAAATTCATTATTATCCTTTTTTTATTAGATTTTTTATTCTTATAATTTTATTTATAATATTGATCTAGTATGTTGAAACTCATTTTAGATCTGTGTTGCATGGGGATTATGTTATAGAATATATTAAATTCAGTTAACTGAAATATATATAGTAAAATCACGGTGGAATGAATTTTAACCCCATAAATTAATTACAAAATAACATTTTTTAAACTCATATAATTTGAATTATTTATGTAGGGATCCCTTAATTTACAATATAGTTTTTGTCGATCACTAGTTTGTTTAGGATACAATGTTTTATTTACCTATATATAATTTGATATAAACACTTTTTAAAAATAGATAATCCATTATAAATAAAACTCCAATGAGTGATGAACCTATAAATGCATAAAAATAAAATTATCCAAAACTTAAATTGAATTTATATACTATTTATATAAAAAATATACCACCAATATTTTCATTTGTAAATGAATTTTTTTAGGTTAAAAAAAATTACATAAAATATATAAAAATATAGAGTGAAAATACAATTTCTTCTTATATAGTAGTAATTTCATATTCTATTTCTTATAACAATTATCAATTTGTTTTTTGATGTTTATTTCATATTAATCTTTTATATTAGTTTTCTGGTTTTATTTTTTCCCAAAATACTCAAAAAGAATACATTGACTTACTAATGAATCATTAATAGAAGAATTATGATTCCCTATCATGCTAACATAACTCTACATTTTTCCATAACATATTTTAAAGACCAAAAAATTTAAAAATAAAATTCCCCTTTTTAATAATTTAAATATATCATTATGTATTCGTGTTATAAAAAAACCTGAACTTATTTGGTTTTATTATAACTATTATATTATAAATACTATTAAAAATCATTACCCCAGATAACATAGTCATTTAATTTTGATCATATGATTAGTATAAATCTATGATTTTATCATATCCAATTTACTCAAACAAAGGATGTGATGGCCTCCACAAATAGGGTCATACCATATGAATCCAATTTATTGGATATTTTGAGGGAGGTAACCTCAATGGGAATTTCAATTGACCATGCCCATTTTGAGTTCCATCAACTAAAGCTTGTGGTAAACCATTTAATATAGAGTTTCAATCTCATGAAGATCCAAACCCAAACCATGTATTCCAAACCACCCAATCAAAGTATCAATCTATCACACCATTTCCTTAAGCTATTTTCTCATGTATTAAATCGATATCTATCAAGACCATAAAAATATAAATATATTTATTTTCTTTTCTGTAGATTAATGTTATTATTTTCATCTAATAATCAACTTAAAAATAATTTTTTTTTAATAAAACAGAACACAAATTGTATTTTTTTGTAATATTAAAATTCAAATACGAAATTTATTTTTTATGAGTTAAAATATTCTAGATATATATATTATTCAAAAAAATATTATTAATAATAAATTTTATCTAAATAAAAATTATTTTATAATTATCAGGAAGTCCAATGTAATTTTCATACGTGTTTGAAAACTAATATTGTAAAAAACCCCAACATATCTCAATAAATATTGATATTTTTTTAAAACTGAAAACTCACATATTTATAAAACTAATTTGATAAACTGAATATTTTTTTGGAATCATAATCCCAAATCAATCAAAATGGTAGTTTTTTATATTTTTCTAAGACATATAAATATTTGGGTAAAATTAAAAATCTGTAAAATTGTACTATGGGTATTATGACATAAAAATGACCAAAAAGTGATGTAATAAATAATATAAATGGTATCCATGAAGAAATATAAGTTTTAAATTTAGTATAATATGATTTTGCAATTATTTTATTTATTTTATAAAGCCATTATGAATCATTGAAAAACATTAATATGTATTATGGTTTCAAAATTATTTATTTTAAAGTATGACTTACATAAACAATAGAAAGTGAATTATCTTATTAATTTCATCCCCTTTACATATAATATAACGAAACCCTTATTTCACAGAAATAATCAGCAAAACCATTTTATGGTTTTTGTTTTTGATAATTTATTATATAGTGTCCAACACACAAATTTGAAAAATAATAAAGAATTACCCTATCATTTCCTATATAAACCCAACTAATCATTGATTTTTATTCACTAAAAATACTTAAAGGATGTCCTTAAACTTCCCTACCCTATCTAGATTAATTTTGATGATCCCCAATCTCTCAAAAAGATCGTCCCATGGATTTTGAGACACACACTCAAGTAAGGGATCCTAAAATTTTTTCATTTAGTCAATTTTTTCATAATATTATGTCTTATATTTATAAATCATAATGTTTAGACATGTATTTACATGTACCTATTACATCCAATTTGATGTAAAAATTTAAAGCGACGCTTTTATCTCTTATCAACCCAGTTTATGATTTTTACATGACATTATTAAGCTACCGAATCATCACTGTAAATTTACATGATAAAACATTTGTCTAGTGAAAACTATACCCATTACACATCATTCGTCTTAAATTTTAAACAAATATACTTATTTGAATTGGATAATAAATGTATTTTTCCATAATTCATAATCATGAAGTGAAATATGATGATGAATGAACCTATTTTGTATGATCTATACGACACACTTATATATGAGAATAAAATTAATCTGACAGGTACCCCTAGAATTATAAAATGCTCTTATGCATTCCGTAACATTTAATATCATGAGAAATCATTTTGGGACAAGGATGGAACCTGGTTCAATTATTGGAATTTTTAAATCATCATTTCTAGGAATTAAGCCTTGACCTATGTTTAGAATGAAATGTTATTGGTTGTTTCCACATTTAACATGATTTAATTATGCTAATCATGATATACCATGTATATGTGTTCACATTTATGAATAAAAATATTTTTATACACCACTGTTATGACTATTATCTTGAATATATAATTTTCCTCATTTTAATCCTTATTTATTCACTTGTTGTGCTTTATGGCTCACCCATTTTTATATATGTCCTCTGGTTTTCCATTAGAGTTTTAAGTGTGAGAATGTTAAAGTTGTTTACCAAAATGACAATGTTTCTCACATTATTAGTTTTTATGTAATGTCACCAATTCCTATAGATACTAGGCTTTTCGATCATTCATGTTGTATTAAATATAATATCTTGTAAAAAATTAAGAATTCATGTGTAATATAGAGAAGGGTTGTTATAGTTGGTATCAAAGGATATGTTTATATATAATTTTTATTTAGAATACAAAATTATAGCGGAAACCATAATAATACGGCTATGTATATGAGAAAATCCCTAAATTATGGTATGAATGTAGAAATTTTCTTATCAAGAAAATATATCCTTTTCTACAAACTACCAATGGATGTGACCCTTGAAAAGATGTAGATATGGGTAAAACCCAAAAACATCACGTTGAGCTATACAGGATTGGGAACTACTAAACTACAATAGTCATTTCTATACAGTAGGCTTGACACTCCCAGTGCATTCGATTTTTTAAATTTATATGTTCTTCAAAAAACATTATTATGGGAAAAAATTATACATTTAATTATATGTTATAAAATAAGACATGGATAACAAAAATTAATGACTATAAATTTATACGTTATGGAAATAAATGTAATTTACATATTATCCCATTAATGTCATTAGATTATCTTTTATGAATTAATAGATAAGAAATAATAATCCCTAATTTTCCATTTATTCTATTAAGTTGTCAAAAATTGAAGGAATTGGGTAAAAAATAAATGCAATGAGAAACATGATGACTGCACTAATGAGATGCCCATCCCAATGGGAGTGGGAATCAAAAACATTACAATGGTAATATATCAGATGTTACATGTTTTGAATAGAAATATGCATCTTATGGAGCAACCAAACCCCCCTACGAAACAATAAGCTACAATTGAGGAATTTATGTGAAAAAGGCCTATTAATTTCAATGTAACACCACATGATTTTATGTATTACTTTTCTTAATTAATCTCCTTTAATAGCATATGAGCATAAAAAGGATTAGATTTTATTATTTATATATTATATTTTTATACTACATGTTGGGAATAGTTAAAATGATTGAGATTAAATATATAATTAAAATATAGATTACACATGATTATAAAATTAATTAATTAGTTCCGAGTTAATTTGAAATTAAAACCAAATAAATATAAAGTATAGATATTAATAAAAACTATTCTAATACCCATAATGTCATTTTATTTTAATAAATTAACAGTAAAAGTATTAGTGAAAAATATTAATGAAATATAGATTATTTATTAAATAAAATGTTTTTACTTTTATCCAATTTATTTTAAGAGACAACAGATAATAATAAATCCTACTTTACACATAAAAAATTATATTTTTCTAAACATTATTTTAAGTCCATTTAAAAGGGGATTTTTTTAAAATGTAAATATTGAGCCTATTGAAAATTATATTTCAAAAAATGAATAATTTTTGTGTAATATCAAAATTTTCCGTCGTAAATTTTATAGAATTTTTATAATAAGCTTAATTTTAGATGAATATTAATGTGACCACAAGAATAATAGTGTGGTTATTAAAATAAGTAGTGTGGAAATTATATCAATATAATAACCTATAAAATTATAAATAAAATTTATATATCTTATAAATGATGATATGGTGTATTTATATTATGTAATAAGAATATATATTTTTTTAAATTATATATTATAAGTATTTTTGAGAAACATAAATGTTTATTTAAAATATTATAATTAAAATAATGTTTTAAAATAAATTTATTTTCATAAAATAAATTCATAAATTACTATTTTGTTTTCTTTTGATTATAAGTCAGTTTTTTGAGACCTTAATTAATTTTTCAATGTTTCATAAAAATAGTTGTAATATTCACAACCGAAATTCTTGAATGAGTAATTACTTTACATAAAATGAAAATTTATCATATTTAGAAAATTATTATCATAAAATATAGTAAATTAATAAATTATTCATGTATAAAAATAGTTAAGGTTAATTTAATGGTTTTTTATAAAATACATTAATCTGTTGGTGAATAGTAAATATGGTAATTTATGGTATAAATAATTTATAAGATAAATATAATATCCCAAGACCCATTACTGATGTAATCACCATATTATAGAACTGTAATTATTTAATTTTTTATATTTAGTTATTGTACTAAAAATATTCATATCCTTTAGACCAAATAATAAACAATGGAATAAAATATTAAACCCCCCCCCCCTCCTCTTCTATAAGTACTACCCATCACCACCACATTTCCCCAGAATTCCATATACATAAAGATTATTAAATTTATTCCCAATACCTCTCTAAAACATCCCACCCACATTATATTATTGTTTGACTCCCTAATATGACCATTTTGATGGTCTTTAATGAGGTTCTCAAGGAGGTGTATTTAGAAGGTAAAACCCTTAATCCCTCTTTCATTTTCTATTCTTTTTTATTAATTTACTACTATAGAATAAAATATTATATGAATAGAAAAATTATAACTCTAGTATCATATATATACTATAATTTTATTAAGCCAAATTAAAATATTATATCAATTCTCTTCTCCTCTTCTTATTTTATTCAAAAAATGAAAACCTCGTTTGTCAGGTACCAATTTAATACCTTTATGAATGATTTTTTTATGTTTTTTAATTCCACATTAAATGATTATCATAAACCCATTATTGTTTAAACCAAAGATTAACATCTTTAACAAAAGTTAATAAATGTTTTGGATCTATTATATAAACATAATATTTATTCAACACAGAAAATTACATTGTGATGATCAAAAATATTCAATAATAATCCAAGTGGTTGTCAATTATTTTTTATCATGTGATTTTACCTCCCAAAATATAACAGAATGATATATATAACCAGTTAATGTGTTTTTATTTCATTAATAACATATAATTTCTATTTTGGACATCTAGTATTATTTTAAATTATTTTCAATACAATTATAAAATTTAACTAATCATTAAAACTAAGAAAAAAACACTCCTAAAAATCCAATTAAATCTCATAACTCATAAAAAGGCCACAAATAAAGATAATAAAAATGCTCTAAATAAAATAATTTTTTTATATTTTATTAATTATATTATTAATAAATGCAATTTCATTATTGAGGATATTATTCTCAAGCGCATAACTCTTTAAGATATAAGGTAATTGTTTTCTCATCTCATATTTATTTATGTAAGATATTACTTATTTACCACTATTTTTGTGTTTTTGGTGTTTGTAAACAGCCATATTTTTTATTGAATCATTAATATCAATATATTCAATGTATTCATTGTTTAATTTTATGATCCTTATTTTTATGGGGTATATGGTTCGACTATTTTCAATGCAGTAATGGGGTCTCCCTAAACATTCATTTTTCAATTATGTAACTCTTTCTCCCTCTTTGAATAGATCTATTTCTTATTAATTTTTATATAATCCTTCTTATTTATCTATATAAGTTATAAAATTATTTATCTAGATCATTTAATATTTCATTTGTATTTAAATACATTTTTTACATGTTTACCTTCTCAGTTAATCAAAACAATAAAGCCAAATTAAAGGGGATTTCCGGATTTTTTATCCAACTTCAACTACACTTCATAATATATTTTATGAAACCAATATTTTTCAAAAATAACATTTCCTATAATGAAAAATTATAATAGTTCATTTATAGTATTATCTAAAAACTATAATTTTTCTTATTTTAAAGAATAATTTATGTTTTTTCCTTAAACGAAACGAATTGGTTCATTCCATATATTTATTAACCACTCATTTTACGTGTTTTCACTAAAGTTGAAAATTTTAATTTTGAATATTATTTTAATATTACTAAAATATAATATCAACAAATTTTATTTTCTTGTTTTTATATTTTTACAGGATTATTTATATGATGAGTGAAAATGATATTAAAAAAGTCATCCTTACAATGTAAAAAAGGATTTTTCTCATGTCGCTTTTACATATGTTAAATATATTCATTACTCACCGCTTATTCTTATTGTGTGGTGTATGTAATTCAATTTTAAATATTAGATCATGATTATTTTTACTCTACTGATATTCTAGGTTTCATTTAATGTTATTCTTTCTTAATAATTTTGATTTATATGTTTTAAAGTGGTATGTGACCGTTTATAATGATTAAACATTATTTCCCTAAAAAAATTAATGGTAATGTTTAAAATTATATTCATTTATGGAAAAATAACTTGTTAAACATTTTAATTCAATGAGTTTTAAATCATATGAGAATATATACCATATATTGTTAAAGCATTTATGATCAGTAAGACTGTATATTTTTTATTCATAGATTGTGGTTAAAGTATTAAAATTTTATACTCTAGGTTTTCATTATGAACAATTAAGTTATGTTTCAAAATTTTTGAATATGGAATCAATTAGACTTATTAAATAGTTGGTGGGGTCATTATAGCCCTATGAAGTATCGGTAGGTGTTATTAGACAACGTAGGTCAACTTGTGGATGAGGCCTAACCCATATATATATATTTAATGGGTGAGGACATGATGATAATTTTATGATGTCTGGCATTATGCATTTTGTCATTATGATTTTTGTAATTGAGAAATTATATTATTATTCCATTATTATATTTTCTATACTTATGTTTCACGTTTTTATTTCAATGTCATTATTTATTCATTTTTATACCTTCCATTATATGCATATGATATTGGTTAAATGGAATTGTTTCATTTCATCTGTTTATAATATTAAGGTTTCCTTTTTTATGTTATCTTCCACCTTATTGCATAACCATACCGAGAATCTGAGCCCACCAATTTCTTATGTTTTCCCAAAAGATGTGGTTATTTGTATTTATAATTACTTTAATTGATAATATAGGAGGTTATTATTGTTTTATATGGTGTTTATTTGTTGTTTTTATTCCATGTTATACTGTAATTGTAATGTATGTATATGTTTTTCCAAATCTAATAAATTATTTGGTTCACCGAGATGTGAATTTCTTATTTATTACACAAATGTATGTAAGTAATTCACTAGCTCCAGTTTATTTGTTTTGGGGTCATTAAATTTTTTATCAAAGGAATTTTAGTAGAATCCATGGAAACTATATTTTGAAAAAATAGATTTGATGACATGAACCTAAGGTAGAATCTATGGATAATCATAGAAAAACATCCTAGAATTTTGGTAAGGTGTATATCATTTGGTTCTTCCTATAAATACATCCATGTATGGATAATAATAGTTTATGTGGTTCTAGAATAGATATACCTATGGATAACAAATCTAAAATGTTGTGATAAGGGTGACCTACATAACCCAATACACTAAAAAGGACCTTATTGTGATCCTAGTTTGACAGTAGTGTGGAATATTCTTATAATAATTTTAATTTTCATTAAAAAATATCAGGAAGGATTTATTAGTAAATATGTACCCAAAGAAACCAATTTTATGATTATGATATTACTTATACATATAATTTTTATATTTAGGATAATTATATCACTAGTTTTGGGATAACAAATTTTGATTCATAATGACAAGATCAAATATAGTGTCTTCCATTGCGTTTTAATGGCTTATTGGCGAAGTAATAAGAAAAACTAAATGTTGATAATATAATGAGTATGAATAAATGTTTCTTACATGTCCTTAAAAAATTCATTCAAAAGGTAGTATTCTCACAAATGTTTTCATCATATATTAGAAAATAATACCACATTTTGACAATATTGAGAAATAACTATCCTAGTATTACAGATTCAAAGTGAATAAATATAATAGTAGAAACTATATTAAAAAATAATATAAAGGTAATAAAGAAAATAATTAGTTTTCTCTATGTGGTAATTATATAATAAAACACTAAGTTATATTCATAAAAGGAAAATTATTTTTCTTTATGTGTTAGAAAAAGGCCACCATGATTGTGATTGTTTGGAAATGAAAGAATTTTCTAATTTTTAATATTTCACCTTCATGGAAATGGGAGACTATAAAAATCCACATCTCTTGTTTCAATTGATTATAAAAAATTGTTGATAATAGATTAGGGTAGAGATAATTTTACTACAATACAAAAAATAGTAATTATTAATATTCACTATTTTGAATTGATGAATTATTTTTTTTAGAAATTTATCAATAATTATTTTTCATATAAGACTATTGATATTTATATGGAATTTACTATATTAATTATTTTTCAACGAAATGGATGCATGGGAAGAATAGATATAGTAATCTAGATAAGTGATTACACTGTAATTTGTTCATCTACATAACACATTACATGGGAAACATGACCCGAAATGTAATCATTTTTTGAGATAATAATAAATATATTCTTAAGGGTTAATATTGGTGACAATGAAGGTTGCTAGTCAACCGACTGTTTAGGTTATGCGAGAATTATTATATGTTTGGATATATGGTCCACATGATATTTTACTTTGGCATAAATTCATTTTTCACATTGGATTAAAAGATGTTTTGTTATTCTTATATTTTCAATGTGGGATTAAGTGTTACACAATCGGTTGAATCTTATGTTATGTTGTTCATGAGAATTTAGTTTCCTTCCTTCTAAGTTGATTCATTGAATGTGGATATACATGTTTTTGAGGAGTCATAAGATTAATTAGTCATTGAATTGTTCATTTTATGATTTGGAAATTTTTAATATTAACAAGTTTTATCCTTATTAATTATTATAAAACTTTTAACATAAAAGGAAGTAACTAATGAGTTTATGATTCGTTAAAAGTGCATCAGGAAGAAAACAAAAATAAACTTGAACATTCAATTCCAAATTTAAGGGATGAAGTGAAAACAATACTAATCATAACCAAAGGATGATATTATTCTTATGACATGGAAATTAATATTGAATGTCTATTTATCCTATTATTATCTATTTATGAATATCATCCATCAACTTTTGGGAAAGTATTTTGAAATGAAAACATTATCCATTTAAATTTATTTCTATGAAATAAATAGAATATTAATTGATCATAGATTTTTTTTATGATGCTTACTTTCTTAATGACTATTTTTCATTCACTCTTCATTGTAACCTGATGTTATATTCATCTTTCAAGTCACTATTATCAGTTTCCACTAATTGTTTCCCACACAAAATCATAGTTTTTTGTTTACCGTACCTTTTACCTTGTCCCTTTTACTATGAGGATATTTTATTAACAATATTTCTGATGTAGTTTCCAAATATGCAATTTTAATGTATCAGCATATGTTTTTATGTTAAATTTAAAACATAGAGATGGAAATTTAATGAAAGAGGGGATGAATGTAACACCCCAAAATTTTACTGTATGCCTTTATTAAATTAAAATTCATTGATAGAATATGCATATGAAAAATGATTAAAATGATTATTTAATTATTATAGTTATCTTCTAGAAGTTGGGAATGAAAAGAATTCATTACATTAAGTAAATTCTTAAAATAGGGATTATAGATCCTTATAAAATGAATTATTTAGTTTCCAATTAACTAGAAATGAATACTAGTGGAATTTAAATGATGTATTATTTAAAACTTATTCTAATTCAAATACTGAAATTTTATATTAAAAATATAAATTAATCACTATTATTGAATTATATAATTTATTTTTATATATTATATATTTAATTAAATATTTTTATAATAAACGATACTATTTGTAAAGACATAATATAAGAAAAAATATAATTTTATGCCTAAAAACTATATTTTTTGAAATGCAGTTTTACTAAATTATAAGAGAGAATTTGTTTGAAATATAAACATGTACACATTTATAAATAATATTACACAAAAAAAATTAAATCAGAACATAAAATTTTACTTTGGATATAATTTTTTTATTTTTCTAATATGTTACATTTTTTATGAATAGAAATGTGACCTTTGGAATAATAATATGTCCCTTAGGAATAATAATGTGATCATTCAAACAATAACATCACCAATGAAACTATAAATAATGTTAATGATTCTTATAAATGAAAATATTGTTTATTTATATTAACAAATATATAAATAAATGTTTCAAAAAACAAAATTAATTCTTGGTATTTTCTTGACAACAAAATATTTATTTACACTTTTTTTATTAATATAATGATTTAAAAGGTAATTATTTTCAATATATAAAAACATAAATAATTTTATTGTTTCCATATGATAACTATATAATTTATATGAACATTCCCATTATTTTGAACGGTATAACAGTTAATGTATTTTAGATTAGATGGGTTGTCTATGTTTGAATTCAAAAAAATGTTTTACATGTGATTTTTGATAAATTTGTTAAATGAATTAAATTCAAGTAAACATCATTAAATATTCATTTGAATATTTTTTTTAGATTGACTCTAAGTTAGTGTGATATTCCGAGGATCACAAGGTCTTGGTGAATACTGAATAAAAATATTATATGTAATATATTATTTGAACACATTTTATTAAAAATAATTGAATAACTCAAAAATATTTCATTGTATTGGAAATGTGAGAAAACTTATGTATCTAGAATTGGGTTTTCACCCTTACTGAAGTATTAAATTTTTATTCATCACACGTTTTGACATATCACACATGAAAATAACCTACTTCTATTTAATTAATCATTAATCCATTTTTATTGTAAAAAAATTAATACCTCTGAAACGATACATCATAGGGGAAATATTAGACATACATTGTGTCTATAATAGAGTGAAAACCCTATAAGGTGTATAAATTTTGTATTTTTCAGACGTTTGTATGTCTGGCTTGTGAAAATTACATTTTTATATCAAAATACTATTTTAATACTTTTTTGAATATTAAATGGTTAATAACTCCCAAATTGTGTTTTGTATGTAAAATATGATACTATTGTTTGGTCCAGAACGGGGGGGTTTAACATATTCAAGGTATAAGTTTTATGTGTAACGATCTATTGATATTATTTAAATTTTATATGTTAAATAATTAATTTTATTACATTAATAATTAATCTGAAATTTAAAATAATAATTGTGATTGTTAATATTTTTTAGAAAACAATTAAGACAATTGTTTTCTTAATATTTACTAGGTACATGAATAGAATAATGTTAATAATATGTATATTGTTATTATTATTATTTTTAAACAAATTGAGATCCTTCTAAGAAAATAAAGACCCCTATATTTGTAGAAAGGAAAACATACACAAATATTAAAGAAGAATATTTACAAAGATCCTTCCTATAGAGAGGAAGGGGATCATCTGGCACATGATCCATCCAATGATCATCATTACCATTCACGACATTATTAGAAATCCCATCTGCCAACACATTTTCCTCTCTACAAACATGAGTAACAAAGTGATCATTTGAGTAAAGATAATCCAGGCATCTAATCCAATGATTAGTGAGCTTACATGAAACGTTAGTGGACCATGTTCGTAAAGAAAATACAATATCCATAGAGTCACACTCAATCCAAATATTGTCCCAACCCCACACACCCGCTTTCT
The DNA here is from genome assembly GCA_963277665.1 of Viscum album. Taxonomy (NCBI): domain Eukaryota; kingdom Viridiplantae; phylum Streptophyta; class Magnoliopsida; order Santalales; family Viscaceae; genus Viscum; species Viscum album. The sequence goes on from OY728166.1 coordinate 1,139,131,905, forward strand.
CCATAGCCACAATAACACTAAGCATCTCCACTTCAAGAGTGGAGGCAATACCACATGAGCCACGAATACATCCAAGAGAATTCCCCTAATAATCCCTTAAGATAGCACCAAAACCAGAGGGACCCGGATTCCCCCTTGAAGCACCATTAGAGTTAACTTTAATAAAGCCACAATAATGTGCATGTTAGATGACTTCCATTGTCCCAAGAGGTGTCCGAAAATTACCATTAATAGCGTTCTGATTCATCACAGATAAATCATGAATTGAATTATAGAAAAACGCACAGTTAGGTGTTTCCACCTCACGCACAGTATCAAGGATACCTGAAAGACTAGAACCAACACGAAAAGGCTGTGACTCATGTCAGAATTTGTTCCTCGGAGACCAGATGAAATGAATAGTTTCCTCTGCTGCAACTTGAAAAAATTTCCAGATTTGCGGTGATAATTTCAAAAAATTCATGCTCTTAATGAATTCACATACTGATATGGTTTGAGTCATAACAACTTCAAAAATATTAGCAACCACCCTCCACATCACTGAAGCAGATTCACAACTTAGTAAGAGATGATACACGTCTTCCCGATGCTAAGACCATAAAGAAGAAGAAGAGAAAAGGGAGATTCCACAGACCTACAAAAAGTCATCTATTGATAATTTTTACTGAGCCATCCTCCATTCTATAATGGATCTGGATGGCCATAAGAACTTCTTGTGTATATTTCCAATAAATTTCAATTCTGATGAACATCCAAAAGAGTGATTGTAATCCCTTTAGATGTGATAATACCATTTAGAGTAGGTTCCCATGCCAAAAAATTACTACTAGATGACCATCAATAATTATCCACTAAAGAGGTGATGTGATCCAGAAGGTTCTCCATATTCTCAAGCTAATCTTTAACTGCCAAGTCAAAATCCAGATTCAACTACTCCTCCAGAAACCAGTCAATAAGATGATTACCGGTCCAATTAAATTTTCAAACTGGAAGAGATGAGTCCCTGGAAACCAACCACTGAGAGTCAACATCAATTTTATAGAAAATGCCTTTAAAGGTAGACCACACATAGGAGATGAAATAATTGGCATTCCCTGTGTTGAGACTGTGAGTAAATCTGGATTAAAGAAAACTAAGAGCCTCAGATTACATATTTATATGCCTCTAAATAAACGTAACCTACAAAGAATCATTAAATCCCCCAATATTTTTGATGCCCAGGCCACCTGCATCATAAGGCTTGAAAATATAATTCCATTGGACCTTTTCCAGTCTTCTTTCCAAAATGCTACCACTCTAGATGAATTTTTTTATATAAATGTTAATTCTATCGATCAAATCAATCGGCCATTTATACATCATAAAAGAGTGCACAAATTTAGAAGAGATGATTGACTTCACCAAAAAACCCTATCAGCCATTGAGAGTGATTTTCCTTTCCATGTGGAGACTTTTCTTCTAATCATGCCAACAATGCTAGAAATATGACATAACTTTGGCCTCCCCCAAAACATGGGCACCCCTAAATATGTGAAGGGAAGATTCCCCTCAAGAATGACCAATTCTATAATGATTCCATTTTTTAGAAGAGGAGGGAAGCTGCTTCAAAATTGTACAAAATACATGCTCCAACTAATCTCTTGTCCAGATACAATTTCATAGAGAAAAGGCCTCTCATTATATTCTTGACATTACCTTTTTCCCCTAAAGTAAATAGGATGATGTCATCATCATATAGATGGTGGGAAGGAGAAATAATTTCCCTTCCAGCATGAACAATATTCAATTTACCATTACCATCCTTGATAGAAGGAATCCTACTTAGATAGTCCTCAGTATAGATAAAAGGATGGCTGATAACGGATCACCATGCCTAACACCTCTCAAACAATCAAAATATCCTGTAGGATATCCATTTATAAGGACTGAAATATGAGCAGATCATAAAATGAAATCGATCCAGTTAATGAAGACATCATCAAAACCATACATACCAAGGATCTTGAAGATGAAACCACAATCCATTTTATCAAAATATTTCTTAACATCCAACATGAGGGAAATATTTCAGCCTCGGGTAAATTTATTGGGGAGATTAACACACTCCGAAGCAGTGACAAGACAATCCTGAATTGATCTCCCTTTGATGAAGCCAAATTGATTTCAAGAAACAATTTTGCAAGAAATTTAGTAAATACTATTCGCAAGAATTTTGAAAATGATCTTATAAATGGTATTAACCAACGCCACTGGCCAAAAGAGATGAATTTCATTGGAATTGTCCTAATTCAGAATAAGGGCAAGAAACTGGGAATTCAAACCTTTAGGAAGAGATCCACATTTGAAATAAATGAATGACTAAGCTGCAAACATCTGCATGAATGAAGTCCCAAAAAGATTGATAGAAGTAGTTGAAAAAGCCATCAGGACAAGGTGAGCTCTTAGATTTGAGGCTAAATACAACCTCCTTGATCTCTGGATAAATAGGCATAGTAGAAATAATAGGAATGTCTTCTTGATTTACCAATTTCTGGATCACCCTATCCAGAGGATCAATGATGGAGTGGGAGCCATTAAAAAGAACATTAAAGTAGGATATGACATGTTCTGAGAGATATTCTCTATTGTAAATTAAGAAATCCCCATTATTAATCAAATAAAGAGGCTTAGAGAGTTTTCTGATTGTTTTAAGAGAGTTTAAGAATGGTGAATTCCTATCAAGATCCTTTAACCATTTGGCCTTAAAGGAATCCCTTTACAATTCATCTTTCAAGTTAAGAAGATTGTTCATTTTATGGGATAACTCTGATTCCACGAAAATCCCATTAGAAATGTCACTATTTGTATTGAGATTCTGGGCCTTCTGAAGAGAATCTTCAAGGGCAGAAATATCAGAATTAAGGGAACTGAAATGATCCTTGCTCCACATTCTTAAATTCCTCTTAAGAATTATGATTTTGGTAATGCAGGAAAAGGCATCATCCCTACAATTAACAGACCTCAAGGTGCTCTGAACAATGACCTTAAATTTAGGATGAGAGACCTAAGCCCTGTTGAACTTGAATGTGAGGTGGGTTTAGGTTCTTTCTCAGAAAGATCCATCAAGATGGGATGATGATCATAATTGAGTCTAGAGAGAGTTAAGCATGATATAGTACACAAAGAATCCAGAGAAGCCTCATTAATAAAGGCTCTTTCAATCTTACTAGCCATAATGCTATTCAGGTTCTTCCTAAACCAAGTGTATTTGGCACCCACCAAATTAACCTCAATCGGATCATTCTGGTCAATACATAATCTGAACTCCCTAGAGGATATTGGGGTGCTTTTAGCTCCCATTTTCTCATTTTTTTTCAAAATTTCATTGAAGTCCCCAAATAATAACCAAGGATTAGAGATGAAAGATATGAGATATGTAATATCCACCCATAGATTCATGCGATCCTGATACATGTTGTGAGCATAGATGAAAGAAAATGTAAAATGGGATCCACGGTAATTGAAGGAACATGTGACATGGTGACCACATGACCTTACAAAGGTGGTGTTGCCAATAATATTATGAGCCATCACCCATAGACTCTTAACATATATTGAACACTTATTTGTGTCAATTAGATGAACCCCCATGTTCTCCATGTTAGCAATACCAGAGGAGAAGATTTTTTTAGGATTAGATAGACCTATAAGAATAGTTTTGTGCTTTTGAATAAATAACTGAGTGTATCTACAAGTTTCCATATTGCCCATATCCTGGAAATTCCAAAACATAATCATGATTTAGAATTGTGGTCGGGGTTTGGACCCCTCAAAAATTTAGCTCCATGATATTTTGGTGGCCTTCCAGCCTTTTTGGGGAGAAGAGACAGCAAATCATTTATATCAGCAGTACTGGACAAAGCATCCTTCCATTTGATAGATAGATCATGGCTAGCCTTATCTGTCTGGACTTGTTGATTCAAGATGTTGCTGGAGGCATTCTTGAAATCTGCAGGACGACTCCCCTGAAATTGTTTTGTAGAATAAGGTTCAATAACACTTGAGCAAACAAAACAATGGATATGGCCTTTGATGGAATGAAATTCATGCATCATAGAAGGGACTACCAGACTAATAGGAGCATGTACCTCAGCTGGGAAGGGATTCATTTCAGAATTCAACCCCTATGGGGTTATCTTCATAGCCGAAGCATGACTTGTGTGAGCCTATCTAGTAGGAGGAGAAGACTTGGTAGGAGAGGAAGTATCTACCATATTTGAGGTGCTTTTTGGAGAAACAATTGAGGTGTCACCATCCGTTAATGACAAAAAAATATCCCTGATGTCATTAGAAACTTTTTTATTAATGAACTCATCCACTAAATGTAGCTGAAGACCAAGGGCTATATTGAAAAAGGCATTAGATAAGGCCAAACCCATATCAACATCCTCCTTGATTTCCTATTCAGAGGAGGAAATAATTTCATGTTCCACCATGGAATGAGAACCATGAGTATTAACATTTTCAAACTCTTCCCCCTTCACCATGTCAGCCCAGGTTTTTCTCCAGAGGATGTACCATGATGAAACATAGCAGAAGTCTAATTAGTCTCAGGAGCCTGTACCAGGTTAATGACCGTTTGGATCATAAGTGGTGCATGTGATGTTCCATCATGCTTCCTGATGCCTTATTTCCTTTCATGAGATAAAATATTGGATTTTTCGCTCTCATTGGATTTGGTCTGCACCACAACTTTTGGTGCATTAACATTCTTTTGAAGAACTCTATAATTAGAAACCTAAGGACCCACAATTTTGCATAACTCAAAGAAGGATGGGACATTCTCATACTCCAACCTTACATCTATACGATGTAATTAGCAAGGAAAGAGATACTCTCAGGCCTCCTAGTTTCCATATTGACATCAACTAACATTCGGGCATAGAATCCAAATTCTCCTTCCAATGTCCGTTGATCCATTCTGATTGCTATACCAATTCAAGATGCTAGGTCATTAAATATATTTAGGTGACAATAAACCCAATTCAGTGACAACATGACCCTAAAATTGAGGTGGTCATTTAAAGAAAAATAGGGAATATATAATTTAGGCTCATGGAACAGGTACTTGAAATCCCATAACTGATGATGTGCTTCCCCATAAATTTAATAGGAGATATTAATAAATAAATAATTCAATTAATTAAATTAGTAAAATTAAGTGATGAAAAATTATTATAAATTGGATGTGAGTGAGGAGAATGGAATCGGTAGGAATCCCAATATTTATGACACACCCTCCTCTCCCTATATCTCCATTAATATTTCAATAATCAATAATTTTTTTGATATTGATCATATTTGTGTTCCATCAGTAGCATTTGATTCATCTTTACAAGAGGATGGTGCATATCAAAAAAAAGTGATTGAAAATGAAGTATATTGGGAAAAATTTTATTAAATTAGATATCCTTATTTATTTAATTTATCTTTCATTAGTTTTCATAATAATATGTCATCAACGATGATAGATTCATATCACATGTTCATCATATTTGATGTATGCGATCTACAAATAAAATCTCATAATAATTATTATTAATTACTTGTATTTGATTTTATATTTTCTAGGTTTTGTTTATAAAATATTATTCCAAATTTAATTCATTACTGTGGAAAATTAATTAACTTATGAATTGAATATTTTATTCAATATTGTAAAAAATGGGGTTTTAATAATTAAAAGGAAAAATAAATTATCATATTATTGAACATGGATATTTGGAATAATTAATTGTTGAATTAATTATATAATTATTTATACCATTGAACATGAATAATTAATTTTTGAATTATTTATTTTGAGTGGATGGAATACTGAAATTTTCATTTGGTATAAATAAATAATTAATTAATTATAGAGAGATAGAGAATGTTTAAATTTAATAATCAGCTATGTGGTGATTGAATTATGCATGTTAGAATAATTTATTGGGGAATTAAATATGGGGATATTAAATTATGATGCATTAAAAAATTAATTCCCGAGGTAATTGTTTTACTGAATGTATTATCGTGTAATAATTAAATTATTAGTTTATTGGGAAGATTAAGGAATTTTAATTTATTAAATAATTAATTAATGAAGTTTATGTTCATAAATAATCAGTGTATTTATTGATGGTATTGAGTTAGATTAATTAATAATATTGTTAATTAATGGAATTGAAGGGAATAATTTAATGGTGAATTAATCAAAGGGATTGAGGTAGTTGAATTTCTTATTGAATTAATTTTTGGGAGTGATTTGATTTTATTAATTAGTAAATAGTTTAATATGGAGTAATTAGATATTGAATTTGGGGAATTGGATAGTTAATTTAATAATTAATTATGATAAATTAAGATTTGAGATTTGATATAATTTAAAACATAATTAATTATGAAATATAAAATTTTGGAATGAGAGAATTTATTAATGAATTAATTATGAGATGATGAGTATTTTAATTTTTATAATTAATTGATGAATTAATTTTGAGTAAGAGAATAATTAATAGTAGTGTTGATTAAAAAGATTAGAGTGTTTAATTAATTAGGAAAATAATTAGCAGGTTTTATATGAAGACTAATTTTTTGAATTACAATTGAGGTTGAGTGAATTAATTTATTGATAAATTATTGAGATATTGGGGGTAAAAGGATTAATGATTACTAATCCGGCATGATGTCGTGATGTTTTCTATATGATAATGGGGTTAATAATTTATTGACCATTATAATTTGAAAAAAAATTGTGTAAATGATGAATTATGTTTACTTAAATTTAGAATGGTAACACGATCAGTTAACCAACATTTATGAATGATAATGTGGGAATTCAAGGGTGTGTGTTATGAAATTGTAACATGAAAATTCATGGATGCATCAGTATGTATTGGTAACATGGACTTGCATTGGAGAGTGAGTATGGAATGGTACCATGGATATCAATTGTTGAATGTTTATGGAATGGAGTCATTGACATTAATGGGTGTATGTATATGGAATGGTAACATGTAAATTCATGGTTCCAAGAGTACATAATTCTAACTTTGACACTCAAGTTTGTGTGAGTTATGGAATTGTAACATAGTCACTGAAATGGGTGGATAATAAAAATAGTTAAATTCTTATTCAATTGATGTTTTGAAAAGATAATTTTAATTATTACTATAAACTATTTAATTTATTTTTCTTTTTTTAAAGGTGGTGTTCTGGTCAAAGTCCACAACACAATCATTATTATAAAATTAAGAACAAAAAAGGATTACATGAGTTAATGTAAGGATCTTTTTTTCATCCCTGATATAAAGAGAGCGTAACATAGGAATAATTTCATCTCTCAAGGATACATCGTGATTAAATCCCCTATTGGAAAGTCCATCATCAAGCTTGTTTGCTTCTTGGTTGGTATGTGTGACAATGAAGTTGAGTTTTGATAGAGAGTGAAAACAGTTTATCCAGCGGGGGTAAGAGTCCACGCTAGGTGAATGGTGCCATTCTATATGTCTTGGACTATAGTAGATTAGTCTCTCATGATCCAACTTTTGTTCCAGTTATGCATCATGGAAAAATAAGTAGCATGAATCACACTCATCAATTTCATCTTCTATGGAAGAAGGGAAGCTGTAGGATCTGAAGAAGCAGCCAAGAAGCTCGTCCATGTGGTTTCTGAAGATGGAACAACATTTTTTAGGGCATGGGTTTCCTCTAGAAGCCCCATAAACGTTGATTATAATCCAACCTGAATATGTAGCTTTCCAAAATAATTTCATGGTGTATTTAGGTCGTGGGTACATCACATCTACAATGATGCACCTGAAAATCCCAAGATCTCAAACTGAGTTCTTGCAATGATCATTCTGTTGCAGAGCAGCCTCCTGTATACCAATGATTATTCTCATTTTACATTCATTAACCTTAAATGAATTATTGGTATAAATATTGTCATTTATTCCATACCATATCACAAGTAGGTGCTATGCTACAGCTAAAAAGAAATGAATTTTAATTTGATAGCAGTTAGATAAATCCACACATCGCTGCAACTGAGATGTTATAGAGCTACAATGAAACCATATTCACTAAAAAATATCAAAAATGTAGTGCCAAAGGGTATTTGTTGTATAAAAAATGAATATATGGTTAATATCCTCATGATTCTGATTAAACAAGCGAAATTTAGAACAGAGATTAATCCGGAATGATTGTAAACAGATATTATTGGGAATCCTACCATGATAAATACTACAAATGATAGTGAATCTCGAGGGATCTAACCAAGATTTATTAAAATAATTTAACCAGATTAAATTAATATCATTATTTTTGAATAAACAGGTATATTAGTTCTTTGAATAAAGAATATCATTATTAGATGGTTCCCAAATTACAAGATCATAAGAAATAGTTAATGTATAATTGTCCACAACATGCCTCATATTGTCGGGTAAGAAAGGATTTTTCATTTATAAAATGACTTTGATGGTATCATTAGTATGTTCATGAAGTTGAGTTTTAGGCACCAAGGATATGATTGGTGTACTAATCAAGTTATCAAGAACAAAAAATTAATTAGAGTCTTTTATATCCATCCATCTTGAGTTAGTCATAATAAAAATCAATGTATTTCTGGTGGACGTTCCCTTAATTAAATTATTTAAACATCTATATAAACATGCTATTGACTGGATTTTTTTTACAACATTGGTTGTGTCCTGATGAGATGCACTAATACCCTACTTGGGCTTCCAGATCAATACCCAAATATACATTATTTTTTTATAGAAAGGATAATGGAAAATTCAAAATGTTAAATTGTTAATTGGGAATGTATTGTGGATGAGGGAAACATATGTGGTTTTGGACGTGAGTGACATTCATTACTGTCTTTACTTTTCAATGAATATCTAGACACCTGTATACTTATGCTGACATAGATTTTTTTCCCTTTTATATTGAATATTGTATTTTTAGTTTTGGTTATCTTACAGATTTTTTATTTTTCTGTTCATAAATGATTCCTCTATTTCATTGCTTATATATTATATTGTTTTACTTTTATTAAGGATTATATAAAAACCTAAAGGATAACTTAAAAGATACTTTTTACTAACCCGAATCCTCTAGCATATCTGGAGTCACGCTTGAGGTCATGTGACTAAATATCTCATTGCATCAATGTGTGGAACTTGAGAAAGGGCATTACAATGTGGTATGTGAGGAGATGTTTTCTTATATTATATTTTTTTATTACTTTTTGGGAATGGTATACAGTATACTAGGAATATTCAGAACTTGGTTTTTTTCTTGTGCATGGGAGTAGATACCACATGTATGGGAGATAAAACATGTACCCAGGGTCGGGTTTTTATTAATTTTGTTTTCTGTTATAGTATAATATTATGTAAACTTTGGTAACAAAATTATTATTTGATGTGAATATTGTTTCGTAGTTTTTTTGATATTCACCTGTAGCCTAGAATTTTATAAGGTTTTGTTTTCCCTCATCATTCTAGGAAGTCAAGATTTTTTTTCGAAATTCATTATTGTATGAATATATATGAAAATGGGATTTGGTTAAGCTGTAAAACATGAACTATTTTTCTTTCCTTTTAAAATTTAAATAAAATTTTTCCATACCATTTACTTTAGAAATAATATAAAATGATGAATGATGAAAATAAGTGGGTGTCTAAATGTAAACATGAATAATGAGAGTGTGTTTACGTTTGTTAACCAGGACCAAGGTGTGGGGTTGTTAAGTGTAGTTATAGAGCCTCATATTTGACTATGTGACATGGAAAAGGGAAGAAACACTAGTAATGAAGGATTAGTTTTCGTATTTATTGACAAATTATCTGTATATTTTTAATTTGTGATGATCATGTACCATACCTTAACATCATCTAGGGTATGCGGAGAATGTTTTGACTTTGCGCCTAGTTAAAGGAGTTTGTTTTGGTTGGATACAGGACTACATAGAGGTTGTACTTATGAAGCAGTATATATGTGGATCTTGATGGTGTCAGGTACACAATAAAAAATTTCTAAAAGAGGTTCTTAGGATTGACTAGATGTTTATAAAGATAGTTGTTGATGAGGTATGTGGTACGATAGGTTAATGAATCTCTAATTGTTGGTAGATTGTATGAACCATGTTTTTCGTAATGGTGCATGGGAGTAAAACTTGAGGATGGGATGTTATAATGTGGAGGGATTGTATGATCTCATCTTTTCACCTGGTATGATTATGTTAGAATATTTAGGGATGATATGTTCTCTTTGTTTTAATTCAAAAATATATTTTCACTATAATTTTTTTATAAATGTGTTGAAGGCCTTAAATGTATGTAATCATAATGGAATATTCAATTAAATATTTCTGTTTTTTTACAATAACATAGTGTGAGATTACGAGGCCTGAAAAGTCTCAACAAAGAATGAATGGACATATTTATTATAGTATATTATGTACTCAATTGTTATTCAAAATAATTTAATAACACCTAAATGGTGCATTATGTAAGAAATCTGATATCCCCATTATTTCTAGAATATGGTTATTGCCCTATGAGGGGTATAATATATTTTTCTAATAGATGTTTAGATGTCACACTAATGAAAATAACCTTTTTATATTTAAGTAATTTTCTTATTCATTTTTTTAATATTAAATAATTAATATCTCTAAAACATTGTTTTTTATGGGAAATATGACACCACCTTTGTTTCCAGAATTGGGTGTTTAACCTATATATTGTATAACAATTTTCAGAATCATATGTTTCGTCATCCCGCTCCCAAAAATAAATTTTCTTATATTTATTTTTCTATTTACTCTTTTTAATGGTAAATAATTAATATCACTCACATAGTGGTTCATATGTGAAATCAGAAACCGCCATTGGGTCTAGAATATAGGGTTTACCTTATTTAGGATGTTAATTTTATGCTCAATGGTCTTTTGATGTTATTCAATTTTTTATGTTAATTAAATTATTTTAATAATTTAATAATTAATCCAAAACACAAAATTATAATTGTTATTTTAATTACTATTTACATTCTTAATTATGTCATCATTTCCTTTTATATTTTCTGGGTAGATAAAATTTTTATTATTAATAAAAATAGTATTATTATTATTATTATTATTATTATTGTCTATCAAAATTAATGGAAGAGTTCAATTGTTGATAAATATTTTTTTCATTTAAATGATGAATGAAATCTTACCACATATGAATTTTGTTTGCTGATAAATCTTATATTTGTGAAATTATTATTCAACACAAAATAAATAAAATGTGGGGTTAATATAAATTTATTAACTATTATAGACATTTAATAAATGATGTTAGGGAAACCATAACAGTTAAAGATAGATTAAAATAGTAAATATTATTTTTATTATTAATATTAATAAATTAAAAAAATAATTGTAAGAAAAAAAAATTTCAGTAAGTAATAATTCATATTTTGTCAGATTGAGATGCCGCCAGCAGCAGCGTGACACTAAAATTGTGGTGGTTGTTACAATAACAATGTTTACTATGTCATTTAGGATAATGGTATATGTCTATAAAACACCAAAAATAATTATGGGTTGAATCATGAAATTAATAAAAGATATATATAAATAAAAAATTTGATTATGAAATTTAGCTAAATTAATTGAAATACATATTCAAAATTCGATTTGTGGTTGTTCAAATAGAATGAGTTGGAAGCCCATTATTTATGACACACTGTTTTCTCTCTATCTCTTATTTTAGACATAAATGATCAATATCATTTTTGATATTAATCATATTTATGTTTTGTCACTGGCATTGGATTCTCCTTGATATATAGATAGTGTGTATCTAATTTGTTTTCATAGAAAATTAAATATTTTGATCAGATTTTTATTAAACGAGATATGATGATATATTAAATTTCTCTTCTAATAGTCATCGAAATAACACATCATCAATGATGTTGGATTCATATCATGTGTTCATCATATTTGAGGTATGTGGTCTAAAATTAAAATCTGATAGTCTTTATTATAAATTATATGTTTGGGAATAATGATTTTCATGGTTTCATTTAGAAACTGGAGTCAAAAATTGAATTTATTAATGTAGAAAATTAATTAATTTAGGTATTATATATTTTATTGATTAAAGAAAAATGTGGAATGTGGATAATTATTGTTAAAATTTATTATTAAATTATTAAAATAGAAAATTGGGAATAATTAGATATTGAATTAATTATGATATTACTGAGACCATTGATGATGAAGAATTATTTATACAATTAATTAATGTGAATGATAAGAATTATGAAATTTTGATTCATTATAAATAAATTTATAATTAATTATGGAAAGATAGAGATTGTTGAAATTTAATAATTAAACATGTGGTGATTAAATTATGTTTGTTGAAATAAGTAATTGACGAATTAATTTTTCTGTTATTGAATTAAGTGAGTTGTAATAATTAATTAGTGAGTTAATTTTGGGGTTACATAATTATGTGAGTTAGAAAAATTAATTATGAAATTAATTGGTGTTATTGAATCAATTAATATGAAATAATTTGTTGATTAATTAATTGATGATATTGAGGTATATTAAAAAATTAAAATATTAATGAATGGAGTTTTTTGTGTCCAATTAATTAATTAATTAATTGAAGTTATGGGTTTGGATTAATTAATTGTAGCATTAATTAATGGTGTTGATGTGATGAATTAATCTATGAATTAGTTTAAGGGGTTAAGTTAGATTAATTAATTTTGGAATTAATTAATGGAAATGATTCCGCCAAAAAAATTGGTATATTAACTGATGTCGATTGTTGAGATATTGAATTGATGAAATTTGATAATTTATTAATTAATTAATTATGAGATATTGGGATTTCAGAATTGATATAACTAACTACCAAATTAATTATGAAATATTAAATTTTTTTAGATATAATAAATTATTGAATAAATTATGTGATGTTGAGTTCGGTAATTGAAATAATTAATTTATGAATTAATTATGAGTAACCTTTTAATTAAAGGTTGGGTTAATTAAAGAGATTGATTTTCTTAATAAAATAAGGAATTATTTAATGAGTTTTAGGTGAAGACTAATTATTGAATTTTCAATTAGGATGAATGTATAAACTAATTGAAAAATTTATGTGATATATGTGTATGAGGATAAATCTTGATTAATCATTCTTGATGTGATGATGTTATATATATGATAATGGGGGTAATAATTTATTACCTATAATAAATTAGATAGATTTGATATGTGTAAATACTGAATTTACAATTATTAAATTATGAATGACACCATTCCCACTCGTCTGACTATAAATATTGTAACATAGAAATTCATGGGTGTGTGAGTATGTAATTGTGATATATAAATTAATGTACTATTGAATTTGGAATTTTAACACGGACCTTGATGGGAGTGTGATTATGGAATTGTAATATGGACATTCCTGGGTGTGTGATAATGGAATGGTAACAGGAATATTCATGGTCACTGAAGTATAGAATATTAGCATGGACATTCATAGGGTCGTGTGTAATCAATGGTAACATAAACATTCATGGGTGATAGAGTAGGGAATTCTAAAATGGATTTTCATGGGTTCGTTAGTAAAGAATGTTAACATGGACATTCAGGTGTTTGTGAGTTATGGAATGATGACATAGTCATTCCAATGAGTGGACAATAGGAATGGTTACATGGAAATTCAATTTTTAGGTTGAGAAATGAATATTAATTAATGTGATAACCAATTTAATTATGAATAATAATTACATTGTTTATACAACTACATAAACATTCCATGGACGATACTTATTATAGACACCGTTCGTGGTGGAATACTGAATTTTACTCATACCCTACTCATGCTTCTTGATCAGTACACGAAGAGATAACATTTTTTTCTAGAAAGGTTTATATGAAATTCTAAATTTATGATTTTGGATTGGGGATTGAGAATTAAGGAGGGAAGTATATATGGTGTGAAGAATTAGTGAGAGTAGTTAGTGAAATTAGTTTCGTTATAATTTATAGAATCTTCTACAATTATGATGGTATAAAATGTTTCTATTTATAGTAAAATATAGTGTATTTTTCTTTGGCAATCTTTTTCTATTTGAATTTTGTTGGTTATATATTCTTATTATATTGTTTTTTAATTATCGGTGTTGTATTACACTATTAAAAGATCGTAGTCTTCCCATTATTGACTTACCAAACCCTCTTTATTAGTTGGCTAACTCTACTGTAGAGGGTGCTACAGTAGTGGTCATGTGATATAATGACTTGGGGAACCGGTGCATGGCACCTAGGTTGAGAAATTAGATTATGATACCTTATTTAAATATTCAATGTGTCAAAAAAACTGTTATAATATTAAAATCGTTATATTTTTAATAAATGAAATTATTATTTAAAATATAATTAACCCATATATATATAATTATTTTAATAAAAAATTGTTTTATTAATTCTACTTGTTGATAAATGGTTGGGGTTACATTTTGGGAATTTTATAAAATTACTTGATTTTTTGATGAATAGTAAAATATGGTAATTTAATGTATAAATACAATTTAATTTAATACACTATTCAAGGACTCATTACTATTGTAATAACAATAATATAGAACTAAATATAATCATATTAAAATATTTTTTATAATACTTAATTTATTCATAGTCTTTATCAAAATTAATAAACAAATAAATAAAATATTAAAGAAAACACATCTCTCCTCTCCTATAATTACCACCCTAACCACATAATCTCTTCACACTACCAAATCCTTGATTCATATAAAATTTCAACCAAATAACTCTCCCAACAAACATGTACAGATTTAATCTTATCTAGTATCACCTAAAATACCAATTCAATGATTCTTAAGAATGTCCTGTAGGTGAATAATTCAAGTTGTATAACACTCAATTCATCCCTCTCATTTTCATTTATTTTTAAATTTTTACAAACATTTTATCAAATCCTATATCGAAAAATTAACAAAAAAATATATTATAATAGATTCACTATAATTTCATTATCTGAATGAAAAATCCACCATTAATTCTCTTCACATATACCCATTTTAATAAAAAAAATTAAAACATTATCCATGAGTAGTCAATTTACCACCATCGTGGACGATCTATTTGTTTTTAAATACCACTAGAAATAGTGGCCATAAAAGTGTCATTATGGCCATGAATGTCATTAATATGTGATATAAAAATTATTTAATATTTTGGAACTATTATATATAGATTAAATTAATTGATAAAACAATGCTAACATGTGATGATCGAAAAAACACAAAATAATCTAAATGATTATCTCTACAATTATATCTAATGATTAATCATTATACCATGTAACCAAATGAATTAATTCAACATTTCATATTATTTAATAAAAATAATAACATAAAATTTTAATTATGGACAACTTTTTTTATTTTACTGGATCTTCCAAACATATATAGAAGTGAACCAATCATGAAAACCAATGAGGAGAACACTTCTGAATTATGAAATAGAATATCATATCTCATTAGAAAAACTATAAATAATAATAAATATATTATAAATTATAAAATACATTTTTAATTGGGTTTTAATTCAATTATTAATTAATCTAATTTCATTATCCATGATAGTAAGCACAAGTGAAAATCACTTTCATAAATATGTTAAGGGTTTTCTCATCTCACTTTCATTTCTAAGAGATATGAATTATTCACCACAATTTATTATGTTTGGTTTAGGTATACTGCCAATTTGTATTATATCATGACCTTAATTTTCTCCAAAATTTCAATTTTTAATTTTATGATAATTAATATTCTGAGGGAATATAGTTAGGCTATTATAATAGTGGTAAGGGATTCTCCCCAAACATCTATTTTTTAATTAAGTAACACTTTCTCCCTCTATACAGTAATGTAATTGTTTTTTCCATGACTATAATTCTTATAAATTCCATTAAAATGTCCCAAATTCATGTATCCATGTCATTTCCTCTTTTTTCTATTGAAATACATATTTTATAGCATTACCTTATCAATTATTCACGAAAAGCATGTCTCATTAAAGGGAACTTCCCAATTTCATAACCAATTTCAAGTACACTCCCTAATATTTTTTACGACACCATTATTTATTTAAAATAAATATTTTTATCAAAAAAATATGTCTTATTTAATTTATGTTTTTATAGAAACAACTAATCATTTTTTCATTTTAAATACTCATTTATGATTAACCTTAATCTTCACTAAAGTGGATCATTTATAATGTTTATTAAAAACTATTTTTACATGTTTTTACTATAGTTAAATATAGTATGAATGTATTTTATTTTAATAGTCCAAAAATATAATTTCATATCGTTTTCTCTTATGGTATATACTTTTTTAAAAACATATTTTTATGGTAAATGAAAATGATTTTCCAAAAGAAGCTATATTTATAAAGTAAAAAATGGGTTTTTTCATATAAATTTTAATCATGTGAGATATACATCTTATTCACAACATATTCATTATGTGTGGTGTATTTAATTAACTTATATATATATATATCATATATCAAGAATTATTATTCTTATGATATTTTATGATTCATTTAATGTTATTCCTAATAAGGATTATGTTGTAAATGTTTCAAAGTGGAATTGGGAACGTTGAAATGTTTAATGATTATTTTACTCATGAATTTCCCAGTGGTCTCATTTAAAAGAATATTCATCTACTAACAAATCCTTATTTGAATATTTTACTTCATTTTGGATAATCACTTATGATACCATATACAATATATTGATAAATGTTTTCTGATCCGTTTCATTGTGGATGTTAAATTCAATGTTTATGGTTGAGTTATTCTCGTTTTGTATGATTGTATTTCAATATGATTGATTAAGTTAATTTTTAACTTTTTATTACGAGAAATGAATTGGAATTAGTAAATTAATAGAAAGGCCTCTATATCCCATCGATTAATCCATATGTTTCATGTGACACACTATTCCAGATTTTGGATGAGGATTTACCCATTTTTGTAGGATTAATAGATGAGGCCTTGAAGTTATGATTATAATTTCTGGCATTATTTATTCCCTCACTATGATATTAATAATGATAAATCATATGATTATTCAGCTTTTAGAACATAACTGGTTAGTTTCATTGTGATTATTTATATGGAATTATTTATTTATCTTTTATTTCTACCAAATTAAGCTTGGGCTATTGATTTAATGGAATATGATCTAGTTAATTACCTTTCCAAAATATTTGATGCGTGTTTATCTTAGTATTCTATATAATTAATAATCATAAGGATCATCTCTGCTCACACCTTTCATATGATTTATCTTCCATATGATGCAAATATGTGTATTATGAATGACTTATAGGGATATACTAGGAGTTTATTTGTGTTTCAAATGATGTTTTCTTGTTGTTTTAATTTGAGGTTATAATGTATATATTTTGTATGTATTTATTCGTCAAAAATATACTAAACCATTCAAGTCTTCAGGATGAAACCATATTTTCTATTCTGCTAATTTTAAAAAATAATTCACCAGACCTGGGTACTAGGGGTAGGGTCTTTTCATTCAATCGATAATCTAATCACATAATAACAGAACAATAGACCAACTCCATTAATAATTACTTAATCATAAATCAATTTTTTAATTAATATATGGTTATACTCGATTATAATCATATGTAGGTAGAATCTTCTCATTTATTGATATTGGTCAAGAATACGATGTTTGAGAATTATATCATAGTGATTCATTGTAAAGAATTCCATAAAATGTTTTTCGATCAATATTTATCATGATCTATTCAACATAAAATTGAAATATATTTCCATTACCTCATTAAGAAATATGAAATTATATTAGGGATTATGATGAAAACATCATAATAAATTAATGATACACCTTAGGCTTTTTCGTTACCCTTGAATACCATGTTGATTGATTCGTTGGTGGGAGAAAAAAAATCCAAGAATTATTTTTGCGATTCGAGAGTTTGAAAGGTAATTGGAAATTTTCCAATGTTATGTCAAATTAAAAATATAGATCAGTGAATCTCAAATGTAACAGGAAGGCAAGATTCAGAAATTGGAATATAATTCTTATAGTGTGATATAGAAATCTAATGGTGTAAATAAATTTTTACATCCTCCGAGAAAATTATATGTAAAAAATCACTCTAAAAATTGGATATAGGGTCCAAGGAGATGATTTTGGTTCGGGAAGGAAGGGAAACACAAAATTTATTAATGAAATGATAAACCAAGTAATTCATTATAGGTTTTTAATTATCTTTTAAAATCGAATATTATTTTCCATTTCATCAACTTCAGAAAATTAACGTATTATTCAAACTAATACACTAAACCAATGTTTTTTTGAGACAACCAACAAAATCTAATGTTGTAAGGTTGATCATTTTCGATCACTAACACTAAGGTGGATCTTGATAATTAAGTAGTGATATGTATACAATTTATTCATTCATGAATGTAGATATTACATTATAATTGTGGTTTTACATATTTCATCATATCATGAAATTTTAGTATTACTATTTAAACACCATAACAATTAATGGAAGTAGAGCTATCAGTGAAAATTAAAAATGAGTCATTTATTGAATCCTAACTATATAAAACCAAATTTATCAATATTTTTCAGTTTAACTTCCATGAAAATATTTTCATACTCCCTTTTATGGGATTTGAATAAATCAATGGTATGTATTGTTTTCCCCATATATGGCCAATACAAATTGCAGAGAGGATTAAAATAATCTCCATATTGTGAATTGATGACCAACTAAGTACATTTGAATGAAGGGTGATTAATATTTTATAATACCGACATTTCAAGAATGGATATTATTTCCCTATGAAAAAGAATAAATTAATAAAATTATTGAGTCTATAGAAATAATCATCCTTGAATACATTCCCATTCTGACAAAATATACTGATGTTTTACCCAAGGAATTTTAGAGTATTTCTCTTTGTTGAGAGGATTAATTATCAATATAGCTTATACTATGGTCGTTCCAATTATCCAAGAGTCCCTATGGAATGGATTTTTTGGATCTTGAAGAGTTGAATAAATAAATATAAGATATAATAGATAGAGGGATCATGAACCAACATTCTTCATATTAGGGTTTTACCAGTTCTCTATGTTAAGAATAATTATAGTTCAATTTTCAAATTAAATTATTATCCTAATATCAACTAGATAAATATATGTAACAAGTATCCTCTTACAATGATTTATGACTTATTTAATAATTTGTGTGGGGTCAATAATTCTCCAAGGTGGATCTGTTTTCTGGATATTACCATGCTTGGGTGATGATGGATGATATCCCTATGTCTACTTTTGGTACACATTACAAGCACAATAACTTCATAGTAATTCTTTTTGGACTCAAAAATTCTCCAAAAATATTTAAGGACATGGTGAAAATGTTCTTTATATATTATATATAAAATATTATTATAGCCTTTATCAATGATAATCTAAAATAATCTAAATTCATGAAGAATGATGTGGACCATCTGATAGTTATGTAAAAGACATGACCAAAGTAGATGCTTTATTCCAAGTATTGCAAATTTATGTTCTGGTTGAATTAGGTATTATTATTTGGGTATATCATCACAAGCAATGAGATATCTTCAACACATCAAAAATAGATGTTATTAAATGAAGTATGAATCCAATATCTGTTAGAGATATTTGTAGATTCCATGGATTATCACGTTTCTATAATAAATTTTATATTTTTTCATAATGATTTTCTAACCCTCTAACCAAGAATACTTCTAAAGGATTCAAGATTCCATTGTTGTATGAATGTCAAGAGAGATTCAAGGAGTCTAAAATGAGGCTTATCACCAAACCTATACTCTAACTACCCAAATGTGATGAAATATTCATTGAATGCATCATTTCTTGAAAGTATTTATTGGTTTGTGTATTAATGAAAAATTAAGAGGTGATAAACTATGATTTATGGTATTAAACAAATAACAAATATGGCTACCAAATTTCTGATATAGAGTTGGATATAGTTATCTTTCCTTTAAAATAGGATAGTTTTATCTCTAGTGGGTGTGAAATATATATGGAAACAAAATATATATGTATATATTCACATAGAAATATATGAATATTCACCAATGAATATGGTAAGAGATGATCAGGGACTATAACTGTTCAATTCTATAACTTCGTAAGAATGTAAATAATATAGAATAATCTCTATGTAGAATGAATTCAAGAATTATATCAACGGTGATAATTGATAGGGATCTGTTCTTATAATATATGGAAACTATTAAAACAGGATCATAATGGAAGAAAATTAATCAATCCATTAACAAATTTCTTCTCAATTATCCCTTCTAGAGAAGATAAATGATGTTGAAAGAGATAATGTGGGAATTCAAGAGAATGTGGGAACAATTGGAAAGGATAAATCCTTGGATTTCATAGTTCATTATGGAGTTGTAATATTTCGATCAAGGATATGTGTACACCCAATTCTTAAGTTAAAGACAGAGTTGTTGGATGATTCACATAGATTGAAATTCATTATCCTTCCTAGAATCATAATGATGTATCAAGATCCCTAATAACATTATAGGTGAGACAATATAAATATAGAGACTTCCAATTATAAATCAATATTTATTTTTTATTATCATGTTAAAGAGGAGTGTGGTTAATGAAACCATTACCCTAACATATAGTGAAATTTGAAAACATCGCCATGATCATTGTACCTGGTATTTTGAATACATCAATTTAGAATAATCCTATATGTGTTGTGGTTGATCTACTAACAATGATGGCATAATTCATTCCAATTTTATTAGATATATCATTCAATCAAATTTTAAGGATATACATTAAAGAATTAGTGACGATTTATATAATACCATTATCAATTGTATCTGATCAAGATACTATATTTAAATTCAAGTTCATGAGTTTTCTAAAACATATTCTAAATACTATGATCCTCACTCAAAATGGCATATCACTGTAAAACTAATGTCTCATCTGAGAGGACTTTTCAAACACTTGAGGATATGTTGACGGCAATCTCAATTGACATCCAAGAATGATGGAATATACATCTTCTTCTGGACGAGTTCTTATAAAATAACGGTTCTCGCTATAGCATCCAATTGGATCTCTATGATTCCATTTTTTTAAAAAGTTGTAGAACACATTCTTGTTGGGATGGTGTTGGGTAATTAAAACATCTAGTTCCAGAAATGGTCTGTGAAATAGTGTAAAATTATAAAATTATATAGAATCACATCATGGACTCATAGAATTGAATGAAATATATATGATGATAATTATCAATGAGACATATATTTAGAGGATTGGGAAACAGTTTCCACTTCAAATCTATTTGAAATATGTTTATGAGATTTGGGAATGGAAATATTAGTCAAAGATATAACATTCCATTTTAGAACCTCAATTTCATTAAGGAGGTACCCTATCAGCTTGCACTCCAAAATATCATATGTCTTGTATATGATGTATTCTATGTATCTCTCTTGAGTATGTACATACCAAACTCATAACATGTACCAAATATAGATATGGTACCACAGAAATGTTTTCTTCCCTACAAAGAGAAACTAGATAAAATAGTATATCACATAGGAAACTTTCTACGAAATGACATAATACACATTTTCTAAGTGTATTAGATATACCAATGGTTTGGAGAAGTTATTTGGGAACTCTTGGCATCGATGAAATAGAATAACCCTCATCATTTTTCTTGTGGAATATGAAAATTTTCATTGTGAAACTTCTTAATGGGGCAGTATTGTAATGACCTGAAATGTTATAAATTAAATTCACCTTTTGATTTATATAAAATTATTATTAGGTATTATAGTAAGATAAAAATCAACAAATTTTTTGGTTTTATTTTAACCTATTATATTTTATATAAAGTTAAGCATCATAAGTGTTCAAAATATATTCACTAAACTATGATCATATGATTTTATAAATATAGGATTTTAACAAATCCAATTGCCACAAAAAAAGGATGTGATGTCCTCAACCAGTAGAATCATACCCTATAAATCCCATTTATCAAAGTTTATAAGGGATAAAGAATCACTGGGCATTATCCTTGACCATGTCGAAGCTGAGATGCAATAATATAAGCAAAAGAAAAAGTATTTATGTGGGTTGTTCAAGCTCATTAAGATCATGACCCAAACCATGTACGCTGAACCACCACATGAATGTATCACCATCGTGCACCTTAACTTATGGTTTTTTTGTATTAAATGAATTTGTATAATAAAAATAATTATAGGAATATTAATACTGTATTTTCAATTTAATAATATTCTATTTTTCATCCAATAGTTATATTATAAATGATATTTAGTTAAATACAATGAAACAAGAAATAATTTTTTTGGTAATATTGAAATTCAATTTAAGAATTTATTTTAATGAATTTTTGGACTTTTGAAAAAATTAATAATTTAATAAATATATTATTATTAAATAATTTTTATTAAATAGAAATGATCTTATAATTTTTATGATGTAAAATATAATATTTATAAGGGTTCGAAAACTATTATTATCCAATAATATCATTTCAAAATAAATATAAATTATATATTAAATGTGGAAACTCGTATTTTTTAAGATTATTTTGAATAAATAACTAATATTTTTCGAATCATAATTTCAAATATATGCAATGATTTCCTTATAATTCACTGATATAGTCGATTTTTTAGTAAAAATTGAAAACAAAGTAAATATATGGTGTATTATGACCTCAAATAACATAAAAATAATGTAATAAATGATATAAAGGCTATAAAAAATATAATTTTTTAACTTTAAAATATAGTTATTTTATGATTATTGGATTAATTTTTTAAACCAATTTTTAATCCTTCAATACCATTAATATATTTTATGGTTTTGAAATCATTTATTTAAGAGTATGACTTAGCTTCACATCAGAAAGGATATTATTTTTTAATTTCATCCCATGTACGTTTAAAATAATTAATAACACCTATTTAGAATAAAAAAATGTATGTTTTGTGGTTTTTTTAATTTATTATGTAGAGTCCAAAACAAAAAATTCAGAAGAAATAAAGAATTTACCACTAATTCCGAATATAAACCCACACATGATCCCATTAATCTTCCATAAACATAATCACTATTCCCTATCCTCTCTAGAATCCTACCAAAGTGACCTAATGCTCTCAAGAATCTCCAAAAAAACATGTTATGTCACACACTCAAGTAAGGGATCCACACCATCAATTCATTTTTCAAGTTTCATTATTATATTATGGCTTCTATTTCCACATCCTAATGTTGGGATAAGTATTTTCATGTCTCTATTATCACCTATATTATTTTAAAATTATGATATTTCCATTTCTCTATGATTAAATAATTTTTAGAATTTTTATCTGATGTCCTTATGATACCGAAATTTTAATGTGATTTTCCAAGATAAAAATAATTATGTAATGAATAACTTACCGATTTTTTATCAATGGTATTCACATTTATAAAATTGTACTTATGTTACATAGGAATTATTTTTATATATTCAACACTCCTTTAACTATTAATAAAATTTGATGACGACTAAATCCATCTTGTATGATCTGTGTTACAGAGTTAATAATTTGAATAAAATTAATGTGATAGGTGTGCCTCAAAATATATAGATCTTCAATGCATTGAATATTGTTTTGTCTCCAGAAACATAATTTTGGGATCGGTAGGGAACCAAATTACTTTATGTTAAATTTATCTTTATGATGCCTTCGATGTTATCCTTTATATAAGTATAATGTATCATGTCATATGTTGTTTCCACATTTCCAATGTGGTATTTATTATTATCATACTATATCATGTATAATTGTTCATTTTTATGGATCCTTACCTTTATTTTACCCATTTATATTCTTTTTTCCTAACATGACTTATTCTTTACATGTTATCCCATATTAACTACAGTGTTATGAATTATGGATCACACGTTTCTTATGTTTTTCCACTGGTTATCCCAAGAATATTTAAGATCAACAATGTTAGGTAAGCTTTAAATAATGATGATTGTTTTCTCTTTATAATTTGTTATGTAATGTACATAATTATCAATTTCACATGACTTATAAATAATCTAATTTTTAATAAGTATATTATTATATATTAATGCAAGGATTATTCTTATAAAATTGAATAGTTGTTATACGTCTTGTTTCATAATACCCACCATTACCATAGATCAAAAAAATCAATTTTATTTGAGAAATTCATATGGTTTTTTTCATAATTGTTTAATGAAGGAAATTGAATATTCATTCTGTTATCATCGTGGTAATAATAACATCATGAGACTCTATACCACTATTCTTTATAATGTGAGGGATTTCAACTATGTAAAATATGTTCATCATATTATGTGACAATAATATTAGAATAATGACAAGATTTAATAATCAAGATCTCATTCAACTGGGGTATTCATTGAGGAAATCAATTCATTTTCCCTTGATTCCATGGTTCATCATGTTTTATATTAGTAGCGTTAACATGTGTGATGAACATCATAATTAAATTTTCATTAAAAATAAAAATAAAACTATACTTATAAAATTTAATATTATTTTAAATCATCATATTTAGAATAAAATCAATAAAAATTACTCTTCTATATATCAATTTTTTCAATTCTATCATACTAATTAACTAAATTCTAACATAATAAATATAACATAATGGCTCACAAAGAGAATGTTATTGTGTAATGAATAACCCCATGTAGTGTCAAAATAATGGTATTGTTAGGATTCATTATCATGCACTAAGTAATGATTGATTTAATAAAAATACACACATTTTAGGTTTACTACGTCTAGGTAGATCTGTTCCATAGCCCACATCCACATGTATTTTCCATATATGGATATTATTTATAAGAAATTAACAAAATACCAAATTTTCCAAATTTTCAAAAAATATATATATACATAGGATTATCCTTTAGACTTATCCATAGTTTTTTCAAAAAAATTATCTACTCAAAACCCCTTAATATAACTAGACTAATAATAGTAAAAAATAAAAAACTAATCTAATTCTAAATAATTCATCCCAAGATCAACATACCTTTTTACATCATTACCAAAATATAATCATTATATCTCATAAAAAGTATTACAATTCATAGAGAACTTTTTATTAGTTTCATTGAGTACCAATTATGAATGAATATTATTTTAAAAACATTTGAACCATTCCCCAAATTTGAACTCTTATATAACCCCTTTGGGACCTTCAAATAATTTATATATAGCCTCAAAACCATGTGATTTGAAATATCAAAAAGGTGTGAGATCAAATGAAATTAAGGGAAATAAAATATTATCATGTAATCTAGGGTTATATCATAACAATATGAGAAAATATGATTAGGGTAGAAATTTACTATTAAAAAAACAGCCTTCTATTAATTTTATCTATATTATATATTAAATAAAATTTGTTTCAAAATATCTAACATGTACCACGAAAAATGAGTTTATGATAATAATAGAAAAATATCACATGGAAATTGACATCATAAATTACATTAATATTAAATTCTGAGCCATCATATAAAACATGAAATCATACATGTTAATCATTGATCACAATGAAGAATATCATAGTTGGAAGATCCCCTTGAAGGATTGGGTTAACTCTTTAATCCCATAAAAAAGAAAAATATTATTATAGGGGATTGGGTTTTCTCTCAATTCCCACAATGAATTCATATATAGTTTCATAGTGGATTTGGATTACTCCACAATTCCCTAAACATAGTGGATAATCTCCCATAGTGTATTAGGATCATTTGCTAATCCAATAAAGAATGAATCATGATATATAAATCATTACCAAATTAATTAGATATATATAAAAGTTTAGGCCCCCCATCACATAAAATATTGTGCTTAATGTAACCACTTTATAATAATAAAATGTATCTTATGAAATGAAAATAATTTCAATTTTATTATAGGGTTACATAATTTTTGGACTACATTTCTAAAAATTGATATCATATTATATAAATGTATATATATTTACATGACGAAAATAAACCACTCATAATGTATAAGCATTATAAAGCACAAGATAAAGAAATATCTTTCATAATATGGTATCAAAGAATAATTAGAATGATATTTCTTAAGGATTAAAATGTAAATAATGAATTATATCTTTTTTTGATGTCGATATTTTAGTAAATAATCCTGATTCTTGATCATTATGTTCTAATATTGGTAGATTCATGTGAATGATCAATGATAAGTAATAATAATATAAACTAAAATAGTGATTCCTTTCTGAATGAGCCAAGCATCCTTTAAGTATTATGTAGTTTAATATTTCAAATTATATCATAATTAATCTAGAATGGTATTCTATAAAATAATTAATATTTTCAAAATGTATTACTTCATGAAAATAATTTATAGATTTGAAAATAATTATCAAATAATAAATCACAATGTTCTCTTTAATTTAGTTTTACATTAGAGTTGTAATTTCAAATGGAAAATAAAACATGCTTAAAATCAAAGAAACAAAATTATACTAAAATAGTTATATATGTGAGATATATATGTAAGGAATATGGATGCACTAAATGAGAATAATAATTAGATAAATGGAGAAGAAAAGAAAATATATTTCCCCAATGAAACATTAGTGTTTTCAAAATATTACTTTTTATGTTTAAATAACATTTGATGAAATCTAGAATATTTACAAATTTGAAGAAAAAAAAATATTAAAAATATTTGAAGGTAAATATTAATTTCATTATAGATAAAACATAATTTGGATTTTAATTAAAATGTATAACATTGCAGATAATTGGTATTATGGACACCGAGGGAAAATCATAGTTATATAGGATGGGGAATATTCTCAATATTGATATACATTATAAATATTAAAATAATATTTGTAAAATATGTAATTTATGAAAAATGCTTCCCCAAATGTTAATATAAATATATTTATAGATATATATATATTGGTTGGAAGAAACCAATAAAAGAAGAAATAATTTTATGTTGATACATGTTGACTAAAAAAATGTGTCTTGATTTATGAAAAAATTGTTAATACATCACATTATTTTGAGTTTAAAGTCATTATAATTTGGAAAATTATATGGATTTGTAAATACCAATTATTTAATGATATTTATTAAAAAAAATATAATCCCAGTTCATACACCATAATAAAATAACCTTATATGAATATGATTATAATCTTGGAGCCTCAATGTAAAAAATATATCTAATATAACTTATCTGGGGCTTCCATAGATGGTGGTTCGTGGGAGGGATACCTATGGGTAAATTCTATAGACTCATCTCCTCTTTATTCTTTATATTGTTATTCCTTTTTAACTGTATAATTCACCATTTCATTTTCCCTCCACACTCAACCTTTCTTTTTTTGGTTCCAGTTTTTCATACTCTTTCACTTTCATTTGATTCTGTATGTGATCATGGCTCCATGTTCAAGACCTCATCATCTCATACTCATAAATTTCCTTATGTTTAACAAATTTCTGGATCCATTTTTCTTCTGGTTCACAACGATTCATTCGATGTTTCGGGACATATCATTGGATTAATTTTAGTTTCCCATGGTGTAAAATTGTGGTCAGTCTCCTCTTGTGTAGTTCACAATTTCATTGTACTTGATGCATCATCAATGTGTTAAGTGTGTGCTCCTCTATTGGTGGTGGATAGATGGTTGCGATTGGTGGTCTAAGAGAGGAACAATTTATTTAGGACATTTTAATAAAAAATCTTCTATGGATTCATTTTTATTTTATTTTATTCATGTTGGCATTCGATGGTGTTTTTAGAGGCTTTGGGACATTTTTTTGATCAATAATCAGTGTTATTGGAGGTATAACCAATGTTGTATTATATCATAGTTATGGTGGTTATCATTTTATGAAGTGGAATGTTGTAATATTGGACTCCTATTTTAATGTTAATGGTGTGAATGGACTCTCGGGGTCATAGGACGGTTGTTTCAGATGGTTGTTTCTTGAAATTTGGATTTTGTGATATGATATTGGGAATTCTAGTTTCTGGTTCCCTAAAAAAAGGGACAATGTTCTTATAATGGAATTGTAATATGATGAGTCTTCATCTTCCCAAAACTTCTATTACATCCAAAAAAAAATCCATTCCTATTTTTTCTGCTATGGGGGTCTCTACTTTGGTTTTGGGAAGTGTTTTTGAGTGGTGAACAGTTTCAAATAGGAGCTACTGTTGTAAGATTCATCCACATTGGTCTCTTATTGGAATTCCTTCAAACTATATAATAGATGATGAAAGGTTTTTCATTTCTGGTATCTCTTATTATTTATCATTTTATAGGTCTCCTTCTCTAAAGGATTTGGGAGAGTATTTTTTGGGGGTTTTCTAGAACCTTTTGGGATCCCATAGGTGAGTTGAATATGTTTACTGAAGTGGATGATGATAATGTGTCGAATTTGTAAGTGACAGGATTCACATTTTTTAATTAGTAAGATGATGGAAAATGGTCTATCCCTTTCACATTATATATGGTGATATTTATCTTGAGAGTCACGGTTCTCATATTGAGGTGTCTTGACAAACGAGATCTCATGACATGAGGATATTAAGTGTTGTTGGGATCGATGAAGGGATTTGATTAAATTTTAAATTTCGTATATATGTTATTTGTTGACTCATTTTTGGAATTTTAATTCTCAAATATCGGTGATATTTTTTTTTTAATACCATTTTAATTTAAGTATTTCATTAAACCATATAGGCTAATTATAAATAAAAAAAATAGACTTTGTGGATTATAAATCATATATCAATGTAACAAAATTGAGAACTAAAACCCCTTACATTTTTTCCTGATTTATGAAATCTTATTATATCCTCGATCATAAAAATATATAAATCCTATTTACTCATTTAATTAACTTTTTCTAAACTATTATGATTTTTACACCTCATTTGTAATCAT
This sequence comes from Viscum album, assembly GCA_963277665.1. NCBI lineage: Eukaryota > Viridiplantae > Streptophyta > Magnoliopsida > Santalales > Viscaceae > Viscum > Viscum album. Next base: position 1,139,161,148 of record OY728166.1, read on the forward strand.
TCATTTAGTTATTATATATTATCAACATCGAGTGAGAGTATTCATGATCGTTGTCAATGAACATCGTTATATGATTATTAATATTCATTATTATCCGAAATTTTATCATCATAATAACATTAATGGTAATGGAATCGATTCTTTATAAATATTTATAATTATGTGATATTAATATTCTATCAGTTTTGGTTTTGTTAAATGAAGATATAATCAAAGAGGAGACAATTTTGGGGATTAATAAAAAATGAGAAGTGGAATCTTATTGAATGGATTTAATTTTAGTGTTAATATTTCATATAAGAAAGATATAATTTCTACATTATTTATATCTTATAATATTTATATTATTTTTCTATTTTCATCCATGATATTATTTAATAGAACAATGAATGTTGGTGGTCAGACAAATACAAAAAATATATATTTGAATTTAATCCGTAATTATGAAGTGGATTAGATGAAATATAAATATAACAGAATAAAATAGATATTTTCAGTGTCTTATTATAGATATATATAACAATGTAAAATAAATATAGGTATATGCTAATTGATTTTATTCTATTACTGGGATGGAAGATATTATTTTCCTCTTAATATGCTTGTTTTACATAGTTAAAAATATATATATTGATTAATTTTTTTATATTACTACCTCATTCAATTTATTTTTCCAAAACCATAATCATTTGATTAAAACATTATTTACATAGTAATAAAAATTAATGAACCACCCAGAATAGGTTGTAATTACAATGATATGTCTTTCTTAATGGAGGTGATAGTCTGCACAAACCCACAACTGACATTTTCATTTTTTTTCCTTAAGGGAATGAATGAAATGTACTATATGGTCTATCCCAGAGAATAATAAAATTAACAATATAAAAAAAATAATTTCACTATATAGGGAAAATAAAATTAGTATTTTTAAAGTGAGATATAAACGGATAAAGATTAGGGAAAAAGGAGGACTCGTGTTGAGAAAATTTATTGTTTCTTGAAGGATGCAAAATTTTTTAATTAAAATGTTAATTACTTATGAAAAATAAGAATATGAAAATGAATAAAGATTCTATGATAATTTAGAATGTCATGTTCTGATGGGGAGTCCAAATTTGTTATATTTAATGAATGTGTGGTGGATATGCCCTATTATAATTAGTGTGAGTGGAATTTTATTAAATACATATTACATTAAAGTAATTTAAAACAATAATATTGTATAATGTATAAAATAATATGAATTATAGATTGAGGGATAATTTATTTAATACCTAATCCATGAAATTTCAAATATATATGCATCATGTTCCACATCCCATACATAAGATTTAGTATTTTTTCATTGTACTTTTTACTGTGGAACTAATTTTATATAAGTAATTTACCCCAACTGAATGGATATGAAATGTCCATTTTTACATAATATGGACGTAATAACCAAAAATATGATATCAAATTAAATTTTAATATTTTATAAATATTAATTTTTACATTAGTGCTTGTAATGTAAAAAACATGTTTTTAGAATAAAAGTCTTTTTAACTTTCAATTGTATGTTTATAAATAAACGTTCAACACTTTTGATTTTCCTTAAATAATTATATTAAATCATAAAAAATTAACTTTTCTTTGTATTTAAAATCAATCAATAACCCAATTTAACAAAAAAATATTTAATTAATAAGAAATAGAATAAATTATTTTTATATGAAAGTATTACTTATGTTGTTAAACATACATTCTCAAAATTAATATGAGTATATAAAAATTTATATTTTTTTCACATAAAAAATTATGTAATCATTGAAATTATATTATTTTATGTAATATTTAATTCTTCATATATCAATAAGTGTTTTCATTTTAGTATATGCTGTTCTTTTTACTATTCTTCTAAAAATCAATTATTTCATAAAAAAATTAAAATAACATTATAAATTTATCTATCTTCAGAATTAAAAATTGACTTTAATGGCCTAAAATTAAAAAATTTATATATCTAAATGTATCAATGAAATAAAAGTTCAAAATATAAGGAAAATTTATATTATTTCAAAAAAAGCATCTTTAAAATTAATCCTTCGAAATATAATTTCCAAAAAAAAATATAATATTTTAAATATTAAAGATGGAGAACTATATATTATCAATAGAAAACATTAATGTGGTTTTATTAATTTATTATTAGTTATTTGATAATGTTCAATGATATTAAATATTAAATAATATATAGTATATCTTCTCTAAATTTAATAAATCTTAATTTGATAACATCATTTTATATTCTTGAGGTCATATAATTCTTCACATTTATGAAAAAATACCCAAATTATATTAGGATACTCTTTTTGGTTGTGTGATTCCTATAGAGAATGATATCAAATACATTTTCTTTAATTAAAAGAATGATATATTTTAAAATCATTGGGCCTTATAGTATCCACATGTATTGTGGGATGGACATCCATAATAAATAACATATGAATTTGAAATTAGGATTTTTGATCTGGTGTATGTATCCAAGAAAAATTTATCCTCTATAAACACCCATCCATATTGATTAATATGAATCCATAAAAATCCCTGAATAATCACCTCAAGATCTCACCCTTCATCAACTTGTGTATAAAAATATCAATACAAAATTATTAGGACATTTTTACTTAAAGTGAAATTATTTTGGTTTATTGATAACATAATAAAAATCACATATTCACATAGAATGTAATATTATAAAACAACCAAATCAAATCAGACCTGATCCTGACTACTGGTAATTCCCTTGAAATAAATGATTGAATCTACGATTCATCAATCATAGTGATCACGCGAGACAATATCAATGTGGGAATGAACATTGGGTGATATAAAAATCATGGTAACAATTCATTGAAATTGATTCCTTATAAACTATATACACCTGTGAAACTAGATCAATTGAAGAAACCTATGTTAGATGATAGAATACTCATGATAACACCTTGTTAACATTCCAAACTTCAAAAAAAATCTTCTAAACTACTCCCCAAATATTTAAGTAAACAAAACGTTTGGAATTGAACAATACACCTATATTGATATGTGGAATAAAAATTTCACATTTAGACTTTTCCAAATAATATATAGTTTCTCCTTGTTTTTTAATGAACCAAAATATTACTTCCATGATGATTCTTGAAAATTTTTTAGAAATAGATCAAATGATTCGAAATAGGAAATAATAACTTCCAGACTAAGAAATGTTAGTGGTGGAGTGGTTTTTCCTAGTATATAAAATCGTATACATAGATGGTGTCGGTGAGAATACAAAATGGAAATAATTTCCATCAAAGCATATTTTTTAGGATCCTTTTCCATAATAGGTGCGATATGATATTAAGTTAGCACATACACATATTTTCACAAATTACTGCTCAATAGTTTAAAATAAAAATGGTATTTTACCATTATATTTATTTTTTATATGTGAGAAATGGTATTTTTGAAGAAATTTATAAGAATTTATTTATCTCAAGGAATTAACATATGAAATACGACATCATTTTAAATGTCTTAAATATATTGTCACATCTATTTTCATTAGTTATATGATATATTAAATCTTATATACTCTACCTCTATTGAGGATAATGATATGATTTCATGATTTATCGATTTCGATGAAATTCATGACTGTATATGAAAAAACAAACCACGTGTGATAATTATTTTTTAGCCGAACCATCCAAATATATATTTATATATATTATTAGATGTATCTATGGATTTATTTAATAATATAGATAAAAGACCACTATTTGGTTAATGTATCAATGTATTAATCTGGGATTTTTCATGTGAAATTTTAACAAAAACATTGATAACCTATTTTATGGAAACAACAATATCTAATCAATTAGTTTTCATGTATATGAAAATACCATTAATAACCATGTATAGTGTCATATAAAGATCATCCAATTCTACATATTTTTTTCATTTCCATTAATGTAAAGGATGGAGTACCATCAGTTTCATATAATCCAACTAAAACCCTTAAGTACCCCAACATATTTGGTTTCATAGATAAATGTCCCATAAATTAATTGATTCACATATATACAAATAGAAAAATATATTTCAATAATTAAAGACATCTATAATTCACACATCATATTTATTTATTATTTCATACATTGCATGTAATATAATCCTATAAATATAATTTCATTGATATGTATAAGCACCAATATCCACTTCAATTGTTCATTATAGTTGTAGTAGTTGTGATCATTATATCCTCTTATATAATAGACATTAATTTGGAACTGATCCAACCAAGAGTTTTAGAATATTTGAGATTATTTTAAACCATACATGTCTTTCATTAGTAATCCTTTTTTCACACATTATAATTTGTGATATATCCTTCTTATTTCTCAATTAAATCGGCCTCTTAAAGGAAACCCTTCATGATTTCAAATTTTTTGGCCATTTGTTACACTTTTAAATATATTTTTATCATCATGGATAGAAATATTCTAACAATTCCAAGCCAAGGTACTAGTTTAAATGTTTTATCAACATCAATGTCATTAATCTGAGAATACCCAATGTAAAAGAGTAATTGTGTATTTTATGCCAAAAGTAATACTTTTTTCTTTTACATAAAAACCCACTATGTTTCGATTAATTTTTTTTCATCACTAAGACCACGTTTAATGTATTTTTTTAATATATTCATAAATCTAGAACATTAACTTCATATAAATTTCATCTATATAAATTTCATCAAATAAATTTTATTCCATCTAAAATTAAAATGCCTCTTTTATTGTGCCTTGAATTTTTTTATGTTAATCTGTGTTGTCTAGTAACCAATGATATTTTAATTAGTGATTTTGGACCTACTAGATAATTCATTTTATGCTTCTTTTATTTCTTTGTTTCTATAATTATCTGATCTATCATCCATATTCATTTCATATTTTTTAATTTTATATGATTTGGACACACACTCTTCACTTTACACTCAAAACTGGGTTATTTCTTGTTGAAATTTTCTCACCTATGTTCCTGTTTTTTTCAATTTAAATTTGAGAAACATAATGTATTTTCAAAAACGTATATATCCATTTTGTAAAGAACTAATATTCCATAATATTATATTAATATCCAACAAATATCCTTTCATCTCTATGTGATTAAACCATCTTATTATTTTATTTGGGAAGGTCAATGAACTCACATAAAATCTTCATTAAGTACAAAAGTGTGTGTCTCCTTACGTAAACAATTTTCAATGGTGTCGTTTATTTATTTGGGTATAACATTTCAAAATTATATATACGAATCAATGAGGGAATATATTTTTTCCTATACATATCTAATATGGAATTTTTAGTTATAAAATATGATTCTTGTTTCTAATAACTCAATTTAATCTCTCAATAAAAGTGAGATATTTAGGAGTTATCACTATTGACCATTCATGGTGAATCTGGGGTATTTATAGATATTCTTCTATTTTTCATTTATAAATTTTTAACCATTTGTATGAACCCAGTTCTTCCTTTGATATATGGATCTTCAAATTTCAGTTAATGCATCCAAAAATGTGTCAAAAGGGCTCGATGGGAATGTTGCATGTATGGTACCCAATATGACTGGGAACTACATGTTTTTTACTTATAGGTACATGAAGAGTATGTAAGGCCACATTCCATGAAATCCGAGTACATGGCCTTGTAATGGTTAGGCTTTAAAATTTTATGAACAATATGCGTACTCTGAACTAGAAGTCATGTAATTTAAATAATTGATTAATAATTTTGGAAGTAAATATTTTTCCTATAGGAAAAAAAACAAACCCCCTTCAATGAGAAGTGCCCCCAAAAGATCCAAATAGCATTTTTCATGCCATTTTATCTTCTGATATCTGATTGAAACAACATTGAATCTATTTGATTTCAATCATTGATATCTAGATTAATCTTGTTCATTTAGTAATGATTTCTTCTCTCAATGAAGTTATTTATTATTGAGTGTTTATACCATTTTTGTCAATCTAAATTATTTTAGGTGGAATTGAATCACAATGCTAGACAATGAGAGTCGTACTGCGATGAGTTATGTGGATTTTTTTCCTTTTGGGCATTATCTTGATGTATATATATACTGGAATGTTGTGATCCCAGATTTATGGTGTCACATGATTCAATAATGAACCCTGTTATTTCTTATTCTTGATTTGGAAATTAATTAAATGAATTAAAATCATTTTTACGTTTTTAAACCATGGTTTATGTCCACCCCATGGGTGTGTTTCCCTTATATAGACATTTGGCTGCCAATAACTATGAATATTGACTCTATTTCCCATTATTGGGTTGTTAAAAATTTAATTCTCATTTGTTATTATGCCATATATTTATTTTAATTGTATAGTAAGCTTATTATATGCTTTTCCCACATGAGTTACCCTTTTTTGTCCATGTAATAGTTTAATTTACATGTGTGGGTTATTATGTGAATTTTTCCCATATGATTTTTTTTATTAAATCCACGTGAATTTTTAATTCACATTGGTTCCTTCTATATAGAATGTGAATTTTAATTAAATGATAAAAATAGGTTATTAGCAGTGGGAGATCTACAATCTTGATAAATTTAAAAGGATAAGATCATATTACTAATTACAGCTTATATAACAAGGTTGAAACACTATCTTAGTTAGAAAATTATAAATGGAATTAGGATGTTAATGATATAAATGCCCTGAGAAATATTCTAATAGGGTGGTTGGGTTAATTGAGTATTATTTTTTAAAATGTAGAGCGATCCTATGATCAATTGAGGGATACCCAGGTCAGGATCTATTGGAAAAATGATTAAACGGATATTACGTCATGAGTTGAAAATTACCTATATAGGGTGGTTGTTAGGACTAGGTCAGACCATGAGACATTATAAAATTCACAGAATTGAACAATGAAATGGATACTTTATTACATGTCTACCATGCTAATGAACAATATTAAATTCTTTCATCACATATACCTGATTACCATTGTCTTCTCAGACATTTGTTTGGATTACTTTTGAGTACCTACTATTTACTGCATTCACTATTGTACACTGCCACTTACATACATTCACTAATAGATTGGCACAGACCATTATTGGTTTCCTACTGTGATGTATTCTGACACCCTATTTGGGTTATGCATGTTGGACCCAAATAGATTATATGATTATAGGTGTTGATATGGTAAATCCCTATTCTATAGGTACATGACATGTTTCTTAGGCACGAGAGTTCGTGGGACTAAGCTGGGGCTTGTGATTCTTCTAGACTCGTTTTGTTTATTTTTTTCTTTGATAATATATAGTGTGTATTACTATATTTTAATTTCTTGTATTACTTAATATAACACATGAAATATTGCATCCACTTTTCTACAGAATCATGCTTGGTTATTTATTTTATTAGTCTTACGTAGTTTATTACATTTTTCTGCTTTCTATTGCTTGATCTATTGTATATTGTTATTCTGTTGTGTTACACTATTCCAATGATGGAATATTTTACCCACAATCATACTATAGGCCCTAACATCTAGTAGGAAACCTCTGGTATTATGGGAAATCTATTTGAGGCCATGCGGTGAACTGTGTATGCGGCCCCAGTAGAGTGATATTTAGAATTGGGAAGTTAAAACGTTGTATTATGAAATATATTTCAAGGATTCCCTAAAAGTTTGGAGACATTAGAAAGGGATATTATGGAAATTGTTTTTGGTAATTACTTATGTCTGTGAGTTGTAACTCCTTGTACATGGAAAAGACAAATTATTTAGAATTGAATTTTGATATTTGGTTCCAATTTATTAATGTTGATTCAATTTAACTATTGTGTGACACATGTGTTTTTTACTATTATTGTTGAAAACATTTGGGTTCTAATTTTTTTGAAACACAATGAGATAAGGGTATTTCCTCTCATGCATCATATAAAAACATGCTATAAATCACATGACATGTCTTTTTACCATTCCATTTAGAGAGAATTACTAAATTTATGTTGTTTTTGATCGATTTTCATTCTACATATACATGTGGTTGTGATAGGTGATGTGATACATATGTATGTTTTTGTGATAGGTGTATAGGTATATGTTATGGTTGATTTCAATGGATGCCAATCATTAATTCCTGACGAGTATTATCCCTCTTGGATTAGAATTTGGATAATCACATTTTGGACATTTGATATTAATATTGTCATTCTGTACGATATGTGGATTCCATGCATTGATTCGTGGGGAGTATGGGACCCCATGGATCATAATTTTTCACACAGTTTCTTTATATTGAAAAAAATGGTTTCTGAGGATGTTTCAGATGCATACTATTTCGAAACCCATACACTCGATGTTTATTCCTATAAACACATTCAATGTGTTCTTCTGTCAAAGGAGAATTTTTTTTCTTATGAAAATGGCATGTACTCGGAGTACACATTGTGTAGTTGATGAATGTGTCACCGAACAAGTGGGAGAAAACACGGTTTATTAAGGTTTGAGTATAACACATTGTGTACCATATATACACCCCACACAGTTTTATATTGGTATAACTTTGTGGATCTAGCTATGTAAAAGTATATGGCCATGAGGGAAGATTGGAGTACACTCCATGAGTCATACGAACACATCATTTACCTAGGAACATTACAAAAAATAATGGTGGAGTTACATACCAATGTGAGATTTTAATGTGGCACGACATGTTTCAGGATTACAAATCGAGTACATTATGTATTGACATACCGAGGTCAGCAGGAGTATACGACCGTGTCAAGGCTTATGTGAAAACACCATGTATGGTTTCTACACATTATGTGCTCATATTTTTTGAAATGTTGAGGTTTTTCCTATCTTTTTGTTAATTAAATAGTTGAACTGAATGCCTATATAAATAGGATTATACTATGGTGTATTTTCAAGACATTATAGAGAAATTCTTCCATAATGACCTCCAATAGTATTCCAGGAGAGTGGAAAAGATCATACCCTTAAGGTGGTAGGTCATGAGACACTGGTCGAATGTCCAGTATTGTCGATTTATTGCACCATCTGTTATACTGGGTTCATGTGATGATTTTCTTTTTCATGTAGGATTTTTGAGGTTCATGGAAACCGTTTAAAGAGAAACAGAACCTACCGTGTCAATGGAAGAACTGACATGAGTGTTCCTGTAGCAGCACCCACACATGTTTCTAGGGGATGGTGGGCCAAAAGCTACATATTCATGGCTAGAGGATAACATATCAATAATATATAATATCATGAATCTTTCAAAGAATATGGTCTTTCTCATGAATTATAGGTTGTGTAATTCCACCCAGAGGTGGTGGGATGTTACCACATTGATAGAGAATCAACCGGACATGGCATGGGGAAATTTCCAGATAGTATTATATGACTACATATATACTGAGATTTTGAGGACCAAAAATGAATATGAGTTTATGCATATGGAGAAGTCATCCCTATCAGTTATGGATTATTATACCGCTTTACTAAGCTTTAGTGTTTCAGAGTAATTCTCATGGATGATGATATATTAAGGGCTATGTGTTTCATGGTTGGTATAATGCTAGAAAATATCCCATAAGTGAATATCTTACAAGATGACTATTGTATCAACTCTAGTTAATCGGACACTATTTACCGAGTAGAATTAGAGGTAATATGAAGGTGTAATCTAGGGAGGCTCAGCACTAAGATCTGTTACTCTTTCGACCATTATCAAGAAGCATTTTCTGGATCATACACACATCAAATCTATTACTCAAAACATATATTTCAATATCCATGTGAGGTGATTTCATTATAGATTAATTGGTAATACGAGGCCTCAATGCCCTATGGACCCTATCAATTGCTGAGCTTGCAGAAATATGGGACACTTATAACATTTATGAAGGAAATTTCCTCGAGAATCAAGTGATATAGGGTGTACCACAACTCCACGTTCAAATATAGGGTTCTTAGCTTCTCACAAGTCTGGGATCATGAATAAATCATGACATTAAGGGTAAGGTAGTGGTCATGAACATGGTAGCCAGACCCTATGATCTCAGCAATAGGAAGCTGGGTTAGGTCACGTTAGCTTGGATGTGTCTCAAGGCTACCGTACATGCCAGACATATATAGTACATCAGACCCGACATGAACTAGATTCCATGCCTCCCACTATTATAGGTACTGTTACAGTCACCTCCGTTTTAGATAATTTACTCTTTGATAAATGGTCTTCAAATAGTTTCGTATCTATACCCGTTTGGGTGATCATATGGCTACTTTTATTTGCTTATGACGACATTATTGCACTAGATACTTCGTTAGGTATTATAATGGAATTTGTGAGACAGTCCAAGGATTTCCCCTCAAAATTGGTCTGTGTAACTTCATTGGGGATCATTATGTCTTAGATATTACTTGATTTGATGTCATACTCAGATGGGAAAAATTAGTCTCCTTTCAAGCATTAATCAATTCTTATTACTACAGGTTGAGTTTTACATCAACAGATGTCATATAGTTTCTATGTAAGGAAGAGTGGGATGACCAAGCATGTCGAGCTGGACCTAAACATCATGGGTTGAGTAGGATGACAACACAAATTTCCAAATTATAACAATATGACCAAGTAACATGTCATGTAGTTTTCCATCTATAGGTTGTTATTTTCATGGATGTTTTCCCAGATGACTTTTCTATGTTACCTTTGGAGAGATAGGTGGAGCTCCGAACCGATCTAATGTCAAGAGCTACACCTGTTTCCATTCCACCTTATGTGATATCTAATATAGAGCTTTAATATCTCAAGATGAAATTATATTTTTTTGATTAAAAATGAATTATTCTACCCAGTACTTCTCTATGGGGTTTTCTTGTCAATTTTGATAATAAGGAGGATGATACCCTCAGGTTATTCATGGACTATCAGAAACTAATCCAACTAATCATTATAAACATTTATCCCTTATCATTGATATATGACATGTTTGACCATATTCATGGAACAAAGGTGTTCATGAAAATTTAATTAATGTTAGGATATCACTAGGTAGATGTTTTCTCTTCATAAATAACATGTACTACGTTTCACAGTAGATATGGTCTATACGAGTATGTGTTTATGCCATTCGGTCTCACTACTGCACCATCTGTTTTTATAGAACTAATGAAATGATGGTTCCATCCTTACATTGATTATTTTATGTAGTTTTTTTGTTTATATCTTGGCATATTATCAAAACCGACATGAACATTCCACACATCTTTAGATTGTTTTATTACACTCATAGAGTATCAGTTATATTATAGTCTATCAAAGTGAATCATCTATGTGGATTGGATTTATTTACATGGTAATGTAATCTCAGATACAATAGTATTAGTGGACCCAAAGAAGGTGAGTTTTGTAGTAACTTGGGAGTAGCCCATGAACATCTTTGAGGATCATTGTTTTATAGGGATATCTGGTTATGAAAAACATTTCATATAGGACATCTCACACTTGGAAGTGCCGATGAGGTGCTTGAAAAATAAGGGTGTGAATTACAAATGGATAGATTCTTTAGAGACAACCTTTCATGATATGAATGGAAGGTTAATGTTAGAACAGATACTAATTGTTATGATGTCAGGAAATAGTTCCACTGTGTACTATGCCACATCATGTTTTGTCACCGGAGCCATGATTATGCAGGGGGATTGAGAAATTGTGTTTGAGTCTCAGCAGTTGAGGAGACATCATATGAACTATTTGATTCTCAATTTTTAGTTGTCCACAGTTGTTCATGACATCATTTCTAGTGACATAAAATGTCGGGAAAACTTTTTGAGTTTATAACGAAACAAAACTCGCATGAACATCTTTACTCAGTGCGATATAGATCTGAGGCAATGAATGTGGGTGGAGTAACATTTTTCCTTCGATTTAGAGCATGCCTAAACACCTAAAAAAAGGCAATGAAGTGGATAAGACACTGAGTTGGAGGACTCACAAGCAGGCAGTGCAAGAGGAAGATTTAAATTGGAAGCATATGATGTTGTTCTATGAGATGCACATGGAGGTACATTACTATCAGGCACAAAATTTCTTTTATTCATTAGTTACGACATCTATCCTCCTGGAAATAGTGTAGATGATATAATTGTTAGATTATAAGGGTCGTGTCCAATTAGATAGGGTAGCATGTGAGGATCCACCTCTAGTTTTAAGCTCTACAGATGTGATAGGGTTCTGCTGGATATAGATTAGCTATTGATATGGGAGTTTCATTTTTCAACATGGGTAATACATCCTAGAGTTACAAATTTATAACATGACTTGTGTTTTCAATACTGGTGGGTGGGTGTGAAGAGGGAGGTGACTTATTTTTTTATTAGATGTTCCACCTATCAGCCGGTGAAGTTTGAACATTAGCAACCAGTCAGTCTTTTATAGGAGCTACCTATTTTGGAGTGGAAATTGAATGATGGCGTGATAGATTCTAAGACAGGTTTACCAAGGTCTCCCTGATGTAATGATAGACTTTGGGAAGGGTTGATAGACTTACTAAGGTCTCTACCTTCTTGTTGATTATAGAGACCAATGGTATTGATCAGATTGGGAAGATGTATAATCATGAGGTTAAATGAATTTATGGGGTCCCACATTCAATCATTTCGAAAAGGTAGGACTACTTTACATCCCGCTTATAGAAGACATTTCAAAGGTTGTTTGGTACATAAGTGATTCTGAGCATAGCATGCCAACCTCATACTAATATCTAGTTAGAGTTTATGATATAGGTGTTGGAGGACATAATGAGATAATTCAACCTAGAAATTGGGGGATCCTTGAAGAAGCGTATATATTTGTTGAATTTCATAAATAAAAATTTTCCAGGATACTATAACGATTTCACAATATGAGGATTTATACTATATGTCATGATGATCACCCCTGTTCTTGCTGGAGGAGGGTGAAAAAACATTAATAGGACTATTTCTAAGTTTGAAAACAACTATGTAGATTTATTTTATTAATAGAAAGATAGCAATAATGTATTCTTGTGGGAATGATTCGGTCAATCGTTGTAGATGAACTACAGAGTTAGAGGTTAGGAATCGAATCTTCTTGTGTGTTACATCGAGGGTGGGAAACATGAGAATCTGGAGGAAGGGTAATATTCCATAGAGATACACATATCATTTTGAGATTCTGTAGAGGGTTGTTTTGATAGCCTATTGAATGTAACAAACTCATAGGTAAGGGTATATGCACGATGTATTTTAGGTTTCAATGTTACAACATTACTTTTCAGACTTGTCTTTCACATTTCATCCTGAGGATGTTGATTTGATGGAAGATGTGTCCCTTAAGTATAATCCCATTAATATTATGGATTGTAGCCATGAGGTTATTCATTGTCATTATATTCCTTTGGTACATGTTCTATGAAAGCACGACCGAGTTTAGCATTTGACTTGGGAGAGTGAGGCTGATATACGAGCACAATTTCCAGAGTTGATTTTAGATTTTTCACCCCCACCATTATATGGCCTATTCGAGGACGAATATATTTAAAGGCGGATTTTTATAAGAACCTAGTTATTCCATTTACATATGGATATTTTATTTTTAGTTGACATTTTCTAAAATTGGGAGTAAAGAGGTTAGATGACTGGCTGCACGTCTGTTATATGATTTGACTAGGAACTAAACATCCTGTACTTATAGGTACACACTATGTTTTTAAGTATACATGGAATAACATCCCAATAAACTAAAAAATAAATTTATTTCAAAAAAACTATATAGAAAATAAGTGTAAAATTAGGTAAACAATGTGGAATTTATATAACTGATTAATAAGTTAGACAAAATGTCATTTTTTCAGATGGACATAATGGGACACCCTTCGACGGGAAACACATCTTAGTGAACCAAATGGGATTCTACCTCACGTATTTGTCTCATGATATCTTTGTCGAACACCATCAGACCATTTTGATTTCCCTTGGTGAGATGTTGGTTCTTCATGAGCCTTTCTTCATATGTTCTTCTCTATATGATGTTATATAAAGTTTACCATTTATACTTATTTTTTAGATATACTCTATTTTAGTTCAAATCAAATTCTGATGCTGGATGAGGAGACTCGTAAAGCTATGATGTCGGTGGTGTTGCGACTTACACAAATATTCGTGATGATAATATATACTATAATGTTGAACACCCACTTTTATGATGTCTCTTGATTTAATAATGAACTCTGTTATTTTCTTTTTATGATTTGGTAAATAATTTTAATATTTTAAAGCATTTTTTTCAATTTCAAACCATAATTTAGGGTATTCCAGTTGGTGTATTTCCCATGGATGTCCATTTGGTCGATAATACCTATGAGGCTTGTCATTAATTCCCATTCATATGATGTTAAAAAATTATTTATAATTTGGAATATCCTGCATGCGATACTCTTTGTGTTAAGACTTGTATTTGTTTAAATTCCATAATATTCTTGTTATATGTTATTGTCAAGTGAGTTATCCATATTTATCGATGTAAAAGTTTAATATACATTTATTTTGGTTATTATATAAACTGTGACCACATGAGTTATTTATTTTAATTCTATTGGATATTTTGATTCATTGGTCATCTTATTATATGGAATGTAAAATTTAATTAAATTATAAAAAAAAGGTAATTTGTAGTGGGTGAGCCATGATCTTAGTAAAAGGACAAGGTAAATCCTATGTGACTATTTTTTTCTTATATACTTTTGGTGAACTGTTGTCTTCATTAAAAGATATTGGACAATATTAAGAGTTTAAATATGTAAAGTTCATGAGAGAGCCACATGTAGGGTGTTCTATCTCATTGAGACATATTTATTAACATATTGAGCGAACCTTGGAACCCTTGAGGGATACCTAGGACGGGACATATTGTAAAATTATTAAATGGTTATTATGTAATGAGTTAATGGTTACCTTTATATGGGGGTCATCAAGCCAAGGATGAACCTTCTGAAATTATATAATTAAGAGACTTAGACGAATGAACTTTATTCCTTATGATATGTCTACCAACCCAAAGCATAATCATGAATTAAGTTTTCATATATACTTATATACTATTGTCTTAAAAGATTTGTGGTGTGCCTACTTTTGAGTACATATTCTTTATTGACATCATTATTGTACACTACCTGTTATATATATTTCATAAAATATTTCCTCATACTTTTCGGTGTTTCCTACTAGGATTTAGCATAACACCATGTTTGGGTCATACCTCTAGACACAAAAAGATTATATTATTACAGGTGTTGATCAAGGAAGGAGACTTGTTATAGGAACAAGATGTGCTTCATATGAAAGGGATATCATGAGACCGATCTGAGGCTCAAAATGATTTCTATTCTCTATTTGTCACTTTTTGCTATGGAGACATTAATTGGGTATTACTTCAATGTAATGTTTCTGAGGCTTTCCAAGAAAATGTGACTGGATGCATCATCAATGGTATTTAATGATTTGTGGTGATTTATTTTATTTGTCTTCTACTATTTATTCTAGTTTTATACTCATTAAATCTTTTTCTATTGTATATTTATATCTCGTTGTGTTACATTATAACTATGAGATCATAGTTTCTCCACTATCACACCCTATTCTTTCACCAATATTCATTAGACTCTCCTATTTGGGGAAATCTTCTTGAGACTATGTGGCCAACCGTGTATAGTGCATGAGTGTAGTGGCATTTGGATTCGAGTTGTTACACCAACATTGTTAAAAGAAATTATATTTTTTACACCATGTCTCATTTTAATATCTATTAAATAATGATTAATACACTTATATATATATGGTTTGTGAGAAATCACCATCAATCAAGTCTTCCTACCAAAATAATCTATAAAAACATAATATAGAATTCTTAAATTTATAATCTGAGTGATTGGTATAAAACCAATTCACATAAAAATTCTATAAACCTCTTAATTATTTTAACTACATTTCCTTGTAATTAATTTAGAAAAAATTTCCTTTTAAAAATATTCACATATAATATTATTTTTATAAGATTTCATTGAGAAGTCATGAAATCCATCTTCATTCAACTTGGAGTCTAAGGATTGTTAACCCAAATTCCTAATTTACATATTACATCAAGTTTTTCATCTTCCTCAGAATACACTATGTTTCTCAAGAATGGGGTAATGATTTCAATTATTCAATAGTAAATAAAGTATAGGTGACCCAATTATAGCATTAATAGTGTTCCCCTTTTTTCGTAATTCCACAAAATATCTTGAATCACGTGACAAAATCACGCATTGAATAATGTATTTATGTCCTTCAATCAAGAGAATTTTTTTTACTTTATTATCTTAGTTTTCCATCTAAAACCATTGAAGAAATTTACATAATGGTTTGTATTATTTCTTTATCCGTAGTTCAATAATATTATATACATATTGTAAAAATGAGTTTGTGTATTCATTATTCATTTTTTGGGATGTTTTTATCTCCATATTTCTTATTTATATGTCTCAAGATTACCTTCATATTAATCCCTTGGGGAATAATAATTTAGGTTATTCAAATAACCATTACAGTAAATCTTATAAATATTAAACACACAAGAAATATATGGAAAATTAGTTACAATGTTTTAGGTTATTATTCCTCTTAACAAACTATTCTATAATAGATAACACATACATAATATTTGAAAATGATACAAATAAATAGTACATACTATTTTTTAATTTATATCTTTTATGTCTTGATCAATATAGTTTCAAGCATCAATATAGGCATACCATTCTAACCTATCATTATTTATTAATTACATATAAATATTTGATTTAGGGAAAACAACATAATACTTCATTGTTATGGACCTCCATTTTAAATGTCAAACAAGTGATTCCTTGAGCTAAAAAAATATTACCCTAAAAATTATCATCATTACCTTCACTATAAATACCTTCTATTATATTCATCACATCTACTATATATCTTCATGTTAATCCCTAAAATTCTTATACACCTCAACATATGACTCATATATGCCTTCATATTCTTTAAATAACATGTTTTCTAATTTAAATTCATTAAATTGAATTTTTTCCATATTTTTTCAACCTTAAATGTTTTTTATAGATTATTAATTCAACTCACATTTAATATTACAAAATCAAATAGATGTGATATTTCTACCATACCAGATTAAAATAAAATCTTATAATATAATGTTATAAGATTTTTCTTTTCCCTAACATACGATTAATGGAAATAAAAAAATTCTCTCCATAAATCCCATATACATGATGATTTGCATTAACATAAATACACATAATTTAATTTAATATAATGTATTTTGAGTTATACTTCCCTAGGTATTAATTATTGATATTTATCTTTTAATACATGTGAATTTTAGTGTGTAGGAAATCTAGATAATTTTATTTTATCAATTTCCTCAAGCATTAACACCTTTTCATTTAACTGGAAATATAGTCTCCTCCAAATTCTTATTATAATATTGTCATATTCAATACATTCACCAAGACCTCCCATATCATTGCCAATAGAATTTAGACAATAAAAAATGTATCAATTATTTTGGTTGTGATTATCCTCAAATATAAAAAACTATTCCACAACACATGATGATTTTCCTCTTGTACATTAGCATTCCCTTTGTAAATTTTCAAATATTATTCCCATATGAGAGGATTTTTAGGAAATTATATTGGTAGAAATGGGTTTGAAAAAGGATACCATAAGGCATTAATTTCTCTAATATCAATATTTGATTCCTTGTTATCTCATTAGGATAATTCCATTCCTTACCAATTCATTGATAATCCATAAATTTGTACAATGTAAACCTTCATCGCCGAAATTATTTCCATGATTAATAAAAAACTCAAACTTCACTGGTAATCACCCATCCACAATTTCTTGAATTCATATTAAATAATATTTATTTAATGCTATAAATTGTTTCCTTGAAATACCAATATAAATATTTATAACTAACAACTACTACTACTTCAATGTTTCTATTGGAGATAAATAATCACCCTTAATCTTCTATTTTATATCAATTTTAGGTACCATATCATGGAGAACACCCAAATAGGGTGTTATTATAGGTGCTATAAATTTTAAAAATAAATATCCTGATCACAATCATGTTCTGTTTATATGTGGAACACTGCCTTATCCCACTTAATTTCAATATATGAGTGATTAAATAAATAAAATATAATATTGACTTTACATGGTTTTCCCAAACATGGCTATTCCAAGGATCCTGAATATTAGATGTATTAATGCATACAAAACACTACAGTATGTTGTTTTTTATTTTCATATAAATTAGAGTGGTAACATATACCCTATAAACATATTGTTCACACAAATAAGAAAGTATTATGAACTTTCATAAAAAAGAAGAACAATCTACTCTTTCAGTAAAAGTATTATTCTTTATAAATTTTCAACGTAAGATTACTCTTTGAATAGTGTCTCTCTCAAACATAACTTGGTTTTGTTCCTATGAGATGAATATACTAGATTACATTAATTCTTATTCACTATTAACATTACATAAATCTTGGAAATTCCTAGTGATATTATTTTCTAAGAACCTATATGATACCTATGACCAAAATATTTGTATATTTATTATATTACTAATTGCTTTGTGGAGTCGAAATAATTAATCCTTTTTTAT
The DNA here is from genome assembly GCA_963277665.1 of Viscum album. NCBI lineage: Eukaryota > Viridiplantae > Streptophyta > Magnoliopsida > Santalales > Viscaceae > Viscum > Viscum album. Next base: position 1,139,179,958 of record OY728166.1, read on the forward strand.
TATATAAATGAGTCAATATCAATGATTTCTTCTTATCAGATCACAAGAATCATCTAATGTGTCAATTAATGTTTATTGTTTCCCTTAAGGACTTCATAATTCATATTAATGTATTTATGTCTTCATTAAGAATCACCTCTAAAAATTATATATATTGGATATAATTATCTTGTTATAGAACGATTTCCAAATCTATGATGTGCCCTTCTTATTATATGCCTTTAATATGATTTAGAATCCCGTGATATAATTTAAATTATTATATCAATTAATTTTCATAATATATCCTTATACTCCGTGGAGGAGTGATCAAGAGTTGAGAAGATACAAAAATACATTTGATCATCTTCGATTCCCTAATGATCTCTAAAGAAATATCCTTCAAACCCCTAACAAAGTTAGGCATGGTCTCCTTTAGCTACATCATGGAATATTGTAGGGTTCCAAATATAAAAATCATATGTGTATCCTCATACAGACTCTCCATGACGTAAGGGATAACATTCATATGGATGCCTCCTCTTCCATAGATAGTGTGTAGATTCATTCATATGGTGTATACACCAGAACATTTCTTAGGGACATAATAATTCATCTATTATACATATTGATAACATCAAAAACATGGTCCCTAGTATTATTGTCTAGCTGTTATCAACAATATCCAATATTCGAAATTCCTTAAAAAATTATGTACTATATTAATAAAATCGTGAAATTAACACATCACAAAATATCCCATGGTACAGACTTATTTCGTAGTCACATCACCATGGTATCACCCACTGTTATGGTCTCACATTCAAGAAGAATATTTTCGACCTCGGTTCGTTCTCACATTCACTTCAAACCTATGATAGGAAAATTTTAGTTATTTTTTAGTTTACACTGGGTTGTTGGATACTCTATTTTCCATATCATGTGGGTTAATATATTTTTAAACTACCTTAGTGACATTCATGAATAATTCGATTCTAAATCCTATATTAAATTTGATAATACATAATTTAGACACTTTATTTGATACTGAAATATATTCCTCAACAATAATATCCCATAATTATAAAAAATAAATAAAATATTTTATGACATGAATTATGATGAATTTTTAGGTTTAATGATCCCATGAATTTCAAAAATCCAAAAATATAATATCCCATGAATTTTTCAATTAACTAATTTTTTTCAATGTATATGAAACTAAGTAACACATAATGGATCCTTAGCATTTTCAAAAAAAAATCCACACATGAAACTCTGATAGATATCATGTGTAACACATTTCTTCCTATCCAAGGGAAAAAACATAGGAATCAGTGAGATAAATTTCCCAATAATGGTAAACATCATAAATAATAATCACTTATCATAAGTTAGTAAGATATGTGATAAAATAATGTGTTAATAATATATAAAAAATAACACCTTAATAGAACGTGACTAGAATTCTAATATATTTATATAAATGGAAAACAATGGAATGATAAACAACATGTAAATGACAATAAAAAATTCCCCCAGAATTAAATGAATGATTTCATACAAATATTTTCATTCCTTATCCTAATAAATCATAATCTCACATATCGTGATTGTATCATCAAGTAACTATGTCAATTAAATGTTTTTTTGGGTATGCGTTCACAAAAAATGAATATGTTTGTTTATATCACGAGACCTATGGATGCATAGAGGGGATATTATAGGCCCCCACCCATAACTAATTAATTCAAATTAATTCATAATATAAATTAAATAACAAAAATAAAATATATAACCTTATAAAAATAGAGGTTAGTAAGATTCAGTATTAAAAAAATGTATATTGATTGCATATATTTCCCCCAATAAATAATTAAAATAACTTTATATATAATAATCTCTCCAACTGATAGTGTATATAATTATGGGTATATATCTAACTCAATTATTCCCTAAATTAATAAATTTATGACATCAAGTTCAAATTACTTCAATCATATAATTGGATAATAGGGTATTCACAAAGGAAATAAAGTATATAATATGTTATTTATATTCACATTTAGTGGTTATGAATTGAATATGTTGTGATAAATCATATATTTTGGTATAAAATTACATTACATGACACATATAAATAATATAGGTGGGTATTATACTTTTAAACTTATAATTTATCAATCATAAGATATGGCCATGGACAATGATGTTGATGAGGAAAACATTTTAACATTTGTAGAAAAATTAATTTTTTGATATGACATAACCTTTATCAATCAAAATAATTTGAAAATAATTATTTTATTAAACGATGAGAAAAATTATTTATTTTATAATCCATGAAAAAATAGGGATAAATTTTCATATAATATTAAAAGTTATTAAAAATAAATTTTCATAGGGGAACACTAAAATATATTCCTTTGTAAAAAATAACTAATAAAAAAATATAAAATTGATTTTTTAATCAAATACATGGAATTTAAGGGTATTTAAAAATTCAAATTTATAATATTTCATTAAATATATAAATACTCACTTAAATGGATAGTTAGTGATAAAAATATGAGTGATAAAGGATTTTATTTTTGTTGTATAAAATATCATTATTGTAAAACATATCTCCTAAAAAGATTATAGAAAATGTTATTTAAGAAAAATATAAAGATGAAAAAAATATCACCAAGGATAAAATGGTGGATGGTTATATTTTGATATTGTAATAACATATATAAAAATTCCAAAAAATGGATTATCAAATTTTAGATATCACAATATAAAAATGTTTCTGGTTAAAAAACTCTATGGATTTAGTAACATTTATATAAAAACCCTTGTGTTAAAAAGATCTTGATGTTTACTTAAATTACCAAAAAAATAAATATATTTCATGACATAATATAAAATATATGAAATATAGTGACCAAATAAAAGTAAATTGGTTCATAACAAGAATTATGTCTAAAGAAATTTGAATAGTGAAAATACCCCCTTTTTAGTACAATAATATATTAAGAAATAATAATTTTATAATAAAGATATAACGAATAATTATAGATCCTATGAATGTTAGTGGGAAATACCTTACTAATTATTCGTTATGTATTATAAATAATACATCGATATATTCAATAGTAATTTTATTACTCAATTGATGAATATTATGTTAGAAAAAACCATTACATTGATCTTGATTCACTCTGTGCATGTGCCCATAATCATTAAAAATCAAATTAAGTATATGAAATACCATTTCAAGAACCTTATTTTTATATATTTATTTCATTATGGACTATTTACTTTCATATATTATTTATTTATTTTATATTATTTTTATAAATAATGGATATTTGTGGTGGGTTTTCCAATTTCTATGTAACTCTTATCGTATGTTAAACAATTTTATAGGTGTTTTGGAATTACATTATAATATAAATAGTTTTTGGTTGTAATTAATTATCTATTATATCATTATAAAATTTATAAAATTTACTCAGATTTAGAAATTTACTCTGATATGTTCATTTTAGATGGATATGTTTTCTATAATGTTTTATTATTAATATCACATTTAAAATATATAATATTATATTTATATAACATTAATACATTAATAAGAATCATGTTTTTTCATATAAAGTTTTTTATAATTTATCATTAAAAAAACAAATCACCATACTTCATTGAGGCAGTTGTCTACACATACAAATGATCAATGTGCATTTAGTTTTGTTATTGTATTTAATTGAATAAATATGTTATATCATCAATTATTAAAATAATATTTTTGAATTTTAATGATATTTAGGCTTTCATATTTCTATGTATTGATTATGATTTTAATATTAATGTTATAAAATTAAATATGGATAATTTTATTATCACATTCAGACCATGATATTTCTTTATAAAAATATCTTGAAAATTTATGGATTTTGATAAAATACGTTGAATAATGGATTGAGTTCATGAATGCGATAGATAAGAATTAAATAAATAAAATGACTTTTAGGAAATTTCTAATGGAATGGGTGATTTTAAGAAGATGGGTGGGATCCACTTTTAAAAGTAATGAAATTGTACTTTTGTGAAGAGACATTATTTTACAATAATATAATGTTTGTTTTCAAAGATTATTATTACCAAATGAATGATATAATAGATTTTGGGGGTGTTATATTTACTATATGTTCTCTACCAGTCAATTAAACACATGTTTTATGCACATTTCATTTCTTTTAGCAATATTTTCTTACATTTTACCCTTTTTGTTTTTAATTTTTTACCTAATTTTTAATTAACTAATTTGATTTTCATTTATAATCAGAAAACAAAACTTATTATATAATTTAAATTATCTAATAACAAACATGATATCATTTATATTAGTAGAAATTTCTGTGTGTAAGAAAAATAAATTTTTACATTAGCCCATGTAAGGTGGAAAAAATATTTCTCTTAAAAAGCGTAATTTTATGCAAAAAATATAGGTGTGGGATAAAAATATCAATTTAATTTCTTTTAACGATTTAATTTTTTTAATAAAAAAACTAATTTTAATATGTCTTTAAAATAAAGTAGAACCAAAATTATTTGAATTATATTAAATTAACATAATATACAAAAAGTATATTTTTTCCAAAGTATTATATAAGATCATAAAATGTAAAATATGGTTTTATAAATAAAAAATATTTTTTAAAAGTATATTTTTTTACAACTTAAAAACGTATTTGATCAATTATAATGTTTAAAAAAATTCGTGATATTTTTAATTGTTATATAGCCTCATCAACATTACTGTATTAAAAAAGGGATTTATTAACTATGAATACCAAAAATATATCCTTTAACCTATCATTAACATATTATTCTATGTGTAGAATTATGCTTAGAGTTCATTATAGTGTTATGATCTCCATTATTACTTTTCCAAAATATTGTTTCCAAGGTTTAATTATTCTTTTTTTAATATAAAATGCAACACCCTTATTACAATAAGAGGAAGCCAATGGTTATAAGAATACATTGTAAAACAATTCATGGGATCACTTAAAATGTGTTCAAATCGTTTAGAAGTCTTATGATACTAAATAAATATATGATTTCTAACATTACATATGAAATCATGAAATCAAAATTGAAATTTCATTTTATATGTTTATTATTTCTTCCTTTAAATCCTAATAATAATTCGTTGATCCCTTCTTGGTATCATGGGAAAATGAAAAAGGTGATATCATATGATCAATAAAGGAATTTGTACAACATAAGTGATAATATTATAAATAAATAATGAATAACATAGTAGTGATAAACAATAATCAAATATGTTATATAATTATAATCCTAATAAGGGTTATAAGACTATTTATTAAATTTAAATATAAATAAACACAAGGATTATAAAAACATGTTTCATAATGCTTTAATCCATTATATATGACATCATATATATACCATCAAATCATTTTTCAAATACACCATATGAAAAGATGTATGGAATGCACCAAATTCCTAATATTTTTTAAATGGGACCTCCTATTTTATAAATTGATACAATATACCTCACCTATCACAAACCAATAATAATGAATTCATAACATTAATGGGATTAATAAATAATACAATACAAAATCAACAGAAATATCATTATTTTAATACTAGTTTATAAAATGTCAATAAAATTCCCTATTAATAATATTACATCTTGATCAATATCCATCCAGATTAATATGTTCTCTAGAATCATCAATCTATATCAACTATAAACAATAGTATTGATCATTGGATGTTATATTATATAAATGCACTTTTAAAAACAATCTTGAATATTTCTTAAGAAAAGACCCTTTTATTTTTGAAATGACATATCAGAAATAAAAAAATTCTGTATACTATAAAATAATTAATAAACCGTTGAAAATTAAAAATCAATATTCATGGACAAAAAATAATCTTGATATTAGTAATATCCATTCATGCAGTAAATGTTAAAACAAATATTTTTTCCACAAACATGGTAAAAATATAATTGTTCTAAATATGATAAGAAAAATCCTTTTAAGAATTTTTTTGAGAAAAATACATGTAAAAATTACATTAATAAATAATTTTAGATTACAAAAAAAATTCTAAATTTTTTTTAAGAAAATATGATACTAAAGTAAAATTTTTACGTAAGAATAGAAACAAATGTTGGCTTTCCTTAAAAACATTCATGTGGGAATTTTTAATGTGGAAGAAGGTAAAAATGTAATAATATTATAAACCCCTAACAATTACATTAGGATAAGAAAAAAATATATGTTTAATGCTATTATTATTATTATTTATTTCCTCAATTTAAAATTCATCATAAATAATCACTAATGTGGATGAGACTGTGATATAATCCCCTACCGCATGTACAAATTTATTTTAATGTGATTTTAACAACCATATAATATATTTAAATATAATATAATTCTATAAAAACCTTATATATACTTATATTATCATATATGATCCTTGTATATCATTTTTGGAATTGTTTATAAATAATTATTTATTAAAATCATCTTTTATGACTAATAAATCTATCATTTTTAATTTAATTTTCCACTTATTTGTTTCAGTCATTTCTTATTGGTCATGGATACATAGTATCCACAATTTTATTCAAGATATCAATATCCAATATATTCATTTCATATTTATTTATTATCTTATATGAAATTTAGACAAGATAAATTAGTCTCATCACTTTGTGGAGGTGGTATTCCGTACATAATCACGAGCGATGTTATCATTTTTAAACAAGATTTACACATAATAATTTAAATGATATATAATATTTATAAAATCATAATTATGACATATATGTCATATATATTCATAATATTAATATTGATAACCATCAAATTAATGTCCTAATGAAATATAAATTACACTTCTAGGTGGATATATTAGGTTTTATATACACACAGGAAATGTTTTACATTATAGAGGATCGAAATGAGGTGGAGAATGGTTTTAACTTAATAATAATAATAACATATTAGTATATATATATATATATGAAATAATATTATTATTTAGGGATGGACATAATATTAGTGTATAAATAAATAGAAGAAATAATAATTAAATGAATATATAAAGATGATTATATAATTTAGATATACCTTATTTAACATAATCATTAAACCATTATAGGATGGTCCTGGAAGGATAATGGATTCTTAATAATGAAGAAAATTGGAATTGGATTGTATTTTGTTAGGTATTTACCAATATAGAGTGATAAATGTTTATGATTAAGGTAGTAGAAGAGGCAAATTTTTATAAGTGATGAGAGGGGAACACATATAATTACATAGATTACTTGAAAATATAATGTCATTATATTGTAAATGTGGTAATTTAATTTCATAGATTCTAATATGATAATGAAGAGGTCAAAATCCATCAATACAATTTTTCCCCCATTATATCTTGTTATGTTATATCATTATCCCAATTTGTTAACCCTTTTGACACATTTTACCCATATATTAGGTCATAATTTTTTATAATAGTTAATATTCATTATAACATCACATGATCTGTATAAATTTTTGGTTGTGAAAAATGGTTGGTTATGAGACATCAAAAATGCCTCTCCATACTCTAGAGGTTGTCAACTAGTAGTGGGGGTGTGAATTATATATTGGGGAGAGTCTACCCTCCGTTATGAAGTGTCATAGAAATAAAAAATAAACCATATAAGTGAATGAAATTAATTAATACATACATAGGAAAACAAATGGAAGAGATAACTAAATAATCTAATAATTATTAATTGAATAATGCAACAATGTGATGGAAAGTAACTAAATGTCATGATAAAAAAATATAAGTTAAATACTAGTAGAATCCAATAAATACATAAAATTTTAATGTCCAAAACCCCATGTTGGTTCTTCATCAGAACTATATCCCATCTGGTAAGCAAATAATCAAAAACAACTTCTCTTTAATTTGTCCAAACCTGCATCAATATAATCTGCATGGGTACCAAATGACGACATTAATAATTTGTTAGTATAACTCAGTAGTTTTACATCACCATGTCTAATCTAATCAGTATAATGAGGAGTGTATTGAATAAAGCAATAAATATATGTGTTAATTAATTCATAAATTTATAAAATAGAACAACAAAATGATTCGGATTCGTGGAAAAATATCTATATGAATGTATTAGTACTATTCCAACTACAACCAAATAACCGTAATAAAATAACATTCTTTGGTTCCATATTGGAATATATTTGATCATGTCTTTTGACCATGCTACCCAACATGATATTAACAAGGTATAGTCATAACAAACCAGGTAAAACCCTATAATCAATACATCATTTTTGTCAAATTCTTGTAAGCATTGTAGCATGGGACTAGGAAGAGCATTATCTCCTTATGAATTATAGTATGGCCCAGGTCCAATCTTGCTCTATATCTCCATTTCATCATATATGTGGGCTTCTTATATGGTCAATCCTTATATATAATCATTTCATCATGGAACATAATGCATGTCATATAACATGGAAGTCACAATATCACATCATAAATCTCAAGGGTTTAATATATTAATTACAATTTATCATTCATATAAAACATTCAATTTAATAAAATTTCTCAACAGTTATCTGAGTAATAAATAATCCACATCATAGGGATTCTATATTAACAAATCAATAATGGTCTCATGTCACACTAAGAACACTTTATATCATTTTCCAATTCAATTATATTCAAGTTATTCTCACCCAAAGGGTCACTATAAGCCATGTCAGAATCCAATTGAAATAGAAAGGCCCCAAGTGAATGATATCTTTAAATATTAAATTTGGTTTGGATTCAGGTAAAACTGATTCCATCAAAATATTTTATAAAATTGGAAATTATCAAACTATAAGGTTATGATTTAGAACCCCTAGTTTTAACAAATTATCCAATAAGACATACAATGGAATATCCAATGAAGAAGAAGGTGTGGATGATCTCTCAGGTTATCCAAGATCAAAACATATCATGATCAAAACATAAAATTCACACAGTCATGTTTGTACACTAAAATGGATTTAGAAAAAAGGGATATAATGATGAAACTAAACGAAATCCACTTACTAGTGATCGAAGGAATTATAGAGATGTTCAGAAGGAAAGATAGAACTCCAAAAGCTACTAGAATGTTATATATAGCAAAGAGAATAATGTTACAGATTGTTAGAATGAAAATTCATCTAAACAAGATCCTTTAAAATATATGGTTTGGAAAATACCCTGTGTGTATGGTAGTTACCATCGTTTAAGTCTATTTGATGTGATATGTTTAAAAATACAACACCTAGGATTAATTTTTTAAAATCCCCATACAATTTACAATACATGTAATACATTTAAATCAAATAATTTTTTTCAGATGGGGTTTCTGTATATTTTCCAATTAAGTAACCCAATCTGAATTAATGATTCTCAAAATAATAAAACATGTGAAATAGTTGACTCATTTATACCTCGACACCACTAAATTTAACAATAATACATCATAGAAAAATAAATCATTTTTTCCAACAATGATCCCATGTGCATCCTCTCTATTTTTCTCAATATTGTTTTAATGATGATGTAATAAAAAAATCTAATGAAAAAATAACACAATTCTCAAAGAGATATATACATGTTAAAATGAAGGTATGTTACAACCGCTACACAAAATATCATCTCTTCCACGATCTATTCCACAAATCAATATATATTCCCTATGATAATGTATGGCCACTATTTTCATACATCATAATCCTTCTCCTAGGTCTCCTTGTGAACTCTCACAAGCATCTAGTGTACTCAACCAATGGTATAATCCTACTGTGAAGATATTTCTCAATACTATTTCGAATACTCTTCAAATGATGCTTCAACACAATGAGCGATGCATGTTGTGTCTATAAATGGTAAGGGTCTAGATGATATATCCTTATATAAAATAAATGGATCACAATTTATATGGTATAAAAGAACTATTGATAGGATAAATATTATGTCACTAATCTGACCCTTACCACTATCTTAAACGAAATAAATAACCTGAGCACATTCTTTACCTGTATCATGATATGTTATTCCCCCAAACTAGGTGACAACTGAGTGAACAAATGATGACCAAACTAAAATTCCATAGGTTGTCTCTAATCGTCCTCATATGATATCTTCTTTATCTATAAAGTAAACAACTATTATCTAATCAAATGAACCAGATCATATGTCACCAACATGAGACAATGCCAAAAAGTGTAGAATATCATTACTTTAACATATAGATATGTTAATGATGAAACATTTAAATAGAAATATTCAAAATAATCCAATTGTATTGATACCTAGAAGTTATTATTATATAATAACCCCATAAGTAGCATATGTCACTCACATGTTCCACTAAATTCTAAAACACAGGCTCGTAACATATCCCACAAAACTGAATAGTCCACTCATATTAACCATTAGTCTGTTGATGATAGGATGTTCTTAAAAGAACCCAATGATCCCAAATATTCATAATGACCCTACAAAAAATGAAAATTGAAATGAGGATATCGATATGAAATGAAACTCCTTGAAACATCATGTATCCAAACCACCTCATTCACATAAACAATTCCATGATCATCAATTGTAAAGGTTTACCTAACAGAAAATATGTCAAATATCATAGTAATTCAATCCACAAACACCAATATATCTCATTTACTTAGGGGATTCCAGGGTAATACTAACATAAAATCTATCATGGTATCATCCAATTACTACCTACTAAATGGAAAAACCTATAAATTCCCAACTGGCCTTCGATGATCATATTTCATTAGCTTGCATGTAAAGCATCTTGCCACGATGCTTTCCACCTCCTTCTTCATTTCTGAACACTAGTAATATCTATGTAGATCATGATACATATTTATTAAACCAATATTCACCCCAATATTGAGACATGAATCACCCTCATCATCATGTTTCATAGGACCATAAGAACCCACACACGACCATAGAAAAGACGATAATTTACAATATTGAGTGACCATCCTGATGGGTTCTCCACAGAAATAATTTTTTTATCACAACTGATTCCTCCTAATAATGCAACTGATATTTCATAATCTATTTTAGACGAAGGGTTATAAAATATTTCAACGAAATATCCACACACCGTGTATACTCTTGAACATTAATATGAATTTTTGTAAAATTGGTCATTATCTTTCAATCATCACAATAATCCCATAACACCTATGTTTGTTTGTTTTGTCTCAAATCATTAGAAATGACATGGCCCTTTCCTGATATATATGAAAAATTAATGTGGGAAAAATGTAGACACTCGTCCCACCTTCTATGTAGAAGGTTTAGGTCTGGCTGAGATAAGATATATCTAAGGCCCTTTTGATCTGTGTATACCACAAACCTCTCACCCATGAGATATGTCTCTATAATATCAAGTCATGTACCACTTCTACTAAAATGAAATCTTGAGAAGTTTAATACCTCTCATGCGATCTCAACTACATAGGTCCATAATAACCACTCAATCCTCTAGCATTAGAACTAATCTATGTAAAACTCTGGATATTTTTAGTTCATGGTATAAGAATTACCCAACATTGATAAAGTGAGGATAGGCATTGAGGTTATCCAGTATTTCATATCCTAATAATATCCCTCACAATAATCATACCATACAAACATCACAGTTTTCTTGGTCAACCAATACATTGGTTCTTCCAAATGGGAGAAATATTTGTAAAATTCTACTAATAAACTTTGAAACTGTGAAATAAATGAATATCGAACATGTTATTAGGTTTTCTCTAATATACCATGAATTAAAAAATGTGGTTCTAATTATACTCTTGAATATGAGATGACATGTCCCATGAAGTGCACATTATTAACATATAAATTACATTTGGTTTTGCTAGTGTTAATTCAATCCGATCTTAATGTACTCTGGATAATGACAAGATTTTTGGAATGATCATACGATGAAAGAGAGTTCAAAAAGATACCATCTACAAAAAAATGCCACAAGATGGGCTGGAAATGGTTGAAAATCATATTAATTTATCCCATGAATACAGATGACTTGTTTGTAAACCCAAACAGCATCCTCACAAACTCTTACAAGCCATATGATCACATAAATGTAGTATGTTGAATGATTGATGGTATCACCCTTACTTTTAGGTAACTTGATCTAAAATCAATATTGGAGAAGATCTTATCACCTCTCAAATTATCAAAAACATCATCAATGTGTGGAATATTATTTTTGTTCCTGACAATAACATGGTTGATCCTCCAAAAATCGACACATAATTGTAAATAATCATCCAACCTATTAGAGAATTAAACTATTGAACCCTCCGAAGATGTACTAGGACTTATTAATCCTTTAGATTATATGTTCTCCAACTTATTTTTCAAATCCAAAAACACGGATGGTGCCATTATAGAAGCTGGGATAGAATATTGCTCTACTCACAACACCAAGATGATTGTGAACATGATCAATCGCTCAGGTGGTAATCAATATAACTCTCCAGGTAATACATCATTAAATCTATCTACCAATCTAGATAATGAATTATGGATCACTAATCCATCATCTAGAGAAATAACTGCTATCAATTCCATGAGAAAATCCAATCTACACTGAATTGGTGCCAGATGAGTATCAGTAATATCCCACATGACTTAGTGGATATAACTAAATTATTATATAGATATAACAGTAACACTCCTCCCATTATAGTCTATATGATCCTATTATAGAACTAACCAATCCATTCTAAAAATCACATTGAATCATATAATATCTAGCATGAATTGATAATAAATAAATGTTAACCAGCAGTCTTTAGAGAACACATGTCGAAACAATTGAAATTCTATGGCCATTGTCCTAATACATAGTAGATATTAAAATAACCATCCAATATTTCCATATCCAATCCCAAACCATTTTCAATTAGAGAATATAGAAAATAATGTGATTCTCTTGTAACAAAAAAACAAGATATGGTAGATGTTTCATGTAATATAACACTGATTTTAGGTGGTCGTGTATCCATGGAAGCTGAATTAGTCTTCATAAGATGCATATAACTTATCACTATACCATGGGATCTAGTGTGACTACCGTAATCTGTTTCACCTTTATGTACTAATTCTTAAGCACTAAGGTACCATGTCCCTTACCTCAGCGTAAATTTCCAATGGAACACCAACTACCATCCTGCAAGGGGTAGCTAATCACATTCATATCTTTGGATCCTATTTTTATCACTTAACACATTTATATGATAGAGAGTTTTCATATAACCACTTATTATGACCCAACATTCAACAAATATGACACTCGACTATGAGGTAATGACCCTACAAAATCTTATTTCCAATCATACTACAATGGGGGAAATGGAATAGAATATGGTTTTGAGATGGATATACACTACCCTAACTTCTCTTCCCACTACTTCCATGGTAGAAAACATCATAGTAACACATCTCACAACATGATATAGATCTCCCAGATCATCATACTATAATATAATGGTTACTACATGTGGTGACTCTCAGCATCACTTCTTTGACTAGTTCTCAGTTCATTACATACCTACATCCTATTCTCATTCAGAGCACTATCCTAAAAAAATCACTATGATGATATCATCAGTTACCAAAGAAGGTGAAAAGATATGTCGGTTTAGGAAACATACAACATAGTCAATCATGACATTCCCTCTTATATCAAATTATAGAACCCATGAGACTTTTTGTCCTACAACATAGCATGAATAAAATGGATTAGTAACTTTATCTTAAATTCATTTTTAGATATCTAATCATGATTTACAACATCCATGAGAATATCCCAAAAATTCGTGGAAGGTCGACAAAACAAGTATAAAGTTAGGTTCACAGTCATATATATGGATGAATAAATAATCATGAATGTTGTCTAGACTTTTTGGATCTAGAACTCAGATGCATGTGATCCTCCTTCCACAGTAATCATTGTCATGGTTTTTAAAAGAAAGTCAATTTTTGTATTAAACAACAATGTAATGGAATGAAAGAACTACCTTTCCATGGATTGATAGACCCCCAATAGTTTTCCACAATGTTTACCACCTAACTGATCTTTTTGATCTATAAGAATCACTGGTATCACTGCATTAGGAGTGTGGAAATTTCCACATTCCAGATTATTTAATTGAAGATGATAAGGATAACATCTCTCTAAAAAATACACACCATATAAAACTCTCTAGAAACAATTTTAATTAAACAGGTGACTACAATAGATAATTACCAACTGCTAGTATCTATACACATATCCTGCAAGTATTTATGTATGACAAGATTATTAATATCAATTATCCATTGAAACATATATCTCATAAAATGTAGTGACCAAACCCCATAAATCCCAAAGATGGTGTCCATAATCCATTACATAGGAATGAAAAAAGAAAAAAAATAATGATGGATCCAAGGTTTAATATTCTAGATAAACCATATACATAATTGAGAAAACAGTAAACTAATTACAATATATTTTTATTCATATTTCTAAATAACTTCTATAATAATAACAATATTCCATCTAGTTTATCATTATATGACATTTATTTTAATCTTCTTGGATTCTTGTGGAATGAAATATAATATTTGTGAGATCAAATGACTAGTATAGTTAATGTATAGTGGAGGAAATAAAAAATAAATGAGAATAATAATTATTACATGGTTTCTAACTAAATGAACATGCCATTTAATCAATAAACTAAGAGGGAAGTGAATAAACAATATAACAATGTGATAACTAGAAACACATCCAATGTGAATAACTATAGAGGGATACATTAATATGGGAATTTAAGAAACTAAAAAACATTCCTTTTGATTAATGAACTAAAAATGATATATTTCCATAGATGTGTTGATGGAAATATCATGGATGAATAATAATTGAGACTAATATGATGGAAATTATTTCTTAATGTATGTCATGACCAAGGCAAGTGAAAACCTATGCCCTAATTAACATTCAAAACATAATTAACAACTATGGATAAAAACATATTTAATTTTCACAACTTCTTTGTATCATGAGAACCTATCCATGCATTAAAGATCTACTTAAATTTTAGTCTCCACCCATCGTTACCATATCTATGTGTTCTTGATATCAAATAATCGAAATAAATAATATAACCTATCAAATTTATATAACGAATAATACATATATAATTATCAATATTTCCTAAAATAATCAAATAACTGTAAAATTATACATTGTATGTATAATGTTATATAAGATTTCCAAATTTCAAATTTCCATGATAATTGAAAAGTATAATTAGGGTTATATTTAATGTTCAGTTATAATAGTAGATTGAATATTTCAAGTGGAATAACAAATTATACAAGGATGTTAATGTTCATACTACCCTTGGCTAAATTAATGAAAACCCATAAAGAGTAAAAATAATAAAGGAATTAATAAAACAAAACACGTGTGGAGTAAAAATTAAGGGTTTTTGTACCTTATGAATATAAATAGTATAAAAATATCATTTAAATGATTTATTGATGAAAACATTATTTTTTTGTAATAGATTTTGAAAAACCATTTCCTTGAAAATAACATCTGAAAAACCTTTCATTAAAATTTATCCTTTTAGAAATGTAAATGATGAATAAATGAAATTAGAGTATATAAATTCATATATCCAATATGAGTTAAAATAATATTCCTTTTATACTATAAAAAAGGAATAAAAAATATCTTATCAATAAGGAGACTAGAATATTATTTTGAAAACATTGCTAGAAGGAAAAAGTGTAAAATATTCATTACCAAATAATTTTCAATAATTTTGAAAAAATTTCAATAAAATATAATTTTTAGATGAAATTAAGTTCTCCAACTAAGGATAGAATTTTTTTTGGCTTTTTTGAAAAAACATTTATTAAAAAAATTTAAGTGATAATTAGTGGAAAATGATATAAATACTTTAAAATGGCTATAAATAACCAATGGAGAGAAAAGGAATGGATCTATTGACCGATATTCATATAATTTCCTCAAACTAAAAGACTATTGAAATATAATTAATGTTTTTGTTGATTAAAATAATCATTAAACATTCCAAAGTGTCTCATAGAAAATGAAAACATTTAAATTCAAAATCCTAATGATGATATAATATTATAATGAATATTTAAACTAAAATGAAGATAAAAGGATCAATTATATAATATAACAAAATGGGATGTTAATAATCCAGAAAAAATATTTTCATTGTGAAAATTAAAATTGACTCCTGGATTGAAAAAGTAAATTAAGAACCA
The DNA here is from genome assembly GCA_963277665.1 of Viscum album. Lineage (NCBI taxonomy): Eukaryota > Viridiplantae > Streptophyta > Magnoliopsida > Santalales > Viscaceae > Viscum > Viscum album. Next base: position 1,139,196,386 of record OY728166.1, read on the forward strand.
CTTACATTGAGTTTCCTTATAGGTGAACGTCCTTTAACTTAATTTAAATTAATTTTTTTATTTCCAAATTTATTAAAATAAAATTTCATGTTTTTCATTACATTTATTTATCTTATTACACTGTTTATAAATAATTAATCAATTATGTTTACATTGGGTGTTTTGACCAAATTCGATCAATCTATCAAAACCAACATTGGCAGGTCAACTATGATCAAAATGATCATTATATAACATCTATAGAATAAACATAAAAACCTAATTATCATAAATATAAATCAATAATAATTTTAAAAATAATAGGTACATTTGGTTATGCGAAATGAATCAATATTACAATCATGTAGATGGTAGGTCGTACACACACATGAGTAACATTCTTATTTCTTAATGCTCTTAAAAAAAGTAATTAAAATTATATATTTAAAATATTATAATTATATCATTAATAAAAGTATATTTAATAATATATACTCATATATATAGTTCTTGTGATGACAATGTAATCAAATCATGTCAGGGAGGTCATAGTCAACACATCCATGAATAACATTTTAACTTTTTGAGTTCGTGAAAGGGTAAAAAAGAAATTTATATATATTATATTTCTAGAATTTAAATTATGGTATTAATATAATATATTTTTTAGGTCACTTATTATTTATTATATTAATTTTTTTTATATTCCATGTATCTTTTGAACGAATGACATCACTTGACGGGGTGATAGTCCATACTTGCATAAATGATGTAATCGTTTGTAAAAATGGAAAGTATAAATGTATATTTTTGAAAATAATTATAGAAAATTAAATTAATAATAAATAGCTTATATATAACATATATCAATATATAATACATACTAATGACAACCATGAGATGTAGTGAAAAAACAATTAATAATCCTCTTTTCATGAGGTGGTAGTTCACCATTCACAAAAATAGTATGTTCATCAACCATAGATGGATGTGTGTGTTTGTGTAGATATTAAACATTATAAAACAACATCAAATTCTATTTATGATATGTTTTTTATTATATAATCATTATTTAAAAATAATTTATTCAGTGGATGTGTAAATGAAATAAAATGATCTTTTAAATGCTTTGCATAAAACAATTGGGTACCTACTTTTGGTTAATACCTAATGGAATCCTTGGAAGGATTTATTGTCTCCCCACCTTAATTAAATTGCATAATCACAATTTAAACTCGATCATGGTGATATATTGTTCAATATTTTGTATGTTTCAATCCCTCCTTGTTGGAAGGGTTCATAATGTTTTTTATAAAATAGATAATGGGAAGTAGAATGATCATAGGGAATAACATATAACAAGATCTCTATGTAAGAGACATTTAGTGGAATTTAGATGTAAAAAATTATAGGAAAAGAGTAGATATTTATAGATATTGAATGGGGTTAACAATAACAAACAACTTAATGATAACTGTAATTTGGAGGGATAAAATAAAGAAATATTTTATGATTTATAAGTCAATTCGTTCAAAAAAACATGGTATTTGGATAAAAGTTTTTAAGATTCTTTTCCAAATTCTGATGAATTTATTTTACTATATATGTATACATACCTGATATATTTCTATATATATAATTTCATTATTTTTTGGGATTTTATCTATTTTAAAATTCAGTTAGAAATTAATATAGATGTAGGATGCACAAAAATACATTTCAAAAGGATATTAAGGCTCATAAAAGAGTTATTGGTCAAAATATTTTAATCTAATAATCTTAAAAATCCAATATGGTTACTAAATTAATCTCCAACACCAAACATTGAAATTATTTTTCATAATTAACATTTCATCATCCAATTTCTTAACTAAATACATTTAAAAATTAACCAGCACATTTTATAAGAAATTTTTTTAAGTAAAACCCTTATCATCCTTCCGTTGTGGGCTCTAGACCCACAACATTTCAAGATTTGAGAGGTTGTCACCTAGAAAACATGTTGTCCTTTTTTAAAACCATCTTTATATAATTTCAAAAAAAATATTATATTAATACATGAAATAAGGATAATCACTAAATGTAATTTTAAAAAGGGTTTTCGATAAATCCTTAACACATAAATAATTAATCCCCATATTTCCAGACAGAACCTTCCTTAGTTGATATTTAATCCCCTAGAAGAGGAAATTAACATAGGTAATGTTCATGTTACCCACATTTATGGAAAAGAACCATAAATGTCTCCTCAGAATGTGTTCCATTTATTTCCATCATACTATTCATTTTCCCTCATAAACCATTTTATTTATGTCCTTATTCACCACACATAAATAATTTCTATGTTCAATTAAGAAACTTTCCTGTGTCTCCCCTTACACGCATCTCACAAGTTAGAAATCGATATTTTTTTTTCATTATGTTCTTTTCCAGTATAACTCATAGGAACCCCCATAATTCTTCTAGTTGGTGTTTTAAAGAGATATTAATGGTATATATTGACAATATTATTCATGAAATGTGATTTTTCAATAACATAATATATTTCACTCATGTAAAAAAATCATTTGGTTTCTCATTTTACCATCTATTTCCTTCTTGTTTGATGTTAACATGAATCGATCAGGTTCAATCCATTGTCAAAAACTATATATAATAATTTGGAAGACATGTAATAGTAGGAATAGAATATAATTTTCTATAAGATATATAAATCATGAAAATTTATTTTTAAATATAATAAAACATAAGTTTTTTCTCAACAATTCATATACATTATCCATCTAGATTATTCATAGTTGTTTGAAAAAAAGTGGATTATCCGAAGATTATTCCCCATGAGTGACATAGTAGTACCATAGTAAGATCTATTGTCGTGTACCAAGCTACCTAAAGGCTGGCCCAAAACTACTTTTTGGATATATTACTCACATGTTCATCTATTTCAGAACAACATCCACTTGTAGTATCTAGATAGAGATTTTATTCCAGGAATACACATATAATATATACCTTACCAAAACTATAGGATGTTCTTCAATTCAAAAAATTAAATACTATATTATAGTTATGCTCTGAAATCTATGTTTTCGGAATAGATTTTCCAAGATGGTTTCATAACATCCTTTAATACCAACTACAGAAACTCAACCCCGGATAGCCCGGAGGTGGTGTCTGCTATCAATTACATTTTCAAGATTATAAGGAATCCAATAATGAATGATTGAGAGTTCAGTGTTATTGGTAAACTAGATACATAAATGAGGAAATAATTCACTAATTACACCATATTTGTTTTACATATTTTTAAATACCATTGAGAATAATAACTTTATTCAATCTAGAATATCCTTGAATAACATGATTAGTTTTATTTTTAGACCCCTATTGAAAGAAACATAACAAGTGTGGTCTAATTTACTCAGTAACGATGATTTATAGTGTAATAGATAATTAATCAATTAGAATAATAATTAGGACTTGGTAAATAACTGATCTCCCATGACAAATAATAAATAAACTAAGAGGTAAGTGGATGAAAAATATGATAAAGTAATAACTATAAACATAATCTATTCAAATAACTAGAAAAATATAAATAAATATATCATGTTAAAAAGTAAAACAATTATCATTAAATAAATGTACAAAAAATTAAATGTATCCACTGATATCTCGATGAAAAATATTATGGATGAATAGTAACTAAAAATGAATATGTATGAATAGGTTTATTAATGGGAATCATGCCTCTGAAACATGAAAACCCATACATTCATGAATATTCATAAGACAATTAAAAACTATTGATATAGACCTATTTTAAATTGTGAGAGTTATATGTGTCATGAAAACATATCTTCATATCAATAAGCTATTGGATGTCTGGGGTCCAACCATCATAACCAATCAAATGAATTCCTCATAGAAATAATTAAAATAAATTATATACTTTATCAATTATATTTATTGAATATGGGAAACCAAATTTTTAATATTTACCCAAATAATAATTTAACTATCAAATTAGACAACGTATGTGATATCGTATAGAGTTTAGGTAATAGTAATATCCATTATAAATGAAATGTATAGTTAGGGGATGTTCAATTTTTTTATGATAATAGAAGATTGAATATTTCATGTGGAATAACAAATGATTAGAGGGATTAAATGTGATACTATTCTTATAAAAATCAATAATAAACTATCCAGAGGAAGAATAAGGATGTTCTTAATACAAAAAACCCAAACTGGAGTAAACATAATGGGATATTGGTACAAATACTATTAATATATCATTTAAGATAATTTTGGAGAAAAATATCATTTTTTTGATATATTTTATTTTAAAATTATATTTTAAAAATATTATTTTATAATTTTTTTCCCACATGAAAATAATGCTTCAAATAAATGATAGCAGGTAAATATGTACATACCATACGAGTAAAAAACATTTATTGGGAATGGTAAAAATGAATAAGAAATTCCTTCCAAGAAAGTGATAAGAAAATTCCTTTGAAAACATTAGTAAAAGATAGAAGGTAAATATTTAATAACCAAATCATTTTGAAAATATTTTCATCTTTTTTAATATAACATTGTTTTTTTAAGAAAACAGGTTAGCTTTCTAAAGAGATAATCAATTACTAGTTTTCAAAAGAATAGTTTCTAAAAAATTATAAGTACTAATGATTGTTAAAATGGTACTAATACATGATAACAAATATTAATAACAGGAGAATATAATATTAATGGTTTTCTTAAAAAAATTATTTTATAATTTCCTCAAATGTAAATACCATTAAATGATCATCAAACATAATATTTATGAAAATAATCATTATACGTAACAAAATGTCCCATTCCACATTGAAACATTTTAAATCCTAATCCACAATAAGGTAAAAAAAGTAAATGAATGTCTTAACGTACCACAAAGGTAAAATTATTAATTGTATAACATAACAAAAGGGGATGTATATACACCATAAAAACAATTTAAGTGGTTGACATGACATTATCTCATAAATATAAAAGGTGTGATGAGAATCGTTTACATTGAGTTTACATTCGAGTGAACGTAATTTGGATTCATATATAATAAAATTATTTTAATATTATACTTCATTAATAACAATTTTTATGTTTATAATTAAATTTATTTCACTTATTTTAGTGATTAATATTACATCTCAAATAATTATGTTTACATCAAGTGTAATCCTCAAATTCCATTTTTGTGTCCAAAGCAAATCTAGTAAGTGAAATATGGTCGAAGGAAACATTATTTAAAATTTCAAGAATACAACTCAAGAAATAAATATCATATTTATAAATTATTTTTAATTTTAAAAATAATAATTACATATGGTTATGAAAAATGAACAACATTACAATCTCAAATATGATTTGTCATACACACACAAGAGTAACGTTTTTATTTTTCAATCATTGTCATGGAAATAAGGTAAGTAACAGCATATATATCCAAAATGAAACATATATAATTCAATATTGTTATTTAATAATATATTATTATATATATATATGTATTTCATGTTTTGTAAAAGGAATCACATCACAAAAAGGAGGCGGTAGTCCACACGTCCACAAATAACATTATCACATTTTCTGTGTTTGAAATTGTAATAATGAAAAAGGTATATATTATATTTAATGAAACATATTTAATTCATCAATATAATATATATGTTTTCTATGTTACACATTTTTCATTAGAACCATACTTTATACATTAAATGTATCATTTGAATGAATCACGTCTCCTGAGGGGGCGACAGTCCACATTTCCACAAACGATGTTGTCAGTTTTACACATAAAGGATATTATAAAGGTATGTATTATAAAATTATTAAATATGTTTAAAACATAATTAATCTCATATATTACATATATAAATATTTTTTCTATCCTAATGATCTCCATGATAGACGGTAATGGAATAATGAATAACCACTACTTTGTGTGGTTGTAGTTCTCCCTTCACATTAAATTATGTTCTACACCCAATAAATAGTGATGTGTGTAACTAGAGATAAAAAAATATAAAAAAAAATTATAATATATTGATAATACTTATTTAATTATATAATAATTATTTAAATATAATTGAATTTTTGGTGGATTATGTGAAATTAAAAATATCTTTGGAATACACTATAATAAAAATAGTGAAACTCTTTTTGGTTTACACCAAAAGGAATCCATAAAAGTCATTATTTTAAAATAACTATTAGGTATATATACTATAGGTATGTTCGGAATATATTTGGGAATATATTTTTTGATCTTATGTGGTTTTATAGTTTTTGGTAATGGGGATATGTGGTGGCCTTTTATAATGGAGGTGTAGTGGCACTGTTGTAACAGATTGACAAAAGAGTTCCTATCACATTTATCAAGTTGGAAGTTGATCCAATTATTTAATTATTTAGATATAATATAGTATATGGTCGATATATATCCATATAATATCCCTTTTAAGAAATTTTCGGTTATTTATGGACCATATGGTTAAGGTTTAGTCCCATATTAAGATTAATTTTACCATTACCTTTGTAATTAATTTTAAACACTTTCATTATTATTTTTGATAAAAAAAGAAATTTGTTATTCTAAAAAATTATAAATTATTTTGAATAAATATATGGAATAACTTTTCTATATTTCTAATAATATAAGTGGAAAAATGATTTAAAATTAAATCTGCATGTGCGACAAAAATTCAGTTTTTTAATGTAAAACATCTGAAATTATTCTATGTTTTTATAGTAAAGTTCAATATGAAATTGATTCTAATTAAATAAATTTTGTTAACTGATAATAATATAATCTATATAATCATTAAAACAAATTTAAATTATAACTTATCCTTAAAAATAAATTAGATGAAAAATAAGTTTTGAAAAAAAAATCTTTATTAATAACTATTCATTTAAAATAGAACATTTTTAAAAATATATCCAAAATTATCCCTAACATAATTATTATGTTTTCTTAAATATTTTGTTTTATATTTGATATATTAAATCAATAAATGTGTCGAAATTCATATTTAAATCGAGATCTCAATTAAAATACTATAAAACTACCTTTATAAAAATATTTGTTAATATATGTAAAATAGAATTTATTTTTATCTTATGCATATCAATCCTAATGAATGAATATAATAATTTTTTTATTGAATATATAAAATATATATCTCATTTAATTCAATCAATAATTGTAATTAATTGTGGGTATTATGATAAAATGTTTTTGAAAGCATAAAAATAATGATGTTTTTTTATATCCAACTGGTTTTTATTTTCATTTCTCATTAAATGGTATCCCCTGAATTAATTATATATATATAACATAAATTTTCATATTCTAGATTATAAAAAACAAAAATGTTCTTCTATATATTATTATAATATTTTAGTAATATATATATATTCGGTAAAACATTGTGTTGAGTTTATCACATGCAATTAAAGAATGCCTCTCATATGGGTAACACACGCTAACTCGGTGTTGTATGAATTGAAATAAATGGATTCGATTTTAAATTTTATATATATTATAAATAATCTAGATATTTTATTCCATTACTGAATTGGGGTGTAATGTCATAAAATTTTATTGGTATTGAATTTTAGTGTGTTACATTACATAGTTCAACAAGAAATTTAATAATACATATAAAAATAAATATCTCCTTATCATTAACAATATATGTAGATATATCCCAATGTTCATGTAATGATGCTGGTATTCACATATCTCTCTATACTAGGACATAAGTAAAAATATTGTTAAATAGTAACAATATAAAAAACAATAACACACAACATGTGATAATTCATAGTTATAGAACATCAAATATAACAAGAACACATCAGAAATAGAAATCCTCTCTATGAGAACTCGAAAATTCCCGTGTACATGGTTTTCTACACCCTTGCAAAAAGTATTTACCAAATCCCCATAAATAATATTATCCTTTCTACCATTACAAAATAGTAAAATAATATAAAATAAATGATTATATTTATATAACTTTATATCATCCTATTATCTATAACTCTCACTTGTGACAAAAAAAGGTTGGTTATAGACCTCAAGAGTTCCTCTTCTAATAAAAATTCAACAGATAAGTAGCGAGGGTTTCAAAGCTATAGTTGGGATACTATACCCCATTATATGAACCTTGAAACCAATATAATATAAACCATATAATTGAATGAATTAAAAGTATGTCCATAATAGTAAATAAGAATGTGAGCCAACATATTAATCTAATAGATGATAAATGAAAAATGTAATTATGTGGGGGGATGAAACAAAATTCCATGAAATAAAAAGAAAATAAAAAAAGTATCATAAGAAAATAAAGACTCAAATATCCCGAGTAATGAACCCCATATCCATCCCACCTAAAAACTCCATCCCAAATGGGAAGGTAAAAATCAATAACAAGGTATTTTTTCTTTTTTCAATCCATCATCCATGTAATCTGGTCAGATCATAAATAGTGTGGGAGTATAAATCAGTTTGTCAAAAACACTATTTCTAAAATAACTTTTCTGATATTAATTGTATAAAATAATGTGATAAAAATGATGTAATTATTTGTTCAATAACTAATATAATACAAAAACATCCTTCTTCAACTCAATTTTGATATATCTCTTAGCATGACTTATGACCATCCCTACAATAACCGAATAAGAAATTTAAAATAAATTACTTTGGTTCCATTCATGAATATCTCTAACATTATCTTATAATAATTAGATCCAGGACGATATTAACATGGTATAATCACAACAATCTGGGTCAAATCCATGTTAGAATTACAACCTGAGACTGGGAAAACCACTCTCTCTATAAGCATTATATCATGAAACATGGCCGAGTCCGCTCAATATTAGAATTAATATAAATAATAGTTCATGTTACATGTCTAAGATGATTATATAATAATTTAATCATTAAAAACAACTTCTTTCATACAACATGGATATCACAATATCACACCATAAATCTTATTGGTTAATTAGGTGAATCACCATTTATCTATTATATACTACTTTCAATGTAATCACCATTGAGTAAATAATATATCAATAATAAATAAAACACATCTTATAGATTATATATTAATAAATCACCTTAGGTATCACTTCTTGTTAAACACACTTTAAACAATTAGCCAATTCAACTGTATTCTTGGTCATCTCACCTAGTAGGTAGTCATAAGCCAATTTAGATTCAAATTAAAACTAAATAATTTAGATGAATAATCACATTAATTACATTATTGTTTTGGTAAAATGTTATGTTTGTATTATCACAATATTCAATAAAACTGGAAATTATCAAACCATTGGGCTGAGATTTATAACCCCATAACTTTTTGTGATGATCCAACAACACCACCAACAGAAAACGCTTTTGTGGAAGAAGGTGTGGATAATCGATATGAAATTACTCGATAATAATTGGTTAAATTAAAATCCAACAATTCAAATGGTCAAATATTTACACTCAAATTATTATAGAACCAATTAATAGAAGGGATCAATTGGATCAATTCCACTTAATAAGGATCGAATGCATTATCGTGATGTGTAGAGGTAATGTTGGCGCTCTAAAGCCACTTATATGGTGCCCTAGGTTCTTGAGTAGAAGTTTGTAGTGAGTTATAATGAAAACTCAGAAGCATAACATACATTAAATAAGATGGTTGGGGAATTACATGGCAGTTAATGTAGATACACATTGTGTAAATATTTTTAATGGGATACACTGAAGACTCCATCAATAGAATTATTTTAAAAAAACTCACAAACAACTACATGTTTTTTAATCCATCCACACTACATGTAAGTGGCCTAAAAATTGTCATCATAATTTTCAACTAAACTGATCGAAAAACCTTTAATTATTCTTAAAATACCAAGAACCCATTAAACACTTATCCCATTTATACCCATATTCCATTAAGTTAAAAAAGCATACATATTTGTATAGTAAGTCATTTTCCCCAACAAATATCTCCTTGAAGATACTATCTATTATTCATAAGACTTTTTTAAATATGAGGCAAATCATATTTGGAGAAAATTTAATGAAATATTCAAAGAGATACATACCTGAAAAAAAAACAGGATCATACATTCATTGTGACTAAAATAGAACTTATTACGAAATAATTATTATTATTATTCCAAATTTTGTATCAATTTTACTGGATTAAACTATATGAATTAGTTGTAATTATGTTAATTATATGTTCTCAAAATGAAAATATTTGTTTAGAAAAAAGAATATATTATGAATAAAAATGATTTAATAAAAAATAATCTATATATTTTATTCAAAGGGAATTAATTATTTTATTTTAAATTATAGGGGAGTTATTTTTCTTTCAAAACAATCTAAATACTAAAAGAATCCACAAAAATATATTATTAAAATAAATGATCAATATTTTTTGAACAAAAATAATATTCAGATTTAAAAAATGGTATAAATATATTTATATGTTAAACATTAAATATTTTTATAAAATATATTACTTATTTAAAATATATTTCATCTATAAATAATTTATTTACACTGTCCATTTATTATTATTTCAATATAATTTCATTGATTTGAAATTTTTTGTATTTTTTTCACAAGAATCTAAAAATAAACAATTTCAGAAAAAAGATAAAAAATTACAAAAAAATATAACATTGAAATTATGAAAAAAAATATAAAAAAATTTCATCAAAATATATTTTTTAAAATTTGAAATATAAGTATTAAAAACATTTCTCAAAAAACAATGAATTATACAATTATTTCAATAAAAAGAATAAATTGCATAATATATTTGAATATAGAGTGATATATAACCCATGAGGAATAAAATGATTGTTATTTCTGAAGAAAGAATATAAAAACTCCCGAAATTGGATATCATATTTAGGGGTTCACATTTTAAAAAATAATTGCGGGAAAAGAAAACATATAGATTGAGTAAATAAAAATACAAAAATATAATGAAAAATTGAATGAAACATAACATAAAATAACGTGAATGATTAAAATTGATGATATAATATTAAATATAGGTTTTATATACATCATATAAAATTATTTTTGTTCATAATAATAAATATATATGAGGAAATATTAATTGTGAACATGTGACTCATTTTATGTAACATAATATTTGAAGTAAGAATTATATGATAATGAGGTTATCCAGAAGAATTTTATAGCCTATAAAAGGAAGTAAAAAATTCCATAAAATTGTTTTATTGTGTTTTATAAATCAAACATGAAATAATAGTGTTCAATAAAAATGTTTAAACTTAATTAAAGATATATTAGTTAGCAAAAACATTTAACATGGCCCTAATTTGATCTGACCATGAACATAACATCCCAATAAACGAAATTATGGTTATTAGATAACATATTTTGAACCTTATTACTAATTATTTTATTCAATGGGGACAATTTATTATTATAAGATATTTATTTATTATATGGATTTTTCAATTATTGGTTATTTGAGGTGGTTCGTTCGATTTTTACATAACTATTTTTGAATATTGACCATGGTTAAAGGTGTTGAAGAACAAAATCATATCATCAAGTATTGTATACGTGTATGTCATTTATAATTATACTATATTTATATTAAACTAATTATATTGGGTTTTATTAAATGAACTCAAATTGGGAAAGGCCAAATGATATGTTCATTTTATTTGGTTATGTTTACATTGAATATTTATTATTAATTTCATTTATAGGATGTCCAATGTTATCCATATATAATGTTAATTGTTCTATACTATTAATTTTTATTACTTTAAATACTTTTATAAATTCCTCCAGGTTATGTTGTTATGAAAAATCAAATCACATTATGGAGGTAGTAGTCCACATGTATGCACAATCTATGGTCTTTTCATTTTTATACGTGTGAAATGAAATAAATATAGGTCATGAAACTTATATAATAACAAATTTTAATAATAATGATATTTATTATGTTATATTACTATTTTTAGGATTTTTTTAGAGATCCATGTTATGAAAAACCCGATTATTAGAAAGTAATAAACATTGGAAAATTGAACATGATATTGAAATTCCACTATGAAATTGAGGCCTTATGATACCTTTTGGAGGAAAAAATATTTACATTGTGAAATATAAATCTATATGAGTTCAATAGTCCCTATTTTCATGGAAATTTGAAAAGGTATGTGAAAGTTTGAAATGATGAGAGTAATCTTCTTTTATAAGTGAATAAAATGGTACTTTTGTGAACAAAATTCTTTTTCAAAAAAGGAATTACAGTATTTAGGAAACAATAGATCCAAAAGTAAATAATAATAAATATTGGGTTGTTATATAGTCTATAAATCATTTTCTATTCATTTAATAATATATTTTCAAGCTTGTGTCATGTCATTTACCATTTGGGTTTTAAATTTTACCTTTTAAATTTTTAAATAAGAAACTAGTTTCTATATAATTAATTATATTATTTCCTAAAAATAAAATTGTAATTATAAAAAAATCCCACGGTTTTGTAGTAATTTTATGTTTTATAGTATATAAAGCATGGGACACTGAGTGTTTATGTACCCAAAATTGATTAATATTTTATGAACGTTATAATATAGGTGTTGAAATAGAGGGTATGAAATGATGCAATTGAATTATGGAATACATAAATATATATATATATATACATAATAATCAATAAAAAATTAGATAAATTATTATTAATTATGAACTCAATTTTTAGTAATATATTTTTATGATTCAAAATAAATTTTCTTCCAAGATTTTTTTTTCCATTTAATGAGATTGAATTATAATTAATTATATAACGTAAAAAAAATTCATAAAATTATCATTATTTTTTAAATAATAAATTCAAATATATATTATGTTTTTGTTTGTGTATGTTTTTTTGGAAAATATAGATTTTTATCTAAATAGTGAAAATTAATTATATTTATTGAAAACTATATTTTTATTCTAAGATTTAAAAAAGTTCTATTAGATTTTTAAATGGATTCAATGTAAAATTAGTTCTATAATATAATTAATAATCATATTATATTCCTAATATTCAGTTGTATTTTCAAAATGGTAAGAAAACATTAATATACAGTAAAAGGTGTATTTTTGGGAAAAACTATTATTTGTTCCATTTACCATTTTTATGTTGAATTTATTTATTCCATCTATAGAATGTGAATAATGAAAAATGGATTTCATATTTTTAATCAGGACTTCCAAATTTGGTAAATACGTCCCTTTTATTTTTCATCAATATGAATTGTAAACATAATAACTTCTTCCTTCCAGGGTAAACGTAATATGTGAAAAATATGGTTAAAAATATTCAGATAATTCATCAAATTCATTGAAATTTTTTCCATTATTTCATTCAATGAGCTTATTTCATCCATAATAATCTAATTTCTAAAATATTAACTTTTAAATTTTCAATGATTTTTATAATTATATTATTTTAGTAAAATAGTAATGTAAAAATGTAACATTATTAATTTTAATATTTATAATATTTTGTGAATAGAATAAAAAACAAATTTTTGGTTCTAAATTTTTATTTTAAATTTTTATTATCTTCATTTTATTGTGACTAATTTCTAATTTTAATTGATTAAATAATTACCATAAATATTTATGCAATGTTGACACTGTATTAGTTCATGAAGTAATAAAAATAAATTAAATGATTTTGATAACTCTAAATGTAAAAATTTCTATATGGTTTAAATTATCCAATGAATTTTTATGATAAATGATATTTATTATATATATTTTAAAGGATTATGTTTTAAATTTATTTATTTCATTTAATTTTCAAAGTAAAATTCTGTGAATTGTTCATAAAATGATGTTAATAGTATTTTATGTAAAATATTTTTTGTTAAATTATTAAAAAATAATATTTATATATTAAGATTAAAATTAGGATATTAAACGGCCCCTAATATCATCAATTTTCCATTTATGTGTCAATTTATTCCTTATAAGTAATACTGTAAACCATTAATATTTAGAATGACATGACTACGACTATTATTAAACATACTTGGTCATGGGGTTAAACCATTATATAAGGTATAAAATGAAATATAAATCCATTAAAATATTATGTGATGATTGTATTAATACTAAATATTCATTAAAATATAAATAAATTTGGAACCATATTTCATGAGTTAGAAAAATGTTATATTTTAATATTTTATGTATTTCAATAAATAACTTTAATGATATTAAATAATAAACATTTTTTATTTAAATTATTATAAATTAATTAAAATATTATCAACCTCCAGGTTTACTAATTATACTTTATAATATTTACCTTTGTCTCATTATAGTTCAATTTTACTTTTATATTATCTTTATTGGACGCTATAGATTAAAAAACATTAGTATCCTTATAATTTCCAAAATGGTTAATAAAAGGTTAAAAGTAATAGATAAGGGTTAGAGAATATAAAAATGTTAACCAAATTTATTTGGAAGATATTTTTTTACTCATCTACATGTTAAATTATATTTATAAAAATTTGAAACCATTTTCCTTTGAAAAGTAATTTATATTAATTTAATACGTTTTGTAATTCGTTGGTTCTCTTCCCTTCACATAAAATAGGGAGCTCCATTCTCTCTTTATTCATAGTGCATGAGCATAATATGTTTAAAAACCCATAAAATTAATGTTATTAACTTACATAGTCATGAATTAGTTTTTTAGATCATTTTAAAAGACAATTAAAAGTAACCTTGATAATTAATCTAAAGGAGGACTATTGAAGCGAAGGTAATCATCTTACATGAACCCTTACGATTTATTTATTACTATAAATAGTATAAATTCATGTAATACATTATAAAATAATTAAATGAATATATTAATCATATAAATTTTCATTATTATGTAAAAAACAATAATAATCATTATTTATATATATAGGAAAACAATAACACCACTCATCTATATGCATGGACTACCACCTCCATGAAGGGATATTATCCGTTTTCATTTATATTTTTTAGGGATGGTAATAGAGATATATTCAATAAATATATAAGATATATAAGATATAAAATTTTCATATAATTTTTCTTTATTATTTACTTTCTGTACTTCAATTTGTCAAAAAATAAAAATATTATGCACGAAATTGTACGGACTACCACTTTCATGAACAATGTTGGTAATTTTTCTATATAAATATTTTATGTATGTGTCCATATATATAATTGAAATACATTATATTTATATCATGGTTAAAATGTCATATATGATTTAACCATTATTAATATAAAATTTCCAGATCTACTTAACAAAAACTCTTACGAAAAAAGAAACATTTAACACCATGAATTGAAATAAACTTTTTTTTTCATAAATTAGAATTGAAATGTTATATGTGAATATTATATATATTATATTATATTATATTATATTGTTACTGTGAAATATAATAATATATTATAATTATTATATATATGCGGTCATATAACATTTGATGCAAGATGAACATCAGTTATGGGATTTTCATATCTATTTTATTTTTGTGATACACATGTTATATTCATAACATGTTTCTTTTATAGTCCACATATACTATCCTTGAATTTATTAAATGATTATAATCAATATAATTTTTTGCATTTGCATATCCATATAATTTCCTATCACTCATGGGGATTATGATTTACAAGTTACCAAGTGGTATGTGTTTTATATTACAAAATATTTTTTATTAGAACTATATATAATTACGTTTCTAGTGATGAAATTACATGACAAAGCTCTCAATAATATTATAATGTTTCCTATTTTCTGTTAATTTTTATACGTTAATTTATTTCATATATTTTTTACTCTCATTACATAATCATGAGACTAAAATTTAATTTTTAATAGACACCATATTATTTCTCTATTTAGTTGAAAATATTACTTAATATTTTTTTTCAAAAATTGTTTCCAATAATGATTTTTAATATTATCCAATGAATTTTTATATCAATTTTTTCCTGTGATTTATTTTGGAAATATTTTAAATGTAATATTCTTGTAGTTTTCTGAATGAGGTAATTTTGATTTTTATTGAGAATGTGAAATGAATCAATTTTTAAATTTATATGTCATAAATATCATTTCCCTCACTCATGAAAACTCAATGATTTAAATATTTGTTTATAATTTCCCTTGATTAGTTTCAAAAAAATAATTTTCCATCATATTTTATAAATATTTATATATTGAATTGATGATTAAAAAGAAAATTTTACATTCCACATGAAATATACCTGTGATATTTTAATGTATTTTTCATCTTTTATAATATAAATTGTTCTAATATATTATTTACTAGGTATATGATCCAATGATTTCAAATACATTAATTTTTTTAATGTATTATTATGATTAAAATTTATATATTATTATGTAAAACATATTTAATTCATATAGTTTTTTTATATTATGATGAAAGCTTAATGAAACAAGTTTTATTTCCAATGGTTTTTCTATGATGAAATAATGAAATTTTTATGAAACCTATTTTTTCATCCTTTTTGATATGTTGAATGTTTTATGATATTGTGGAATATATATGTATAACGTTCATTATAACATAAGTGTTCTTTTAATTATATAGACCTATAAGGTATTATAAAATGATTTATATCAAATGAGATGATAAGGAATTGAATGAGGTGTCAACCAATTTATTTAGGGGAAATTTTCTACTTTGATAGTGAGGTAGTGAATCACGAATAATGGTATGATGGACTGGGGAGTGATGTAAATCCAATATGATAATATTATAAAATTACCATGACTCAGGAAATAATTTTATAATCTTCTTTTTTTGTCAAATATATATTCCTTCTTCCAGATTTATGCTCTCATGACTCATGTTATTTTATTCTATTAAAATTCATTTCTTATAAATTTCCTGGATTTATTCCATGACTCTTACTTATGATCTATGACATGTTGGGTATGGTTTTCAAATTTTATAACAATGTTATCATAGAAATAATTGCATGTTATTGTTGAATAATAATTTATTTGAAAATAATTTGCCATGTGGAGAAACCAGGAACATCCTTAATTCCATTCCACATGATCTCAAGATTCAATTTATATATAACATTACATATAATGGTTCTATATGGGAATATTTCTGTTTTCCATAATATATATCTATTATTTTCAATTATCTTTTATATCTATGTTTCAAGTAGAACTGAATATATTTGATCCTAACATGGATTATAGTGATATTTTTAAATATTCATCTAATAAGAAAAATATTCTTTTATGATATTATTTGGTCCCTATAGTTGGTATCAGATAATGGTTTTTTGATATTTGGATATTTTGATTAGATAAAATTGATATTATTGGGTTTTTATAGCAATGAATCCTTATTTTTAAACTAAAAGTGGATATGGTTTTATTATTGATTCATTAATGGGAAAATAATCCCAAAATGAGTTATTTTAAAAATATGTCATGTATTATTTTGATGTGACACAAGTGTTCCTCTACTATGCACTTGGGTTGAAAATATCATGAGACATTAATGGGTTAAATAACATTTTCCATATTAATAAGTATAACTTATTTTATTATTTCATAACCAAGGATTTCCTTGGATAAATATAACTTTCCCTGGATTGAAAATAAGGTGTCACGATTTAGAGATGATATGAATAATTTTCTATTATTATAAGATTCCTAATAATTATTATTTTGTATCACATGATAGTTTTTAGATTTATTTAATTTTTGTAACCTAGAGGATTCATGTTTACATGGATTGAAATCGACAATTTCATGATTTTCCTTTTGAGAAACAAAATGCAATGTGATCTAAAAGGTGATACAATTTGACTATTCCTAATTGGATATCTCATTATATGATTATAAATATTAACTTGGGGGGATTTACAAACACACATAAGAGAAAAATGGATGTTAATGAAGAATTTAGAGGATTGAAGATCCAGTTTCTAGTATGTCATGTATCTTGGAAAAAGAACACCGTAAAATATCTTTGAATGATGAGAAATTGTTTTATATAAGAAATTTAAATGAATAGAGAAATTAAATTTTGAGGTAAAAGGAATATTCCAATTAAGGAAAATAAATTCCATCCTAAGGTACCCTTTATAGTTCAATATATTTTTTGTTTGGAAGATAAGAATTATGAATTTCAATAACTTAACCCAAGTGTTAACTCCCAAACCGAAGGACCCATGTTATTCAAATTATTAAAGTGAATGGATTGAAGTGTTTATGAATTTAGATTTGATAAATATGTTGTAGATGTGTTATATGAATGTTATAATGGATATATGAGTCATGAAACATCTATGGATTGTTCCAAAACAGCTTTTAGGGATTTGAAAATATATAAGGAAATGTATTGATAACAATGAAATGTTATTAAGTGGTAAGGTTATACTTGTTTGTTTTGATAATGACATGATTAACATTGATGATGTATGTGGGATATTATTGGGGACCCTGATATTGGTATGTTATTCAATGAAAACATTATCCAGGTCATCTTTTATGAGGTTTTTTCATTTTTTGATTTAGGTTTATTTTCTATGATTTTATGTGAGGAGTAGTAATTTTATTAATTTCATAAAAAATTTATGTTTATTATTTGGGTTTATCTTAGGAGTTTTGGAAACAATCACATGTTTATATGTTTAAGAATGATCATAAGTTCAAAGGTTATGATGTCAGTTTAAATAACTTATGTGCTTGGATTTTGATGTGATTTCAAACCTTTAATGGGATCTTAGAATAATTGTGTATTGATTTTGTAATTAACCATTGAATTATTATATGATTTTATATTAATATAGTTATGGATTATTAGATTTCATTATATAGATAATATTTATAGTTAAAATGTAATTCATTTAAAAGGTTATATTTTTGGATATATTTGTTGAAAAGATAATGATTTAATTTAAGGTTAGTATATAAATTTGATTAATGATATTTCAGTGAAGTTGACTGCATTATAATATAAAATAGGGATTTATAATTATGATTAATGATATTTTTGGATATTAATCATTGAATTGTGGTGTACGTATCATTTATGATTAAAATGTGATTTAACTCGAATGATTATTTAGGAAGAATGGAATTACAATTTATGGGATGTTAGATGAGAGTTATGATATGGTCATTTTGGTTAAAACATTTATTATTGTCGAGTTTCATGAGGTTATTTGAGATATAGGGTTAATTAAAAAATTATATACCTTAAAGTTTGTTATTATTTTTAAATTTATGGAGATACATATATTATTTACCCATATGTAACTTTATATGTTTTGGATATTATCTTTACTTATGCTAACTATTCAGTTTTTGTTAATATTTATAGATAGGTGATACATATTAATACCATTTTTTGATTATATACATTATTTTACTGATTCAGGAATACGAAGGCTTCATGAATACTAATAGATTGGAGTAATAATGAATGTTTTGGTTGAAATTCATTAAATTGTGAAATTCTACATATCAAGTGAGTATATATCCTTATGTTTTTAGTATAGATGGTTATTGTATTATTTAACTCAAATAAATGAATCTTGGAAAAATAATGTTAAAATACTACATTCATTTATGTGGAATAAATAGTTTTTTCCTCACATCAATGATTTAGGGTTTTGTGGTCACTAACTTTTCAGAGATCATTCAATTTCGTGGGATCAATGTTCCCTATTAGTCTCCATCAATTTCATACAATTTATCATCCATGTCTTTATTTTTATTTCCCGTTATTTTTATTCTATTTTCAATCATTCTTATGTATTATTATAGTTGAAATAGAGATTTCTCTTTTTATCTTTTAAAGTGGAAATTTGATCAACTAATTTTATGATGTGGTATTTCCATAATATAATATATAAATATAAAACAAATAATTATTTTCCATATGTTAAAATTTCAGGGATGAAACTTATTAAAAAATTTAGAATTTAAAAACATTATATTTTATATGAACACTATGTATGATAGAGTAAACCACATGCATCACTAATCATTAAAGAATAAGGAAATATTATGATTTTGTCACTATAATAAAAAAGTTGTTGAATTTTGAAGATAAGAATATAAGTAATTATATAATTTAATATATTAAAATTAAATATTAAATTGAAAATTATTAAAAAACTATTTAAAAATAATACCTGAACTTGTTTTGTAAATTCATTTTAATATTCAAAATATGTTTTCTTTAAAAATGTATTTAATTTATTACTATGAGATACTATTATATTTAATTTATTTTACATTTGAAGCCAATATTTAATAAATATAATATACTTTCATTAGATTATAACATAAAAATTATATAATCCTTAATTTTTAATATATTATTTAAAAAGATTTATTTTATAATGAATATTGCAAGGTACTCATTTTTATTAAATATTATTATTTTCTTCATGGATTCAGAAAGATCATTTTTTTCAAATGGGTTATATAGTTAAGTTTGTTCTATTATATTATATATTCAGCAATTATATTCATTATAATAATTATAAGGATCAATGTCATATAAAAAAATTTATACCTGGAAAGGAATTTTCTGAAGAAAAAATAGTTTTTCACTATGTATTCTATTTTTATATTAAATTAATTTTCTTCACTTCTATAAATTTAGTCATGAAATTATAATTCTACATTTTAAATTTATATGTTAAAATTTTCTAATATTCCTTTTTCATTGTTAATAATAACCATAGCTAATTTTTATTATTGTTATTGTAAAATGGGTTATATATGGATGGAGTTAATTTTATTCGGCTTCAAATTCATTAAAAACATGAATTTATTTCATTATATGTTTCTATGTCATCTATAATCATCTAAAATTCATAAATATGACCTTTTATTTCCATTTTTCTTTTATTTTCACCTTTACAAAATTTAACTAATAGTTAAAATAAAAGTGCAATTTTATTTCTTATCATATCTATAATATTTTTTGATAGAAATTAAAAAAAAATTATTTTCAGTCATACATTTTCATTAAAAAGGTAATATATTTTTTATGGTAATTCATTTTTTATTTTTAGTGATTAAATAATTACATTAAAGTCTTAGGAAATTATAACATAATCCAACGATAAGGTGTATGAAATAAAAAAAATTAAAACCTCTAAAATTAAAATAGTTTGGGTGATTTAAGTAATCCCTTAAAATTATAATATAAATATAAAATATTATTTTTTTTAAGACATTATATTTTAATTTCAATTATGTCATTTTATTTTTATATTAACCTTTTGTGAATAGGTATTAAAATGAAAATAATATTTTTTTTATGTTACATATATTTAATTAGACTCTTTAAAAATATTAGAATATTTAAAGAGTGAAATTTTGTGGGTAAATGGTCTAAAAATTCATACTGTGGAAATTTATGATCCAATATTGGATGTATACTTAAATTTATAGTCATTTAATATAAAATTATTCATTTACTTGATTATGATTAAAATTTTATAACTAAGGGGAAAACCCAAAAAATAAGGATTTGATTTCAATATAAACCAAATAAATTATTATATTATTATATTAAAACTAAATATTGAATATCTTATAATGCATTTCATTTTGGAACCATTTCAGTTGATTTAGACACATATGTTTTTATAATATTTCAAGAATTACCAAAAAGGACATTAATGATTATAAAATAAATTAAATGATATAAAATAAAAAAAGATTATCCTCATCCATGTGAATTTTCTATGTTATATAATATGTAAAATATTCCATTTATGGTGAATTTATCCTTTTATATTAAATTCTATAACCCCTAAAGAGTTAACAAAAGTTATTTTGCAATAATTGTCAAAATAAATAACATAGGGTTAAAAATAAGTGATTAGTGTGAATAATGACCAAAACATGTCCATGATTTATTTTATATAAATATATAAAATTAAAATCATCATTAATTGAAAAAATATATATTTTTATTCATTTTTTAATGAAAATTGATTTAATTTAATTTAATTTAATTTCTAATTCCATAATTGCCCCCAATTTTAAATGGGTAGTGTTTCCCCTTCATTACTAACAATGTTTCAACCATATATCTCAGAAAAAAACAAACCATTTATATTATAATGTTCCATAATAACTATTCCAAAGAGATGGTACTCTTTATTTACCGTTCAAAATGTCCTTAAGAAAAAATCATAAATATCACTATCGAATAAAAGTTAATCGCTTTATCCGAACTCCTTCAATTTATTTCTTCATCATCCTCCTCTAAATTCATGAAATATATTATAAAATAATTATCTAATTAAATTTTATATATAAAATTATTTTTATTTTATAATAAACATAATAAACCTTCTTCACAGATGTTAGAAATTGATAATTTGCTTCATACATACGTGTGGGATACAACATCCACAAAGTGATACTTTTTTTTATATTTCTTTATAGGGATGTTAATAGGGATATATTGAAAGATTAAATAAGATATATATGATATAATATTATCATATAATGGAAAATTATTATTTACATTTATTTTGATTCATCATTCAAAACATAAAAGCAACATTCATACGTATATACTGCCTACTGAATCCATGAATAGTGTAATTCATTAATCTATCTCTATCTGTAATGGATGACTATAAATATAATTATGATTAATACATATGATATGTATATCGTTTTTATCACAATTTATATTATGGGTAAATGATAAATGTATATGTACTAGAACTAATGAACCAAAACTCTCATGAAAAACGAAATGGTTAAGATAATGAAATAGTGGTTTTGATAATGAATATTTTACTTTGGGAATTGAAATGTTATAAGTGTACCATATATGATATTATAATTATTTAAATGATTACATTATATAATTATTTTTAATTTTATATTATTTTTTATTATGTTTATCACTTTTTAATTGATTAAAACATCAGGTATGGGATATTCATTTCACTCTTATTTCTGTGAGACACATGCCATATTCCCTACATGGTTTTTTTAAGTGATGTATATATACTACCCCTTAATTAAATATATAATGATTAATATGTAACATATTTGAATATAAATATCTATCTAAGTGGCCACCCAAACTAAAATATCTCGAATATCTTATCTTAATTTATTACATTTGTATAACATATATGTAATCACATCCCAAATGATAAAATTGGTTTAGTAGTAATGGTAAACTAATTATATATTTGATATTCCAATGAAAATTGTTACATAAAAGTCAAATTTTATTTTCATTGAGAACACTGATATTCACCTTAGCATAACCCTTCTCATCAACCATAACAATATTCATAGAAGCTTGGGGAAAATAAATCATTAGGAAGGGGTGAGTTTAGATGATCAATACTGTTATGTACAACTGAGTATATCATAAAAAAATAAATTATAATAATAATGTATTGTTTAATGGCAGATTCACATTCCAATTAATAAATATCTTGAGAATAACATGAAATGAAAAAAAATATGATCATATAATTACAAATAAATAATATAAAGAGCTGAAAACCTTACCATGTGTATTATTATAATAGATTAATCACATGGAAAAAAATAAATAGTTTCATAATTATAGATTGACTAATTCTTGATATTTTAGACATACTATAGAGGCCATGTCCATGACATCTCAAAACAAATGGGTATGTGGTCTTCCAAAACACAATCGTGTGTGCCTAGTGAGACAAATCAATGCATCATGGGGATATATTGGGCCTCACCCATCACATGATAAGTAAAATTAGTTCATCATATAAAATTATTGAAACATAATAATATTATAAATAATTATTGATAATATAAAAAAAATTATGTTATATTCCCCATTATGTATAAATAATCACAAATCATGCAGACGAATACAGTTAATGGTATCAAAAGAATATATCACCAGAAAAAATAATCAATAACCCTTTAATATATATGTTATATTTTATCATATTAGATTAAAATAAATTCATAAATATCTTTAAAAAAATGTTTTTACATAGAAAAAATACTTTAAATTATATCATTGAACACTTCCTTAGGAAAATAATATTTAGACATTCCCATGTGTCCCCTACCACATTAGAAACATTGGAATATAGTACCCATGAAGGAATAAGAATACATGAACCATTAAATATAATAAGAATATGTATATTTATGGTATAATATGTCAAATGAATAGTATATACAAAAAAACCAAAATTAGTGGAAAATTTGACATATGTATCACATAAGTAAAAGAAAGATGAAAAACCATTACCTCATGCTTCCCTTTTGTGAAAAAATATTTAAACTCATTTATAATGTGATAAATAATGATATTAACTCATTAAGAAACCATATTATTAAATATAATACCATTTGTGAGGATCTTATATGATATTTTGAACTATTAAATGATAATATTTCATTATTTTCATGGTTTCATGTGTTTTCATCTAATAATTTCATTTTCTGTTTTACATGTCTTAAATTAGGATGTTTTGTTAAATTGGAATTACAACAACAGAAATAAAATGTAATAGTATTTATTTATTTATAGTATAATAAATGTATTAATATATCAATATGTTTCTAACAGGAGGATGATTCATTAGATAAAATGATAATGATAAATGACTGGTTTATTTTGGTGGTTTTTTTGAATGTCATGTACTAGATTAATTTTATTTACTATTATGAGTATATAATAGTTCCAAAACATCATATAGTATGTAATATACACATTAAAATATTGTTTAACTATAATAATAGTTTTTTGACAAGCCATGAAGGATGTAATTCAAAACTGATAAAAATATTATTTCTAGTAGCCGTTAATCGCCATAAAATGGATAAGGGTTTATTTTATTTGACGAAGAAGTGGTAATAAAAAGGATGGATAAGATATATTTCTTTAGACACTTGTAATTATAGTATATAAATTACTTTTTTATTATTCACCGATTTATTAATTAATTGTGTATAATGTAGAACCAGAATAGAAACTAAGAGTTGTGTTTTGAGAAAATTACTTATTAAACGTCACCACATTGGAAGACCATTTAAGAACCATGGATTTTCCCCTTTTGTGGGAATAGAATCACTAAAACATGAGAAAATTGAGGATTATATGTTTTCATATATATTGTGAAAAGTTAATGTCTTGGGATCCAAAATCGTCTGGTGAGGGGTGGTCGTTATAAATGTGGGGTGGTGGTTTAAAGTGGTTAGAATAATAATTATTTTAAATTTTAGCCTACTACATTTTGGATGCATTAATGTTCAAGAATTTTGAAGAAATTTAAATTTATAAAGTATTTTAATGTTATATATAGGCATAAACCCACATTTAATATTTTATTTTTAGGTATTTTAATCCTTTATCATTTTAGACATTAACCCATTTACTTTTTTTACCAACACCATGGTAAATATTATTTTATACCATGGTAATTTAATAATGAATAAAAATGAAAAATCCCTTAAAAATAATCTGAAAATTCAGATTCCTAATATGGATTACATTTAAAAAAAATAAAATTTCCTTTATTAGCACAATTTAATTTAATATAATCCCACAGACATAGTAAAAAATTTGGTTTTAAAGGTATAAAAGATCAAAAGCATAAATTGTTTTTATGTATATTTTCACTATGAAATTGAGTCCAATAACATAAATTGGATTTATTGATTAAAAATTAAACACATTATCTAGAAAAAAATTAAAATAAAATTTTAAGAGATAATTAAATCATAAAAAATATAATTTTTAATTAATATTAAATTTAATCATTATTCATCACAAATTGAATCTTTCAAAAAAATAAATCAAAATACCCTATAAAACATAATATATTATAAATTTAGATTTGAAATTTAATTTTTTAAAATAAAAATTATAAAAGTGTCAAATTCTATATTTAAAAAATGTTTTCAATAAATGTAAAAGAACTACCCTTAAAAACATATAGCATTTTCTGACTAAAATGGGATTTTTTCTTATCTTAAGTTAATCAAAATAGTTGTATGAATTAAATAAAATTAATTGATTTATAATATATAATTTTTAATAATATATTTCACTAATAGTGATTAATTTAATTAACTATGTTAAAACTCCATTGTGGGTATAAAAATAGTTTTTTTCCAAACAAATTGCATCATTTCTATTACATTTGTTCTCATTTCTACTTCAAATTAATTGGTAAATAATTCATTTATTTAATAGACATTTTTAATCTATATTTTCTGAATTTATTTATTCTAATTCATTACCACTATTTGAATGGCTATTTTATAACTATAATAATTAAATAATAATATTTAATCATTTTTAAAACTCATTGTTTTATGCATCATATTACAATAAAAATTAATTTATTTAAGAAGAGAGATACCATAGAATCTTGGGGTGTTACATTATCCAAATTTTTAATAAATTTCTTCTCACAAATTTAAAATTCACTTTAATAAAAAAAATTACACTTGAAAAATTTCATTTTGGGATACCAAAATAGTAAATATGGTTAATAAGAAATACATTTAATAAAATGGAAGAAAAGAAAAACATCATCACAAAATTAGTTAGTAGTATTATATATCATTAGTTCGAAGTGAAAACTATGACATGGAATAGAAATAAAACTATCAATTTCTGACAGATAGTGATAGAGAACATGTTCATCAGAATATCCACAATCATAGAATCATAAATTTGTGATGGGTTAAAGAGGCCATTTACTTTTCAGTAATAAAATTAAAATAAATTAATATTTCATTACAAATTCTATTCTTAGATTTGATATATTATTTTATTATACAAATAATCAATTTATAAAATAAACTATCTTGATTTATTTCCATGAACTAATCATAATATTATCCTTTGGTTATGCTAAGATTTATATTGATCTTATATATAATATAAGGAAATTAATATTCAAGTTGTACTATTCATACATGAACAACTTAAATTAGTCATACTATCCCCAATTTATTCACATAGACTATGAATATTTACCATAATGAAAATAGTTATTAAATATTATCAATATAAAAAAAATTTAATTAGTTCATCATAATTAATTCCATAAGTAGTTAATCTAAAGACTGATCCAAAATACATATTTCTAAATTCATACTCTTAAAAAGATCACACGATTTCTGAAATTTAATTAACAATATATTCCCTAATCATAATAATGTAAGTATTAATATCACATATAAAATATTTGAATTACATGATCACCATAAAATGTTAATGAAAAAATCAATGTTTATTAATCCTTAAAGAATAAGTACTATAATTAAATACTTATAAATATCATCATTGTTAAAACCATAAAATCCTTTATAATATTAATTAAAAATTCTAGAATACAAAAAAACCGTTATTATTACACTTTGATTGTAGTAGCATAACAAGATTAACCTTGATCCCATTGCTTCTTCTGAGGAATATTCCCTTGATATATTGGGAATTCATTTTTAATGTTAACAGACTCATTAGAGTTAAAACAATTTATACTTATGGATTCAGTCTTTACCCTACAATCACGGGCCTAGGGACCCTTTTCTCCACCCTTCTAAAAAACACTCATTCACTTGGTGAAATTACCTGGGTGATTCTTTCCATATTTATCACATGTGAGAAAATACTTCATTAAATGTTTTCCTATATCTGTCTCATGATCCACCAATCCCATTATTATCAATTATTCCCTTAAATTCGTAATATTTAGTTATTTATTTCACTTTTAGGCTAAAACATGATATTATATCTTCATAGTATAAGAAATTTTGGGAGACCAATTTTCTTTGGAATAATGGATTTATCGCATCAATGTGACTACATATATTACTCCATCGGTTTTGTATTTAGTCCATAGAATTAATTTATATTCTAGTAAAGTTGTATTCAAATGTTTCCACATTATCATCCTCCATTTTCTCAAACTCAATATTTTTCCCTTTATATCTGTGTGAAATTTGATAGGTAAATATTTCCCCATGAAATGATCCTAAAAAATGATAAAATTCCATTATTTCTATTTTCTCATTCTCTGTACTATTTTAAATCAATTTAAATCATTGATCTACATCTATAGAGTAACGATAATTTACAATTACAACCATATACATTTCACTTCATCCAATGAAAAATATATATTCTCTAAAGAACATATCAATTTCTAATATAAAAATGGATTTTTAGTCCCATTGGATGATTAAGGTTGTTGTCGCACGAAGTGATCTAGCATTGTTACACCATTTTATGGATCAGCCTAATCAAAATGGGAATGGTTATTTCTAATAACCCAACTAATTTGTGCAAATATTTATAAAATTTGTTTAGCACTACTTGGTATATTGATCCAGCATTAACACCATTATCCTCCCTATTAGTGAAATTGTTTCATAGATTAAATGCAGTGATACTGTACTGATCCCATCATTATTATCCATGTCTAAAAAGTGAAATACACTATATTAGACCATAAAATAATAAAAAATAACATATAATCTCAGAACTAGAGAAATATATAAAACAGAATTAAAATTTACTTAGTAGATAATATTATAAAATACATGGTATCATTGATTTGTTCTTTTATATTTATCCTTAATGATTATCTAAGGGTTATGTTTCAAAATGTTTTTCCAAAATAATTTTTACAACGTTTCTACTCACAGTTCTTTGATATGAATAGTATTGAACCTAACTCTAGTAGCCTGAATCTAGTATCATGGATTATTACATTGGCATATGATACATGAAATCTCATCCAAAAGGACTTAATAGTTCAATATTCTTGGTAATATAAATACATATGAGAAATTTCAATTAAATTTTGGATGTAAAATTTTAAATTTATAATCATTTAGATCACCATTAATCCCAGAACTATTTCCCTTCATGTAATGGCCTGGACCTCTCTAGTCCATTACTTTGTTAAATGTGGTATTGGAGGTGTGCCACGAGGTCAAGTTGACTTGGGGGTGAGTTTGGGTGGGCTTTTAAGGAAATCTAAGAGGAAATAGCTTTCGCACAGTTGGCGCATGGTTTGGCTTAACTGTGTGGCCAAACTATGCAAGGTGGGTGTTGGAGGCAGTGGTTAATGCATGGTTAGCACACAGTTTGGCTAATCGTGTGGACTAATCGTGGGAGGACTATTTGGCGAGGTAGAAGCTAACACACAGTTAGTGCACAGTTTGTTAAACTGTGTGGGCGAACCATGTGGGCACATAAAGTTAGATCCTAAAATTGTGGATCTGAACTCTTTTTCCTCTAAATGGTTCATTTAAGTCCCTAAGTGGCCATAACTCAGGATTACCCTTCCTCGGAGGAAGAAGAACCTCTCTCATGCATTTTGGAGGCGATCTAGAGGCTTTTCTTGGTGAATCAAAGCTGGTTTGTTGAGGTATGTGATCGTTCTTGCTTAATTCCCTAGATCTACTTAGATCTACTCCTCATCTTCTCTCAGTTTATTAGATCTATTCCTGTTATGGGTAGATCAATGTGTGTGGATGACGAATATGATGAGTTTTGGTTTTGGTTTTGTTAGGAGAGGATATCTTAGGAGAAATCTTGGAGAATCGACCCTGTTTCTTGAGTGTTATTCGACCGCCATGGTTTAGTCAAAAACCTTTGAGGTAGGGATCTTAACTTTATCTCTCTCTCAATTTTGTTCATCATGTGGGGTGGGTATCCACTTCTTATATGAGACACGGTTGAACCGGTAAATAAAGATAATAACTTGTTAATGAACGAGTTTAAGGGAGATTTTTTTGTTATTATTGATTTATTTCCATCAATGATTCTCCTTTAATTATGTTGTGAATTGAATGGTCTTGTGCCTACTGAAAATCACGGTC
The DNA here is from genome assembly GCA_963277665.1 of Viscum album. NCBI lineage: Eukaryota > Viridiplantae > Streptophyta > Magnoliopsida > Santalales > Viscaceae > Viscum > Viscum album. Next base: position 1,139,226,403 of record OY728166.1, read on the forward strand.
GTTGGGGGCATTTTCTTGCACCATTTGATGTTTCCTTCATTATTTTTATTGTTTCATGGATGGAATTAATAGAATGTGTAAATTGTTTCATCATGTAATGTTTGATGATTAAATGAATACCTAGAACCCGTGTATGATCAACCGATTAAATTAAATAAATGATGAATTTTTTTGGTGCTAGTTGGGGTTTAATTATGTTAAGTGGTGTTTAAGGGTTGTTGTAGAATGGGTGAGTAGCGGGGCTGCGGGTTGCTTGGTTATGGGTTGGGGTGTATCATATGGTTGCGATGGGCAGCAGAGCTGTGGTGAATGGTATTGAAGTGATAATGATGCAGTAAAAGTATTGTTTTTGTGGTGTTTATGGTTGTGGTGGCTGGTAGTAGGGATTTCAGGATGGGTTGTGCATATGAATAAATATGGATGAGTTAACTAATGAACTGTGGGGCATGGTAGTTGATTAAATACGGAAAATTAATGGAATTTATTGGCTGATAAAAGAAAATGATTTTGTGTTTCTTGTGTTTCCCTAACCTTATTTGTGGTTAGAAGGGATATGTTTTATGGACGTTTGATCTGGTTTGTTTGTTTTTAGTTGCTCAGTAGTTAAGGAACTGATAAACTAAAACTATTGAAACATGAAAAGATTAATGGAGTTTGGGGTTGTTCACTGTGTGCATAACTTCGTGGTAGCAGTGTCGAGGCATGTGCTCAGATATTTTGTGTAGAAGCCTTAGGATGGGATGAGTGGTTGATATAATAATATAAATCTATACGTTTTATGTTTTTTTACGCACCCCACTCATGTTGAGCACCACGTGCTAAACACCGATGGGATGGGAGGTGAGATTCCCAAACATCCAAAGGATGGATGTTTACTGTTCGTCCTTGTGCTCCCTCTTCCGGGTTCTATAGCACTGGATCCTTCGGGTAGGTTACGATATATGTTTCCCAAGAGTCTTCAGTATGAGGATGTGATATGTTCCCAGGTGTCTTCCAGATGAGAATTGGTTATGGATGAGGATTGAGTGCCAGAGGAATGTGGGATGATATGTGGTTATAGCCGAGGATTGTGTGCTGGAGGGATACTATGAGCTTTGTATGGCCAGGTTGTGGCACTAGCTCAAGATTTATATGGCCAGGTTGTGGCACTAGCTTAGGAAGAGGGGGAAGCATTAGAGTGTTAGGCATGAGGGATTATGCAAAATTCAGTGGGAAGGTGGTGCGGGGTACCCATACATTGATAATATTACTATACTACTCTTTTGACATGTGATATTTGGTGAGTGTGGCTTGTAAGGTAGGGTGGATAGATTCCTTGCTAGGATTTGGTTCCTTCTGTTTTCTTACGGGGAATTAGGATGTCTCCCCACCTATGAATGAGAGCTTTAGATTTTTCAACTGAGTATACATCTATGCTCACCCTACGTTTACTTTTTGGTTTTTAGGAGGACATCAGGGAACGTGCGAGGCCTTGCTATTAGGGAGTTGGAGTTTTTCTAGTTTCAGGTTTTTCTTTCCTTTCTTGGTATCGTGCTTTGGATCTTTTCTTATACTTGTAATTTTGTTTCAGTTTTGTATAAAACATTCATATAGGCATAGTTTAGGGTTTATTTTCATTTACTTTTTCCTTTTTCTTTTGGTGTTTGACTCATCCTATTTCCCGATCATAATTAATAAAAAGGTTAATGCCTACCATAACTGTGAAAACGCATACAACTGGTGCCAGTCACCACTACGGGGCCTACTGGAGGAGGGACTTGGGGGTCATTATCTCCCCTTAACCATTTCCAGCTCAGGAGGGGCATCTTTGGTGGGAGGGGGACTTTATAGAATGGTATTAGAGGATTGGTGTTTAGAGATAGGATTTATTTTGTAGTATGGCACAGTGAGGATTGCATGGGATGGTAGGGAAACAGTGTCGGGTGATCTTGGAGCGTGAAATAGGCCAGGGAAGACCGGATAGGACACGGGATTTTGGGGCCCCCTGTGATCCGATACAAGGACTCTGGACCTACTGAACGACCAAGTGAGTCCACACTGATTGTAGGGTAGAGACCCTAGGAAAAATGCATGCATCATAATGACTTGTTTTCTTGTGTTTTTGGGGAATTTTTTGGATTTAAATTGAATTATAAGTCTAATAAAAATTATGAACAATATTCTACACTACATGGGCTTATGTATTCCTTGTTGACCATGTAGCTATGGCAAATGGGAGACAACCACAAGTAGTGCGGGAGATTGAAGCCCAAGAGGTTGACATGGCTGATCAACAAAGGGCTGACCGAGAGGATGAGGACGATCAATGGCATAAGACGCTTCGAGCCTTTCAGAGATAGACTCTCGGGAAGTACAAGGAATGCATCTCAAACATGGAGACAGAGATCTAGCTAGAGGATCTGGTGATAGATTTTAGCTTGATCCATTATCTGAAGGAGTACTGGGCTCCTTTGGATGTAATCCAGATGTGTGGACCAGGGCGTCAGTGGTGGATGATTTATCTTCGAGAGAATATGGAGGTTGAGGTCACATGGAATGACATCAAGAAGGAAATCCGGGCGGAATTCTTCTCTTCCACGATGAAGGTTGATAAGAGGCAGGAACTACTCTTCCTCTATTTAGGGAGTATTTTAGTGAGGGAGTTGGGGATCATGTTCAAGGATCTACTTCGCATTGCTCCTGAACTCCTTCCGGATGAGGAGTCTCAATAGAGACGTTTGGAGGAGGCACTTTGGCCTTCCCTCCAGTATGATGTTACTCCCTTCACCCTACCAACGTACTTGGAGATCCAGAAGAAGGATGAAGTGGTTTAAATGATGAAAATGCTGGGAGGTGTGTCGTGAGAAGGAATCTAGTTGGGCTCGTCAAAGGGGAAAGCTGTCAGAATAAGGCCTCCAGAATCAGGGCCTTCTAGGTTTTGACCAGTAGGGAGCAGGCCTCGGCATTTTCAGTTCCGATCTCTTGGTCCTATCCCTTTTCCTTCGAGCCCAAGACTGAGGTGTTTCATCATTGGCAGTCGTGGGTACCTTCAAAACTAGTGCTTGGACCGAGTACAATACAGTGGAGGTGGACCACTACAGCACCCGCCTCAGGCACATCAGTTTCTAGCTAGGCCCTTCTAGTAGCAGTAGCAGGGGAAGTGATCTCTCACTCTTCTGAGGGCAGACGTTTCATGAGGAGGCCGACCATAGGGCGCTCCTCAGGAACCTTGACCAGAGCATGGTTGGGGGGTGGCCGACAGGCGAGTGGCAGAGGAACTGGGCGTGAGAATATGCACACCGCAAATGATGTAGTTCCAGTAGTGCCAAAAGTTGTTCAAGGTACAATCATCTTGTTCATTACCCTTGCTTATTCCTAGATTGATTCAGGAGCTTCGCACTCCTTTGTTGCAAACATTCTAGCATCTGTCTTGGGCCTAGACATAAAGACGCATTCCGTACACCTGGTTTTGAGTTTTCCAGTCAGAGGGCAGACCATCTTTTCTCGTGTTTTTCAGGGATGTAGGTTGAATTTGGGGCCACACCAATCTAGTGGAGATCCCCTTTTACTACAAATCCATCCATACGACATCATTCTAGGCATCGACTGGTTGTTCTCAGTGTGTGTCGTCATCGATTGTTTTCGAATAAGGGTTGTGTTTTCAGACTTGGGCGGCTAACGAGTGACTTTCATCGGTGAGCAGAGTTACCAGGAAGGTATTGGGAAAGTGGAGCCCCTCCTTTACTTTTTAGCTTAACACTCAGTGGAGTCCATGAATACAAAAATGGTGGATGCCCTAGGGATAGTTGGTGAGTTTATGGAATTATTCCCCGAAGTGGTGGTGACCCTACCCCCTCGACGTGATGTTGAGTTCGGTATACACTTCCAACCTGGTGCTCATCCAGTTTCTATGGCTCCCTACCGGATGACACCTTCTATGTTATGGGAGTTGTGGATTCAGATTGACGATCTGATGAAGAAGGGTTTTGATAGAACAAGTGCGTCACCTTGGGGTACTCCTGTCTTGTTTGCAAAGAAGTAAAATGGTGGTCTCAGACTGTGCATAGACTACCGGGGACTGAATTAGGTAACGGTCTAGAACCTTTACCCCCTCCCGAGGATAGAAGATCTCTTCAAACAGGTGAAGGGAAAAGGTTGGTTCTCTATGATCGATTTGCGGTCTAGATATCACCAGTTGAGGGTAAAGGAGGGTGACATCTCGAAGACTACCTTCAGATGTATATGTGGGCACTTTGAGTTTGTATTCATGTCGTTTGGTGTTACAAATGAACTACCTATGTTCATTAGACTCATGAACTACGTCTTCCGGGAATACGTGGATCGGTTCATAGTCTTGTTTATAGAAGGCATTATGATCTACTCAAGATCATAGGTTGTTCACACTGAGCACCTAAGAATAGTTTTAGAGGTCCTCCGACAGCACCAAATCTATTGGAAATTTTCCATGTTCAAGTTCTAGACCCAAGAACTACTCTTCCTTGGGAACGTGGTGTCTGAGAAATGAATAGTGGTGGACCCATCAAAGGTCGAGGCGGTTATTTCTTGGGTAGCACCCAAGAACATGGCAGAGAATCATTGTTTCATTGGACTGGAAGGTCACTACCAGAGGTTCGTACCCATCTTCTCTCGAGTTGAATCACCTTTGAAAGCCTTGATGAAGAAGGATAGAACAGTCCTGTGGGGTGATCAATGTGAGTAAATCATCATTTATCTGAAGAATAAGTTGGTTAGTGCCCCAGTGCTGAGATTATCAGATTAAAGGGGCGGCATATGAGGTGTTCTGTGATGCTTCAGGGTAAGGCCCCAGATGTGTGTTGATGCAGTGGAAAGGGGTGATCTCTTATGGGTATAGATAGTTACGTCCTCATGAGCGTAATTATGCAACCCACGATCTGGAGCTTTTAGTGGTCGTTTTCGCGCTAAAGTAGTGGCGACATTACCTCATCCGGGAGTGTTTTTTTGTCTTCACGGTTCACAAAAGCTTGAAGTATATCTTCTTACAGTGGGACCTGAACTTACAGCAGCTAGGTGGATGGATTTTTTTCAAGAATTCGACTTTGAAATTTCCTACCCCTAAAGAAACGGGAATGTGGTGGCCGATGCATTGTGCAGGAAGTAGCATAAGGATGTAGTTCGAGAGTCGGAAGATGCTTGGAAAGTAATGGAGGACTTGGATTCCCTGCACCTGGATGAAAGGATGGATGGTGGTAGAGGTTTCCAATATCACATGACAGTGCAGTATTCTCTACTACAGCAAGTGGAGGAGTCCTACTGGGGAGACCTAGAATGTTAAGTGATGTGTGATCAGGTTTCCCAAGGTGATGCTCCTGAAGGGTGGACAGAGGATGATAAGAATCAGATTCTTTTCTGAGGTAAGATGTTTGCTCCAGAGATTATGCAAGAGATGGTTCTTGGTGAGTTCCAAAACTCACCCCTAGCAGTACAACCGAGTGTTTCCATGATGTACCAGGGTCTGAGAGATAGTTTTGGTGGCCCGGGGAAAAACGGGCGGTGGTAGTGTTCGTGGCCAAGTGCCAAGTGTGTCAGCAGGTGAAGACTGAACAACATGTTCTAGGAGGTTTTTTTAACCTTTAGATGTCCCCGATTGTAAGTGATACAACAACTATATGGATTTCATCACAGGGCTACCCAAGGTTCAAGGAGGCTGTGATGCCATCTAGGTGGTGGTGGGTCGGTTGATGAAATTGGCTCACATCTTGGAGATCAAGGAGTCAGGTGCAGTGGATGCCTTAGCACGGAGGTATGTAGATGAGGTGGTTCGGTTTCATGGAGTTTTTAGTTCCATATTCTCCGATATGGATTCATGGGTTACCTCATGATTCTAGAGAGGCTTAAAGCATGCTTTTTGCACCCAGCTACGACTTAGCACTACTTTCCACCCACAGATAGATGGGCAGATAGAGCGCACCATCCAGACTTTGGATGATATTCTATGAGCATGTGTTTTGGACATTGGAGGATCATGGGTACAATACATGCCTCTAATAGAGTTCTCTTACAACAATAGATATCACTCTACCATTGGCATGGCTCCTTTTGAAGCATTGTATGGGAGGTCGTACCACTCACCTGTATGTTGGACAGAGGTTAGAGAAGTAGGTGTTCTTTGCCCGACGGTGGTGCAGAGCATGACAGAGAACGTTCACCTTATACGAGAGAGGATGAAGGCAGATCAGTACCGGCAGAAGTCATATGTTGATAATTGGATGAGACCCTTGGAGTTAGAGTTCGGGGACCACGTATTCCTGAAGGTCTCCCCCCAGCGTGGGCATCGGAGGTTCGGAAGAGGGAGTAAGCTTTCCCCCAGGTTTTTCAGACCGTCTGAAGCGCTACAGTGGGTCAGCGAGGTGGCTTATCAGCTGGTGTTGCCACCACAACTATAAAGGGTGCATGATGTCTTCCATGTGTCCCAGCTCAGTCGGTATCTACACAATGATTCACCCGTCCTTGACTGGGGAGAGATAGATATCGGGAACGATGCAACGTTAGTGGAGTAGCATGTGATGATCGATGGTCATGAAGAGAAGATGAACCATGTACGAACCATTCCTGTGGTTCATGTGGTGTGAAGACACGGTGGGCTTCAGGAAAGTACCTGGGAACAAGAGACGCAGATGCGCGCCCAGTACCAAGATATGTTTTATGTTTTGTTCTGTATTTTCTATACTTGGTTGATGTAACACTTTACTTTTCTAATAATGGAATGTTAGGATTTCCTTTTCTATGGTTTTGTGTGAAGTGTCTTGAGATGTGGGGAGGGGAGGACCTAATCCCTAGATAAGAAGCATTAATGTGGATGTGCCTAAACCTGTGTTGGCGAATCAGCGACGCCCAAAGCGGATAGTATCTTAACATGGAGGAAGGGAAACCCCTCACGCACATGACCAGATCATTTAGTCTTTTGTTTTTCTTGGTTTTGAAGGGGGCAGGAGTGGTATGTTTGTGATTGTTTAGGATATAGATGGAGAAGGGGGAACTCCTTGGTAACAAGGAGGTTTTCCCCTGAGAGGTATCTTTCGAGGGGGAGTTGTTCGGACCCCTCTGCTTTATTTAGGTGGTTTTTGGATTCTCATGGATGAGAATGTTTTTATAGGTATCTAATGTATTTTCCTGGACCTCTCGGGTCCATTCCTTTGTGAAATGTGGTGCTTGAGGTGTGTCGGGAGGTCAAGGTGACTTGGGGGTACGTTTGGGTTGAATTTTAAGGAATGCTAAAGGTAAATAGCATTCGCACGGTTAGTGCACGGTTTGGATAAACCGTGCGGCCAAACCAAGGTAGGTTGGTGTTGGAGATATTGTCTAACGCATGGTTACATCATGGTTTGGCTAACCGTCTGGACTAACTGTGTGAGTAGTGTTTGGAGAGGTAGAATCTAACACCCGGTTAGTGCACGGTTTGTTAAACCGTGCAGGTACTTAATGTTAGATACTAAAATTGTGGATCTAAACTCTTTTGCCTATAAATGATTATTTTAAGCCCCTAAGTGGTCATAACTCGGTATTACCCTTCCTTGGAGGTAGAATAACCTCTCCCATGCATTTTGGAGGTGATATAGAGGCTTTTATTGGCGAACTGTTGTCGGTTTCTGGAGGTATGTGATCGTTCTTTCTTGATTAACTTGATCTACTCCTCCTCTTCTCTTGGTTTCTTAGATATACACCCGTTATGGGTATATCTAATCATGTGGATCTTGATTATGATGAGCTTTTGTTTTGGTTGTCTTGGGAGAGTATTTCTTAGGAGGATCCATGGAGAATCGACCCGATTTCTTAAACATTCTTCGACCGTCGTTGTTTCATCAAAAACCATTGAGGTATGGATCTTACCTTCATCTCTCTCTCACATTAGTGCATCATGTGGGGTGGTTATCCTCTTGTTTTATGGGATATGGTTGCACCTATAAATAAATATAATAACTGGTTAAAGAATGGGTTTGGGGGAGATTTTTGATCGTAAGATTGTTTTATTTCTATCAATGCTTCTCCTTTGATTATGTTGTGAATGGAATGGGCTTATGCCTAGTGATAATCACAGTCGATGGGGGCCTTTGCTTGCACTGTAATGGCCCGGACCTCTCCAGTCCATTACTTTGTGAAAATGTGGTGTTAGACGTATCCCAGGGGATGGAGGTGGCTTAGAAGTGTGTTTGGGTGCCCTTTTTAAAGAAAACTGGAAGTCCTGTAGCTTTTGCACGGTTGGCACACAGTTTTTTAAACCGTGCATCCAAGCCATGCATGGCTGGCCTTGATGGAAGTAGAGAGCGCACAGGAGGCGGATGGTTTGTCTAAACCCTGCCTCCAAACCGTGCGAGCTGAGTGGCTAATGAATTGGTGACTGCACGGTTAGCGCACGGTTTGTCTAACCGTACGACTAGGTCATGCAGGCACATAAAGTTAGATCCTAAAATTTAGGATTTTGACTATTTTTCCTTTAATCAGAACATTTAAGCCCATAATCAGCCATAAATATGGATTACCCTTCCTTGGAGGTGGAATAACCTCTCCCAAGTGTTTTGGAGGCGATCCTGAGGCTTCTCTTCGTAAATCGAAGCCGGTTTCTTAAGGTATGTTCTCGTTCTTGTTTAGTTTCTTAGATCTGCTTAGATCTACTCCTCCTCTCCTCCTGTATGCTTTGATATATATCAGTTATGGGTAGATATAGGTATGTGGATGTGGGTTATGATAGGATTTGGTCTTGGTTGTGGTAGGAGAAGAGATCTAAAAAGGATTTTTTGAGAATCGACCTGGTTGCTTGAGCGTTCCTTGACCATTGGGGTAGGGAATTTGTGGCTTCGCTATTTGTTTACGTGCAATCATAGAGTTAACATGTTCTAGAATTTGGATCACAATGAAATTGACGTAATTAAATACTTGAACCGGATTAAAAGAATTGGTTTGATCGCATGTATTTCTTTGTACCAAGATAACGGTTTGCCTCTTTATTTTCTATATAGTGACATATATATATTCCTTGCTTGTTAACATGTTGCTATTGATATAAATTGATAATGAATTTAAATCTGTAATTAATTGATAATTAATTGGCTAAAGATAAAGAGGCATCTGAACGAATATATTTGTTGTTGATGGTGCTTGATGATTAAGTTGGAATAGTAACCATGTTTAATCATTGTGATAGCTATGATAGCTTTTTGGTTAGGTTACCCATAGCTGGAACCTAACAATAGTGATCTGGTTAACTCAAGAGGGATTAAATAACATTTTGTTGATAAAAGATAATGCTTGATACAGTTTTGAGTTACCCTCTTGCTTGTAAGGATAAATTCCTTGTGGTTTGGAGCCATGACTTCTCATTATGTATGAAGGCGGGATGCCTTGTTAAAGAGCCAAGAGCCCAATTGTTGTAATGTTTATTTTCCTACTGCTTGTGCTTTGCTGTTACCCTGGAGGGATGATGTGATATCTTGTGTAGTGATGTGACCCTGGAGGGGTGTTTTGATACGTGGATTCAAGGAGGGCTTGTGGATGTAGAAGTGGGTGAATCCTAGAGTGGTGAGATGCATCGGTTTATGCATCTGGGTGTCGGGGAGGACACTAGGGATGATGGTATGGAATGGATGTGTTGTATTAACGTTTGGTGGGTTTATTGGTTGTTACCTATTTCACTTTTCCCCAGTGCTCAAGGCACTGGTTTTTCATAACCTTCTTCCGAAAGGGGTGAAGACGCACGTGGTATTCCACGTGCTTTGTGTGTTTAGCCTCTTGATGGAGAATGGGACTACGCTCTTGCTATAGGAGACAAAGACTCTATGGGTAGAATATCTACTCGCCGTGTTGAGCCCCCTTGTGTTTAGTATAATAGGATGCTTTTCTATAATGCCATGGAAAATGGTAAAGTAATTGTAAAATGAAATATTGATTAAATAATGATAATCCATGGGGATGGAGATGCTGGAATTTAATGGTGATGTTGTAGCTTTAAAGGAACAGTAAGTATTGAATGTGATGCCAAGAATGTTTAAATGTGGTTTTTGTTCATTGTTAATTAAAGTGAAAAGAAATAATTAACATAAAGTGAATTGATGAAAAATTGAATGATGTAACCTAATGAAGTTCTTTAACCCGTTGTGTGCTTATAGGATACCTGGTCTTAGAAATAGTAGCCCGGAGTTCGAGAGATGTTAGCTACTGTTGAGGCTAAGACTATGTTATGCCCATAGTGTGGTTGTGAGTTATTAATATTCTGTACTTTTTGTGTTTCCATGCTCTACTCCACCCTTTCGGTAAGGGAAACTCACACCCTGGGGATTCTAAGCCCTGGGGGTGTTTTCCCAAGCATTTTGATGGGACGATGAATAGCTGACTACCCCATTTTCCCCGCTCTCTTCTCTTGGTAAATACTATTACAGTGGGCACAACGGTTAGTTTTCCATGTATATGTTTGTAGACGGATGTAATGGATTGTGGTTATTTCAACACATATATTCTGGATATAGTATCCTATGGACTTCTATAGATGTATCGTGTATAGGCAGTGATGGCTTGAGGATCTTTAAGCGGTGTATGGGATGTAATGGCTTAAGGTACAATACCAGATGTATGATACAAGTTATGCAGACAGTGGTGGCTCTCAGAACCTACTTGGTTACTTTTTGTTTTGAGGTTTGTGTGGAGCTTAGCCTAGGTGTATGTGGCCAAGCCATTGTGGTGCATGTGGTGCAGATTGTGGATCTTGGCCCTAGATTATATGAGCGAGCCTTTGGAGAGAGATGCATAGGACATATGTCGTTGGGGAAAAGTGGAAAACCAGTGGGGAAGTAGTAGTGGGGTACCCTTGATATTATTCACTATATGATATATTCTTGTATGTGTTACTTGGTGAGAGTAGCCATGGTGAGGTTGGGAATATAGTATACATGTTTAGGTGACGATTTAGTTTCACTTGTTGTTCACTGTGCTTTAGCATACTTTATTTACTGTTACACGGGAGGCTTCAGGGAGGATCCTACTGAGTATACTATTATACTCACACTACGTATATATAAACATTTTTTCAGGTAACTTAGAGCAGGTTGGAGATCAGGCTGGTTACTACTAGCTTGTGGTTGCAGAAGCTGTTCGGGCTTATGGTCGCTGCGGTTTTACTTTTTTTTGGGTACTTGTAGTTTCACCTTTTAGTTGTTGAACTTTTTGAATGAAATTTCATATATGTACTTGGGTTTTCCTTTAAAATTTGATTTGGAGTTGTTTGGTGTCTATCTTATATTTCTCTTCTGCACGTGTTCTCTTAGAGGGTAATGACTATCATTTGTGTGTTACTATACCCTCGATGCTAGTCACCAACCCAGGGCATACTGTTGGCGGGACTCGGTGGTAATTACCTCCCTTCTCACATTGCTGGACCAGGAGGGGTACACATTGTGGGGAGGGGGTCGTTACAGAGTGGTATCAAAGGGAGGTTGAGGGATAGGATGGAGTTTGGAGTTAGGCACATGTAAGGTTGCATGGGTTGGTAGGGAAACAATGTCATTCGTGTTTAGCAAGTGGGGTAAACACAAGAGACCGGCATAGACATAGGTGTTTAGGGCCCCCTATAATCTATTGCATGGTTGTTTATGTTTAACATGGCTACTAAACAAGGTGATACTAGTTGCATGGTAGAGACCTAGGAAAGGATCATGCATCATTCTTCTTTATGCCTGTGTGTGAATGGGTAGTCCTTGGGATATGTTATCCTAAAATAAATGAAAGAAAAAAATTAATTAATTAATGTTGAGTCTTCTATATTCAAGTCTTGAGAGCTCTAATTGGTTGTTATTTTGCAGGAATGGATCCAGTTGGACGTCCTCATATGTTTTGCGTAGAAGATATCCAACAGGATGTTCTAGCAGGTCGCTGTAAGGTAGAGGTTGACGACGATGATAGTTGGAGGAAGACACTTAGAGAGTTTCAGCGCCAGATTCTGTAGAAGTATGAGGGCTCTGTTTCAGATGCATTCAACGAATACTGGTTAGAGGAGGTCGAGATATGATTCAGTTCGATCCGTTCTCGGACGGAGAACTAGGTGTCGTTGGTTGTGACAATGAGGCATGGAGCAGCGAGGTAGTGGTGGCTCTTGTTCCATGGGGATCGTGAAGAGTTTGTGATCTCATGGGAGGTGTTTTGGGACAAGTTCAGAGTTGAGTTCCATTCTTAGACTGCGAAGGCATCCAGTCGTTAGGAGCTTCTTACCCTTCGACAGCAAATCTCCAGTTTTCGAGAGTTTGGAATCTGTTTCAGGAACCTTCTATGATATGCTTCGGAACTGTTACCAGATGAGGAGGCCAGGGCGAGGCATTTCGAGGAGGCTTTTCGTCCAGAGATCAAGCGTCCGGTCACCCCATTTATGCTGAAGAAATATCTTGATGTGGTAGAGAGGGTGGAGGTTGTTGAGAAGACTTTGGATAGGACCAAATCTTCAGGAGAGGGGAATCAACACGATTCCTCATAGAGCAGAGCTGTGGTCCAGGGATCCCGGTTTTCAGAGCAGAAGAGTTTCCGTTCAGCTGGGGGTACGTCCCAGCCCTTCCCATCTCGTTTATTCGGAGTCAGCAACTCTCATGCCTTTGCCAAGGGATCATGTTCTTTTTTTCTTATGGTGGTCGTGGCCATAAGTAGCAGGGGTGCCCGACCTTTCAGAGAAGTCATCGTGTACCGGGAACTCTGCTTCGGGTTCCTCCATTGAGACAGTTCCAGTCGAGGAAACAGCGGCAGTTTGCACAAGATTTTGATCACGAGAGGGTAGATGGGGCAGGTAGAGGACAACCCCATGACGCTCCCCATCCTTAGAGAGTAGATCGCGACCATGGTGGTGGTCGTCATCAGGGTCAGAGAGGCGGTGGAGGAGGCTGTGGTCATCTTTATGCTCTAGCATTTCAAGCACCAGACGAGCCAGATGTCGTTAGAGGTACCCTTTTTTCTACCATAGTGTATGCCATGTATGATTCAGGAGTGACACACTCCTTCACATCTCCTACCCTTGTCCATGCATTGGGACTTGAGGTAGAGAGGCTTCTAGTGCCCTTGGCGTTGACTACACCAGTTGGAGGTCGAGCTAACTTGTTTGAAGTATATAGATACTGTGATCTAGTGTTGGGGAAACACCGCTCTTGGGGATATTTCTTATGTATACAAATAAAACCATATGATGTCATCCTCGACATGGATTGTTTGTATTCGGTGCATTCTATTGTGGATTGCTTCAGGAATAAGGTCGTCTTCCTTGGTGCCGATAGAGATCTGGTGGTGTTTGTTGGTCAGAGAGATCCTCGGATGGGTCATAGGGTTATTCCATCCTTATCGTCTATGATGGCTGAGTTGATGCTGAGTTCTTCAGTGGTTCAGTAGTTGGAGTTTCCTAGGGTCATGGAGGAGTACCCAAATGATTTTCCAAAAGAGGTTGTAGCCTTACCCCCTCAATGAGAGATCGAGTTTGGGATCAAGCTAGAGCCATGAGTGCCTCCTATCTCTATGTGTCTGTATAAGATGGCCCCTTCTGAGTTTCGAGATCTACGTATATAGATTGACGGTTTTTTGGAGTGCGGTTTTGTTCGGGAAAGTGTGTCAACATTTGGTGCACTAGTTTTGTTCGTAAAGCAGGCCAATGGTAGTCTTCTGTTGTGTTTCGATTATCATCACTTAAAAAAAGTGACAATAAAGAACCTCTATCCTATTATGTGGCTTTATGACTTATTCGATCAACTGAAGGGTGCAAGTCGGTTCTCAAAGATCGACTTCCGATCAAGTTATCATTAGATGCGTGTAAAGGATGAGGATACCCCGAATACTTCTTTTTGTTGTCATCATGGGCATTATGAGTTCATTGAAATGTCGTTCGTTGTGAAAAATTCTCCAGTTGTGTTCATGGGATTGATGAATGTTGTGTTCCGTGAGTTCCCGGACAAGATCATGGTGGTCTTCATTGACGACGTCCTTGTGTACTCCATGTCTGAAGAAGAGCATTCTGATCATCTGCAAGCCGTTTTGGAAGTTCCTTACCAACATTAGATATTTGGGAAGTTGTCTAAGTGTGCGTTTTGGGCTCGAGAAGTTTATTACATGGGGCATGTGGTGTCCCAACAAGGAGTTGCTATGGATTCATCGAATATTGAAGCAGGTGTTTCTTTGGCATCCCCAAAGATAGTGTCAGTTGTGCGAAGTTTCCATGGTCTCAAATGCTATTACAGCAGGTTCATGGACAATTTCTCACAGGTTGTGGCCCCTCTAACAGCTTTGACCAGGAAGGATCAGGCATTCTTATGGACTGATCAGTGTGAGGTAGCCTCCAAGTATCTAAAGGAGAAGTTAGAAAGTGCTCCAGTCCTTTGTCTTCCACTGAGGGAGTCCAGTTTGATGTCTTCTACGATGCATCAGATCTGGGGTTAGGCTGTGTTCTCATGCAGTGGAGGACAGTTGTTTCTTATGGGTCTCGGCAATGGCATCCCCATGAATGTGACTATTCCACCCACAATCTTGAGTTCACATTTGTGGTGTTTTCTCTGATGTTGTCATGATATTACCTCATTGGTGAGTGCTTTTTGGTCTTCACTGACCATAAGAGTTTGAGGTATGTTTTCTCCCAGTGTGACTTGAACTCGCGGTAGCATTGGTGGACGATGTTTTTGCAGTAATACGACGTCGAAATATCTTATACAACTGGAAAGGGGAATGTTGTAGCTAATACGCTGATCCGAAAGTAACGTAGTGATAATGTGCATGAATCTAGTGATTCCTAGAGACTAATGGAGGAATTTTCAGCTTTGCATCTTGATATGGGAGAAGTCAGAGGTAGAGGTTGTCTTTTTCAGATGATGGTGTAATCATCCCTGATGCATAAGGTTGAGGAGTCCCAGTTGGGGGATCTTGAGGTGGAGGTGTAGAGAGACCGAGTTGTTTGTGGTGAGGCCCCTGATGGTTGGTCTGAGGATGAACAACATAGAGTGTTGTATCATGGAAGTCTTTTTGTTCCCATTGTGATACGCGAGACGGTTCTCAATGAATTCCATAGTTCACCTCTAGCAGTACATCCTGGCGTGACAAATATGTACCAAGCTTTGAGGAGTCATTTTTTGTGGTTTGGGCCGAAGCGCACGATTGCAGAGTTTGTGTCTCAATGTTTAGTCTGCCAGAAGGTGGAGGCCAAATACCATGTTCCTGGTGGTATTCTCCGTCCATTAGAGATTCCTCAGTGTAAGTGGGAGGATATCTCAATGGACTTCGTTACGGGTTTACCTTGAGCTCCGGGAGGACACGATGTTTTTTGGGTGGTAATGGATTTTTTAACAAAATCGGCCCACTTCATAGCAATCAAGGAGTCGAGATAACTGGAAGTTTTGTCAATGCAGTATCTGGAGGAGGTGTTGAGACTTCATGGAGTCCCTAGGATGATCATTTCTGATAGAGATCCTCGTTTTCCCTCCAGTGTTTGTAAAGGTCTCCAACATGCTTTTGGTTCTCATCTATGAATTATCACTGCTTTTCATCCTCAAATAGATGGTCAGACGGAGTGACCCATCTAGAATCTTGAAGAAATATTACTCTCTTGTGTTCTTGATTTTGGATGCTCATGGATGAGGCACTTACCCTTGGTTGAGTTCTCTTACAATAGCAGTTTTCACTCCACCATCTGTATAGCGCCGTTTGAAGCTTTTTATGGCCGACCTTAACATTCTCTGTTGTGCTGGACTAGGGTTGGAGAGTTAGAAATTCTCAGACCAGAACTACTGCAGAATATAATGGAGATGGTTCAAGTGATTCATGAGAGGATGAAGCCAGTTCTAGATCGTCAAAAATCATATGCTGATCAAAGAAGGAGACCCTTAGAGTTTGATGTTGGGGATCTTGTTTTTTTGAATGTGACTCCCCGTCATGGGAAGTGAAGGTTTGGTCATGAGAGTAAGCTTTGACCCCGGTTTATTGGAAATTTTGAGGTGGTAGATTGTGTTGGAGTTGTGGCGTATCGAGTGGAACTTCTTCCACAGATGAGTCGGATACATGATGTTTTCCATGTATCACAGCTACGTCATTATCTTCATGAAGACTCCCACATCATCGATTGGAGAGAGATCGATGTTGATGATGAGTCCACCTTTGAGGAGCGACCTATGGAGATCCAAGACCGTAAGTAGAAATTGTTGCGCGGACGTTCCATTCCCTTAGTTCGTGTCTTCTGGCGACACGGTGGCATGGAGGATAGTACATGGGAATGTGAGTCACAGATACGTGCTCAGTACCCAGAGTTGTTTAATGTTTATCTCCTTTCATGTCACATTTTAACTGGTGTGGTTATGAAACCTTCATGTTTATGAGATGACACCCTTTCTTGCTTTGATGGTGTGCTTTCTTTTGAGAGGTATCTCGGTGGGTGGTTTGCTCAGACCCTATTTCATTTTCATGTTAGATGGGTTTTGGATTCTCGATGACAATAATATTTTGAGAGGTATCTGATGTAATGGCCCGGACCTCTCTATTCCATTCCTTTGTTTAAATGTGGTGTTAGAGGTGTCCCGGGGGATCGAGGCGTCTTGGAGGTGTGATTGGGTGCCCTTTTTAAAGAAAACTGGAAGTCTTGTAGCTTTCACACGGTTGGCACAAGAATTGATAAACTGTGCGGCCAAGCAATGCGTGTCTGGCCTTGGTGGTTGAAGAAACTGCATGGTAGGCACAAGGTTTGTCTAAACTGTGCCGCCAAACCATGCGAGCTAAGTGGCGAAGTCAGTGGTGACCGCACGGTTAGCGCACGATTTGTCTAATCATCT
This sequence comes from Viscum album, assembly GCA_963277665.1. Classification (NCBI taxonomy): domain Eukaryota; kingdom Viridiplantae; phylum Streptophyta; class Magnoliopsida; order Santalales; family Viscaceae; genus Viscum; species Viscum album. The sequence goes on from OY728166.1 coordinate 1,139,243,181, forward strand.
GACTAGGCCGTGCTGGCACTTAAAGTTAGATCCTAAAATTTAGTCTCTTGACCGTTTTGCCTTTAATCACCTCATTTAATCCCATAATCGGCCATAACTTGGGATTACCCTTCCTTGGAGGTGGAAGAACCTCTCCCAAGTGTTTTGGAGGTGATTCGGAGGCTTCTCTTCACAAATTGAAGCCGGTTTTTTGAGGTATGTTCTCGTTCTTGTTTAGTTTCTTAGATCTGCTTAGATCTGCTCCTCCTCTCATCTCATCATCTTAGAACTATTCCCATTATGGGTAGATTACGGTATTTAGATGTCGGTTATGACATAATTTGTTCTTGGTTGTGATAGGAGAGGATATCTAAGGATGATTCGTGGAGAATCGACCCAGTTGCATGAGTGTTCCATGACCGTTGAGGTAGGGGATTTGATGATTCTCTATTTTTTATGTGAAATCGTAGAGTTATCAAGTTCTGCCCTTTGTATCACAATGAAATTTACCTAATTAAATACTTTAACCATATTAAATGAATTATTTTGATCGCATGTGTCGCTTTGTACCGTGATAATGGTTTGCCTCTTGATTTGCTAGATAGTGTGATATATATATTCCTTGCTTGTTAGCATGTTGATCTTGATAGTAATTGAAAAAGAACATAAAGACAGAATTAATTGATAATTTATTGGATAAAGATAAAGAGGAATGTGAACGAATCTGGTTGTTGTTGTTGGTGCTTGATGATTCAGTTGGTATAGTAAGCATGTTCAATCTTTGTGATAGCTATGATAGCTTTTTGGTTATGTTTCCCATAGTTGGAACCTACCAATAGTGAACTGGTTAACTCAAGAAGGATTAAAGAACTTGTTGTTGATAAAAGATAATGCCTTATAGGGTTCTGAGTTACCCTCTTGCTTGTAAGGCCAAATGCCTTGTGGTTTGGAGTCATGAGTGCTCATTAGGTATGAAGGATGGATTCCTTGTTAAAGGGTGTAGACCCCAGAAAACGTGCCCCCAAAATTTTCCAATTGCTTCAATACATGATCCAAGATCGTAGCCCATTTTGCATTCTTTGACTTGGTAGGTCGTAGGGCCCGAACAGAGTTACTGATTAGGAGTTATGGACGTTTGCAGTTGGTCTGGAAATCTGGTTCGTGAAGCCCATTCGTGAAGCCCCCTCCATGATCGCGGAGCGCCGCCGTGAAGCAATGAGGCGGGAAGCTTCGCGAACCAGTTTGACATTCTCAATGCACCGCGAAGACCCGCCGCGAAGATCCGGAGGCGGTAACTCTCCGCAAAGGCATTTGACGTTCGCGAGCCTGCCGCAAAGCTCCGGAGGCGGTACCTCTCTGCAAACGAATTTTACGTTCGTGAGCATGTTGCGAAGCACCTGAGGCGGCGCGTGAGTTCTACTTCGCGGCGCCCCTTGCCTATAAATACCCATCTCACCCCCCTTCTCTTGACGGACGGCCATGGCCACTTTGCCCCTTGGGCGGCAAAGCGAAGCTCCGCATTGTGGCTCCGCGAGGCCATGCTCCGCGAGCAGCTTCCTTCGTGTTGCTTCTCCGTGAGCTGAGGCTTCGTGAGTCCAGGCTCTGCGAGCCTATGATCTGCGAGACCATGCTTCGTGAGATCCCTTTGCTCCGTGAGAGTCCTTTACTCCGCGAGGGGCCTTTGCTCCATGAGAGTCCTTTGCTCCGCGAGACCCCTTTGCTCCGTGAGATCCCTTTGCTCCGCGAACCTCCTTTGCTCCGCGAGAGACCATTGCTCTGCGAGGCCATGCACCGCGAAGCTACTTCGCAGAGACCTATCCTTTGCAAGGATCCTACCTTCGCGCCCACTGGTCCATACCGCGGGGGCTGGGGGCCCGCTCCCTTGCTCGGGGTCAGTGCCAGGGTTGCGGTTCTGGACCTCCGGGCCGGTCCCTTCGCTACCGTCATAGAGCCCCATGAAAAATGAAGAGTCGCACCGCCAACTTTTCCGGCTGGGATGCCGGGATTTCCTATTGAACCCTTATGCGCTCCCACCTTCAACCTATGGAATTCCATGATTTGATACACTCCTCCACAAACCATGAAACACTTTCAGTTGATGTATTCCTCTTGGTTTGTTTCCTATGTTGTGAGTTGATGTTCTCATCATCAATTCCCTGAGAACCTTGAGTCGAACCATTCCTCAGGCAACTCCTCAAAACCCAATCACTTGGATCCTATGCCAGGTTGAACCAGAAAGGGCCGCCCTTGCGTAAGCCCCAATACCAACAATTTATAGGCATCTTCTACCTAAAATTCCTTTCTACATGACTCTAAAATGTAGTATTCTCCCTATGTTCCACACATAGGATGCCTCTTGCCCTATACGAGAGATTCCTTATGCTCCAAGCATGAGATGCCAACAGTCCTATCTACATGACTTTAAACTGTAGTACACCCTATCTAACAAATGATAGAATTACTCTTTCCATTTACGATAGATGCCTTTTGCTCCAAGCATGAGATTCCAAAAGTCCTTTATACATGACTCTAAACTATAGTAATCCCTATGTCTCAATCCTAGGATACCTCTTTCCCTATATGAGAGATGCCTTATGCTCCTAGAATGAGATGCCAACAGTCCTTTCTACATGACTCTAAACTGTAGTAATCATTATGTGCCAAACATAGGATGCCTCTTGCCCTATACGAGAGATGCCTTATGCTCCTATCATGAGATGCCAACAGTCATACCTACATGACTCTAAACTGTAGTATTCTCCCTATGCTCCAAACATAGGATGCCCCTTGCTCCATGTAAGAGATGACTTATGCTCCTAGCATAAGATGCCAACAGTCCTATCTACATGACTTTAAATTGTAGCACTCCTTATCTAACAAATGATAGGATGACTCTTTCTCTATACGAGATATTCCTTATGCTCCTAGTATAAGAAGCTCACAGTCCTTTCTACATGACTCTAAACTGTAGTGATCCCTATGTCCCAAACATAGGATTTCTCTTACTCCAAATAAGAGATTCCTTATGCTCCTAACATAAGATGCCTAATTCCATGATTACAGTGGCATAATTACAACACCCTTTGGAATTATCCCTCTTGCACCCTAATGCACAGGTGAGGGATTCAATTCACCAGTGAGTTGGGATGCCCTCATGGCCAGACATGAGGAAGACAACCCGGGCAGCTTCCTTGCGTAAGCCCCATTCCCCAATGCCTCTCCTTAGTGGCACACGGGAAGCTTCCTAGCGTAATCCCCATTCACCAATGCCACTCTGTAGCAGCACATGGGTAGCTTCCTAGCGTAAGCCCCATTCACCATTGCCGCTCCATAGGGGCACCTGGGTAGTATCTTTTCATAAGCCCCATTCACCATTGCTGCTCCATAGCGGCACCCGGGAAGCTTCTTCGCGTAAGCCCCATCCACTGTTGTGATCCCAATCAGCGGTAGGCCGTCGTGATCCTATGCAGCGATAAGCCGTTGACATCCTTATCCAGCGGTAAGCCGTTGGGACCCAATCCAGCGGTAAGCCGTTGTGACCCCATTCAGTGATAAGCCGTTGACATCCTTTTCCAGTGGTAAGTTGTTGCGACCCAATCCAGCGGTAAGCCGTTGTGACCACATTTAGCGGTAAGCCGTTCACATCCTTACCCAGCGGTAAGCCTATCCACCCAATCCAGCGGTAAGCTGTTGAAACCCCCAATCAGCGGTAAGGAGTCATCAGAAGAACTACGCGAACTTTGATTCCCTTCCATGGTGATACATAGGAAGTCTCCATGAGGCTCAAGCCCGAAACCATCGTCATCCTTTTCTTCGGGCCACCATCCTGGAGTATGTCCCAGCACCATGGTCCGCCTAACGCGTAAGCCCCTCTTCGCTTCACACGAACGCACCCTTCGCGGCGTGATCATGAGGCCCTTGCTGTCTTTTTTTTCTCACACTGAGCATGACTAACGTGGGATTAGAGTTGGCATTGTCCATGAAAATACTTTTTCCAGCATGACGTTAAACTGTATTCCCTCATCTAGCATGACGTTAAACTGCATGCCCTCGTCCCGCATGACGTTAAACTGTATTTCCCCATCCAGCATGACGTGAAACAGCACACCCATTTGAACTACGAGTTCTTTGATATGTGTCAAGGCATGGTACGTAGGAAGCCTCCATGAGGTTCAAGCCCACCCATCATCCAATTCACGTCGAGTTCTACCTTCATCCAGCATGACGTTAAACTACATTCTAGTCCGACGGCAAGCCGTTTCGACCAACCCAAACTACGAGGACTTTGATCCATGTCAAGGCATGGTACGTAGGAAGTCTCCCTAAGGTTCAAGGACAACAATCATTGGCCCAAACCGTCTCCTTGTCGTTGTGCCAAGACCCCATTTTCCATCCGAACTATGAGGGCTTTGATCTATGTCAAGGCATGGTACGTAGGAAGCCTCCCAGAGGTTCAAGCCCATCTCCCATCGGACCAAGGTCCATCATTTACGTCGGTTCGTCGACACCCACTGCCCGTTGTTTCTTCACGTCAGGGTTCACTACCATCCTGCATGACGTTAAACTGAATTCCATCAATCCTTTGAACTATGAGTACTTTGATCCGTGTCAAGGCATGGTACGTAGAAACCTTCCCAAGGTTCAAGCCCGCCACTAGTGGACCCCCTGGTCTACTTTCACGTCGGTTCACTGATGAAACCCTTTGAAATATGAGGTCTTTGATCCATGACAAGGCATGGTACGTAGGAAGCCTCCCCGAGGATCAAGCCCATCTCTCATCGGACCAAGGTCCAACTTCACGTCCGTTCGCTGATGATGCCAATCGGACCAGGGTCCACCTTCACGTCGGTTCGCTGACGACATCCATTGGGCCAAGGTCCACCTTCACGTCGGTTCACCGGCACCATCCCGAACTACGCGGACTTTGATTCCCTTCCACGAGGATACGTAGGAAGCCTCTTCAAGGCTTAATCCCAAATTCAATGTCGCCCCCTACGATGGTCCCATTTCCTTCCACCTCCACTTCATTCATCCATCCATCACCCATCCTGATTCTCATCCGGGCCACCACATCCCGGTGGGATCATGTCATCCACCTCCTCGCTGCTCCTAGCGGCGCATGGGACACTTTCCACATGTAAGCCCCATCATATCTCCTGGTTGTTGTCCTCTGTGTACACCCCAATTCATCACCCTTTCGAACTATGTGGGTTTTGATCCCTGTCCTCTACATAGGGTACGTAGGAAACCTCCAAGAGGTTCAATCCCAACCAATGGTAATATGTGGTGTACCCCATACTGTGGTGCACTTCCCCTGATCCGCCCTCAGTGGTGTTTAGATCAGCCATTACAGTGTGACATCTCCCCTCCATGGGGCACACCACCTCAGATCCGTCCTCATTGGAAGTTCTGATCCATCCCCTTGGTAAACCTTCCAGGTGTTCCCTCCTAGGGATATACCAATCTGATCCGTCTCTATGGGACTTTCTGATCACCCTCATACTGTCTCCGTAACATGTTAAACTCACGGCCTACCTCGTGATAAACATGATATGCCCGAGGAAAACCTCGGATGACATGCCTTTGGCGTAACTGTCTTCGTAAGACGTTAAACTCACGACCTACCTCGTGATAATCATGAGGTGCCTGAGGAAAACCTCGGATGACATGCCTTTGGCGTAACCATCTTCGCAAGATGTTAAACATGCTGTATACCCTGTGTTAAACATGGGAAGATGAGGAAAACCTCAGGTACATGCCTATGGAATATGATTCGCCGCACTTGATGCGAGATGCGTCAGGTTATGAACCCTTGAGATTCCCTCTCATGAGGAATAATACAGGTTCCCCAATGTCCATGAACCCAGAGATGCCCTGACATGCATGATGTTGCCTTCTACTCCGACTAAAGGTCGCTACCATTTCAAGACCCCATGGAAATTCTTGACGGATGTAGTGTAATTAACAGGATTCCATGAAGATATGGCCCCGGGAATGAGATTCACGAACAACGTATTAAATCTATGAGGGAGACCCGGACTAGGTGATGAGTTCCGAGGAGGAATCCACGGAAGGAAGAACCGACATCCCATCATCCTGTTTCGATCAAGGAGCAGACGTCCCTGAATAAGGATCGAATTCCCCCTACCTTTGGAAAGCGGGAATGCGGGGCAATAGCTGCGCGTCTTCCACAGATGGATGTGCGCGCCCCGGTGAAAGCATCGAAAACAAAGGGCCAAGAGCCCATTTGTTGTAATGTTTGTTTTCCTACTGCTTGTGTTGTGTTGTGACCCTGGAGGGGTGTTGTGATATCATGTGTTGTGTTGTGACACTGGAGGGGTGTTGTGATACGTGAAGGCAAGGATGCATTGTGGATGTGGCAGCGGATGACACCTAGAGTGGCGAGATGCATCGGTTTATGCATGTGGGTGTCAGGGAGGACAGTAGGGATGATTGTATGGAATGGATGTGTTGGCTGAATGTTTGGTGTTTTGATTGGTTGTTACGTATTTCAATATTCCCCACATCTCAAGGAAGCTGGTTTTTCTTACCCTTCTTCCGAAAGAGGTGAAGACGTGCAAGGTATGCCACATGCTTTCCATGTTTAGCCTCTTGAGGGAGAATGAGGCTACACTCTTTCTATTGGCGGAAAAGAATCTACGGGTAGTATATCTACTCACCGTATTGATCCCCCTTGTGTTTAGTAGCATAGGATGATTTTCTATAATGCATGGGAATATGGGAAAGTAATTCTAAAATCAAAGTCTGATTAAATGATGATAATCCATGGGGATGGAGATGTTGTAATTTAAGGGAGATGTTGTAGCTTCAAAGGAATAGTAAATATTGAATGTGATGCCAAGAAAGTTTAAATGTGGTTTTTCATCATGGTTAACTAACATGAAAATAATTAATTAACATAAAGTGAATTGTTGAAAAATGGAATGAAGTAACCTAATGAAGTTATTTAATTGGTTGTGTGCTTATTGGATGCCTAATGTTAGTAATAGTATCCCAGAGTACAAGAGGCGTTATCTGCAGTTGATCCTAAAACTAGGTTATGCCCATAGTGTGGTTGTGAGTTATTTATATTCTGTACTTTTTGTGTTTCTATATGCTAATCAACCATATCGGTAAGAGAAACTGACACCCCGGGGATTATGATCTCGGGAGGGTGTTTTCCCCAACCTTCCAATGAGAGGATGAATGGATGACTACCCCCTTTGACCCCACTCTCTTCTCTTGGTAGATACTAGTGGTGTGGGCACAACAGTTAGTTTTCCCCGTATATGTGTGTAGAGGGCTGTAATGGCTTGTGGTTATTTTCACCCATATATTCTGGATATAGTATCTTATGGACTACTATAGGTGTCACATGTATAGGTTGTGATGGAGTGAGGATCTTTACGTGGTGTATGGGCTGTAATGGCTTAAGGTACAATACCCGACGTATGATACACGTTATGCGGGTTGTGGTGGCTCCTGGAACCTAAATGGGTACTTTTGTTTGTGAGGATGGTGTGGAGCTTTTCCCAGGTGTCTGCGGGAATGCCTTTTTGGTGCACGTGGTGAATATTGTGTAACTTGAACCATGTTTATACGGGCGAGCTTTTGGAGAGAGATGCATAGGATGTATGTCGTTGGGGAAAAGTGGAAAACCAATGGGGAAGTAGTAGCAGGGTACCCTTGATATTCGTTACTATATGATATATTCTTGTATTCGTTACTTGGTGAGAGTATCCACGGTGAGGTTGGGAACATAGTATACCTATTTAGGTGACGAGTTAGTTTCACTTGTTGTTCACTGTGATTTAGCATGCTTCCATTACTTTTGAACAAGAGGCTTCAGGGAGAATCCTACTGAGCATACGGTTATACTCACCCTACGTATATATAAATTGTTTTTCAGGTCACTTGGAGGAGGATGGAGATCAGGCTGGTTACTACTAGCTTGTGGTTATAGAAGATGTTCGGGACTGTGTTCGCTGCTGTTTTACTTTCTTTTGGGTACTTGTACTTTCCCCTTTTAGTTATTGATCTTTTTTCATGAAATTTCATATATGTACATGGGTTTATTTTATAATTTTAGTTGGTGTGGGTTTGTGTCTCTCTTATCTCTCTCTTCTTCATGTATTCTCTTAGAGGGTAATGCCTCCCATTTGAGTGTTACTATACCCTCGGAGCTGGTCACCAACCCGGGGCCTACTGGAGGTGGGACTCGGAGGTCATTATCTCCCTTCTCACATTGCAAGCCCATGAGGGGTACACATTGTGGGGAGGGGGTCGTGACATGAACCATTAAATGATTCCTTGTTTTTCTAGATTGTTTCATGGATGGATTTAATTGAATGTGTAAATTCATTAATCATGTAAAATTCGATGATTAAATGAATACCTAGAACCATTGTATGATCACCCAATTAAATTAAAAGAAAAAATGAATTTTTTGGGTGTTGGATGGGGTTTAATTATATGAAGGGGTGTTTCATGTGTTGTTTTGGAATGGGTGAGTAGCGGGGCTGTGGTTGGCTTGGTTTTGGGTTGGCGTTTATCATATGGTTGTGCTGGGCAGCGGAGCTATGATGAATGGTATCGAAGGGATAATGATGTAGTACATGTATTGTTTCCAAGGTGTTCATGGTTATGGTGGTTGGTAGAAGGGCTGCAGGGATGTGTTGTTCATATGAATAAAAGAGGAAGACTAAACTATTGAACTATGGGGCATGGTAGATGATTAAATACTAAAAATCAATGGAATTGATTATCTGATAAAAGAAAATGGTTTTGTATTTCCTGTGTTTTCCTTAACATTATTTGTGGTTGGTAGGGATATGTTTTACGAATGTTTGATCTGGTTTGATTGTTGTTAGTTGCTCAGTAGTTAAGGATCTGATAAACTAAAACTATGGAATCATTAAAATAATAATGGGGTTTGGGGATGTTCATTGTGTGCATGATTTTTTGGTAGTAGTGTCGAGGCATGTGCTCGGATCTTTTGTGTAGAAGCCTTTGGGTGGGCTGGGTGGTTGATATAATTATATAAATTGGTACGTTTTATGTTTCTTTATGCACCCCACCCATGTTGAGCACCATGTTCCGAACACCCTAGGGACGGGGGGTGAGATTCCCAAACATCCAAAAGATGGCTGGTTACTGTTATTCCCCGTTCTCCCTCTTCCAGGTTCTATAGCCCAAGAACTTTCAGGTAGGTTATGACAGATGTTTCCCAAGAGTCTTCAGGATGAGGATGTGATATATTCCCAGGTGTCTTCAGGATGAGATGTGGTTATGGCTGAGGATTGACTGCCGGAGGAATGCGGGATGAGATGTGGTTATAGCTAAGGATTGTGTGATGGTGGGATACTATCAGCTTCATATGGCCAGGTTGCGACACTAGATCGAGCTTCGTATGGCCAAGTTGTGGCACTAGCTCAGGAAGAGGGGGAATCATTAGAGAGTTTGGCATGAGGGAATGAGCAGTATTCAGTGGGAAGGTGGTGATGGGTACCCATAAATTGATAATATTACTATACTACTCTATTGACTAGCGATATTTGGTGAGTGTGGCTTGTAAGTTTGGCTGGATTGATTCCTTTTTAGGCATTAGTTCCTTATGTTTTCTCACGGGGCATTAGGATGTCACCCCACCTTTATGTGAGAGCTTTAGGTTTCCCTACTGATTATACTTGTATGCTCACACTATGTGTACTTTCAGGTTTTCAGGAGGACTTCAGGGACCATGCGGGACCTTCCTAGTTGGGCGTTGGAGTTTTTCTGGTTGCATTTTTTGATTTCCTTTCATGGTATCGTGCTTTGGAGCTTTTCATTTATCTTTAGTTTTTTTGGTATTGTATAAAACATGTATATGGGATTGGTTTTGGGTTTAATTTCATTTACTTGTTCCTTCTTCTTTTGGTGTTTGACTCATCCTATTTCCCAATCTTAATTAATAAAAAGGGTAATGGCACCTATAATTGTTAAAAATCATACCCTTGGTGCTAGTCACCACTTCAGGGCCTGCTAGAGGAAAGACTTGGGGGTCATTATCTCCCTTTCACCATTGCCATCTCAGGACGGGAATCATTGGTGGGAGGGGGTCGTGAAACATCGTATCAATCATAATAAACAACTTGGAAACATGGGTAAAATAAAACAAAATAAAGGGGTGAGCCTATTTCTTCAGTGAGGGCTATGTACAGAGGAAGATATCATAAATAAATAACGAATATTCATCACGGTATATTGAATGGATGAATCACATTCCACATAATGAATAACATTAGCTTAATATGAATAAAAAAAATGACAAACTAATGTCATATAATTAATCACATGAACTAGAAAAATTAACCATGGATATTATACTATTAAAATAATCACATATAAATAAATAAATAGTTTAATAATTAAAGATTTCATAATTTTTCATATCGAAAATGTACCATTAATTCCTTTTCCAAGGCAGATGAATGTAAATGGCCATGGGATCATTAAAAACCAAATCTAGTTTTCCTTATGAGAGCTATCAATTCATCAACGGGCTATAGCCGCCCATTCCCATAAAATTCTATGTCCAATATATTACACATATTAAATTTGTGAAATATAAACAATTATTACCTTTATATTGATACTATCATACAAAATGATAAAATCTTTCCATATTAAGTAGACATAATCACTAAATATCCTATGTATTACGGTGAATGATATCAAAATAGAACATCTATAGTAAAACTAATTATTATGAATTTAATATAATACGGTTGATAATATTTTAATATTTCTACATAAAAGAATCAATAGATTTAATAAATTATTGTTATATAGTTGAAAATAGTTTATATCAGATCAATGATGAATTTTTTAGGAAAATTATCTTTAAACATTCCAAAATATCCTATACCACATTGATAAATTTCAATAATCAAACCAATGAAAGAATAAGATTAATTAGAACTTATGCCCAGAATTTTCAGTACTCGATCTAGGAAACTCATAATATTTTATTTTATAAAATATAAAAACAACTAGAAACCATCATGACACAAAAAGAACCATTACTCCCCAAAAGTGAAAAAATTCTACCCAAAATCCAAAGACCCAAAACCAATAAATGACAAACCCGCAGCACCACAACAAAATATGATGTCAACACCACAAAAGATAAAAGTCCCTGGAATGAATCCCACATCAAAAATCCTCCAAAACCTTAAAAAGCAAATAACATGCCAGAAATATGCAGTTGTCCCTATCCGATATATCCCGAAACAGCATGTTGCCTGTCAAAGTAAACTCATAGACTCACAAAATAGCCATCATTAACAAACCATCTCTGTCATGATGTCAAAGATATCAAAATCTAGTATAGTCTCTCCCAGAAAAGAGTTTCTTCCGGTCGCTGGATAATACCATTGCTCGCCCATATCGAGAGGTCCTCCCCACATGCGTTGTAGAAACAGTTACCTCACGATTCTCTTTAGTGTATAGTAATTTTACCTCAATTTTATGTTTTTAAATAATGTTATTATCTCATTACTTAACTATATTAATATCTATAATACATTATTTTATGATTTAATAACTTATTAGGAATCATTCATTAATAATTCAGCATTATTTTTATTGTTTCGGGTGTTTTCATTTCAACATTTCATGGTCAGTTTTACTGGTATAAAATTTAGGATATCCTATAAAACTTAATTAAAACTCCAGAAGTATAATGAAATATTATAAATTAACTTATAATATTATAAAGGTTCTTATATATTGTTTTTGTTTCTAACATGATAAGAATTAATTATATAAAATGTTAGTGATTACTAATTTGTTTATGTTGTTGGTTTCTCTAAACATCAAGAACAAGTTTCATTTAATTTACTATTATTTGTATATATTAGTTCCAGAACATGAAATATGATATAATATATTTATAAAAATATAATTTAACTATAATAATAGTTTTATTACCCTCTGTGAAGGAGGTGTCATAAAACATACCAAAAAATTATTCATTGTGGTTGTTAATGGTCATAACATGGACAATGGTTTCGTTTCACTGAATAAGAGGATGTAATAAAAAGGATGGATTTATGATATTAGATTTGAAACATAATATTATAGTATTTACATGATTCTATAATTATTATTCCTTTGTTTATTATGTACATGATGATAAATTAGAAGAATAAAAGAACATAAGAGAGTTTTTTTTTCAGAAAAGTACCTCTTTAATATCAAATCATTGGAGGACCCCTCAAGGACCATGGATTTGGAAATATTTTTTATTTCATAACATCTTCAATATTATTAATGTTTCTAGAATATTATTGGTCAGATATTTTAGGATGTAAAAGGCATGTTAGTTGAAATGGTGTAGTGAGGCGTGGTATTTATACTTGAGGATAGACGGGTTTATGTGATTAAAATAATGATTATATTATATTTGAGCCAACCCCATTGAGGTAGAATTAAATTAAAAAATAATAATAAAACAATTAATGTTTTAAAAGATGGATATTTTAACAAACAACTCAACCACAGATTTAATGTCATACATTCTAGGTATTTTAATCACTTACCCATTTAAACCTTACACCCTTTCATTTTTCACCTATACTGTGGTAAAAAGTTATTTTACCATGATAAATATCTTTTGAATAATAAATAAAATGCACTTAGAAACTAATTTTTATCATTTGATTAAAAATATATAACCCATTTTATAAAATTTAATTTAAATAATTATAAAAATAATATTTAAAAAATCTTGTAGACACAACAGAAAAGTATGTTTCTAATGTGTCAAAATGGAAAAGTATAAAATGTTTCCATATCCAATTTCAATATTAATATTATTCCAATGAAATAAATTAATTAATTAATTAATAATTTAACTATTAATAACTAAAAACAAATTAAAAATACAATTCATTGTATATATAAATTAGAGGTAGAATCAGTTTTTAATGAAAATTCATTATTTAAATATTTCATCAAAAAAATAAACATTCTCCCAATATTACCAATTATGATTCCCTATTATAATTTTGATAAAATTATTTCAAAAATAAAATTTATATTTTCATGTAAAACATATAAAAGTTTCAAATTTTATATTGAAAATAGGTGTACCATCAAAAGGTGACAAGAAACCTTTAGAAACATATAGCTTTTTATGCTTGAAAATTGATTTATTCTTAACATAAGCCTATAAAACATTTTAGAAGAATTTTAAAACTTTTTAATCAATATAAAAAATAAAAAATTCCATATAGTATTTCACTAATAGTTATTAAATTAATCAATTAATATAAAATTCCATTGTGTGTATAAAAATAGTTTTTTTATAAAGACACATTCATTATGATAAATTGGTTCTCATTTTTTATTATAATTAATTAGTAACCAATTAATTAATTTTATATACATTTGTAAAAAAATTATAATTTATTTATTCTCATTAATTCCCTCCATTCCACCATCTATGTGTTAACTATCACAGTTAATTTCTAGTATTTACAATTTGTTTAAATTCGGTGTTCTGTGTGACACACAACATCAAAGATACTAAATTTACTTAAACACATACATACTATAAAATCATAGGGTGTTATAATATATTTTTATCACCATAATTGGGATAAAAAATAAAATTCTATCAATTATTTAAGGGATTTATGCATCAATATGATTTTAAATAGTATTATTTAGGATTATGTATCCAATGATTAAATTTTAGGATCTACCACTCAAGAATCATAAAAATTTACTTTTACTCTTATTATTTATAGATATAACGTGATTCCCATTCTTTTTTCATCACATTATGTAATAATGATACATGATGTATATTTTTTAGGAAAACATATTTTATTTGTCCTTGTGGTAAAAAATCCATTTTCTTATATACCTACATTGTATAAAATATTTTTTCAATAATGATAATAATATTATTATATGATTTTTAAAGTCATATTACCCTGATTTATTTTTTTAAAATTGTTTTTAAAAGATTATGTTTTAATTTTTCTGAATTTGTTACTTTTAGAATTTTTACCAAGAATGTAAAAGGAATCATGGTTTTCACGTATTTTACATGAATGTCATTTACCTCCATCATTTATGCTTAATTTTTTCTTGGTTTATTTAGTATTTTTTTTGATTCTTTTCAATGATTTTTTTTCATTTAATAGTTTTTTAATATTTTTTAACTAACTTACCACAAATAGAAAATTTATTTCCCTTTATTAAATATTTTTATGATATTTTTATGTAAATTTTTACTTTGATGAAATCAATGATGTAACTTATGATTCATTAGGAATGTAATCATATTATATCATCAACTTTAATTATTTGAGTAGATTATAATGGTAATGATTTACAGATGATTCTATGATACATAAATCTTTGTCATGGAAAATTTTGTTTATAATGAATCCCATATGAAATGATTATGATAAAATGATGATATATTTATGAAAAATGTTTCCATTACCTGTGTTATTTAATAAGAAAATAGTGAATTTTTTGTAAAGCTTATTTATTTTATGATTTTTTGATATGGTGAATTCTTTATGATCATTTGGAATATTTTTTTTTTCTATTAATCATTTTATGGGTTCATAAATAATTATATAACCCTCCATTTCATTTGGATAATGTGTATACCTCTTGAGATTATTAAAATTAATATATGGAGTGAACATATTTTGGTAAGGGACTATATTAACTATGATAGTGTAGGGTATTAACCATAATAAATGATATAACAGAATGTAGAGAAAAATTGTATAATTTGAATGAAAACATGACTAAGGAAATGAATATTCATGTTTATGTTAATGGCACAATATCATGCCTTTTTCTAATGTTATTCTCTCCTGACTCAGGTTCTTCAATTCATTTATGATTCATGTATATAAATCTCCCAATATTTATTCCATGGTACTTGATTATGATATATGATATGTTGGGGATTGTATTAATATTTTACTATCATGTTCTCATACCTTAATTCTCATATAATTCGTAAATGATCATTATTATCTCCCTTGTCTACCATTACTGATGATTAGAACTCGACGTTTCTTATGTTTACCTTCCCATTATATTAAGTAACATTTTATGTATGATTTGACTAAGACTGGAGATAGATTTTGAAAAAAAAATTGATATGATGTATAAATATAATTGAATATTTTTTATATATCTATTTTTTAAAAAACAATACTTATATGATTAGTGGATGGATTGTAATGTTATTTACTGAATATATTCATATAAGCGCCACCAAAAGTGGTAGAGTGGTATGGGCTTCAGGGATGAGGATCGGGTTGCTGGGTTATGTACCTAGTTTTGCATGTTTATTATAATTTATTTCCTTGCATTATGTTCTATGGTGGAAGATATAATAGCTCTTATATATTTATCTGATAAGATATAATATTTATTTATATAAATTATGGGTCATTTTCAATATTTAATAATTTATAACTAATGAGTCAGAATATGAATCCAATTTTATTAGATAATTTTTTATGTGTATTAAAATTCCTATTTTTCATTATCACATTAAATATATAAATACATTATTTTTTAAAATCAATGATTTTATTATTAAATTTATTTGTTGGATAAAGTCATCAATTTTAATGATTAACATTTTCAATATTGTATTATTTTGAAAATAAATAATGTTTTCGGGTCTTCATAATAAATATAAAACACAATTTTAGAAAAATAATATTTAATTAAAATAGAAAAAAATCAGATTCCTTTGTTGAAAAATATTACATATATTTATAATAATTTTAGAATTAGATTAATTAAATAATTTTTCTTAAATTTTTATATTTTTAATCCTTATAAAATATATGATAAATTAAATGGTTTTATATACTTCTTTTCCTTCATATATAATGATAAATTCATAAAAATATGTTATTGGTAAAAACTGTATTTTCAATATTCACAGAAAAGTAACCTTTTTTGGAAATACATGAGAATTAATCATAATATCATATTAAAAATATGAATATAAAAAATAACATTATTTATTAAAATTATAATTTTATAATTTTATATTTTAACTTTTAAGTAAAAACATAAAAATACAATAAAAATGTTCATAAGGGAAAATATCACTTTAAAAATATTTACAATACATATTCTAATTTTCAATTATTTAGTAATGAAAATGGAGTAAATATATTATTATAATCATTAATATAGTTTATTCATAAAATATTTTTCACTAAAAACCTCAATTAAAAAAAGTTATATTTTTGAAATGTTACATTTTAAGGTGTAAGCAAGACTTATTTGTTATTTACCTACACTAATTTAATTTTCATCAATGTCTTAGTATTAATATTGAAATTAATTCTTATATATATATTTATATATCTTAATTCAGTTAAATATTTTTTCACTGACCATTTCTATTGATAAATTTAAATTACTATATGCTGTTTTTTGGTTTTTTTCGTACTGTGTTTCATGTGTATAAATCTATTGAAAAATATGGTTTCAAGGGAAAATATATAATTTATAATTTATGTATGTTGAAATCTTGTAGGAAAACATATGACCCAGTGACATGATGTTCAAAAGGTTGGGAATGGATTAGAATTTATGAAACTATCCATTGAATCCCTTATAGTGTATCCATTTATACTCCAGTGTAGATTTACTAAATCAAACAAACCATGTGTCGCAATGTATGATTTTTTGGAGTAGTATGTCTCCCATTATAATTTATTCTCTAGAACCACTAGATTTATATATAAATATAAAATCATAAAAACCCCTCAGGCATCTTCTTAACTTTACAATCATCATCAATATGTCATCAAAAAAATCAATACCAAACACCAAAGGGATTTGTAGATTAAATTTCTATGTATAAATAATATATTATTTTAAAAACTATGAATATATAATATTTCTTCTAAAATAAAAATTTAAGTCTCTATAATAAATGAATATTTTAGCAGTGATGACCATTTTTAAATCCTACAATTTATTATCCTCTTCATTCAAAATATATAGTTTTATAAAACATAGAATTATGTTGACAACTAATTATACAAAATAATAATAGAACACAAATAATAATGAATTATATTAATAAATAATAATCAATTATTGTTTCATAATAATGTAATTTTCAAAAAATTGAATATTGAGCCACTCAAAAAAAGTATTTGACCACCAATATCACCAATATTACCAATAAAACATGTTTTATATTGTTTCACTATATCTAGTCCATCAATGATTTTTTAAATAACAAAAACACATTGTTATAGTGATAAAAATTCAATTATGGCCATTTAACATCGCTAAAATTCCATAAAATGTAATAGATATTCGTGATAATTCCAGCAAAAATTCAAAATGATAGTAATGAAATTTAAATCACTCATATCTCTTTGATATATTCTATTTTCAGATCCACTAAAACATTTCTAGTCTGACCATTATGTGATGGGTTCATCCTACATGAAATTAGTTCAAATAATCTGAGAATAAATCATTGTAATGGATAAAACACTTGAAAAACTAAATATTCTTGAATATCCACATTAATAAATGTATAAAATCTATTATTTAATATTCCATATTAAATCTAATGATTGATATAGCTAACCAATTACATGGGTATATATAGATATCAAGGTGTCTCATTAGATCTATTTACAAATGATTCATTGTGTATAACTTCTCATAGTCCACATTAACCATATGAAAATATAATACCATATATGTAAATTTTTATCATTATAATATAAAAATTATCATGTTCCAATATCTATACATAGTCCAACCGTGTCTTCAAAAAATCCAAAAATCACTTATTTTCAACTAATCTTTTATATAACCTATTTTTTCCACTAATCATCTCTTATAATAATTCATCATAAACAACCTTTCAGGATTCATAAAAAACCAATGTTCATCCTATTATGACCCAAATATGATTAAATGAAATTTAATTTTTAAATTATTAAATAAATTATTTATAAATTAAATTATATGAAATTGAGGAAGTAAATTGGTTATTATAGAATGTCATAATTTATAAAGCATTATATTTAAAGTATCATTGAGAATTATAACCATTGATAATATAAATGTAAGAAAGTAATCATATGATTAATATATATATATATGAAAATATATATTCATCTGAAAAATCACATTGAAATAAGAAAAGGAATATATGTTCCTAACTAGTGCGATTGTATTCTATGAATCCCATAAATCAGAGCTTCCATCTAATATAGTATCCATTGGATTATCCCAAAACATAGACCAAGACAAGATTCAAATTATAACGCATTAAAAATTCATTTATGGGAGACTTCAAGTTTATCGTGATCATGACCCAAAACATGTTCACCAAACTACACCAAGACTATTTCACCACCACACACCAAAGACGTAGAGAATATGCTTGTTTATTAAATTCTAATATAATTAGACCGTAAGAGTATGATTTTTTATATCTTTATTTTTACTAAAATAATTATATTGTTTTTTATTTTTATTATCCCATTATAATTATTAAATAATTACATTCATAAAATGAGATTTTGATATCATGAAACAGAAATTTTATTTTTTGGAAACATTTTAATTTAATCAAAACAACTATTTTGATGAAATTAGTTTTTTTTTAAATTATTCAATAAATATATTAAATATTATTTATTTAAATACATTTTAATATATTATTTTTTGATGTAAAATTAATTTATTTAACAGTTGAATATTTTTATCATAATAAAACCCGTTCATTCAATAAATATGTATTTTTTAATTTGAAGTTTAAATAATTGATTTTTCGGAATTAATATACTAAACTATATAATAATTTTGAAATAATAATTTTGAAAAAAGTTAGTGCAAATGGTTTCCTAATGTTCTGAGATAAATTAATGTTTGTGAAAAATTTGAATTTGGTATATTTGGATGGCATATATTTTGAAATCATAAAATCTAACAAGTTATGATATAAAAACAATATTGAGTTTCCAAAACCAAAAATATGTTTCCCCTTAAAAATAATATGTTCTGTAATTTAGATGATTATTTTTATAAACCCTTAATGACTTATTCCAATCCTATATTAATTTTTAAGGGTTTTGAATACATTTTTTAGAAACATGAATCACTTCTACATTACCAAGAGTAATATATTATGGTTTTAGGTTCATAGCTCTATAAAATTATAACATAAAATACTCTTTAGAATAAAAAATGGGTAAAATCATTGGATGTTTTGTTTAAGGTATTATTTTATCATATTGAGTTAAAGGCCTATGTTTGGAAATTTATAATGTTTTATCCTCCCTTTCTCTATAAAATACCAAACCTAACCTCTCATTACTTATTAATCAAAACCATATAATCACTATTTTAATTAATCATATCATTAATAGATCCATACATGGTTTTTTATGTTCATATGAATCTCCCAAAAGCGTTTATAAGCACCCTATCAAGGGAAGATACTGTCTCCTCATCCATTTTTCAAGTAATGTCATTTTAGTAATCACGTTTTTATTTACACTTTTCTACAATGTAATGTATTTTAAAAAATACATTTAATGTCCATCGGATTAGTTATAATGATAAACCTCATTTCAATCTCATATTTTACTTCCCTAAACCATTACATACCTCTTTCATGTTACTGAAATTGACTTCTATTTTTCTTGACATGCATTTGGGTAGTGAATTTCCATTTTCATTTCCACTCAATGATAATAAAATAGGAGAAACTATCCTTAATATATTATCTAATTCAATTTATATAACTCACATTACTTATTAATGGTATTAATGGTGATGAAATACACCAATTTTTTTCATGATCTATACGGAAAACATATGTATGTACATAAAATAAATGTGATGGGTGGTCCAAGAAATATAAATCCCTCCAATGAATAGGGTACTATTTTTATATCCTAAAATACCATGTATGGTTTATGGGGGTTTTCCTATGATCATTATGTTATGATTTCTTTGTGGTTATCCATGACTTATTCTTAAGGTTTCAAGTTTTATGTTCTTTCTAAATTCCCATGTTGCTTTAGGTTATCATATTATTTAATCCTTTGATGTTGAACTTTATGATCCTCATCCCTATTATTTTACCTTGATATAAAAATTGACTAAAATTTATTCCCTTAATTAGTTTATTCTTTTATAATTCCCTTACAAGGATTTATATCACACCACTATCTTATGTATGTCAAAATGTTATTCCCTACTTTTTAGAAGTCCATGGAAATATAAGTGTATTTAATGAATTTTTAGTCTATGTAATTGTAATTTTGTTTTAAATTATTATAAAAATGTACCTAAATAACAAAATAAAAAATAAATACTCAACATATGGTGTTGTATTAATATTTTATTTATGAAAATATTATTTAAATAAAGTGTATGAAATATATGGGTTGACAATGTTGTATTACAAATAAGTGTAGTTTTTTTGGGATGTGGTTTATTAATGTATAAGAAATAAATGACTTGGAAATATGAATTAAATATTAAAATTTCCCTCCATTTTTATAATGTATAGAGTATGTGTTTTCTTAAAAAATACTTCCATTTAAGGATTTTACAAGTTGATGTGGCTCTAATATTACTGTAAAGTTGGGAAATGACCCTTTAAATGGTGTATTGTGATTTACATGATCGTCGCATGGTGTATGAGAACTATTCATTTACAGCAAACTAGTATGACAGACTCGGTGGATATTCATTGGGAAATTCAAAATATACTTACAAACAATAATGAGGGGAACAAAAATGCATATAATATTTCATTTAATAAATAGTTCATGGATATCATAAATTGAAAACTATATATTAATATGTTATGGTATATATGTCATTAATGTGTAATACCATAATTGTTCAATGTTTTCATTTTATGTGATTATTAATTTTATATTTCCCACCACTTAGACTATTTTAAAATACGTAAATGATTATATCCATAATTCATTTTGTTAACAAAAGTGTAATATTCCTATGTTCTATGCATTATTTCGTATCACAAAAGTTTATTATATCTATTAAAACACCACAGTACAAAAAAAAAGTAAATCTATATGTTAAAATAGAAAATAAGGAAATTATAATATCCCGTATATAATTATCATCCCCTTCTAAATATATATGGATGAATTAACAAAAAAAATTGGTCATATCACCTTTTGAAAAATTTAATGACTTCTTGGAATGGATTGTAATTCCTTATATGGATGGATTATATAATGTTTTCAAAGTAGGTAGTCACCAAATATATCTCAAATACAAATATAATTCTATTACAGATAATATATATTGATTAATCTCCCTTTTATTCACTTTCTCATTCATTTTTTTTATTTCCTTCTGAATTTTCAAGTCAAGATAAATTGATTAAGACAAGGGATGATATCAACTTCAATTTCATAATCATTATAAGAATATTCATTGATGTGTTTCCTAAATAATTTCACAGTCTTAATAATATTCAATTGGTTCATTTATTGATCGAACATATACCTGAAGCTATTCCAATATCAACAACTCTATATTGAATTAAATTTGTTAAAATTGAGTAGTTGAAGAAGAAACTAAATAAGAATCTTGATGAAGGGTTTATATGACCATGTGATTCACCATGGGGTGATCATATCCTATTTATCATGTAGAATGATGGGTTAATATGACTCTTTCATGAATATCAGGAAATAAAAAATTTAATGATTAAGAACAACCATCATCTACCATGGATTTATAACTTTTTGATCAACCACATGGATTCCAGTACTTCTCTATGTGGTATCTTCGATGTGGGTACTATCATGTAAAATTAAATAAGGTGGATATCAACCAAGACTTATTTTATATATAATATATGGAAACTAAAAGTATATTTTCATTCCATTTGGAGTCACTAATGCTACAAGAATCATTATGGACAAAATGAATACATAATTTAAGGAATACGGGGACCACTTTAATATAGTATTCAAAGTCAATATTCTTATCTACTCAAAATGAAAAGAGGATTATGAAGATACATTTGATGTTTTATTAAATACAATAGGAATATAAAGGGTGATTTTAATGTATAGAAAATGATAATTTCTAAGGGGAAAGTAACATTCCATATTCAATGTTTCACAAGAAAAGATATTTTAGGAGATCTATAAAAAATAGGGGCAATTGAAGGATAGCCAAGACTAACCTATATAATGAAAATCATTAATTCAATGGATTACCTGATCACTGTCATAAACTTTTGAGAAAATATAAATGATATTCAAGTCCAATAGCCAGGATAACTCATAAGGGGTATTGATTTTCTAAAATGATGAATGTGAAGAAATAATTATAGAGATAATGAAGTGGAAAATCATTTCATATATGCTCGCATTACCTATCATTGGGGGATGATATGTTATCTATAATGATTCATCAATAAAAGGACTGGCTTGTGTACCTATTTATAATAAAAAATTGATATCCTATTAATCCCAAAAATTGTTTATCAATGAGATGAAGTACCCCACACATGATATGGAGTTGTTTACAATGATCTTTATATTGAATATTTGTTAACATTATCTCTACAAGGATAAGTGTGGTGTATTTATGAATGAAAAAAACACTAATATATATAAACACTAAAATGGATCTCAATATTAAAAATAGGGTGCTTATAACATATCATGTATTATGATTGTTCAAAACATTACCATATAGATAAGGTGAAAAAGTGGCAGAAGCTATGAGTAGAGAGGATCTCAGAACCCTATAAATGATGAAGCTTCCATGGGATCTAATATTCATATACATGTAGTGTATATGCATTATAATAATAAAAGGATATAAACGCAATGTTTCTATAATAAATACGCATCCTTATAATCCTTAGAGGATAAATGTGGCCTAGAAAGAATATAAGGATATATAGAAATATATAGTTACTATTTAGGAATTCAAATTTAATAAATACATATTTATATGGTTTTTAACCAAGATATATGTCCCATGGAAACTATAACTAATGACATAACCTCTTGATTATGTGACTACAACATCCCTCTTTATTAATTCATGAAGCATTGTGATGTATATATTTTTAAAGAATAAAACGAATGGGATAACATAAATTAAGGGAGATTAAATAATTTATATCTTGATGATTTGTATAATAACAATTGTAAATAAAATATTATTCAGGGTATGACTCAACATTTTACCATATAAGTTTTTAAATTGAAAAACATAACCATGGATTTAATCATTAGACTCCACAGGACCCCAAATGAAATAAAAGTATTTTGTTTCTATTCAATAAACTTACCAAATCATTGTATTCCATTTCTATGAGAAATATGATTATCTAAAATAAATCATTGTTACATTTATTGAGGAATTATTAAGACTAATTAGAGTTCATTTGTATATTATATCTGATTGATATTTGAGGTTTACATTGAGGTTTTAGTGAATCCTTTAGTAATAATTGGATATAGAACTGTGCAAGATTACTACAAATCACGATTATATGGATGGTGAATCTAAAAGAATGATTCAAACACTAGAGAGTATGATGAGATCATTTTCCATATATTTCAATAAATTTTGGGATCAATACCTTCCCCTAGTGTAGTTCTAATATAACAACATTTCTTATTTTATCATAAAAAGGTAACATTATGAGGATTTGTACAAGAGGAGGTTTTAGATTCCTACATTATAGGATTAGTTTGGTGTGTAGAAGTTTATGGGAACTGATATAATCTATTATATTATATATAAGGTTAAAACTATTTGGTATCATATTAAATATGAAAAATTTTGTCTGAAAATATATACATAAAATCAATCATGAAACATATAGTTTTAGGTCAGAGATAAATTGTTCCTTCATATATAATCTTGGAAGTAATTAAATAATTTTGGGAAGAAAATAAATTTTTTCCTATGATATATCATCCCCTTGGATATTCTTGATCACATGAGATCTTTGGCTGATCAACTAGTAAACCAACCTATCTTATCTCAATTAGAAGATATGTTTCATGTATACCTCTTAATTAAGTGCATACCACACCACTCACATGTATTAAATCTAGATTTGGTACCATTAGAGAATGAACTTTCATATGAGGAGATGGATATGAAGATATTATATTGTAGACACAAAGATATATGAAATAGTAAAACTCACCTAGTAATAGTACTATGGAGGAACAACAAATTTGAGGATGAATCCTGGGAAATATAATATGTGATGAAACAAAAGTAAACCCATCTTTGATTGTATATGAATAATATTTTGAAGGGAACTTTTTTGAATGAGGAATTATTTAATTAACTAATAATTTATAAATGATATTTTTAATGACTATATTTATCATTATGAAATAAAATTATGAAAAAAAATAATGCTCTATGATGGTTATATTTTTATCATTATTAGATATATAATATAATATATAAAACATCATTAAAAATAAAAACCAATGATAGTGTATTCATTATATAGTGATCCAATTATTTTTATTAGTATATATATATAATATTATTATGAATCTATTTGACACAAAAAAGGAATACATGGCATCAACTAGTAGTATGTTAGCCTATGATTCCCATTTATAATATCTTACCTAGGAGATATCATCATTGGGATTTTAAATTAACCATGAACATAATATGATTCAACCACTAAAGCATGAATGATATATTTTTTTGGAGAAGCTCATGCTTATTCATCATTATCCCCAAACCGAGTTCCCTAATCCACCCTAACAACGTGTAACCATTTAACACCTTACCCTTAGTTCATACACTAGTGTAGTAAGAGGTTATTCATGTAGACCCTAAGAGTTTGAATTTTTAATTTTTTTAATAAAATAAAGTTTAAATTTATAATTTGTTTTAATTTATAACGATTAAATATTTATTTTCATAAAAATTATATTTTAATTTGATTAAACACATAATTTTTTTAGGAAATATATTTTTTTTTTCCAATAAAACCACTCTATTTGATAAATTCTATAATTTTTAAAATATATGTTTTTTTAAAATATCTTATGGAGAAATATTTATTTTAATATAAGTGATAATATAAATTTATGTCCCAAAAAGAATTTTTTATAATATTTTGAAACTGTTAATTTGTAAAAAATCATTTTTTTCAATTAATGTAGTTTTTTATTTTAAATATAAATTTTTTAATTTTAAATATTTATTTTGGGTTAAATAAATTTTTTAAACCCAAGTGTATGAATTTTTCAACGGTTATGTTTTCATGATTTTTTAGACATATGAATTTTTTTGGTAAAAAATAAATAGTTTATAATTATTATATATGTATTATAACCTAATTATATCATAAATGTGATCAATGAAATACTGTAAATATAATTCATAACCAAAATTATGTTTTCCCTTTATAATAATTTAATTTTTTTTAATTATTTAATTAATTTTATATGCCATTTAGGAATAATCTATAACCTCTATTGTAGATTATGGTTTCAAATTTGACTCTTTATAAACAGGACTCCATTCCACATAACCTAGGATATTATGTTAAGGATTTATTCATATCCTTATAAAATAATTAAATCAAATCCTATTTGGTGAAGACCAAAGAAAAAATATGGGTTGGTTTGTGGTTAGGATTTATATATCATATAGATTCTGAAACCTATGTGTGGAAATTAATAACAAATTCTATTGTCTTTTTCTATAAAAATAAACCTATCCAACCATTCATATTCTCTAAAAAAATGTATAATGAATTTACTATAACATTACCTATATATATCACTCCTAATATGTTCCCAATCACATATGAATCTATCCTCAAGCTTTTAGAAGACACAACCCAAGGTAAGTGACTCTCTCCTCTTCCTTTTTAACTCAGGTACATTCCTTGTATGAAGCACTATTTTATATAAATATAACATCATTTAATTTGTTTTTAAAAATCCATTTATTATCTTTATTTTCTCAGTGTAATGAGATCCCACATTTCACTCTCATTTACCCCTTCTATAAACAATTATATAAACTTGTTATCTTGTTAAAAGTATCTTGTAATTTTTCAAGACAAAAAATAATGTTGTTAATACACATCATCAATTCTACCCAAGCGTGTTAAAATAAATGATATTAAAGATAATTTTATGGGTAAGTCTATTTATTTTACCCTCACTCATTAATTATGTTATTAAAAGTGTTGTAATAAAACCATATTGTTTATTAACTAGGTGAAACATTTATGTGTTCACAATATATGAATGTGATGGATGGGCTTGGAAATATATATCCTTCTAATGAATTGAATATTTTTTTATCTCATGAGATTATATGTATGGTGAACATGAGGTTATCCAATGTACATTTTGTTATGATGTATTGTTTATTATTCTTCACTAATGTTTATTTATACATGTTTATATTATTTCCACATTCCCATATTTCCATTATGTTATCATCTAATATAAAATTTTTATTTTCATTTTTATGATTCTTAGAAATCATGGTATACACAAATATTCATGCTGACTCATACGTATTACTTACATCATGATATAGTTTTATCATTCCATTATTGGGCTTTAAAACTCAACATTATTTATCTATATCCCTAGGATATCACATGATGCTTTCGAAGATTTGGAAATCTAAAGGGAATGTTACGGATTGTTTGTCTATTTTATAGTAATTTTGTTCCATGTTATATTTTTATATATCTAATTAAATAAATAATATATTCTTATCTCCAGGGTTTTTATTAAGTGTGTTTACGCAAAAAATTGATAAAATAAATTGTATGAAATATAAGGATCATCATAAAATATCATGGATAGAAAAAACTTTTAATGTCAATTTAATATTTAAAAAGAAATAAATTTAAATTTAAATTAGTACCATATCCTTTTACTCACATTGAGCCATTATAAGTGAGTTTTCAACAAGAACAATCCACCACCAATCAGGGTTATGTAATCCATGAACGATTTAAATTTAATCTAATAATATATGTTTAATAATATTTTACTAGATAATATTATCACTATTTAATTATAAAATATTCCATATATACCATGAATGAAAATTTACACCCCTAACTGTGTAATTAAAAAATCAGTATTTCAATTCCCTACATATAATAATTCACACTTACTAGTTGTTCCCCGCCCCTTAAACTAGTGTTTTGAAGAATTTAAAATTATATTATTTACTAATTTTTTCCGATAATTTCGTCGGGGTGCACGCGTCCGTCTGTTTGGCATGATAGGCGCAGCTTTCTTGGGTTTCCCCGCATTCCCACTTTCCAAAGGCAGGCAGCATCTACTCCTTATTTAGGGACGTCTTCTCCTTGATCGAAACCGGGATAATGGGATGTCGGTTCTTCCTTCCATGGATTTCTCCTCGGAACTCGTCACCTAGTATGGGTCTCCCACATAGAATTAATACATTGTTCGTGAAACTCTTCCCAATGCCATGTTTCCATGGACGCCGGTTAATTACACTACTTCTGTCAGGACATTCCAAAGGGTTTGGTCATGGTAGCATCCTTTAGTCGGGGGAGTAGTCACGTCGAGGCATCAATAACGTGTCTAAACACTGGGGAATTGGTGTATCTGCCTTTTGTCCCTTATTATAGGGCTTCTCGAGGGCGTGGATTCCCAAGGCATCCCACATCGAGCACGGGGAATAAAATTCCATAAGCATGTATCTGAGGTTTTCATCACCTTCCTATGTTTAGGACAGGGTATGCCACAGGTTTAACGTCCAGTGGAGACGGATCTTCCTGATCAGAACACTAGCTGGAGTGGATCATATTGAGGAATTTCCCCTTGAGGGGGGGACGCCGATATCGGGGCTGGCCCATGGGTGGCTTCCCAGACTATGTGGAGGGGAGTGGAGTTGCATGATCTCACCGGGATGTGGCGGCCCAGGTGAGAATCCAGATGGATGATAGATGGATGAATGAAGTTGAGCAGGGAATGAAATGGGATCATCGCATGGGCAATAGTGAATTTGTTCATGAGCCTCAAGGAGACCTCGTACGTATCCCCATGGAAGGGAATCAAATTCCGCATTGTTCGGTGAGGTGATGGGACACCTAAGGAGGCGGCCCGTGGGAATGGATGCATGGATAGGTGATGGGCTTGAAAGTCATCAGGTTTCCTACGTACCATGCCTTGGCACAGATCAAAGACCACGTAGTTCAGGTTGGACGCCAGAAGGACGACGCAAAAAAGGACCAGGGGTCCAGGTGGTGGTGGGCTTGAACCTCGTGGAGGCTTCCTAGGTACTATGCCTTAAAAATGATCAAAGTCATCGTAGTTCAAAATGGTGTGCCAGTGAACCGACACGAGTGAGGACCTTGGTCCAGATGGTGTGGGGTTTACACACTAGGTTGCCCAGGTCTTGGTGAAATGACGTGATGGGGGTTGGAGTGAACAATGAGTGGTGGGCTTGGACCTTGTGAGGCTTCCTATGTACTATGCCTTGACACAGATCAAAGTCCACGTAGTTCAGGTGAATGTGGTGGGTGTCGACAAACCGACGTGAATGTGGACCTTGGTCCAATGGGTTATGGGTTTGAAACTCAGGTAGGCTTCCTACATACCATTCCTTGACATGGATCAAAGACCTCATAGTTCAAAATGGCTTCATCAGCGAACCGACGTGAAGGTGAACCTGGGGGTCCACTGGTGGTGAGCTTTATCCACGTGGAGGCTTCTTACGTACCATTCCTTGACATAGATCAATATCCACATAGTTCATGATAGTCACAATGGCTTACCGCTGGGCTGGAATGCAGTTTAACATCGTGCAGGATGAGGGTGAACGCTGATGTGAATAAACAACGGGCGGTGGGCATAAACCTTGTGGAGGATTCCTACGTACCATGCCTTGACATGGATCAAAGACCTCATTGTTCAAATGTATGTACAGTTTAATGACATGGGGGACAGCATACAGTTTAACATCATGCGAGATGGGGATTTGTCATGGACAATGATTACTCTAAGCCCACTTGAGTCTTTCTCAGTGTGAGAAACAAGAGGCAACAGAGACCTGACGATCATTTCACGAAGGGTGCGTCCGTGAGAAACGAAGAGTGGCTCATGCGTTAAGTGGCCCATGGTGCTGGGACTTACTCCGGGATGGAGGCCCAAAGTGCGTCAAAGTGTATAGGGAGAGGGATTTGGGACCAAAGATGGAAGGTACCTCGTTCCCTATCTCACCCTCCACTGACCTTGGCAGTGGGGAAGTACGGAGGTGCATGGCTGCTACCTTCTGCAAGAGAGGCTTGGGGGCTTACACCAAGGTGGTTTCCCTTCTCCCATGGACATACGCTACTCTGAGAAGGAGGATATCATCCCCTGTGTGGGTGATTCCATTCCCGTGGAGACGAGAAACATAAATAATGTCCGAGCCGGGGGGACCCTGTGTGCGGGGCATGAGATCATATAACAGTTTAACATCATGTGTTGAGGATGAGGTTCTTGGCAGTTTAACATCCTACAGCTCGGACGAGGTGGATTTACTCCACACCCCCTTGGCCTTTCAAGACCGGTACACACTGCCCCTTGTGGGAGGGAAGGTACCTGCAAAGCCATGGTGAAGGGGGTCGCAGAGTGAACCATCGATGGGTCCATGTTAGCATGGTTATGTGAAGAAGAAATAGTATTTAGTGTGCCTAAGTGAAGAAGCATTAGTCGAAGAAATTCTACGATTGGTGTCTTCAATGGGACTTTGAAATCACATCGTGCAAACCTGGAGGGTCGCACGGGAAGAGGAATTTCCAAGAAAATGGGTATTCTTCGCAATATGGAGTTCCTTGGCCTTAGCATGGGGCAGAAGTACAAGTAGGAGGTGCTTCGCGAAGTGTAAGGGTGTTCACAGAGCATAGCCTCGCGAACAAAGGTGTTATTAAGCAGTGTGCTTCCTGAAGGATAGTTACCCCGTCTTGGCATGTGGATCACTTGTATAGGATGGGTGTTTTTAAAAGAATAAATGCCCCGTGGCTTCCTGAGTTCCCATGGAAATCCCTTTCCTTCGTGAATGCCCTTAGGCTTCGTGAAGGGAATCCCTCTCGGAAGAGAGGCTCAAAAAGAGACCGAGCGAAGGCCTCTTGCGAAGAAAAAATACCTCGCGGAGCTCATGATTCCCAGAGCGAAGGGTGCTTCAAGATTTGAGAGATGAGAAGCCTAAAGGTCGGATTGTCTATCCTGTGGGCTCATGAGAAGCCTGGTATTTATAGGAAAGGGGTGTCGTGAAGTAGAGCTCATGCGGCGTGAAGGGGCTACGGTTGCTTTGCTGTGGGTTGTGAATTTCAATCGGGTTCATGGAGGGTTACCACCTCCTTTGCTTCACGGAGGGCTCGCGAACGTCAGGGCATTCGTGGAGCGGACCACCTCTGGGGCTTCGCGGTGGTCTCGCGAACGTCAGGGTGTTCACGGAGCACCAACGACTCCTTCCCTTCGTGGCGGCTGCATTTCTCTAGGGAGCTTCGCGTCGAGGCATCGCGAGGCAGCGCGCGAGCTTCATTTCCTTATTCCCTTTACGTCTTATATTTTGGCGCCAACAAATGACCCCCCTTAGACTTGGATCTACGGAGGGATCAAGGGTCGAAGTCTGCGGGAAAATCGCCAAAATTCTCACCAGTTCGTGATGTAGACTCGCGAAGAGGGCACGCGGGGTGGACAGCAGCCGCACCGTCCGGACGCGCTATGATGCTCCACGTGGGCGGGACGCACCGCGAAGCTTCGGGGTCATCGCCTATAAATAGGGGGATGACCTCTCTTTTTTCCCCTCGTGACGTTTTTCCTTTTGCGCTCTCAAATTTGCGAAGGTCTGCGTTCTCTATGTCTGCTCCCCATGAATCGAGCATCGCGACGAACCGTGAGTCTCAGACTCTGTGACTGTGCCAAGAGAACTTCTGTTTTCCAGCCAAGGATAGGCTCCGCATCTTTGGCTTTGCGCCTGAGCATCGTTAGCGATCTTCGCGAGCAACCTTCACGATCAGACACGAAATTTTATCGAGTTCCGAAACTGAAATGGCACATCAAAAGCTGTGCTGGGGGGCATGCAGACGCCGCCCAGAGTGTTGAGAAGGACAACCATTGGGGCCTTGGAGAGATGGTCCATAATCACTCGGACCATAGTTCTTTGGCAGGCCTCCTATCAGAAATCCAAAAGAACTATCTGATGTGCATGAAGCTGCCCTTGTATGGATTCGGGCTGAGTGATGATGTCTACATTCCTGAGGCAAGTAGGGACGAACCAGCTTGCTGGTTCAGGAGCACTCCATGCCAATGCCATTGGTTTAGGGAGGCTATTGGCCTTGAGCAGGAGGACTTCACACCTGTCACTGCCGATTGTCTGTACAACCATGTGAACAATATTGACGGGAAGCCACTGCAACCGGAGATGTCCCCTCCTCTGTACTGCACCATGCTGAATGTAGCTTTGCAGGATTCGAAGAAAGGGTTGTCTGATGAGTGGGACCTGCGCCAGGGTGGAAACGTCACCAATGATTGGGCATGGGCCTACTGGGTAGGCACCTCATGCGAGGATTTTTGGGCCGAGCTAAAGAGGGTGTGCCTTTATGAGGCCGCATGGGCCTCCCAGTTACACATTTACCAACCAAAATAGCTGATGCCAGAGCTACTGAGAAAATGATCAGTGGGCATCAGTCTGGGGGATGTCCATCAGATTTCGGGTGTCCCGATATTGGTGTCCATTTATGATGAGTTACACCCCGTCATGAGAATGTGGGAGGATCCGGAGTAGATTCCATGATTGGTGTCGGCACTGATGGAAGTGGTCCCTAGAGAGGACAAAGAGGTGGTGAGGGATGTCCACTGTAAAGAGTGGTTCAAGCAGTTCCTGAACTTCCCATAGGATAGTGATTTCCCTCTGAGGCCTCAAACTTTTCCGAATGGGGTTCAACGGGGCAAGGAGCACTCGTATTGGTGGTTGTTGGAGGACATCCAATGGAAGACTTGGGGTTTCACTGTCAACACTGAACAACATACGATAGTTAGGCTGGCGGCATTCATCACAACCCTTATCTATGGTTGGATCCTACCAGTGAGGGATACCAACATGGGGGTGCAGCCCATCTCGTTCATCATGGAATCCATGATAGCCATGGGAGAGTGGTTCAATCTATGGATTCTGATGCTCGCCATGCTGTACAGGATGCTGCAGCATGTTAGCGAGGGCAAGAAGTCGCCGAGGAAATGCGGGTCCTGCCACCTTTTGTACAGATGGATCAAAACGCACATCAGGGGGGTTTATGAATATCCAAACCCCATCTGGCCGCCAGGGTCTAACTTCTGCACCACCATTCTAAACGAAAATGGGAGCTTCTCTATTAAATTAACCATACTGATGGTGCTGAACTGGGTGTGGAAGGTGGATGAGTTTAACTTCCACCTGTTTCCATTTCCAACGGGGGTACTCATCGATGATGGGCAGGGAACAGAAGAGCACCGTCCTTGTCTCATAGCCTTTCGAGGAAAATTCATGGTGGCATGGGTGGACCGTGAGAAGCTCTACAAACCGTACACCCTGCATCGGTTTGTGAGGCTGTTCAGGTTCCTGTAGTGGCTGACCCCGCAGGTCTACTCGGAGGTGTGTCATGTGGAGCACCCATGTGTGATGAGGCAGTTGTGGCTCATGTTCACACGAGAAGACTGGAAGATGCAAATTTAATTTCCTCCATCCATCGCCGCTTTTGGATTGGTGAAAGAGTATGCCAATAGCTGGGAGGCCGCTGATCCAGGGGATATGCTAAGGCATCCAACCATTCGGGTTGGTGATGGGGGATCTCCCCTATCCCGAGGTCGGGTGCAGATGGCATCAAGGGCCCATCGCGGTGGTGGGGATGCCGTGGCGGTGAGACCAACACCGGCCGAGGGTGTGGCAACAGTAGAAGATCCAACGGTGGTAGTGGACCCAATGGTCTTGGAAGAGCAGAGCCATCCAGAGGGGCATGCATCAATGGGGTTTCGTAGGATATCCACTTAGGCTCTAGGGATGCAGCTTGGCCACATTAACATGTCGGAAGATAACATTGTTCTGGAGGCCTTGGACATTTGGGATGTCAACTGGAAATTCCTCACTCCACCCGAGATGTGGGCACACTTGAATCATCTTGGGATGGAGTTACCGGGCATAGGCCCAGTCCGGGCTAGTTTCGTGGCATCTCCGGCGGATGCCGAGAAATACATGGATGAGATGGAGGACAACATTCACTCCAGTGGTGTCCCACTCCCAATGACAGACCGGGTGAGGGTACTGCTGTATTGGTCAGTTCCTTCACAGTTTTCAGTTGCCGATCTGAGGGAGCGCTTGCCCTTGCCGGCAGAATCGGAGGAATCCTCTCGGGGGAATGAGGCTAGCGGAGGGAGCCCATTGGGGGAGGGTGAATTCAAAGATCAAGTCTAATATTCCAATGATTTAGAGGAGGTTCTAGAGGTAGCATTCCAAATTTAATTCCTCAGGGCCTGCTCTTAGGACATCATGGACTTCTTACCAATGTTTGAACCACGCAGGAGGAACTTGTATGCATGCCTCACTCTCGCCATTTGGCGGGTGACGAAGCTGGACCTTCAGAACCCGCGCCTACGGCTGCGTCCAGTTCTGCGTCGGGTGGGGCCAGAGCACCTGAGGTGGATCCTCAAGAATCTCTAGAATATACAACAGTTTATGGAGGGCCATGCCTTGGGGTCACGTCAGCATTGACTCAGGAGCAGCACCAGGAGTTCGATCTCTATAAGTTTCCTCTACTGGATTCATTGTTGTCATATTTAGATCATGCCAACTGACGTTCATTCCCTTCTATGTCATACAGTTATTCGAATGGCATGGGCCTCTGCGGCTAGGCTAGTCGAGATGTCTTGTGGCACCCCTCCAAGGGGAATGTCAGTGATGGTCAAGATAGTCCCCCTATCAACCTGAGCTGCAGCATTCCCTATCATTGGAAGGACCACCAGCAGGGTTGTGCCCGAAGTTATCGAGGTGGAATCTGATTGTGAGGATCAATCAGTCGACCCAAGTCCTGTTACGCCTGCTCCGGCCCCAAATGTCACACTAGATTCAACTCCAGATGCATATATAGTTGAGGACTTCTTGTGTGAATATCCTGCAAATGAGCCTTCCAATTGCATGGACTGGGATGAAACGACCTCTGATGAAGAAGACAGCAGCATAGTCTGCCACCGATCATGGATACTAATCATGCGCTTCATCAAGGACACGCCCCAAGAGTCATGGATGAACGAAATAGATAGACTCCTCTTGTGACTGCACGAACTATGCGCTGGGGGAGTGGATGCCCAACGTCCTGATGCGCTCATCCGAGATATCATGACAGAGAAGATCTGGGAGTATGATCGTGGGCTCAGTGTGGGATGGAAACGGAGGAAGGTGAAAAACATAGAGAAGCTCTAGGAGGCTGAAAGTGAGGTCCAACAACTGAAGGCCTGGGTGGATGAGCACTCAGCCTTTGTAAATACTCAATCTGAGCGGATCTCACAGTTGAAGGCCCAGTTGGCCGAGGAAGAAGAGCATATGAGGCAGGCTTCTGGAGAGATGGATGCCATTCAGGCAAACATAGAGAGGGCCTGGGCCAAGGTAGATGAACTACTCCCCGTCGCTGCTGAGGATGAGAGGGAGCTGAGTCAGCGGTAGTAATTCCTGGATGCCACAAGATGAATGGTGGAGGAGCTACTATTCTCTTTTTATGGGGTTAATCCGTCCATGGGGAGAGTCGACCCCGGGGTACTGTAACAATTACAAACATTTTAATTGAATTCTCATGCTTCGACTTTCTTCGTTCTTTGAATGTTGTAGCATGAACGATTTCCACTGTTTGCATCGGTTCATTACATCCCTACAATGTATGTGGGACATCTGGTGACAATTTCCTAAACTCACGTGGGTCAGGACTGATGTGAGAAACAAGAGATATTTGCCTCATCGTCCCACACAACATAGGATTGGAAACCAATCTTCAGGCATCTAGGGTTTGGATAACCGGTCCGTATTTCCAGAAAATGGGAGAGACCTGGCCGGAGAAGGAAGTTCTCAAAACAGCCAATTTACCATTTCTTCAGCATGCTCTTATGCACAAACAGTGCAACGCCAGGGGTACTGAAATCGGTCCGAACAGATGGCAATGGGAAGTGTGAATCACGATACCCAAGATTTTTATCACTGTTTGGATGGCGTGACAATAAAGGACAACTATTAACCATGGTGTAGAAACGGTATCCTTACTGTGTTAGCCTGAAATGGGGACAAACAATCAGGGTCAATCGTTGTCCATATTCAGCACATGGGACCATTTCACAAATATTTTTGATCAATCCTTCTGTACGTTGGCCCAGGACAGTTGGAGGACCCTAGGTCGAGCATCCATACTATTAGGGGGTCCTTCCAAACATGACCAGTCTTTAGGAACGTTGGCCCTGGACGGTACGTGAGCCAATGTGGCATGTGACTAGGCTGTTAGGGGGTCCCTTCAGACACGAAAGGGGACGAGGGTCCGAATAAGGGTCACACAAAGCATGGAATATGGAGTGATGGTTTGTCCAAACAGAATCCAAAACTCATGTAACTACACCAATGCGGTGGGAGTATGCAGGAAGGGCACATTAGTTTGAACATGGATCATTCCTTCTATGGGACAGGGCCTCTCTGGCGAGGGGGTCTGTCACTTCTCAATGGGTTCTTGGGGCATCCTGAACTTGTTCAGGGTAGAGTCATAGCCACATGGTCCTCTACGAGGGGTCCAGCTAGGGGGCCGAAAAGGGGAAGATCAGGGTTAATGATTCCTGGGGGCTGGACCGTAAGCAAAATACCAGGGTGTCCCTACTTATCCCATGAGGATGGGAGTAAAGCCACACATAGTTCTTGAGAAGAGGCTCTGGTTCATCCCATGATTAACACGGGGGCATCCTAAACTTGTTCAGGGTGGAACCGCTGTTTAGTGTCATGCGTTGAGGACTTATGGACTCCTGTAGTTTAACGTCATACGACAGGATGTGGAATGAAAGGGAAGAGCCCAGGGAGCATGTGGTGTGGTAGCTATGAAACCGAAGTGAATGAGGACTTAGTCTAAATCACACCATGTACCCCCGGGGGAAACTCTTCAGGTCTAGGGACCAAGAGTGAGAATTAGGCTGGGCCCGAAGCAGAGTGGTTGGACGTTCCTACATACCCCATGATGAGGGGAATCAAGCCATATATAGTTCTGAGAAGACAATGAGAATCCTGGCCGTATTGGTACACATCCTTCCAAAACTACTAAGCCCACCTGAGTCATGCACGATGTGGGAAACAAGAAGTAGTGGTGGGACTTTCTCGACACAGAATGGGGAAGGTTCGGGTGAAGGGACGCTCGGTGAATATCGGCCCCATAATACTAAATCGACCTTGTGGTGCACCTAGATGCGCAATGAGATAGTGCCGAGTATGTTGGAATTCAACTTTAACATGATGAAGTGGAAATGTGTGAATCAGGACGCTCGAGATTTGGATCACAATGACGGCAGTGTGACGATAGAGGATAACTTTTAACCGTGGCGGAAAAGCTTCATCCATATCGTGTTAGCCTAGAATGGGGACATACAAATGAGGGTCGACCATTGACCATGTTCGAAACACGAGACTATGTCACAAATGTTGTTAGAGATTCGTAGGGACATTGACCCGAAACGATCAGAGGGCCATTAGGTCCAACATTCATGGAGAGCACTTTAGCCTAGAATCCATGTCGTCTGAGGTTCCTTTTGGATTTGGAAGAGGATGAGGATCCAAACATAGAGCCCACAAAGCTTGTTCATGGGACGAAGGGAATATCCCCCTGAAAATCCCACACTTCGGGCTCTTTGTGAAAACGCATTATGCGTTCTCTGGGGAGTGCTCGCGTCGAGGGACCAAACATGAAAGTTAGGTTGGGCCTACGGGGAAGTGCTCGGGCGCTCCTACGTATCCCATGAGGATGGGAATCAAGCCATACATAGTTCTTATGGGTTGAACGATAAGGTACCAGTGCCAGGGAAAAATGGGAAGTGCAGGCGCGACCCTTACACCAAAAGAAGCCCAGTTTGATAAATCTTGTTTGTCCTTTAAGGTGAGTGTTTTTTTGTGAAGCAACAGGACTATGGTAGCAATCCCTGGTGTCGCCACAAGAATTAATACGTGATAGGAATTGAAAAATTTCATGGCACGTGACCAATACCCTACATGATTTCCTCTACAACAAGGTTATCCCAATGCATTGCTGTTTTTCGTCGTGCGACCTGGATGATAATGTCACAGTTTAGGGTCGTGTGATAGGACCAAGCATACATTTTAACGTCATGCAGTGTAGTCGTAGTAGAGATGATTCTAGGCGGGGAATCTATATGGTGTCATGCGACATAAATGACATGAATGGGTACATGATCCCTCATCACACCACGTAGTCCCGTAGTCAGGGTCCCGAGGGTTGGACACTAAACTCAAGATGGACCCAAATACCAGAGGTCTGGGCATTCTTGCGTATCCCATGAGGACATAAATCAAGCCAGATGTAGTTCTTAGGAGATAGTAGTTTATGGTCTTAGATCTAGGACAATGGGTTGGATGACAACTTTCCAGGTAAGCACAGACCTCGACATGATCCCTAATCCCACATGAGTTGAACTCAGTGTGGGAAACATGGGGGAAAATCCATATCGTAATACATGAAACATCCATCTAGGGAAATTCAGTGAAGAGCCCCAAATGATTCCTCTGACATGGCTTTGTTCCCCTGATGCGTAGATGTGCACTGAGGAATAGTATCAAGAGTTTCGAAACTCTACATAGACATGATGAAAATGGATAAGGATGTGAATCATGTAACCAGCATTTTTGGCTTAATGGGGTTGGCGTGGCGATGGAGGATAACCGTTAACCGTGGCAGAAAAATAGTCTCCGTATAGCGTTAGCCTGAGGTGGCAACAACAAACGAGCATCAACCACTAACCATATTCGCAACGCGTGATTCTTATCGATTTTTTGTCTGAAACCCTCGGGGGAGTTGGCCCGTAACGGTAGGAGGGCCCTTGGACGTTGTATCCAGGACATTCTTGGGGGTCCCTTCAGGTGTGAAAGGAGATGAAAGCCCTGATGAATGGAGACACGAAGCCTAAAAAGTAGGTGCAGATGTGTCCGATTTGAATCTGACACTGTAGGTAACATAAACCAGAGTACCCTTAGGCATATCGGTAAACCACCAAAAATGGTCGACGAAGTGACTCATGAACGGTAGGCCAAGGGGCCATGGTGGGATGGAGATTTTTAAGAGATGGGGCTGGACCTGAAGCTTATACATTCAGGTGGTCCTATGTATCCCATAAGGATGGGAATCCGGCCACATGTAGTTTTAGAAGATACCCTGGGGCAGGATTCCCTCACAGGGATGTGTACGATGCGGTGAGTAGCCAGACGTGAATGTGGATATAATCCCCCAACACACTGCATAGTCCTGTATGAAAGAACCTGGGACAGTGGGCCCGAAAAGGCCAAAGGGCCTGATAGTTGGGTTCTGGTCAGGGAGGTCTGGCCTGCTCACAGTTTAACATCTTGTAGTGAGGACGATGGTTGGCGAATAGGAGTCCCTGGACAGAGGAGGTATATGGTACGATGAAAAAACCGGCGTGAATGTGGAAATAATCCATCACCACACCATACACTCCAGGTAAGAACATAGGCTAGGGTCTGAGAAGGACAAGGGGGCTGAGGCTAGGCCTCGGTCAGGACGACCAGATTAACTTGCAGATTAACGTCTTGTAGCAAGGATGGGGGCCGTGGGCCTGGAAAGGCCAAGGGGCCTGAGGCTGGGCCTTGGTGAGGGAGTGCATACGACATGGAAAGCAACCCGATGTGAATGAGAGAATAATCCCATACCACACCACACATTCCTTATAGGACAATCGGGGTCGTGGGCCCGACTGTTGGCACCACTCAGAGGGAAGTTTGTCGCTTCGGGATGGGGAAAAATGAATCACTGCACTCGATGTTTGGGACATCTTGGGTTGGACCCGATGATCCAGGACATTGTTGACCATGTTCAAAAAACAGCGTCCCTATGGTGACCTGATATGGGAGAAACAAATGAGTGTCGACCCTTGACCAAATTCGCAACGTGGGACTTGTATCGGCTTGTTTCTCGGAAAACCATCAGGGGCGTTGGACCGTATCAGTAAGAGAGCCCTTGGGCATGGTATCCATGCCATTCTTGGGGTCCCTCCGAGTGAGGAAAGTAATGGAATCCCAGTAAAGGAGTGGGTGAAGCATAGTTGTATCCATCCATAAAAGAGGCAAACATCTCCAAGGGGGACGTGCAGCCGGGTCGAGGCTTTCTCAACATGAGTTGGAGAAAAAGTGTTCAACCGGCCATATGTCTTGACCCGAGGGGAAGATTTTGGCTTTTGGGTTGGGCCAACGGATGAAATGTCCAGGCGTTCCTATGTATCCCATTAGGATGGGAATCAAACCATACATAGTTCTTGAAGGCCATGCAGTTTAACGTCATGCGGTGAGGACGTGGGAGGATAGAATAACGGGAGTGGGAACAGGATGCGACCCTTATACTCCTTGTATGAGCATGGATAAGAAATCCTACTCCTCATCATGCAAGGATCCTCCGAGGAAACTATACCCAGGGGGACAATGAAAGAGAAGATCTAGGTTCTGGGCTTAAGACGAGGCTTCCGAACGTTCCTACGTATCCCATTAGGATGGGAATCAAGCCATATGTAGTTCTTGAAGCACAGTTTAATGTCGTGTTGGACGAGAGATGCATCTCATTTGGGGATATGTATGGTACGGTGGGTAAATT
The DNA here is from genome assembly GCA_963277665.1 of Viscum album. Taxonomy (NCBI): domain Eukaryota; kingdom Viridiplantae; phylum Streptophyta; class Magnoliopsida; order Santalales; family Viscaceae; genus Viscum; species Viscum album. Next base: position 1,139,283,109 of record OY728166.1, read on the forward strand.
GACGTGAATGAGGACATATCCCACACCACACGGTACAATACCATAAGAGATCCTAAGTCGACGAAGGCCAAGGGGCCTGAGGCTGAGCCTCTGTCAGGAAGGCCCGGCCGGCTTAAAGTTTAACATCTTACAGTAAATACGGGGGTCGGGGCCCGAAGAGGCCAAGGGGTCTGAGGATAAGCCTCGATCAGGAAGGCCTGACCATCTTGCAGTTTAACGTCTTACAGTAAGGACGGGGGCCGGAAGAGGCCATGGGGCCTGAGGGTGAGCCTCGTTCAGGAAGGCCTGACCAGCTTGAGGTTTAAAATATTACAATAATGATATGGGAGATCTTTGTTTAAGGTCATATATCTCGGACCATTTTTTTTATCGTCTTACAGGATGATATTGAAGTTTCAATTTCATGCAGGACAGTGGTGTAGTTTTGGGTCATGCGGGACCACAACACGCAGTTTAGGGTCGTGCAGGATTATACAGTTTAAATTCATGTAGGACCAAGGGGCTCAGGAAAAGTACTACTTGAGGCAAATGGTGTTTGTGGGAGGATTTATGCGCTCACCATTCATGGCCACCAAGGAGTACGCTCTGTTGGGGTAAAACTTATGGATGATGTAAGGTCCTTCCCATTTGGGCTCAAGTATGGGCGGTTTCTACCGGGAATCATTGGTTCTCGAAGGGCCAACACTAGGTCACCCTGAAGAAAAGAGAGAAGGCATACCTTCTTATTGAAGGCTCTGGTTATCTTATTCTGATGCCTTTCCAGATTGTGTTGGGCACGAACCTGTTCTTGTCCAGTGCTTCCAATTCAGCTAGACGGATTTCGGCCACCTTATCTGGCGCCTGCTTGTCCTAGACTGCAGTGCGTAACAATGGAAGATAGATCTAAATGGTTAGGATGGCCTCATCCCCATATACCATGGAATAAGGGGTCACCTGGGTTGAATTGTGATTCATTGTTCGATAATCCTAGAGGGCGTTGGGGAGCTTGTCCAACCAACTTTTCATGTTCTGGCCAACCATTTTCTGCAGAATGTTAGAGAGGGTTTTGTTGAATGCCTTGATCTATCCATTTGAATTTGCATGATAACGAGAGGTATGGTTCAAATGGATATTGTACTTGGAATATAATTTCATCAGCTCGGCTGCTCGAAAGTTGATGCCGTTATCGATGAGGACATCGTGAGGGACCCCAAACCGGTGGATGATATTGGAGATCACAAAGTCAATGATAGATCGGGCCCTGACCACTTGGAGTGGAACTGCCTTTGCCCACTTGCAGAACAAATATGTAGCAGTAAGGACGAACCTACACTGGCGACCTGTCACCAGGTGATATGGTCCCACAACACAGAGTCCCCACACCGCAAATGGCCAAGAGTACATGGTGGAGTGGAGAGGCTCCGGTGGCTGATGCAGGAAGTTAGTGTGAACTTGGAACGTGTGTCATCTCTTGGAAAACTCGTTACAATCATGGATCATAGAGGGCCATAAGTAACCCAACCACTGGATCGAATGGGACAACTTTGGCCCAGCTTAGTGGGGACCACAGGAACCAGTGTGAACCTCTTGCATAACCTGAGAAATATCGACTACTTGAATGAAATGAAGGAGAACCCCATTGAAGATCGGCTTATAGAGGATCTGCTCAAGACGGGGACTGCTCTGGAGGGTAAATTCAACTGCACATCGTCGGATTCACTCGTGCTCGGCCCGGTCATCTAGGAGGCAACCATTTTGGAGATACTCAAAAAAAGGTGCTCTCTAGTTGGTAGTGGCCTCAAACACTATGTCTGACGAACCTGGGACCACTGACATAGAAGGTTCAGCGGTAAGATGACCTACCCGTAAGACATCATTGTCCTCTGTGGTGATGGGAGTAACGACTCTCCAGTGTGCCACATGTATGATCAAATCATCTTTCTCGGGTTCTGCGAGTGACGGAGCTAAGCCAGCCAAAGCATCTTCTCGACCGTTCTATGACCGAGGGATATGGGTAACCTCTGGTCGAGAAGAGAACTGGGCCATTAGACAGAGGGTGAACTCCAAAAATGGCACAGGCTACAGCTTCCTGATGACATAGTCTCCATTGACCTTCTTGATGACCAGCTCGGAATCCCCTTTCACATGTAGATGGGGCACATCCATCTCAAGGGCCAGATCGAGACTGGGGATGAGAGCCTGGTACTCTTCCTCATTTTTTGTGCAGCCTTCTAACAACAGGAATGATAATGGCAGGACGGCTTATGCCGGGGTGATGAAGACGATACCCAGACCCACTCTGTTGAGCTTACGATTTTTGATCCTCCTACCAGTGGGGCTCAGGGAGGCACTGTCGAAGTGAATTTTCCAATATGAGATGGCATGATCGACTGAGATGATTCCCTCATTAGGAAAATATAGATCCAGGGATTGATCCATGGAGGTTGGATGAGCAGCTAAAAAGTCTTCTAATGCCAGTACCTTGATGGGCTTCTGAGGCACGAATCTGATGTCGAACTACAAGAGGATTACCGCCCACCTCACTAGCCATCCAGTCAACATGGGGAGGTTCAGGATGTACTTTAGTGGGTCTACCTGAGAGACCAACTGTACCTCATGGTGCTGCAGGTAATGATGCAACATATGTATGGCAAACACGAGTGCAAGGAAGCTCTTTCCGATAGGTTAGTATCTGATCTCCGTATCGAGAAGCATGTGGCTGAGATAGTAGAGATTGTTTTCCATACCCTCGTTGTTCTTCTGGGCGAGAAGTGTGTCGAGGGACCGTTCCAGTGCAGTCACATAATGAACCAATGGCTTTCCGGAGACGGGTGGCATCAAAACCAGTGGTTGGATCATATACTGCTTAATTTCCTCGAAGGCGGACCGACACTCTTCATCCCACTCATAGGAGGTGCCTTTCATCATGATCCGGGAAAAGGGCTTACACTTGCCAGCCATATTCACAATGAATCGGCGTATATAGGCTATGTGGCCTAGGATACCTCGAAGCTCCCGAATATTGCTCAGGGGAGGCATATGGATGATGGGCTTGATCTTCTATGGGTCGATCTCAATGCCCCAATATCTAACAAAAAATCCAAGAAACTTCCCGGAGGTGACCCTGAAGGCAAAATTTAACGAGTTCATCTTCAGGTGGTGGGAACAGAGTAAACCGAACTCTTTACAAATGTCTATGAGATGGTCCTAGTGCTGGAACTATTTGACCAGTAGATCATCCATGTAGCATTCCACCAGTTTCCCGAGAATCAGCCTGAATATGCGATGCATGGCCCACTGATAAGTGGGACCTGCATTTTTCAGGCCGAAGGGTATAACATGGTAAGGAGAAGTACCTTGGGGAGCCCTGAAGGCAGTGGACTCCTCGTCCTCGGGGGCCATTCGGGTCTGTTTGTACTCGGAATACCCATCCATGAAAGAGAGGCTTGGAATTCAGTCATGGAATCAATCAATAAATCAGTGACCGAGAGGGGAAAATCATCCTTTGGGCAGTGGCAATTGAGATCGCAGAAGTTGATGAAGACTCTAATCTTCCCGTTCTTCTTCATGAATGGAAAAATGTTGGGAAGCCACTTGAGGTAATGGACTTCCTTGATGAAGATGGATTTGATAATCTTGTCACTCCGGCCTCAACTATGGAACCGTGAGAAGGGTTCATCTTTTTGAGAGGCTGCATAAACCCGCGATGGTTTGTCGGGAGGCCCAGGCAGTGAACGACTACCTAAGGATATAGTCCTGGAATCTCACCATAACTCCAGTAAAACACTTCACGGTGCTGTTTGAGAAATTCTACGTACCGCAGCTGCTCTTCAGGTGATATGGTTGTACTGATCAATGTGGGTCTTAGATCTACCTTGCTACCAAGTTTAACCTGTACCAGTTCATCAACCGTGGTAGATACACCTTCCTCAAAGGTGAGGGGAGCATCCTCCAGATCTTCCTCTCCATCCGTGGAGGGATTTCCCGCTAGGGGAGATTCTTCTGAGTTGTCAAACCCTGACGGGTAGCTGGTGCCGGCTTGGACGACATTGGACATCATATCCGGAGACCCATGCACCGCTGAGACAATAGAAATGATGGTAGTTGATATAATCCCATCTGGCCTTCGGCCTAAGGGGCCACGTTTGAGGACATAAAAGCAGTGGTGACATGTTAGTCAGATTCGGTTGATTCCCACCCGGAGAAAGAGACATGTATGATGTACTGCCATTGCCAGAAGCCTGACATTCTGATACCGTACAGGGTTATGAGCTTCTGGGATCACCTGATCCTGGTTTGTGTATGAGTATGAGGTGATTTTCTTCCGTCTCTTAGACATGGGAACATGCCTTTCTTTCATACCAGAAACAACAAAATTCTGCCACATATCAGGGGTTGTGGCCTCCAATCGATGGATCGGAAAGATGTAGGCTTCATCTAGGCCTACCCAGGGATCAATGGTGGACGAGGTGGGTTTAGCCTCACTCGCCAGGATTTGCTTGTCCTTGCTCTTTTAATAGTCAGCATCCAGATAACAGGCTTCAAAAGAGGCAAACAGAGATGCATCTCATTGGAGCACTCCTACTCGACCGTTGAGGGCGTATTTGAGGCATTGATGATATGAACAAGGGACCGCTGCATGTAGATAGAGGCATGGCCTGCCCATTAATGCGTTGTACCCAGTATCCTGGGAGACAACCATGAATTCTGTGCTGGGAATTAGGCCACTGAACCGAGTCTTCAAGTGGATCTTGCAGACTGGAGTCTGCTCGGTCCTGTCATATCCCTGAATTCTGTGGTCGGAAGGAGTTAGATCATCCTCTAACAAACCCAGCTTCCACAGTGTCCGGGTCGAGATTAGGTTGATCCCAGAACCCATGTCAACGAGGCAGCGGCGGACTTCCACTACGTTGAACTGACCAGTGATGTATAGTGGGCGAATGTGCCCTTGTATGGGAGGGTATTCATCTTCAAATGAGAATGAGATAACTGCCTGGCATTCGTCGTTCTCAATTGCCTCAGCGTGGAAGCCTTCCGTAGCTGCTACCTCTGTCTCAAACTGGAGGGGGCTCCTTAGGGACTCGGTAAGTGCTTCACTCATTTCAGACGATAGGAGAAGAGCCTCAAGGATAGAAAGACTTACCATAATGCCGTCTAGGTGCTTTAGGACATCATTATTTCATGCCATACGTGAGCTTCTACCTTCAAGAGGTCGCTCTGCAGTTGGAGGTATAGCGGGTCCTTCCGGTTGAATCGGCGGCTGCCTAGTACTGGGTACATCCCGCTTTCTACTAGTTGAGGCCTGGAGATTAGCTACTGAATTATGACCGTAAAACGGAGAATGGATTCTAGTAGGGTGAGGCTGACCGCAGTGCGGATGAGACACCTCTGCCTGATACAGTAGCACAAACCGTGGTGGAGGTAGATCTAAGGGAATCAGACGAGGTAGCGCGTACTGAGTTCTGCATTGAGCCTGCTGTCTGGTTTCAGTAGTGTGAAAGGCCTGACTAAAAGCGCCCACTAATGTGCATTGACGACCTGTGTGGTTGTGGTTATACTGACCTTGACGTCGGCTAGGTATGTTGGGGAGGTTCGCCTGGCATTCCCCCTTTTCGGGAGACATATAAGGATTTACCAGCTCCACGGTATAAACTGAAGCATACCCCTGGCCATCTCTTGATAAAACATCCACCACTGGGCGGATTTTGGGAGGAATCCCCATTTTAGGGGGCATGATGTCGCCAAGAGTGTGGGATGACGACATTAGTGGTGGAGCACCTTGCTTCTACTTGCGTTGTCGCTGCTTTCCCTTTTGGGAAGGGGTTGGCTGTGATGACAATGCAGAGGTACTGGCTACTTCCTCTAAAGGCTCTGGCTGATTCAGGCATGACCAAATGATACCATGGGCACGACCGATGGTTTTTTGATCCATCCATTCATCGTATTTTTAGGATCCATGGCTGGGAACCTACTGCCACTCTCCTTCACTGTCGCTACCGATCTTTGACCCTATGAAGACACTCGCTACTAGTGTCGGGGCCGGGCCCAACATGACTATGTTGTTGTCAAACTGGTCTGAATCTAGTCTTTAAACACATAGAACTTCTTGATGGTGTGCCCCAGAATTTGCTGATAGTGGAAGTACTTGGAGAGACCGGTGAGATTCGCCTCTGCCTGCCTTCTGTACTCGGGTGAGCGCACAATCCCTTGCTCTAGATCACATTGGAAGTAGCTAGAGACCTGATTCTCATTGAAAGAGTATTTTTGGTGCCTTTTTTCTGGGTAGGGGGCCATGGGAAACTGGCCCTGACGAGGGGCCAGAGGGGACTGCTATCACGACCCGTCCTCGGGGCCCGTTCCGTGACTACCCCAAGCCCGCCTTCCATAGGCCAGGGGCTGGCGACTAGCACAAAGGTGAAATTCCCGATATTAAGGGAAGGCATTGCCTTTATAATGTAAACAAACACACAATGTAATCAATCAGATGTAAACACTAAGTAAAACTGGGTACAATAGTATGTGTAGAAAAGTAAGTGGGCCAGAATACAAAACCCAAACTTAATGTAAAGTACAACTAAAAAAGAAAGTACAACAACTGAAAAGTAAAGTTGTAACGCCGAGCTGTCCACTGGAAGTCCCACCTGAAAGGTGGGTACAGATATCATCCTCATCTCCTCGGGTCCAGCCGTCCGCTCTGAGTATGTTCCACCCCGTGGTCCACCTCCAGGTACCGACTTGCTCCGCAAGCCTCAACCACGATCAGCGATGTCTGTCGTCTGCAACCAACACAATGTAGTGCGGGCATAGCCTATACATGGGTGAGTATATGCTACTCAGTAGGGACCCCGAGACCCCGAAGGTCTCCCAAAATCCACAAAGGATAATCTACAAAGGAAAGATACAATCACAAAGTAAATCCATCTCTACTTAGGTATATACCCATACATATACCTAAGTAATCAATTCCTGTTCGGCTCCAGTATCCATTCCAAGTTCGATCACATCCACAAAGGATAGCACAACACAATCCACATAGGAAGGCAAGTCAATCATATCGAAGATAATGATTGAAATTCAAGACTCAGCTCACACAGGTATACTTCTTCGTAAGACGATAGAGATGATCAAATGTTGCCACTAATTAATCTAAGTCGTTGGACCCACACAGGATCGATAGGTACTAACC